>OW026311.1:18198972-20598972 GCA_932273695.1 Apotomis betuletana | reverse complement strand
ATTGACGCAAAAAAACGTCTCAAACTCGATTGCAATATCAATTGGAAACGTAAACGCGTACGAGAATTTTATTTGTATTGGAAACTTACACGTAAGATTCCGCTTAGATTACTCGTACATTACTCACTCTGTGTACCATACCCTTACCTTGAGTTTACAGTGACCGTACTCGCTAGCGGTTGCATGAACGATTTGTATGAAGAATTGTTGTTCTACAAAGTAACTGCTAGGAGCGTTGTACTATTCTCCGTACAATTGTTTGCGCTGTCGCTATTTTTATTTTTTAAAATATGACTTGAACTGTATCAAGTCTGTTTAGCCCTTACTACCAGTGAGTCGAACTTTGTGTACGTGTACTTTGTGAATAAGCGAGTACGATCTCGTTAACTCATGTAAAGCGTGCCGATACCGATGCATGTAACACGTCGAGTAAGTTGACTTGCAGTGACTTTACACCTATCAATGTTTGTTCGGAGTGGAATGGAATTCTGATTAAATTCGTTGCGAGTAATGATGCGTTCAACTCAAACTTGTGACGAGAAGTGTTTGGTTCTGTTTGTTAACTTAACTTTAAAGCATTTCTCAAATATTTTTAGAATATTAACTTGTCAACGCCAAGGTCAACCTCAATATCAATATCTGTATTTTTTCTGTCTATCCATCTGTCCCTCTGTCTGTCTGTCTGTCTGTCGGTCTGTCTGTCTGTCTTATTAAAAGCAAACCTACACTAAAGTAACCCACCCTGTGCACCCCCTACGTGATCACGCCGCGAGTAAGTTGACCCGCGGTGACGTTTGTTCGGACTCTGTACAGTTGTTCATCATTAGTTGTTATTAGTTGTTATTAGTTGTCTATCATAGGGTCGAGTCGAACTTGTGACGAGAAGTGTTTGGTTCTGTGTGTTAACTAAACTTCAAAGCGAGCTTCTCAAATATTTTTAGAATATTAACTTGACAAAGTGAAGTTCATCCTCAATGTTAACGTCAATATCAATATCAGTATTTTGTCTGTCTGTCCATTTGTCATTCTTTCCGTCTATCCATCTGTCTTTCTGTCCATTTATCTTTTTGTCTGTCTGTCCATCTGTCTCTATGTCTGTCTGCCTATCCGTCTTGTTAAAAGCAAACCTATTACTGTTTTTTAGCAGCACACCCTGTGCACCCCCTACGTGATCACGCCGCGTCTAGTAAGTTGACCCGTGACGTCACACGATCCTCGTTTGTTCGGACTCTGTATAGTTGCGAGTAATGATGTGGTCGACTCGAACTAACTTGTCCAGGCTGCGAGTGTTTGGTTCTGTTTGCTAGACTTTATAAAGCTTCTCAAATGGAGTATTGTTTTATACTAGCTTCTCAAATGAACTACTATTAATTACTTCGATTATTTTATTTTGTATATTAGACACAAAGGTTACTTATAAATTTATCACACTATATAATATTATAAAGGCGAAAGTTTGAGTGTGTTTATGTGTATGTTTCTTACTTCTTTACACTGAAACGGCACGACCAATTGATATATTTTGGCATGAAGGTAGCTGACACCCTGAATTAACACATAGGCTACTTTTTTTCCCGAAAAGATGTAGGGTTCCCGTGGGATGAGCGGGTAACACCGTGCGGCGCAGCTAGTGGTAGCATAAAACCGCATTTTGTTTAATCTCGTTCGTCTACAGGGCATGCCAGGCAGATTTTGTAGAAAGACACAATAAATTTCACATTTTGCTGGTTATAGATAATAAGAAATACAGTGAAACTTGGATAAGTGGGACCTGGATAAGTGAGAAACCTCCATAGCCGGAACTCATGCTGCTGTCCCGACACTTTACCACTGAATTACCTCTGTTAGTGGGACAAAACAGACCTCTATAACTAGGATTCGTTTTTTTTATTTTGTCTTCATAATTACCTCCATAACTGAGACAGCGGGCGTATTTTACCTCTGTTATTGAGACTACATTTTAAGTTATACTTTTAATAATTGGTTATCTTTGAATTTAAAGACTTCAACCTCTATAACTGATAACGTCAATCCTCTCTAACAGGGACTTCATTTTATTTCAAAACGCGAGTGAGTAAAAGCACTATTATTTTGCACACCAATTTTGAAATTTCAACAAATTGTAACCAACATTATACCTATAAGATTAAATTTAAAGTAATTAAAAAATAATATCTTAATAGCTGACCCCTAAAAAAGGACAATATAAAATGACAAGTTTATTTAATTGACGCATTCTGTTGTATTTTTGTACTGTTTATAAAAGTGTTAATGATTTTTGTTTATGAAGTACCTACCTTTTTATTACTGCCAACGATTATAATTCATGTATAATTATTATGAAATACATCACCTATCGCACCTCTGTAACTGAAATATCCGTTTTTTTTACCTCTATTAATGGAACCCTATGTAAATGGGACAGACATTAATCTATACCTGTATATCTGAGACACTGGGTAAGTGGAATACCTCTTTAAGTGAGACAAATTTGCTGGTCCCTTCAAGTCCCAGTTATCCAGGTTTCACTGTATTTCAAATATTGTGAATTTACGTCACGTTAAATAAAACACGCTACCAAAGCAGATTACACCTACATCCTGACGAGATCCCAAGATCTACCGGCAGTATCCGAACACAGGGCATTCGAAGCGTCGAATTTATCTCTAGCCACCGCAAGTTACGTGTCAAAATGGAGTCCAGTTCAAACCCAGCGCGGGTGCCAGTAATAAGGCTGTCCCGGACTATACGACTAATCTGGACAATATTAGCCATGTCCCGTACCCTAGGGGTAGCGGCAGCGGTGTGAGGGAGAAGCGGAGAGCGACTTTTAATAATTCAGTATACTGTAAAGCGTGACATGTCATACTTCAGAATTGACACCCAACCCTGGGAGGATATGTCTGAAAATCGTGACCTATGGAGGAAAACTTTGTGCGATGGTGTGGTTGCACATGATGAAGCATGGGCTGCATCTCTTTCCCATAAGCGCAACATGCAGCGGGACACCAGCTCTTCCCCCTTTATCGGCAGGCGCAACATTTGTTTGTCAATTATGTGGCCGTGGCTGTCGTTCTCGTATCGGGCTATCTAGCCATTTTTGTAAATGCGGACTTTATATGACTGTCCCATAATATTTAATATTGATCTCTTCATTATCATAATATCATATTATTAAAACGGCCTGACATGTTTCGAACTCATATGGAGCTCTTCATCAAGGACAGCTATGCTTGCTGCTACGCGACTCGCGGCCCACTGTGAAACATCCATATGAGTTTGAAACATGTCGGGCCGTTCCTGACAATTTTACGTGAGTTTAAACCGTTTTTATAATTACATAATTATATCAGCTAAAAGACTGCTGCTGGAAAAAGTAAAAGTAAATTATTATTTATATTTCAATAACATATTAACTAACATTTTTTATTCAGTGTTGAGGCTCACAAAAAGGGGGGCCTGTCCAGTGACACCACATGGTCGTATATAGAAATATGGCAACATTCTTAATAGTAAATAAACATATTAAATAAATAAGTCAATAGAAATCAGAAATTAAAAGTCCTTCCCTAAAGACGGTGGTGCGCCTTCATCCCACGGCTTCATGGAATTGTGATCAGATCATCGGTTCACCTTCTTAATTAAGAGCCTTCCTAAGTTGCCAAAAAACCACTGCTGGACAAAGTACTCCTCCAAACATGGTATATTAAACGTTATACTTTATCTAATTATATTTTATTTAATATAGGGTAAAAGTGGGATAGTTGCCGTAGGCGGATAGTTGCCCCATTTTCTTCCATCCTAATATTTGACCTAATGTAATGTTTGATACAACAATTTTGCTGAAACTATTGCAATTACTAGCCTAACACAGATAATATAAGAAAATGTTTATTTCTGCTTCTGACTTGTCCCACAATGAAACCTATTATTACAACCACACCTGTCCCGGTGGACCGAGCGCATAAAAATGCACGTGCTTTATTTGCTGACACTACCAACTCACTTCATTAACTGGCTTCATGAACAAAACTATTCGATAGTTCGTATTTTGTTGGATTGTTTTGTTTTTATAGTATTTTTTTGACATTGAATGAGATGAATCCAGGGGCTTGATTAGATGGTTTATGTATCGGCTAAGTATATCACGTGACGCTACCTACTCACTTCAATAAACTGACTTCATGAACAAAACTATTTGATAGTTCGTATTTTGATTGGTTCTTTTTTTTGTTTTGTTTTGGTCGTGAATGAGATAAATCCAAGAGCTTGATTCGATTGTTCATCTATCTGCTATACCACCATGTGCTGACACTACCAACTCATTTCATTAACTAGCTTCATGAACAAAACAATTTGATAGTTCGTATTTTGAGTAGTTTCTTTAGTGTGTCTTTAGTTTCTTTTTATTATTGAAAATAAATAGAGCATATGGAAATTTCGAGAAAGTATATAGATAGAAAGAGAGAGAGAAGACAAGAAAAGAAAAAATTGCGCGTCACATAAAAAAAAACAATCTTCCCTTATGATCCTCAAGTTTGTTTGGCACAGCAAAAAGATCTGAACAGTTCAACTCTAGAAAGGTTTCCAGGCTTTTAAGTAACTATTCATTAGGTTAACATTCAATCTTATTAACAGTAGTAAACACACAAACATGCTCCAAAGTAATGTCTGCCAGGCCTATGAAATACAACGTAAACATGATTTGTACAATCTTCCGTTATCAATTCTAGAACCGCCGGGAGCGCTACCAATCTACTAAAAAGACTTAAGTGTACTACAAATTGTGGACGCTTACAACCTTTTTAATAAGCAAAGCGACAAGCACCTGCGCACCAACTAGTATTAAACTACTATTAAGGGCCCCGACGTGCTTACAACTTCGCTTACCTATAATAATAACGCTGCTTCCAAATCTTTTACTACACTGAGAAAGCAGTGTCCATCGCGCGCTTAGTACCACGGTTTTTAGGATGATATTTTTAAAGAACAGCAATGTATGTGTCTTACAGCGATAGTACCGTTTTCAGGAATGAGTGCGAATGCGCTTGGTACGAAGGCTAGACGGAAACATAAAAATGTTGTTGTTTTCATAGTAAAATGACTTCCATTCAAATCATACTTTTGATTGCGTTGCCAGTTTATTGTGATTAGCTTATTATTTTTTCGCGGCCACTGCTATTTTTATGGAAGACGCGTCATAATAAAACTTAGCTCAGTTTCTTAGTTTTCCAGGTCATGGGTAGTTTAAGGGTAGTTTGTGATTGACTGAAAGCAAAACTAACTACTGTACTGAAATAACAAAGTATTTTGACCTCTTTTTTTAAGGCGACGTTTGGGCATTTTCCAGAAAAGCGTACATTTTATTTCAGATTATTATAATAAATAAATATTAAGGGACAATCATTATCCTTAGTCCTTCGCGATTGTAGCTCAAGACACGAATGTTTCAGGTTTTGTTTTATATTAATACTTGCTTTTGCCCGCGACTACGTCCGCGTGGAACTTGGAAGTATGGAAGCAACCTCGTACAACACGATAGATATCCACCTAATCACCTTAATCAATAAAAGGGATTATTAAAAACGCCTAAGCAAATGTAAGAGCAATTTTGTGCTTTTGGTCTAATAATTACATTTCCTACAGGGTCATCAATGTCATCATGAATTACTTACTCACTTTTCAATCTTTTTAGGGATAGTTTCCAGGAAGAAAACTATCCTATGTCCTTCCTCGGATCTTAAACTATCTCCATGCCAAATTTCATCAAAATCGATTCAGCGGTTTAAGCGTGAAGAGGTTACAGACAGAAAGACATACTTTCGCATTTTTAATATTAGTATGGATTTTAATAAAAACGTAGCCTATGTGTTAATCCAGAATATCAGCTACCTTCGTAATAAAATCTATCCATCTTATAACCAACCATATCCGACCGTAAATTGGTCCAACCGTATTATCGTAAAGACGTAACGAACATATATAAAAACATACTCACAAACTTTCGCCTAGTGTGATAAATAAAATCTCGTTATAATTTATAAATAAAAAAGCATCGTTCCATCACCTTAGTAACAAAATTTCGCCCCTTTTTGATTAAATTCATCTAATTTCCGTAGTTTCATCACATCCGCAATATAATGCAATAAACTCGGAGCATACCGGGACTCGCGACTGCGGAGGTAACTAATAAAATGATGAAAGGTGCCCTAGGGCGGCAATCCGTTTTAAAACACGTTGAGAAGGGAGGGAATGCGATGAAATGCACTTGAGCGGTAATCGTGTCGTCTGCAGGGGTGGAAGGGGCGGTACGTGTGTTGCTATGAGTACTCTTATATGATACTAGAAGGTGCCTGCAAATTTCGCCCGCGTGGAGAAAAGTTATTCCTCTTTTTTGTTTTTTTTTTCATACCGAAAAATCCACACTTAAAATCGGATATTTTACAGCTTCAAAACCTGGGCACAGCACTAAGAACTAGTTCAAATGAACGACGTTCATAGTCATGACGACCATACATTTATTTATTTAAACTTTACTACACAAAAAGCGTACAAATGGCGGTCTTAATGTCATAAAGGCATTCTCTGACAGTCAACCATTGGGCTAGACATTTTTCTTACACAATTTTTATGGTGCAAGGCCTGTCAACTATCACATTATACCAAAAGAGAAACTTATTATTATTTATTTTATTTAGTGAATGTGTTGTTTATTTTTCATTTCAATTTAATTATATTATTATAATAATATAATGTTGATAAAACACATTCACCGCATAGTTCTGTTCCGCCTTCGGCCTTCGGACTTGTGTACTTTCATATCAAGCAACTAATCTTTGTAGTTGGACTTCACTTCATCTCTCTAGTCCAGTCAACCCTATTGTAATTATATATACATGTGTAAACCCAGCCTTACACAAGCGCATATTCAAATAGGACAGGGTTGTCACACCGCTCCCACGGGCGCCGATGCACGAATTAACTTAAACTCGTGACGAGCTGATTCCACCTCGGCTGCCTCTTATGAAAAGCTAGTAAGTGACAAATTTTCAGTCTATTTTATTTCTCAAACGTGTAATGAAATGTTGTCATAACGTTATAACAGGCTTCGAAGTTTCACGTTGCGGGCGGAACAACTCGCCACTCGAAAGAAATGTAAATGTTTTTTAGTTTTTGTTCACTGCATATTTTTGAGAAAAAAAGGGGTTTAATTAATATGTGTTTTTATACATGCCTAGCCGTGTAAAAAGCTTGCCGGCTTTGTATCACTGTCCTATTTGTTTATATGTGATTTCTTGTGTAAATGTTTTTGGTGTGCAATAAAGCGTACTTGTATTGTATTGTATTGTATCCTAGTCAGTACTCATAGTCAATCAAGCCCGGCGTCTACGTCTATTGATGCATTCTACCAAAATGCCATGCCAGCCATGTTAATTAAATTACATATTATTATAAAGCTCAAGGATAAAAAACACTGCTATAAAACAGATATTACTATACCAAAATTTGACGTTCTAGCATTGTAAAGTATGAATGGCGTTACGTAAGCGACATTCTGGAAAAAATTAAAGAATATTCTACATACGAGTTTATTTGGTATCCCATTACAGACATAAAAAAGTAAAAATTCCTCACGATCACGAGATAATTGAATGCCTTCGAACCTAGTACATATCAAATGTCGTTTGTCTAATTCCAAACCTAGTGAAATAATTGGGTACTTAACTAATTTAAACCTAGTAATTGTTTGATAATTTACATGGTCCAAAATTCATGATAGTAAAAAGTATGAAACATTATTTTATAAAATAATAAATCGTATTTTTTTTGCCCGTGTAGGCATAAAACTTTAACAACTTTTTTGAGACACACTACGTTTTTTAGCTCACCAGTAAAATAGAGAATGGAAGTTTTTTCCAAACCCTTACATTTTTGTCCAGTTTTATAAATAAGGACCTGTTTGCCTGACTTGACAGGGGTGTTGCCGTGCCCCTTAGTATTTATTTCAATTGAGGAAAATTTGATAAACAGAAAGTGACTTTTTGGATTCACAAATTATCACGGCTCCTTTGGCAGCACCCGTGAGGTTTCAGCACAAGGCGCGAAAAACATTTTATTTTTTTTAATTTTTCTACAGCAGAGCTACTGAAAAAACTGTAACTTTTTGTAGGAATGAAGGTGGTTACCCTACCTGTAAGAAATAAAGCTTTTTTAAAAATTTCATCTTGTCTCCATTTGGTCTGAAGCGCATACTCGGTTTTGATATAGGACAGCCGACCTAGTCTAGACGCCCCGTTAGTTGGAATTTTACGTTAATGCTCTAAATATTCTTTTTCACATATGTTTATGGGTTTCTCGACCTCAATTTAGGTAAGCTGTGAACAGGCCTATGATGGTTTCGTTTATCACGTGATAAATAAGTGACAAAGCAGGTTTGGTTTTTTTTGTCGAGTAAACATGATGTCGCTTAAGTATAAGTTGAGCTAGTCATAAGATTTCTTTTGTTTTATTGCTGATAGGGATATGGTTTTTAGTTTGTTTGTGGCTGACAGTCAGAATGAGTTGGTAAGTATATTAAGTTTTGGCAAACATAAAAGTAAAAGTAGTTTATCAGTTTCAACTCCGTACCGTCGCATACACATTGAAATAATAAAAAAAAAACATAATTAGTGAAACCCATAACCTATTAGGTGGGCATTGAACCGCTAGCCATAATTCTGAAATTATTTATGTTACAAACGTTTTGAAAGTAAAACTTATTAGCTTAGGTTAGATTTTTCTTTAGGGCGTAGAGGCCGTATACGCTTTTGTTTTGTTTTTTAAATGGCCGAACGTGTTGTGTCAATAATTGATATCGAAACAAAATAAAGATTTGCATATCGTGCGTGGCGCCTGAAATCTTGGCTTGCACCCGAAACGTGAGACTTCCAAGCCTATAATATGGAACTTAATGTCAAGATTTCATTGAGAAAAAAGAAAAACAATTTGAACAATCTAATTGAAATAATAAATTTTTAAGACACTTTATTAACCACATTTCTTCGATCTAGGTCTGTAGCAACACAATATGACCACAGTGCCCTAATATTTTTTTAGTTAGCGCGGTTACTTTTGCGTCACAAAGACGTTTAATAAGAGATTGCAAATGGCGTCGTTAGAGCTAACTGCGTGTTTATGAGATAGCGCTAATCAAGACAGAGCGTGACGATTTGTAAAGCGCGACCCAGCCAGAGAGGTAGCGATACCAAACCTCCATAATGTTAGGAAAAAGTGATATCATAAAAGTGATGTCAGTTAGAGTCTCATCACAATGTGAACTTCGCGTCATTTGTGGTAAGGGTGCCTACTACGAGTATCAAGCTGTCGACCTTCCTGCAGGAGGAATTCTGGTCGAAAGGTGTCGTGTTCTGGCGATTCCGCGGACGGCTACTCGACACCCAGAAGTTACGTCGCGCGTCGCCGAACTAACGTGTTTATGATTATTTCATATTATGGTGTTATTTGATATGAACGAGTATGTTAGTTTTAAGGTATTTATCTATGAGCCACCGTTACCTGAAAATAAATTTTATTGATTGATTGATTGATAAAGGTGATTTTGTTTGTGTCATAGATTTTATTGAAATATTTTCAATATTTCTTCATGGCATAGCGAAACAAAAAACATATATGTATACTAAAGTAGTATAATGTAATTTTGCGATTTCATCCTATCTACCATTGCATCGCAGGGACGGGATATATTAAGTACTATCTGCGCCGTGCGATGTCACCCAATCATCCCACGGGATTGCGTTTTTTTTGTTTTTGGGATAATAAGTAGCCTATTCTGTCCAGGGTATCAGCTACCTTCATTCTAAACTCTACCAAAATTGGTCCAGCCGTTTTAGCGTGAAGAAGTAACAAACATACACAATATACACATAAACTAAACACACTCACAAACCTTCGCCTTTAGGTATAATATTAGTGTGATTAGAACAAATGAAACAGTAGTGTGCATATATGCTGGCAACTGTACTAACATGACTACGAAATGACGACAATGGATGTTACCTTTTGGACGAGCGAAGCATCTCCATTTCAGCTTCGCCCAAAAGTCTTGTCTCTTTGGTCACTCTGTAGATGTACTCTACCTAATCGAGTCGCGAGCATTAGCGTAGAGCACAGCAGACGAGCAGAAAAGTTCTTGAGTGGCGACCGCGTTACGGAACACGCAGCGTGGGAAGGCCCCAACATGGTTAGGATCAGAAATGGATGAGGGCGGCGCATGAAAGAGCGTTCTGGAGGACTTTGGGAGAGGTCTCTGTTCAGCAGTGAACATCAGCGGATATTATGATAATGAGAAAAAAATAGGTAGGTAGATGTACAGTGTACACAAGTATCTACTTATTTCGACAGGCCGCAGAGTTGCCATCTGAAAAATTCCGCGTCTGCCCACTCACTGTGCATAATTATAAATTATTTGAGCCTTTCGTCTTCACGCGGCCCCGCGAAGACAATCGACGTGGGCTTAGGCTTATCTATTTTAAGCTCAGAAACAAACTAGACAATACAGAATTAAAAAAATAATCAAGTTCCTCATCGTCCATGAAAAGTACGTGGGTTAAGTTTGGATTTATTTAAAGCACAAAATAACTAGAAAATACGAAATAAGTTAATATTCTTAAAACGTTGAATCGGCTCACACGAACGCATCCTACGTGGATTACAGGTTGAATGCTATTAAAAAAAAGAAAAAAAAAACAGTTTTTATTAAATCTGAAATCAACGCCATGGTTCCTTAGCCAGATTTCCGTATCTCTTATAGCCTGTGACTTCTCCCTACTGACCCATTTGGATTGATCACCCGGTATAAGCCAAGTCTTTGCGATACGTCTCATCTCAGCCACCTCTTCCCATGTAGACACGCCCATTCGTCCAATCTCTGCCCGTGAAGGACTTAATGCCTGCAGGTCGGCGGTCTTACATCACACCGGCAATTTAGCCGTCCGGGTCGCTACAAGCCGGAATAAATTCAACAAAGTGTCAAACAAGCGGGAACTTTCGCACCTGCCCGGCGGCCGGCGCGTCTACGGCGCGAGGCACAAGCGATAAGCGAAGCGAATATCGTATTAGATGTGTGTCTCAGATTTTCAGGGCAATATCGGGCAACTTCACACAAATTATTCTAGTCCCAAGCTCTAATAGGCTTGTGTTATGGACACTAGACGACGATAAACATACTTATATAGATAAATACATACTTAAATACAAATAACATCCATGACCCAGGCACAGATATTCCAGTTCATTACAGAAATATTTGCACTTGCCGGGATTTGAACCCAGGACCGTCGGCTCAGTAGGCAGCTGCCTAACCACTGCGCCAACCGCGATTAATTTCTGTCCTTTTTGCATTTTTTTACCAGTTTTATGTCATTTACTCTAATGATTTAGTTTTTATCACAAGATGCCTGATCTTAAGGCCATGGTCAGGCCCGCTGCGGGTAACGAGTGATAACGACCGTGGCCTAAGAGAAGAGAAGCACTTTGCGAAGATGTAAAATGGGAAGCTTCTATACTACTTTATTTTATGTCATAAGATTATAAGAAGACAGAATAAGAGAAGTCATAACAATCTTCTTCTTCTTCTTTGCTCTTTTCCACTTAAGGTGGGGTCGGCTCTCCTAATATTATGATTGCGCCATGACGTTAAGAGAAGTCATAACAATACCTGTATTTTTCAAATTTTACAATTCAAACTTTTGTTGTTCTACTCCGCTAACTAAAGGTTGTCTGGAAGAGGACGCTATTTAGCAATAAAACCACCTGTTGTTAACCTGTCTTTATTTTTTACCATAATATCTCTCATGTTTTGTATCACTGTGTATTTAAGGTGTACAATAAAATGGATTTGTTTGTGTATGGTTTGTACTGAATTTAATGAAGACTTAATTTCCAAACTTTTTCAAAAAGCACAGCATGTTAGCAGGAATGTTCCTGAATGAATTAAAAAATCTTCCGCAGTCTCTTATCGCAAGGACCACCGGCACAGTTCAAAAACGCCTTAACAGCAAAAAGTTGTGTCGCAGGCGCCCCAGTCATCTGACTACTTTTTAATGCTCAAATTACATTTTAAAAATACTCTAAACACGAAGTTTTAATATAATTTCCAGAGAAGCTGCTCGGAATTTAAATACCGGGACATTACCTTGTTTGTACTATGAAAGTCCTAGGGCAACATTACAAGTGGAGGAAATGAGTTTTTACTTTATCCGTTTGAAAATGCTGATTGTTTTAGATCAAACATGTTTCTTAACATATTATTAATGTTACTACTTAGAACAGGGCCATTGCAATTTTTTGGTATACATTTAAACCTATAGTTATACATTGTAATAATTTTTGGCATGTATTTAACGCGGCGACAAATTAATCAGATTTAGGGATTTATAAAAAATTAAAGGGGATAGCAAAAATAATAAGTTGGCGACTAATTGCGGAGACTATTAAAGTAAAAAGTAGCAGCTAAGTAATCAATTTTCGGCTTTGTTTCAATATAAACTAGCATCGAGTTATTGTTTTGGCGACTGAATTAACTAATTAAGCGGAAACATGACAGCGGATAAAAAGTTGAAAATAGCCTACTCTAATTGTTCAATGGAGATTACATATAAAATAAATCAAGGTCATAAAAAAAATACTTTGTGCGACAATTTAAGAGCTTTAATCAAAGTTGAAAATTGCATGTATGTATAAATAATAATTTTGGTCTATAGTTTTATATAGTGGCTCTGATTTTGGTAAATTTTTCGTCAGGTGTGATGTCATATTGACAACTATTTTTTATGATTCTATCGTATAGAATACGTTAAAATAAACGTGTTTTGCATGGACAACTTTTTTCTAAACTTAATAATTACCGAGATATGGACTCCTAAAACCGACAATATTTTTTTGGATATTGTGTCAGACTCTGCCTTAGCTCCGGCGCTGCGGGAAGTGCAGCCCTTCCGCCCTTGCGTGGCAAAGCACGGTCGCCCGTACTCCGTTCCGCAGCTTCGGCTTGTTGGTCGCCTTCGGCGACCAGCCTCAGCCGCTCCGCTCCGCACGGCTCCCGAGCTTTGTCACGGCGGGCGAGGGCTGCTCTCCCTCCGCGCCTCCGGCTTTTTATATACACTCTAGGGGTAGGGCAGACAAGACCACGTGGAATCGGGATTGACAGCTTCGGTTCTGAGGCAAGTCTTATGATAATGCAATGCTTATTTTAGCGTAGCGTGTTTTAGCTAGATTCGGACTAAAATAAGCGTGTTTTGTATGGGCAAAACATTTTTACCTAAAAAACGCTTATCGCCGTTTTCATTAAATTATGGTTTCGAAAACTAAAAAAATAACTCCCCATTACTTTTATATAGTACCCATTTTAATATTTAAGCTGCCAGCAAATCAAAGCCCAAAATGCTTTTTTAGATGGAGACCTGTAGTTGCCACTAATATAAAGTTTGTTATCCTTCTGCTAATATTAGTCGCCAAGTCATTATTTATAGTACCTCACCTATGATTTCAGTAATCTTGTTTATTATTTCTGCTACCTTAAAGTAGCTGCCATTATTTGAATTTTAAAATATCCTTAGTTTAAAGCTCATTTAATTTAAATGATTGCCAAAATATTTAATCGCTGACAAGTTATTATTTTAGTTGCAAATAGTTTGCTGCTCTTTAATTTTTCTGTCGCCGCGAAAATAATAAGCCATAATTTTTATTTCGAAAACTACTCGAAATTGACCAAATTAACGCAGAAAACTGTTTTTTTCAACTTATTTTCGACTGCACGCAATGAAAGCATGAAATATCTATGTTACTATCTAGAATACAGGGAAAAGTATTTTTAATTTTCTTTAAAAAGTTGGTTAAAGTTAAACGGTGGTTAAAGTTTAACAACTTTTTTTTCTTAATTAATTTGTCATAATATGAAAAAAAATCTTTTTAAAATGTATAAGGCCTCGGAAGAGGTAGTTATTTATCTTGAATAGGAGGGACACCCTTTTAATTTTGGATAAGTGGAAAACATAGCAATATCTAGAATTATTCAACATTAAAATAAAACATAGCTTTGGCACATAGAAAAATTGATATTTCATCAGCTGTGCAAAGATCGGGGCTGCGTCGTAAGGGGTTTTGGCATTTTTGACATATACTTTTTTTTCCTCGCTTCCGAACATTAAAGTTTACACTGCGGTATAGCCCACAGCTGACATGAATCATAATAGATAAACACGTGTCGGTTCAAGGGAACAAATAGAACCTTGACCAACAAGGCCATTTGCTGCTACAACACGTGTAGACTAAGGAAATTATCATATGTTGATTAGTATATAAGAACCTGATTTTCCTAATAAAATATTCATTCTAACACCGAGCTTGGTCGTATTATTATCTCCGTACTTACCACACTTCATGGCGACCCTGCCAGTCGGGCTGCATGAGGCAGCCCCAGCTACAGCCACAGCCTAGGCTCAGCTCGCACCAGCCAGACAGCCCGAGCCAGCCGACCAGCCAGCCTGCCAGCCAAGACCAGCCCATCGTGACCATGGTCACCAGCGCCGTGACCTCATAATAGCTCACTGCACCAAAGATCCAAAATGGGAGGCCAATACTCACGGGACGAAACCAAAGAAGAAGTTATAATCGCCCAAAACGGACCCTCCAACGAAGCAACCATCAGCCAGTCCAACAGTGGCAGAGTGACGGTATACTTAACAACTACGGTGCTCGTCATACTCGTCATTTTCGTGATCTACACATTGTGGAAAAAAGGCAACGAATGTCTAACTAAGAAGATCCAGCGACAAGCAGTTGCGGTCACGATGCGCAGCAGACCGGAGCAGAGCGTCTAGCAGCAAGTACTAGCGCCATCCATCAGCAGCATCAGCACCAGCATCACAACATGACTGGAGGTACAATTTTGAACTAACTAATTATGTGCCTAGTATACGGAAAAAAAATCTTTTTTTTTGTGAGTAATGTCTGAGATTCAAACATTGTACGAAAATTTAAGAGCATTACAGGAAGATATCAGAAAGTTAGGACCAAAACGCCGAGCAGAGGCTATTGGCCAAAGTAAGCGCGAACGAGTCGAATTACTATATAAACAATACGAAACATATATAATCGAATATAGTTCTAAACTAGAAAACTCTGAAATTTCTGTACAAGACAGCGAATTAATCCAGTCTTATCTCACAAAAATAGAAATTATTTATAATAAAATTTCATCTACTTACGAACAAGATAAACAAGAGTCAGACACAATGGCGTCAGATAACAGCTTTAATTTAAAAACAGCGGTATCACTGTTACCCGTTATGGACGGCTCGGAAGCCGTCACTAGTCAGCTGATCGACGCCATAGAATTATACTCCTCAATGATTAAGGAGACTGACTCTAAATTATTGATAAATTTTGTGGTTAAGACCAGATTAACGCAAAGCGCTAAGCTACGCATATCTGATAAGCATACCAAGGTAAGCGCCTTAATTGATGAGATGAAAATTCACCTTTTGCCCGTAAAATCGGCAACCGCGATACAGAGTAAGCTTATGTCGTCGCGGCAAGGGAATAGGACTATCGAACGATACGGACAAGAATTAGAGGATTTATTCGTAAACCTCACTATAACGCAAGCCAACGGACAATCCGAGGCATATGGCGTATTAAAGCCCTTAAACGAAAAAATGGCAATTACGAAATTCGCCGAAGGGCTACGAAATGACAAACTAAGTACCATTATAGCGTCCCGAAATTACACTTCGCTTAAAGACGCTATACAGGGTGCTAAGGACCAGGAGGTGTCCGCTACACCTACCCCTGGCCCAGAACAAATGTTCTATATTAAGAACAAAGGCTTTAAAACTTACAGACCCTACAGAGGTCATTACAGTGGACCTATGGGAAAATACCCACAGCGTACCCAATCGGTGCAATATAAGTCACCACGAGTATTTACGCGAAACGCGAGTGCCCGACACACGCGTACCCAAAAAAATTGCCAGGATCGTCGTCAAAATACATCTAACTGGCGACATCAGGTAAACACGGCGATAGAAAATACACAAAACGATGACCAGCCACCATCAGAGTTAGAATTTTTTCGTGCCTAAAAACTATATTCTAACGTATAGTCATATGAACTCAGTTCAGTTCGAAATAAATGGCACAACACACTTATGGCTTATTGATACAGGCGCGAGCCTTAGCGCCGTAACCCGAGATGCAGCTTTATTATCGCGCGCCGTCATGACACCTAAGATGACTCACATAAACGGAGTCGGAGGAAAAATAACATCGTACAATACGATTACGTTAAACTTGCAAAATGAAAACAAAACATTTGAGCATGAATTTCATGTATTCCAAAAATTACCATTACAAGTTGACGGAATCATCGGACAGGATTTTTTGTTAAAATATAAATGTGTCATAAACTATGAAAAAGGGACAATCACGTTAAATCATAATAACGAATTATTTACAATACCCTTAACTTTAGAAAATGACAATACCGGAATAAACAGTTTAAAAATTTTACTATTTTTGTCTCAAAAATAAGGGGAGAGATGCGGTATAGCCCACAGCTGACATGAATCATAATAGATAAACACGTGTCGGTTCAAGGGAACAAATAGAACCTTGACCAACAAGGCCATTTGCTGCTACAACACGTGTAGACTAAGGAAATTATCATATGTTGATTAGTATATAAGAACCTGATTTTCCTAATAAAATATTCATTCTAACACCGAGCTTGGTCGTATTATTATCTCCGTACTTACCACACTTCAACACTCGTAACCACGCGATCCCGAGTGGGGTTTCCGCTATTGAGGAGATACAGATCGAAGGACTTTTAAGCAAACAGGGAATTGTTTAGACTGAGTACTTCATTTTTCACCAATGAACTATGTAAATATTTTTTCTCAAAAATTGCATGTAATGTTGCCTTACCATCGCTAGATAGACTACAGTAAGTGGAACATACCGAAGACTTTTTAGAAGTGTCCAGTAAACAGCGAGATTTTAAATTTGGAATCAATATTTGTCCAGTAAGTAAGTATGTAATTCCTATTACGTATCAAGATATTTGAATATCGAAACACGATTTACATCGTCACCGACCTATAAAAAAACTAAGGATGTGAAGGCGATGAGGTCGTATCATGGTATAATAATATAATTAGACCATGGGTCGTATATAAATGTAAAAAGGATGCATTCCACAAATTGTTTTAATTATAAGTACAGTGCGAGAGCAAATTGTAGAAATTAAAAAGTGGCGTCCCTTTTTCATAGATTAAAATAGAAAGAGACGACATTGCAGTATACACTTGCAATTTATACTAAGAGCAAATGTAAAATAAAAAGAGGTTAGTACTATTGGCAGTATAAACGTAACTCAAGATGCATATTTATAAAAAAAAAGTAGCGACAAGGTTTAGTGCGGAAGTTTGTATGCAGCGTTTAGTTCATAATTGTGCTGTGTAAAATGACAATGATATTTCGGAATTCCTTCCTTTTTTGTGTCGTTTAGAAAAAACCTCGGAGTTAAAATTGAAGGTAAGCTTTATGATATGAAAATTAGTTAGAAAATACAACAATGTATAACAATAATTAAATTTTATCTTTAAGACTTAGATTTGTAAGACAGTGCAAATAATTAAACGCAGTATTTATAAAAAAAGAAATTAAGGCGGGATTTAAATTAAAAGACAAAAATTTCAAATTTGTTTGTGTGATCTATTACAATAATTCAGCAAAAATGAGTTCAGACGAGTCTGATGCCGAATAGACGGCACTCCTCCATACTTAAAAGCGGAGGCAGAGTTAGCTAAAATAATTTACTTCTGATTAAATCCAAGGAGATATAAAAAAATACAAGAGATTCATTAAATGGAAGGAAGAAAATCAAGTTAATAGTTGGTCAGATAATGTGTGATAAGGTCTGAATATTTCAACAATCTTTCTGAGACAATCGGATGGCTACAAAGGAAAGAAATCACAAATATTCAGCAGCAAAATATAGAAAAGTTCTTAAATCAAGCTCTAGATGATAAACAGTTTGGCGATGAAGGTAAATAAATGCTGCCACTATTTGATAACGATATAACTAACTATATCTTTTATCCAAGTATAAACTCATAATTATTTTTGTTATAGGTTGTTATCGTGGGAGTTAATGGTGCCTGCGACGACGAATATCACAATGTGTCATAATAAAAATGGGATATAACAAAAATATTCATTGGAAAATGGCCGAATATGAATGTCACCTATAAAATATAATTTTAATCTAATTTTCTTGTTTAATTTTTGAGAAAAGCACTATACTTGCTTCGACCGTAAGAGCCATCCTGGCCTCGTATTATATCCGGACCTCGCCTACGGCTCGGTCCGTCTAATTCCTACTCGGCCAGTATGGCTTACTTACTGGTCTCTGCCGTAATGTACTATTATCCATTTTTGAGATACAGTTTGTTAAACATTAGTGTAAAAATCTGCTCATAAAGACTGTACACGATAAAATCTGGCCACATTCAATTGTCCCTACAGTATTAAAACAAGAAGGTAAATGTTGATTTATTTAATTTTAAGGAACGTATAAGCTATATCATACTATACACAAGCTTTTTTTAGGCTTCAAATAGGAATCTGCTGAATTTTCAGACGTTTTGTTTCACTCTCATAAATAGAGTTTCACTTCAAAAATTATTTAGGAGACTTTTACCCGACTACGTAAAAGCAGTAAAAGATAGAAAGAATTCTGCATACTTCAATGTCACCTACCAATTTGTCGCCAACATTCCCTTTTCGTGTCATGTAACTAATCATTTTACCGAAAACTTAACCGGATTCATATTTTCAACACTTTTACTGCCAGGAACCCCGTAAAACTTCTAAATACTCCGCGGTTACAAAATAAAATTGGGCTTGAAATTAAACTCAATTAACTAAACCTATTTACTTATCGACTCGCTACCGCCAAAACGCCACTTTCGCCTTGCAATTACACGCGAACAGAGCGAATAGTCGCCTAAATTCGGATTGTAACCATACAATCACACAGTAATTTGTGATTTGGAGGCAATATCCACAACAAACGGGGCTATGGCACACAATGCGGCCAATCAGGGCGCGGTCGCGATTACTGCTGGTCATTCGTAGTTTTAACTGTACATTATAGTCTAGTAATATGAAACCATCTTATTAAAACTTTTGTGAAACATATTTAATTTTTGGATTAATTTTTACACTTACGTGAAATTGTCAGGATCGGCCCGACATTTTTTGTTCGAATCGGTACGCGATTCATCATCAGCACCTCTAGCACAACTTTCTATCTCGTGCGAGGAATATTACCTATATCTTTCTGCACAGTACTGTGAGAGAGTGACCGGCGATGCTATGTCACGCGACAAGAGACGGGTAGGAGCTACGATCAGTCGTGGCGACGCGACGTTCTTTCCGTGCGGCTGAGAGATGCGGGCATCACCAGCGGGGATGAAAATCTCCCTCAGAATCACACACAATGTCAATAGCCGGGTTGCACACAACACTCACTTACACACGTGGTATTCAAAACCGTTTGTTAGCTGGGGTGCACTTCTACGACGTGTGTAAACCATTCCGTATGTATTTTGATACTAGAATGCGCCCGCAACTTCGTACGCGTATTTTTTTTATCCATAGTCGGGTAAAAAGTATCCTATAACCATCTTTAGACGTCCAACTATCCCTGTACCAAAATTGGTTAAAAGTCCAGCCGTTTCGGCGTGAAGAGAGGACAATGGAAATTATGACCAACAGATGGCGCCAGGCTGGCACGGCGCCACGCGCCCATACAAAACAAATGACGATCCTGCATCACGCTATTAAGAATTTTCCTGAAATCATGACCCCTCTCCATAGAAAACTGAGTTTTAATACAATTAATCTAGAATTTTATAAGACTCACAGCTTTCTATATGAAATATCATAGAGCTATAGTTAACCTATAAACAGAGTACACAATACGCCAGTAGCTACCGCCGCGAATCATATTAAACGCGGTATACATAATGCATTAGTTGTTCAGATGTTTCTCGCGTAGGCCGCGCACGTCCGGCCGTCGGCGAAAACAGGTATCGTCGTGGTGATTGTCGGGGATCTTCTAACCTCAATGTAGGTTTACATTATATACTTACGGGGTCTAAAAGAAAAAAAAATGACTATAAATCTGTATTAATATGAAACTCGAAAACGGTATTGAAAATAAATTTTCTATGAACAGGGTTCATGATTTAATACAAACAAATAGTTTACGCCGAGCCGTTTTCGCGACCGAACGCAGATCATGATTAAAAATCGCGAACCGGTCCCAAACATGTCGACCATTATTTGATTTTGACGACGTGAGTAAACCCGTTTCAGGTGTATTTTCACAAATATAGGTACACTTCGGTTTTTGATTACGACAGTAAATACAATAACTTGTCCACTTTTAGATGTCAGTTCTTAATACACTTTTTCTAAGAACAACTGCAGATAAGAGATCTATAATATTTTGTAAAAGATGAAAAGGCACTAAACATTATGAAGTCAACTGTTTAAAGTAAACGGGATAAGCGTATGTTTGCGGAAAATCTCATAGAGTGGAATAGCTATAATAAACCTATAAACAGAGTACACAATACGCCAGTAGCCACCGCCACGAATCATATTAAACGCGGTATACATAATGCATTAGTTGTTCAGATGTTTCTCGCGTAGGCCGCGCACGTCCGGCCGTCGGCGAAAACAGGTATCGTCCTGGTGATTGTCGGGGATCTTCTAACCTCAATGTAGCTCTACATTATAAACGGTATGTAAGAGAAAAAAATGCCTACAAATCCGTATTATTATGGAACTCGAAAACTGTATCGAAAATCAACTTTCTGTGAAGAGGGTTCATGATTTAAATAGAAATATTATTGCAAACTAACAGTTTATGCCGAGCCGTTTTCGTGACCAAACAACCATTCAGGACCAGGAGTTACTATTCAGGAGAATTCACTTACTGCTATTATATCTATGGGTTAAGCTATGTTTAAGGGCTATATATAGGGGTTAGAACTAAATAAATATATTAATATCAGACAGCCACATACGAATCAATCTAGTCCCACAGTAAGCTCTAGTAGGCTTGTGTTATGGACACTAGACGACGATAAACATACTTATGTAGATAAATACATACTTAAATACAAATAACATCATGACCAAGGCACAAATATTCGAGTTCATCACACAAATATTTGCCCTTGCCGGGATTCAAACCCAGGACTATCGGCTCAGTAGGCAGTTGCTTAACCACTGCGCCAACCGCGTCGTCAAAATCTCAACATTCAAAAGGGTACCTCATTCGAAATTTACTCAAAGAATTTGGTAAAGAAGTATTTGAAAATCGAATTCTTAGACATTGCAATGTCTGAGCATACGATTAGCCCTAAGTCAAATTCTAAGGGCTATACACATACCGGTTGGAACTAGAACCTCGACAATCACCAGTGCCCGATGGCTAACTGTTTTCGCCGATGGATAAAGGTCTTCGCACATTATGACAACTCAACGGCGACTCGATTCTATGCCAAATATTGAAATTTAAACCCTATGTCATATTTACTAGGTTTAATTTCAAAAAATTATATTAGAAGTGGACGACGAGTGGACTACGCGTCGTACATTTTTTGAAATTAAACCTACGCAAGAAACATTTGAACAACTAATGCATTATGTACCTATACCGCGTTTAATATGATTCGTGGCGGTAGCTACTGGCGTATTGTGTATGTTTATAGGTTTATTATAGCTACCTATAATATTCCCCTCTATTAGATTTTCCACAAAGAACTTTTATCCCCTGTTTACTTTTAAGAGTTGACTTTTAAATAATAATTTTAGTGCGTTATCATCTTCTACAAAGTGTTATCTATAGACACGACAATCACCACTTTTTCTTTCACGAATAGAAATGGAACTACACCAGTTGTAACGTAAAAATTTTCGAAGTTCTAAAATCATGGGCAAATAAATACTCTACCTATAACTCTTCAAGATATATTAAGTTCAGTGACCTTCACAAATCCTACAAATTCATTAATTTCCAAAGACAAACTGCTCTTGTAGTCTCCAAACAGTGTTGTAGTTGTGATGGTTACCTATCTGAAACACTAAAAACGTTAGTCCGAATTTCATTTCGACAAAAACTATTCGACAAATATCATTTTAACTTTTTTTCATTTGTCCGAAAATTCAATTCGATAATTTACGATTGGGCATTAATTGTTTAGGATTTTTATTCACTCGACTAATGTCACGTTTCCCTAAATCTCATTTGTCCGTAATATCAGTTTTCCGATGTAACGTTTCGGTTTATTAACTACTCGACATTTTTTGTATGACTTTGATTTCATTTGACCGATGTAACGATTCGGTTTATTAACTACTCGACTTTTTTTGTATGACTTTGATTTCATTTGTCCGATGTAACGATTCGGTTTATTAACTACTCGACTGTTGTGGTCACAGTTCTAACCTAACCTAACCCAACCAGGTCGGTTTTGGCGGTTTGTCGGCTGCTGCCGCAGCACGGTAGCTTCGCTCGCTCGGCTCGCGCGCTGTTGTGGTCACAGTTCTAACCTAACCTAACCCAACCAGGTCGGTTTTGCCGGTTTGTCGGCTGCTGCCGCAGCACGGTAGCTTCGCTCGCTCGGCTCGCGCGCTGTTGTGGTCACAGTTCTAACCTAACCTAACCCAACCAGGTCGGTTTTGCTGGTTTGTCGGCTGCTGCCGCAGCACGGTAGCTTCGCTCGCTCGGCTCGCGCGCTGTTGTGGTCACAGTTCTAACCTAACCTAACCCAACCAGGTCGGTTTTGCCGGTTTGTCGGCTGCTGCCGCAGCACGGTAGCTTCGCTCGCTCGGCTCGCGCGCTGTTGTGGTCACAGTTCTAACCTAACCTAACCCAACCAGGTCGGTTTTGCCGGTTTGTCGGCTGCTGCCGCAGCACGGTAGCTTCGCTCGCTCGGCTCGCGCGCTGTTGTGGTCACAGTTCTAACCTAACCTAACCCAACCAGGTCGGTTTTGCCGGTTTGTCGGCTGCTGCCGCAGCACGGTAGCTTCGCTCGCTCGGCTCGCGCGCTGTTGTGGTCACAGTTCTAACCTAACCTAACCCAACCAGGTCGGTTTTGCCGGTTTGTCGGCTGCTGCCGCAGCACGGTAGCTTCGCTCGCTCGGCTCGCGCGCTGTTGTGGTCACAGTTCTAACCTAACCTAACCCAACCAGGTCGGTTTTGCCGGTTTGTCGGCTGCTGCCGCAGCACGGTAGCTTCGCTCGCTCGGCTCGCGCGCTGTTGTGGTCACAGTTCTAACCTAACCTAACCCAACCAGGTCGGTTTTGCCGGTTTGTCGGCTGCTGCCGCAGCACGGTAGCTTCGCTCGTACGGCTCGCGGGCTGTTGTTGTGGTCGCAGTTCTTATGTAATGCGAAAAATATCATTGGCTAAATGAAAAAATGGGTACTAAACAAAAGACGTCTCAATTCAGATGGCAAGTGAATGGGGCGGGAAAAGTTAAAAGGTGAACTGAAAATTTGTTCAAATGTATGCAGTGCCAAAAGTATCATGGGGTAAATGAAAAATGGGCAACGAAAAAAAATACGTAACAACTCATAGGGCAAGTGAATGTGACGGGAAAAGTTTTTCGGACAAACGATACTTCTACTAAATGTAAAATGGTGAAAAGAAAAATGTACGAATCCTGTCATCGGACAAACGATAATAATTCGAATAGTTTTCGGGCAAATGAAATTCGGTCAATGGTTTTTAGTGTTTGAGATAGGTTACCAGTTGTGATATATCCAATTAAGACTAAGTTGATGAGCGTTAACTAGACGTGCCCACTCGCTAAAACTAATTTAGTTTTAGTTTAACACTTGCATCGGTAAAGTTTTGGGCGCACTGAAGTATGATTGTCAACGAACTTAAAAAAAAGTTTGGACACATTTGAACTCTGGCCTAAAGACCAATAATAATAATAATAATAATAATAATTTATTTATTTCAGGCATCAAAGGCCCATAGATAAATACCTTACAATCTAACATACATATTAAATATTAAAATAATAAAAACATAAGTAACTAAACTAGGTCACATTTTTCAACAGCGACGTGTTACGCGTGTTCGATGTGTCAGGTAGCCGTCCACGGAAACGCCGGAACATGACACCCTTCGGGCTTCGGCCAGTACTCTTCCTTTGTGAAGGTCGCTAGTTGGTCCGTCGGAACTCTCAGCACGAAGGAATTAAAACTCACGTCGTGGCGAGACTCCAATAACGATAAGTCATGTATCATTGGAAAGGTTTTTTCATATTCTACAACTTTTTGTATGCCGGGAAATCTCGAATTCCTGTGTAAAAAAAGCTAATAAGAAAGCGATACAGGAATTTAGTATCAAAAAACCCTACATAATAACGTTTCAACTCATACTACTTTTATGCAGCGATAACTTTAATTACTTCATATAGGCCAATTAGCCCACCTTCCTTTTTTAGGGTTCCGTACCCAAAGGGTAAAAACGGGACCCTATTACTGAGACTTCGCTGTCCGTCCGTCCGTCCGTCCGTCCGTCTGTCACCAGGCTGTATCTCAAGAATGGTGATAGCTAGACACTTGAAATTTTCACAGATGATGTATTTCTATTGCCGCTATAACAACAAATACTAAAAATGAAATAAAATAAATATTTAAGGGGGGCTCCCATACAACAAACTTGTTATACCTATATATACATATATATAGGTACGGAACCCTTCATGCGCGAGTCGGACTCGCACTTGCCCAATTTTTGTTTATTAATGTTTGTTATATCTGTCACCTAGACCACTGTTAGCTAGAACTTCGTCATTTACTAACTACTATATTTCTTTTTCGAAAGTATAAAGTAGTTGATGACAAGTGTTATGAGAAATCAAAGGTATTCCTCATTACTGGGGGTCGTGATCCCCCGATCTTGGAGAAATCTTCTTGATTATATTACGCTACCTGCACCTTTAGCATAACTGTCATACGCGACTATTTCTCGCGCGAGATAATTACCCGTCTCTTTCTGAGCAGTAATGTGAGAGCGTGACGGGTAACGCTATGTCGCGCGACAAGAGTCGAGAAGCATAGTTGTGCTAGACGGGCAGTTCCTATCTTGAGCATCGTGGAGCGCATCGTGTAAATTGGCTTGGCTTGTTCAGCGTAGAGCGGATTTGGTCCGACCATCTGATTGAACTATTACGACCTCAGGGTATAAATGCACTTATTTTGGCCTTCGCAAAGACACAACCCGATTGGTTTATTTTTTCCACTCAGTTTCTGTGGAGTAGCTTTAAGGTACGTACGCACTAAGCGTAAAGTACTACGCGACGCGGCACGACGCGACGCCGCGTAGTGCGTTCTATCTCATACAATTTCATACAAAGAATATTTAACCGCGTCGCGTTCGCTTCGCGGCCGCGTAGTTACGTCCAGTGCGGTCCTACCTTTAAAACTCGTCCAAATGCGAGTCGGACTCGCGCACCGAGGGTTCCGTACAACTAAATTTTTTTTAGTGTTCTGTATTTGTTATAGGGACAACAGAAATACATCATCTGTGAAAATTTCAACTGTCTAGCTATCACGGTTCATGAGATACAGCCTGGTGACAGAAGGACAGACGGACGGACAGCGGCGTCTTAGTAATAGGGTCCCGTTTTTACCCTTTGGGTACGGAACCCTAAAAACACGTTGGTAACTATATTATTTATTGAAGTGACCCAGTTCTGATTCGATCACACCTGTGTTCCGGATTTTAAACTGTATGTATATCGTGGACCCGTATTTAAAAAGAGCACACATTGCTAGAGCGTTGCGAGTGAACAAATAAAGACAAGCGGACTTACGTGGCTGGGTTCCGCTGTTGTATAAAGTTTCAATTCCATTCCAAAGTAGGTATACTGTATCATCATTATTGACCTTTTAAATCTTTAGCAGATGAGCTACGCAGCGTCTAATAAACTACGGCAATTACAAAGATGGCCGGATAGCCCGATACGAGAGCGACAGCCGCGGCCGCATAATTGACAAATAAATGTTGCGCCTATCGTTGAAGGGGGAAGAGCTGCACGCTAGTGTCTCAGGCTGCGCTTGTGAGAAAGAGCAGTAACATACTGTAAATTCCGGCAAATAGCAAAAGTAGATATATATCATTAAAAACATCATAGTAAGTTCCACGCCAAACTTAGTAATAATGATCGAAAATGTTCTGAATGACTTCGAGAATAGGGCCTCTATAGTTTAGATGTAAGTTGTATCAATACTAACCACCGTTGTTTGTAAGTTCTAGTAATGAAATATGTGTCCTTGGTTAAGTGAAGTAAATATAATTCGTTCATTCATTCATTAATGTAATAGGTATATTATTTTCATTAACTGAGCCACAATAAAGTCTTTTGTATTACCAATTTGAAGTCAGCCTGTATGTACCTATTCGTAACGCAGTCGCGAGCGGTAATTTTAAATAGTCATGGTAGCGTTACAGTACCACTACCGTATTCAATTGTAATAGCGGTACACTTTATAGAAAAGGCGTTTTCTAACTCTCACTACGGAACCCTGGAGCGACAACGCCAGAATACGGACGAGAACTCCAAACATTTCCTTTATTGGCTTTTATTATGTCGTTGTGTGAATTTTGTTCGAAACTTGTTGTTCTTTTTGTTATTTCGTTATTGTTCCTTGTTTTGTTGTCTTGATGAATTCATAATTACCGCGCGTTGCCGGACGCGAAGTTATTTTTAATGATGTTTCGAATTCGCGTGACTTAGTTATGCGTTGCTATTTGCGTAATTAATGGACCTTTTGCGTTAATTTGAATATGCTAAGGGTTTTTGAGGTTCTTGCTACCGTAATGTCCTATTTAACACTTCTGCTGGTATCACAAACGGGTGCAATGAATAATCCAGAAATGGTGGGGCCGCGATCAAATAGGATTAGGGTACTAGCTGCTTAGAATAAATAAGCCTAGAACGAGAGTCTTCAAACAGCAGATTTGAATAAATAAATAAATAATAAATAAATATCAGACAAACTCACACAAATCTATCTAGTCCCAAATTAACTTCAAGAAGGCTTGTGTTATGGGTACTAGATGACGATATACATACTTATATAGATAAATATATACTTATATACATAGAAAAACCATGACCCAACCACAAATATTCGAGTTCATCACACAAATATTTTCCCTGGCCGGGATTCGAACCCGGGACCGTCGGCTCAGTAGCCAGGTGCTTACAAACTGAGCCAACCGCGTCGTCAATAATAAATACGCCTAGAACGAGAGTCTTCAAGCAGCAGATTTGCGAAAGATGAAGCCGGTTGTCTACGAATCAATCAGAGACTTTTTTCATTGTGACAGATCCGTCACAGACAACCCCCACTAGACGGAGCATGTAAGGCGACCCGCGCGCACCAACGATATGGTACGGCAGAACATTCAAGTATCAACACGGCGGCCACCGTTTAGTTGCGTCCATGTTTATGATCCATGCGTACGTCAACGAAAAAAGAAATTAAACAAATAACATGGTAAATTGTAGTGTTAAGTGGTGTAGAGAGACCTCATAAACATGGACGCAACTAAACGGTGGCCGCCGTGTTGATACTTTAATGTTCTGCCGTACCATATCGTTGGTGCGCGCGGGTCGCCTTACATGTGCCTTACATGCTCCGTCTAGTGGGGGTTGTCTGTGCAGATCCGTACACGAACAAAACTAAGCTGGCTTACGAAAACTGGCTTCACTTTAGCTAACTAGGTTTCTAAGCGTAAATCAAGCTATTCGAAATACAGGGTGGAACATTCGTAAAGACTGAGCTGACAGGATAGTGGCATCTGAGTGATCTACAATCGACCTATGATAATTGTAAAGCTGGATTTAAAAGTAAAAAGAAAAGTCATCAATTTAAAATAGTTTAATATCAGCGACAACCCTACTAATTCAAAGGTTTATTTACATTTTAAATTGACACCTGTCTAACTTAAGTGATTTTCAAAAGATGCTAGGGTTGATAAATAATGCGACTTCCAACAAGGTTGCGTCAAACGTTTAAAAACGTCAAACGCTACAGTGGAGGGGGTAGGAAAGCACTGTTGCGTTAAACGTTCAACGCTCCTGGGGAGGGGGAATAGAAAGAGACAGAGCGAGATTGAAGAAGTTTTTCTTAAAGAAACAATATGAGTTCACTAAAAATCAATTTCTACCCCTTCCTATTTTCATTTCCACATTACGAAGTTTCACTTCTTCCACGCGAAGGGACTCCACGCACTATTTTTTTTGATGTCCAGCTATTCTTGTACCAAACTTGGTGAAAACCTGTCCAGCCAACACAAACAACGAGCAACGAGCGACCGCAACGAGGACACAAAGCACAAAGTGAATCCTACTGACATTTCAGTAAGCCTAACTGCAATAACAGTTAAGCTTACTAACATATCAGTAGGATTCAATGGCTATTTTTTTTTCTGTGTAATTTCTATCAACAGGTGAACATCACTGAAGGGGAGCGGAGACGTGCGGAATCGACCAATCACAAAAGAGCCAAGATTCAGATTCACCTCAAGTGATTGGTCGATTTCGCTCCGCTTTAGTGGAAACGCACCCTAACTCGCCAACAAACTGCATCGCAGTTTGGCGAAACATGTTAAGTGTAACAGTTTGTAGTTTTTTTAGCATAATAAAAAAAAACTGGCGCCGTGTGCGGCGTGCGCCCTTACAAAACAAACGCCATGCCAGATTGCGCTATTGAGATTATTCTTGTAATAATTACAATACAATACACATAATAAAAGTTTACAAAAGGATACTTAGACAACAGGCGGACTTCACTAAAAAAGTCTTAAAACGTCCAGACAACCTTTGGGTAGTGAAATTGATATTTAATTAAATTAAACAACAGAGTATGTGATGCACCAGGCGAAGGGAACACATTAATTTCATAGTAATACGTATGTAAATAAATTACGCCTCTATAAAGAATAAATGTTCAATACAATTTCATTTTAACTACAGACAACTTTGAGCCGATGGAAAAACCCAACCACCAAACTAAAATAAGTCAGAATATAAATCAATACATTTCAAAAGAACTGTCTCGCTTTATCATTAATCTCCAGCAAAATAAACCGGTGAACAAAGATAATAAACACATCGGGCGATCCTCCGATTACGGGTCGAAATGGGCGATTCGGCATAATGGGCCGGCATAATCCAAGGCGGCGACAAAAAGCAAGGTGCGCGTAAATCAGACCTACGTAGCGGGACACCGGTAATTTATTTTTTGTCCACGCCGAACGGTATCGCACCGCTGGGAGACTTCTGGAAAATGTTACGGGAAATTTATTGATGATCCAAGCGATGAACATTTTGTGGCGAGTTTCCTGTGGGTAATATTGTACACATGTAGGTATCGTAGCTGCTGCTAAGGTATAACCATAGGGTATTAGTAAATATAATAAAATCTTCCTAGTATACAAGAAAGCATAAAAGGCGAGTTGCAGGTGGCAAGTATAGTTACCTCGTACCAAATCCCTTCATCATCTAGTAACTTTCTCGTTATTACAAATATCTATCACTTGTTTCCAAAATATAAAAAAATACGAGGGTACAGTAATATATATTATAAAAGTAATCTTCTAAAATATTAACCATACAAAGCAGCGAACAACGGGCATAACTCTGAGCCTGTGTAAAGATACTCGTATAACAAAAAATAAGTCAAAAGACATCTCCAAATTTCATCATTGATTCCCAGCAAAATAAACCGGTGAACACAGATAATAAACACATCAAAGCAATACATCGACGATCCTCCGATTACGAGTCGAAATGGGCGACTCGCCATAATGGGCCGGCATAATCCAAGGCGGCGACAAAAAGCAAGGTGCGCGTAAATCAGACCTACGTAGCGGGACCGGTAATTTATTTTTTGTCCATGCCGAACGGTATCGCACCGCGGGGAGACTTCTGGAAAATGTTACGGGAAATTTATTGACGATCCAAGGTTGTGACCAGTTTCGTGTGGGTAAGATTATATGCGTTTGGTAGGGTGCGTCTTATTTTGAGGTTTTTTTTTTTCCGGTCACTCCCTGATGTTATCCCAGAAAACGTAAAAACGTCTGCGATTTTTTTTTTATGTAGTTTTAGGGGTCGCTACCGCCCATTACAAATCCGAGATAAATGTTAATAAAACTCGGTTCATATAGTTTTCTTTTTAAATTTTCAGCAGTGAAATTATTTTAATAACCTAATGTATCAATCTAGTTATACAGTTAGTTCGAGATTTCGTGGTTGTCCCTATAGTGAAAGTTGCTCAGTGTGACCCTCCCAAGTACCCCGTTCACTCCTGCTCCATGACCCAAAAAACACCCTGTATATCAACTGAATTATTCTGTGTATTAGAAAACTTCTCTATATATTTTTTAAACATTATGTACGTTCTGTAAGTATTAAGATACATGTAAAGAAAAAAAAAAACATTTTTCAAATTTTTTTTTTTGGGTGCAACCCCTAAAACAGAATTTAAAACAAATTGTGACAGAATAAAAAAAAAAGTGAAGTTTTTTCGCGTCCTAGAATAGAATGAAGGGGTGTGAGAAGGGGGTTAGAAAATAAACACCCTAGCGTGTAGCTAGCATCTACACGCGGTGTAGTCTTACCTTTATTATTTCAGTACACTTAAGCACCGGCAGGTTTCCTGCTGAAGGGGTATAAATAAATCACGTTGCATACAGGTGGCGGGATATAAATCATCGAGAATCGAACGCCAGCCACCACGCCTCCATAAGGACGTATGTCAGTTTAATATACTTGGAGTATACGTCATTTTGTAATCGAACGCCAGTTTCAACAGTTACGTAAGGCTTTATGTCTGTTTGACTAACTTGGTATATACATCCTTTTGTAAGTATACTGAAGAATCAAAAGAGAATCGAACGCCCGTTCCGTTACATTTACAAAAGGTTGTATGTCAGTTTAACATATTGGGCACTTACGTCCTTCTGTAAGATGATGGAACAAAAATAGGTGGTACGGAAAGTGGACGGTGTTAATTAGTGTGCAGAAGTTGATCCGTAGTTAACTTTTCTGCGTTTCTATTAATTGTGCAAGTTTTTTTTTACTTCTAGCATAAACAATAAAATGACAAGCAAGCATAAATAAATGAATAGGTACACGGGGCCATCTTCCGTGTAATCTTTTTTAGTCGGGTATTAAGGTATCGTTGGATGTTAAGCTATCCCCGTACCAAAATTGGTTGAAATTCACGTTAATTTACCCACTTTAAAATATTGAACTTGCTTACAATATTTCACGAGAATCGGTTGAGAAATCCGGCTTGCAGGTGAAAACGAGTTGAGGACGCGTTTGGCGCAGTTCGTAGACACCTGCCTACTGAGCCGGCGGTCCCGGGTTCGAATCCCGGTCACGACAAATATTTGTGTGATGAACTAGAATATTTGTGCTTGGGTCTCATAGATGTTCTATGTATTTAAGTATATATTTATAAGTACGTATATCGTCGTCTAAGTACCCATAACACAAGCCTTCTTGAGCTTAATTTGGGACTACATTTTGTGTGAGGTTGGCCGATATTTATTTATTTAAACGTGCGTAAAAATAATTAAAATAGTGACGCTTCGTTATCTCGGTCAACAAGGTTTCAAACATATTTAAATGGGATGACTGATTAAATTCTACAGCATACTGTGGTTTCATAAAACAAAGATTTTATTTTTTATTTTTCTTTAAATAATGTGTATTCAGAGGAACTCAAATATTATGTTTTTTATAATCCAAAAGATTTTTTGAAATTGTTCTCAGAATCCTCATCTATACTATTATAAAATCCTAAATTTGTATTGAAAATAAATTTTCTATGGAGGGAGGTCATGATTTCAGGAAAAATCTCGATAGCGTGATGCAGCCGGATAGTTGTTTTGTATGGACACGCTTCGCCGTGCCAACCTGGCGCCATCTGTTTTCAAAAAAACCGTTGTCCTCGCATCACGCCGAAACGGCTGGATAAAAAGTTACCAATTTTGGTACAGGAATAACTGAACATCCAAAGATGGTTATAGGATACTTTTTATTATGATTAATATTTATCTCTGAAAACATAAATTCCATGAAATATTTTCCTTACAATGTGTAACCTTATAATGACAGCGTTTGTGATTTTGAATTTAGAACGACGCGACCCCCGCGTGGCTCTTACGTGTACAAAAACTAAAAAGTATGAATTCGACATAATACCTCCTTGCGGCCCACCAGTATTTTAACAATAAGGATAAGGTTGTTTGAGGCGTTGAGTTACGGAAACCGTCTTAGTTAGACAGAAAAGATGGCGCCAATTATCGACCAACACAGACGAAAATATGAGTGCAATGTTCGTTGTAAATTGGCTCATGCTCAAAAAAAAACATACATTTCTTTAAAAACACAACTTGCGACAATAGGAACTAATTAATGCTCTTTTATTGAATATGCAATTATATTCTTCTGTAGTTTAAGTATTGACAATAAAAAAGCCCGGAGACGCAATAAAAAATGTTAATGAATAAAACAGATTTTTAATTGCTATTTTATCGAGTGTAGGTAATTGAAATAAAAGTATTTCGAATCAATTTAAGTAAATTAAATACATTTTTAAATATGTTTTACCAACCAACATTTAGAACATTAAGCGCAAATTTTGGTATTGTTTGTGTTTGGCCTAACTTACTAATAAGGTAGCGAAATGTATAATAAACGTTAAGTATACGATATATTTAGCCACAATATTGCATCTATGTAGTTTTTTTATATATAAAATTTATTCAATGTAATAAATATCACTCATTCTTTATTTTTAACGGCGTGTTGAGATTTTGTTCTCAATGACCCAATTTTCCGCTAGGTGGCGTTGTTACTTTGACAAAACGGCTGCATCGCGCTGTTAAGATTTTTCCTGAGTTAATAATACCAGCTCCATACATGTTACGTATTGGAGCAATTGATGAGTCGCCTCGACATCAAGGCCAAGGGTCCACGTCGTTGCGTGCCTGTGACCACGATTTGGCACAAGCTAGGATGCAGCTGTGATGGTTAACCCGGACTTCGAGAATTACTACCGAAGTTGTTGAATATTGAACGCATACAAATGTAAGTAGCAGTGTATCAGGTTATTGAGAGTTGCTGCTCGACAATGTATGCATTTTGTATGAAAAACAACCATGATTCGAGACAAGACAAAATTATTAAATTTACAATGTAGAAAGGATTTCACCTAGCCGGGATTTGAACCCAGAACCAACTGAAATAATAACAGTGTTATCTCATGCATTTTCTTTTGCTTCCTTATTCATTATACCACGGATAACAAAACAGTGAGGCCATCACGTATCCGTTCAGTGGTGCTGTCGCCATTATTGACGTACGCTCGATTGAGTTAAGTTGGCACCTGAATCTTCTGGCGTTACTTAGGACATTATTATGACAGGTCATATTAATATATTAGTATTAGTACCATCGTAGACGAAAATAATTTATTGTCATCTTAATAGATGTCATTAATATATGTTCAGGTAGGACTATGAGCTAATTATTTTTCAAGGTGCTTTGAATAGTTATCTACAATAAATAAACCATAAATATTCAAAACGATATATAAACATGTCTAGCCTCAATTTAAACTAAACCAAGATGATGTTCACAATGGTAGCACCGAAGGTGCGGAGCTATCTAGAGAAGTCGCCCACCCACCTATATAAGTAGTAACTTAATGCGAGGCCGTAGGCCGAGCTCCACGTAGCACCGAAGGTGCAGAGCGTCCCAGGGAAGCCGCTCACACACTTGAACTTATATTAAGTGGGTGGGCGGCCTCACATTAAGTTATTTAAATCTATAATAGACAATAAATATTCAAAACGATTTTTTGAACATAAGTCTTGCCTCAATTTTAATTAAACCAAAATCATGTTCACAAGCGTAGCACCGAAGGTGCGGAGCGTCCTAAAGAAGGCGCCCACCCACTAATATAAGTAGTAACTTAACGCGAGGCCGTAGGCTGAGCTTCACGTAGCACCGAAGGTGCAGAGCGTCCCAGGGAAGCCGCTCACACATTTAAACTTACATTAAGTGGGTGGGTGGCCTCGCAATAAGTTATTTAAATCTACAATAGACAATAAATATTAAAAATTGGGCGAGTGCGAGTCCGACTCGCGCATGAAGGGTTCCGTACCATAATCTTTAACAAGTTTGTTATAGGGAGCCCCCTTAAATACTTATTTTATTTAATTTTTAGTATTTGTTGTTATAGCGGCAATAGAAATACGTCATCTGTGAAAATTTCAACTGTCCAGCTATCACCATTCTTGAGATACAGCCTGGTGAAAGACGGACGGACGGACAGCGAAGTCTCGGTAATAGGGCCCCGTTTTTACCCTTTGGGTACGGAACCCTAAAAACTATCTTTTAAACATAAGTCTTGCCTCAATTTTAATAAAACCAAGATCATGTTCACAAGCGTAGCACCGAAGGTGCGGAGCGTCCTAGGGAAGGCGCCCACTCACTAATATAAGTAGTAACTTAATGCGAGGCCATAGGCCGAGCTTCACATAGCACCGAAGGTGCAGAGCGTCCCAGGGATGCCGCTCACACATTTAAGCTTATATTAAGTGAGTGGGCGGCCTCGCATTAATTTATTTGAACATATTTTAAGTGGGTGGGCGTCCCAGGGAAGCCGCCAACCCACTTAACATATGTTTAAGTGACTTAATAGGCGGCTTCCTTCCTTCCTTGGGTGGGACGCTCCGCACCTACGGTGCTACGCGGAGCTCGGCCTTTGGCCTCGCATTAAGTTACTTCAACTTATAATAAGTGGGTGTGCGAATTCCTTGAGACGCTCCGCACCTTCAGTGCTACGCGGAGCTCGGCCTTCGGTCTCGCATTAAGTTACTTCAACTTATAATAAGTGGATGGGCGAATTCCTTGAGACGCTCCGCACCTTCGGTGCTACGCGGAGCTCGGCCTTCGGCCTCGCATTAAGTTACTTCGACTTATATTAAGTGGGTGGGCGGATTCCTTGGGACGCTCCGCACCTACGGTGCTACGCGGAGCTCGGCCTCCGGCCTCGCATTAAGTTACTTCAACTTATATTAAGTGGGTGGGCGGCTTCCTTGGGACGCTCCGCACCTTCGGTGCTACGCGGAGCTCGGCCTTCGGCCTCGCATTAAGTTACTTCAACTTATAATAAGTGGGTGGGCGAATTCCTTGGGACGCTCCGCACCTACGGTGCTACGCGGAGCTCGGCCTTCGGCCTCGCATTAAGTTACTTCAACTTATATTAAGTGGGTGGGCGGCTTCCTTGGGACGCACCGCACCTTCGGTGCTACGCGGAGCTCGGCCTTCGGCCTCGCATTAAGTTACTTCAACTTATAATAAGTGGGTGGGCGAATTCCTTGAGACGCTCCGCACCTACGGTGCTACGCGGAGCTCGGCCTTCGGCCTCGCATTAAGTTACTTCAACTTATATTAAGTGGGTGGGCGGCTTCCTTGGGACGCTCCGCACCTTCGGTGCTACGCGGAGCTCGGCCTTCGGCCTCGCATTAAGTTACTTCAACTTATAAAAAGTGGGTGGGCGAATTCCTTGAGACGCTCCGCACCTTCGGTGCTACGCGGAGCTCGGCCTTCGGCCTCGCATTAAGTTACTTCGACTTATATTAAGTTGGTGGGCGGATTCCTTGGGACGCTCCGCACCTTCGGTGCTACGCGGAGCTCGGCCTTCGGCCTCGCATTAAGTTACTTCAACTTATAAAAAGTGGGTGGGCGGCTTCCTTGGGACGCTCCGCACCTTCGGTGCTACGCGGAGCTCGGCCTTCGGCCTCGCATTAAGTTACTTCAACTTATATTAAGTGGGTGGACGAATTCCTTAAGACGCTCCGCACCCTCGGTGCTACGCGGAGCTCGGCCTTCGGCCTCGCATTAAGTTACTTCAACTTATATTAAGTGGGTGGGCGGCTTCCTTGGGACGCTCCGCACCTTCGGTGCTACGCGGAGCTCGGCCTTCGGCCTCGCATTAAGTTACTTCAACTTATAATAAGTGGGTGGGCGAATTCCTTGGGACGCTCCGCACCTACGGTGCTACGCGGAGCTCGGCCTTCGGCCTCGCATTAAGTTACTTCAACTTATATTAAGTGGGTGGGCGGCTTCCTTGGGACGCTCCGCACCTTCGGTGCTACGCGGAGCTCGGCTTTCGGCCTCGCATTAAGTTACTTCAACTTATAATAAGTGGGTGGGCGAATTCCTTGAGACGCTCCGCACCTACGGTGCTACGCGGAGCTCGGCCTTCGGCCTCGCATTAAGTTACTTCAACTTATATTAAGTGGGTGGGCGGCTTCCTTGGGACGCTCCGCACCTTCGGTGCTACGCGGAGCTCGGCCTTCGGCCTCGCATTAAGTTACTTCAACTTATATTAAGTGGGTGGGCGAATTCCTTGAGACGCTCCGCACCTTCGGTGCTACGCGGAGCTCGGCCTTCGGCCTCGCATTAAGTTACTTCGACTTATATTAAGTTGGTGGGCGGATTCCTTGGGACGCTCCGCACCTTCGGTGCTACGCGGAGCTCGGCCTTCGGCCTCGCATTAAGTTACTTCAACTTATAAAAAGTGGGTGGGCGGCTTCCTTGGGACGCTCCGCACCTTCGGTGCTACGCGGAGCTCGGCCTTCGGCCTCGCATTAAGTTACTTCAACTTATATTAAGTGGGTGGACGAATTCCTTGAGACGCTCCGCACCCTCGGTGCTACGCGGAGCTCGGCCTTCGGCCTCGCATTAAGTTACTTCGACTTATATTAAGTGGGTGGGCGGCTTCCTTACGACGCTCCGCACCTTCGGTGCTACGCGGAGCTCGGCCTTTGGCCTCGAAATAAGTGTTGTGAACTTATGATATTGTGTTTACGCGTGCGAAGCCGCGGGCACAAGCTAGTAATTTTATAAAACAATAATTGTATGACAACCAAGAAATTAAACGCACTTTTTCACGGTGAAAATGGCAAATTATTATTATTATTTTTCTTTTTTATTCAAGATGCATTTAACCTCGATTGCACCTGATGTTAAGTGACAATAAGGCATAAGATGGAGCATGCTTGGCTAGAAGATGCCTATTCACTCTCGACTTGAAGAGATCCAAGTTATTATTGTCTCCATACAAATAAGTCACGATTAGGTGGCCATTTGTATGGAGTGTTTTTAGCAATGTTGAACTTTGACGGTAATATCTGGCTTTTAGAGCAGTCTAGTATAGTAAGTCCCATGTAGATATTTTAATCCCAATAAAAAATTGAATCGATTGATATCCTCAAAAAAAATTGTCATGAATATTCTCCGTTTTAAACGTACAAGCAACCTATTTGTCTATAGAAAAAGTCATGTAATCTAGTTGCTAATACTTTTTCGCTCCATAAATTGGTTAGCGGGGACAATTCTCAGGCTGTTTGGTGAATAAATAAAAAGGTACGGAGCTTCGTTCCGGACGATAATGAGAATTAATTGCATTGCTAATTTATTTATCGTCTTTTGGATTAATGTGGAGGTTTTTGAGCATAGTTCAATCGGTTGAGAGGAAAATGTGCAGTATGGCTAATTTTTCCTAATACAGAGAATCCTAGCTCAGGACCCAAAGTTTCTTATTTTTAAGCGTTCTGTTTTAGATTAATAATTTTTATTTTCAATTATTGAACATTCGCAAAGGCTCTGACCCATTCGGATTTATCAACCTGTATACCCACCAGGGGGCCTATGATGGTTGCGTTTATCACGTGATAAATAAGTGACAAAGCATCTGTCACTCACACTCGCATTATGTCAAAACGTAACGGATGCTATATCACTTATTTATCGCGTGATAAAAGCAACCATCATAGGGCCCCAGGTCGCCTTCACTAGATATTGTTCCCAAGAGGCTGGTAGGGTTGTCTCTTTGGATGGCGAAGCTCAGTCGCTGTTCAAAGTAGCTGCCAGCCCTCTGATCACCCGAAGCTTCGACCAGACGTTCCGATATCTCTTCAAAGATAATCTTGGCGCCTGTTCTCCACGGGCCGAATGTTTCAACTTCAAATTGCGAATTGCGCAAATATGTAGACCACGCCTAGGGCGGCAAAAAAAACATACTTACTAACCTATACTGAGATCCTTTATTGTGGAGAAGGATAAGGCAGAAAAGCTCTAACTGTCATTTCTAATTTATTAAAGAAAGTTATTCTTGAAAGTTCTACAAAGCTACAGCGACAAAGTCAACGGTGGATAACTTTTAATTTTCATAACATTTACATTTACCCAAAGAATTTCTTAATGTAAATTAGGTTTCTGAAAAGGAATTGAAAATGTTGTTGTTCTAAGTTATTGTTTGTAACTTTGATAATATTCTGTTAATAAAATTGATGCCGGTTTATGCTGACGCTAAACGATCGCAACGTATAAGCAGTTACAATGTTACCAAGGAAGGAAGAATCAAAAGCGGTGTACGATTTTTTTATTTGATACAAAGGTCATTCCTGATTCGATCTCTTGTTGTGGTCTGACGGACAAAAACACGTTTGCGACTCTTTTTGTATACCTATAAGTTATTGCAACTATAAAATACCAAAGCCCTCTGGTATTCAAATGACGAAGATTTTTGCGGAACAAGTGACCGGATCTCAGCCAATATGGAATCTAGGAATTCAAATGTTTGTCGTTATTTTAGTATTTGCTTTACTTATCACTCATTAAAAGAGGGTAAAAGACGACTTGTGTCGTAGATGTTTCAAATTTTTAATTTAGGCTATTTTCAAAAAAACATAAGGAGCCAGTAATTCTCTATTTACCATAAAAGTTAACAAAGAAGAAAAATCGATAGGACAACGTGATCCAGAGTACTTTCATCAATACCGCATTTGCACAGGGAGTTATCCCTCGCCTTTATTTTAGCAAGAAACACTGGAGAACAAACGTGGCCTAGATAAAGACGGCAAATAGCCGAATTATTACCAGAGCGGAACTTAAAAAAACCATGCCTTACATATACTAGGTTGGATGTTACCGTAGTGTCTACCTTACAGTAGTCTGAAAGAGTCCCATCTTGCCAAGTATCTGTCAAATTGGTGCGAGAAGAATGAAAATGAAGACTCATAAAGCACATCCTGGTAATAAGTGGAAACTGTGCGTTATTTCGCGCAGCGCGAGCGAGCAAACATCGCTGATAGATGATGACGGATGCGGCCGCGAATTATTCCAAGAATATTTTAACATTCCATCTTTCCTTGAGATAATGAATCGGATCTCGGGGCCGAAATGTCAGCTGCGCAATCAGTTAGGTAGTGTCTGGAATGAAGTCTGAAATCTTTGCTACTTCAAGCAATAGTAACAACATTACTACATACGCCGGGAAAGAAGGGCTTGCCGGGTGAGTACGTATAGACATATTACATTTAAATCACCTTTTGAAGTCGGTGCTAAACCTCACGTAAACTTAATTACCAAGCCGGGCCGTTACGTTATGTCAGTAACTGATTATGTGAATAAATGCGCACCCGATATAAATATGCGCAGAGACGACGAAAATCTCGAAAAACTGATCGTGGTTGGGAACACCGAAGGCAAAAGATCGCGCGGTCGTTCACCAACAAAATGGACCGATGAAGTAAAAGACATCGACCTCTAAATTCTACTCGGTTGTAAGAGACGCGCTGGACAGAAACCGGTGGAGGCATATCATCCGCGCCAGATTCAGCCCTGAAGCTGACCACGATCCTCAGACATGAGGGACCGACTCCAGAGAGGTAAATACAACACGCAATGATCAAAGCTTAACATAATGTGCTCACCCAATGTGTTTTGTATAGGCGCGCGCCACCGTTTCAGGCTGGCGCCATCTGTTTTCATAATTTCCTTTGTCCCCACATCACGCTGAAACGACTCAATATATTTTAACCAATTTCAGTACAGGCATAGCTGGACATCCAAAGCTGGGTATAGGATACTTTGTACCCGTCTACGGTATAAAAAATAATGCGGGTACAAAGTTGCGGGCACCTTTCTATTTTAATAAAAAGTGATCATTCTTCCCCTGTCAAACATGAGGGTTTATCGACAAGCACCCCTTTTACCGGCTCGTAGGCAAGGTTAAGAGGCCTTATACATTCCAAAATGTGTTTATTTCACATTATGACAAATATATTTGTAATTTCAACCAACTGTGTAAAGTGAATACTACTTTTCCCTAAGTTCTAAATAGTAACATAGCTATTTCATGATTTTATTGCGTGCAGTCGAAAATAAGTAAAAAAAAAGTTTTCTGCATGAATTTTGTCAATTTCCAGTAGTCTAAAACAATCAGCATTTTTGAACGGATAAGGAGCCTAAAGAAATGATGTGACACGTCCTTCGGCGGATCGAGTATCTTGTGCTTGTGTCAAATTTCTAGGTTGTGGGAGGGGTGTCATTGAATGTGAACTGGGTCATAATATTGTTTATTTTAACCGACTTAAAGAAAGGAGGAAGGTTCTCAATTAGACTGTTTTTTTATGTTTGTTACCGACCATCTTTGTTGTTGTTTTCGACTGGGCGAACCGATTTTGATGATTCTTTTTTTATTTGAAAGCTGATGTTTCCCGTGTAAGTAGTCCCATTTAAATATGGTCCAGTTCTGACAAAGATATCCATGAGAAAATTATGTAACTGTTATTGTATGGCGCTCATTGAAGTCGGTTGTTTTTTTGTGAAACAGTGATTTATATTTGAATCACTAAAAAGCAAAAAGAAAAAAAAAGAACTGCCTTCAAAAAACCTAAATAGCCAAAAATAACCCGATCATGACATGTACAGATTACATTAGAATCACCTTTTGAAGTCGGTGACAAACTACTTGCGTGGCATCTGTTTTCATAGTAATAATTGATTGGTTTGGCACCGACTTCAAAAGGTGAATCAAACGTAATCTGTACATGTTATTATTTTTTTTTTTTTAAGTTGGTTCTTATTTTTACATACCTTTATATGTCCACCTAAACAAAGCAATCGGGGTGCTTCTTACCGATCCCGGAATTAGGGCAGGATCGGAGCAGGTATTGTTCCCGCGCGGCAGCTCGTGCAGTATGCAGGAGAATGTATTCAAAGCCGAATCAGCCGCCGCCAGACACGTGCTCACTGCCGCGAGGCAGGGCTACCACCATGAACCAAAATATACTTCAACTTTGTGTTTTTTACCGACTAAATAAGTTTCTGTCAAAAATGACATTTTAGTGGCAAGCTTTTATAGCCGACTGTACTTTTTCTTTAGATATCCATCAAATGCTCACTGAGACGATTCTAAAAAGCCCAATCTCGGTAGGATTGCTTTTTCTATTATAGAGTTCCTATGGCCACCTTCCGGCTCCATCATCAGATCAGCCCCATGGTACCATATTATTGTATTGTCATCAAAGTTAAGTAAGTATGCAAAATTTCAGCTCGATCGGTTGACGATATCTGCTTCAAAATTGAGTTGCAAGATTTCACCCGAACAAACATAGGTACTTTAAACATACCATGCAATTTAATAAAAGCTTTAAAAAAAAAAGAGGACGTTTCAAATCGACTACTGTATGCTGTTGATTTGTAACATGAAGAGTAACAAATCGGAAGACACAGTGTGGGTGGCCTGTGGCCTCCCTCTCTCACACAAGGTAAACTGATGATCTGGTGATGGTAGCTGGAGTCTGCTGGATGCGGTGGCGCAAGATCGGTCATAGTCTCGTAGTGGCCCTATTTGGGTGAGAGCTATGCTTTGTTATTATACTGAATAAGTATTATTTTAGTGTATTATCTAAGCCTTCAACGTATTTACTTTTTTATATCTATTTAAATAAGCAACCCGGAGTGCTTGCTTGGAGTGCTACGACTGTGAATAAAAAATATTCTTTTACTTCGTATTTTTACAGACTACAAAGAAAATGTTCCAGTCACTTCGAAAAATATTCAAATGCTAGTTCAATCTTGCAAGATCAGGTTACATCATCACCAGTAATATTTACCTGTGTGTAAGTAGAGGCAACCCTGGCACTAAAAAGCAGATTTACGCCGGGCGGTGCTTAGGCAAATGTATCGCGCAACAATCTCTTACACTAAACATGCTTATCCGAAATAAAGAACACGTTTTTTTGTCGCAAAACTCGATAAGCACCAACCATTTCTCGCGCGAGATGCCTGTCTCTTTCTGTACAGTAATGTGAGAGGGTGACGGGTAGTGCTATGTCGCGCGACAAGTCGCGAATTTGAGCTAGGGCTGGCATGATTATTCATCAACATCCAGAAAATGCAGAGATTTCTCCGTGCAATTGCATATAAAAGATAAAAACATGAAGGGTTGGTACAAATGGTACGGATATAAGATTTTGCTTCGTAGGTACATTTGCACAATTGGGTGCTTTTACATACTTGCTAATGAAAAGCGGTATTACTGATTTATGAAAAAACATATTGATGAAACAACTAAATATAAAACTGGAGTTTTATGCTTGAATAAAAAAAAGGTCGAGAGCACTGTTCCTGTCTGCCCATTTAGAAGTTTGGAAATGAAACCTGCTACCTACCATACCCTAACCCTTTTAACTGAAGTAGCCTTATAGATTTTAAAATGTATTTTTTAGGGTTCCGTACCCAAAGGGTAAAACCGGGACCCTATTACTGAGACTTCGCTGTCCGTCCGTCCGTCCGTCTGTCACCAGGCTGTATCTCAAGAACGGTGATAGCTAGACAGTTGAAATTTTCACAGATGATGTACTTCTATTGCCGTTACAACAACATATACTAAAAATAAAATAAAATAAATATTTAAGGGGGGCTCCCATACAACAAACTTGTTATAGATTATGGTACGGAACCCTTCATGCGCGAGTCGGACTCGCACTTGCCCAATTTTTTATAATATGACAAATAATAATATATTGATAACTTCAACTTTTTAAAGTGAATACTTTTCCCTAAGTTCTAGCTAGTAACAAAGGTATTTCATACTTCGCTTCGCTTTTTGACTGACCATAAACTATGCACTTCGATGTGATTTCTAACGAGTTTATGCCAAATTGGTAAAAAAAACTTAGTAGGTAATTCAAATTCAACAAAAACAAATAACTAACAAACGAAAGTACGAAACGTGAAACTGATTATTGCCGGTGCAATAGCGGAAATGAGTCGTAAATTTCGCCCATATATTTATTGCAATAATAGTATAATTTAGGATTTACCGAACACCTATAGGAAAATTATAGTACAAACTAATTTGTTTTACGGCTACGTCGAAAATTTCACCATTCCTGGAATAACTACTTATTAGTATTAGTATGTATTATAAATTTAAAAAATTGTTAAAGGGCATGGCCGAAGAGCGAAATAACCGCCCTTTCACGTACGTTACCAAATAAGTATACGATATTTTTTTGAGAAATATAGAGAAAAATATATATTCTCAAACATGTAACAAAATGTCATCATAACGTGCATTATAACAGGCTTCGAAGTATCATGTTACAGGCAGAACAACTAGAGAGAACTGTAAAGGAATTTCATACAAAACCGAAGGCCTAAGCCGGGAAGTAATTTTTTCAAACATGAACGGTGCAATTTCCCAGTGCAAACGTCCAATGCACTCCCTGTATAGAGCTTAAGTTTTAACAGTCTCAAGGGCAAAAAATAACGAATACACGTTGTATGGAGTTTCTATAACATCCATTCTATCTGCTGTATTTAGTATAAGGAAATTCTTGCACAGACAGCATTGACAAAATTTACGAATTCGAACAAAAGAAAACGAAAGAGAAAATTATAAACGTAATAAGAAAAGAAATGCTTAATAGGTACAATACAAACAAATATCTAGTGGTTTAATCATTTTACAATTCCACCTATTTTGCCTTCAAACAGCTTCCAGACCCAGTAATACCAGTACTTTATACTGCCTGTATTATTTCAAATTTCAGACACGAATTTTCATTTAGTCTCCGCGGACCAACTTTTCGTTGAAACTATTCATGACAAAAGCTAGTTTTTCGGCCGGGAAAAAAGGATTTTAGTATTTTTATTTCAATTTCGTGGCTTATTTTGCGGCTGAGCGCTCGAGCAATTAAATGTAAGGAGTTATTTTTAAGAAACTTTTGTCTGGAGTTCGTAAGCCGGCTTTTAAATGTTATTCCAAGGCTTTCGGGCCAAGCCGGGCTTGTGTTTGGAAAAGCCCGATGTATAGTTGCTTTTGTTTTGATAAGGCATTAACTTAACTAATATTTATGCCATGAACAATTCTTGTCGACCTATGCCCAGTCAGTTTATCACACCGTTATATGGGTATTATGTGTATGGTATTCTGGTCTGTGGGGTGTAGAACTAGCGACTTTAAAAGAAATTTGTCATTATTACGTTTTCAATTCCCGTATCAGAGGGTATTTCAAAAAGTTAGTTAAATAATATTTTTCCTATTTAGTTACCAGATCCATAACAATATCAGTTGCAAATAATTAGATGATACAGAAACAAATGAACGATCTTTCACATAAAGCTCAGTAAGCTTCGCAAACGAGGAACTTTGCTTTGCAACAAACTCATTACATTGAGTTACCTTGTGTCGTCTCACGGAACAGTATTTTAATTATGTGACCTGACTGTTATGGTACATTCACGACACGTATATTATGTCAAGGAAGCCAGGATAATGGGCGAGTCGAAGGATCATGATAATAACTATAATGTGTAGTAAGTGAGAGGAAAAAACTTGTACCTACATATGTAGTAAGAATATATCCTTTTTTTATATTGGCACATCATAGTAGCTCCACTTCGCCTGATGGTAAGCAAAAAGGGGAGTCCAAGTCGCAACTTGCAACTGATAAGAAACCAACGGTGCCTTGTCAGTTGACATTGCCATTCTGGCCCAAGAGATGCTTCATCACGCTTCGTTTCCCATGTTGTAAGAAGTAAGCAACACATATAGAGAATTTGATGATCTGTATAGGAAAATGACATAAGTTCCATATTCATTATGTACACAACTAAGTACATTACAGAATAGTCTTTAGGATCTCATCAGTGGAGCAATTTCCATGTCTCTTTCTGAGCCATCTCCCTGTCAGCCTGGTACGAGACGACGTTCTCACGTTTTTCTTTATTAAGTCCATGTAATGCCTTTTTAGTCTTCCACTCTTTCTTCCCTCTTCAATTTTCCCGTAATTTAGTCTATGAAAGCCCTTATTGGTCTTAAAAAGGAGAAGTAAGAAAGGAAGACTTTTCTTCTTTGATAATCTTCTTTAGATATTCGTCGTACTGTAACAGTTGTCCAAGCATTTTCCTTTTTGGTTTTCGATTGTTTTTAAAACCTGTCTTTCTTCCTCATGTCTAGTACCTCCTCGTATGGCCTCAGTCCAACCACAATCGGGTGAATTTCTTCATTTGTTACCTGCACCACAGTTCACAGGCATCTGGTCCATCCAAGCTCGGGTCTTCTTACCGCTAGCATTCACTTCTAATGTCATGCCTTTTGCAAATTTTTAGTGAGAGTGGTATGGCGCAGCTCTGTTCATAAGGCCGTCATTAATTTTGAGAAACGTCGCTTGCAAGACATCGATGCAAAACGCCTTAACAAAACCCATCCAAAGCCTTCCTATACTTACTTAGACATACAATTGACGACGCGTTTGGCTCGGTGTGTAGACACCTGCCTACTGAGCCGGCGGTCCCGGGTTCGAATCCTGGCCAGGGCAAATATTTGTGTGAAGAACTCGAATATTTGTGCTAGGGTCATGGTTGTTCTATGTATTTAAGTATATATTTATCTACATAAGTACGTACATCGTCGTCTAGTACCCATAACACAAGCCTTCTTGAGCTTAATTTGGGACTAGTTCGATTTGTGTGAGGTTGTCCGATATTTATTTATTTATTTAATAGCAACAGAACCTTTAAAAGCAAATTTGGTTTTGCAAGCCATATTCGGACACATGATCGACGTTCGTGAAGGTCATGGAGCCAGGTTCGCCATTGATGGATACAAGTCAAGGAGGAATATATAAATATATACCGGGTTATGGTATGAGATATAGAAAAAGAAAGTCGTACAAAAAAAATGCATTTAAGCATTACATTCTAGAACAAAATGTTATTTTGTCGTAATAATTGATTTGAAATACTCACGATTTTATGAGATTCCTGCAGGTAACAAAGGCATCGGGGAGTATTATGATACACCACTGGCAACACAGAAACGGATTGACAGAACCAACCAACCAATCATAGCGTGATGACGTCAAATTTCGCCTGTCATTCCGGAGTGCAACACCCTATTTTCTTGTACCATGGTAAACAAAGTTTTGGGCACCTTCTTGTTCGTACGTACTATAGTGATAATAATCACTTTCCTTTGTTTCCATCTAAAAAACAGAGCAAAATGGCGTGATGGATTAAGACAAGGCAACACGAAGGCCATGTTTTAATATTCAGCTGCTAAGCCGAGGACAGCGATAAAAATCTGTTACAAGAAATAACTCAATATACCTAACTAGATTAATATAACGTATCCTTGCATACTGTTGTTTTAGTTTGATAAAGTTGTTTCTTGTTTAGTTTTGACAAACAGTGACAGTTTTAAATGTTTTTATAGAATCTTTTTATCTATACATTTTTATTTTTATAAATATTGACACAAAGGTAAATTATGAAAAAAAAATTAGACGCTGCTTAATTTATCTTATATAGATGTTAAACGTCAATGATGACTATAATTAGAAGCAATAAAAAATCCTTAGATACGACAAATAGATTAAAAACACCGAACTTCATTAGCCGGAAAATGATTTAAAATGGGTTATAAAAGATAATTAAAACATCGGGAGTTGGTGTTTGGCTTCGTAATGAGGGACGGCTGTGGGCGGCGATAAGCGGGAAATTAATAGTGTTTATTATTTTATCGGTATTAATTACTTAGCCGGTTATTGAGAATTGGGGGATATCTTTACTATAAAAAAATCTACAGATTTTACACTACGCGCAACTGTTAAAGGCATTGAAAATGTAATTTATAAATAAAGCACTTGATAAAATTTTACAAATTTGTTTTCTGACTTCCGACTAACCGCCTGCATTTTTTCTCCGCTCACCTCCTAAGATGGCTCAATCTTTAAGTAGCATAATTCAATCCCGAGATTTTTTTCTGTTTCTTCAATAGCGAGCTCAAAAAAAAGCTATTGGGAAATTCTCGATCCAGGTCGGCCAAAAAAAATTTAATTTTGCCAAATTTTAGAATATCTCAAAAGTTATTAAACGATTTTGGGAATTCAAATTGCACTTTGAAGCCCTTTGGTAGATGCATATATAGTTTATGCACGTACCTGTCCTCTCGTATCTGCAAAAGGCAAAAGCCATAATTACATTCGTGTCGTCATCGTGGACTCAATAAGAAAAGCAAACATTTTCAATGTTAAAATTCGAAAATAGTTTTGAAAATCAATTCTTTATGGAGAGTGGTCATTATTTTAGGATAAATCTCAACAGTGTGATGAAGCAGCGTGCCGCCATTCGTACAGCACTATCTGTGGATAAAAAAATATTTGTGCTCGGTTCACGGAAAACGATTTAAATGAATTTAATAAATTTTAATACAAACATAGATGGACATCCAAAGATGGTTATAGGATAATTTTTACCCGTCTTGTCATGTCATCTGTACAGCGCCCGCCGTCTGTTAGTAAAATTGTATTGTCTAAACCGGCTTGACGGATTTTAACCAATTTTGGCAAAGGAATAGCTGGAAATCCAATTATAAGTGTCCGACTACGCAGACGAAGTTATGCGCACGTCAAAATAATTATTTCATACAACATAATCTGATTTACACTCAATTGGTATGATTATTGAATATTGCTGGATTATAAGGGAGGAGAGGGGGCGGAGCCTGAGGACCTGCAACAATCAGATTACCGCTTCATTTATCGACATTTCGGGCATCTTAGCAAAGAGTGTAAGCATTGACTAATAACTCAAGAAGACTGTACAATTGGCTTTAAAAATCACGTCAAACTAACCAGAAGCAGATGGTGCCAACATAAGTCTCTATAGGTATGCATAATATACAAATACATACTCGTATATATAATAGACAACATCCATAATACACGCATTCATCACACAAATATTTGCCCTGGCCGGGATTCGAACCCAGGACCACCGGGTCAGTAGGGAGATGCACTACAAACTGCGCCAAACACAATAGAAGTCGACTTGAATTCTTGGTGAAAGACCAAAAAACTTGCCCGAGGCCAAAGGCCAGACAGCGTGGCGCTGAATATCCTCTCCTTTTTCTGCACAAAACCACGTTATTTGCTGGTGCATTGATCAGCAGCGATCCACGCTGATGAGCTACCTCCTGGCACGGCAATCCTAAGGAGCTAACGCCGCCAACGTCAAGCAGTGCATGGACAGTTACGCGGCAACCATCACAGGATTACTGTTACTAAATGCTTCCCCAACGATCTCCACATTGAACACTTCTGCGTTATCTGCATCCAAAAAACTTCTCGTGAACTTCACAAGACAATCTCACTTTACAATCCTTTCCATTTTACTTCCAGTGACATAGAACGGTTTTTGAGTACCGATCGTGAACCATTTCCTAGTTGGCATTGCTGGAAGCAGTTGTAATGAAGGCGATGTGTTGGATCCGATCGTTATGGAGAACTTTGGATATTTCTTCAATAATGAACGTCTATGACTATGACTCGAAAACAATAAAATTATGCCCAGCCACCGTCTGTGCAGGTACGAGCAAGTCTTATTAAATCTTCGGTTCGGCTCAAAGAAATAAAGAGACAAGGAAAATTCCACATTGTATCTGTTTTCTGCCAGATCGGCCAGTCTGTTCATGTCCGTAATCTCTGATCTGAGTAAATCTCGCCCGGGGTTGGATTTGTAATCAATTACACGTGCAATGTGGGATTCACGGAACGTGAGATGACAACATCAGAGGACAGTCAATTTCATAATACACCTCTTGGTTTCTGTCAGCCAGTCTGTTTATCTCCGTAATTTCTGATCTAAATAAATCCCGGGTTTGGAACGTGACATGACGACACTATAACAGTGTAGGTATAGTCGATTGCGCGAAAAAAAATACCTTATTATAATATTATTCAAGAAACAAAAGAGCGGTGCCAAACTCACTAGTCACTTGAAGGGTTTAACTTCGCTCTTTTTACCTAAGATTAGGTATACAATAAGCCTTTATTTCGTTTCACCTGTCCAGTCCGTCTAGTACAGTACAACTAGGCCTGGCTACTCTTGTCGTGCGACATAGCATCGCCCGTCACTCTCTCGCAGTACTGCGCAGAAAGAGATAGGTAATATTTATCGCGCGAGAAAGAGTCACGCGTCAGAGTTGTGCTTGAGGTGCGCTGCTGGTGTGTGTACTTGTACTAAATCTTGACTTGTCGGCTTTTGAGCTGAAATTTCAAATATACTTGAACATATTATGACAATGGAATAATATTATGATAGCTATGGAGCTAATCTGATGACGGAGCCGCAGCCGAAAAGCGGTCAACCGTAAACAAATAAAGCAATCTCACTGAGTTTAGTCTTGTTTAGCTGTTGATGTTTTAGTTGAGTTTCTTCAGGCCTTCTTTTCAACAGCAATTCAAATTCAAATTAGCTTTATTGACACAACATTAAAACAGAATATTAACAATATAAGTATACATACAGAAGATAAGAAAAAAAGAAGAAAAGTGCTATAGGTCTATGTGTATATGTCGGCGGCCGATCGTAAAATCCGCCAGATCACGAAATTCCTAGGCATATCGTGAAACGCCGCCATTTCATGATTTGGCTAAATGACATCCGCCATATCGTTCAAGACATAACGTTTAACGATTTGCCCAATGACGTTTAGGCAGATCATGAAATTCCTAGGCATATCATGAAAGGCCGCCATTTCATGATCTGCCTAAGTAACACCCACCAGTGACGTTTAGGCAGATCGTGAAATTCCTAGGCATACTCTGGGAATAGTTTCAGTACTCTGGAAGCAGTTTTGTTTTACGGGTCACAAAAAAAAAATAACCCTAACCTAACCTTATCTCTGGGAGCAGTTTAGATTTTAGGCTCATAAAAAAAAATAACTATCTAGGTTAGGGTTCTTTTTTTTCATGACCTAAAAAACGAAGCTGCTTCCAGAAAGAGGTAGGTTAGGGTTTTTTTTTTGCGCCAACTACATTTTAGGTACTCGGTGTTATAATGGTGAAAGAAAACACTTGAGACTGAATACTAATAGTTATTTTATTTAAATATCTGAGGAGCACACGAACATGAGTATTGCACATGACGCCATCTTAGGTAGAAGAGAGCTGCCATAGATTAAACAATAATAGTGTTGTACTGTCAGACTAGTGTTGTTACCCAAACATCCCTTTCCTTAAGTTTCTATTACATACACAAGTCAGTAATGAAATCTAAAGTTACTTTACAACACACAGTACAGTCTTACACTTATTCAATTTATATACTTACTATCAAATTTCTTGTTAACAGTTTCAAAGTTACAATTTATATAATGCTAATGCTTTATATGCATTTTATATAAAATATGCTTACATTAATATTTCAAATTAGTTACATGCATATGTGTGAAAATTATCTTATAGGTTAGATAGATTACATTTACAATTTATATTTCTGTTATATAACGTTTTGTAGGTTTGATGAGACGTCCTGATGCTGTAGTCTTTCTATCAGTTATAACAGTTTGACTCTGTATAGGTGCTGGAGTGTCCGCCTCCTGCCCTGTCTCCGTCACTGTATCCAGATCACTTCCTCCTTGAGATGAACTGGATTGCATGGGATGGGATTTCATAAAGTCACTGTTTAGAATACTATAGTTATGTATGAGATGAACCCTATTCCTTACATAAGTTACATTATTCTCATTTCTTATGACATATGACCTATTGTTGTCTAAGCGTTTTATAATTACAGCTTTTTCCCATGTACTGTTGGGTTTTTTCTTATAGTACACCCTATCTCCTGGATAAAGTAATGACAAAGGCTTTGTGTTCTGATTATAATACCTACACATTTCCTCATTGTTTTTTATGGCTGATCTTTTGTACTCACTGAATGTTACTGTTTTTGGTCTGAGTTTGGTAACATTTATTGGTATCTTAGTTCTCAATTTCCTAGACATCAACAACTCAGCCGGTGACAACATGTGGTTTTTAGCTGTATTTCTATACTGTAATAACGCTAAGTACGGATCTGATCCATCTTCTTTACATTTTTTTAACATGTTTTTTACAATTTTAACTGAACTTTCGGCCTGTCCATTAGACTGTGAATGATATGGTGATGTGACTTTATGTTCTATGTCCCATTGCTGCAAAAAAGTTTTAAATTCTAACGACTGAAATGGAGGACCACCATCTGACACTAATGTCATTGGTATCCCATGCCTAGCAAATATGGACTTTAAGTTTATTATTACATTTTCAGCTGTACTGTTATTCCTTAATAAGGCTGTTTCTATATACTTTGAATAATAATCAGTTACCACAATATAGGTTGCACTATCAAAATGCATCAGATCAATACCAACTCTTTGCCAAGGATATGTACTTATCTCATAATTCTTTAACGGTTCTTTTTGATTACACGGCTTGAACTTGGCACAGATTTCACATTGCTCCACTAATTTTTTTATATCAGCAGACATATTAGACCAGTATAATGAATCTCTAGCTAATCTTAGACATTTATTTACGCCTTGATGACCTTCATGCAATTTGTTTAATATTTCTCTTTGCATGGATTTTGGAACAATTAGATTTGACCATTTGAACAATAAATCACCTATCACATGAATTTCACCTTGAATGCTCCAGTATGGTTTAACTATTGAATTAATTTTATCTTTACTACTGGGCCATCCTTCCAGATAATATTTTTTTAACAATTTTAAAGTTTCGTCATCAATGGTCGCCTGCTTCAACTTGTTTTTATATTCCTGACTAATGGCTAGATTTGACTCGACTAAATTGACATGACAATATATATCAGGTTCATTTTCTGGAATAAAATGGTCTTTCATGGCTGCTCTAGACAGAGTATCAGATATGTACATTTCCTTACCAGGTATATGAATGACTTCTAAATCATATTTTTGTAACGTTAACATCATACGCTGCAGTCTTGCAGATACCTCATGCAAAGGCTTTTTAAACAAGTAAACCAGAGGTTTATGGTCGGTGTGTACAATGACTTTGCGACCATAGACATATTGATTGAATTTAGAACATCCAAACTGTATGGCGAATAATTCCTTTTCAATCTGAGCAAAATTTTCTTGTGACTTTGTTAATGTTTTTGAACTGTATGCAATTGGTCTATTGTTTTGCATTATAGCTGCACCAATCGCTGACTTTGACGAATCTACTGACAAAACTAGAGGCAAATCTACATCATAATGGACTAAAACTGGAGTATTACAAATGATTTCTTTTAACTCACAATATTCCTTCTCATAGTTACTATCCCATTGCCATGGTACATCATTTTTTAACAAACTCCTCATGAGTGATGTTTTCGCTGACAAGTTTTCAATAAAACATCCTAAAAAATTAACCATACCTAGAAATCTCTGCAAATCTTTGACATTAGTAGGACTTGGCATCTGTTTGATTGCTGTGACTCTTTCTGGACTGACTTTAACACCTTCTGAATTCAATAAATGTCCTAAAAAATCTACTTCTTGTACTCCGAATTTACATTTTGACTTGTTTAATTTCAAATTGACTTGTCTAGCCCTATCTAGCACTCTTTTAAGTCGCTCATTATGAATCTCAAGTGTCTCTCCATAGACCAAAAAATCATCTACAAAAATGAGAACGCCTTCTAAATCACCAAAAAGTTCACTAATTACTCTATAAAAAAATTCTGTTGATGCATTGATCCCAAAAGGTAATCTTAAGTATTTATATCTCCCAAATGGAGTCTGAAAAGTACAGAGTTCAGAACATTCTTCATCAAGTTTCAAAGACCAAAAACCTGAAAATGCATCTAAATGTGAAAAATAAGCAGAGCCTTTTAATTGTGACCTAATTTCATCTACGTTTTTTAAAGGATAGTGTTCTCTCATGATATTCTTATTTAGATTTCTAGGATCTAAACATACCCTAAGCTGACCTGATGCCTTGACTGTGACCACTACAGAGTTGACCCATGCCGTTGGTTTTGTGACTTTTTCTATGACTTTCATGCCCTCCATGCGATCCAGTTCCTCCCGCAGATCTTTCAGTAGTGCAAAAGGTACTTTTCTTGGTGGATCAATGCACGGCACAGCATCTGGTTTCAATTTCAGGCGACAGACAGGAGGCAGACATCCCTGAAACACATTTCATTTCATTTCATTTCATTTATTCATTGCACCATGGTTGTTTACAAAGATGTTACACTTGTTTGAGTCCTTTACATGGGCCCTGTTAGGGCATAGCAATATCTTAAAAATTAGACTTAAACTAGGATTACGTGCATTAATACACTTAATGATAGATCACCAAATACAAATTTAACAAAATTAAATTACATTGTATTGAAATTAAATTGTGTGAAAATAAATTACTTATGCTAGATTTGTTAATTATTAATTATAACCAGTAAAAATAGATAATATGGGGTATAAGTACATTTTATCATTTCATTCAAAACTATAATTATATAATTTAAACATCGTTGGATTTTAAAATACATGAAAAAAAAGAAAAGTATATTTATATTCGTTAAATAAGTTTTACTTTAGTTTAGATCATCTGTTAGAAACTCATTAACTGTATAATAACATTTATTTAGTAAAAATTTCTTCCATTGGTTTATGAAAATTACATCTTTTGTGTGTTCTTTTATTGTGTTTGGAATTTTGTTGTAAATTATTATAAATCTGTAGTATTGACTTTTTTTGTATATTGCAAGGTTAGGTTTTGGCAGTACTAATCTATCTATATTTCTTGTATTCCTATTGCTAACATCTTTATATTGTCTGAAGAGGTAAAAATGTTTCCTAACAAATACACCCACTTCCATGAGGTATAAGGACGGTAATGTGAGCAATTTATGTTGGATAAAGTAAGGTCGACAACTATTTGGACTTCGGATATTCATAAGGATACGTACGCATTTTTTCTGTAAGACGAATAGGTCATGGGACTCCACGCTCTCCCCCCACAAGATGACTCCGTAACGAAGCCATGCCTGTGCGAAAGCGTGGTATGCTGATAGTGCACATTTGAAATTGGTATTAATTTTAAGTACGCTTAATGCGTATAGAAACTTTGCCATTTTAGTTTTTATGTTTTGAATATGTGCTTTCCAGTTCAAATTTGAATCAATGGTTATACCTAAAAGCGTAAATTGTTGGACTTCTTCAATGTTTTTATTTTCTACCGATAAGCTAAGTTCTAATGGGGCTTTGTTCTTTGATCTAAATTGAATTTGTTTTGTTTTGCTATAGTTGATTTGTAAATTATGGTCCTTGAGCCAATTTTGTACCGTATGAAGGGAATTTTTTAGGCGTTCATTACATTCGCTGCCATTATTGCATCCTAGCAATAGGGAGATGTCGTCAGCGAACATGATGCACGTTATGTCTACTACTTTAGGCAAATCGTTAATATATGCCAGAAATAGCACACATCCTAAAACGCTACCTTGTGGAATAGAGCACTTTGTGTACCGAGTAGTTGATATGATACTTTGGACTTCATTTGTTGTATCGTCCATGTTTTCAACTTCTACGATTTGCCTGCGGTTTTCTAGATATGATTTGAACCAGTTTAGCGCGTCTCCCCGTATACCTAGGCCATTTAATTTTTGTAGTAGTATGGTATGTACTACTTTATCATATGCTTTTGTCATATCTAGTAAAAGACCTGCTGCATATTTTTTACTATTTAAATTCTCAAGTATTTGTTGCGTGTATTTGTAAACAGCTAATGTGGTACTATTATGTTTTCTAAAACCATGTTGATTATTATCAAGAATATTATATTTTTCTAGAAAATTGTAAACTCGATTTGACATGATTTTTTCGAATATTTTTGATAATGCTGGCAGGAGTGCAATTGGTCTATAGTGACTAGGATTCGAAGCGTCTCCGCCTTTTTTAAGAATTGGTTTTACTTTTGAAATTTTTAGCTGATCTGGGAAAGTACCTTCGTTAAAAGACTGGTTTACTAGTCGGGTGATGGGTATTAATAATTCCGTAGTACAAGCTTTTATAAGAGCTATAGGGATTTCATCGATACCGGCACTCATTTTGTTTTTCAATTTATTTATTGCGGATGAAATCTCTTGTTCTGTAGCTGGTTTTAAATATAAACTGTTTATTGTGGGGGTAAGTACTGGGCGGCCGCATGGGCGGGATTGATCACTTGGTGACTCTCCAACGCTTGCAAAGTATTCATTGAATGCGTTTGCTGTTTCTAGGGGAGATTGTGTGACGCTATTCCCAATTTTTAGTTTAACTATTTTGGGGGGTTTTGTTAATTTGTTGTTACCAGAAGTTTGGTTGATTATTTTCCACATTGTTTTTATTTTGTTAGAGGACTGTTTCATGCGATCCGTGTACATAATTTTTCGGGAAGTACTAATACATTTTTTTAATATTTTTTCATACCTTTTATGATATTTGCGTAATGTTGTATTTTCTTTTTGATTTAGCAGTCTTCTCAATGCTCGTTTATGTTTACAGGCTTGTCGTAGCCCCTTCGTTAGCCAAGTTTTATTTGGTTTGGTTTTTATTTTTATTTTTAATTTAGGAACGACTTTATTTAATATTGTGCATAGTTGATGTGAAAAAGCATTGTAGTTCTCGTTTATATCGTTTTCGTGGTCCAGTATTGTATTCCAATCAATATTTTTTATAGTTTGTTTAAAAGCGGCTATGTTCTTTTGCGAAAAATTTCGTTTATTTATGTAAATGGGAAGATTGTGATTTGTGATTTTTTGAGAGTCTAGATTGAATATTAAACTATTGTGATCTGATATGCCGTGATCTTTAACAATAAGGTTAGAGAAGTTTTTCGAATTTGTAAATATGAGGTCGATGCAGGTAGACGAATTGTTTGACTTTCGTGTTGGGTTAGATACTATTTGGACTAGGTTGCAGGTATGCATTGTGTTGATAAGCTTTGTCGATATAGAGGATTTTATGGATATATTAATATTAAAATCACCAGCAATTATAATATTTCGTGTTTGTGCTTTGCGTTTAACGTTGTTAAGAAGTTTCTCCAGGATTTCAAAAAAAGTATCGAAATCTCGACCAACTCTATAAATGCTTATTAAAATCAGGTTTTTTTCAGGTATTTCAATTCCACAAATTTCGAATATGTTTTCCTTTGACAACAGATTAAAATCACGAATTTGTATATAGTTTATGCCATGTTTTATCAAAATGGCTACTCCTCCCCCTGCTTGATTTTCACGGTGAAACTCGGCAGCGAATTCGTATCCATTTATTTTTATTAGGTTTTTTTGTAGTTCCGAGATCCATGTTTCCGACAGACAAGCTACTTGAATTTTTTTCTCAATTAGGAAGCTTTCGATTATATGTGCTTTATTTTTGATACTTTGTACATTTTGGATAAGTATAGTAAAATCACTCTTGTTACTAACGAAAAGTATGGCTATTCGATGGTTTTCCTGGATTCATAGTGTGATCACACTTTTCGAGATTCGGTTCCCTGTGATTTGTATGTACGTTTCCATTTTGGTGTCCGTCTGCCGTCGTATCTAAGGCTGAGTTTTCTCTTTTATCCGCGGGGTCGTATTGGCTCGCAGAAATAGAGTTGCGGTCTAAGGATTCGTCTTGTGGTGGCAGGTCTGTATTTGGGGTTTGTTTAATTCCGTTTATGATTAGGAATCCATTTCTGATCACTGCATGTTTTCCTTCTTGCCGTGCTTTCATAAGAGATTCTCTCAAAAAAATTCTTTTTCGCAATTCTTCTCCATCTAGAAGTTCTGAAATTGCATATCCGGTATTTTTGAAGCAATGTGAATTTTGGAGGATGTGATTCCGGAGGCGTTTGCTTATTAATTCAATTATAATCGGGCGGCGATGTCCTTTTTTGCCAATTCGGGATACTGTTTCAATGTAGTTATTTATGTTTATGTTAAGGATGTCACAGAACATATCATTTATTCGAGGGTAAAGATCTGCATCCGTTTCGTATTGGTACTCGTCAAGGCCGTAAAGTACAATCTTCCTATTACGGGTTTCTTCTGGATTTGTGTTTCGGAACTGTGTCCGCAACTCTTGTATTTCAGTTTTGAGTTTTTTATTTTCAGCGTCTAGGTTGCTAATTTTTATATTCACTTCTTGCAGTTCTATTTTTATTATATTTTGCTGCACTGACATAGTTTTATTATGTTGTATTGTTTCGTTCCTAAATTGGTCGACGGCGATTTTTATTTCAGTATGTATCATATTTTTCAATTGTGTTATTATTGTTTCATTATTACAGCGCAGTCTTGTATCCATGAGATTGCTAAGTTGCTCTAAGGAAAATTGGGGAGATCCGTAGGCAGATACTGGCGAGACTATAGTGTCACCTGTTATACTTTGATCCTCGTGTAGTAGGTCGTCGACTGACATATTGGTTGAGTCGAGTTTCGAGAGATCGTTTTGTCTCCGTACGGGCGTATCATCATTCTTCCGACGCGTCGTAATGTTTGCGCATGATGGGCATGTAAATGTACTTTTTAATGTGTTATAGTTTGCTTTATAGTAAGCTGGAGTCATGTTGAGGCATTTATAGTGGTAATCACACTTACATGCATTGCATCTTAATCGCTCTAACTCAGATGCAATATTTTGGTTACACGCTTGGCAATTCATTATTGTATTAACGCCGTAGGTGACTCACTCGGGTAGATACTTGCTCGCGCACATCGTCATATTGTGTAAGAATTTGACATTCACCTTCATTATTTAGTGTGTAGACACGTTTAATTATGCCAATGCGTTCACATGTTGGAAGACCTAAGACAGTGTGACAGTTTATACTGGTTATTACAAATACAATTTTTTCTGACCTGTGATTAAAATGACAATTTAATTCACATTGTCCAATTATTGGAATGTCCTTCCCTCCAAATCCTGAAACCTTAATGTTGCAATTATCTAATTTATTGGATAACTCTAAAGTTTTGTATGTTGCAAATGACATGATATTAATATCTGCGCCTGAATCTAAAATACAGTTGATATTTTGACCATTTACAATGACATTTAAGTTCCAAGAGGATTTTAAATTGTTTACTTTTTGTACTGCTCCTACAAAGAATCTCTCAGAGCCTTGAGCGGCATCACTATTGAAGTTGTCAGACTCTAATTGTCTAATATTTTTATTTTTAAAACAAAATTTGGCATAATGACCATATGAATTACATGACCTGCATTGAACGTTGGCTGCCGGACACTTGAAACGATGCTGCTGCCCACAGCGACTGCATACTGATTGTTGACTACGCTGCCATTGCCTCGATGGAGCTCCTTGTGTGTGAAGTGGTTGACCCGCTGACTGATATCTTGACGTTGACTGATTTCTTGATACTGACTGACTTGACGTTGACGTTCCTGACTTTGATTTACTGTTTGATCTGTGACAACTCTGACTCCTATTACGACTTCTGCTCCTCAATTGCCGTACATTATCAGTTCCGGTGCTTTCCTTGACTATTCTTTCTGAATCTTGCTGAGCCGATATGACAGCTTTTGCCAGCTCTCGCATTCTGGAATATGAGAGGTTAGGTTCTTGTAACAAACGTTGTCTAACATGTGATAATTCTGTGTTCATGTTTGCAATACAAATATCCCGACCAAGTGATTCTCTAAGGTCTTTGAATTCATAATCCTTGCTTTTATTTTCAAGATCTGTAAGGAAATCGTCGATGCTTTCCGATTTCATTTGCTTCCTTGTGAAAAATATGTACCTACTCATGGTCAGATTTTTCTGTGGCTCAAAATAATTGTCAAATTTGCCTTTAACATTCACCATCTTGCATTTATCCAATTCCAAATTAAATGAATTAAATATCTCCAAACCTTTAGCTCCCATTGAATGCAGCATGATCGCGATTTTTCTTTTTTCATCCGCATTGTCGAGCCCTGATGCCAACAAATATATTTCATATCTCTGCCACCATCTCTTCCATTCCTCCGCATTATTATTCGTTGTGTCAGATGAAATATTTAATCTTGGTAAGGACGCGCCGACCCCAGGATGTGACTTCGTTGCAATTTCTCCTGCGCCGTCCATTGTTGCAACTGACTGACCTTGCCGTTGCTCGAGACTGTCTAGAAAATTTTCTGTTTCGACTTCTGATTCTCCACTGCTCATGACTTCTGCACTTCTGACACCATGTTATAATGGTGAAAGAAAACACTTGAGACTGAATACTAATAGTTATTTTATTTAAATATCTGAGGAGCACACGAACATGAGTATTGCACATGACGCCATCTTAGGTAGAAGAGAGCTGCCATAGATTAAACAATAATAGTGTTGTACTGTCAGACTAGTGTTGTTACCCAAACACTCGGCGGCGGCGCACCGGCTCATATTGACTCGGCGGTGGCGTGAAAAAATCTGTAGGTATATCTTAGTGAATATAATTTTTGTTTTATTCCGTTCGACGTCCAGGGTTTCCAGTCTTGTGTCTTGCTTGATTTTTATTAAGATTGTACAACAGGATCCCAAGCTGGTGGTAATGACAAACCGTGTTCTCTATTCAAATTAGGATATTTTTAGCAAAATCATAAAATGGCGGCGTTTTGAAGATATGCCTAGGAATTTTGTGATCTGCCGGATTTTCACGATATGGCCGGTATAGAGATAGGAATATCGACGAATGCGTTGCTCTAATCGATCTGCCGTATTTTTTATCAGGCATATCATGATATGCCTGGTCAATTTTTAGCCAAATCATGAAATGGCGGCGTTTCACGATATGCCTAGGAATTTCGTGATCTGGCGGATTTTACGATCGGCCGCCAACATATACAATATTAACTACAAAAAAAAATAATGTTGGCCATGGGTACCAAGCTCAGCATATGCTGGCCGTTGGACGACCAGCGCTGATTTTCCCTTTTGAAGTTTTAAAAGTGCCGTAGTAGTCGTTTACAGGAGATAGTTTAATATTTCATAATATGCACTGAAAAAAAAAAAGATTTGTTAACAGTAGCCCGAATGTTAGCTGCTAGTTACAAAATCGGAGGACTGACAAACTGAGGGCTACTAGTAATCAAAATGTTGTCTAAAATTAGCATAATTATAGTCACTACTTACTACAGTTTGGCTAATTTCTCAAGTAGTTAAACTAGTTGAAATATTCTTTTCAGTGTTGCCACTATTAGGCCGCTCATTCTGTTTGCGAGCTTGTGACTAAAATCACTGTCATTTCACTTGCAATAATTGGATTTCAGTTTCATTTATCGGCACTTGGGCTTTCTTAGCTGATCCGGCCTAAGGGCGAGGGGCCGGTAATCTAGTTATTACACGCGTACTGTAAGATTAAATGGGAACTAAAATAACAACATCAGATAATATGCATACATTCAATTGCACTTAAAATCATCCTCGTTAAGTTTATACTTTTTTCAGCTTTCTTTTATTTTCTGCTGTAACCGGTGTGTCTGCATCTCAAATCTTGCAAATTAAATTTGACTCATTTTTCTCCAAGTGATGTATCTAGAAATAATTATTATGTACGTACAAATCTTAAAAATATTTCTTTATTTTTTTATCTTAATTTATTATTAGCAAAACATCTTTAAAGTTAATTTTTATTCGCAATAGTAAAAGTAAAGGAGTCAATAGAAATCGTTGACTTCTAAATCAGTGCCTATTCAACCGAAACGATTTATTTTGTAATAATCGATTGCAAATTAGGTTCCACAAGCAATTTCGGTGTCTAAAGGGCTTCGTCTTTGAAAGAAAATGTAATTGGGAACTTGCAATAAGAAAATACATTGTATAAATTAAATGAGATTTTCATGCGAATCATATGTCTCATACTGACTCATGAGATTGACACTGAAACTTCGGAAATTTAAGTCAATAATTCGTAAATAATAATAATAAATAATAAATGTCGGACAACCTCACACAAATCAATCAAGTCCCACAGTAATCTCTAGTTAGTACGCTTGTGTTATGGACACTAGACGACTGTAAACATACTTATATAGATAAATACATACTTAAATACAAATAACATCCATGACCCAGGCACAAATATTCGAGTTCATCACACAAATATTAGCCCTTGCCGGAATTCGAACCCAGGACCGTCGGCTCAGGCCCAGGCAGATGCTTAACCACTGCGCCAACCACGTCGTCAATGTGCGACTTGTCTACTAAACGTTAAAACAGTACTTTGAAGTCACTGGGTTATAACGTCATAATCGCATGCATAACGCTACTTTGTGTATCGAAAACATGCATTTTACGATGTAGTACTTAAAACACTTAAGTATATATAGCAGTAATTCATTTATGTTTACGTTTTTTAAGAAAAAAAATGATGGTATCAATAGTTTTAGTGAACATTGTAAAAATGTTGGTCCGTAACTTCGTTTTTTGATTTAATTGTAGTAACCAAATCTTTGATTCCATGACTCTACGCAACTAGAGCGCCCTCTGCGTTATACGCTCTTTAATGCTTAAGCGTTAAAAAAAAAAAATGTGGTATTTCCCCCACAAATAAAAAAAAAGTGATAAAACGATTTCATGCATGTTCCCTATTTCATGAAGATTTTCTGCATTTTGTTTATAAGCTACTGCAGTCTCGTTTCGGTCGGCTCAAATTGAAAACTTATGCTTTAGCGTTACTGAAATATTGCCAATATGTTGCTAGAAAGGACCGACATTTTGACGAATATATTTTAGGGGTTAAAATATTTTTATTCTTTTTTTCTATTACATATTTTTTTCTTATAAATAATATCGTGAATGCGAAGAAAAGAATCACTTTTTATTTTTTTATATCTACATAAACGGTACTAATTAATTGCTTTAATTAATTTACTTAAATTTAACTTCGAATTATAATTAAATTTTTACTAACCCAAGTATTTTATGGTGCCGTCGCTTACTCGACATGAATTGCACTGCGAAACGGCTTGATAAAATTGCATAAATATTCCAAAACCAATGTAAAACAGTTTTAAACAAGAGTAAAATAGCGGTAGTGTCAGTTACCAAAGAAAACAATCAAAGACTTTCCGCACTAGAAAACCAATTTAAAGTCCGGTTCAATTTAGATGGAACAAGCATGTAATATCACGCCGCCGGAATTAAAAGGAGAATTAAAACTCACTAAGTTGCAAAGCCTGCGAGTCTACGGGATCTTGGGGATTCGACTTGAGGCTGTAATGCGGTAACGCCATACAAGACCTTTTCAATTATAGGTAAAAAAATATAAAATATACAGCGTGTATTTTTGATATAACCGCAAATTCTAGCCAGATGGAGATTTTAGTGGCGTAGTTATTACTCGAATATACACGCTGTTAATGCACTTGACGTTGTCAAATTATGAACTTGACGTTGAAAATAATTAACTTGGCATTTAGTAACTTGGCATCGATTTTCCAAAAGAATAAATGCCATCTCATTTGTTATTTTTGTAGATTAGGTTAGGTTACACTTTTTATTATTTTTAGATGCCCAGTTAAACACATGCCTTTCTAGTCCCATATTATATATAAAGTAAACTGACGTTGCACATACTCGTTCGGTGTTATACATCCGGCAATATAATAATACTTCATACTGTTAATATAGTTTCTGGACGTTTCTATGGCCGCCGAACTCCGCCAGCCCCCGACGGCAGGATTAAAGACTATATTAAATAAGTTGGCCAGGTCAACTCGGGACAGATGGCTCAAAGATTAAGTTTCACTTCAGGAACTAGTGTATGGAAGTCTCATCGCCGTGAAAATTTATGAGGTTAGTTTTTCTGCGTTATTTCATCAGTGCTTTTAAATATGAAAGTTGATGAAAGACGGGTGGAAAGCATGGGACAACCATAACTTATCACACAAAATATTATAAAGGCCACGTACCGGCAAGCGCAGCGTAGGACGGCCACCCTCAAGGTGGTCGGATGACCTGGTCAGGGTTGCGGGGACTCGCTGGATGCGGGTCGCTTCTATCCGGCCCATGTGGCAGTCAATTGAGGAGGCCTGTGTCCAGCGGTGGACGTCCTATGGCTGAAATGATGATGATGATGATGATGATGATTATAAAGGCGAAAGTTTGTGAGTGTGTTTATGTGTATGTTTGTTACTGATTCGCGCTCAAACGGCTGAACCAATTTTGATAAATGTTCGTATGAAGGTAGTTGACACCCTGGATTAACACGTATGACTACACTTTTTATCCCGAAAAATTAAGTGTTCCCGTGAGATGAGCGGGTAACACCGCGCAGCACAGCTAGTTCATCATAAAAAAGCGTAATTCTTGTCAGTGTAGATGATGAAGCAATTAAATAAATATGATACTCTTAATGTTTACAATGAAACAAAAAATTGAAAAATTCAATGGTTCGGACAGGGTTCGAACCTGCGTTTCTAACGGCTTTCCGGGCCAACACGGGCGTCCTACCAACTGGACCACGAACCAGATGTCAGAGCGATTGAATCTTTTAACCAGTTGCTTCAACCAGTTGGTTCGAATCCTGTCTGAACCATAAAATTTTTAAATTTTTCGCTTCATTGTAAACATTTGGTTTACGTTAGCAGACGTTACTGCTTTAATAAAAAATATAATACTCTTCATTCGCTCAGAATAAAAACAAGAAAGAAAACACAGAAATAACAAACAACGATACAGTCGGTAACAAAACAGGTGGTCTTATCGCTAAAAAGCGATCTCTTTCAGACAACCTGCGGGTAGTCAGAAAGCGAAAATAAGTTACAAAAATGGTAGTGCAAAAAAAGTGTTAAAAGACGTAAGTAAACTTGTAGTTGTTCAAAGACGACTTGTTTGTCACGCACCTACACCTATACACATACGTATACTAAAACTAGCTGTGCCTCGCGGTGTTACCCGCTCATCCCATAGGAACACTAAATTTATTCGGGATGAAAAGTATCCTATGTCCTTTCCCGGGTCTCAAACTATCTCCATACCAAATTTCATCTAAGTCGGTTCAGCGGTGTGAAGAGGTAACAGACAGACAGACACACTTTCGCATTTATAATATTAGTATGGATAATGATAGAATTAATTGAATTAAATTTAATGATTGGTAAACTCTTGCTTGTATTTATTACTTTAAACTTTATTGCACCGTTTGGTGAATTTGATGCCAAATGGCATTGTCAACCAGTCAAATCTTATTGTATTTAGGGTTCTGCACCTTAAAAGGAATAAAAATATTTTATTATCAAAAGATCACTTTGTTGTCTGTCAGTCCGTCCGTCTGTCAATACCCTTACCCTTATCTCGGGAATGCGTGGAGGTACCTATCCAGTTGAAATTAGAACCATATACCTACTCAGGTATATATACCCTTGAAGCTGTGAAAAAATCAATTTGAGTCAACGTACACACAATCACAATTTAAGTCAACGTAAAAAAAGCTACGGCCGGTTATGCCACGAAAATTGTATATTTCGACACTTTTTTTTCTTTCCCTGATTAAACAGTAGGCAATATTGCCTCCAACTGCATTAGTCCTAAAACATATTTCGGCAATCTCAAGGGAATTAATATTTATAGGGTATTTCCCGTTGAACTAGAGTCCAGAACTAGACCTAAGTAAGTAGTAACGTCTTATATTACAAGTATATAGAAAAATCTGCTAATTTACATTTGTAGTTACATCATAAAAAATATACCTAGTCTTTATTTAAAGTAAGTAAAACAGGTTTTGCAACTGTAAAGTTAAGTTTGTCGTTCAGTACAGTTTACCTTTTCGTTTGAGCAATATGCAGTATTTCATATTTTGTATGGAACCCTCGGTGTGCGAGTCCGACTCGCACTTAACCCCTTTTTTTATCATCCCAACGATTATGTATCTCTAAGTACGTTGTTTCAATTGGTAAATATAGCATCTCATTACAATATACGTAACCTATTCGTATGTCAAGTCAAACGCTGTTTTGGAGCGAATAAAGCCATGAGAGGCGGAAATTAAACAGTGAATTGTTTTGTTATTCCCAAGTTGACTCGACCTTTGATCTGTCAGTTGACATGTCAAGAATAACTTAATAATTTTACTCTGTGACAAGTTGTCAACATTTTTGGTTGTTATTGTTCAAGTACAGGCGCTAAGTACGAACATTCATACATTCACCCCCATAGCACCTCTATCACGCGCATTCCTTAACGATAATAGTCCATTACTGCAAACGCCGGAAAAGATGGGCTTGCCGCGTGAGTACGTATCGACGAACGACCTTAGGGAGGCCGGATAGAGATACAAAGCCGGTAAGCCCTTTTCACGGCTAGGCGTGTATAATGCATATGCCATGAAATAAAAAATATACCACTCGAAAAATATAATTTAGCTGTTTAACCTGTTCATGAATACAGACGCCATGTTAAAAAAAATACTTCCTGGCTTAGGCTTTCAATTTTGTATGAAATTTCTTTACCTACCTTTAACGCACGTTACGACGATATTTTATTGCATGTTTGAGAAAAATCCTTTAAACAATTTTCAAAGGTTTACAAGCAATCCCGCCGACCGAATCTAGTCCAACATAAATCTTCGACGATTGTAGGGTGTCTCCAATTTGCGAGCTCAAAGGACGGCACTGGAGGCATTTATCTAATCCCAGACATCAAAGTCTTTAATTAAGGGGTGTTGTCCCGAAACATAAGAGCAATTTGGCGACAACAGTTCTATTACAACCTGATATGTTTATGGCCATTTTGTACAGGATTCGGATGAAAGCTGGAACTGATGGATTGGCACAAGAAGTTACTTTATAAATAATAAACCCACCAAAAACATTTCATGTAAAATTGGCTGCCAAGACTCACATGCTCATAACGCTTTCGCTGTAAAAAAGTGGTCAGATCCCTCGAAAAGCCAAGCCCCTAAGCCCTGAGTATACTAATCCTACACCTTGGCTTCAAAAGTATGGCTTGGCCGTTTCATAGAGTAACGTAAATAAGTCCACAGAACCGTCTGGCCCATACGGTATCAAGAAATTAAGTTTATGTCTTCATGATAAAATATATTAAACTTAATTCCTTACCATATAGGCCGGACAGTCCGTTAAACTTATTTACGGTACTTTATGAAACGGCCAAGCCATACTTTTGAAGCCAAGGTGTAGGATTAGTATACTCAGGGCTTAGGGGCTTGGCTTTTCGAGGGATCTGACCACTTTTTTACAGCGAAAGCGTTATGAGCATGTGAGTCTTGGCAGCCAATTTTACATGAAATGTTTTTGGTGGGATCTCATTTCTTTTTGTAAGGTAATTTTTAATTTATATGTTTTTTTTTTTGTGCTGAAGTGTTTCTAAGTAAGTATAATATAATTATAGTATAGTATAGTATAATAATTGTGTATTTAAGAAATACTTACGTTTAGCCCCATATATATATACTAGCTTGTGCCCGCGGCTTCGCACGCGTAAACACAATATCATAAGTTCACAACACTTATTTCGAGGCCAAAGGCCGAGCTCCGCGTAGCACCGAAGGTGCGGAGCGTCGTAAGGAAGCCGCCCACCCACTTAATATAAGTCGAAGTAACTTAATGCGAGGCCGAAGGCCGAGCTCCGCGTAGCACCGAGGGTGCGGAGCGTCTCAAGGAATTCGTCCACCCACTTAATATAAGTTGAAGTAACTTAATGCGAGGCCGAAGGCCGAGCTCCGCGTAGCACCGAAGGTGCGGAGCGTCCCAAGGAAGCCGCCCACCCACTTTTTATAAGTTGAAGTAACTTAATGCGAGGCCGAAGGCCGAGCTCCGCGTAGCACCGAAGGTGCGGAGCGTCCCAAGGAATCCGCCCACCAACTTAATATAAGTCGAAGTAACTTAATGCGAGGCCGAAGGCCGAGCTCCGCGTAGCACCGAAGGTGCGGAGCGTCTCAAGGAATTCGCCCACCCACTTAATATAAGTTGAAGTAACTTAATGCGAGGCCGAAGGCCGAGCTCCGCGTAGCACCGAAGGTGCGGAGCGTCCCAAGGAAGCCGCCCACCCACTTAATATAAGTTGAAGTAACTTAATGCGAGGCCGAAGGCCGAGCTCCGCGTAGCACCGTAGGTGCGGAGCGTCTCAAGGAATTCGCCCACCCACTTATTATAAGTTGAAGTAACTTAATGCGAGGCCGAAAGCCGAGCTCCGCGTAGCACCGAAGGTGCGGAGCGTCCCAAGGAAGCCGCCCACCCACTTAATATAAGTTGAAGTAACTTAATGCGAGGCCGAAGGCCGAGCTCCGCGTAGCACCGTAGGTGCGGAGCGTCCCAAGGAATTCGCCCACCCACTTATTATAAGTTGAAGTAACTTAATGCGAGGCCGAAGGCCGAGCTCCGCGTAGCACCGAAGGTGCGGAGCGTCCCAAGGAAGCCGCCCACCCACTTAATATAAGTTGAAGTAACTTAATGCGAGGCCGAAGGCCGAGCTCCGCGTAGCACCGAGGGTGCGGAGCGTCTTAAGGAATTCGTCCACCCACTTAATATAAGTTGAAGTAACTTAATGCGAGGCCGAAGGCCGAGCTCCGCGTAGCACCGAAGGTGCGGAGCGTCCCAAGGAAGCCGCCCACCCACTTTTTATAAGTTGAAGTAACTTAATGCGAGGCCGAAGGCCGAGCTCCGCGTAGCACCGAAGGTGCGGAGCGTCCCAAGGAATCCGCCCACCAACTTAATATAAGTCGAAGTAACTTAATGCGAGGCCGAAGGCCGAGCTCCGCGTAGCACCGAAGGTGCGGAGCGTCTCAAGGAATTCGCCCACCCACTTTTTATAAGTTGAAGTAACTTAATGCGAGGCCGAAGGCCGAGCTCCGCGTAGCACCGAAGGTGCGGAGCGTCCCAAGGAAGCCGCCCACCCACTTAATATAAGTTGAAGTAACTTAATGCGAGGCCGAAGGCCGAGCTCCGCGTAGCACCGTAGGTGCGGAGCGTCTCAAGGAATTCGCCCACCCACTTATTATAAGTTGAAGTAACTTAATGCGAGGCCGAAGGCCGAGCTCCGCGTAGCACCGAAGGTGCGGTGCGTCCCAAGGAAGCCGCCCACCCACTTAATATAAGTTGAAGTAACTTAATGCGAGGCCGAAGGCCGAGCTCCGCGTAGCACCGTAGGTGCGGAGCGTCCCAAGGAATTCGCCCACCCACTTATTATAAGTTGAAGTAACTTAATGCGAGGCCGAAGGCCGAGCTCCGCGTAGCACCGAAGGTGCGGAGCGTCCCAAGGAAGCCGCCCACCCACTTAATATAAGTTGAAGTAACTTAATGCGAGGCCGGAGGCCGAGCTCCGCGTAGCACCGTAGGTGCGGAGCGTCCCAAGGAATCCGCCCACCCACTTAATATAAGTCGAAGTAACTTAATGCGAGGCCGAAGGCCGAGCTCCGCGTAGCACCGAAGGTGCGGAGCGTCTCAAGGAATTCGCCCATCCACTTATTATAAGTTGAAGTAACTTAATGCGAGACCGAAGGCCGAGCTCCGCGTAGCACTGAAGGTGCGGAGCGTCTCAAGGAATTCGCACACCCACTTATTATAAGTTGAAGTAACTTAATGCGAGGCCAAAGGCCGAGCTCCGCGTAGCACCGTAGGTGCGGAGCGTCCCACCCAAGGAAGGAAGGAAGCCGCCTATTAAGTCACTTAAACATATGTTAAGTGGGTTGGCGGCTTCCCTGGGACGCCCACCCACTTAAAATATGTTCAAATAAATTAATGCGAGGCCGCCCACTCACTTAATATAAGCTTAAATGTGTGAGCGGCATCCCTGGGACGCTCTGCACCTTCGGTGCTATGTGAAGCTCGGCCTATGGCCTCGCATTAAGTTACTACTTATATTAGTGAGTGGGCGCCTTCCCTAGGACGCTCCGCACCTTCGGTGCTACGCTTGTGAACATGATCTTGGTTTTATTAAAATTGAGGCAAGACTTATGTTTAAAAGATAGTTTTTAGGGTTCCGTACCCAAAGGGTAAAAACGGGGCCCTATTACCGAGACTTCGCTGTCCGTCCGTCCGTCTTTCACCAGGCTGTATCTCAAGAATGGTGATAGCTGGACAGTTGAAATTTTCACAGATGACGTATTTCTATTGCCGCTATAACAACAAATACTAAAAATTAAATAAAATAAGTATTTAAGGGGGCTCCCTATAACAAACTTGTTAAAGATTATGGTACGGAACCCTTCATGCGCGAGTCGGACTCGCACTCGCCCAATTTTTAATATTTATTGTCTATTGTAGATTTAAATAACTTATTGCGAGGCCACCCACCCACTTAATGTAAGTTTAAATGTGTGAGCGGCTTCCCTGGGACGCTCTGCACCTTCGGTGCTACGTGAAGCTCAGCCTACGGCCTCGCGTTAAGTTACTACTTATATTAGTGGGTGGGCGCCTTCTTTAGGACGCTCCGCACCTTCGGTGCTACGCTTGTGAACATGATTTTGGTTTAATTAAAATTGAGGCAAGACTTATGTTCAAAAAATCGTTTTGAATATTTATTGTCTATTATAGATTTAAATAACTTAATGTGAGGCCGCCCACCCACTTAATATAAGTTCAAGTGTGTGAGCGGCTTCCCTGGGACGCTCTGCACCTTCGGTGCTACGTGGAGCTCGGCCTACGGCCTCGCATTAAGTTACTACTTATATAGGTGGGTGGGCGACTTCTCTAGATAGCTCCGCACCTTCGGTGCTACCATTGTGAACATCATCTTGGTTTAGTTTAAATTGAGGCTAGACATGTTTATATATCGTTTTGAATATTTATGGTTTATTTATTGTAGATAACTATTCAAAGCACCTTGAAAAATAATTAGCTCATAGTCCTACCTGAACATATATTAATGACATCTATTAAGATGACAATAAATTATTTTCGTCTACGATGGTACTAATACTAATATATTAATATGACCTGTCATAATAATGTCCTAAGTAACGCCAGAAGATTCAGGTGCCAACTTAACTCAATCGAGCGTACGTCAATAATGGCGACAGCACCACTGAACGGATACGTGATGGCCTCACTGTTTTGTTATCCGTGGTATAATGAATAAGGAAGCAAAAGAAAATGCATGAGATAACACTGTTATTATTTCAGTTGGTTCTGGGTTCAAATCCCGGCTAGGTGAAATCCTTTCTACATTGTAAATTTAATAATTTTGTCTTGTCTCGAATCATGGTTGTTTTTCATACAAAATGCATACATTGTCGAGCAGCAACTCTCAATAACCTGATACACTGCTACTTACATTTGTATGCGTTCAATATTCAACAACTTCGGTAGTAATTCTCGAAGTCCGGGTTAACCATCACAGCTGCATCCTAGCTTGTGCCAAATCGTGGTCACAGGCACGCAACGACGTGGACCCTTGGCCTTGATGTCGAGGCGACTCATCAATTGCTCCAATACGTAACATGTATGGAGCTGGTATTATTAACTCAGGAAAAATCTTAACAGCGCGATGCAGCCGTTTTGTCAAAGTAACAACGCCACCTAGCGGAAAATTGGGTCATTGAGAACAAAATCTCAACACGCCGTTAAAAATAAAGAATGAGTGATATTTATTACATTGAATAAATTTTATATATAAAAAAACTACATAGATGCAATATTGTGGCTAAATATATCGTATACTTAACGTTTATTATACATTTCGCTACCTTATTAGTAAGTTAGGCCAAACACAAACAATACCAAAATTTGCGCTTAATGTTCTAAATGTTGGTTGGTAAAACATATTTAAAAATGTATTTAATTTACTTAAATTGATTCGAAATACTTTTATTTCAATTACCTACACTCGATAAAATAGCAATTAAAAATCTGTTTTATTCATTAACATTTTTTATTGCGTCTCCGGGCTTTTTTATTGTCAATACTTAAACTACAGAAGAATATAATTGCATATTCAATAAAAGAGCATTAATTAGTTCCTATTGTCGCAAGTTGTGTTTTTAAAGAAATGTATGTTTTTTTTTGAGCATGAGCCAATTTACAACGAACATTGCACTCATATTTTCGTCTGTGTTGGTCGATAATTGGCGCCATCTTTTCTGTCTAACTAAGACGGTTTCCGTAACTCAACGCCTCAAACAACCTTATCCTTATTGTTAAAATACTGGTGGGCCGCAAGGAGGTATTATGTCGAATTCATACTTTTTAGTTTTTGTACACGTAAGAGCCACGCGGGGGTCGCGTCGTTCTAAATTCAAAATCACAAACGCTGTCATTATAAGGTTACACATTGTAAGGAAAATATTTCATGGAATTTATGTTTTCAGAGATAAATATTAATCATAATAAAAAGTATCCTATAACCATCTTTGGATGTTCAGTTATTCCTGTACCAAAATTGGTAACTTTTTATCCAGCCGTTTCGGCGTGATGCGAGGACAACGGTTTTTTTGAAAACAGATGGCGCCAGGTTGGCACGGCGAAGCGTGTCCATACAAAACAACTATCCGGCTGCATCACGCTATCGAGATTTTTCCTGAAATCATGACCTCCCTCCATAGAAAATTTATTTTCAATACAAATTTAGGATTTTATAATAGTATAGATATTATATACACTTTTATCCCCCATTATGGAAAGCCCATACAAACTTTCATCCCCTTATTTTAAGGGTGGGGGGTGATTTTCTAAAAATCCTAGAATGTGTATTTTATTTATAACAATGAGCTGAGCCCAATAGGTATAAATTTTCAGACCTCTAGTATCAAAATTTGCGAAAGTCTCATACAAACTTTCATCCCCTAGTTTAAGGGGTTGGGGGGTAAAAGTTCCAAGTTTCAGAATTATTCTATTGTTTGTGTACTAAACCTAGCTTACATACCAAATTTCAGCTTTCTAGGTCATCGGGAAGTACCCCAGAGGTTTTGATACATAAGTGAGTGAGTGGCAAAATCGGCGTATTTTAGGTACCAATAAAACCTAAAGTATAAAAGCTAGATCAATGAAATTTAGTACATTTCATATGTTCCCTAACTGCATCTTAACCTGTGAATTTGGGTGCTCTGGTGTTAACTGGGACGAAACTATGAGGGTTTGAAAATGAGACGAAACGGTTCGAGAAAAGGTAGGTAGTGCCCCGCCTCTTTTTTTTTCGTCTTGGCGGGGGCACTACCGTGCCCCCAGATAAATAAAATAAATAAATATTAGACAACCTCACACAAATCAATTTAGTCCCAAATTAAGCTCAAGAAGGCTTGTGTTATGGGTACTAGACGACGATATACATACTTATATAGATAAATATATACTTAAATACATAGAACAACCGTGATCTGAGCACAAATATATTCGAGTTCATCACACAAATATTTGCCCAAGCCGGGATTCGAACCCGGGACCGCCGGCTCAGTAGGCAGGTCTCTACAAACCGAGCCAGCCGGGGCAAATATTTGTGTGATGAACTCGAATATTTGTTCCTGGGTCATCGATGTTATCTATATATGTATTTATATATTATGTATGTCGTCGTCTCGTACCCATAGTACAAGCATTGCTTAGTTTGGGACTAGGTCGATTTGTGTATGATTGTCCCTTAATATTTATTTACTAGCTGCGTTGCCCGCGACTTCGTCCGCGTGGAACCTTATCTTGAAAATTTTACATCTTTATTATTTTCAGATCTAACGTTATTTTTTTGTCATTTTTTACATAATAGTAGGTAACGAACCCTTCGTACGCGAATTCGAATTGCTCTTGACCTTTTTTTAAGTTTTTTTTCGGCTAAATTGCTCACGCGGTATCATCATATCAGCTGTGATATCAGGTACATCTACGAACGAATCGCTTTACTAAATTCGATGAGTTTAAGAATAATACGTTTATAAATTCGTGGATTCGAATAATAATGCCTTTATACAAAGTTTCAAGTCGCACTCACAAAAATGTTTGATAGTCATACAAATTTGCATCCCCCTTTTCACCATCTTTAGGGCAGAATTTTCAAAAACTCCGAAATTACTTTTCTTGTATTCTATCGATATGCCTTTATATAAAGTTTCAAGTCCCGCACTCAAAAAAAATTTTGATCTTCATACAAATTTTCAACCCCTTTTAACCCTTTTAGGAGATGAATATTCAAAAACGGTGAAATTAATTTTCTTCCATTTTATTTTAATACCTTTTTACGAAGTTTCAAGTTCCTAGCTTATAATTACATTTGAACCCCAAGACAAACTTTCATCCCCCTTTTAGCCCCCTTTGAGGTTGAATTATAAATAACGTTCAATTAATGTTATTTTGATATTCTTATATATGCCTTTATAGGAAGTTTCAGAGAATTTGTAATGGATTCAAACTTTCAACCCCTTTTTAACCCTTTTAGGGGATTAATTTTTGAAAAAGCTGAAGTAATTTTTATTGTATTCTAATATTATGCCTTTACACAAAGATTGAAGTCCCGCGCTCAAATAATATTTGATCTCCATACAAACTTTCAACCCCTTTTTTACCACCTTAGGGGATGAATTTCCAAAAACTTAGAAATTATTTTTCTTTTTTTTAATAAAATACTGTTTACCAAAGTTTTCAACTCCTGGCTTAACACGTTGAATGCGGGAACTGGATTTTATAATTTTCATTCAGTGCTATACATATCATTTTTGAATTGTAGCATAGTTTTTCACTACTGCGGTACAAGACTATTTTGGCTTGTGACTAGAGGTCTAAAATTTGGCAAATATATCTTTGTTGGTTTAACAAATTGATGATTTACTGATAAAAATAGCAAGTTAAACAATTGAGTGATCTAAATCTAAGTTCGTTACAGACTATCGACCTTGGTTTAGGAATTATAAGACAATTAATTAACGATACGAAACTGACTTGTACCGCATCATGGACACTGGGCTGGTGCTCTCAAGTCGATGTTTTGGTAGGGAGGGGAAATATAATGAAATCAAACATCGATATCGATTGTTGTAATTATTAAAAAAAGTAATTAAAATTACGAATTTGAATGAGATTTATTGAAACATTCTAAACGTATTTTGTTCACATTCTTGGCAGTAGGTAGTAAAATAAATACTTTAGAACCGGCCTCACCTGTGTTTTCTCCTTTAATTTTGAATATTCTATCGTCGCATTACTTCTCAATTTCATTATTCTTCGGTTCACTACGCTCAATTTCTTCAAATATTTTATAACACTTTTGGTAATATTTTCTTGGTCGATGATGACGAAAAACTAACGACAGCCGAAAGATAAACAAATGATACGTAAGGATCGACCCCCGCACTGGCCTGTACTGACCTGTACCCATGGTGCGATACAAGGCGATAGGATACAAGACACTTTTGGCTGGTACCGCACTGGTTGATTATTTTTTTCACCTGGTGCGAAACGAGTCAAATTTGTCTTGTACAGTTTTATGTATCCATTGGATAAAATTTGCAGAAAGAAGCATAAATGTATACTTGACTCTTTCCAGTCTATAGGATTTCATATTCAAATTGCCCCCGCACCAGACAGAAACAAGCTACTTGCTCGCGCCGCACCAAAGGAAAGTCCAGTACAAGCCAAAACTGGCATGTACCGCATTCAACGTGTTAAAAAAAAAAGTGGTACCCCATACAACCTTTCATCCCCTTCTTAACCACCTTAGGGGTTGAATTTTTCAAAATTGCTTCTTATCTCTAGTACACTTTATATGTACAACCTAGTGTACAAATTTTAACTCTCTAGCATTTGTAGTTTCGGCTCTGCGTTGATGAGTCCGTCAGTCAGTCAGGACACTTGCATTTATATAATATAGATTTATTTAGGTTAGCTTCCTCCTTCCTCCGCACCTTTTACCGTCGATTTTCCCTTCCAAGGTGTTTCGGATAATACTGTATTATGTCGTTAGATTTATCTAAAATAAGATGTCCTAGATTATAAAATTAAAATTGCGAATTAAAAACATTTACGAGTATGAGTGTTACTGTTAATGTCGGCCTAGTGTAGTTCCCTTCTAACGTCCTACCATGCAATATCTATACTATTATAAAATCCTAAATTTGTATTGAAAATAATTTTTCTATGGAGGGAGGTCATGATTTCAGGAAAAATCTCGATAGCGTGATGCAGCCGGATAGTTGTTTTGTATGGACACGCTTCGCCGTGCCAACCTGGCGCCATCTGTTTTCAAAAAAACCGTTGTCCTCGCATCACGCCGAAACGGCTGGATAAAAAGTTACCAATTTTGGTACAGGAATAGCTGAACATCCAAAGATGGTTATAGGATACTTTTTATTATGATTAATATTTATCTCTGAAAACATAAATTCCATGAAATATTTTCCTTACAATGTGTAACCTTATAATGACAGCGTTTGTGATTTTGAATTTAGAACGACGCGACCCCCGCGTGGCTCTTACGTGTACAAAAACTAAAAAGTATGAATTCGACAATAATACCTCCGTGCGGCCCACCGGTATACCTATTAACAATAAGGTTGAGGTTGTTTGAGGCGTTGAGTTACGGAAACCGTGTTAGTTAGATAGGAAAGATGGCGCCAATTATCGACCAACACAGACGAAAATATGAGTGCAATGTTCGTTGTAAATTGTCTCATGCTCAAAAAAAACAATCCATTTCTTTAAAAACACAATTTGCGACAATAGGAACTAATGCTCTTTTATTGAATATGCAATTATATTCTTCTGTAGTTTGTAAGTATTGACCATAAAAAAGCCCGGAGACGCAATAAAGAATGTTAATGAATAAAACAGATTTTTTTATGCTATTTTATAGACTGTAATTGAAATAAAAGTATTTCAAATCAATTTAAGTAAATTAAATACATTTCTAAATATGTTTTACCAACCAACATTTAGAACATTAGGCGCAAATTTTGGTATCGTTTGTGTTAGGCCTAACGTACTAATAAGGTAGCGAAATGTATAATAAACGATAAATATACGATGTATTTAGCCACAATTTTGCATCTATGTAGTTTTTTTTATATATAAAATGTATTCAAAGTAATAAATATCAGTCATTCTTTATTTTTAACGGTGTGTTGAGATTTTGTTCTTTTCCGCTAGATGGCGTTGTTACTTTGGCAAAGTCTCCATACTAACGGCTGCATCGCGCTGTTAAGATTTTTCCTGAGTTAATAACACCAGCTCCATACATGTTCGAGCTATTGATGGATCTCCTCGACACCGAGGTCAAGGATTCACGCACGTCGTTGCTTGCCTGTGGCCACGATTTGGCACAAGCTAGGGTGTAGCTGTGATGGGTTAACCTGGACTTCCAGAATTACTATCGAAGTTGTTGAATATTGATCGCATACCTAATATAAGCAGCAGTGTATCAGTTATTGAGAGCTGCTGCTCGACAAAGTATGCATTTTGTATGAAAAACAACCATGATTCGAGACAAGACAAAATTATTAAATTTACGATGTAGAAAGGATTTCACCTAGCCGGGATTTGAACCCAGAACCTACTGAAATAATAACCGTGTCATCTCATGCATTTTCCTTTGCTTCCTTATTCATTATACCACGGATAACAAAACAGTGAGGCCATCACGTATCCGTTCAGTGGTGCTGTCGCCATTATTGACGTACGCTCGATTGAGTTAAGTTGGCACCTGAATCTTATGGCGTTACTTAGGAAATTATTATGACAGGTTATATTATTATATTAGTATTAGTACCATTGTAGACGAAAATAATGTATTGTCATCTTAATAGATGTCATTAATATATGTTCAGGTAGGACTATGAGCTAATTATTTTTCAAGGTGCTTTGAATAGTTATCTACAATAAACAATAAATATTCAAAACGATATATAAACATAAGTCTAGCCTCAATTTAAACTAAACCAAGATGATGTTCAAGCGTAGCACCGAAGGTGCGGGGCGTTCTAGGGAAGTCGCCCACCCACTAATTTAAGTAGTAACTTAATGCGAGGCCGTAGGCCGAGCTCTACGTAGCACCGAAGGTGCAGAGCGTCCCAGGGATGCCGCTCACACATTTAAGCTTATATTAAGTGTGTGGGCGGCCTCGCATTAAGTTTTTTAAATCTACAATAGACAATAAATATTAAAAACGATCTTTTAAACATACCTAAGTCTTGACTCAATCTTAATTAAACCAAGATGATGTTCACAAGCGAAGCACCGAAGGTGCGGAGCGTTCTAGGGAAGTCGCCCACCCACTAATATAAGTAGTAACTTAATGCGAGGCCGTAGGCCGAGCTCCACGTAGCACCGAAGGTGCAGAGCGTCCCAGGGAAGCCACTCACACACTTCAGCTTATATTAAGTAGGTGGACGGCTTCGCATTAAGTTATTTAAATCTACAATAGACAATAAATATTCAAAACAATTTTTTAAACTTAAGTCTTGCCTTAATTTTAATTAAACCAAGATCATGTTCACAAGCGTAGCACCGCAGGTGCGGAGCGTCCTAGGGAAGGCGCCCACCCACTAATATAAGTAGTAACTTAATGCGAGGCCGTAGGCCGAGCTTCACATAGCACCGAAGGTGCAGAGCGTCCCAGGAAAGCCGCTCATACATTTTCTTCGGCCTCACATGACGTTACTTCAACTTATTTTAAGTAGGTGGACGGCTTCGCATTAAGTTATTTAAATCTACAATAGACAATAAATATTCAAAACAATTTTTTAAACATAAGTCTTGCCTCAATTTTAATTAAACCAAGATCATGTTCACAAGCGTAGCACCGCAGGTGCGGAGCGTCCTAGGGAAGGCGCCCACCCACTAATATAAGTAGTAACTTAATGCGAGGCCGTAGGCCGAGCTTCACATAGCACCGAAGGTGCAGAGCGTCCCAGGAAAGCCGCTCATACATTTTCTTCGGCCTCGCATGACGTTACTTCAACTTATATTAAGTGGGTGGGCGGCTTCTTTGCGACGCTCCACACCTTCGGTGCTACGCGGAGCTCGGCCTTCGGCCTCGCATTAAGTAACTTCAACTTATATTAAGTGGGTGGGCGGCTTCCTTGGGACGCTCCGCACCTACGGTGCTACGCAGAGCTCGGCCTTCGGCCTCGCATTAAGTTACTTCAACTTATATTAAGTGGGTGGCGGCTTCTTTGCGACGCTCCGCACCTTCGGTGCTACGCGGAGCTCGGCCTGCGGCCTCGCATTAAGTTACTTAAACTTATATTAAGTGGGTGGGCGGCTTTCTTGGGACGCTCCGCACCTACGGTGCTACGCGAAGCTCGGCCTTCGGCCTCGCATTAAGTTACTTCAACTTATATTAAGTGGGTGGCGGCTTCTTTGCGACGCTCCGCACCTTCGGTGCTACGCGGAGCTCGGCCTGCGGCCTCGCATTAAGTTACTTAAACTTATATTAAGTGGGTGGGCGGCTTTCATGGGACGCTCCGCACCTACAGTGCTACGCGAAGCTCGGCCTTCGGCCTCGCATTAAGTTACTTCGATTTCTATTAAGTGAGTGGGTGGCTTTCTTGGGACGCTCCGCACCTACGGTGCTACGCGGAGTTCGGCCTTCGGCCTCGCATTAAGTTACTTCAACTTATATTAAGTGGGTGGGCGGCTTCTTTGCGACGCTCCGCACCTACGGTTCTACGCGGAGCTCGGCCTTCGGCCTCGCATTAAGTTACTTTAACTTGTATTAAGTGGGTGGGCGGCCTCGCATTAAGTTACTTCAACTTATATTAAGTGGGTGGGCGGCTTTTTTGAGACGCTCCGCACCTTCGGTGCTACGCGGAACTCGGCCTCCGGCCTCGCATTAAGTTACTTTAACTTATATTAAGTGGGTGGGCGGCTTCTTTGCGACGCTCCGCACCTTCGGTGCTACGCGGAGCTCGGCCTGCGGCCTCGCATTAAGTTACTTCAACGTATATTAAGTGGGTAGGCGGCTTTTTTGAGACGCTCCGCACCTACGGTGCTACGTGGAGCTCGGCCTGCGGCCTCGCATTAAGTAACTTCAACTGATATTTAGTGGGTGGGCGGCTTTCCTGGTACGCTCCGCACCTACGGTGCTACGCGGAGCTCGGCCTTCGGCCTCGCATTGAGTTACTTCGACTTAAATTAAGTGGGTGGGCGGCTTCCTTAGGACGCTCCGCACCTTCGGTGCTACGCGGAGCTCGGCCTTTGGCCTCGCAAAGTGTAGTAAACGTATGATATTGTGTTTACGCGTGCGAAGCCGCGGGCAAAAGCTAGTAATAGAATACAAGTACGCTTTATTGCACACCAAAATACATTTACACAAGAAATCATATACAAATAAATTAAAAAACGCGGTCTTATCACTAAAGAACGATTCTCTTCCAGCATCATGCTATGCAAAGTCTTACGGAGATGCTACAACTTTGTAACCAGCGGCGGGGCGAGCGGGTCAGTGAGCGATCCGAGCACGGCGGTCATAAGAGTGAGCGAGACACACGTACCGCTCACCGCTAAGACTGAGTTAAATAATAAAATAAATAATAAATATCAGACAACCTCACACAAATCGATCTAGTCCCAAATTAAGCTCAAGAAGGCTTGTGTTATGGAAACTAGACGACGATTTACATACTTATATAGATAAATATATATATATATATATATATACTTAAATACATAGAACATAAATATATACTTAAATACATACCCAAGCACAAAATATTCGAGTTCATCACACAAATATTTACCCTGGCTGGGATTTGAACCCGGGACCGCCGGCTCCGTAGGTAGGTCTCTACAAAACGAGCCAACCGTGTCGTCAAAAAAAGTTCGGGCTTCTCCCTGAAATCTACTTTGAAGGTTTCTTATATTTTGATCCTTTCAGAACACCTCCATCAAATGAAGGGAGACTTAAACATTTATATGTATTGGAGCAAGTTACGCCAATAAATTTGACGTAATTAAATGGACCAGCCGACTTCACTCTAAACTGTTTGCTTTTGAAGTCAATCGTATTCAGCCCAGCAATATACCTTTGAGAGCTTTCCTCGTAAATATATAGAGAAATTCGTTTTATGCTAATTCTGTCGCGTACAAAACAAATCTACTTAAAGGCTTATTCAATTCATGTACTCGTTTAAAACAAACGATACCTGAGTAATTAAAAAAACCGGTCAAGTACGAGTCGCACTCGCGCACCGAAGGTTCCCTTCAAAATATACGCTAATAACTGGCCGGGATAAGTTTGCACCTGCTATGTATGGCACCAACAAATGAGGTGCAAAGTTGTAGCAACCGATAACGTTTCTTGTATGGGGGCCCCACTTAAATATTTATTTTGTTCTGTTTTTGGTATTTGTTTATAGCGGCAACAGAAATACATCATCAGTGAAAATTTCAACTGTCTAGCTATCACGGTTTATAACATACAGTCTGGTGACAGACAGACAGACGGACAGTGGAGTTTTAGTAATAGGGTTTATATTATCCTTTGGGTATGAAACCCTAAAAAGGAGTAAAAAGCGCCAAAAATATTAGACAGCAGAGAGTAAAGTATACAACGATACAAGATTTTGATTTTCACGCTTCTCACTCTCTGTATATTTCTAAGTGATCCAAAAGATTTTTCGGTACCTAATCCTAGGGCTGGCTCGTTCCTCGCCCAACGCATTGGCATTGCCATCCAACGAAGTAACGCGGCCAGCCTTATGGGTACCCTACCTTATGGTACCTAGGCGATATATGTAGGTACATTTATAGTTTAGTTTATTTACTGTTTCTTTGTTTTTCCTTTTTTGAAATAAATAAATAAAAAAAAAAACAGTTTAGGTCCCAAAAGTTTAAGTTACGTTTAAGAAACACCTGATACTTCACTATATAGATAGTTTTCGAAACCGTTTTTAAAAGCTTCTCTTATCTAGTAAAGCTTTAGGTTCATCCACGAAACTTCCCACCATTTCCCCTGAGTTACTCAATATTTCAAAGAAATCGATGGTAAATGTTTCAAGAGAGCGCGGTAGAAAAAGCAACAAATCGGATCAGGTTAAATTTGGCAGGCTTCGCCGGACTTGGACTGCGATGGATTAAAACGAGAAGCCGCGTCCGGGACGACCCCTGTGGCACGGATGCTACGGAGATAGCTTTTAATCAGAGATGGGCGTAAACGATAATTTTTTAATCGACTTAAAATTAATCTTCACTAGATTAAGTTAATCGCGATAGTATTTATCGCCAGAGTATTTGGTTGACGATTAATCGATTAAATTTCACGATTAATTCTCGATTAAAAGCTGAAACACCGCTGATTTGGGCACGTTACAAAAATTTCTCATGTGTACAAACACTTGAAAATCATTCTAGTGTGCTGTGTGAAATAAGTTTGTTCCAGTAATAAAAAGTGGTATTAATGTAGGTGTAGGTACAGTACTCTAGGTTCTCCTAGATAGGTAAGGGCGGGACTTAGACTTAAAAAAAAAACTTATTTCTTTCTAATACGATAATACGATTTATTGTACGAGTTTCAATTAATTAATCGCCTTTTTTAATCGTTAGTCGCGATTAAGTTAATCTTAATTGTTAAACGGGTACATTTTGCCCATTTCTGCTTGATACATAAAAAATCTATAGATCTCACATTACGCGCATTTCATTTCATCAAATAAAGCAAAATCGATAGTAACTGTCTCAAGAGGGCGCGGTAGAAAAAGCAACAAATCGGATCAGGTTAAATTTGGCAGGCTTCGCCGGACTTGGACTGCGATGGATTAAAACGAGAAGCCGCGTCCGGGACGACCCCTGTGGCACGGATGCTACGGAGATAGCTTTTAATCAGAGATGGGCGTTAATCGATAATTTTTTAATCGACTTAGCAATTTATCTTCACAAGATTAAGTTAATCGCGACAAAATTAATCGACAGAGTATCGGTTGACGATTAATTCAGCGTAGTTTCAATCAATTAAATTTCACAATTACTTCTAGATTAAAAGCTGGAACACCGCTGATTTGGGCACGTTACAAAAACTCAATTTGTCTCATGTGACAAACACTTGAAAAATCATTCTTGCTGTGTGAAATAAGCTTGTTCCAGTAATACAAGGTGGTATTTATGGTGCAGTACTCTAGGGTATCTTAGGTAAGAGCGAGACTTAGACCTAAAAAAAAAATACGATTTATCGTACGAGTTTCAATTAAATAATCGCCTATTTAATCGTTAATCGCGAAAAAATTAATCTTAACCGTATAAAAATCTAAAGATCTTCAGTAGAAAAAACAACAAATCGGATTCTAGATTTGTATCGAAAATCGGTTTTCTACGGAGAAGGGTCATGATTTCAGGAAAAATCTTATTAGCGTGTTGCAGGATGGTCATTTTTTAGGGTTCCGTACCCAAAGGGTAAAAACGGGACCCTATTACTGAGACTCCGCTGTCCGTCCGTCTGTCTGTCACCAGGCTGTATCTCAAGAACGGTGATAGCTAGACAGTTGAGATTTTCACAGATGATGTATTTCTATTGCCGCTATAACAATAAATACTAAAAATAAAATAAAATAAATATTTAAGGGGGCTCCCATACAACAACCATGATATAGATTATGGTACGGAACCCTTCATGCGCGAGTCGGACTCGCACTTGCCCAATTTTTTTGTATATGAGCGCGCGGCGCCACGCCAGTCTGGCGTCATCTGTTGGCCATAATTTCCATTATACACACGGCTTATCTTAATTTTCGATTCAAGTGTCATCTCCCATATTGTCAATACCCCATGGCCGCGCGAGTTATTAAATAAGTTGTATGAAAGTTCCCGTGGGTTCGCTGGGACTTTTCAACTTTTCATTTATTTATAGCTATTTTATACAGCAGCCCGAGTGTTGGTGGCCACCTTATGTTAATTACGCTTAATTAATCGCCGTTATATTAAGTGGCCTGCCCGGTTGTTCTTTATGAGAATTATTGTGAAAAGTTGCGGTCAGAATTTTTCCGTCAGTTTTTATTTAACTTACCTTGCTTCTTCTTTGTAGTTACACTCTTGGCAGAGTGGTCGTGGCTGTCATTCCTTGTGTGGCAAGCCTAACCACACGGCGCCATTCTTCTCTCACAGCCGCGCACTCTCGTGCAGAGGATTTGATTTGGTCAGTCCACCTCATGGGAAAACTACCGCGTGGTCTAGTACCGTCTTCTTTGCCCTGGACCACCAGGATAAAGCTCCACGTCTTGACACCTGTCCGAAAAAGGTGAGGTTTCACTAATAGGACAGACGCTGTTCTATGTTTAGCTCTTGAAGAATGGACTGGTTGGTGCGAAATTCTTTCCATGATATATGCCAAGCATTTTTCTCCAGCACAAAATTTCAAGCGCATCTATCTTGCGTTTCTCTATCTCTCTTAGAGTCCAAGTCTCTGCGACATATAAAAACGCGGGAAATACTTTGCTATAAATATACAAAGAAACATGCAAAGAAATATTAAATTGCGCTTATACTTGGTCCACACCGGGACTCGACCCCGGTATCTTTGAATTACCGGTCCAAAGGTTAACCTTTCGACCAGAGACGCACTGGAACTCATTTCAATATGTATTTCTTTAGGTTTTCATCTTATTGTAGGTATTAATGGTTTAATATAAAAACTGTGGTGTATACCGACATTAAAAAAATTGGGCAAGTGCGAGTCCGACTCGCGCATGATGGGTTCCGTACCATAATCTATAACAAGTTTGTTGTATGGGAGCCCCCCTTAACATTTTTTTTATTGAATTTTTAGTAATTGCTGTTATAGTGGCATTACATCATCTGTGAAAATTTCAACTGTCTAACTATCACCGTTCTTGAGATACAGCCTGGTGACAGACGGACGAACGGACGGACGGACAGCGAAGTCTCAGTAATAGGGTCCCGTTTTTACCCTTTGGGTACGGAACCCTAAAAATGAGACATTACATGTTTCATAAATTTATATTTGGTGGCGAAATGGTTAACGCGCTGGACCGGTAATCCAGAGTTACTACTGGACTACTGGGTTCGATTCCTAGTCTCTTACACCAGGTATAACTCATTTTTTTTTTTTGAGCTGTGATAAACTAATGGTTTGTTACAAACATGTCTAAAGAACTCAATGAGAACGGCCGATTAGCCTATTTATACCTACGACGAGAAAATAAAATATAATGATAAAGAACCCGAGCCAGCATCTCAAGTGTCAGTCTTCTTTGGCTCATAATTGGCCCCGCGCCGGCGCCCGTTGCTTAGCAACCGCCCACGTAACACAAGGTCATCATTAAATACGCTTGATTTGGCTTTTTCGAGAAAGAATTAGAAATAGAATTTGTTTAGACTTAACTTCTTTTAAGTCTAGACAGTTGCATATTTATTAATTTAGTATTCAAACTAGCGGCACGCCCTGGCTTCAAACGGGTGCACTGCTGATAAAATATATTATGCGTGTATTATATTATATATAAACCATCCCCGTGAATCACTCTAGGTATTTATTAAAAAAACCGCATCAAAATCCGTTGCGTAGTTTTAAAGATCAAAACATACATAGGAACAGACAGACAAGAAGCGACGTTGTTTTATACTATGTAGTGATAAGTTACACAGCATTACAGTAAAAACCAGGGCATTGAGAACTATAAATATACATTTAAACAAAAACTTAAAACTAGTTAGATTTAGGCGACACAACGTCGTAGAAGAAAGAAGATATATAGAAGACATCTAGAAGTTTCTAGCAAATACGCCGGTAAGTCTAGTGATATTTTAAATGGTTCCGTAATTAAACTATAGTGCACCCCAGTCAGAAGGGATATTTATGCATGTCAATGAGAAATATGATAATTATATAAGTTCAAACAGCGCATATTTTTGAGAGATCTCGGGTACAATCCGACAAGAAAGTGTATAAATTAAAGTAGAAATAGTGTTGTGTCCGTTTTCTTAGATTGATTAGAAAAGGACACTACAGTATTGCCACTTTTTAATGCCATATATATATATATATCGTCCTCCTTGACGTATCCGTCAATGGCGAAACGGTCGGCCATGTGCACGAATGTGGCTTGCAAAACCGAATTTAATGCCATAACTGTAGCTATGTTAAACGTCGAATCGATACTTTCAGCTTAGTACATCATTTTGATAACCTGCATGGCTCTATTAGGCGTGCGGACAATTTTTTTAGGATGTCAATCGATTGTATTTTTAGTAGGATCAAATGTCTATATAGGCCTACCTATAGCTAGACTGCTCCAAAAGTCAGAAATGACCATCAAAGTTCAACATTCCTACAGAACACTAAAACGGCCTACTTACATATGACGTCATCTGTGGGTTACAGTTATTTGTATGGAGACAATAAGTAATTTGAAATTTTCACCGTGAAAAAGTGCGTTTAATTTCACGGTTGTCGTACAATTAGGTACTGTTTTGTAAAACATGAGGATTCGGAAAGCAATTTCAAAATTTATTTACGATTAAAAAAGAAACATACATTTTTGGTACCTTTGAAGTCGCATATTTCAAAAATCTTTTCTTGTTTTGTTTTTTTATTTTAATTTTATGACGTATGGAGATAATAATAACTAACCTATGTTTTATGATAATTCAACATCAGTCGCATCCCCTATTGCATATATATACCTACATTCATGTCTTTGATATCTCGGAGAGATCTTCCAAGAGGGTATACTTACCTACACCTAGTATATGACCAATCCACCAACTTGCGGACTTATGACAGTTGCTTTATTCTTACTATACCGTAGAAGAATAAAAAGTACCATTTAACCATCTTTCGATGTCCAGCTATCCCTGTACCAAAATTGGTTAAAATTTATCCAGTCGTTTCGGCGTGAAGAGAGGACGAAGGAAATTATGTTATGACCAACAGATGACACCAGGCTAGCATGTCACCCGTACAATGCACGCCCATACAAAACAAAAGAGGATCCTGCAATCAATGAATTTTACAGAATAATACAAAATAACAATTTTCAAATTCATATAAAAACTCCTACAAGGTTAAATGCTTGTATTGACCAAATGATATCAAATGTTTCTGACGCGAAAGGCCAAGTCCTTCCATTAGGCCTTTCTGATCATACTGCCCAATTGCTTCATGTACCAATACAAGGAAAATACATTCCTCCAAGATTTAAGTTCATTAAGAGACGAGACTTTAGCCAGGATAACATTAGAAAATTTCGATCAAGCTTAATGAGTGTATCATGGTATGAAGTGTACTCCGAAAAGGATGCGAATGTTGCGTTTAATAAATTTCACGAAATGTATACCCTACTCTACGACTTATGCTTTCCAATATTTCAAATTAAAATTAAAAATTCACAGAATGGTACAAAATGGATAACGAGGGGAATTAGGATTGCTTTTAACACTAAACGTCATCTAAGATACACATATTATCAGAATAGAACACAAGAAAATAAACTTAAATACAATAATTACAATAAATTACTGAAAAAATGTATAATTACATCCAGGAAAAAAGAAAATAAAAGGTCAATATTAAAAGCCAAAAATATCTCAAAAGCTAGCTGGGACATAATAAAAAAAGATATGGGTAAAACAAACATAAAAAGGAATAACATTGATAAACTAATATATGACGATAATATCATTAATGACCCTAACGACATAGCTAATGCATTCAATGAATACTTCATCAAACTCACAAATACTGGGAATAACTTAAACAACAACTATAGTTACTCAGTAAAATCTAACAATATTAACATGTTTCTTTCGCCTTCAAATCCTAATGAAGTATTACGTATAATTAAGACACTAAACAACACAAGCTCTGTAGGTTACGACAGTATTACAACAAATATTATTAAAATAACTGGTGACATCATAGCTCCCGTCTTATCTCATTTGATAAACCTGTCTTATCTACAAGGCACATTTCCCGATAAATTAAAATTATCCATTATTAAGCCCATTTATAAAACGGGAGATAGAATGCAACCTAATAATTATAGACCAATTGCGCTTGTACCAATCCTAGCTAAAGTCTTAGAGAAGGCCATGCATAGTCGCTTAATGAATTTTATTAATAAATGCGGAATATTATGCATTCAGCAACATGGTTTTCAGAAACGAAAATCCACTACATTAGCTGCCTTTAACCTTATTAATAAAATTATTAACAACGTAGACATGAAAATTAAAACAATGGCTCTTTTCTTTGATATGAGCAAAGCGTTTGACCATGTCTCACATAAGTTATTATTAAGAAAATGTGAAGCTTACGGTTTGAGAGGTATGGTACATGAATGGCTTGCAAGCTATCTCAGTAACCGACCCCAAATAGTCGAAATCACAGGGACCAGCACTGACAAAATAGAAGATTTCTACAGGTCAGACGCTCAGCTGAATAAAGTAGGTGTACCGCAAGGGACTATTCTCGGTCCCCTGTTGTTCTTGCTTTATATTAATGACTTGCCAGCAGTTACTGAGCACGATTGCATACTATTTGCGGACGACATATCACTAGTAATCACCGAGACAGAAAGGCTTAACTACAATAATGAAATTAATAATACCGTCAGTATGATTATAAAATGGTTACAAAACAATAATCTACACGTTAATTTAACTAAAACAAAGTACATTCAATTCATAAATCATCGCGGTATTAAGGAAAAATTATCAGTAACATACAACGACCACACTTTGGTAGAATGTGATAGCACTACATTCCTTGGTTTTGTGGTTGATGATCACTGTGACTGGAAACTGCATGTTCATAAAGTGTGCTCAAAAATAAATAGATTTGCATATGTTTTGTGGAGACTGTCACGAATAACGGATAGGAAAACCACATTAAAAGCTTACCATGGTTTTGTGGCGTCTAATCTACGTTACGGAATTTTAATTTGGGGGAATTCAGTTCATATAGACCGTACTTTTATAGCCCAAAAACAATGCATTAGGGCAATTGCAAATCTTTCTTCTCGCACATCCTGTAAAAGCTCATTTATCGAACTAGGGTTGTTGACGGTGTATTCAATGTATATTCTCGAGGTCAGCATATTTGTAAAACTCCATACCGAGCTGTTTAAGAAAAAAAGTGAAACTGTTAACTTTAACACCAGGTACCCAGACAGACTGGTTGCTCCGAAAATGCACACGGCAATGAAGGGTAGAAATTGCTATGCGATGTGTATAAAAATTTATAACCACCTACCAAATCGGTTCAAGCAACTACCATCTAATAAATTTAAGTACCAACTGTTCTCGTGGCTTGTTGGAAAGTGTTTTTACAATATGAAAGAGTATTTTGATGTATCACATATGTAGAATAAGTAATAATAATAATTTAGTAAATAATTTAGTTAAGTAGTTCATGAAAATGTCAACAGCAGCTCACAAATTTAACGTTTAGATACTGACTTGTGAGGTCAAATTAGTACTTATTGTGTATGTCCTTTGTAAAAACATTTGCATGACTTATTTAAGTCTAGATATATGAAACGATGTAAATCTCAAGACCACAATGAAAACTATATCTATTGCAAATAAATAATATTTCATTTCATTTCATTTGCATCACGCTATTACGATTTTTCCTGAAATTATGAGCCCTCTCCATAGGAAACTGATTTTCAATACAAATGTAAAATATAATTATAGTATACAGATTACATAAATATGCTTACGCAAGAGTTTGCGTTTCAATTACTTAACCATTATAATGTAGTCGAATAGGCTAGTTGACTCATGTCGAATTGTAATAAACTAATGTTTATTCCGTATAGTATTTAGCAAAGGAAACCTAAATATATATTTTTTAATTCATAAAAGTGAAAGATGGCTGAAAAAATTTAATTTGAAAATATGGTTTTTAATCTGTATTTTGAAATGCTTAAAACGCTGTCCGCCATTTTCGCTTATGATAGTGACGTCATTGGTCATGTAAACAAAACTGAAAGTCTACTTTGACGACTTCGAATAGTGCCGTCCCTCTCGATCTCCTGTCAAAGTATATTGGAGTGAGCGGAATGGCATTATACGACGGTCGAATTTCGAATATTTACAGGTAATACTACGACACACCACAGATTAGCGAAAGGGAAAAATGGCGGATGGCGTTTTTGACTGTTTATGAAATTTCTAATTTTCAATTGATAAAATTTAGCTTTCTAGCTTTCAGAAAAATACAAGATTTTTTTTTTAGAGCTAGTAAGATCATTATTAACCATTTCCAATATATTTCGAAACTGGGTCAACTAGCCTATTCTGCTTTCTTGTTTCAGTGGTGTCTTAGCTTTCTTTCGCAGCCTTGGAAATCGTGTCGGCATCGTACCGCATTCAAATAAATGCCACAATTTCAAAGAAAAGCGTCGGTACAATAATATTTCAGACGGGACCACAGCACCTCACTTATCTTCGATTCCTGATACTCTCCACTCAAACGAGTCGAAACTCTGCTTCTCCAAACGCAAGGTTATATTTCGTGCGTTGATGGACTGGCAACATTTCGTCCGCAATAAGAATCCCGAAATGTAGACTTTATTCAGGTTCAAACAAGAGGAAAAATCGTTCGTAAACAGTTGAATCAATTCGTACCGACACCCATCGGCATCTTTGTTCCTAATGTTCATTGCGTATTCTCTGTACTGCGGGTAGGTATAAATTTTATAGGTTTTATTTGTGGGATGGATTTGTTTGGCTTGCGCTAAGTGTGTTAAGCGATTGGATTCGTTGTTTACATTCGCGGATTGCGGCGGATATAGAGACTTAACATGCGGAAGATGTAGAATGCCCAACAGGGTATTTCAGGTAAACAACAGGCGGTCTTATCGCTAAATAGCGATCTCTTCCAGACAACCTTTAGGTAGCGGAGTAGATCAACAGGAGTTAGAATTGAGTAGGTGATGCACAACAACTTTAAGCCACAAAAATTAACTACAAAAATAAAATAAAAACAATAAACATACATAAATAACAATAATCAAATATACCTACATACTAGGTCGGTGCAGAGTCAGCCACCGGCTAAGCTTGCACCATAGATTGGAGCGGAGTTGTGCGATCTTCCATTTGTATAACGCAGTAACTACAAAATAAACTACAACAGAAAGTTGAAAGAAATAATTATTTATTTAGAAAAGTTTATGGAAAATATTAATATAGAAATTAATTTTTGATGATGATTTAAATTGACTGGCGTTCAGATAGCTCTACCAAACGATTCAGCTCTGTGCGCTTTTCAGCCAATTTCTTCTTTTCGTTGATTTTTTTGATTCGTTCGAAAGGAAATCCAGGCTCGAAGAATAAACCATTGATGTTTCGGACTCTGGAAAGCGCAACATAAGACATGCCTAATGCAAATTCAGTGTCTCCAATGTTTACAACTGCTTGATCTAGAGTTAAGCCTTGAGAACGGTGACGACCGGCATTCATAATTTGTCAATTTAATTTTAACCTTATGACAAATAGTTGACAGTTAACTATTAATTGAAGTTTATGTACTATTGTAGGACACGGGAAGTCAGGAGGTTATTGCATATGCAAGCTGTATGGGAAATTGCTTCCTTGTGAACGTTGTTGGGCCTTTCCTGAATGAAACTGTCACTGGTGGTATCAATCCAGAAAACACCGTGAACATGAGGGCTACCACGGTGCTGGTACTCGAAGCGATACCAATAATCTTTGATTTGATACTTCTTGCGAAGTAGTGATGCTTCCCCATAGACATTTTGTTTTTTTATCAGAACTTTTTAATTAAGAACAATTTCAAAATTTTCTCTTCGTCACGACCTAGCGAAATTTAATTTTTGCATTTTAAAACAAAAATTTTTAAAATCGGTTGAGAACTCGCTGAGATCTGCGCATTGTTACAAAGTCCATTCGAGTCGATCCATGGGAGCTTTTTGTTTTTTTATCATAACTTTTTAATTAAGAACAATTTCAAAATTTTCTCTTCGTCACGACCTAGCGAAATTTAATATGTGCATTTTAAAACAAAAATTTCCAAAATCGGTTGAGAACTCGCTGAGATCTGCGCATTGTTACAAAGTCCATTCGAGTCGATCCATGGGAGCTTCGCTCGCTCCGCTCGCTCCGCTCCAATAATACTTAGACATCTCAGCTCGTTTGTGGTGCGCGTGCCACGGCCGCTGCAGGCCATTGCAAGTGCAGACTTCTGGCCGAAGGGTGTTGTGTTTTGACGGTTCCGGGGCAATCTGCTGAATCCTGCGCCAGATCAGACAACGTAACGGAGCCACGCTGTTATGTCGCCTAAATCAAATTAGATTTAAGTTTTTTTTAATGTTATTTTGTAGCTCACAGTGTCTTGTTTTAATTACTGTAATAATGTGTAACTAGTTTGAGTAAATAAATAAATAAATTATTTAGGTGTTTATTTATTAGGAACTTTTAAATTTTTCGTACGGCTAAAACAATGTCCCACAAAACTAGTGGCTGGTCTGATTGTGGGATTTCTTTAGGAAATCTTTATTTAAGGTACATCAGTATGTTTCTTACTTTAGGTAAACAGTTATTATTGCATGTTACGGTAGTAGTTATTTTTTTTTACATTATTGAATTTATTCTTGATTGATTTTTGTCTTATTTCCTCCGGCAAACTATTGATTATTATATTAGATACGGGGTGCGTTTCTTTGGGGATCTATGATCTATTAAGGCCTCGTTTGACTAGAATCCAGTAGATAAACTAGAATCCAGTTGGCTTCTGCAAATCAGTGGCCGACCTTACCTACCTACTCGTAATATAAACTATTTTGCCAACCCCAAATGCATGAATTCAACAAACTTAATTATTGGTACTTTATGTTGTTCCAAATTATTAGAATGTTGGTAAGTATTTACAAAGGTCATCATTACCAGTAACGTCCAAATCTTTTTACTAAATGGTGATTAGAACTTGATTCTGTATTTTCCTTTGGGTATGGGCGTTAAAGATTTATTCCGAATGGTTTTAATACATAATACCTAGATCACCGAAAGTCAAGCTGTATGATTGTGTTTGATCTATTCCGTAGAGTAACCTAAATATTTTAAAGGGTACCTACTTTATTTTACTACTACTCTTATAAACCTCAATAGAAACTAAAGTAGTACTTGGAAAAACAATTTTAATAATACAAATGTAATAAGATGAGAACGAAGTCTTTTGTGTTACATTCCTAGCAACGAATTAAAAAAAAAAACAACTCAAGACGAGGTCCTTAGTCAGAAGAGCAGCCGACGCGAGACGCCTCAGCTCAGTGTAAAGCCCCTAACGATCATAACTTACCAAGTAAATAAAAATACATGGCAACAAGTAACACGAACGAGCTAATATATGAATATGAATATGTGCGAAAACGCTTTGAACTCTCGCCGTTTGATCTCCACTTATATCTAAATGCGGAAAGAAGCACCTACGGAATTTCACTTCTAAACTCCACCGAAGGCAAAATTCACAAGCATTCAATTCAGTTACATAAATTAGCAGCCCCTTGATTTAGTAAGGTACACGAATCTAACATAAATCAGCCCTACGACGTCATTAACACCTCAAAATGGCGCCGATAACTTATAACTGAAAGACTAGCACTTAAGACTCAAGGGGTGAGATAGCGTCTATTGAAGCGCAATGACAGGGAATGGTTTCTTTCTGATGTGATTTTTTTTGTTGCCGAATTGCAGTGGGGGTGTAAAGGGGCAGGGGTGGGGGTCGGCCGGGCTCAGGCGTGCGCACCGGCAGTATCTGGCCGGCCGCCGATCCGAGCGCTCGTCCACGCCGCTCGCTCCCTCGCCGGCCCCACGTTGGGCGCCATTCGTTGCCACCGCGATGTCGGAGTGTTCTAACCTCAACAACGCATAATTTACTCTCCAAAATACAACCAAGTGAATAAACAAGTGTCTAGTGACGAATCAAAAACGAGCTGTTTGAGTGTTTTGTGTTTGTTATCACTGGGAAACGTCAAAACATCGCATCTTATTGACATAATTTTACATAAGTGGCTTAAAAAGATTTGGTAAGTGGTCAGAAAAGTTAACACAAGTGAAGTGATAGGTGACCCTGACTGTTGCCGACGGACTCCACGGGACCGTAAGTTACTCTCCCTTGTTTGCAACTCCATAACTTTCGGATACTTTCCCAATGATTGATAGAGAAACCGTATAGTTCAGCGAACCGGATTAATATTTTGTTACAGAATGGCTCAGGGGTTACGTGCCTATGTCGGGTGAAACACATTTTTGGCACGATACTCGACGAAACACGGTTTGTGCCAAATGTGTTTCAAATAACGCCTGATTGAGCGAGTCGTTATACATCACTGCCGTCGCGGCAAAACTTTCATTTCAATTCAGCAGAAATTATTGCGTAACTTTGCAAATCTAATTTCATCGACTTTAGTAAAAAATGTAGGAGATTGACTCCTGTAGGTGGGCGCGTAAATTGCCCTCCACAATTGATCAGGGTTCGAGGTGGAACTTTCACATTGTTTCCGAGCGTTGTGTTGAGTTGAAAAGACGGCACCCACTTTAGGAAATTTCTGAACGAAAGACTTGTGAACAAATTAAGCAGCGAAGTAGGTTCGTCCCTGGGGAGAGGCAGTATTATTTGGTTTCCAATTTAACAAACTTTTTTTACTCCGCAACGAATTAATTAAGTGAGGATTACTTAGCGAACAAAGCGCTTCGTATTCCTCCATCTCATTATTATCTGCGCGGAGGCCGCCAATTTGCGAAATCTTTTTATTAATTTAGGGTGTGTCGCGAAACTTCGTTTTTGGATTTAAAACTTGTAGATTTACTAAGTGCCGATGCAGAGCCAACTTGGACGGAAATCCAGGCCAGTCCTAAAAGTTAGAAAGTTTTTAAGTAAGCGTTTACAAAAACGTAGTAAACAAATTAAACATACATCAAAATCGTATTAAAGATCCATCAGCAGGTAGGACCCGGCCAAACACGCAAATCATAAAAGTGTGAACCAGCACTTCATAGTCATCATCATCATCATCATCATCAGCCCGGAGTCGTCCACTGCTGGACATAGGCCTTCCCCAGTTCGCGCCACCATACCCGGTCCTCAGCTTTCCGCATCCAACCGCTTCCCGCCACTCTTTTTAGGTCGTCGGTCCACCTGGCGGGAGGCCGTCCTACAGGGCGTGTCGTTCGTGGTCTCCACTCTAGAACTCGTCTGCCCCATCGACCATCGGCTCTACGACAAATATGCCCCGCCCACTGCCACTTCAACTTGCATATCACACTTCATAGTGTTGGCACCATATGGTAACCTGAGGTAATTGCGTCTATACAGAAAAAAAATCTTTTAATGATATAGAAGCGGTTTTAAAACCACTCATTTTGTTTCTCGTTTTGCACAATTAATATAAATATAGAGTGGTGGTAGTTATTGAGTGTTGCGTTTCTAAAAGACGCATTTGCCTCTATAGACGATATAACCTCAGGTGACCTTAATCAGTTTGACTAGGTAACCAAATATGGAGGTGACGCATTCTTTGAATTGCAATGTAATGTGTCTCATTAGAGACAAAGTAGGTTATTAAATTTCATCGGGCAGCAATAACCGGCAATGTACTTCGAATCTACATTTAACGTAAATCTGAATTGATTCGAAACTGAGTGCTGAGCCGTGTCCAAGGGAAATGTAGGCAATACGCTTGAATAATACTGAAACATTTTGCTGCCCCAATTTCGTCATCACTTCGGAACGATTAAGTCGGTACTTCTGAACGGATAATGGACTCAAATTTCTTATAACAGCAAGTATTGTTAGTCAGAATATTTGAACTTTTACATTGTATATTGCACATGCGCATATGCACAAGGTTGCTTATGCTTATTGTGCATGTGCAATAAACGTAGGTAAACTTCGAAAAATTAGAAGTGACATACCTCTAGTAAGATTTAACTTATTACACCTTTTTAAAATTACCCCGCTTTAAACTTTTTACGTCTTTTTCTTTTATTCAGCCAAGCATTTGCCTTCAATGTCACCTGTTGGTGATGATGATTCCTATGGTAGATCATGTACGATAATTGGGGGTTTGAACCTTATTTCAGTGCAACCGTTGTTAAACCTGCAACAACACGCGTCTATGACCAGATATTTTAAACATGACTTGAACTGTAACTATCAGAGCTGTACGTCTCACTACCAGTGAGTCGGACATTGAATAATCCTAGCTCTACACTCAAAATCAAAATCAAAATCAAAATCATTTATTATTAACTATTTGTTAACATCAGCTTTTCGAATCCTCCTTTTAAGTAAGTAAGTAAGTAAGTAAACGCTTTATTGTACACAAAAACAGTTAAAAAATACATCTATTACAATTAACATATAGGTACAAAGGCGAACTTATCCCTATAAGGGATCTCTTCCAGTTAACCTTTGAGCAGTTGAGTGAGTACGAGAAGAAGATAGACAAACTAACACCGTGTACAAAAAGGTATTAAAAATAATAAGACTACTAATAATTACACATATAAACTATTAATACATACATACATATATACATACATATATATATAATGTAATATAAATATACACATAAATATAAATACATTGTAGATCCAATTCACAAGTCATTGGAAAGCCATAACTTCTTAAGATTCGTCTTGAGCGATGCTACAGATGGAGACTTCCTAAGGGACAGTGGCAATTCGTTCCACAACTTCACAGCGCTTACTGTGAAAGATTTGGCGTACGTACGCGTCTTGTTAGACGGTACAGCCAAAGTGAGATTGGCAGACGACCGCAAGCGGTGACCACTGCCATCGGCCATATATTTAAACCTTTCACTGAGGTAAGGAGGTGAAGCAGGGTTGTAGAGAACATTAAAAAGCAATGACAGGACATGCAGGTCTCTACGCTGACGTATTGGCAGCCAACCCAGCTGCGCTCTAAAGGCGGACACGTGATCGTATTTGCGCAGTCCGAAAACATATTTTATGCACACATTTTGTAAGCGCTCGAGCTTGTCAAGTAGTTCCTCTTTGAGATTCGTCATAGCAATGTCACCATAATCCAGAAGGGGCAGCAAGAGTGAACTGGCAAGAGTAAGCTTGGTGGACATAGGAAGGAAGTTCTGCAGGCGCCATTAAGTTTTGCACTTGTGGTAGGAGGTATCGCTCTTTCATTCTAGTGATAACAAAGTTAACAACAAAGTGTACTTAGGTATTTTTTTGTTGTTATATAACCCTTCGTGTAGCAAATTCCCGCTCCGGGAGACAAGGTCGCTAGTTCAAGCCTCGTTATGGTAAAAAAGAACAAAAGATTCTGGTTCAAAAAAAATTGAAAAAGATGGTCAAATAATTTGTTCACTCTGCCATACATGTGGGTCCTGTAACATAAGCAAAAAATCAAAACATAGATTTTACTCGTTAAACTGACAACATTTGTTATTTTATTATTTCAAACAAATTAAATAGTATTTTCAATGTATGTCGTCATGGTCTGTGATGTCGTCCAACGTTGACATTCCCTGAGCATTGACATAGCTGTTACTCTACTAATATTGGACATTTCGCAATACATTGCTTCTTTGTCTAAACTTTATTCTACAAAATGTCATTTAATACACATTATTTTCAGAAGTTGCTAAACAAAATGTTGTTTAGTTTCAAGGGACGAATTTATGTTTTAATCTATTGCTCCTGTTACAGGGCCCACCCTTTATAGTAACTTAACCTAAGGTACCTAATTGGTGAACTTTGTGTATCCCCAAGTAGGATAAAATTATTGCACATTTCAACTGCTGATTGTGTAGGTATAAAAATTACAAATTGTGGGTAACAGTTACATATGCACGCTAGTGTTAAACATTCATACAGCGGTTGCAATGTTTACTTAAAACTGCATCTATCTTTGTGTATTATGAGTGAAGTTGACCGAAGTGCCCCCCCCACACTATCATATTCGCAACCTCGGCCAACTTCGGAGTAGTGTGCAGCTGGGATGAGAGTAAAAACTTAGTAACAGAAATGTCTCCGCACCAAAGGCCGGGTGTTTGATGCGAGCACTGGGTACATGGGCTGTGTCTTAAATAGACTGTGCTGGGTGAGTGGCATAAATAATGACAAATGAAATCGCAGTCGTATATTAGGGGTGTCTATCATTTCATCGAAATTTCTTACGTCGATTTTCATGTCATCGAAAACTATTCCACGAATGTCTTTTCATTTTTTTTTTCTAATCACATAATCATCAATTCATTGCTTTTCGAATAATCGATCAACTATTCAACGTAAATTGTTTCGAATTTGTCTCAAATCGTAGCTTAACTATTCATCGAATTTACCTTTAAACAAAAAAAAACCTAAACCTAACCCAGCCAAGTCGGGTTTCACGTCATATTGCCACGAAGAAGAAGAATTGAGTATAGTAACACTAGTGAAACGATTTTCTATGATATAATAAGTATGGGAATTAAAACTTACGGTAAATCAAAATTATAGTAAAAGCGATTCGATAAACGACTACGTCGATAAACAAATAAAATAATGAAGTGAAATTCGATGAGTTGATTCTTGTGTAAAAGGTAATTCGAGCAAATGTACAAGCGATCTAACGAAGTTCGATGAATGATTCCTAAGTAATAGTAATAGTAATAAAATTCTGCGAATAGTGTTATAGGAAACGATAATCGATGAAACGATTTTCGGTAAAGTGATGGATTACCGTATATTAGATATGTATAGCGCTGCTGCTAGATATACAACGGCGATATCCTAGTTACAGGTGCTTTATAATGGTCAAGCAAAATGGGCGGTAACTCTTTTTCTTTCCATATTCTAGTATCTCTTCTTCAATTTAATAGCTGCGATCTTGTTGGTAGCAATCGCCAGCCGTTTTGTTGGGCTTTCTCCTTTACTTTTTGGTAAGACATGACTTTAACGTTTTCTTTTATTTGCTTAAAGTAATTTCGTCTTGGCCTTCCTCTACTTCGCTTTCCCTCGACTTTTCCTTCTATAATATTTTTGGGGAAAATATCATTTAAGCAGATGCCTATATTTCCTCTTCTATTTTCTATTAGTGTTAGTTGTGTACTTTTCTCTCCTATTCTATTCAAATCCTCTTCTGGTACGAATATATTATTAGTTAATTTGAAATTTGAAGACGTTTTTAACATAGAATCGTTTTTAACTAGTCGGTCTGTGGCTTGCCAACCTTGCTAACATGTTTTAGAAATAATTTTGACGTTTTTCAACGCCCATATCTACAGTCAGTGAGCTCTTAGATTGCGATACGCGTTTGGATGAAAACTGAGAGGTTTTTATCTGGATCGCGTAAGAGCGAGCCAGACAGGTATAAAACGCGAATTCAGCAGCTCATGCAGTAAACGCTATTCTGGTTTCTTTTTTGCTTTGTAGGCGAAAATTGCCAGACATCCGAGCATCCGGAATTCAGACATATTATGTACGAATAATATTCGGCTAAGCTGAAAAGGAAATGTTTCGATATCTCGGTCAATTAAAAAAAAAACAAATGGCTTGAATAACAGATAGAAATACAAAGTTACTGAAATCTAAATCGAGTTAACTTGTTCAAAGGAATATTTATAATCGACTGAAAGTTGGACACGAATAATCCGATTATTTAAATCCGTGCCCAAACAAACATTGTATCGGTACTAAAGTCTGTTCATCACCATTTGCCAAACACGACTGAATTAAATCACAATGCTTTATTGTTATAATTCAGACATTTTCCCCTCTTCTACAATTGCTTGCGCCAGTTTCATTTGTCATTCGGATTGTAGTTGAAACGTCAGAATAAGAAAATGTTTACGAGATTTCTGTAACGGAGTGAAGGATTTTTGTTGAAGGCTTAATGATCGTGGGATACTCGAGTAGTTATCATTATCATGTACCAAACGTTGTTGAAATCAATTTAACCTTTTGGTTTTAATTAGATTATTAGTTTCTTATAGTTTAGTAAAGTGTGTATATATATTTTTTGTTGTTTTAAATAAATATCATGAGATTAATAATGAAATGTAATATTGCCGTTTTAGGCGTGATGAGAGGACAAAGATATATTTTTTTTAATTTTATAATAGTGCTAGAAGGCGCCCGGAATAAAAAGTCATAACCCTCTTTTTGCCTTTCCGTAGTCGGGTAAAAAGTATTCTATAACCATCTGGGGATGAACAGCTACCCGTCCGTATATTAAAAAAAATAAGTCCAGCAATTTTGGGATATCGATTTCATGTACATATGTATACATACAATTTTATAATATAAATAGGAGGTGCTTGCACCTCTGCTCTAATATACGAATGTCATCACAGCATCACAGACGTGTGCGATGACAAAAATACGGTAACATTACAATGGATAAAGGGACACAGCGGCTCGAGAGGCAATGACGCAGCGGATGAATTGGCCCGTAAGGGATCGGAAACACCACCATGCGGGCCAGAGCCAATAATACCCCTACCACAATCTTATATATACAACATAATGAACCAACACATATTATACCAACACCAAAAATACTGGGAAGACATAGGAACGTGTAGACAAACAAAAGAAATACTTCCGAATAGGAACCACAAACTCACCACCATCTTACTGAGAATCAACAGGATCCAACTACGCAAGATAGTAGGATTAATAACGGGACATAATACTCTGAACAAACACCTTTTCAATTTAGGTATAACAGACAGCCCAATATGCAGAGCATGCATGGAGGCAGAAGAAACCACCAAACATATTCTACTAGATTGCAAACAGGTAGAAGGATACAGGATGAAATACTTAGGATCTCCAAGTACCGTACACGAAGCCATAAGCAACATCAAGGCTTTGCTTAGGTTCGTGGAGGAGTTGGGGTGGTTGGAGTAGCGCTACCCCCTTTTCACGCAAAATAGGCACGTTGGATGTCGACTTGCGGAAAATGCCCAGCGCAACTAACTAACTAACTAAGGAGGTGCTTGCAACTTCTTACGCGTATTTTTTTTAAGCCGTAGTGGGGTAAAAAGTATCCTATAACCATCTTTGGATGACCTATCCTTGTACCACAATTGGTTAAAATGCGCCCAGCCGTTTCGTCTTATGGGGCTAACTACACTTAGACTTCTCTCAAAGTCAGAAAGAAAGTTCAACATTCCTACAGAGCGCTAAAACACTCCATACAAATGGGACCTACATTGTGACGTCACTCTGTGGGTTGGGTACAGTCGAGTTCATTTACATCTACACACTTACGAGAACAAAAATATCTGAACACGACTTTATGCTCCTGACAATAGGGTCGTGTTCAGATATTTTTGTTCTCGTAAGTGTGTAGATGTAAATGAACTCGACTGTACCAATATTTGTTATTTTCACCGTGAAAAAGTGCTTTAAAGTCCTTGGCTGTCATACTTACAGTTATTGTTTTGTTAAATTGTTTGGATTTCGAAAATAATTTCAAAATTTATTTTTAATGAAAAAAAACATAATTTGCGTCCCTTTACAGTCACATATACAGGTTGATCAATCCAAATGGGTCACTAGGCAGAAAACAAAAACTATAAAAGATAGGGAAATCTGTTCTTAGGAACCATGGCGTCGATTTTAGATTTAATAGAAACTTTATTATTATTTTTATAAATCTCATACATAACCGAGAATTGAAACTGGTCAAAATTCTGTAAGTAACCGCATGTCGTATTGTAACGTTCTTCACAGCGCGTTTGACCGGGCTATGTATGAAATAATGTATGAAATTTATAAAAAAAAAATATGCCGTTTCTATTAAATCTAAAATCGACGCCATGGTTCCTAAGAACAGATTTCCCTATCTCTTATAGTTTCTGACTTCTCCCTACTGACCTATTTGGATTGATCACCCGGTATCTAAAAACAAAAAAAAAGGTTTCTTTGTTTCATTACACATGGAGCAAATTATATTCATATCACTATCTTGTATTCAACATCAGTGAACACCCTGTTGTATGTCACGCCGCTCCATACACCCATATAAGCTACGCTCAACCAAATTGCGCATGATATGCGGCGTAAGCCATACGCATACGCACCGTATTATCACAGTCCGTATATAAACTAAAAGCAGTATGGAAACTAGGGTCTTTTTTTCAGAGATATACCTACACGGCAAGCGAGCGTTAGGGCTGTCCTCTTAATTATTGTAAAATTGAAAAAGTTTTTTTGTTTAGATTATCTGTATTTCAGCTCAGCTGTTAGTAACGCCTTTTTGAGATAAACATTAGAAAATTACGGTTGTCACTCTTAATTTGAATAAAATAATATATATAATATTATTCATTGAAAGTTTATTTGGGTTATATACGTAATTATTAAAATAGTCGAATGAGTTGACTAGTTTACAAACAAAATTATGTACCTAATTAATTAAACTTCATCACTTTAAGTAGCGTCTTTACTCTAGATAAGTACCTATTATAAATAAAATTACTGACTGAGAAATCCTTTACCTACAAACACACGTTGCACGCGTTATTATTAAAATTTATAGTAAAAAACCGTGATCAACATTAAAAAATCGCGGAATATACACAAACATTGACCACTCGTCTCGTCGCGGCACCCGCGACTGACAGCGCTGCCAGGCACTGCTATGTCCGCTTCGGGGCCTTGTAAACACTTGCGTCTGTGAGTTCCGACCGCTTGTACGTAGTTTCCATACTGCATTAGCTTATTTATGTACTGTGGTATTATCGACGAACGAACACCAGTTTGTCAGCTTTTCATCAGGCGTTTTCTTGGAGGCGACCGACGGAGCGTGGATTTCCTGTTACAATTGTACGCTTTCATATGTTTTACGGGCGTCTATTGGATCTCGTAATATAATGTCAATATTACGTAGTGAGATGATAATTGTATTTTTGCTTTGTCTATTTACTATATCATTGAGGAAAATAAATGTTAGCAATGTAAATAGTACGTACCAAGTTGTACTTACAAGTAAACATTTTGTAAGTTGTGTAGAATACTTTACGCATAAATACCTATGCAGTTTTTATAACTGGAGTTTAAATGTTTACTGAGTATTTATTGCTTTGATTACATTATTATTGAGCGAAGCGTCTCCACTTTCAAAAGTTCTTTCGTATGTCCGGCTGTTCTCACCAACAGGTCGCATTTGTAAATCTTTAAATTTTATCTTTAAATATATATATATATTTTTTATCAATTCAATTTATCGAAATTTTTAAAATGGCTCATATTTGGGGGTATAAAATGTAATAAAAAAAAGGAAATTTCAGCCTTTCAGAAAGAAAAGTGATTAAAATCTGACTATAATTCCCACTTTTCCAATATCTGACTGATTGATATTATTTTTATCTCACAGTTATAAACTTTTGAGAAGATATAGGCAGCTAAATGATTTTACATTTCTACTAGCTAACTTAGAATTCGTAGCACTGAATGTATTTATTTTAATATTCAAGGATTTAATAAGCAAAAAAGAAATGATACTTTTAATTTCTTCTGTTGGGTTTGTGAGGTTTGCAAAAATAATGAAATAATGAACTTTATTCTGCAAGTAGGCCACAAGGGCACTTTTACATGTCTGAGTCTATCTTTCACAAGAGGAGACCACGGTTAAGAAGAAATGCCGAAAGAAAATCAACAGTCAGTCATTTTTTTAGAAAGGATAAGTACTTTACTATTACAGTAACTTAACTTAAATGGTACCTTTCTTAAGAATTTAGGCGTACCTATACGTAGTCCTCGAAGAAAACATATTAAAAGTGTATTGTAGATAAAGAGCATAGCTAGTATTGCATATTTATTAAAATGCGATATTTAACAAATAAATTTCGAAAACTTTATACTTCATGATAATCGTACCTACGCGTAAATCGAAGGCGTTAACATTGAATTGGACAAAAAAACCGACAAAAATGGTACCCGTAATAAGTATAAGCCCAAAGCGGCACAATGAAAATGATTTCCAACTGAAATGACCACCGGTAGTGACACGCACAATTGATAAAACCGCTACCAATGCCAGTAATGCTCGCGGCACCCGGCCGGAAAAACCTGCGTTATTCGCCTCCATAGCATTGTCCACTTGGCTTAAAACTACCGCATTTATCGGGGCTAACCGTGAAATATACGAGCACGACTCTATAGGGCATACATGCGTTCTGTTGGAGGTTCGGCTAGGGCATGTAGTCCTGGAAATTCTAGGTTCAAATTTACCGATAGTGCTGAAATAAGTACCAAAACTATAGGGGGTTTTTACATGATTTATTGTCGAAATCGTCGCCATCTATATATTATGTCGAGGATTTAAATACACATATCGACCTGTTAGTCCCAAACTAAGCAAAGCTTGTACTATGGGTAACTAGTCGACGATGATACATAATAAACAAATAGATACATATAAAGATAACATCCATGACGCAGGGACAAATATTCCAGTCCATCACATTAATATTTGCTCGTATCGGGATTCGAACCCAGGACTGCCAGCTCAGGTGCTCTACAAACTGCACCAACCGCGTCGTCAATAATTTGTTCAAAGTTTGTATCTGTGTCAAAAACGTGTTGTTAGGCTACCTATCAAAGAATCAGAATAGAATCAGAATCAGAATAGTTTATTTGTCACACTCACACACATTTAACATTTGTTTACACATATATGCCAAATAAGATAGAGCGCGCCTCGTCGTTTATATATTATTATTATTACATAATGTATGTATGTATTTACACAATTTTGGATTATGCCATTATTTTTACCTATAGATTTTTTATTATTACTTTTATTTTTTACATTAAATTATACAACTGAACTCAAATATTGACTGCTACATTTAATATATGTATTATAATAATACCTATCCAAAAACACAGGCTAACACTTTCTTAAATAATTACAATACTCACATAATTATAATTTTTAGCAATTATCATTTATGTCAAAATTGGATTAGTCGTAGTAGTTATTAAAGGAACTTATTTGTTTTCTTTCGATAAAAACGTTTAACAAATATAGCATAGTATATTATGGCAACCATGCAAATACAAATACTCTTTATTGCACACCTCCAACATCAAGGAATATACAACACAACATGACGACGCGTTTGGCGCAGTGGTTAAGCAACTGCCTACTGAGCCGATGGTCCCGGGTTCGAATCCCAGCAAGGGCAAATATTTGTGTGATGAACTCGAATATTTGTGCCTGGGTCATGTATGTTATTTGTATTTAAACTGTATGTATTTATCTATATAAGTAAGTTTATCGTCGTCTAGTGTCCATAACACAAGCCTACTAGAGCTTACTGTGGGACTAGATTGATTTGTGTGAGGTTGTCCGATATTTATTATTTATTTATGAGTATTATTATTTTAACATGAAATACATTCAAATAACAGGCAGAGGTAAACAACAGGCGGTCTTATCGCTAAATAGCGATCTCTTCTAGACAACCATGTATCATGTTTCAAAAAAAATCGGAGTGGGTGAAGTAATATTACAATGACATACATAAATACAGTACAAACGGTATTTTTGATTTGGTGATCTCCACTCATTTTCAGTAAAATATGTAAATAAACAGATAGGCATCTATTTTTTATAATTTCATTACAATCTCATAATTATGTAGAATAGAATATGAGAAAATTTATGATCACAGAAGACCCTTAGTAACGCTGTTAACGAATTGAGGATCGAGGCCATAAAGTAAGAAATACCGGGAACTAATATTAGGAAGCGAAATCAAATAAAATTGAAACCGTTTCCGAGAGACGCGTATAATTAATTCCAAGAAAATTATATTGAATAACATTGCAATATCAGAAACGAGCGATTTCAAACATTAAAGTCAAAAAAAAACTATTTTTAGATACTCATACTCATACTCGTTTATTACAAAATGGCATCATTTTACAAGTTAAAAGGTACAATAAGTCAAATAAGATTACATTTATTAATTTCCATCACTATTAAATTAATAATTACACTAAATTATAATTAAAATACTAATTGGAATACAATTTAGAGGTCATTTTACACAATTAAACATATTACATTATTTGATCATTTAAGTTGTAAAATTTATCTATATTGTAAAAAGCATAATAGAATACATGACATTTAGAAGCAACTGGTAGGAAAATTTAATGGTTCTCGCATCAGGTTCGGTGGTCCAATAGGTAGGACGCCCGAGTTGGCCCGGAAAGCCGTTGGAGACGCAGGTTCGAACCCTGCCTGAATCGTTTAACTTTTCAATATTTCACTTCATTGTAAACATTTACTTTACGTTAGCAGATGTTACTACTTTAATAAAAATAATTAAAAGCATAATAGTTTGATTCTTAGATTTTTGAAAATTATGTTACCAATGAACCGAATGATTAAATGAATAATATTTTCCTATTGGAAATATCTAACAAAAGCCACGAGTAACACTGTTATATGACTGAGGCCGTGGAGTGAGAAATCATAATATAAAGACACCGAAATCAACTTTTGAAATTGTTTCCGAGAAATTCCTTTGAAATATCAGAAACGAGCCTAAATCGACTTCAAGCGCTTTCAGTTCTCTAGAAAATATGGAATTGCTTGCTGAAAATATTGAGAAAAACGTAGAGCCAAAGGCAAATATTAGGTGGTTTATTTTGCAAAGGAGGCTCTCACAATACTGGTTCTTAAGCCAATAAGACAAAGAAAGCCGATATCACAGGAAGGGACGGATCAGTCAAGATTAATAATAAAGGGACTTCGGGAAATCGGATCGATTCGGATACTTGGAGCCAAGGAATAGTGTTTCGCACGTTATTGGTGGGCTAGACCGCTGGTGAACTAGTGATTTGAAGCAATTGTGATTGGCTAGGGCTAAATTCGATGATTTTAATGGCATCTGCCGAGATTTCACCTCTATATTTTTTCTTTAGGGATGTAATTTAATCGAAATACAAATTTAGTAAAGGCAAAAGGCTTTTGCTAAATTAAACATAGCAGAATACCACAACGAATAATACAAAATTCTTTATTGCACACCAAGAAAAGTTTACAAGTTAAACACAGATACAATAATTTTAGAAAACATGCCGTTTTATCACTAAAGAGCGATCTCTTCCAGACACACAATAATGAATAAATAAGTAGTGAATCTGATCAGAATAAATCACACAATGAGTAGTTCACAACAGAAGACGATGGGATCACAAAATAATCACCAACAGATAAGCAATTAAACAGAACGATACATAATATACACATAAATATAAACATACACAAGACAGATTAGGAATACATATATAGTCAGAAGCAAACGTAACGAAAGCAGAGTCATAAATTACACATCCAATTAATCGAGACATAAAATAATGAACATTTACAATGACGACTGCAGCGAATACAACCGAATAAAATGTTTAGGGTAGCTCCACTGAACTAAAGTTATTATTTGGTGGATTGACAATGTGACATTAAATTGATTTGTATGCTTGGAGAATTTGTTATTGGCTGATTTTACCACAGGTAAGCTATATATTCAAAGCTAATGATAATCTATAGTGTGCGTTTGATACAAGACCTAGATAAACATACCAATGCCACTTTGAAATATTGAATACGACATGTATTTTGTAGCAATGAAATCAATGATGGCTTCACTCCCCCACAGAATACTCAACTTGAGTTATTGTTTGGTAAATAGGCGAAGTGACATAGCATTGATTTGCATTGTGTAAGCGTAGGTATTCTCACTGGTATTGGCAGACGACCACTGTTAAAGTATTCATTTATTCAATGCTAACTTTGAACTATTTATTGTTTCGGGTGACATTAGATGACGTTTAATAATGCAGTGAGAGGTAATGCGAAGACGAAATATAGATTTGCTATGAATTGTGAGCTACGCTTACGAATATGAAAGCTATGAAGACAACCACATTGTTTACCCTCAAGGTGACTTCATTGCACTTGAGTTATTGTTTAGTGGGCTAGAAAGTGACATTGAATTTATTGATAGGCTTGAAAGAGCCAAATATAAGCATGGGTATTCTCCCGCTATCATTGATAGACGTCATGTCAGGCATATTGATTTACTTATATTGACAACGTCTGTGCCCTCAATCAGGTGTTTCTGCAGAAACTACTTGCCTCGCACAGCTAAACTGGAATTAACTGTCACTCGACATTTCAGGACCGAAACGAGTTTAAAACCTTCAAGAAAAAAAAAGGTCGGTAACGCGTGTAACCCTGCGGTGCAGGTGACGGTTAACACTAATCAGGTGATAGGTGATCCGTCATGTCCATGGCATTTAATGATATTTTAGTATGATCTACTCCTGAGGTTTGAAATTATATAACAGATATCGGGAAATTTCTGACGATATGAGAGCACTGAACCCAACCAGATTGTTTACCTTCATTTAAATTATTGCTCGGTCGATTAGCAAATTGACATTGAAATTTGTACGCTTGGAAGAGCCATATATAAGCAGATTGCTACATTATTATTACTAGTACGCACGAGGGCACATACGCTGTTATTAGTAAACAACTCCTCTGGCGAGGTATTTATTAATTCTAAGCTGGCTTTGAATAGATGTAAACTTACAATGGAGGTGTTATTGGATGTTTGGAGAAGTCAAGCTTCAGTATTAAGTAGGATGCGTGTGTGGCACACTGCATCGATTGATACTTGAGGATGTCAATCGATTCTATTTTATATTGGGATCAAATGTCTATATAGGACTACCTACACTTAGACTGCTTTAAAAGTCAGAAATGGCCGTTAAAGTTCAACATTCCTAGAGAGGACTAAAAGCGCTCCAATACTAATGACCTACCTTCAGATGACGTCATCTAAGAATTGGGTATAATGGGTATCAGTATTTGTATGGAGAAAATAAGTAATTTGCAATTTTCAATGTGGTTATTTTGTTAAATAGTGTTTTTAATTAGGTGTAATCATTTAACAAAGCAGCTATGTACGTAGTCCAACAAATGAACGCTGACATGGTATGTCATGACGTTTAGGTACGTTAATTAATGTGGATGCAAATACATTTCGTGATCAATAATTTCGTATGAAAAAAAAATCTAATTGGCCTCGAATATAAGATCGAGACAACGCAGTTGCTTAAAGTAGAGCAAACTGCTCCTCCCATGTAGAGCTTATAATTTATTCAGTTAAATTATAAGTACTGTAAAATGTAGAGGCTTAGTATTTTCATCACGTTAAAGCTCTTGGAATGGCAAGGACTTGGCATCAACATAAATGGCGAGTACATCACGCACCTTCGGTTTGCTGACGATATCGTGGTCATGGCGGAGACGCTGGAGGATCTCGGTATAATGCTGGATGATCTCAACCGAGTATCCCAACAGGTAGGCCTTAAGATGAACATGGACAAGACGAAGATCATGTCGAATGTCCATGTAGCACCCACCCCAGTATTGGTTGGGAACTCGGTCCTCGAAGTTGTCGACGAATACGTCTATCTGGGTCAGACGATCCAATTAGGCAGGTCCAACTTCGAGAAAGAGATCAATCGACGGATTCAACTCGGATGGGCAGTGTTCGGGAAACTGCGAAGTGTCTTCTCGTCCAAGATACCTCAGTGCTTGAAGACAAAAGCCTTTAACCAGTGCGTATTACCGGTGATGACCTACGGAGCCGAGACGTGGTCTCTAACTATGGGCCTCTTAAGGAAGCTCAGAGTCACTCAGCGAGCTATGGAAAGGGCTATGCTCGGGATCTCTCTACGTGATCGAATCAGGAATGATGAGATTCGTAGACGAACTAACGTCACCGACATAGCAAACAGGGATAGCAAACTGAAGTGGCAATGGGCAGGGCACATAGCTCGAAGAACCGATGGCCGTTGGGGCAGAAAGGTTCTCGAGTGGAGACCACGTACCGGCAAGCGCAGCGTAGGACGGCCACCCGCAAGGTGGTCGGATGACCTGGTCAGGGTTGCGGGGACACGCTGGATACGGGTCGCTTCTATCCGGCCCATGTGGAAGTCAATTGAGGAGGCCTGTGTCCAGCAGTGGACGTCCTATGGCTGAAATGATGATGATGATGATGATGAAAGCATTATGAATACGTTGTTTAAAATAGGGTTCTCCGAAACGTTATTGTGCTTAAATAATGACTACCATAGAGGTCATTTGAGTTATTAGGTCCTTAATTCTAGCTTAGTCCCTTAATGACTTGTCCCTTCGAAGGGCTCTCTAGATTATGGAGAGTGCTCTTATCACACTGATATTATAAAGGCGAAAGTTCGTGAGTGTGTTTATGTGTATGTTTGTTGCTTCTACGGCTGGACCAATTGATATAAAGGTAGCTGACACACTGTATTAACACATAGGCAACTTTTTATCATCATCATCATCATCAATTCAGCCATAGGACGTCCACTGCTGGACACAGGCCTCCTCAATAGACTCGTTGCATCCGCAATAGACGCATCCAGCTACTTTTTATCTTGAAAAAAAAAATAGTGTCCCCGTGGGATGAGCACCCCAGATGGGGGGTACCGGGAGCGCAGTTAGTATATACTATCTCTGAACTTGTCTTTAATAATGACGTCTCATTTCAATATAAAATTAACTTGTTTACCGCTTACAATCTCAAGCTACGCCTTATCATTAGGTATAATAATTTATCTATAATTAGTTATTCTTATTATGTTTCGTTTATGTTGAAGCCTCTTTTGAGGGAGATGTAATTTGTGGAATATCATTTAGTCATTTTGAAGCAGAAATTTTTCATTCATGCATAGAATGCTAAGGTGTAAAAACCTTTCAAATAAACAATGCAAAGACCGACACACGAAGCATAAGGAAAAATTCGAAAGGTTGGTTGGTGTTCGGGTAGCGAAGTGGTTAACGCACTGGATCGGCAATCCAGAGGTACAGGGTTCTGTGATGTATGCAGCCTCTTTAGAGTGCTCACTGGTTTGATTCCCGGTCTCGTCCCCCAGGTAACTCATTTAAATTTTTCTTTGAGCTTTGATATCTTTGTATATCAATAGTTCATGCATAGATTTTTAGTTGATTTCCTTGGAATAAATACGTAGTTACATTTCTAAGGGTGCATTCCACCAAACTTTTATTCCAAGAATAGACTTACTCTCGTATTCTAATGTTAAACAATTTTTTTTATGTTTCAGGGGCAAACTAGAATATGGCGTTTATTTTGTCTTTATATTTAATAGTGTCAAACTGAAACGACGACGCTCCCTCGCTTGGTCAAATTATGATTATACAATAATTTTCTTTCACATGAGCTCTATTTAAGGCATTTATCTCGCGAACCCACTTCGCTACCGCCAAGCCCCTCGCATGACGCATGGCCCCATTACTGATTTATTGGCCCCTTGGTGAAAAATTGCAGCCACCTCGAGCCACCGCCGCTAAATAATCAAACGGCTGAACTGCGGATTTATATATGGCTTCAGGATTATAAGGGCCGGTCGGACCTGAGGTTTTTAGCTATTTCGTATCTATTTCTTCGATATCATTTTTGAAATTGAAATTTTGAAGAATCGAATAGGTAAATCGCCACTATGTGAGTATGTTAGTATTTAACTTTTTCACAGTTTCTTCAAATTTGGAGATTGTTTATGTCTATACAGTACGATTAAAATCAGTTAACACTTCGGCTTTTCTCGGGTATCATCGCCTAAATCCGGAGACGGAAATGACACGAAATACATTACCGCGATTTCTTTTAGGTAGCATTCAATTTGAAGTATCATAAACGTAATGTATAGCACCTGCCAAGATGACATTACTAACCGGTAGACCTAAGAAATTTATTATGCAGAAGCGACATGAATTTTAACATTCTTGTAGGTATACAATATATAAAAAACATATATAAGTCAATATTTTACTGTTTCATGTAAGTAGTACCTACGATATTACGTCAGATTAATAATTAATAATAATCACCAAATAAAAAATTAAAAAAACCGATTTCACCCGATTTTGACGTGACAACGTCTTAAATTAGGTTGCGCTCGGAGTCACTCATGAAAAAGTGTAACGCCCGCTCACGTCTGTTACGATGAATCACCGAACGAGAGAGAGGCCCGCCGGACCGGCGAATGCCTTGCGTCTCTCTCCCACTCAAACATGATCGGTCCGCCGCGCGTTGTCACGTAAAATCTTCGCCCGTAAAACCGACTTTACAGGCAACCACTTTTTTTTTGTTGATCCATACTAATATTATAAATGCGAAAGTGTGTCTGTCTGTCTGTCTGTTACCTCTTCACGCTTAAACCGCTGAACCGATTTAGATGAAATTTGGTATATAGATAGTTTCAGTCCCGGGGAAGGACATAGGATACTTTTTATCCCGAATAAATTTAGTGTTCCCGTGGGATGAGCGGGTAACACCGCGGGGCATAGCTAGTATTTCATAAACTGCTTGACCGATTTTGATAAAATTTACATGGGACCATCTCGAAAGTATACCCTATCAAATACGAAAAGAATTTTGTAAATCGGTCGTATCTGTAAATTGATAACTCTATGTGAGAGATGAGGGATTCACGACAATTACCGAGGTTGGCCGAAGTGTTAACTGATTTTAATCGTACTGTACCGTAAATTAACTTAACACTTAGGCTACTAAATGATCCTTTCCTTTCTCGTCATTTTCTTCTAGTCTTTTCTCGGTTCTACGAGCAATGTGCCCCGCCCACTGCCACTTAAGTTTGGCGACTCTCTGAGCTATATCTACAACCTTGGTTCTTTTGCGTATCTCATCATTTCTGATTCGATCCCGCAAGGAAACTGAGCATAGCTCGCTCCATTGCCCTTTGAGTAACTTTGAGCCTTCTTATAAGGCCCATTGTGAGCGACCACGTTAAGTTAATACACGAAAGATATTGAACGTCAACTATTGGCTATATGTAGCTGTTGATGTTTAATATTTGACTGGCATGCCTACATTTAGCGATCCCGGCAAGGACAAATATTTGTGTGACGAAGGACGAAAGGACGCATATTTGTTCCTGGGTTTAGGATATTTTATGTATATTACCGATGGTTATCAGTCCGTTACATATTATATAAACAATGTCTTACGTAAGCCAATACGAGGTAATTCGTATAGAGAGAGGTAGGACCCTTTCGAGGCATATAGTTTTAGTTTTGTTTAAGGTTATTGATTTTATTTGTTTTCGCCGTTTTTTATACGCCGAATAAGTTAAAATGTTTTCTTTTTCTTTTAACAGTGTATGGGTTAGTTAAAATATCGCATTTAATGTCTCATGTTCTGGACACGATAACCCGCAGTGTTTGCGATAAGGTTGCGACGGCGCCATTAAAAATACATCGACGCCGGCCATAATGCTATCGAGCAAACACAATAATTACCTGCTGGTTGGGTAAAGACTCCATGCACACTCCGATGTTTACGAAATGTGTTTATAATACCCTGGGTTTTTTGATGTATGAATGATTTGACACTAGGTGTGATATTTTATGTATGCATGAATGAGGATGGTTGATAATAAATCAGTCTTCATCAAGCGCTTGAGTTTAATTCACGTCCCGTAGCTAGTACTTACGAAACACTAGGCAGCGTTGTTGTTTGACATGATGCCCACGGCTACCTTCTACGATCGCACTGCTCGCCATCGGCGGGGTGTTCATCCTCACATACTGGAGCCTAAATGATCGAGAGCTGTGCGGTTCCAGAGGAATTTCCTACCGCGAACGCTCCGCATGTGGAATGAGCTCCCTGCCAAGGTTTTCCCCGGGGGCTACAGTATGCTGTTCTTCAAGAGGGGAGTAAATAGGTTCTTAAAGGGCGTTGCAAGCGTCCATAGGCGGCGGTAACTGCTTAAATCGGGCGGGCCGCATGCCTGTTTGCCACCGTCGTAGTATAAAAAAAAGTCAAATCATTCGTGCCCCGAAATCCCATTTGAGCCTCGGGTTCGGGTTTAACTGATAAAGCTTTAAACAAATAAATACAAAATAAAAATAAATAAAAAACATAATAATATACATACACACATGAATTGTCGCTTGCGATATTTCCGGACCGATACGGCCTTCAAACCTTCGAGAAAAGAGCGTACTCCCACCTGAAAGGCCGGCAACGTACTTGTAACTCCTGTGGTCTTGCAGGTGTCTATGGGCGACGGTAATCGCTTTCCATCAGGCAATCCGTTTGCTCGTTTACCTCCTATAACAAAAAAAAATACATATAAAAATCATTGCGTCGGCTTATACATAGCCCAAATATGTATATGTTTCGCCCCTTATTTCGTCGTTCATATTATTTAAACACTTCATTACTCCTGTCGAACCCCTAACCCATTTCCTAGGTAAGGTCAGCTCAAAAACATAGGTAATTTTGAACCTCACCCCTAATACATAAGTCTTAAAATGTAAACATAGTGTTAGTATGTTAAACGATGCGGTCACGTCGCCCGCCGATATTCTATCGGTCGTGAAATTTATGAACCCTCTGGGCAGATGTTCTCAAACTGTGCTCACTAAAGTGCGTCATAATTTATTATACAACAGTTCTAAGTCAACAGTCCGTACACACAACATTCAAATTATTACGACATATGGTCATGAATTCAGAAATCATTTCTGGGAATAGGATTATTTATAACGCAGTAAACAATTATATTGTGTCAATATGACACCAGTGAATAGATTTTCATATATTTATTTGTCGAATATTTTCTTAGGACTAACACAATAAACGCATGTAATTGGGATATACTTTACCAATGTTTACAACCTTTGTTAATTCAGAAACCATTAATTCGCATTCAGGCTCTTATACCGCAACAACATTTAGATTATGATAATATGACAACCTGAGAAGAGTTATTCATTTTGAATTTTTCGACTGTTACTTTGTCCTAATGTTTTACTGTTCAAGTCCGATAGTCAAGTGACGTTACCACAATTTTGTGGGGACACGTTTTTGAATTGGCAAATAAATGAAAATTATAATTGATAAATGAAAATTAGTACATCCCAATTTTCCCACTTTTGCGGCCAGAAGCCGGCTTGCGGGCTTTCTCATGTCATCGGCTACGCGCGTTGAGCTACGAATATATGAGAATGAAATTTCGCAATGTTATAACTTCGATGTAACGTTTGTCAACAAGGGTTAACTAAAATGTAATTATACAATACTATAAAAAAAAATGTAGTACAGTTTTCTATAAAGAGAGGTTTAAGAGTGTCATAAGCAGAATGACTTGTACCCGTTTACGGTAGCGAAAAAAAATATGCGAACTAAATTTCGGACACTTTCTACGAGATTAGGGACTTAATAAAAATCTATGCTATTTATCAGTTCTCGAAGTCTTAAGACTTGAATATAGTCAAATCAAATATTTTTAATGAATTGAATATGAAACTGCGTGTTATTGTATTCCGATTCCTTAAAGAGTGTAGTAGCTACATATTTTTAAGGAAAGTTTGAAAAAGTTATTATAGTTCAATGCTAATAAAACTGAACATTTATTATTATTATATTATTTATATTTATTAGTTTATGTTTAATACAATAGGTATACGTTTGTAATTATATGTATATTTATTTATCTTAAGGTTATATTTACATTTATTATATTTGCACGTTTTAGTTTGTTCGTTTGTCTATCACTTCAATGTCTAGTTTTCTGTTTCATTTGCTCAAAGGTTAACTGGAAGAAATCCCTTACAGGGATAAGTTCGCCCTTGTACACATGTATTGTTTTGAGTTTTTGTCAATATTGTTTTATGTGCAATAAAGTGTTTACATACATACATACATACATTTCTAAAACGTTGTCGCCAAAAGTTTCAGAACCACTGGCTTAGGACCATGAGTTATGGTCGACAGGCTCTGTTTAAAGGTTTTATAAGACGAAACGTGACTTGACAATGCGTGACATGCTTACAAGGGGCTCTGTGGCATTAGAGGAGTATAAAGATTTTAATTTCATCATCACCATAATTTCAGCTGATAGACGTCCACTGCCGGACAAAGGCATCTCCCAAAGTTCTCCACGACGACCGGTCTTGCGCCGTCTGAGATCCTAACCAGGTCGACGGCCTTAAGTTTGGCAACTGTCAGAGCTATACCCTACAACCTTGGCTCCCTTGCGAATCTCATTATTTCGGATTCGATCCCGCAATGAACCTCCGAGCATAGCTCGCTCCATTGCCCTTTAGTAACTTTGAGCCTTCTTATTACCATTGTGAGTGACTGGCAACACCCATTGGTGAAAAACCTTTGTCTTAAGACACTGCGGTATTTAGGACTTTAATTTATACGTACCTAATTTAAAAGTATATTTTTACTATTTTCATTTATTTTCGATAATACTTCCTAACCTAAATATTGTTTTCGTTACTTTTATTTTAACAATCTTACACAATTCGACGATCTTATAACATACATGAGATATCAGTACCCTTAGGGCGCGTGTAGACGGCGCCGCCTCCGCGCCGACACCGCACCGCCGCCGCGCCGCCGCGCTATGTACACGAGACGCGTAAAGCCCGCCGCCGCGCCGCCGCCGCGCCGCCGCCGCGCCGCCGCCGCGCCGCCGCCGCGCCGCCGCCGCACCGCCCCCGCAACGCCGCCGCACCTTCGCGCTATGTATACGAGACGCGAGTCCCCCGCCGTCGCCGCACCGCCGCCGCGCCGCCTCCGCGCCGCCGCCGCTTAGCCCCCCGCCGCCCCCCGATGCCATTTTCAGCGTTGCCAGATAGTTACATTTGTTACTTTTTTCGAACTTTTGACCCTCTCTCGTAACATGTAAGTAACTTTTGATTTCTGGGCAATTTTCGTAACTTTTCAATTTCGTAAATTAAAAATTCGGAAGTGGTAAAATTAATTGAGATTCTGAATCCAAATAACATGTACTGTCGGGCAAAAATATAACATATGTACCACTGAAAAACTTAATCGTAATTTCGATAATGTGTTTCAGTTTTTTAGGGTTCCGTAGTCAACTAGGAACCCTTATAGTTTCGCCATGTCCGTCTGTCCGTCTGTCCGTCTGTCCGTCCGTCCGTCCGTCCGCGGCTTAGCTCCGTGATCATTAGTACTAGAAACCTGAAATTTGGTATGAGTATGTGTATGTATAACGCCGACAGAACGGTAAAATAAAATTAAAAAAAAAAAATTTTTTTTCGGGTACCTCGAACACCTAAAGTGGGGGTCAATTTTTTTTTCTTTTCAACACTGGTGTTTGGGGTGTCGTTGAATAGGTCTTGTAAAAATAATAGGGGTCTTCTAACATTATGTTTTGATAAAGTCAGCAGTTTTGTAAATATTCGATCCAAAAACAAAAAAAAATAGTGTCCCCCCTCCTCTAACTTTTCAACCACGGGTCAAAGAAAATCGGAAAAATTCATGTTAATGAGGCCTTATAAGTACTTTCAATGAAAACTATATTGAACAAAATCGGTCGAGCCGTTATTGAGTTATCATCAAATTTCATATTTTTTCTTTAAAAGGTCGTAAGTTGACTTCCAGAAGGTAATAAGTGATTACAGTTTCTAGGGCGTTTACGGCCTTTTTATAGAGCTTAAAGTCTTTTTTAACGTAAACTTCAGGCTTAAAACAGCAGTTTATTGTGAAGGATGAGCAACTACGGAACCCTACATTGAGCGTGGCCCGACATGCTCTTGGCCGGTTTTCTCAAATCAGATAGGATCCACTTTCATAAAACAGGCACTTCCTGCCACTTTCTATACATATAGTAAGCTAACACTAATTTCTTTTTTTTCGTTAAACTGGACATGACGCGTGATCTTCGTGGCTAGCAATCTTTTAATAACGTAACGACCGTATAATAGCGCGAAGGTGCGTCAGCGGTTCGGAGGCGATGCGGCGGCGGTGCGGAGGCGGTGCGGAGGCGGTGCGGTGTCGGCGCGGAGGCGGCGCGGTGTCGGCGCGGAGGCGGCGCGGAGGCGGCGCGGAGGCGGCGCGGTGTCGGCGCGGAGGCGGCGCGATGTCGGCGCGGAGGCGGCACCGTGTACACGAGCCCGTGCGGCGGCGGTGCGGTGTCGGCGCGGAGGCGGCGCCGTCTACACGCGCCCTTACCGTGAGTTTACAGAGACCGTTCTCGCTAGCGACAGCGTGAACGATTTGTATGGAGAATAGTAAAGCGCACCTAGCGGTTACTTTGTAGAACTACAAAACTCCATACAAATCCTTTATGCAGTCGCTACTGTCACTGTAAACGACAGACAACCCCCACTAGACGGAGCATGTAAGGCGACCCGCGCGCACCAACGATATGGTACGGCAGAACATTAAAGTATCAACACGGCGGCCACCGTTTAGTTGCGTCCATGTTTATGAGGTCTTTCTACACCACTAAACACTGCAATTTACCATGTTATTTATTTAATTTCTTTTTTCGTTGACGTACGCATGGATCATAAACAAGGACGCAACTAAACGGTGGCCGCCGTGTTGATACTTTAATGTTTTGCCGTACCATATCGTTGGTGCGCGCGGGTCGCCTTACATTTGCCTTACATGCTCCGTCTAGTGGGGGTTGTCTGTGCTGTAAACTCATAGTAAGGGAGCATTTGCTGGCTATTGCTATTGTAGTGATGCTCCATTTATCTTTAAACTACAATGCCCACTTTAAAAGTTTAAACTTTAAACTTGGTGCAACTTCGCGTAATCTTTAGCTTTTACCGTAGTCAGTTTAAGTATCCTATAACAATCATTGGTTGTCCAGCTATCCTGTACCAAAATTGGAGCAGTAGAAATTAAGAAGTGGCAATTACTGTATTGACGTCCCCGTTTTCTTAGATTGATTAGAAAGGGACGACACGACAGTATTGCCACTTTTTTATGTCAGACTGTATGCGGTTCCTCAAGAGGGGAGTAAATAGGTTCTTAAAGGGTCGGCAACGCGCGTGTGATGCTCCTGGCGTTGCAAGCATCCAGGCGGCGGTAACAGCTTAACATCAGGCGGGCCGCATGCTTGTGTGCCACCGTCGTACTATAAAAAACAACAGATGGTGTTGTACCGCTGGCAGATACATGATGAAACGCGATTTTTTTTTTCTGAAATAATGACGACATTTAATGCAATAAATGATAATCCAACTGACGGCCTAATTAGTAGGTACATTTTATTAAGAAACCAGCCTATTGTTTTCTTCAGCGTACATTAGCTGTTTACCAGAGATAGTTAGCAGGGGACATTTTTAGATGGAAAACTCCCGCGAGTCTCGATACATGAAACGATTTTACTGACGTCGTTTAGTTGGATAATGCTCGACTTGTGTCGAATCGGTCTGAAATCCATCAAGGCATCCACCAAGCTCTCATTCAAGCGCTTGGTGCGCAAGCACCTTTTGGAGAATCTTCAAGATTAATTCTCGTCCTAGTCATTTAACAGCAGGTACCCTATATATATCCATATTCATATATATCCATACTCCTATATATATATAGTATAAACATATATATTATATGTATTTAATTATTGTATTAAGTGGTTTACACTCACGTGAAATTGTCAGGAACGTCCCGACCGACATGTTTCGAACTCGTATGGAGCCCTTCATCAGGGACGGCTGCCCGTACACCGCCGCGGCAAACTCGTCACACTATATATATCCCTTAAATATGTATTTATCAACGTAACTAGTGTATTTTGTTTCGACGTTTTGCATCGTGTGCATACACGTATTATTGTACACCCTTTCCGCACTAATAAGGTCTCTGTTTGACCTTGTGGTTATCTGGTAGAGAATGCCTCATGGCATTAAGTCCGCCATTTGTACTTTTAATTCTGTATTTTGTGCAATAAAGTTTAAATAAACAAAAATAAATAAATAAAACCAGGAGTTACGCTTGGTCGCGGTAGCGTAGGTCACTGTTATGACTGTATTATAATAAGGGGAATAATGTTACAATATTTTACTAGAAGGCAGGGTTAAAATGTTGTACTAATGAGGCGATTGCGTGCCCCTTCCACACAATCCTTCATTTCACGTGTGGCTGTCGTGTCAAATTTGTGTTAACACCTTATCAAGGCTGATTTGATTAAGATGATAGACATTTCAGTTTAACACAATAGTTCACGTAGTTTCGTTTGAAATAATAAGTTAAGTTGATTTAACTCATTTTGTCTATGACTATAGTTAAAGGTATTTATTATTTATCTACACAAAGTTCGGCCTTTGTAACGGGTATATATACAATTTAAAAAAAATTAGTATACCTAGATTTTTTTAAGGAACAATAGGTAGTTGGCCTATTATCGATAAGTATCCATCACGTAAACGTTATAAAAGAAATGCATAATTGGGTCATTATTCGAGCGTTTCAACCGCCTCACTTTCGTGGACATATTTTGGAAGAATTGGGCATAGATTTTGATGCCATTTTCGGATATTTGTTAGATGTCCGGTACCTACCTAACCAGAAACGAAATCGAAATCTGCAGCCACTTCTACAAAAATGTGACCACGAAAGTGAGGCGGCTGAAACGCTCGAATAATGACCCAATTATATAGTTATTAGGAAAGGATTCACAATCTAGAGACAGATGAGACAACACATCGAAAGCGTTGTTGGTACAGCGACAATACAGTCGGCAATATTCCGATCATAATATGGTCGAGAGACTATCGAATTAGGCTCCCGAAACCTTCAATTATACCACACGAATATGCCTAAATAACCCAGCCATCTTTGATTGCATGACACATGCAAATTAAACCTCTGTCCCATGACGGGATAGGCATACCTAATTGAATGTTACTCGAGAATGTCAAAGGTTGGACCTCAAAATCAAGGGCATCCGTATAGAGATGGGGACATTTCACTTCAATATCTGTACTGTAATAATAACAATATTATTTAAACTATCGTGAGACATCTCAAATAATTATAAAAACTGTTTAAACTTACGTCACTCCTGCCGAGGTTTTCCCCGGGGGCTACAGTATGCGGTTCTTCAAGAGGGGAGTAAATAGGTTCTTAAAGGGTCGGCAGCGCGCGTGTGATGCTCCTGGCGTTGCAAGCGTTCATAGGCGGCGGTAACTGGTTAAAATCAGGCGGGCAGCATGCTAGTTTGCCACCGTCGTTGTATAAAAAAAAGCGTAAAAATTGTAAGGAACGGCCCGACATGTTTCGAACTCATATTGAACTCTTCATCAGGGGTAGCTCCGTGCTGCCATATGACTGACGGCCTACTGACCTCTTTCTTTTGCTATGTTAACTGTATCTACAGACTTACTAGAATCATAATTGATAGATTCAGCCAATGACTTTTATCACTCAAAACATTTGACATCCGTGCTGCTACGCGACTCGGGGTCCGCTGCACTGGCTATCGCTCTCCCTCGCCCTCAGCGGCCGACCGTTACGATTTTTCGTGAGTTTAAACCGTTTTTATATTTATCTGTACTGTAGGTATCTTTTTTGTTACAAACATAGTTTGAGATTGGTTTCGTGACGTCACGCGAGATTGTAAAAGGATATTACCACTGCTCCTTTTCCCATCCTGTAATTATTCCATACTGTCGGTTTAAGTTAAGTTTGCACCTGGTAACTATGGTGTCGGATACAAATGAGGTCCAAACTTAATGTAACCTGGTTATACAAATCGAGGTTTCGTTCTCGACTGTTTCCTCCTCCAAAACTGAACCAATATTTACGAAATGTTAGGAACTGAATAGGAAAAAAAAATCTGAGTCGGACCGTTTTGATTTTTGCAAAAATTATTAAAGAATTTGTGTAACTGAATGGTAAAGAAATGTTCTGTGATTGACCTACAACGGATACTATGGGACACTAAACTGATACTATGGAAAAATTTGCATTGATAATATCCTCTTCTCTCTCTCTCTCTTCGTTCCCTCACTGCTGAGGATCGTGACTCCTTCTGATTCCGTCAACTAGTTGTCTCCATCGGTTACGTTCCGTTGCTTGGTGGAGTGCAGCACTGACAGATATGTCCAGCTCCTCAGGTATCTGGTCTGCCCACCTTTTGGGACTTCTGCCTCTAGGTCTTTTACCTTCGATTTTACCAGTTACCATCAGGCGTTCTAAGTTATTCGTCTCTCTGCGTGCAACATGGCCAAAATACCTCACTATTCGTTGTAAGCAGGTAGTTGATAAGCGTTGTGTTTTCTCTATCTTTAGTTGCTTCAGAATAGAGACATTTGTCCGGAAAGCTGTCCATGGTATCTGCAGCATACGGCGCCAGCACCACATCTCAAAAGCATCGATTCTCTGTCTGTCGGCGGCTTTGAAGGTCCATGTTTCAGCACCGTACAAAGCGATGGAAAAGACGAGGGAACGGACCAGGTGCATTTTGGTACGGTAGGTTATGTTATGGTCCCTCCAAATTTTGCTAAGTTGGGTCATTGCTGTCTTGGCCATGCCAATTCGCCTGCGTATTTCAGGTTCGCTACTTCCCTTATTTGTTATTAAAGAGCCAAGATATTGAAATTGGTTTACGGTCTCATAATCATTTAGGAGATCAGTGCGTTGGATAGCCGCGAACCTGTCAATGATCATCAGCTTAGTCTTGGCTTTGTTTATTGCTAAACCCATGCCCAGGCTAAACGTTTCCAACCGATGTAGTAGCTCCGCCATTTCACTTTCTGATGATGCGAAAAGGGTGGTATCATCTGCGTATCTGAGGTTAGATATTTTGACTCCACCTATCTTTATACCACCCTCCCAGTCTTCTAGCGTTTGACGCATAATATGTTCTCCGTATATGTTAAACAGAATAGGAGAGATTACGCATCCCTTAAATAATAATCTTCCTTAATTAATATCCTCTTAAATTGTAAGAAATGTGATCGTACCATTTGGCACATCTCCGCTCCCGCAGCCTTAGGCTCATGGAATGAGTACATAGGGTTTCCAATGATAACGATGAGATAATCATTTCATTTAATAGTTATCGTTATGTCAGAATTAAACTGGCCCCGACCCAATCTCTAGTTTCGGACATAAAATGAAGGATTTACAGAATCAGGGTCCGTTTACGAGGCATAAATGTTAAATTAAATCATCTCGGGGCGGTTCAATCACACGCAGTCCCGCTCAAGTGGACGCCGTACGCTCCGGTGGTTTTGTCTCCATATCGCATATAGATTATGGTAGGCTTTGCTTCTGGGAATAGTTGAATAGAGGCAATATTAATAATAATAAATATCCGACACCCACGCACAAGTCAATTTAGTCCCAAAGTATGCTCTAATAAGCTTATGTTATGGGTAGAAGACGACGATATACATACTTATACTGTTATGAACATACCTGTGCTAACTCGGGGCACGTTCATAGGGATTTGATATCGATAAAAATGATGTCGATATAAAAATATGTTAATACAGTGTGATCATTGAATATTCTCGATTACTATAACAAAGTTCGATATCATGTCTGATAAAGTTAATATTTTCATCTAGACGACTCTTTTATACCGACGACGACGATTATGGAAAAAAACATTGATTGTATAGGTACTTCCTATGAAAACTATTTTAAAATAATAGACGGTTTTCATTTTAAAATGAAGAGAAAAAAAATATGTCGGGGACAGGTCTGGATGGCCGGTGCCGTGTGTGGCACATTAGTTGAGCTATTCGATATAGTTGTGGACGAGGAGGTAGTTCGAGCGAGATGAAACACTTCAGATACAATTAACTTGATTTATTCCTTATACAATGAAGCACAAAATAACAGTTCCTGGCACAGAGGTCTGTAAGCTAGGTTATCGAAGTCTCGAACAGAATAGTCTTTATTAAATTAACACTGTATTGTTGAGTTATAACGTTTCACTGATTCTAACTTGGTATAGCACAACGAAACGGGACAGTTCCAAGGCAGTAGTGCACTCGACGGCGACCCAAAGTGTCGGTGGGCGTTCGCTGAGTGAACCGCCAAGACTCTGTCTAGCGCGCCAAAACAGGTTCAAGGGGGCGCTACTGTCGCCTTCCGATGGCGCGCTGGCTTCGTTGAGCTTCCATACTCATGACCGTCTCCGACATGTTGATAATTAAATTTAAAAATATTTTAGATCTTACACGGACAGTAACATCGATATATTATTTTGTCGATAAAATATTTTGCTACGTCATTTTTAAGTATCAGTGCCCCGAGTTAGCACAGGTATGGTTATGAAATTCTTGATTTTATATTGGAAATCAGTTTACTATGAAGAGGGGTCATGATTTCAGAAAAATTCTTTATAGCGCGAGGCAGCATCGTCTTTGGTTCTGTATGGACACACATAATATGAACCGATCAGATTAAAGACAGTGTGTGTGTCGGCCGCCGTCAATGAATGCTCACAGAAAGCAGCTCTACGGGACGAGTGGTAACGTGTCGTCAAACGGGTCATTCAGTGCCCTTACCATGAGGTGCCATTAGTTAACGTGACCGTACTCACTAGTGACAGCGTAAACGATTTGTTTAGAGAATAGTACAGCGCCCCTAGAACTTTGAAGAACTACAATTCTCCATACAAACTTTTTTACGTAGCCGTTAGCTTGTACGGTTACTGTACAGTCGCTATCAGATATATCGCAGCATATAAGGCGTTCATATCTGAACACGACTCTTATTGACTGGGCGTTACAGTACATCTAAATATATAAAAGAAGAAACTGACTGACTGACTGACTGACTGACTGACTGACTGACTGACTGACTGACATATCAACGCACAGCCCAAACCGCTGGTTCTAGAGAGTTCAAATTTGGCACGTAGGTTTCTTATAAGGTGTAGGGGTGCACTAAGAAAGGATTTTTCAAAACTCACCCCCTAAAGGGGTGAAATGGGGTTCCAAAGTTTGTATGGGGAAACAAGATTAGTTAGACTATTTTACTCGAAACTTCACAGGAGTATTTCTAACGATAAATGAGTAAACACGTGTTTCAGGTTTTTTGAAAATTCAACCCCTAAAAGGGAGAAATGTGGTGACAAAGTCTGAAAATCAGCATGGGTATTGTTTTTATGGTTTATCGGGTCGCTGATTACGAAAACCGCAACGATTTCAAAATCCAACGTGGCGGGCGTGAGTTACCATCTCCCCTGTTGGGGTGAAATGGGGTTGAAATGTCTAAATACTAAACCGCTGATTCTAGAGGGTTCAAATTTGGCACGTAGGTTCCTTATAAGGTTTAAGGGTGCACTAAGAAAGGATTTCTCAAAACTCACCCCCTAAAGGGGTGAAATGGGGTTCCAAAGTTTGTATGGGGAAACAAGATTAGTTAGACTATTTTACTCGAAACTTCACAGGAGTATTTCTAACGATAAATGAGTAAACACGTGTTTCAGGTTTTTTGAAAATTCAACCCCTAAAAGGGAGAAATGTGGTGACAAAGTCTGAAAATCAGCATGGGTATTGTTTTTATGGTTTATCGGGTCGCTGATTACGAAAACCGCAACGATTTCAAAATCCAACGTGGCGGGCGTGAGTTACCATCTCCCCTGTTGGGGTGAAATGGGGTTGAAATGTCTAAATACTAAACCGCTGATTCTAGAGGGTTCAAATTTGGCACGTAGGTTCCTTATAAGGTTTAAGGGTGCACTAAGAAAGGATTTCTCAAAACTCACCCCCTAAAGGGGTGAAATGGGGTTCCAAAGTTTGTATGGGGAAACAAGATTAGTTAGACTATTTTATTCGAAACTTCACAGGATGATAAATGAGTAAACACGTGTTTCAGGTTTTTTGAAAATTCAACCCCTTAACGGGAGAAATGTGGTGACAAAGTCTGAAAACCAACATGGGTATTGTTTTTATGGTTTATCGGATCGCTGATTACGAAAACCACAACGATTTTAAAATCCAACGTGGCGGACGTGAGTTACCATCTCCCCTGTTGGGGTGAAATGGGGTTGAAATGTCTAAATACTAAACCGCTGATTCTAGAGGGTTCAAATTTGGCACGTAGGTTCCTTATAAGGTTTAAGGGTGCACTAAAAAAAGGATTTCTCAAAACTCACCCCCTAAAGGGGTGAAATGGGGTTCCAAAGTTTGTATGGGGAAACAAGATTAGTTATACTATTTTATTCGAAACTTCACAGGAGTATTTCTAATGATAAATGAGTAAACACGTGTTTCAGGTTTTTTGAAAATTCAACCCCTTAAAGGAAGAAATGTGGTGACAAAGTCGAAAAAACCAACATGGGTATTGTTTTTATGGTTTATCGGATCGCTGATTACGAAAACCACAACGATTTTAAAATCCAACGTGGCGGACGTGAGTTACCATCTCCCCTGTTGGGGTGAAATGGGGTTGAAATGTCTAAATACTAAACCGCTGGTTCTAAAGTGTTCAAATTTGGCACCTAGGTTTCTTATAAGGTGTAGGGGTGCACAAAGAAAGGATTTTTCAAAACTCACTTCCTAAAGGGGTGAAATGGGGTTCCAAAGTTTGTATTGGGAAACAAGATTAGCTAGACTATTTTATTGGAAACTTAAAAGGAGTATTTCTTACAATAAATAGGTAAACACGTGTTTTAGGTTTTTTGAAAATTCAACCCCTAAAAGGGAGAAATGTGGTGACAAAGTCTGGAAACCAACATGGGTATGGTTTTTATGGTTTATCGGGTCGCTGATTACAAAAACCGCAACGGTTTTAAAATCCAACGTGGCGGACGCGAGTTACCATCTCCCCTGTTGGGGTGAAATGGGGTTGAAATGTCTAAATACTAAACCGCTGGTTCTAAAGAGTTCAAATTTGGCACGTAGGTTCCTTATAAGGTGTAGGGGTGCACTAAGAAAGGATTTTTCAAAACTCACCCCCTAAAGGGGTGAAATGGGGTTCCAAAGTTTGTATGGGGAAACAAGATTAGTTAGACTATTTTATTTGAAACTTCACAGGAGTATTTCTAACGATAAATAAGTAAACACGTGTTTCAGATTTTTTGAAAATTTTACCCTTATAAGGGAGAAATGTGGTAACAAAGTCTGAAAATCAGCATGGGTATTGTTTTTATGGTTTATCGGGTCGCAGATTACGAAAATCGCAACGATTTTTAAAATCCAACGTGGCGGACGTGAGTTACCATCTCCCCTGTTGAGGTTGAAATGTCTAAATGCTAAACCGCTGATTCTAGAGAGTCCAATTTGGCGGCACGTAGGTTCCTTATAAGGTGTAGGGGTGCACTAAGAGAGAATTTTTCAAAAGTCACCCCCCAAAGGGATGAAATAGGGTTCCAAAGTTTGTATGGGGAAACAAGATTAGTTAAACTATTTTATTCGAAACTTCACAGGAGTATTTCTAACGATAAATGAAAAACACGTGTTTCAGGTTTTTTGAAAATTCAACTCCTAAAAGGGAGAAATGTGGTGACAAAGTCTGAAAATCAACATTGGTAATGCTTTTATGGTTTATAGGGTCGCTGATTACAAAAACCGCAACGATTTTAAAATCCAACGTGGCGGACGTGAATTAACATCTCCCCTGTTGGGGTGAAATGGGGTTGAAATATCTAAATACTAAACCGCTGGTTCTAGAGAGTCCATATTTGGAACCTACGTGTCCTTATAAAGTCTAGGGGTGCAATAAAAGAAGCATTTGTTAAAAGTCACCCCCCAAAGGGGTGAAATGGGGGTCGTAAGTTTGTATGGGGAAAAAAGATTAGTTAGACTATTTTATTCAAATCTTCCAAGGAGTATTTCTAACGATAAATGAGTAAGCACGTGTTTCATGTTTTTTGAGAATTCAACCCCTAAAGGAGGAGAATATGGTGACAAAGTCTGAAAATTAACTAGGGTAATGGTTCTATGGTTTATCGGGTCGCTGATTACCAAAACAACAACGATTTTAAAAACAAACGTGTTGGACGTGTAATACCATCTCGCCTGTTGGGGTGCGATGGGGTTGAAATGACTAAATATGAGTATGGGTGTAATTTTTATGGTTTCTTGGGACGTTAATTACAAAATGCCACCGATTTTGAAATTTTACATTGTGGACATGAAAATTCTTGAAAGCATTTGCGCCAAATTGCAATTTAATCGGTCCAGTAGTTTTGTAGCAAATCGGTTGTAACAGACGGACTGACAGACAGCTACACGTGATCCTATAGGGGGGTTATATTTTTGCTTTTGAGGTATGGATAGAGACCCGCGTTATCCTAATAGATTAAAAAATAGTATTTGGTGGCATCTCGATCGTCGGCAATCGGTACCTAGGCGGGCGGCGCGTTGGGACGGGAGGAGGAATGATCGGGAAACTTCCTGCATCCGTAATAAATACATTCAAGCTTTTCAATAATTATGTTAAGTCAAGAATTCTGAATTACGTTTATCTGGCTCAAAATAATACATTTTTCATTCATCAACGATGAGAACCTCAATGTCTTACAATAGAACATGACGTAACTTAGAACATGGCTTAGAATCATTAAACCAATATCTCGAATATCCCAAGTCGATAAGCGAAAGGCTCGGGACATTATAAAAGCTTTATATAAATAAAATGCACACATATCCCGGTGTTTTAGCTTCACTTCGAGTTATGAATTTTGAAGTGAACTTTATTTGGATACAGTAAAAGCTGAGATCGCTTGATTTGAGTGCTTGAGTTTTCGGGTTGATTTGTTAAAGTGGAGTTGTGATAACATAAAAATTGGGCAAGTGCGAGTCCGACTCGCGCATGAAGGGTTCCGTACCATAACAAGTTTGTTGTATGGGAGCCCCACTTAAGTATTTATTTTATTTTATTTTTGGTATTTGTTGTTATAGCGGCAATAGAAATACATCATCTGTGAAAATTTCAACTGTCTAGCTATCACCGTTCTTGAGATACAGCCTGGTGACAGACGGACGGACGGACGGACAGCGAAGTCTCAGTAATAGGGTCCCGTTTTTACCCTTTGGGTACGGAACCCTAAAAAGTATTTCCCAGTGATACATATTAGAAAAGCGAAAGTCTGTGTATGTTTGTTATTTCTTCACGCTAAAACGGCTGGACGGATATGCATGAGGGAAATGCAGATTGCAGATTATACCCTATCTTAACAAATAGCCTACTTTTAATCCTGAAAAAAAGAGCATTTGTTCCCGTAGGATGATGTATATTATAAAGGCACGCGGGCGAAGCCGCGGGTTAATGCTAGTGTTAAGATATTTAAGAACGCCTTATATGCTGCGATATATTTGATGGCAACTGTACACTGTGCTTTTTGAGTTTACAAACTCGTGGTAAGGGCACAGAACTCCACAAATACATAATGGCCACGACCACTGTGAAGAGCGTAGCGAAAAAGATGACGAGAAAGAAAAAAAAACGTCGAATTTAATGCACACTTTATTAGTACTGACGGAAGATCAGCGCTGCGTTCTTCGCAGTATTATGCTGAGTCAGCGCCTATTTCATACCACACACATTCTCGATTTTAGTTGTTACAAAAATAAATGTACCTATGTACTTAGTTTTAAGTGCTATTTTCTTAAATGTTTGTTATCTCTTTGCTAATTGTAAAAATGTTTAGGTTATAGGTCTGCTTTTAATGTTACTGTTGGTGTCGGTGATGAAATAAAGTTTTTATCTATCTATCTATATTTTAGTGCACTTGTAGGGTTCCGTACCCAAAGGGTAAGAAACGGGACCCTATTACTAAGACTCCGCTTTCCGTCCGTCTGTCACCAGGCTGTGTCTCATGAACCGTGATAGTTAGACAGTTGAAATTTTCACAGATGATGTATTTTTGTTGCCGCTATAACAAAAATTACTAAAAAACAGAATAAAATAAATATTTAAGGGGGCTCCCATACAACCAACGTGATCGGCTGCGTTAACTTTGCACCTCATTTTTATCCGGCGCCATACATACCAGGTGCAAACTTAACTTAACCCGACTTAAGATGGGATGAGTGTTTGTACAGAACCCTCAGTGCGCGAGTCCGACTCGCACTTGCCCAGTTTTTTTACATTTGTTATTCAAAGTAAATATGCATAACCATATAATTTAGGTCGCAACGTCTTCTTTACGACCCACGAAAATCTTTTAATACTGTTATAAAAGTTGCTTCATCCCAGCTCGTAAAGAAAATTGCACAAGTGAGTAAAACATATAGTTTAATATTAATTATTTACGTCTCCACGACTCTCAGGATATTGGGAGGACTTTATTACAAACTCCCATAAACAAGAACGTGTTTCATTGATGTTAAACTCTCATGGTACGAAAGAAAGTCTATTATTTGTTACACAAACTAAGTAAGATAAGAGGTTTGGGAACAAGAGGGTAAATTTACACCGTCGCTGTTAAATTTAAGGCTCTAAAAACCGGCAAAACAGATATAATTCACGTGAATTACTAATATAAAGGGTATTTTAACATTTTCGGTGGCAGTTAAGTTGCTTGGCAGTTTATTATTTTAGATACCTTCTGGCTCTTTCGTGAGAATTGGATGAGGTCATATTTTACACGTTTCTTGTGATGAATTTTGTCTTGAAATAACATTGCGTAAGAAATAACTGTTGGTTTGACTTGAAGTATTGAAGTACCAATGCATGTATTATAGTCGTTATTACTGCAATTAGGTGTGATCATAAATTGTCGTTCATTTTCTTTTTTTTTTTTTTTGGGGGAAAATTTTGGTTATTCCGACTCAGAATTCTGTGCACTATTGAATTTAGTAGGAAAAGAGTCCATAGTCCATACTCTTTTTTTAGGTATTTCTACACAAATGTGCTGAAAGAAGGAGCGGGAAAAATTGGGACACTTCTTTTATCTTTCTAGAATTCATAAATCAATCATATAAATTATAAATAACCTTAATTTTCTCCAGATGCAAGAAACGAACACTGATTTCTGAATGTGTAAACTCCCAATTATTAGCAAGCACTATTCTTTTTCAGCCAAATACGAGTATGAGTAGGTATTATTTATCGATGCTCGACGAGACACTACCCCTGAAAAGGACTTTTCGAAGGACGCGTGAAAGCTCTGCAAGAAAAAAAATAACACAAAAAATTAACTTTTTTTTCAAGACCTCGAAATCTCTTTAACAAACATGAAGGAAACCTCTAGAACAAATAAATTTTGCGAAAAAAAAACAAGAACCACTGACTATAATATCTTCCTACGTACTTTCCAACTTAGACATCCTACAAAATCCTTCAACTTTATTTTTCGAATTTTAGCTCTTAAATCAAGCTTTCAATTAGGGTTTCAGCAATCGCGAATAAATAATCCTACAAAATCTTTCTAAGAAATATGTTGGCGTTACGTGCGGTGCGGTCCAAATACAACGTGACATGAGGGGATGCTATCCATAATTTACAATACGTGACTTTTCTTAGTTCTATAATAAAATCGTAACTTTCTATTATTGAATCTTTGCGATTCTGTAATTGAATGAGGTCTTGGAATCTGACGTGATCTTAAATTATCCTAAATTTTCAGATGTAGTAAAGTTATTCATCATAAATTTCAATTCAAACTATTTGTTTACAATGAAGCGAAAATTAAAAAAAAAAATGGTTCAGGCAGGGTTCGAGCCCGCGTCTTCAACCGCTTTCCGGGCCAACACGGGCGTCCTACCTATTGGACCACTGAACCTGATGCGAGAGTCATTGAATTTTTCAACAAGTAGCTTCTGGCATGCCTTACGGTGGCATCGTAGCGACATCTACCGTAAAGATTCAGACTACAAGATCGGCACCATCGTCTCAAATTATGTTGAGAATCGATAGTAACGATCTGCTACACCCAAATCAATATTTTTTTTGTTGAAGAAGTAACGTCTGCTAGTGTCAACGAAATGTTTACAATGAAGCAAATATTGAAAAAGGTAATGGTTCAGGCGGGATTTGACCCCACGTCCCCAACGGCTTTCCGGGCCAACACGGACGTCCTACCTATTGGACCATTTAACCTGATTTTTTTTACTAAACCCGGAGTTTGAACCCCACCTGAACCCTTTATTAGGTTTCCGTACCCAAAGGGTAAAAACGGGACCCTATTACTGAGACTTCGCTGTCCGTCCGTCCGTCCGTCCGTCACCAGGCTGTATCTCAAAAGGTGATAGCTAGACAGTTGAAATTTTCACAGATTATATATTTCTATTGCCCCTATAACAAGAAGTACTAAAAATAAAATAAAATAAATATTTAAGGGGGGCTCCCATACAACAAACTTGTTATAGATTATGGTACGAAACCCTTCATGCGCGAGTCGGACTCGCACTTGCCCAATTTTTTATTTATTCGCTTCATTGGGTTTTCGCTAGCAGACGTTTCTGCTTTAACAAAAAAATATCAGTCTCCATCTATCTCTATCCATATCCGCCACCTCGAAGTTACTAAAAGTAAATAAATGTTGATAACATACTTTACATAATTTATTTATGACTAAACGGGTAAACTATTTGATTTTCCAGCTCTTAACAAAACGACGACGCGGTTGGCACAGTTCGTAGTGCACCTGCCTACTGAGCCGATGGTCCTGAGTTCGAATCCTGACAAGTACAAATATTTGTGTGATGGACTCAAATATTTGTTCCTGGGTCATATTAAGTATTATCGTCCTCTAGTGCTCATAGTATAAGCATTCGATTTGTTAATGTGTAAGATTTTCCATATTATTATCCATACTAATATTATAAATGCGAAAGTGTGTCTGTCTGTCTGTTACCTCTTCACGCTTAAACCGCTAAATCGGTTTTGATAAAATTTGGCATGGAGATAGTTTAAGATCCGAGGAAGGACATAGGATAGTTTTCATCCTGAAAATTATCCCTAAAAAGATTGAAAAGTCAGTAAGTAATTCATGATGACATTGATGACCCTGTAGGAAATGTAATTATTAGACCAAAAGCATAATTGCTTTTGCATTTGCTTAGGCGCTTTTAATAATCCCTTTTATTAAGGTGATTAGGTGGATATCTATCGTGCTGTACGCGCTTCCATACTTCCAAGTTCCACGCGGACGTAGTCGCGGGCAAAAGATAGTTCATAATAATTGGAAGGCAGAACTGTACAATATATCATCATCAAAACTTCCTACTAAATGAAACATGTGTCGCTGAAAGAGGTCCAATATTCCACACATCTGTATCACCAGCTTAAGGTATTATAACTAAACCAACATTAAAAACAAATGAAATATGAACCCGAGCTACCCCTAGAGGTCAACTCAAACAAAACTAAACTAATTCTTCATAGAGTCGAAGTTGCCGGACCTTAAAGTTTGTCCGGGTCGGCTTGATTCCACATTAGTATTCCGGGCGGCGGCGACGTGAGACTGATCTGATTAAGGACGTCTTTGGGAATCCCATGCCAGGGAACGGGTTAATTGATCAACGGATGAGTTTTATCATTATCCGTTGTGAGCCAGTAGACTAAAATACAAAATAAGAGTAATGCTTTTACTTAGGATTACAAAACATAATACTCTGAACAAACACCTTTTCAATTTAGGGATAACAGATAGCCCTCTATGCAGGGCATGCATGGAAGCAGAAGAAACCAGCAAACATATTCTACTAGATTGCAAACAGGTAGAAGTATACAGGACGAAGTACCTAGGATCCCCAAGTACCGTACACGACGCCACAAGCAACATTAAAGCTTTGATAAGGTTTGTCGAGGAGTTGGGGTGGTTGGAGTAGCGCTACCCCCTTTTCACGCAAAATAGGCACGTTGGATGTCGACTTGCAGAAAATGCCCAGCGCAACTAACTAACTAACTAACAAGGATTACAAAAGAAATACTACAGCGGACAGTGAAAATAATAAAAGCTTTTATTTTCACAATCATCATATTAGCTGAAAGAATAGTCTACTGCTGGAGAAAGGCGTCCCCAAAATATCATTACATTCATATTATATGTGAAAAGCATCCACAAGATGACCACGATCCTCAGCCATGATGGAGCGACCACAGAGAGGTCCCGATTTGCTATAATAACAAGTAAATAGGGCTGACTCTTCGCTCGTTCAAATAATTAAATAGGCACATCCAGAGAGGGAACGTAGCCAGTCTTATGGGAACCCTACCCCACGGGTTAGGATTTAGAGGATTGAGCTTTAGGTTTAGTTTTACTTTTGTGTAACTTAGTTAAGGTTTTATTTTTTTCATGACTTATTAACTGACGAAATATTTCTTTAATTCCCCAATTGTAGGTATTTAAAAGTCACAATTTCGATCTCGATTGTAAAATTCTTCAAGAAACTATCACTTAACAAGTGAAGTATGAAGCGAAGCTAATGTAAAATCTTTTATATTTTCAACTCAGAATCCATTTGAATCCCGCATATTTGCATACATGAATACAAATATTACCTCTTACAAATCGATACGGCTGGGATGTGCAAACATTTGATCAAATGTGGGTCAATGAGCAAAGGCAAGTTTTCGTACTGTCGGCGATTGATGACAAGTGGCTCCTCCAACTTGTAACGAAATAAAGTTTCCCTTTAAACCAGTGTAAGGGCTTTTGGGGTAAGGCTGCGTATATAATAAAGCGAAGCGGAATTTTATTAATAAAGGACTGACAACTTAAGTATGAACGAATGATTGACTCCAATCAATGTCTGGACCAACTCACGTTTCACCGAAATTATAGACCCTGTACCTGGAAGACGACGCCTCCTTTGCCAAGTCTCTATACCTTGTATTAGAATTTCTCACTTACTTGCACCTCTGCTGAACAATCATCATCATCATATCAGCCTATAGACGTCCATTGCAGGACAAAAGCCTCTCTCAAAGTTCTCCACAATGATCGGTCGTCCGCCGTCCTCATCCAGTTGCTTCCCGCGATTCTAACCTTGTCGTCGGTCCACATTCTTACGCTGCGTCTTCCGGTAAGTGGACGTCACTCAAGAACCTTTTGTGCCCCAAGGGCTTGGCATGGTTCTACGAGCAATAAACAATTCACTGCCATCTAATGAAATCAATGAGAATGCTTCTTGATAGGTCAATGTCGCAAATGTGTTAAACAAGTCTAAACGTCTTGTAAATAAGGGGAAAAATTCGCGTTAAAATAGTTACACAATGTTTTTGTTGTGGCTTAGTTTAGAAATTGGATTATTCGTCAATATTTTTAAGTAATTTCTAATTTAATAGTATGGCGGTAAGACCAGAGTTCGTCTAGAGAGTTATAACCATTTTAAAGCCACTAACCTGCGCTCATAACTCCCAAATCTAATTCTAAGATTTGATGCTTCTTAATTTTTATAACATTATATTCGTTTTACCAATTCCGTCAAGATTTTCTACAAAATCAATACCTACAAATCTTGACTACATCGTGTCTGATCATTATAGTGGTTTAGTAAAAGGATACGAGAACGCTCCGCGCATCCCAAACCAAAGCCTTACTCACTTTTCAACAAGCGCTGTTTGACATAGATACACCATCTCTCGTATGTACTCAAAGGAAAGTTAAGCCTTCAGGCCTTATCCCCAAGCCGCAAGATTGAAATCAGCGTGTGCAGTCTAATACGTATGTTAGCTGTCTCAAGTGATTCGATTTCCCCAACAGCGCTTTTCCCACGGAGTCTCTAAGAGCATTGTTTATTTAGATTGTCGATAAATTCTCTTCAATTCGGCTGACTAAGTCGATTTCCTAATCTTGGTTCTGTAGACTATTTTTAGCCTCGACAAAAAAAGAGGGGTATTATAAGTTTAAAATGTGTATATGTGTGTCTGTCTGTGGCATCATTGACGAATGGACGGTTTCTTCTTTATCGAAAGACATACATGTCTGTTGAGATGGTTCTTAGCTATGCTTGGTGGGAATAGGACCAGTAGTTTTCAAGAAACTCAGCTTTAATTGGAACAGGTGAGAAGATCTCAGCCAATATTGAAGCTAAGAATTAAATGCACCACAAGTCATGGCCAGTCCATAATCCTATGCATAATAAATAAAACAACGTTTATATAAATATCGTGACAATTTATTATACATATTAAATCCCTATAATAATTTTACAGTTTAAACATGTACCTACGATACGACAATACAAGTTATAAAGATCTCTTCCAGTCAACATTTGCGTAACCGGAGCTATTTTGTACATTTACAAACCAAACAAAATTATATAAGTTATTGAGTACAATATGGAAAGCAAGAATAATTAAAAAAAACACGAATATACAATATCTGAACTACAAATTCAAGCAAAGGTTTTTACCCACTTATCTTGAGATAGCCGCCTGTATAATTATCATCAGCGTTTTTCTGAAGATGTCCACTCACGTCCACATAACGTGATATTTGGTAAATACTGTGCGTGTAGTACTCCGAGCATGCGTTGAAAGCATTCTTTAAACAGTAAGTTTCCACGTAACCGTACGCCCAGTACAGAACCAAGTCCTGACTAGTGCATAATGACTTGGTGTAATGAAACTGTCCTGAATTGTTATTACTAAGCGTGCATTCGATACGAAGAAGCATTTCCTTATACCAACGCTCGGATTCCGAGTCATCGCCTTCCCTTTCGTCAAATTGTTCAGCTTCTTCGATTAAACGGTTCTTGTGATGCAAACACTCCGTTGAGTTGATGAACGTTGACTTCCTGTAGGAGTCGAGGAGGAGAACTCCGTTGTGCGTCGACTTGCCTCCCACGACTGCAACTTCAGCAATCCTGTTGTTGAGCACCAACATGTAATGCTCCGCCCTCCTGCTAGTAGCGATCCTACAGGAGATTATATCACCCGTGCGAGGGTGACGATTCTCCCATATCGATCGGAAAGACTGATTCAGTTCACCATCCAAAGTGCCAAAAATAAATTTGCCTTCATCCAAGCCCATCATGCTGTAGCCACGTATCGTGTTTTCCATAAATTTTCCATGTGCGATTGGCTGGTACACATACGAGTTAAAAAATGCACTGAGTGCACCTTCAACTTTGTTGATGGCAGCTGTGACGTCATAATCAGCTACGCTTTTAGTGAATCTTCGTGATCTTTTCTTGTCAGGACTGACTTTATTTCTTTTCCAACTGGCTAATTCATTCTTAATATCCAAGAGTTCTTTTGCCGTAAGTATACCTTCAGATGCAGAGGTAGAAGCATTAGATAAGCTTCCTTGCGTGATCTCACTGTTAGTAAATCTTCGTGGTCTTTTCTTGCCTTTTTTCCAACTGGCTAATTCATTCTTAATATCCAAGAGTTCTTTTGCCGTATGTATACCTTCAGATGCAGAAGTAGAAGCATTGTATAAGCTTCCTTGCGTGGTCTCACTGTTAGTAAATCTTCGTGGTCTTTTCTTGTCTTTTTTCCAACTAGCTAATTCATTCTTTATATCCAAGAGTTCTTTTGCCGTATGTATACCTTCAGATGCAGAGGTAGAATCATTTGATAAGCTTCCTTGCGTGATCTCACTGTTAGTAAATCTTCGTGGTCTTTTCTTGCCTTTTTTCCAACTGGCTAATTCATTCTTAATATCCAAGAGTTCTTTTGCCGTATGTATGCCTTCAGATGCAGACACAGAAGCGTTAGATATGCTTCCTTGCGTGATCTCACTGTGTCCACTCACTCCACAAAATAAAATACAGACAAAGATGAACCACTTCATGTTTGCTGACTGACTGACAGTAGTGTAGACAATGGTGTGTGAGCCACAAGCGAGTATTTATACCAACATGTTATCTATCACAGGTTTATACGGGGTAAATCACGGGTAAAACTTACTTAGGCAAAACAAACTCGTGAATACTCGGGTCAATTGGGCATGAGCGCTTATCACTACGGTCAGCTCAAGTAGGGACATATTTATGACGTTGCAATCGCATTATAAAGATAAAATTTATAATTATAACACATCTTTTTAAAGATACCTCACTCTAGAGTGTACCAAGTTTATATATTGACTCTGTTCCAATTCGTTATATAGTTGTAGTTAAATAATAGTGACATTGAGTAAAAAGTCCCATTTTTCGGTCTGCCATAGATAAAGACGTGTTTTATAGGTATATATTGATAAACGACATGATTACGTGTCCTTATGGAAACCTGAAGTGAACAACGGGCATTTTACTAAACGCGCCAATTTTTATTTTGTTGTCGATTTCTTGTTGTTTTCTCGGATTTCAATCAAAGTGAATTGGTAAAGTTGCTTATTCTCATCATGCTAAGTCTAATTTTACGCTATGTCCTACAAATTGTTCCATTGAGTTACACAAATGTAGTAACTACGAGAAAGCTCAATACTCAATACTTTATTGCACATAATGGTTTTACAAAACAGGTGGTAGGTGGCTTTGTATTTTGTACTAAAACTTAGTACAAAATGAGGAGCTCGAAATGAAAAAAATTGTAAATCGACTTGCCCATGGGCCAATTTATGTAAGTAATACATTGTATGTAACTAAATGGAGTAAACTGTGCAGCGTAAAATTGGGCTTACCGTGGTCAAAATAAGCAACACAGGTTATAAATACAAAGATAACAAATATAACATATAAAAAGGCGAACTTATCTCTATTATGGAATTGTTTACGATCAATTGACCCATCTGCTGGTTTTTCCTCCTGTTATAGAAAAATTGGGCAAGTGCGAGCCCGACTCGCGCATGAAGGGTTCCGTACCTATACATATATATAATCTATAACAAGTTTCTTGTATGGGAGCCCCCCTTAAATATTTATTTTATTTTATTTTTAGTATTTGTTGTTATAGCGGCAATAGAAATACATCATCTGTGAAAATTTCAACTGTCTAGCTATAACCGTTGTTGAGATACAGCCTGGTGACAGACGGACGGACGGACGGACGGACAGCGAAGTCTCAGTAATAGGGTCCCGTTTTTACCCTTTGGGTACGGAACCCTAAAAAGCAATACCATATTAATCCTATTACACATTATGGCATAGGTATGAGACGAGAACAGGACAATTTTTATTATTAAGATAAAAATGAAAAGTCAATCCCCAACCATCACATTAGAATATGCCCGACTATTTGATGGATTTAGATACCGAGAAATGGACATCATTGTTTCAACTCACCTTAGTTTCATAACCCCTAGGTCTCCCCTAACCCAGCTATATTTAATTATACCGCAAGACAAAATAAATAATTAACTCGAGCATGACAGGGGTTGGTCATCGAAACCGAGAAAGAAGACAACAATAACAAGAAAGTCTTAAGGAAAATGGTGCGTTACCCAGATGTCAAGAGTGAGCTGACGTTTGAGGATACTTGCGTGTATACTGGGGATGAGGGCCCTGATTCGACGAAGCATTGTGATATCTCAGTATCTGCTAAGACGAGTCATAACTTCGTCCCCATTTACACCAGAATGATTTTTCTTATTTACTCCATTGTATGAAATTCCTTTAGTTCTCTTAAGTTTTTCCGCCCGAAACGTGATACTTCGACTCCTGTTATAAAGCACGTTATGATGACATTTCATTCCATGTTTGAGAAAAATTCAGTACCATAATATAATTCAATCTAACTAACGCTTGCATCTGCCAATAGCAATTTAACGCAATATGCCACTATTCATAAACACCTATCAAAATTATGTTTATCTCAATGAGAAATAAAATGCCGTTGTCAAAGATATCTTATTGCGGCGAGACCTCGGATATATGCCATTAAAAATGTCGAATTCAGTATCAGATCTCAATTCTGGAAGGGTCTTTTAAGATTTGGAGGAGGCAGATATGTAACGTCATCCTTACACATAAGAAGGATTTAATAATGTTGAAGTCAGAAACTTATTTTTAGGTCACTTTATAAGTAACTGACGAAACGGAACAATGAATAATAATACGTATAATATTATACATGAACATGAAAATGTTCCTTAAAATTAATTTTTAGATATCCATCAAAGAAAAAAAGAAAACTGGTCAAGTGCGAGTCGGACTCTCGTACGAAGGGATCCGTACCATCAAATAAAATAACTGGCCGGTGTATTTGTGGCGCTGGATATAAACGAGGTGCAAAGCTAACGCAACCGACAACTTTAATACCTATTTATTTTATTCTGTTTTTAGTATTTGTTGTGTAGCGGCCACAGACACAAATACATCATTTGTGAAAATTTTAACCGTCGAGCTATCACGGTTCATGAGATACAGCCTGGTGACAGACAGACGGACAGCCGCGCCATAGTAATAGGGTCCCGCTTTTTTGCTACCTAGCCAGCTTCGCTCCGTTATAATAAATATGGCCCACGAATTTTCATAACATACCTACCTGAAAAAATCAGCATATATCCACATACCCGTATTAATATTTATGAAAGAGCCATCAGTGCAGGCATTAGGGGAGGCCGGGGCTATATTAATCCGTCGGTCAAGACGGCTCCCTGTCGCGGCGTGCCCATTTATCCCCGGTCGACCTAATTTCTAAACACGATGGGATTGTTACACAGTTGCCGCTATGCTATGTGTCAATTCAATTCAATTTCTTTATTTTATAATATTTTCTTCGGTTTCCGCGACTGTCACAACTCACTCACACATTTAAAATGTAGATTGGTTGACAACCTTTGACAACGGTATGTGTAAAGGTACTGAAACGTCAGGGAGGCTCAAATAATTAATATACGCGATATAATCCGTTTAAATTGTTTTATTTAAATTCTTTATTTTATATTTAAAATCCATATTATTTGTTAGCGACAATAACTTCACAAGCTAGAGTTACCTAGTGTTATAAGACAAGAATAAAAAAAAATAAAAAATCACACTGTACACTAGGATTAATCTCCGCAGGAGTGGAGAGACCCACCATTAGTTTGAGAACTAAATCAATCTCTTAAGAGCATTTTTTTTTCTCATAATTATCATTATCATCATCATAAGATCGCCTATCGTTTACCTCTATTGTACGAATAATGATAAGTGTTATCTGTATTTGTATTTATTTCTTCTTGAGGGTGTGTAAAAACAAGTATTTTATTATATTTAAGAGCTAGGCTCTTGTTGTTGGAGTAATTTTCAGCTCATTCTACATGCCGCTTTTTTAGGGTTCCGTACCCAAAGGGTAAAAACGGCACCCTATTACTGAGACTTCGCTGTCCGTCCGTCCGTCCGTCCGTCCGTCCGTCTGTCACCAGGCTGTATCTCAAGAACGGTGATAGCTAGACAGTTGAAATTTTCACAGATGATGTATTTCTATTGCCGCTATAACAACAAATACTAAAAATAAAATAAAATAAATATTTAAGGGGGGCTCCCATACAACAAACTTGTTAGAGATTATATATATATATGTATTATAGGTACGGAACCCTTCATGCGCGAGTCGGACTCGCACTTGCCCAATTTTTAAAATAGTCTTTAAGCATAACCTAAAGTCTAATCTTTTCAAAATGATGTTTACGCATAATTTATGAATGTTTTAAAAGCATTTTTATACACACACTGTTTTTACTCAATACGGAATATGAGGCAGATTTGTTCGCAATTTCACATACGAAGGGCTAAAAATCTAAAAGTAAATAGAGTAAAAGCAGCTTAATTTTCTTCGTGGAAGAGCAAAATGACATTGTCGAGTATGTTTTGTTTCAGTGTAGTCGGCCAAAAAGTTTCATAACTCATAACTATACCTCTGGGGTACAAATTATTTGACACTAGGCCTACAGTAGCGTCAAATCATTCGTGCCCCCAAAACTCCGGGGTACGCTCATAACATAACCCGTGCATGACAAGCGATACTTCTAAATGTTTAAAATGTGTTATATCTGTTTGATGTCATGTACAATAGCTTTATCGTTTACTAGCTTTTGCCCGCGACTACGTCCGCGTGGAACTTGGAAGTATGGAAGCAACCTCGTACAACACGATAGATATCCACCTAATCACCTTAATTAATAAAAGGGATTATTAAAAGTGCCTAAGCAAATGTAAGAGCAATTGCGATTTTGGTCTAATCATTACATTTCCTACAGGGTCATCAATGTCATCATGAATTACTTACTCACTTTTCAATCTTTTTAGGGATAATTTCCAGGATGAAAACTATCCTATTTCCTTCCTCGGATCTTAAACTATCTCCATGCCAAATTTCATCAAAATCGATTCAGCGGTTTAAGCGTGAAGAGGTTACAGACAGACAGACACACTTTCGCATTTGTAATATTAGTATGGATTAGTATGGATTTTCCACGTGATAAACGTATTCATCACGTTGGTCATCTGAATACAAAATAAGGATAAAGGTTATTTGTTTTGACGACGCGGTTGGCGCAGTGGCTAAGCAACTGCCTGCTGAGCTGACGGTCCTGGGTTCGAATCCCGGCAAGAGCAAATATTTGTGTGATGAACTCGAATATTTGTGCCTGGGTCATGGATGTTATTTGTATTTAAGTATGTATTTATTTATATAAGTATGTTTATCGTCGTCTAGTATCCATAACACAAGCCTACTAGAGCTTACTGTGGGACTAGATTGATTTGTGTGAGGTTGTCCGATATTTAGGTATTTTATTTATTTATTTATTGTTATATTGAAAAACTTCATCAGTGTGGCACCGGCATAACCGTTGCCTTAGTGCGACCGAATATTAATTATAAGCGATAATGTAGCGACTTGTCTGGATTATTATTTTATATTAGGGGCTGTTTAAGCGAGATTACGCGAGAAAAACTTGTCCACCGACTATGAAGAAACAAAAAGGAGGGTTATGACTTTTCTTCTGCGTGGTTGAAGTTCACGAGCGCATCTAGACTGACACATATACAAATACAAATACTCTTTATTGCACACCTCCAACATAAAGGAATATACAACATAACATGAGATACATTAAAATAACAGGCAGAGGTAAACAACAGGCGGTCTTATCGCTAAATAGCGATCTCTTCCAGACAACCTTCAGGTAGCGGAGTAGTTGAAAATTAATGTTTGAAATTAGTAGGTGGTGCATAATAATAATAGGACTAAATGAACGACTACCATAAAAGACAAAAGTAATAAACATAGGTACATAAATAAAAATATACAGATATACTTACATAAATACTTAGACATAATAAATAAATATGTCGTAGACGGTCATGAGTATGGACGCTCAACGAAGCCGGCGCGTCATTGGAAGGCGACAGTAGCGCCCTCTTGAACCTGTTTTGGCGCGCTAGACAGAGTCTTGGCGGTTCACTCAGCGAACGCCCACCGACACTTCACTCTGGGTCGCCGTCAAGTGCACTACTGCCTTGGAACTGTCCCGTTTCGTTGTGCTCTATACCAAGTTAGAATCAGTGAAACCTTATAACTCAACAATACAGTGTTAATTTAATAAAGACTATTGTGAGACTTTGATAACCTAGCTTACAGACCTCTGTGCCAGGAACTGTTATTTTGTGCTTCATTGTATAAGGAATAAATCAAGTTAATTGCATCCGTAGTGTTTCATCTCGCTCGAACTACCTCCTCGTCCACAGCTATATCGAATAGCTCAACTAATGTGCAACACACCGCACCCGGCCATCCGTACCCGTCCCCGACATCAGAAGTTGGGATGGTATCTACGGCCCATGAGCGAACACGAAGAATGATGGAACACGAAGCGAATAAAACGGAAGAAAAAAGTTTATGGTTACTCTTTGAAATACAACGAACTTGACATCACTAAATCAAGGAACAAGAGCTACAAGCGTTTCCGTTATTTAAACTCAAGCTAACACCGTCACGGAGACCTACAAAACCAACAGCGGGACACATCGTCAGTCGTTGCACCAGTGGAAGTGACCCAGAAGCGACGGTCAACTACAAGCGACGCGTGGACGTACATCACTATGGCCTCTCCGACACATTTTGAAAAACACATCAGGTCAGTCGTTAACTTTTCACTACGATTCCGATATTTTGTTCACAAATAAAAGTGTAGCTAGATTCTGGGGTAGACTTGAGTTACACTTATTCAGTTTAGTGGGTATTTGTCAAAAAAAAGTACTAACGGGTACTGGTAAAAGCAACCCTCCAAGTAAAAAGTTGAATATTGCGTGATAGAAATTAATAATCATGTGAAACAAAGTTTATTGCACGTTTTTCTAACGATTGTTTTCGTAGTGATATAATATGACCGAACGCGAAATGTTTCTACAGAGATTTAGTGTTGATTAATATGACCACTACGCAGTTTACCTACCATTATTAAAGTTTATCATTTAAAAATTGCGCTATGAGGGTGCATCAATCATACAATGTACCTAGTCGTAGGGGCGGCTGCGGTAATAATAATCTACCCTCTTTTCATAATTTTCCGATCGTTCCGTAGAATTGAATTTGTTGACGTCTTGAATACTTTCTTACACAGTGTACTTTAGCTGGTGTATAGTTTAGCGTCTATAACTTCCGTAAGAACTGGTGAGCTTGAGATTCATTTAAACGATCCTAATGATACTTTTAATTGTGGTACTGAAGACACTAATAGGTTTAGGAAAATATTAGAACACAAGAATTTGAAATTGAAGTTTGATTTTTATCATTAATGTTTTAATAATCGGTAAAGCCTTGGTAATCCAAAAATTATCATACAAAGTAAAGTTTGTTATTAAAAAGCAAATAATGATTTGATTTAAATCTGTTCTTGCATCTACGCCGTAGATTATTTGTTCACATTAACGAATCATAATTTTAGTGTAACTTTGTTAGATTGATTTGAATTTTCTTTTTTTTTTTTGTTGGATTTAAGGTAAAACGACCGAGCTTTGTGATACTGTGCTTCGAGTTTTTGTTTCAGGAAAAGATACGCGAACTTAGCAGCTAACACCGAAGCCATTAGTCGTCTGCTTCAGCTGCCGCGGTACAGACGTCACGCGAAGAACTGCACGAAGGCGAGCATTATGGCGCCTTGATCGACCAGGAAGAGGGTTGACGTGTGACGTCACCACACCATATGAGACAATCTGGTGAGCAGTTCTCATTTTATTGCGATTCACTTGCCGAGTGATCGCTTATGGAAGAGTCGATTTCCAATAAGTTCCATGGCACTTGGTTGAACAAATCAGTGACTATGTATGACTTTTCTCAGTCTAGCTAAAATCGTTAGTACTGTGCAGTAAATCGAGTTACTGGAGCGAGCCTATTAGAAATGTTGTCATGTAGTATTGTAAATTGCAAGACCATTTGTCATAAATTTGACTTTGAGTTCTCATTTTATTGCGATTCACTTGCCGAGTGATCGCTTATGGAAGAGTCGATTTCCAATAAGTTCCATGGCACTTGGTTGAACAAATCAGTGACTATGTATGACTTTTCTCAGTCTAGCTAAAATCGTTAGTACTGTGCAGTAAATCGAGTTACTGGAGCGAGCCTATTAGAAATGTTGTCATGTAGTATTGTAAATTGCAAGACCATTTGTCATAAATTTGACTTTCAAACGTACAAATACGCTCATCCGGAAAATGCCTCAATGTCAAGTCCCTTTAGAGTTAGATTATTCGAGCGATGATAATGAAGTTGTCGGTACTTCTGCTGTTCCAAGCACTAGTAACAGAGATCAAGCATCGTGATTTGTTGGCTGCCCGTATTCACCTGTCATAGTCGTAACTGCGGCCATTGGTCGTTCAGAGCGCGGTGCGTGGCGGTGATGCGGCTGAGCCCGGGTCTCTATGAGACTAATTGGCTGACTTGGAGTGGCCCGGGAATCATAGCGATTCTATTCTGCGAAGTTTTGGCTGACTTGGAGTGGCCCGGGAATCATAGCTATTCTATTCTGCGAAGTTAATTGGGCTCATTGCGTAATGAAGCCCCGGGAGACTGCTGTCTCTAGTATAGTGAGTTTGTGAAATCAAATCACGATTCAAGATGCAATTGTTGATTCAGATTGTTTCGGTGAGCATGACATGTGACTTTGAGACATTTTACCTTGTCGATAGGGTTGACTCGGCGATCGAGATACCTGTTTTATCGAATGGATTTTTGTTGATTTCAATGTTTTGCTATTCAATACTTAAGGCGAGCCAAAAGGAAGTTAAATGATGGTACATGGTTCGTAATGTGTTTTCTAAGGTAGAAGTGATAAATAACTAGTTTGTTTCACAACAAGTAACATTGTAGTACAATCTCATTTAAAACGTATTGCACTATTGAAAGAATAAGCAATGTTACAATTGGTAATTCGTTGGTATCCTACATACCATAATTCGATTTGTATCTTTGAAATATTGCGGTTATAAAACAAAAACTTTCACTTAATTGTCAAAATATTTTTTTGGTGTCAGTAACTATTTGATGCGAAAGGAAAGATGAAGTTTTTGTTTTGTCTTACCATTTTGTCGTGTTTGTCAGGAGTGACCGAGCGGATACTGTTTTGGTTGTTGATTGTTTCAGAGCAACACACGAGGACGTGTGTTATCGCAGGATGGCCGTGTCGTAGACGGTCATGAGTATGGACGCTCAACGAAGCCGGCGCGTCATTGGAAGGCGACAGTAGCGCCCTCTTGAACCTGTTTTGGCGCGCTAGACAGAGTCTTGGCGGTTCACTCAGCGAACGCCCACCGACACTTCACTCTGGGTCGCCGTCAAGTGCACTACTGCCTTGGAACTGTCCCGTTTCGTTGTGCTATACCAAGTTAGAATCAGTGAAACCTTATAACTCAACAATACAGTGTTAATTTAATAAAGACTATTGTGAGACTTTGATAACCTAGCTTACAGACCTCTGTGCCAGGAACTGTTATTTTGTGCTTCATTGTATAAGGAATAAATCAAGTTAATTGCATCCGTAGTGTTTCATCTCGCTCGAACTACCTCCTCGTCCACAGCTATATCGAATAGCTCAACTAATGTGCAACACACCGCACCCGGCCATCCGTACCCGTCCCCGACAAATATATTGTAAAGTAATAAATAAAACAAAAACAGTATGAGCCACAAAGTTAAAGGAGCGATTATTATTGCAGTGTACTAAGGGAGAGACAAGTAGTGTTTTTTGACGAGGGTTTTAAATGTCGCAAGAGATTGGGCACGCCTTATATCCAGAGGAAGCGAATTCCACAGTAAAGTAGCCCGGAATGTAAAAGAACCATTATAAAATTTAGAGGATGAAGGGGGAACAGTAAGAACTAAGTTTTGTGCAGAGCGAACAGAACGCAAATATCTGAAACGCTCCTTGAGGTAGCGGGGCGTTGTGGGGTTAAATAGTACATTATAAAGAAGAGACAGAATATGGGAGTGACGACGAGAACGGATTGAGAGCCACTTGAGCTGAGACCGGAAGTCGGATACATGGTCATACTTGCGTAACCCAAATATGAACCGAATGCAGATGTTTTGGATACGCTCAAGCTTATTAAGCTGCTCCTCCGTGAGGTCAAGGTAACCTATGTCAGCATAGTCCAATATAGGAAGAAGTAGAGTTTGAGAGAGCGCAATTTTGGTGGCAATAGGCAGAAAATTACTGAGCCTTCTGAGAGAACCAATATATATAATATATATTTTCCAATGTAAGGAGGTCTTTGTAATAAAACATCTTCTATTCCTATAAATAGATTTTATATTTACAATATAACGACTAGAAATAGAAGGGCGTTTGCGGAGGAGAAAAAGAAAGTTTTTTTTTAAATAAACAAACACATTTTCCTTTTTATAACTCCGTGAATTTATTTTCTAGTAACAGTGTTCTGCACGGGTACATAAAAATCTAAAAGATTACACACACAAACATAAGACATAAGGGTCAAATAAAAGAGTACTGTATAAGGTAAAACTTCATCAGTGTGGCACCGGCATAACCGTTGGATTAGTGCGAGCGAGAACGCCCAGGTAAATTATAAGCGATAATGTAGCGACTTGTCTGGATTAGTCTTTTATATTAGGGGCTGTTTGTGGCGAGAATAAGCGAGACAACTTTTCGTTGTAAGAAACGTGAGGGACATGCAGAAATACTAGGAAAGTTTTGTTTGTGAAGAGTCTTAGTTTGTCGTGTGAACAATTTTAAGAAAGTAGTTTACAGGAATTGTTGTTGATTGCGCAACACAAGCGAGTACTTTATTCTCGTTGTGAGAAAATGGTGTCATGTAAATTATGTGTATGCAACTATATTATCCATATATATATGCCTAAAAAGTGTCGGTCCGGCCCAGGGATAATGGCGCTGGCGCTACAAACAGCTTTCATATAATATGCATACGTCATATTGCGTTATTAAACATCAGTAGCTATTTGTCAAGGATTTGTCATAGATCAAATTTAAAACATTGTTTACCGGAATGCTGATCAATCCTTCGTTCTTCTTGCGAAATAAATAATAAATCCTATCGAAAAATATATGACTGGATAGTTTGTCTCTATTATGCAAAAATACTTCAAATTTGGGGAATATTTAGTCCTGTTTGCTCTTTGTTTACATATTTGACATTCACTGACTTTCAACGTCAGTTACCAAAAATTTGTCGTTGCTAGAAAAGTAAATTATTATCACTAACAATCCGCAATCGTGCGTGGGCTAAAAACGACCCTTTCTAATTAATCAAAGAAAACGGGGATGACACTACAGTGTTGCCAGTTTTTAAATTCTACTCTTTTTTGTCAGACTATAGTTCCATGATTGTAAGATGACGTTAGTATTATTATACTATCTATCTGAACCTTACGATATTTTTAGGGAAGGTGAGCTTATACCGACTGGCACGCTTGTACCAAATGACTATAGCAAGAATATAGTTAGATACAGAAACCTACAAATTACACAATCACTAAGTACATTATCATATTTAATGTTGGTAAATAAAAACCAGTCCTGTCCTATAAAATATAATCAAGCACTATACATGTATAATGGGCTTACATCATTTTCATAAATTTCGTATCCAAAAGTGAAAAAAAAAACGAAAACTATTTAGTGTAGTGTACCTAATAAGAAAAAATAAAATTATATAACCATTTTATTTACGTTATAAAGGTTTTCCCTCTTATCCCAATTGAAATAACCTCAAGCAATCCCAGGGCATGACAGTTTCCACGTCATTTATACACCGTGACATATGCCAACCCACAAAAACCTCACGGGAGCGCACACCATTCCTGTCACAACTCTTGACAAATGCCCCTTTAACCAATAAAACGATGAGACCGACGCAGTCCATTTCTTAAACAAACGACGAAATTTCCAACACAATAATCCCCAGAGCGAGTTGTGAAACAACCACATAAACCCAGATTACGACCATACTCCCCCATTAAAATTACCAACTTCTCGGCAACTTTACTTGAACAAAGTCCATTCCCGGCTTAACAAGACATGTCAACATTAGAATACAAATGTACCGCGCAATGCAATGAGAACAATGGCTAGTAGTTCACCGCTAATATTGGATGTTTTCGTCGCTGTGTTAATGTGGGATTTTGGATGTGTAATCCGTTTTAGAGGCGAAATGAGATGAAGTCAAATAACTTTTAATGAGAAAACATTGTACTAGAAAATAATAATAAAGTGTTTGATATAATTAAGATAAGATGTTGTCCTTGAGATCTTTTGAAATATAAAGAAGTAAAATATAGGAGTTTGCTCTCTTAAAGTTGTTTAATTTTGACGATGGAGACGGAAGGTGGCCGTAGGGATTAACTACTAAACAGCACATGATAAACCCAACGTGTTTGGGCTCTTGATTTGTCTCGATGAAAGCGTGACTCAATTTTCATTTTCTGAAGAATGTACTCGTGTGAAAGGATATAATAAGCTTGTCCAAAAGTATTTTCTTAGAGCATACTCGTATTTTGTATCGTTTAGTTACTTCACCTTACTTATTACTTACACAAGGCGCAGGCACTTTCTCAGAATACCAACAATAAACTTTTGTCCCAGCCAAGTTATTATTATTATTTGTTTTCGCACCTACTCACGGGATAAAAGTGTCCTGGAAGTTCGGGTGGGCGTGCGCTAAGCCGAAACCAGTTCATAGATAACCATGCGACAATTTAATGAAATGTAAACAGTAATGTGACCAACTTTTCTATGAACTGAAGGGTGGCGCCACAATCTTCACTCGCAGAGCACTCAGACACTGACAATCGTGTGGAATGCTACTCCAACCTGTGACATGCAATTATGTGAGTCGTTCGTCGATAAGTATTGTAGTCATTGTTAATTCAGTTATTCGAAAATTTTATTTATTTATTTATTCAATCTTTACTGCAAAAATAAAAAAATACAAGTCGTACGAAAGGTGGACTTAATGCCATACGGCATTCTCTATCAGTCAGATAAGTTGTGGGGTTGAAAACGTAAAAATTATAAATCAGCCATTTCATGACGTCTACAAAGAGCCAGAGACGCTGACGATAGGCAGTAGTAATTGAGAACCTGACTTGCCTTACTGTTGGCCAACGACCTTTCAAATTATAGAAATGAGCCGACCTTGTCCTGCCATCATTGATGAACTCTGCCGCATCTTTGGTTGACCCCTAAGCTATTTTTTTCTAGATTTATAAACCATTTCCTAGTACCGAGTTTATTATGCTTATTTCAAATGAAAAACTTACTAAACTTCTGAAAGAGGCAGTAGAGGCAAGCAACGCTAATCATCGCTGGAAGAGTTTCGGATTATTCCGCCGCCGCATTGGCCTCAGCCGCTCTTTACCTAGTTTTTGCAGGCGTTTAGAATTTATTAGCGTCGTGAGCTCCAGGGTTATCACTTGATGTATTCTTAAGGATCGACCATACCGTTGCTTAAAAACTAGTGACGTTTCGCGGTGTGTTGAAAACATGACGCATGCGCGTAAAAGGTCAGGTAACGTCTGTTCAGATTTTAGCGCGAAAGAAGCACTAATTTATACAAATGACATGAATTTTTCATACCGCAAATACCGTAAATAACGTAGATACCTTAGGCCATTTATAAATTTACTGAGGTTCATTTGCGTTGTAAATTATCGCAGATAAAAAGAAATGCTGTAAGACTAGAAATTATACGAGACACCCAATTTATATTCATATGAGAATCTTGGGAATGAAGGAGAAAACAACGATCTGGTTTGATGAAATTAAATATTTTTTATAAGGTAGCCATATTGTTACCTACGTTGATTAATATAGTAATCCATACAGCAGCGGTTAACAAGCTAATTGTAATCTGGCTTCAATTTAATGAGGCATTGTAATACCTGGAGCACTGAACATTTTCCAAAAATATAGCGGACTAGCTTATGTATTTGACGTTTTCTACGTACAATTAGAGTTTCGACAACTTTATTATCCCTTCAATTCACGCCAAAAAGATTGAAATAACTTTCCTTAAAACATTAATCAATAAGTGTTTTCTCAAACATGCAATGAAATGTCGTCATAACGTACGTTATAACGCTTTGGGCGGAACAACTCGAGAGAACTGTAAAGGAATTTCATACAAAATTGAAGGCAATTCATACAAAAAAAAATTAAACATGACGTTTGTGTTCATGAACAGGCTAAACAGCTGAATTATATATATTTTTTAGTGGTGTTTTTATTAGTTTTATTGCATTGTTTGAGAAAAGCACTATACTTATAGCCTTAGCCGTGAAAAGGGCTTGCCGGCTTCGTATCACTATCCGCTCTCCCTACGGTCGGGCGTCTATACCTTCGCAGCCGGCAAGCCCTTATTTCCCGGCGTGTGAAGTAATGTACTATTTTGGCAGCCCTGCCTAGTCGCGGTTCGTTTGTCCTGGCCCGCTGTCGGGTAGTTTCGCTTACTTACCGTCGGGACACCGTCCAGGCTCCCCCGGGATCTTGTTCGAAGTACTTTCAAGGAAGCCTTTCGCATTTACTTAAGGGGACGTTGGAGAATTTATCACGACTCGGACGGCTACGGAAAATGCTCGGTAAACAACTGAGTGCTCTAATAATTTAGGTAATCTTTGGAAACAGACATAAACTTTGGTCGACAGTTTCAATCGATTTTAATGAAACTTTTCCTTTAAGATGGACTCCTGTATCCTATTATTTCGTGCTTCACGGCGACAAGTTTGTACAGGATTAAAATAATGTCTGTTACCTTTATTTATTGGAAGCTTGAAATTTCTATGCCCAGAAAGTTCTTAAGCATTCTCTTTGATATAATAATACTTTATATATCAGGTTGCGGTGGTAGTGAATTCATTAGTGAATGTCCCAGATTGCAGGTGCTTAATAAATATGCGATAAGGGGCTTTTCTAATTACCGCCCGGGGTTTGTCTACGTCTTGCCTTGGTCAAATGGTCAGGAAAAGAGATTTGCTTCCAGAGAAAACCTAGTAACGGCTAAGGATGGCGTACATTATTGAAGTTATGTGGCCCTATAAAACAGGTTCGTGACGATAGTCTATGAAATCCGATACGTTTTGGGTTTGGATAATTTGAAACCACACAAATATCATAAAGGCGAAAGGTTGTGAGTGTGTCTGTGTGTCTGTTTGTTACTTCTGCACGCTAGACAAATTTTGATACATTCTGGTGTGAAGGTAGCTTACACCCTAGATTAACACATAGGCTAGTTTCTATCCCGAAAACATGTAGTGTTGTTGTGGGATGAGCGGGTAACACCGCGCTAGTAATTTATAAATGCGCAATTTCCGTTTTTAAATAACTGTCAAGATGAAAAAATATATTTGAATGCCATTTGATCCTCGGCATTACGATTTAATGTCAAATTTATGATTTTCTGCTGCTGTTACGCTATGAGTCATAGCATGACCAGTACAAAGGCGCATAAGCAAACTCATAAATTAGCACGTTTCGCATATGCAACTAACAAGAAACTACAAGAAACCGTCCTAACTCCGTCCATAAAGTTCTGTGAGCCAACATGCGGCGCTAGAATCTCAGCTATATGGACATTTCTAGTTGTATAATTGTCGTTGTACTGAGTGAACGCTTTGAGAATGTCTAGCAAAAGCCTTCTTAAATTTTTCTTTATGATAGAAATCAAGTTTAGGTTAGTAAGTAAACTGTCTCACAACTCCTTCAAAGTTATTCATTGTTTGTTAAAAAATATTTTCTTTTCTTTTTCATAGCAACAATTTCATTAAATTGAGTATCAATTAAAAGTAAGTAAGTAGCGTTTTTTTAATTTATTTAACATTTTTTACTAAGCAGATTAGATTTGCTTTCGATTTAATTTTATTGCTACTATTTTCTTTTATGTACCTATTTTTTTAGTAAAATGTCTACGAACTGATTAATCTGCATCTTAAAGTACAAGATTTTCAGATTTCTATAAGTGTTCTATCAAATAATTTTAATCTTCTAAACAAGTGAAGACATTGCGTTCGGCAGATAATATGGTCTTTTGTGTTCATCTATTCATTTATATTGAAAACTAGCCTTTGGTCTCTAGGCCAACACGCAATACATTGTCGTGTATTTGCGAGTGAAGACCAGCTTCACCCTTGGGGTCGAACAGTAGGAGTCTCGTCACAGTGTGAACTTGATTTGTGGTAAGGGTGCCTACTATTAAGCTGTCGACCTTCCTGCAGGAGGAATTATGGCCGAAAGGTGTCTTGTTCCGGCGATTTCGCGGACGGTTGCCCGACACCCAGAAGCTACGTCGCAAGTCGCCGAACTAACGTGTTTATGTTTATTTTATATTATTGTTTAATTTGATATGTGTGCTGGTTTTAAGGTACTTATCTATGGGCCACAGCTGCCTGAAAATAAATGATATTGATTGATAGATTGAATACAATAAAATTAATCAAAGATGTGTAAGGTCTCTAAAGAAGTTCTATTCTACGATAGTTACTCTGTTTCTTAGACATAGTATTATGTATCTACACAGTAGTTGTACATAGCAATGTGCCGATGACAACTTTCCAATGTTGCGAAACATTCAACATGAGAAGTTACCGGTAACTTCTGAGAATGTTCTCGGGAACGAGAATTTATCCAAATACTTCAAAAAGACTCATAATTTCTGATATCTATACTTATGGCTAGCTTTGATTTAGTTACAGTAGTCTCATTGTATCTTTTCTCCTATTATTTTCACTGCATGTTGCTTTATTTTGTAAAATTACAGGATGCATGACATTTGATACATTCATATCAAAATCACAAATTAAAGTCAAAGCACTTAATTCGCAAATAATGATAATATGATACCATATTATCACCCGTACAGTAATATAACACATCAAATAACGTTTTTCTTGAAATTCACTTTAACGCCATCTCGCGGAATATTGAGATACCTCTATTTGATTTTGATTTAATTCAAATTCAAATTCAAATGTATGACCCTAATGATGTTCATCAAATTGTATGACGGGTCACATTAAAAGGCTAATTGTGCGAAACAATAATTTATTGCCACCTTGATAGATGTCGTTATAATTTATGTTCCCGTAGGACTATGACTATGAGATAATTATTTTTTATGTGCATTGAATAGTTCTCTATAATATATGAATAAATATAAGAACAATGTTTTAAATACCCCAGCTTCAGTCTACCTAAACTAAACCAATAATAGGTTAGAATCCCAGTATAGTGCCGATGAGATGACGCAGACAAATAATAAAGTAACATTATCGGCATACATGTATTTATTCTGACGACGACTTGAAAAAGTAAAAAAAAATGATAAAATGTAGGTATTATTGAATGATATAATTAAAAACACAATTTTAACTCAAAATAAAAATACCTCGTGATGTTCGAACTCTGAACCACTAGCAAAACTTAAGCGTCGCAGATTCCGCTATGCCATCGTTACAAAAGTGCTCGAAAATATCAATCAACTTGTTGTAACAGAAACCCGATACTGGAATTATTTCCATTGCAACTTCTGACGAAATGTTCTCGGCAATTTAATGAGAATTTAAAGAACTTACTGGAAACTCAACACTTATTATTAATATTTTTACGTTTACTATAGTGTAAAAGATCCGCAAATTATTACCACGTTCAAAAAGGTACCTACAAATGTTAATCATGTCCACAAAAAAGAATTTTTTAGGAAATAAATTTCATGTTGCGAGAATGTTCTCGGAACATTCTCGAGAACATTTCCACGTTTTGAGAATGTTCTGCAACTTGCACATTACTAGTTTTACACAGTTTCTAGGACTTTAAATAAAACCAACATTAGTAGATATTTCATGTTCGCTTAGACACACAAAGCTTAGTATTAATTGAAGCATTTAATTACATTCTGAAATATCACTCGATGAAGCATAATTTTCTACTAAGCAATTTTAATTGCCGACTCGTAATTTAAGTAGCGAAATACAAAGCATTCGTATCATTAATTATGCTCAAAGCGTGGAATTTAATAGGTTCCATTGATTGGACAGTATCTAGGTCTGCTAATGAGCAGCTCTGATTAGAGAGAGACGGCCATCGATTTCGACAAGCTGTCGACTCATTATCTGGTTCGGTCAAGTGCATAGTTAATTGCTAGGCATGCTTTGAAAGACGTTCTTGTTTACATATGTTTTTTGTGTTAAATATTCTATTTGGAAGTGTAGTGATCCCAAGATCACTCATAGGTCAGCCGCACTCATTGCTTGGTATGGCACCAGCGGGTCAGACGTTCGTCTCAGCCGGGTCTCACGTGACTTCCTTCTCCACCCGTACTCTCGAGACCATGTCATATTATATACAGATCTACAAACACTACAGTAAGTAAACAAATATTGTAAATGCGGCTCCACACTACGTGCGGAGGAGCTCGAGCGGGATTGGGCAGACCACGTCTGCCCTATGAACCCAGAAAAGTGGGCCAGCATAGCCACCAAGTGGGTGCCCCAAAATTGGCGACGTAGACGGGGCCGGTCCAGACGGAGATGGCGGGATGACATTGGCGCATTCCTCAGCAACTGGTCGGAGGCAGCGTCAGATAGGGACCTGCGGAAATCAAAGGGTGAGTACTTTGCCCAGCAGTGGGACAGTCATAGTTATAGGCTAGATAAATATTGCTTTCTTGTCATTGTGAAAAAATATTGTACGCTACGGATTTGTGGTAACTAAGCCCCAAACTTAAGCAAAATTTTGGTACTGACCTTCGGAGTACAAATGTAATTACCTATGTTATATTACTTTCAATTTGTGACCACAGTCGAAGCGCAAAACCGCTGAACGGATTTGAACCATTTTGGATAACCCGACAACGATTATGAGGATGGTTATAGAAATTTTTACCCGATCACAATGAAGATCAAAGCAGGTTATGACTTATTTCACCCGTTTTGGATGCACGTTCTTATGTTTCATAAACCTTTTACTCTTTTAATCGTTCTTATACAAAACTTCAAACCAAATCTCGGGTTTCGCAAAAACAAAAGATTTCTCCACGTAATCTTGAAAGAGACACCTCAATAACCCAAGCGAGCGCTCAATTCTTTAATTTCCTGCTTCTTTGACGGTTCACATGCAAAGCCTTCCAACGAGGGTTTATTTTTGAAGGCTGTTTGACGTAACGCAATAACTTGGCTGTATTTTGAGCCTCACTTGGTATGAGAGTATGAGGCTTTTTTGTGCTTCGTTTGCATGCAAATACGATTCTTTATCAAAAATGGGTTTGATATAAGGTATTACCTACTCGGGTTTATTTTAAGAATATTGACTAAGAAGTATTTTAGAAATATTAGAAGAGAATGGTTTAATTGATGTAAGTGCATCGAGTTGGTCGGATTGATACTGCCGTATCTTTCCGCCATCGCTCTACGCGACAATTCTTTCATCCTCACCACTTAGTTCGTTGGCAGTACACAACTGTGCAACTTTTCTAGAAATTTCCTGCCTCGTACTGCATTGCGGAATGAATTGTCGCTTGCGGTACTCCCGGACCGATGCTACCTTCAAACCTTCAAGAAAATAGCGTACTCCTACCGGAAAGGCCGGCAACGCACTTGTGACTCCTTTGGTGTTGCAGGTGTCTATGGGCGACGGTAATCGCTTTCCATCAGGCGATCCGTTTGCTCGTTTGCCCCGTATGACAAAAAGCATGCTGCGTCGACTCCAAATTAAAGGGATCAGGGCAAGAGAATGACGATTATGATTTTAGAAATACATATTCAAATATATCTTACCATTTTACTGACAGGCTATTTAATTATTTCACTTGAGATATTACGAAATTATTTAGCCAAAGACAACTTTCATGTTATATTTTCGTTCTAAAGGCCAGCAAATATTACAGAAAAATATAATAGACGGTATGTGTCGGGATCATGAAATAACTTAGGTAGGTTATATCAAAATCCTAAAACAATAATAAAACATTTGAAATGATGAACAATATTACCATTTACATTACATCAAAAAGTTACTTACAAATAAAAGTTTGTCGGTAATTACTTTCCAGAATTGTTCTTCTTTTAGTTATTACGTAACCATAAGAACTGAAACCTTGTTTTTCTTTCTACCACGGCCAGCATATCTTACTGCGACATCGCTTGTCGTGCAACTCAGTGTCAGCTGTCTTGCTCGCACGGTATTGAAAGGAAAGTGACAGGTAGTACCTATTTGTCGCGAGACAGACTCGCGTGTCAGTTATGCTTGACGGGCTGACAAATTTCAAGTTTGGATTAAGGGGCAAAATGAAGACTGTCACTTCGAGTCAAGCGTTCTTCAAAACCTCGTATCTAGTAAGTACGTTTACACAGAGATACGAGCTTAGTTTTAAGTAGGTATTTGTTACTTTTGTTTCGGTTGTCAACAGACGACCTACTACAGCTGCAGCTACGTCGAATAGATATCAGTGTAAAACGTTGAATCGAGGCACCAGATTAACAAGTCTTATATGTATGAGTTGTTTAATTTTACAAAAATGCTGCTATCTCACCATCCCAAGGGTTTCTCGGACCCTCGTCTCCAGAGTTCGCCGACCCAACTCCGGCAATATTAAAAAGGTTCTAAGATGTAGTTTCAATATTGAATTTTCATCTTGCTTAGAATTAAACTATTATAACATTATTAATAGTAAGATTGCTGGGAATATATTGCAAAGCCTTGATAACATTTAAATTAACCTTTTGTAAGAGAAGGTTAATTGAAATGTTTATAAATTGAATAATCAATTGAGTGGAAAATCTTAAAAGTAACCAGCGGCGGTTGAATTGCTTGGATTAGTTAAGGTTTTTATAGCAGTATTTTTAATTTAATATATTTATGAAATGGGAATATTTGAGTTCAGAATTGGCTATCGATTGAGGTCAGTGGGATGATTGTTATCTTTATTACACGATTAATAAATGATAAGGCATCTGCCATCCGGCACCTTGCCAACGTGGCGCCGTCTCGAATAGCTAGGACTTTGTATCCCTAGCTCAACACTACTTGCAAAGTTGACCAAAAATGGGTTTCCGCAGCGAAGTGTCTCAACAAAACTGACGTATTCACCCAACTTCGTTTAACTTCGCGATTAATTTTGAGCCACAATATAGGTTCTGTCTTTTCACTGAATAAAGAAGGCGCATCCGTCGACGGGGGCTTTTACCGTTGCGAACTACTTCCTACACCAAACTAAAACCCAATTAGATGACTATTACGTACAAGCTTGACAGTAAGAGACCAGCTTTGGCAATAGCTAAATCATCCGCTGTTCCGAGCGCCCGCGTACGGCAGCATATCACATTGTGGAATCGAAGCTATGCTGCGGCAAGCTTCCACAAAATAGTCAGCGATCACAGCCCGACAGGCTATTCGTTCAGCGCCACCTAAAAAAACAGTTTTTTTATTGGTCCACCGTTTTGCTTACATTCATCTTCCAAGATCTCTCCTGGTTTTATACGTGAACGTGTTGTACAGTAAGCCCTGCACCATACTAACGTTTCTGTTTAGTCCTATGGTTGACTGGTAGAGAATGCCTTATGACATTAAGTCCGCCATTTGTACTTTTACTTGTGTATTTTGTGCAATAAAGTTTAAATAAATAAGCTGTGTATGACACGTACGTATTCCCCTTGTGGTAATATTGGGCCGCGATGAGAATGGGATTGTATTTGGCATTTAGTCCTGATTGCTGTTATAATCATAAACTGATTATAGTTTAGCAATACAAATGAAAATGAAAATGAAAATGAAAAATGAAAAATTGTTTATTTTCCCTTTTTTAACAAGTACAATGTCTGCAGTGATTGGGACTTCCTTTTAGGTAAGTAGACCTGTGTTAGGATGCCCCGCTCTTCCATAACTGGTAAATAGGTAGGAAATATTATACATCTAGAGGTTACAAACATTTATATGACTGGACTAGATGTTACCATTTGATGTCTCCTGCGTAGATTCTCGAATTTTTTCATGGAATCTTCATAGTTTTTCAGTAGATTTTCAGAATTGATTTTCTAATCCCTTGCTTCCTAAAATTGCTTCTTTTATCTTCATTACATTTATGGGTAAATAAGTATGTCAGAAACGGCACTATCTTATAGCTATTGTCGGAGATATAGTTTATTTATTTATTTATTTAAACTTTATTGCACAAAACAAGTCAGTACAAATGGCGGACTTAATGCCAAATGGCATTCTCTACCAGTCAACCATAGGGCCAAACAGAGATACTAGAAGTGGGTGCAAATTAGAAATCTGATGGTACAGAGAGGATCTAGAGTACAAGTAAATACAAAATATTAATTATAGTATAGTTCATAGATATTTGGTTTTACTTTCTCATTTTCTTTTTCTCTTTTATCATCTTTACTGCAACCGAGTGTACCCATTCATCCATTTATGATCACTACCGTAAAACCTCTTATTTCAAACCGCGTCACAGTTTACGAGAAAATAATTGCCTCTCCGTCCTTACATTGTAGTCGTAAATCCTGTATGCGTGAACATAAAACAAACAACAAGCTTTCACTTAACGGGTTCGCCGTTTAAACAAAACGCAGATAAAACAAGACACACAAACACGCCCAAACCAGCGACTGTCGTGTATCACAACCGGGTAAAATGTTAACGTGTACAAAACAGTTTTGAAATTAATAACCCGCGTGTGCGTGGCAGGCATTGTGCTATCGCGGGTATTGCGGTTGTAATGAGTTTAGTGACGGTTTAAGAGTTGTGTGGCTGGATTCGGAGTTCTGAGCTGATTTTGACAACGATTGTTCTTGTCATCGTTTAGGAGTTGAAACTTGTAGAGATATTTTGTATAATTTCTGGTGGAGGCATATTTGTGCTGATGGCCTATTGGGCAAACAGGTTCTGGAGTAGAGAGTGCGAATACCTCACCAGGTGAATTGACGACGTAAAGACTGGTTGGGAAGCGAAAGAACGCAGGGAGCTTAGAACTCAATATAGTGGCATCGTAATAGGAAGACCTTACGCTCAGCACTGTACGACTGCGGACTGAACACAATAATTATGATGTAGGTATTTAGACATTATTCAATAATAAATAAATATTATGGGACAATCATACACAAATCGACCTAGTCCCAAACTAAGCAAAGCTTGTACTATGGGTACTAGACGACGATAGACATAATATATAAATACATATATATGTATCTATATAGATAACATCCATGACCCAATAACAAATATTCGAGTTCATCACACAAATATTTGCCCCGGCCGGGATTCGAACCCGGTATGTACCGCCGGCTCAGCAGTAGTTGTCTGCAAACTGCGCCAACCGCGCCGTCAATAATAAATAATGTCTACAACATAATCTCTATTTCCATCGAACTAGATATTGCTCCGCGATTTCGGTTTTACACTGAATTTGCTCATTGGTTTCGCAGAAACAAAGTTTGGTTTCAAAAAAATGTAGGTATTAATCGTTTATAATTTAAACTTTTCAATTTTCTAGGTGGAACAGACAAATAGTATATACTGGTACTAACTGAAAGAGATAGAATATTTTAACGTCGCCGTTGTGCAATTCTGATTATTCTGACATTTTACAATTTAATACATCTAAACGATAATAATAATGATCACAAAAAGGTGTTAATCTTAAAATTAAACTCAGCGATTATTTCAAAAAAATCATCATTGCCTCCGGTATAGTACGTACCTACCACCAAAACATATTTCCGAGCATTATAAAAATATGGTAAAGGTATGACCGTACGAGTTATACCTTTACAGGCTAATCCTGGATGATTGATCACCGGATTGCCGAGCCATTTTAACTAAATAGCGTAAAGATTGCACAGGTGCGCTGACGAGCACCTTTTCAAATTAGCAGCGAATGCATTTTCAATAGGCAATATGGAGACAAATGGTTGATTTGTTACTTTTGCTTCTACCTATTAAGAAAGATGATTCTTAAATCTGACCGTTACCTTTATATTAAAATGCACTTAATGCGCAACGACTTAAGTATGCGACTATAAACCGGAAGACACAGCGTAGGTCAGCCAGCCACAGAGTAGACTGATGACTTGTTAAAGATAGACCGCTATAGGTACGGAACTGTTCTTTGAGGAAGGCCTATTATTCGGCATTGTACGTCTTTTTACAGACCATAATGATGATGCTGGCTTTGAAAAATAGTTTTATCAGTTTTTACTGGCAGTTATATAGCATTACAGCTGCCAGGAAGGTAAATTTTATTTATAACAAAAACATGATCACGTATTAATAAGTGCTGATAGTCGTAATTGGTAAATTAACAATGTAGGCTTGTTATCTTCCTCACAAAGGATGAGTAAGCGTTTTTAAAACGTTATTTTCAGCGCCAATAAAGCTAATTAAACGTTAAATAGTCTGTAAGCGGAAGTATACAGGCTGTAAGCCCGTTCAATGGAGCTTGCGATTCTGCAAGTCACGCCACTGCCAATCTCCACCCCAACACAAATGACGCATCGATCTGTCTCATTTCTACCATCAGTAAGAGCGATAAGGACAGGGATACTACATTTAAGGAATCAGCATTGCGTGTTCTTAAACTGTTTGTTTCCCGTTCCCCGAAAACTTTTCATTAAGAAGTTTCTCCGCTAACATGAGGTGTAACAACGTAACAGAAGTTTTAAACACCAACCGACCGAAACAACACGGAGAAATCGGAACGAGGCCCGGAGTTACGGTGCAAATATTCTCATTCGACTTACGAAACTTTATTTATTCCAATTATAAGGAAAACGATTTACCAAGAAAAAGGATTTCTTTCATCAATAGTGGATTATTGAGCGAAGCAATCGGTGAAAGGAAATAAAACGCGCGATTAGAAAGAATACCTACAATGGAAGCGTTGGCAGCGAGGAAAAGAATTGAGAAATTGAACACCTTTTTTTTAACGTGAATTTAACATTACAAGCAATCGAACGTTTAAACGTTTGATTCTTAAATCTATACCACTTACACCACATAACCGTATTAACTTCACACATCTTTGATTATATTTCGGGTTGCCCCAAGGTTGTATCCTAGGTCCACTTGTGTTGACGGTCGGTCGTTTGGCGGAGCCTACCGGCTCATTATTCCATCCCTCCGTTTGTGTAAATATTTACCAAGCCGTCTCCTGAGAGCATTGTAGTGGTCAAACATTGTGTAAGGAGCCCGCCGCGCTGCCAAACCTCTGCGGAGACTTACGTACTTCAAAAGAGAACGCAAAGGATTGTGCCTCGTCTTCTGAAGTTACCCCGATTAAGTTAAGTGAAGAGTTTAAAATGATATTTGAGACCGAGACAATTGGAAGTTTAATCGAAAATGAACAACCAGAATTAACAGAATTTCATAGAAATGGAGCCAGCGGTGTTTTAGTTGTTTGTAATATTCGAGTGTATTTTAATCTCAACTCAGTTGTAGCTTTGTCTTTTGTATCGCAATTAATAATATTTCATAATTTCTATTAAGAATTTCTGTAGGTAAAAGGTCTTAACTTCAATTTAATAGTAAATTTACGTTTGATTTGTATTTTTTTTCAGCTTGATTATTGGTATCCAACAACACTTTTTTTTTTTACCGATCTTATTAATTAGGTAGGTACATTTAAATAACCAACTATCCTCTAAAGTTCAGCTCATTATGGGCGAACAAGAATAACTTTTTGTACAACGGTTGCAAAGAGAATGGTAAATTTTTGCAACACTTTTCTTGTTATCAACAATTATTTGTCAATGTTCATCCTTCGTAGGAAATATTACCGTGAATATACATTTATTACCTCTACTAAATTTGTAGTGAGCGGTCGTCTCATTTCATAAACGGCAGAAACTTTTTAAACTAGCCGGCTTAAATGTCTCCCTAAAAAAACCTAACATGTTTACGCGAAAGTTCGCTGAGCGCCAATAAGTCAAAACTTTTTTGCTATTTCCCTGGCGAGGGGTGTCGAAATCGGGACATTTGCTAAAGTGTTCCTCTAACTTTTTCCATATGAACTCGAGTGTCGCAGAGTTAACTTTTTATAACCCCTGCGCCTGTATTTCCAGATTTGATAACTTCGCTCTGGGACGTGCGCGCTGCATCTTGTTACTCTTAATCGATTATTCTTGGCGTTACGACTCGCAGCTAGAAACATCTTCTTCCCTTCTCGGTATTTTAATAAGGCACAGCGAAATTCAGTCATCTTTTACTTCATTATAATTTACGAAATAACTTTCCAGGGAGAATTACTCCAGTAATTCTTCGGAATTCCTTCCGATTTATCGCTAAACAATCAAAGCACTCGCGGGGCGTTTCTTAAAATTTTCCATTCGGCTCCTAAACTTTAGAGAACTTCACTGAAGATAGACGTTAACGAAGCCAAGAGTTGTTAATTTTGAGTTTAACTTTGAGTTTACGTGGTTCTAATCGATGATTTGTAGATGGAAATTTAATGAAATAGCCTCATTATTGTTGTTTCCGTTTGACTGGATTGGAGAAAGAAAGGTCAGATAGTTAGTTGGTAGGTTTCGATATTAATATTTTTCTTGTTGGTGTGCAATAAAGAATTGTTGTATTGTATTGTATTGTATGGTATTGTATTGTATTTTATAGTTCTAAGTAGGGTCGGTATTCATTTGGAGAATCAGATTCAAGAGAACGGGTCGAGAGCTGGGGACGCTGCGGCAATGAGGCATTATAATTTGTTAACTGTAGCGAGGAGCTGACAGTTGACCCGGATAAGGCGGCATCAAATCTCCTGTTGTTTACAGAAAAGGGCGAGTTTTATTGTGAAGAGCCAATAAGTCAAAACTTCCCTGCGCGACCTCCTCCCGAAGTTTAACAGCCGCGTCAATTATTTGCGCGACATCTATTTTTATTTTGTTCCTTCCTCCGTTTCAGCTCTTTGTTTCTCGTGAGCCGCCGTCAACTGTATTTTTTTTGTATTCCCTTCTCGTCCTTTAGGTGCGCGTAAATCAAATTTATAACTTTTATATATTTTTTTGACGACCATTATCTTGCGAGGGGAAAGTCAATATTACCTTTGCTGTAACAAACGTTTTGAAAACTTTTGTACCAAATAAACGTTACAAATTTTCTTTGATTTGCTTCATTTTGTGAGCGTATTTAATAGTATAGATTAAATTATTATCTATTTGATTTGACTGATTTATAAACACATGTATCTTGATAAGCATTGTTTGCGTTAATTAACAGCGTATTTGATTAAGCAAATATCATTAGCCTGGTCTTGATCAAAATTATGAATTAATGTTAATGAAAATCAAATAAACTCTTATCATGCGTATCAAATAACATCGCGCTTCAGAGAACGTCGATCAATTTTCAAATCTGTAACAATTAGCTCTCTTCATGGCTATGTCTAGAAAAAATCGTTGAAACGAAATGAAGCGTTGTTGAAACCTCGCTGGAATATTCTAGTAAAACACAGTTGAATCGCAGTAGGTATGCTAATACGAGTGATGTATTATTTACGTTCCTTTGTGGAGCTTCTTTGACACCAGCTCGATCTGAATCTGGGAAATGTCATCAATTATTTAGATTCGAGTCGTCAATCCGTCCATTTGAGCCGAGAGCTACTTCCATTTCAGGAGCAATTGTATTGTTTGTCTGTTTATACATGTATCCGAATAGAAGACTAGGTTTCCGTAGTTCTATCGTGGTATGAAATTATACAAATAGAGAGTTTATTATCAAATACATAGCTCAGAAATATTTTTACATTGATTGCGGGTAAACGAACACCGCTTTCTTACGATTCCTGAAATACACGATAAAATGATGTTGCATTTCATAAAAGATTTAGTATCAGTTTTCTTAACTAATTAGAAAAACGGTATAAACTCACGTACCGTTATACCGTTTTTATAATTAGTAAAGATGTCTCACGATAGTTTTAATAACATTATCAGTTTTCTTCTTTAGGAAACGAGTAATATATATACTTACGGGACTTCATCCGTGTGTGTTCTATTTGTTTCGCCTACTAAGGAGTTGATTTTCGGATAATCCCTTCTCAGTACACCTATTCACCTAGTGTCCCAAATTTCACTGGCTGAAGGGGCGAGCGCGCGTAATTTCTTGAGATGTGAGTTGCGTAATTTCGGGTGCGCCATATATATCGTGTCACTTGATCACATCGTAAGTACTTAGCGTAGCTAAATCACGTGATCACGTCACACTATATGGCGCGACCTATATTAGGAGACTCACAACTCAAAAATTACGCGTCTGGCTCACCCTGTCTGTCAGGCAATTATTGTATGTCACGGATTGCATCAAAATGATAAACATAAACATAAGTAATTTATATAACTCTAGAACAGACCAAGAGCTTATAAATTGCCGGAACATCAACTTACTCAAGCCGAGATTACTAGCAACCCAGTGATCGATGCCAGCGGATAGCTTAATAAAACGCAAATCCAGCATCGAACAGCGTGGCTTACCGAAGATTTGTAAGCCAGCGGGGTAAGCCCGTCGCATCTTACTGTTGGAGGTTTAGCAGAGTAAGCCAGAATCGTGAGTCATTACTAATTGCACGTCATGAATGTCTGAGTTAAATCTTTGGCTAAAACGTTGATGAGTAAGATTGCTCATAGTCGACTGAATTCAACCTAACTAGGAAGATGTTATTCATACGTTATTCAGCGGTGCAAAATGACTTAATTCTAGGAAATTTAATGTGTATTGGTCGCATGAAAGTTTAATCATTAATTCCAGGCAAGAATTAACATATTTCAGTACTCTTCATCACAAGTCATTTTATTTATTAAAATTCTTCCAAAAGAGTTATGTAAAGTGTTTGTGTAAATATAGTGTGTGAATTTTAACTTGGCCTTGGTTAATCTCACCATAATGTAAGCTTTGCGTAGTTAAATGACACTATGGCGCAGTATGAAAACAACAGGAATTATTTATTACATTATTATACACATTTAATAATTACTTACTAATAAAACTCAGTAATTGAATCTGGAGAAAGACTAATAATCGAAGAAGTCATTGATAATGATAACATTAATTTAGCAAAGAAAATTATTTTTTCAAATAAACATCCTATAACGAATCGCAAAAACTTATCAGACACTGAGACAATATTGATTCACGAAATAATAGTGATAGAAGGAAACTTGTCAAACATTCAGTCCTACAATAAAATTGTCTGCCGGCCCACAGAGCGGAAAGTTTACTAATTTTATTTGACGGCAATCGCTAGAGGAGATTAAAGATAGAGATCACTTAGTGGTTTGGAAGCAGGAAAATATTTTTTGTCACAAAAAGGGTCTAAGTAGATATCGTTGTCGTTTATAATGCCTTGAACTTTTTCGTACGTTAAACTTCATCGTATATAAAAAATTAGGCAAGTACCATAATCTATACCAAGTTTGATGTATGGGAGCCCCCTATATTTATTTTATTTTATTTTTAGTATTTGTTGTTATAGCAGCAATAGAAATACATCATCTGTGAAAATTTCCACTGTCTAGCTATCACCGTTCTTGAGATATAGCCTGGTGACAGACGGACGGACGGACGGACGGACGGACAGCGAAGTCTCAGTAATAGGGCCCCGTTTTTACCCTTTGCGTACGGAACCCTAATAAAAAACCATTTTCTTTGTTTCTAAAAGCATAGGAAATTACAATAATCCATCCATACTAATATTATAGATGCGAAAGTGTGTCTGTGTGTCTGTGACCTCTTCACGCTTCAACCGCTGAAGCGACTTAGATGAAATTTGGTATGGAGATAGTTTGAGACCCGGGAAAGGACAGAGGATACTTTTCATCCCGAATAAATTTAGTGTTCCCGTGGGATGAGCGGGTAACACCGCGAGGCACAGCTAGTATTGAGTAAAGCGCTGGTGATTTTATTTTTAGGTTTTGGTAATGTCTTCTTTTTTTAATATTCACGAATTATCTCAAACAAGTTTAATATAAACTGAATTGAGAACCAAACTCCGGCGGCGTTCATATATTTAGTTTAATGTTTGTAAAGCCTGACCAGAAATATATGAGGATGCGCCATATTGCGGAATTTCACTAGAACTAATTTCTTACACTGCCAATGATTTTATGATGGTTTGTCAACAATGTCAATGTCATTCGTGGTGCTTTCTTTAAAAGACAAATATTTATAAAAAACCAAAGAAAATGCCTATTCCACCATTCACAATCGTCCACGTAATATTATAAATAAAATGTAGATGTGTTTACTACACGGAAAACAGCCAGGAAAAGAGTGCATTCCATTAAATGATATTACGAGGTTACCATAAGAACTGACAGGTATTTAAACTAATGTCATTAGAGTGCGGTTGCAATTGGTTGCAAAATTGTTGCCAAATAAATCTTATAAATAGCGCCCTCTTGACAATCCTCATATATTTCTGGTCAGGCTTTACTATAATAAGAGTCTCGTGTCTCTGAGGTAATTAGTTAGTTGCGCTGGGCATTTTCCGCAAGTCAACATCCAACGTGCCTATTTTGCGTGAACTCAGATAGGTAAAAGTGCCCGCAGAATAAAGTTCATTACTTCATTACAATTCTAAGTTATATTGTTTAACAATTCGGAAATGACATTAATTCAAGTAGCTACTACGAGCTACATTGTATAAATTAATAACCCCAATGAAACAATACAGCAGAACGCTAACCAGTAAAAAGGTCATAACTGCCCGGTTTGTTCTACTAAGATACACCATTTCGGTTTGTTTATTAGTATGGCATTGGGCGCTGCGAGGCGACATCTCGAGTCAGGCTCCAGGATTTACGGCGGCGCTGCTAATTACTCGGTTTATCATAAATGCTAGATAACGTGTCGAGATATTGTCGACAGCCTTAGCGGATCAAGATGACGTGCTGTTTAAAATGTAATGAGAATTAATATGAGTCAACGAGGTAGCCGAGTTAAGATGAAATTGAAGACTGGCTGTTCAGAAGCAATCGATTATAATAAATAAATAAATTAGCCATCCTCACACAAAAAAGGCTCCAAAAGAAAGTGCACAAACTATAGGGGGATTGCTCTTCTCACAACAGCGTACAAAATCTTTTCTAATGTCCTGTTAAATAGACTTGAGCCGCATGCGGAAAGAATCCTTGGGGACTACCAATGTGGTTTTCGCAGAGGCCGCAGCACAATAGACCAGATTTTCCTGCTCAAGCAGTTAATGGAAAAGAGGTGGGAGTACGCACAAAGCGTCCATTCCTTATTTGTGGACTTTACTAAAGCCTATGACAGTATAGACCGGGGGGCCCTATATTCCATTCTTGTTAATTTTAACATCCCCAAAAAGTTAGTTGCCCTTATCGCAACAGCGACCAAAGAGAGCAGGATGAGGGTCCGAGTGGGAGGAGAGCTGACTGAAGAGTTCACGGTGATGACCGGCCTAAAGCAAGGAGATGCCCTGTCACCTATGCTTTTCAACTTGGCTCTAGAACACGTGGTGAGGAAAGTTCTAGCCCAAGACATAGGATTAGAGTTGGGTGGAAAACATAAGGTGATAGGGTACGCGGATGACCTAGCTTTATTAGGGGAAAGCCGTGAAGAAGTGGTGAAGGCAGCTAGTGTCCTGGAACGAGAGGCGTCAAGGGTGGGCCTCAGGATTAATCAGTCGAAAACCGAATACCTCCACATGAAACGCTACAAAAACACACGTGCCCGACGTGATAGCCTTCATGTTGGGGCCACTGTATATCCAGGAGTTGACAAGTTCCGGTACCTTGGTTGCACTATTACCGACACCAACACCAGGGAGGAAGAGATCCAAATGCGCATCCAAAATTGTCTGCGGTGTAGTGCAGCGCTCCATAAGGTCTTGGTGTCCAAGCTTCTCAGCAAGAATACAAAAATACGGATTTATAAGACTGTCATAAGACCCATCCTCATGTATGGCTGTGAAGCTTGGACACTGACCCTTAGGGAGGAAAGTCAGCTCCGGGTAGCAGAACGCAAAGTGCTTCGGAAGATCCTGGGGCCTACTAAGAGGAATGATGGTACGTGGCGGATCCGAACGAATGCCGAGATTGAGGAGCTGGTGGCCGAGCCGAACATTATCGGAGAGACAAAGTCCCATAGACTTCGCTGGCTCGGTCACTTACAAAGAATGGAAGAGGATCGCGCGGCAAAAAGAGCATACTTGGGGCAACCAGCCGGTCGACGTTCGGTTGGTCGTCCCAGGTATCGCTGGGGAGACGTGGTGGAGGTGGATCTGCGTAAGCTCCAAGCCGAAAACTGGCAGGAAACTGCGCAGGATCGGGACAAGTGGCGTACTCTCGTCTCGGAGGCTAAGATCCTGTTGGGTCACTGAGCCAACATAGTTAGTTAGTTAGTTATCCTCACACAAATCGATTCAGTCCCAAATTAAGCTCAAGAAGGCTTGTATTATGGGTATAAGACGACGATATACAGTCTGACAAGGAGGTGTAGAAATTAAAAAGTGGCAATACTGTAGTATCGTCCCGATTCGTTACTCCATTGTACAGCCATTAAAAGTAGCTGACAATTTTAGTATGCAATTTGACATACGCCAATAGTAAAATTGACAGCAATTTTTGATCCTGACTGTACAACCAATCTGGGATAACGACCTACAAGCTGTAAAGAGGATTATGCTCTCGGAAGGATCAGCTCTAAGGTTATTCGAATACAAGCCTACTAGACCCTGGATTTAAACCGATTTGTCTAAAGTTGCTTGATGATTGCCAGTTCCGACGCAAATATTCCAATAGTCCTCCAAGCATAACTTCCCTGGGGAGGTATCTGGACCAAACATGCTGTATAAGAGCTGATACAGCTATTATAACTCTAATTAAAGCTGTATAAAGGTTTTATAAGGGTGTATAAGGGTGCTTGCAGCTTGTGTGCTACTTGGGTCGTATATCAAACCGGAACTGAGACTTGGAAAATTAAATCGTCATGAGCGAGACGTCAGTGATTTAAGCCACGTCACGTGCTCGTGACGCGTCACGTCGGCTATTAATTAGAAATCGTCGGCAGACTGATGAGACGTCTTTGCGCTGGATGGATTATGAATACATTTATAATAATCACTCTCTGGTGTTTTGATGTTTTCAGTGAACTCTTTATTGTAAAAGTGTTTTATTGAGAGTTCTGGATCATAATATCCCATAAGATTTTTAGTTCAAGTATTAACAAGAATCTATGAAAGGACACCGCAGCAAACTTAGGGAAAAAATGGTTTCAGTCGAATCGCACTAAATTTTAGTGTGATGTAGATTCAACTCTCCTGATTATTTTTTTTATAAGGGCACAACTCTCTCAGATGTACACTTTCTGAAATAATAACGTCATCGTTTAAATATAAATTCCAACGATATTATTAAAACACTTAACCGGTTAAAGAGATCTTAAAACTTAGCAAGTACTTTGTTATCCAACAATGTTCAATCGATCAAAATGTTCTTGATGAAACTATGCTCAATGTTTTGAATCTTAGTACGAAGTTTATACGTAGTAGCTAATCTTGAAGAGTAATTTATTGATGTTTATCAATATTTCCACATTGATAAATAATCGTTACGTTTAATCAAATTTATCTGCCTGTGATTCGCGACCAAAGGAATAGTTCCACCTTCAACAAATATCTAAAACAGTTTGATGAAAATGGACCTAACCAAACAAAGCATGTATTATGAGTACTAGAACCATATTGCTACTTATATAGTTATGTAGCTAGTAAATTAAAAATTAGCTGGTCATCATAAGACCCTAATTGAATTAGTGATGTAGAAAATGCTACGAAAATTGAACATGACTACAAAATTTGGAATTTTTAACTTCAATATTGGCTGAGATCTTGCCACTTGTTCCAACTAAAGCTGAATATTTTGGAAACTACTGGACCTATTTCCACCAAACATAAGTAACAACCCTCTCCACGGACTAGACTTTCAATTAAAATAACACTCTTTTTTCGACGGGGGTTAAAAGTTCAACAAAATATTTGTGATTATCACACAAATAGGTACTTTTCCTTATCGAAATGCCACTTCCCAGGGCATTCTGTAACAAACTTAGCTCAATTTAGTTTTGTAGGAAGTAATAAAAGTCTTTGCAGAGTACAACATTGTGTTCATCGAGAGACAAATAAATACAACCTTCAACGTTAACGTATTGTATGTTGTTCTACTTACAGTTTTTAGGGTTCCGTACCTCATTAAAGGAAGAAACGGAACCCTTATAGGATCAATTTTTTGTCCGTCCATCCGTCCGTATGTCTGTCTGTCAAGACCCTTTATCTCGGGAACGCGTGGAGGTATTGAGTTGAAATTAAACCATATACTCAGGTGTACAGTCCCTTGAAGCTGTGAAAAAAAAATTTATAAAAGCGATACGGCTGTTTAAGCCGCAAAATACGCATATTTCGACACTCGCCGCAAGGGAATATAAATTTATAGGTATTTTCCATTGAGCTATGAAATTTGCCAAGTAATACCGTCTATACTATAACCGTCTATAATATAGTCGTCAAAACTATAATCTGTAAGGAACCTTCCCCTCAGTGGGCGAGTCCGACTCGCACTTGTCCGGTTTTTTTTCTTCTCATTAAGTCCAGTATGCTTCACGGGCTATACACGATACTATATCGCAGCCACGTGTGACGCAACCATAACGCCGATGACGTATGGCGCCGACGTGTGTGGGGCGCAGAGTGCCTGCTTTGGCGGTAAAATGGGCCCTCAAGTGTTCGCGATAGGTAGGGACGTTAAAATAATAGAAAGAAAATTATAATTTGTACAACAGAAGTAAAAACGGGAAGTATGGATTTAAGTATGTTAGTTGGTATTGTCTTATAATTTACATAGATTGTGTTCCTTATTTTTACTATAGTTGGGTAAACGTATTAGTGAATTGATAATAAAATGTAAAAGAACATTAATTTGACCAGTAGATCCAAGTGTTACTTCGAATTCGAACACTAAAAAAATTAAAAATAAACTTTAAAAAATAACTAAACCAAACTATCAAAAAAAAATTGGACAATAATGCAGAACCTTGAGAATTTTTATTTTCTAACTTGATTACAGATATTTAGTAACTGATTTTAGTTTTTGTTTAGTAAATATACTATCAAAGTCAAATTCACACAATTCAACAATACTTTGTAACACACCAACAAGAAAAAATAAACCATGTTAGACATCTAATCTTATCACATCAAAAAGAAACTCTTTAAACCTGAAAGGATTTCAGTTTTATATCAAAGAGGATTATATTAACCAAAGCCTTTGAAAAACTCCAACAAAGTATTTTGCTGTCCTTATAAAGAGCTGCGTTTTTTTGGAAGATGTTCAATTAAGTCAGGGCTAAAATTATTCAAGGCGTCGACTTCGTCTAGATGCGTATCGATGCCAGATTGATTGTTGCCTTAATCCTGGGGGATATTCTTATAGAATTTTCCAGAATTGAATATGGACATACATTCTACAAAATGTTTGTTGGCGAAACGGAAGGGTATTGTATAATACAGTTGTATGTGATCATTGACTACAATATAGCACGAAACAACAAAAACATGCTTCTAAAAGTTTGCAAATGGCGAGGCCAGGGTTCCCAAATGCTTCTTATGGTTGATCACAGGAGTAGAGGCAGGCCCAAGCTCAGGTGGTTGGATGGCATCGAATAGGACATCAGGTTTTAAGAAGTTTTTGAAATTAGAAAAGAATAATAACGTAATCTTATTTTTTTAGAAACAAAATCTTTTCCTCGAGTGAAAAGTTTAAGGCAAAACGGATTTGTTCCTAAATATAAAAAAAAAACTTGTTAGGTATGTACTTACACGTACTAGTGACAAATAATACATACTTCAGCCCACTAAAATCTAAAGGTGAAGTTGGTTTACGAATCAAATAAAATGGTGGAAATGGGTAACATAATTGTGGCATCATTAACAACGTTATTTGGAAATTTTTTGCTCACTGAATACACATAACAATAAATATAATTGTAATCTAGATTGATATTAATTATCTAATTGAAGCCAGGCTAAAGCACCGGATTTTAAAATGTAATTGGATAGATTTATGTAGATTGGTTCATTTATTAGTTTGTTCAATTCCCTCTGGATAAATATTGAGTATGACGGCAAAATTGAGGTGGTTCCAAACATACCTGCTAGGAAGACAGCAAGTTGTCGATATTGCCGCAGTGAATAATAGTAATTATGTTTTACGCGAGTACGAATCATGTCCATTTTAGTACGAAACGAAGTAAAAAGCAACAATTAAGTTTACAACATAAAAATAATAATATTTTACATGAAAGAGACGATGTAACATTCCTAGGATTAAAAATGGACAAATACTTAGACTGGCAGAAACAAGTCGAAAAAGTGTGTTGTAAAATAAACAGGTTTGCGTACGTTTTACGTCGATTAAAGCGCATATCAGGTTTGCAAGCCACTTTAGCAGCGTATCATGGATATATCAGCTCTAATTTAAGATACGGTTTAATACTATGGGGAAATTGTACAAGCTCTAATAGAGTGTTCATTGCTCAAAAAAAATTTATTCGAGCCATATGTGATGCAGCTTATGGCAAATCATGTAAGCCAATGTTTAAAAAATTAAAGATTCTACCCTTTCCATGTCTGTATATTCTTGAAAGCTGCATTTTTGTAAAAAGTCAAATGTATTTGTTTAAAGACGTGTTTCCAAATTGCACAAGAAACACGGGGCGTCTTGTGCATGACCACGTTCCTAGAACTGCACTGTATATGAAGCAATGCTATGCAATGTGTGTAAAAATGTTTAATAAGTTACCGAAAACCATTAAGGAGCTTCCTATAAATAAATTCAAAAATAGCCTGACAAATTATTTACTGGAGAAAAGCTACTAGGATGTCAAAGAATTTTTGCTTCAGAGTACGCTGTAATTAATTTGGAGGAAATATATATTTGCATGCTAGTATTAATAGTACATATAGCAGAATAAGCCGCCTAATGTCTATGTTCACCTGTTGACAATTCACTGTACCCACTTATTCTATGCAAATAAATGATTCTTATTCTTATTCAAAAAAAATCTTGTTTCATAAAATGTATTCGTATTCTTATTATTTAAGAATAGACAAACGGATGAAAGTATTATTTAAAAAAAAAAATGGTTGCCTGTAAAGTCGGTTTTACGGGCGAAGGAAGATTTTACGTGACAACGTCTTATTCTCGGTAGAATATTTATTGATATGAATATTATTAAATTGCACAATAGGAACAAGGAATTGAATGAAAATAAGAATTGCACAAATTTTAACTATAGAAATATATTTTGTTTACTAAAACATTGTACTTCCCCCTTCCCCCTTCCCCCTTCCCTCTTCCCTCTTCCCCCTTCCCCCTTCCCTCTTCCCTCTTCCCTCTTCCCTCTTCCCTCTTCCGCCAAAAAAGAAAAAATTATGTCCTCCATCTTGGATTTCAAAATCGAAGTCATTTTCGTAATCTGAACCCCGAGGAAACTTGGAGATGACACCCATATCGATTTTTAAGAAAAAATAATGTCCACCATCTTGGATTTCAAAATGGATGTCATTTTCGTAATCGGAACCCCGAGGAACCTCGGAGATGACACCCATATCGATTTTTAAGAAAAAATTATGTCCGCCATCTTTGATTTCAAAATGGATGTCATTTTCGTAATCGTAACCCCGAGGAACCTTGGAGATGACACCCATATCGGTTTTTAAGAAAAAATAATGTCCGCCATCTTGGATTTCAAAATGGATGTCATTTTCGTAATCGGAACCCCGAGGAACCTTGGAGATGACACCCATATCGATTTTTAAGAAAAAATAATGTCCGCCATCTTGGATTTCAAAATGGATGTCATTTTCGTAATCGGAACCCCGAGGAAACTTGGAGATGACACCCATATCGATTTTTAAGAAAAATTAATGTCCACCATCTTGGATTTCAAAATGGATGTCATTTTCGTAATCGGAACCCCGAGGAACCTCGGAGATGACACCCATATCGATTTTTAAGAAAAAATTATGTCCGTCTCTTCTTCCCTCTTCCGTCTTCCCTCTTCCCTCTTCCCTCTTCCCTCTTCCAGGAACCTCGGAGATGACACCCATATCGATTTTTAAGAAAAAATTATGTCCGTCTCTTCTTCCCTCTTCCGTCTTCCCTCTTCCCTCTTCCCTCTTCCCTCTTCCCTCTTCCCTCTTCCCTCTTCCCTCTTCCCTCTTCCCTCTTCCCTCTTCCCTCTTCCCTCTTCCCTCTTCCCTCTTCCCTCTTCCCTCTTCCCTCTTCCCTCTTCCCTCTTCCCTCTTCCCTCTTCCCTCTTCCCTCTTCCCTCTTCCCTCTTCCCTCTTCCCTCTTCCCTCTTCCCTCTTCCCTCTTCCCTCTTCCCTCTTCCCTCTTCCCTCTTCCCTCTTCCCTCTTCCCTCTTCCCTCTTCCCTCTTCCCTCTTCCCTCTTCCCTCTTCCCTCTTCCCTCTTCCCTCTTCCCTCTTCCCTCTTCCCTCTTCCCTCTTCCCTCTTCCCTCTTCCCTCTTCCCTCTTCCCTCTTCCCTCTTCCCTCTTCCCTCTTCCCTCTTCCCTCTTCCCTCTTCCCTCTTCCCTCTTCCCTCTTCCCTCTTCCCTCTTCCCTCTTCCCTCTTCCCTCTTCCCTCTTCCCTCTTCCCTCTTCCCTCTTCCCTCTTCCCTCTTCCCTCTTCCCTCTTCCCTCTTCCCTCTTCCCTCTTCCCTCTTCCCTCTTCCCTCTTCCCTCTTCCCTCTTCCCTCTTCCCTCTTCCCTCTTCCCTCTTCCCTCTTCCCTCTTCCCTCTTCCCTCTTCCCTCTTCCCTCTTCCCTCTTCCCTCTTCCCTCTTCCCTCTTCCCTCTTCCCTCTTCCCTCTTCCCTCTTCCCTCTTCCCTCTTCCCTCTTCCCTCTTCCCTCTTCCCTCTTCCCTCTTCCCTCTTCCCTCTTCCCTCTTCCCTCTTCCCTCTTCCCTCTTCCCTCTTCCCTCTTCCCTCTTCCCTCTTCCCTCTTCCCTCTTCCCTCTTCCCTCTTCCCTCTTCCCTCTTCCCTCTTCCCTCTTCCCTCTTCCCTCTTCCCTCTTCCCTCTTCCCTCTTCCCTCTTCCCTCTTCCCTCTTCCCTCTTCCCTCTTCCCTCTTCCCTCTTCCCTCTTCCCTCTTCCCTCTTCCCTCTTCCCTCTTCCCTCTTCCCTCTTCCCTCTTCCCTCTTCCCTCTTCCCTCTTCCCTCTTCCCTCTTCCCTCTTCCCTCTTCCCTCTTCCCTCTTCCCTCTTCCCTCTTCCCTCTTCCCTCTTCCCTCTTCCCTCTTCCCTCTTCCCTCTTCCCTCTTCCCTCTTCCCTCTTCCCTCTTCCCTCTTCCCTCTTCCCTCTTCCCTCTTCCCTCTTCCCTCTTCCCTCTTCCCTCTTCCCTCTTCCCTCTTCCCTCTTCCCTCTTCCCTCTTCCCTCTTCCCTCTTCCCTCTTCCCTCTTCCCTCTTCCCTCTTCCCTCTTCCCTCTTCCCTCTTCCCTCTTCCCTCTTCCCTCTTCCCTCTTCCCTCTTCCCTCTTCCCTCTTCCCTCTTCCCTCTTCCCTCTTCCCTCTTCCCTCTTCCCTCTTCCCTCTTCCCTCTTCCCTCTTCCCTCTTCCCTCTTCCCTCTTCCCTCTTCCCTCTTCCCTCTTCCCTCTTCCCTCTTCCCTCTTCCCTCTTCCCTCTTCCCTCTTCCCTCTTCCCTCTTCCCTCTTCCCTCTTCCCTCTTCCCTCTTCCGCCCTCTTCCCTCTTGTTACAGTAATGCTCGATGAATGAAAATAAGAATAAAAATGATAAAAGCTCCTTAATTAATAGATAAAAAAAAAAAAAAAAAAAAAAGAATTGCACAAATTTTAACTATAGAAATATATTTTGTCTCTCTCACTCATCAACCGTGAGCGGCGGGCGTTACATTTTTTCATGAGTGACTCCGAGCGCAACCTAAATTAAGACGTTGTCACGTCAATAATAATTATATTATACGATTTTAATTAAATAAGGTGTAATTTTTTTTGTTGGATCTAAATAAATATAAATAGGCTCATATGGATAGTAAGGGTCAAAAATAGATGGATAGATAGATAAATTTATGCGTACAAATAACTAAAGAAAACGAGGCAGTAAGATTGAGAGACTAAAAGAGGAATAGATTTAAGAAAACATACTTAGAGATAGATTGACAAATAAAGATAGAAATAGTCAGATAGATTCATAAATTTTCCTACAAATAACAGATGGCACTGGCCTTAATCACTGTTCGCGAGTGTATCGCCGATAGTCCATTAACGCGTTAATCCGGTCGCTAATTATGCTTCTGCTCATTGCGTCGCGAAGCCGCCGCCGATTGAACATACGCCCATCCCATTGTATAAATATTAATTAATCACAGAAACGTAATATGTACGTCTATAACTCCATAACGAATACAATTAATACATTATTCTTTCTTGAATACATTATTCTACTTATTAAATAATCAATAAGTATATATCTTTTGAAAATTGTTTCAATTTAGTTGCACCGCCCACAATTTATCTGCTTAGCCCAATGGTTGACTGATAGAGAATGCCCTATTGAGTCCGCATTAAGCATTAAGTCCGCCTTCTGTAGGATAAGTTCTTTCTTTTGTGCAATAAAGATCAAATAAATAAAGGTTATGTCAAAGACTTTTTATTTTCTACTGGGTACTATATAAAGTGAATGAGAGATAGAGAAAGGTAGAGATGAAAATGATAGAGAGTGATAAAAACAATCAATAAAATACCGATAGAGAGAGACAACAATAGAAACAGAAAGCGATAAGAAGATACTGAAAGAGAGATAGATGGACAGGTAGGGACAGAAATAGACAGATAGATAGAGTAACTAATACAGATGGCCTGGAATCAATTAATAGTATAGTCGGTTAGTAGTTCCGTAATTATGTTTCTGCTCGTTGCGTCACGATACTGCCCTTGACGTAACATAAGCCATGTGATTGAATATAATATGCATTGTACACACTAGTGTACAACCCTCGCTCAGCACATAATAAATATTATTACACTAGCTTTGTTTGCGTAATCGAATTAAGCAAGGACCTACGTGTCAATCTGTGTACAGAGTATTACTAATCCCACTGGATAGGTAACTTACATTTATCATACGAAAATAAGAATTATTAATTTGCAATGGAGTTTTGATATGAACATAGCATTGCTTGTTAGTAAATTATTCAATTGACGAATGTTAATACAAACCGTTTAGTTTATAATAGTTATTTACATAAGATAATGTTATATGGCATGCTACTTTGGGGAAAAACAACATATTCAGACTATATTTGTGTTTCAAAAAAGAACCATTCGTTTGATATACTTTCGTTCCCATGATTCCTTCAGGTATTATTCAACGACTAACGCTTTTTACCAGTGAAAAAAATCTTAAATTTGAACATAATATACGATAGTTAAATATAATTTGCTCAGTTAATGCTTAAATATGCATAACTGTACAATAGTTACAAGGACCAAAACGTGCAACAGTTTTCAATTGAACAAATAACGCTAATAGTCTATTACCGTGTTAATCTAGTCGATAATTATGCTTCTATTCACTGCATCGCGTAACCAGCCCCGCATGAGCACACACTCTCGTAACATGCATTATGCATTGTTCAGTATTAAGAAGACTTCAGCTTTGCGTTACAGGGAAATAGTAAATGACCTGGTTTACTTATCTTTGTGCAACATTTCTGATAATTGCGCTGGAGAGGCTTCAGATTGAGTAGCAAACATTCAAACACATTTGTATTTATTAGGATTATTAGACGCAGGATGAGTCACGTACAGGAACAGGACATCGATCACAAGGGCAATTTTGCACTTTTTTATCAGACTATTGTTGACAAAAAAACTCAACACATCCTCGCCCGTGAGTTGTCAGATTGTGATTTGGGTTTGAATGAAATTGGAGAGTTTCATATCTTGCATTAGAGCGAGCGAGACGTGTAACTCAAAACACATTCGTTAGCTCACGGACTGTAAGATATGTTTTCGTAAATGATACTTAGCTTAATACAAAAATCTTTCAGACCAACAAAGCCTCCTTTCCTGTAGTCTATCGGCGTGTCGGCACCAAACGACACTTCCTAAAATAAACCCGCCCGTAAAAACCCAATTGAGTGCAATCATTAACAGTTTTTCGGCTAAGGTGCGACGCTAATGATATTTTGCGACCGGTAACGATTTTTTGTCGCCATGGACCTCGGAGATAAGTCGGCCGTCCATTAATCATTTTCAACGAGGACGTGTGCTGGCGAGATTCGCGCGAATCTAGTTAATAATGCTGGTTTTGTATACAATTTCCCCGTGAGCAAAGTAGCACAAGCACATTTCGTGCCAAGTACAGTAATGCGTCTCAAAAGTTAACTGCTAGTCGCAGCCATTGTTTTTAGTGTCAAAGGGTTCATACGGGCGCAGCGGGGCGAATTGACGCTGCTCCAGAGTTGCAAACGTTTACGTAGGTATTCGTATTCCGAATATACGCTATTTGATGACGGTTTAAATTAGCTATTTACTTTGTTATACTTTCATGAAAATTAGTAGTCAAAATTATATTCTCATTTTATTAGGTACCTAGGTAATTTCCGTCTATGTTGAAGTCATATGTATTTCTCTTTTTGATTTTTGTAAACTAGATAAACATACGTGGAATATAAAAATATACCAAAGTTTTCTTATAAATATTTTTTAAATCTGTTACTGGAAAAAAAAAACAATTCATTATTTGAGTTTGAGTAGGTATGAAATAAGCTACCTCATAAAGAAAAGTTACGATGTAGATGAAGTTGTTGTTCAGAAATAGAAAAAAAAAAAACACTAAACAAATAGTGATGCAAGCAGACTATTAACTTCAAGAAACTTTAAAGTGCTATCTTGCACTCCAATATTTTATTCACTTAATCATAATAAATTTTCTTCTTTTGCAGGTAAACTTCGGTGAGTGCGCGTCTGATTCCTGTATGTATGGTACCTTTTTAGTTTTTTTTGATACTATTGTGTAATTTCGCTGGGTTTACCTGTGTACCAGATACCAACACACAGGGGAAGATAATACCCACACTTGTGTATTACTGTATTGTTAAATAATTTGTGTTCATTTTGGTAATAAGTAGTAAGTATTGTATTTTTATATTTTTTTATATTTGAGCTTTATTAGAAAAAAAACAACAGATTTTGTTTCAGCATTGCATTCAAGCGTTTTTTAGCAAAAAAGCGTTTTACAGATAATGGTTTTTTAAGGCTTTCCTAGAATCGTTTCTACATTCAAACCCCAAACAAGAAAAAGTTACTCAAAATTGTATGCATGAAAAAATAATTACTAGTGAATCACGTGTATAGAAATAGAAAAAAAGCAAACATTTATACAAAAACGTGACGATCTTGAACGGAAATTTTGGAACACTTTATTTTGGATGAGTAACTCCGTTACATACTCGTATGTATTTTAACACGGACCATACATGATCATTGTTGGTTTATTAAATTGTCTACACATTAGTACCCAAGATATTTTGCTTATCATCTGACCCTAGTGACCCTATTATCAAAATAGGGTCAGGAGATAAGCAAAATATCTTCAATAAACCGCGGGAAAACCTAGTATTTTAATGAAATACACCGATTCTTATCTTTATGTTGTGTAAACAACGGCACCGTTACAATGTGTCGAGGTCACAACACAACCACATGTTATTAACTGATAGCGGAATAATATTGGTAATTAACGATGGATTGGCGGCCATAGAAGCCGATTCCCACCGGCTTGTCCACTTAGGACGATTGAATACCATTACCTATTGCTATTGAAGAAAAAGTAAGCGAAATCTACCCCAGCTTGCCCTGAGATCTTGTTTGACGCCACGCCACTGTAATTTAAGAGGCCTTATTCCTTTTAAATTTTATTTTTTCCATATTATGACAAATAGGTTGATAATTTCAACCAACTTTTGAATGTGAATAAAACTTTTCCCTAAGCTCTAGAAAAGTAACATAGCTATTTCATGCTTTCATTGCGTGCAGTCGAAAATAAGTTGAAAAAACATTTTTCTGCGTGAATTTTGTCTATTACGAGAAGTTTTTGGAACAAAAATTATCAATGAATAATTCAAACTGTAGGTTTCAAATATATACCAATAATTTTCAGCAACCCTGTTCTGTCGTAACATTGTAATGTGTTGTTTTTTAATTTTACCAAAATTACCAACTCTAAATCGTTAATGGACTGTAATAATAATAATAACAATAATGGACTGTAACATTATTTAATTTTACATAGGTACCTATTGACACAATATTTGAGTATGTTTAGAAAAGTTTGATTGAAATGAGTATATTAAGGCACTACTCATGTTTACATGAGAAGAATACTGTTTGAACGCACAGAACAGTACTCTCAACTGCCGTGTAACGGTAAAAGGTCGTAGCTTTATACTGATGTCATAGTAAGATACGTCTTTTAACCGTAACATGGCAGAGTAGCACACATGCTGTATATGAGCTTATACAGCCCTTACACAGCTGAGATAATGATTATTTTTCATGATTATTTTTTGTTTAGGTACTCTCTACCCTAAGGTTGTCTGGAAGAGATCGCTTTTTAGCGATAAGACCGCCTGTTGTTACCAATTGTAATGCATTCTTATTCGTTTGTTTTCTTATTTTTATTTTGTGGTGCACAATAAAGAGTATTATTTATTATTATTATTATAAGCCGCTACGTGAGTGTCTTAATAAACTGTGCGTTCAAACAGTCTCACAGTTCTGCCTTCGTGGGAAATCGACATTAGCTATGTGCGACTGACCTCAGCAACAGTGCCTAACGTATTCCATTTATATAGCAAGCTTAGGTAACAGTACCAAGAATCGTTCTGCGCGCTATATTCTATTCAACAACTTAAATATTAAACCCCAACTGGGATGTACATACAGTTCCCGCTCTGAATTATTTAATGGAACTATAGGGTTCTGTTCGTTTTTAGTCATATTTAAATGACTAGTAGATGCACCTTTTTTTGCTGATTCCGAATATGTATACAACTAATTTTTGACAAAAATGTTAAATGCGCCCCTTTTCCTTACGACGGCAGAACTGCGCGTTCAAACAGTAGTGTAATACTGTGCCCACTATTCTGCCCTGAAATCGGTTTTAGCCATGCGCGACTGACCTCAACTACGGTGCCTAACGTATTCCATTTATATAGCAAGCTCAGGTAACAGTAGGTACCGAGAATCGTTCTTCTCGCTATATTCTATTCAACAACTTAAATATTAAACCCCAACTGGGATGTACAGTTCCCGCTCTGAATTATTTAACGCCGGGTTTAACAGACATGTTAGTTCGCGCAATCAGTTGCTCGTTAGCGATAATGGTATATTCGGTACATTAACAGTTTGCAGGGCAGCTGTCAGTTCCATTCGTATGTGGAATGACCCCTAGAATTATTTTTCGTCAAAATGTTTCGTTTTACCGAAAGGTCATTTCTTAGAAAGCGTTTTCCTTTGCAACCTTAAACTATCTGAGTACAAGATCTGAGATTAGTAACCTAATCAATCCATACTAATATTATAAATGCGAAAGTGTGTCTGTCTGTCTGTTACCTCTTCACGCTTAAACCGCTGAATCGATTTTGATGAGATTTGGCAAGGAGATAGTTTAAGATTCGAAGAAGGAAATAGGATAGTTTTCATCCTGGAAATTATCCATAAAAAGATTGAAAAGTGAGTAAGTAATTCATGATGACATTGATGACCCTGCTGTAGGAAATGTAATGATTAGACCAAAAGCACAATTGCTCTTACATTTGCTTAAGCTCTTTTAATAATCCCTTTTATTAATTAAGGTGATTAGGTGGATATCTATCGTGTTGTACGAGGTTGCTTCCATACATCTAAGTTCTACGCGGACGTAGTCGCGGGCAAAAGCTAGTAATAGGATGATATTTGCAAGAATTGATAAATGTACAACTACAGAGGAATAAAAATTCTGCGCAATAATTTTTCGGTGAAATTTCGGTTAAAGGGCTGTTAGCATGTTATATCTTGTTGTTGCTACGTTGTGTCTTTCGGTTCCTGGTTATTTGTGAACCTTTCTGTTCTCTACGGTACTTTCGCTTGCTCTTTCAGCCCGAAAATGCCCTCGGACTATCCCGATATATTTAAATAGTCCTCATTATACCCTAAAGGAGCCTCCCCATCAGGGATTACAGTGTCGTTCACATAAAAGAGCTCGCGTCCGTGCATCCGGGCGGAAGACCCTGTGACCCCGATTTGGAGGGCTATTTTGATGTTCAAAATTCGACTGTCATATAGTGCCGTCCCGGTCACCCAATTATGCTTTGACAGGACATCGAGAGGGACGGCACTATACAACGGTCGAATTTTAGTAGCTCTTCTGACCCTTCGGCCGTGACGAACCCCTTTTTAACGTGCTCCTGGCCCTAATTGCACTTGATTGCTTTCATATTGCAATTAAATTGAGTTTAGTTGTAATTAGTGAGTGAACTCTTGTTCAGTCGTTTAGCCCTGGGTCAACGGAGAGCAAAAAGGTTTGTGTTATTGAGTTCGTAATTACCAAACAATGATATCCTTACTCGATTTATTTCGCGGGTAGAATGATTCACATAAAATAGAACACCCTACACAAGTATCAGTTAGTTGACTGTCAAAGGATACTTTTTTATTTCAACTTGATTTTCAAACAGACTAATTTTTGTGAAACATAACTACGAAACACCGTGGGAATACCTCATCAAAATCAGTCCACCCGTTTAAGAGGTACGGTACGATGCCAAAAGACAGATATACTGATATAGGGCCTAGGGGTCAAACTTATAAGACACAAAGTAGTTTACTTCTTTTTAGTTACATCTTAATGATTTATTTATTTATCGTATGGCTTATGTTATAGTTCTCTACTTAAATTTTTGAAGGGTTAGATTTGAGGTAAGCAACTGCATCCGTCGAAAGTTTCTTGAGATCCGCCATTGTTCCGCTAAACTGAGTGATTGGGCATTCAAAGATAATGTGGTGTACTCTGGTCTGGGTAACCACACTGGCATTCTGCTGCCACACCAATCCCATTTGTACCATAGAGAGGCACAATTTCCGACGCCTGTCCTGATTATGTTTAGAAGGCACCAAACCCTTCGAGTCTCCTCAAAACACACTGGCCGAGACCCAGTATCGAGCTCGAACAAGCCCTTAGGTAGGGACTTCTCTTCCCATTCTTCTGTCCATGAGCGGAGCAAGTTCACTCTTGGTTCTGGGTTATGAAAAAGTAATGCATGTGGTGTATTATAATGATGTACTATATTTATAATTTTACAGTGGTATAGTTTAGAGTACATCAAGCGACGTTTTGACACGCGACAAATACTACCTGTTACTTTCCTTTCAATACCGTGCGAGTGAGACAGACAAAGTCGCGGTAAATTGTGCTAATCCTGCGGGACTTATTTGAATACCATGCAAGTTGCTTACTTTTGCCAGGTCATCTATTTTTTGCAAACAATAACAACGCAAATACCTAGCAATAAAGTTTCAACATAGCAGCAGACAAAGAACGCTTTCAGAAAGTATTTCGAACTGTTTGATTGTTTTATAAATGAAATTATTCAGGATAATGTTGTAATGGAATTTAAAGTAGGCACACTTGCAATTAAATGGCACTGTAGACAAAAGATACTTTAATAAATTAGCAAGATTAAGTATTACACAATCTGCCTGTAGACTTCTTTACAGGTTATAGTAATACAAACTTGGGTCATAAAGGTACAGTACATTTGAGGAATCGAATAAGAAAAAAATATAAAATGTATAAAGTAATAATTTTTTTTCTGCGTTTGCAACGCTTAATAAAAAAATAAAAAAAATAAACTTTCGATCGAAGAATCGATCTAGTCCCAAATTAAGCTCAAGGAGGCTTGTGTTATGGGTACTAGACGGCGATATACGTACTTATATAGATAAATATATACTTAAATACATAGAGCATCCATGACCCAAGCACAAATATTCGAGTTCATCACACAAATATTTGCCCTTTACGGGATTCGAACCCGGGACCGCCGGCTCAGTAGGCAGGTATCTACAAACCAAGCCAAACAGGTCGTCAAGTAGAATGCAACCACGTTCGTATATTTTTACGCCGTGTACCGCGATGTTGCACGAAACAAAATCTAAATTGCCATGAATAAAATCCCCTTGATGCCCATAACCATAATTGGACATTACGTATGGCTTATCTCCGCGCATCGGATCGGAATCACGGATCATTTGGCAGTGAAGCGGTCGCAAACCATCCTAATTGCCGCCTAGATAGCGGTGCAAATCCATCGGGCCAGTCCACGGTGATGAGCGACGCGAGCAGCAGTTTGTTGAAAATTGTGCTGCGGTAAAGAGAAAATTCATACACAAAAGTTCTAACCGAAAACGGTACAAGGAATTTGCCTTAATTTAAAAACGAATGAGAAATGTTCGGCTATAGACAGAGTAGCAGTTTTCCGAAAATAACAGTCGCCGTCCAAAGACGTGGTGACGTATTACGAGGGTCCTACTTTATACGTTTTTCGAAGGATTGTGTATGAAAGTGTTAATTATAATATACAAGTAGTCCGTATCCAACGCATTATATCAAGTTTACTGTTATTTGAGTCGGTCTCAGGTACTCGAATAGCTAGAGTTCTCAGAAATTTAAATATAGGTATAATTATAATCTAGAAATGTATAAAGTAACATTATTTTTTTTTTAAGTCAATTTAATTCGTTTAATAATCAAAAGCACATCAAAATAACAAAAACAAATTAAACAATAAAACTCATAACTAAAACTAAATTAATTATCTAATCAAAAAGCCCGCCTCTAATCGTTTCTGGCGCAAAAGTGCCCAACACGCTCGCCGCGTTACCGCGCTGGATCGCGGTGGAGTTTTATTTATAGATAACTATTCGAAAAACACATCGAGAAGATACTTCTGTGGAACGACTTGTGGTGCAGGGAAAAGTCGAAGGCACCAGAGCGCGCGGTAGGTCACCGATGCGAAGGACCGACCAAGTCAAGAATACACTCAATGGTCCACTCCACGAATGCACAAGAAGAGCTACAGTACGGGAGGAATGGCGACGGATTGTAAAGTTTGCTACCAACCCTGACGACCCTGTGACGACCACGACCACGACCACGACCACTCTGCCAAGAGTGTGACGACAAAGAAGAAGAAGAAGATTCGAAAATAGTTATCTATAAATTTAATAAAAACGTAACAACAACACTACAATTGTATTTAATCTAACTTTATTCCAGTGTTTCCGCTCCGCTCATCACTTTGTACCTACATGTTGCCCCAAATAGCCCGCACCCAGGCACTAACGAACTACTAGGAGCTACTTCAAAGCGCTTCATTTGTAGTCAATTCCTTATCATGCCGTCCCACGCACTCTAATGTTGTATAACGAGAGAGAAAGCGAGACAGCGTGCTATGAATCCAGCTCAAATACCGATTTGAATTCACTCTTGAAACGCTATGAATTGATGGTTGCTCAGTTTTTAACTAATAGAAAAAAAAAAGAAATTAACGAGGTGTATTGTTACCGAGTACGTTTGTTTGCGGTTGTTGTTTTTAGGGTACCGTTACTCAATTGGCCAAAACAGAACCATTTTATGATCATTTTGTTGTCTGTCTTTCCGTCTGTGAACCCTCTTTTCTGAGGACCACATAGAGGGTTCAAACTGAAACCAATACCAGTCTGTTACCCCTTGAAGCAGTAAAAAAATCAGTAAGTCAACGCAACCAAAAAATATGAGTGATAATGCAAAGTACATACGTAAGCATTTGGCTTTAATCTCACCTATTGGTAAGTGAGCATACACCTTAATCGCTATTAACGCTTTCTTCAAAAAGTCCTGAAACGCTCAGATTATATTAGAGGCTAATATTAACAAATCTCATGGGCTACTGTTAACAAATCTTTTTTTTTTTTGTTCATATGTTCATATGTTTTGTGATATGCCTTTAGATGGCGTAAATTTATCTTTGTGATATGCCTTTAGATGGCGGATATCTTTGTGATATGCGTTTAGGTGGCGTATATCATTGTCTGAATAAGTTATCAAAGATCCAACATGTCTCGTGCTTGAATTAAGTACTTTAATCAAGCCCCTGAAAACTTTTTCACGACTTTAAAGCGATCAAATTTTCAAAGCCTAACAAAATGAACATTCAAAGAACTAAATTAAAAAACCATTTCGTCTCATCGGTTTTATATTAGCTTGTACGAAACTTTTTTAATCGCCAGCTGCTTAAGCGCAGAATTTTAACTTATTAAGATTATTGCCAAGTTTTTAACTAGTGGCTTAAAATTTACGAAGTTGGCTCATTCTGTCAGAGTAGCGAAAGAATACATTGTTGTAGCGTGCGAGCCGGGCGCCGCCGGCGAAGTTACTGCATATTGGATGCAAATACGTGACTAATATAATAGTTTATGCCTGAGGTTATATTCAAGGATTTTAATGACATATGTGTCAAATATTACCACGATTACTTGACACATTTTTGAATTATATTTGAAATGGTTAATAATTATTGTACTAGCACAAAAAAAACCGGCCAAGTGCGAGTCGGACTCGCGCACCGAGGGTTCCGTACAAACACTTTCCATCCCTAAGTGGTTAAGTTAAGTTTGCACCTGGTATGTATAGCGCCCCATATAAATTAGGTGCAAAGTTAGGTATTAAAAAAAAAATTATGGTTTTCGTAATTATTCCTTTATCTATGCTATAAGACGTTGCTTCGTACCAAATTTCAAGATTCTGAGTTCACGGGAAGCACCCTGTAGGTTTTGATTCCCTTGCAAGTGTCGAAAATTTGCGGCATAAACGGCTGTATCTTTTGATTGCGTTGGCTTAGAAGTTTGATTTTTTCACAGCTTCAAGGGACAGTAGACCTGAGTAATTGATATAAATTTCAGCTTCATACCTCCACGCGTTCCTGAGAAAAAGGGTCTTGACAGACGGACAGACGGACAACAAAGTGATCCTATAAGGGTTCCGTTTTTTCCTTTTGAGGTACGGAACCCTAAAAAGATCTAGAAAGCTAAATTTTAGTAATTTGATAATAGGAATTTAATAATCAGAAAAAAATGCCATCCGAAGATGGACATGAAACAAAATTGACATACTAATAAACTAACTGGCTGAGATTGAGTCGTTGGAAATTGTCAGGAAGCGAAGATGATTTGCCAAGAAGGTGACGAAGCGAGAACATGACCTTGCTCGAAGTTGACTCTAAACGAGGATGACGCGCCACGCAAAAGAAACAAAAGGCTCCCGTTTCGTATCTATTTTATTATTGTACCATATGTATTGGATCCATTTATAACCAGTGGAGGGAGCATGCAGCCAATAGAGACGAGTGGCGCAAGAGAAGGGAGGCTTTTGCCCAGCAGTGGGACAATTATAGGCTACGCAAATAAAAATTATGTATTGGAATCCGTGCAACGCATTGGGTGGGGAGAGTTGCTAGTATGAAATGTAGGATTTCTGTCACATACCTAAGCATAAACCCACCAGTTTCCAAAAGTTCCATAAAGCTAATGTATTTCACAGTTCCGGTGCTACGGTAGTATGTTTGAGTTGGACGGAAAGTTGGTCATTGTGACTTTATGACAGTGTTGTCTCTGGATTCCGAGCTCATTTGAATGACGAGGTTTTATAAAGACATAGGTACAATGAAACTAAATAGTTTTTTTAATTATTCAGAACATTAATTACCTACCAAGCCAGCACTACGCAAGTCAGAAAATAATACAATGAGGTACGAAAATTTACGAATAACCTTAATTAAAAAAGTTGAATACATGTTTACATTTAAGTAAGGTAACGACTTTACAAAATTAAAAACAATATACCCATTTTTTACACACGCTTTTATTGTCAAATGTATTTTCTTACACAAACGTTAACTGTTCATAAATACTATTATATTTTATTACTTATTTGTTCTTGGGTCATGGATGTTATCTATATATGTATTTATATATTATGTATATCGTCGTCTAGTACCCATAGTACAAGCTTTGCTTAGTTTGGGACTAGGTCGATTTGTGTATGATTGTCCCTTAATATTTATTTATTTATTTATTTTATTTTATTATTGAAATGAACCCAGACACGATGGCTTTATCTCGTCCTGGCAATCCCATAGCCAACTTCCGTCTACACCATCAGAGGAACTCCAAGACCCCAAAAATATGAGTTCGAAACATGTCGAGTCGTTCCTGATAATTTCTACGTGAGTTATACCGTTTTTATAATTATTAAAGATGTCTCACGATAGTTTTAAAAATATTCAATGAGTATCTCGTTCCAAATGTAATATGTTGCGATTTACTTTGATCTTCATTAATCTCTCTACTAGGTAGCTTTGAATCTACGTAAAAAATTATACGCAAACTCAGAATATAATACATATTATTTTCTCTTTTAAAGTGGCATCTTTGCTGCGTATCCTTGACGCTCGATACTAATTCGTTTATCCTTTGAATTTTCCTTTTTTCTGGGATTTTTCCTGAGTGGAAATGTATTTCTTTCTTGAATATCATCCATCTTGTTGAGAGACGTTAAATCAAGGCAGAGGACAGAGATGGCATCTCGTTTCAATAAGTTGTGAGGTTCTTGTGGAGACTTAACTAAACAAAGCTACCTATATGAAACATGACAAGTACCAGTATTGAAATATCAAGGAGCTTTCACTTGAAAAAGTTACTAGAAGAAATAATTCCAATCGATACATGGAGAATAACTAAGAAAGAATATACGAAATCAGAAGTGTCATCGTAGAAAGCATTGTTCTCTGAAACCTTCAACTATTTGGGATTGTTATTAAATAAACCTAACCTACTCAATAGGATAATATTTGCAAGAGTTATGAAAAATGTATGATTACGGAAAAAAAATCCTAGAATTGAAAATTTGGAGAAATGAAACGTTCAACCAAAAACAATTCTGCGAAAAGGCAGTATACCTTATAATTTGCCACACCTCCAGACAGAAGCAAAAAGCACAGGATGTAGCTGATCATCCTCATTTAATAGGTGTTACAGAAAATGTTCCTAAAACTAAACATAAAAGCAGTTCTAAATTTTTAGCTTGAAAATTGGCTCAGTTCCTGGCGCCAGTTGTAATGAAAGCCTACCTAAAAGTATATCTTGGAGACTAGTGCTTTTATTCCAACTAAACATAGCTAGAACTATCTCTATAGACAACGCTTTCGATTGAAAAGAACACACTTAAATCGGTACACAATGTGTTTGGTAGCTACGATGCAGGCAGATATACATATACACATGTTAAACCTATAAGATCCTTTTTTTCGTCGAGGGGAAAAAAAAACACTACAGAAATATACAGAAGCAAGTTTGTTCTACATCAATTATAAAAAAACAGTCAGTTTAAATAATATAGGCAGCATATACCTTTTTAAATGGTAACGATTAGGTATATCGTCCTAAACTAAAAAGAACGACATAATGTTTTAAGGGCCACTTAATCCTACCGTTTTAACTTTATATCATGCCTAATAAAACTTCGTTGTGAACCCTTCAACTACTGCGATCAAAAATTAACCCATCCAGTTTTAAAACCATGACAATGTTCAAACTTCTAACATAGCCGGAAAGCCTACTCGTACCGGACATAATAATTTTCTCGTACCTCGGGGAGTCCTAAAAAGTTTGGACAAAACATCAGGCCATAATAAGCCTCATATTTCAGGCGAAGGCCGTAACATGGACTTTATTCTTGTGTGTGACGCGACACAGATTGGAACAGTCAACTTACATGGGGAGTGGATTACAAATGGTTCTCTGAAATGTCTTCATACAACGGGTATGTAATGCGTCAGTTGTATTTTTTCGTTTATGCTCTGAAATTATGGTCGTTTGGTTTTGAAATATGATGGTTATTTTGGATCGTGGATTATTGATATGTCTGTTTTATTTAATGTAAAGTTTAAGGCTATTTATATAGTAAGATAATAAGATTTGAAAGAAAACGTCCCTTTTTCAGAATAAATAATTCAGTATGTATATACAATTGATTGATATTTTTCTCCCCTAATGCCAATCTAAATCCTATACTATATCCATACTTTTATGTCTATCAATCTCAGTATAAAACATATAAAAAGCCTGTCTAGTCTTTTTGACGTGGCATGACATATTACAAACATCGAAAATACGAACAAATACATACGTTAAAAGAGTTCTTCAGTACTCTTTTTAGTTACTCTTTAGATATTGAGATACTGCCTGTTTATTTTGAACTTCTTTACTAAAAGATGTCCAGGATCGTGCAATGTCGAGGTTAGCCAGTATGAAAGCGGACCTTGCCAAGAGCCAGTATAACGGTAACTAGAAAAAGCCACATTCGGGCACATGATCAACGGTCATGAAGATCATGGAGCCAGGTTCGCCATTGACAGATACGTCAAGGAGGACTATATATGTAACTAGAAGCAAAAGGAGACTAAATACATTTCGTTTTGACTTGTCTGTAAGTCTAAGCTGTGATAATATTTAATGGACAAGACGGGACGTGACGAAAATGTTTGGAAGCACGTGTCTCTTTATGAGCTTGGTGCGCGGACAAAGAACCAGATTCTAAACTTACATGATTATAAATATCTATGTATAGAGGGAAGGAGAGGAAGAGGAAGGGTAAGGATTATTTATTTGGATCATATAAAGGGAAAGGTAGACGTCACCTCGAATCGAGAAGTGAAAAAACTGGCATTCAGCAGAACGGACTGGAGATAACGGATCGACAAGAGTAAAGCTGTTAAATAATAATAATGAGTATTAAATATGTAACAGACTGAGGTATCGCTGGATCGACAGTCCAGAAAGACGTCGTGTCAGCTTCAAGGAGCTGACTTTGATTGGCAAGCTGCACTACGGAGAGTCTGAGGCCAAATTTATAGAAAGAAAAAAGAAAGAAAGAAAAAGAAATAAGAATGAAATACATTAATTGCCAAAAATAGCAAAACACAAAAAAAAATTGCAAAAAAGAAACACAAATTAAAAGTATCAAATAATAAAACAATGGCAAAAGGACAAGCTCGGGCGCAAAGTTCCACGTCGGATCGCTGAGTCAGCGAAGTAAGTAAGTATGTAATATCGTCATAAAAAGAGCTAAGCTCTTGTCGATAGACCAACTTCCATGTTTGTCTATTGTACATTTTCGTTGACATAATTTGACGAATTTTTTACTTTCCCCTCGATATGCTCGCTCGTGTGAGATATTTGTGATCTCACTCTCTCTAAAGTTTTGTCAAAAAAAAAAACATCAGGAATCGTACATTTTAATAGTTTGTGGCCGCTAAAATAGCTGGTCAGTAATATTGTCAATTAACTAACGAATACTCTAATTTCATGTCAGAGATATTGTAAAAGCCACAGAGCAAATTAAAAACAACTCTCCAACCCACTTGAATAAACTTAGTCGTTAAAAAATATTATTACAACCGACTACAACTAATCAAATAAACGGCGCCTTTTTAAGCACGACATTAAAACGTTTAAAGAGTGAAAAATGAAAACGTTTAAGCGACAAAGCCTGGAAATAAATGCAACGGTAAAGCTCTCAAGCTAAGCCCCAGATTAGCTGACCCCTACGCCCTTTTCTCGACAATTGCATCAAACAATTCATTTTTATTGTGCATTTGAACTGTTTGTTACACATAAAAGAGTTATAAATATTTCTTTTTAAATGCTTTAATGACCTTTTTATAAGCTTGGATGATTGAACGTTTAAAAAGGTTTTAGTCTTAAAGCTTAGTTGGGCTTAGCCGTACTTGACGCGCGCGTAGTATGGCGACTGGCTAGTTTAAATAATCAGCAGTAACACATTTACTGCAACAAAACTCATATTGCTTGTACAAAGATAACGTAATGTGTAAAAGGACCGGTTTTGATTAATTAAACGAGATTAACTTTACTGACAATATTGACTTATAATTATCTGAGATTGCAAAATTAATAAGGGAAAAAATCGTTTGATAGAATACTGGACTATGTAATCATTACAATAAGACCTAAAATTAAGTATCCTGCAAATAAACCATTCTATTCTATTCTATTCTATTCTATTCTATTCTATTCTATTCTATTCTATTCTATTCTATTATAAAAAGGAAAGGGCACTATGTCTGATGTCTATAAAAATACAACGTGCAGAAACGAGTCGCAAAATTATTTTTACAGATCAGGAAAATTGCCTTAGCACGTGGATGAAGTCGTAGAAAAATCTTTACAAATAACTAACAGTATGCAATATCCATTCGCTGGCCTAGAAGTGTGTATTTCCTCGTGATCCAGAAACCTCACCGGGTCCAGTTTAATAATGTTTCTTATTGCTCTGGAAATGAACAGTTGCTAAGGAAAATATATATGAGAAGGTAAGATAATAAATAACGTATTATTTGGTTAGGCGCCGGTGCAAGAAGTTTTTTACTTATTGGTGAAATATAAATATTGTAATTTTATAATTATATGAAGAATTTGGGATATAGGTTTATCTTCCTATTTGAAAGCAGTCGCTTTCAAATAAGGCAGCGAAAAGCAGCAGCGGGGTTGAATGAGCTTCAAAATACAATTGTATTGATAGGGCGTGGACAAGATCATTGCAGATGCGGGAGTTTTTATACGCAGACGAATCGGACTATAGCTGAAAGATTCAAGGAACATATTATCGCTTTATGTCTGATGTCTATAAAAATACAACGTGCAGAAACGAGTCGCAAAATTATTTTTACAGATCAGGAAAATTGCCTTAGCACGTGGATGAAGTCGTAGAAAAATCTTTACAAATAACTAACAGTATGCAATATCCATTCGCTGGCCTAGAAGTGTGTATTTCCTCGTGATCCAGAAACCTCACCGGGTCCAGTTTAATAATGTTTCTTATTGCTCTGGAAATGAACAGTTGCTAAGGAAAATATATATGAGAAGGTAAGATAATAAATAACGTATTATTTGGTTAGGCGCCGGTGCAAGAAGTTTTTTACTTATTGGTGAAATATAAATATTGTAATTTTATAATTATATGAAGAATTTGGGATATAGGTTTATCTTCCTATTTGAAAGCAGTCGCTTTCAAATAAGGCAGCGAAAAGCAGCAGCGGGGTTGAATGAGCTTCAAAATACAATTGTATTGATAGGGCGTGGACAAGATCATTGCAGATGCGGGAGTTTTTATACGCAGACGAATCGGACTATAGCTGAAAGATTCAAGGAACATATTATCGCTTTAAAGAACCGTCAGACGAATGCAAACCAAAATCATTTCATGTAAAATTGGCGGCCAAGCTTCACAATATGCTCATAACGCTTTAGCTGTAAAAAAAAGTTATCAGATCCTAGGTAAAACCAAGCTCCTAAGCCCTGAATTTATTAACCCTACACCTTGGTTTAAAAAGAATGGCTTCAACGGGCTTCAAGCCCCTAATCCCTGATTTTACTAACCCTGCACCTTGGTTTAAAAGTATGGCCTGTTACAGTTCATAGATAGGTATTAAGATTAATAATATTATCATATGATGTTAAGACCCGTCAGATGAATAAGTCCGCTATTAGACGAACATTTTGCTGGAATTTAATCACTGGATCGAGCTTCATAAATTTCATAATCCAAGATCTTTGCTCGTGAGCAAAAATTCACCGAGTGATGCAATCTTCCTTAATAAAGTGAGGAAATATTTATTAGACAATGCTTTTTATAGCACTGATGAATTCTTCCACAAAATATCATCTCATCACTAACCCAAACAAAACATTAACAAACATGTTTGAACAATCAAATACCTAAATATATTATAATGTAACACAATCTTTAGATAAAATTATTAAAATGACATATCCTACTTATGTAAGTATATGTACTGACTTATTGTTGACATTGACTTGTAAAATGTTTATTTTTACCAATAAAGAATCTGAATCTGAATCTGAATCTGAATTTCTTTAGCCTCTTCAAAGAATCTCGAAGAGGATGATGATACTAGATGTTACTGATGACCAGAGAGCTGAGGAAACGCCGCCAGCATCTTCGGTACTATGCCGCAGGGGCCATATTTAGGTTTAGTTTAGTTTCAGTGTGCTCTAGTTCAGTTTTATTTTTAGGTTTAGTTTTATTGTATTTTTATAGCAGAATTGTACGTGAAGCAGATTACATAAGAAAGCACACGAATTGCATTAAGGTGGACGGTTTTAAGCTTTCGCTTTCGTGGAATCCAGTGATCGGTAAATATAAATCTCATACTAAGAGTCGTTGGTTAGCTTCTGTGTATTGTGTGTCGGTCTAGTGGCAACCACAGTGAACAAACTGATAATAAAGACCAAATTCTACTCGCGCGAAAAGATGTTGATATCCGTCCCTTCAGTCCCTTCAAGACCATAGATACATTTTTTGAACGCGATTTAGTCCCCTTTAGTTATAACTAGCTGTGCCCCGCGGTGTTACCCGCTCATCCCACGGGAACACTAAATTTATTCGGGATGATAAGTATCCTATGTCCTTTCCCGGGTCTCAAACTATCTCCATACCAAATTTCATCTAAGTCGGTTCAGCGGTTGAAGCGTGAAGACTGAAGAGGTAACAGACAGACAGACAGACACACTTTCGCATTTATAATATTAGTAAATAATATATAGTATATTAGTATATAATAATGTGTGGAATCGTATAAGTTTCAATTATTAACGTAATAAACTTTGTTTTCAGTTTATCGTGTAACGTATCACGAGGGATCTAATTTATTCTTCTCGACATACTGTCTGTGAAAGTGTCAACACGAGTCTCAAACTCAAACCGCCAACATTGTCGACTATGTCCAATTTTCCGCGTCACTCTCAAATTCCGTCCACTTCATATACTGTACTAACAGCTCCTTGGCACGTATAACGGCGGACATATTGTAAAGTATAGACAGATTGGCTTAGCATTAGTTGTCGGGTTGCCTAACGTGGCATGTAATGGAGGTCCGACCTTCGTTGATAGCACGACGCACTCCACTGAGCAACGTCTTCCATTTTAGCTATACACGTGTAAGTTGGGTGAGAACATTTTGTGTAGCCGAAACACTAAATAAAAATGCCGGGCTGCTATTTGACTACGTATTTGTGAGATGATAGTGAAGTTATAATAGTTTTATTCGTTAGTAGCATTCCAGTGCTTAGCCACCCCTTAGCGGTGTTTCATAAATAACAGCGCTCTCTCTCGCTTGCTCGTTCACTGCTGTACAGTAGTGCGGTAAGATGTTAATATTAACGTATTCACATAGAGGTTGCTAAAGTGTAGAGCCTTTCAAATAAACAATGCAAAGATCGACACAGACACAAAGCATAGGGAAAAATTCGAAAGCTTATCTGGGCGTTGGGGTAGTGGAAAGGTTAACACGCTAGACCGGTAATCCAGAGTTACGGATTTAAATTTTTCTTCAAGAATTGATCTTTGTATCAATGTTTTATAATGCAAATTTTGGTGAAAAAAATTAGACATTACATGTTTCATTTACAAATACATTCGAGTTCATCACACAAATATTTGCCCTTGCTGGGATTCGAACCCACGACAACGCCGCAGCTGCAATACCACTGCGCTAACCTCGTTCTCACGTTTATTTAGGTAGGTATCATCATCATCATCATCATTTCGGCCACAGGACGTCCACTGCTGAACATAGGCCTCCCCCAGTGACTTCCAGATCGGCTGGTTGGAAGCGACCTGCATCCAGCGGCTTCCTGCAACCTTTACCAGGTCGTCTGTCCACCTTGTGGGTGGTCCTACGCTGCGCTTGCCGGTGCGTGGCCTCCATTCGAGAACCTTACTGCCCCATCGGCCGTCAGTTCTACGTGCTATGTGCCCCGCCCACTGCCACTTCAGTAGGTAGGTATATTAAAAGGTTAAAAGACGATAAATCAAAAACCACAAACTCCGAAAACTTTGCCTAAGAAAGAACCTGTCGTTGTGACAATGACAAAATGTATTTTCATTTCTTCCTTACCCCTCCTCTCCTGGGAGCGTGGCACGTTTTATGTTATCGTATAAGCTTTGGGAAATTGGTCTATGTCGATATACTTTTATTTGTTCGATTATTTGTTCCGTATTGGCGCTATTTGCATGTCATTCTTATTCACACTTGAGTGTGGGTCGCGAGTCGCGTAGCAGCACGGGTAGCACCCCTGATGAAGAGCTCCAAATGAGTTCGAAGCATGTCGGGCCGTTCCTGACAATTTTTACGTGAGTTTAAACCGTTTTTATAATTATTAAAGATGTCTCACGATAGTTTTCATCATCATCATATATTTATTGTAATATTGTGAGTACAAAAAGTAGGTCTTACATTATATTACAGTTCTTCACAATCTACCGATAACCGGCGTACAATTTTTACATTAACTTAAAATAACAAACTACACACACTACAATTTTCAATTAAAGTAACTACATGTCAGATTTCTTAGTTCTACAATACCATAATAAAATCTTGGCTACATATATCATTACATAATCAGAACATTATTTTTAATAACATTATTGTCATTCTTATTCATTGACCGAGCGAGTGAGTCGTGTGTCAGTGTGGCCTAAAATCTTTCGTGTGTTCGAATGTTTCGATGTTCGGATGTCCAGTTTTTCTGATCTCTGACTGTTCTTAGTTTCAAAATTTTGTTACGTTCGATAACTAGATAGGTTTGTATAGTAAAATTAATATTTTGTCGATTATTCTTCTATATTATTCAAAATGCCCAGGTCCAGGTCGTGCCCAGGGATAGTGACGCTGCAACCAGCTTTTATATGGCAATGATGTGCATACGTTATATATTTGCAGTAGAAAATGTCAGTAGCTATTTGTCATCAACCAAATTCAAAACATTGTTTACCGGAATGCCGCTCATCCCTCCTATTGAAAGAAAACACGACTTTATTTATTTATTTATTTAATCTTTATTGCACAAAAGAAAGAGCTTATCGTAAAAAAGGCGAACTTAATGCCATAGGGAAATTTCTCTACCAGTCAACCATTGGGCTAAACAGATAATTTGTGGGGCGACTTTCATCACTATGTATAGTTTTTAGAAATTTGCTGAATATGTTTCCTCTTTGCTTACATCAGCGACATTCACTGACTTTCATCGTCAGTTACCAAAAATTTCTCGTTGCCAGTAAAATAAATTAGTACCACTGACAATCCGTTATATGCCGTGGGCTGAAAAACACCCTCTTGGACTATAACTACCTTAAAAACTGCGTACTTAATGATCTAGTTTAAGACCTTCAAATACCGAAAAACACACGCACAAACACTTTTTTCTCGTGAAGGAGGAAACAAATTTACATCACAGACAGACCCGCAAGCAAGAACTCGTGGACAAAGATTAATAACGCTTAACATTGCAATGAAATTATGAATTGTTTGATCTTCGTTCAATTTATTTACTTTTCATTAAACAGGGATTTAGTGATTTCAAAATCAAATTCCATTACGGAATTGCCTCTTTGACCAATTATCGGCCCAAAAAGACAATTACCTTCGTTACGGGGGAATTCGGGTCGGAATTTCGTTTCAAAGCCCGGAAGGGCAATATCGGGAATAAATAAAAATAGCGGGGAAATTTGCATGCTTCGTTAGATTAAATTTTTTGAGATGCATGCGTTGAGCGAGCTTTTTTTGTCAAGTTCAAAGGCAATATATTTTATTGTATTTTTTGGTCAGCGACGTTTTACGGTCCACAGCGTAGGTAGGTGTATTGTAAAAATCAGAGGCCTAATTTGCTTTATACTTTTATAAAAGTGTATCGAAAACCATTTTTCCTATGCAAATTGATTATTATTTCAGGAAATTAATATCGTGGTGCAGGATTAGCATGTCAAGTAGGGGAGACCGTGGAGCTTTGAAACAAGACTTAAAACAACGTTAATTTCTCGGTATCTGTATCCGTCAGCAAACCAGGAATAACGCTGTTTAGATGACCCATCTCCCGCGGACCTTTCAATGTGCGTCCTTGCTACCATATAAAACTACCGCTGTTTCATTACCCCTCGTTCTGTCCTACTAGATCAAACATCAGAATTACCTACGCTGGCGCCCGAAAACCTAATTTAATAACCCAGCAAAGTCATTTGCGGCGGTGGATTATAATTTACTCCTCACAAAGCTTGTTAACCAATAATGCGGCTCAGAACCAGCGGGTCGGATGTTCTGTACATTGTGCTGGAACATTCGACCAGTATCTGTTAAAGGTTCTCGCTGTCCATAGATTTATGTGCTGGCCGAGCAGAAATTACCCGCACCATGTTTGGTGGTACAATTCACCGTGGCCTCTCGATTGTTAGTAGCTTCATTGAGTTATCTTCACTATTGTACAATTCTGTAATTGTATTAAAAATCGGTTATCTATCCACTCAATGTGAGTGGCTATAGAAGGGTCATCAAGTCGGCTGTCTATACCTACTCATCCGGCAAGCCCTTCCGATTCCGGCAGTTCTAAATAGCCTCACCTTACGGTATAACTGATAGATTTCAAGCGAGTAAAACAAACAGCATATAACACTGTAACTAACTTTAACTGGACTTTGTAAACTCTTTTTGGTTGTTATACCTACTTGAGTACACAACCAAAATGTGCGTGAGTACTGACGCAAGCTACCTATTGACCGATGAAGAGGGGGATGCAGCAATATGAAGGAGTGAGATGGAGTTACCTCCATACGTGTCTCTCGTCAGTAATTAATTTAGGAAAGTGTACTAGCTGCATTTGGTTGAATTCGATCAAACTTTTATTCGTAGAATGACGGTTACTCTCGGCTCGGATAGTAATATCAAAACTCCATAGTAGTTTGACATTAGAAAGAAAGAAAGAAAGAAAGAAATACATTTATTCGTGACGAGACACAAAACATAATTACATAAAAGGTGTGACAGAAACAATAATAAAATAAAACAATATGCAACTATTTTTATGGCTGTGTCACGAAAAGGTCCCACCTCAGCAAGATGCTAGCTCGAGAGCCAGCGCTGATCTTCCGGTGGGACCATAGGTGGCGCCACGGAGAGCTGCACGCACGAGCTCTAATCGCGTTTAGGATGCGTGAACCTGAACGCACACAAGCGCTGTCAGTGTCACGTCAAATGTCAATTCGAGAGGCATAACCTAAACTAAATCAAAAATGCGATGTTTGCGTCGTGAGCACAGCTCTAAAAATAAGACAAATTTTAGTTACATTACTACTAAAGGTAGGCCTAACTCGGGCCATAGTTATGGCTCAGTTTCAGTCGATAACTCGGTCGATATACGGCATGCGGGGACTCCCCGAAGACGGTATAACGACCAGTGAAACTCACAAGTCGATAACTCGGTCGATATACGACATGCGGGAGTCCCCGGAGGCGGTATAATGAAACCAGTGAAACTCATAATGGCATGCGTTATGGAAATCTAACGCACCCCGCGTGCGGACCGTATCGACCAATGAAACTGAGCCATTATGCAGAAAGCGACCAAAGATTTTTTTTCATAATCATAATGCAACTAGCGACCAAACTCATTCATTGATTAAGACTTAAGTCACTTTGACAAAAAATGCACGCTGGTCACATTTTGCGTTAGTTATATGTGTTAGAATTTTCCCCGACATGATATACCGGGTGATCAATCCAAATGGGTCAGGTAGGGAGAAAACGAACACTATAAGAGATAGGGAAATCTGTTTTTAGGATTAGGAACCATGGCTTCGATTTTAGATTTATTAAAAACTGCATTCAATTGTTTTTCGTAATCTCATGCATAACCCGGAATCGAACCCGGTCGAATTGAGTAGAGAAAAAAAATAAGATGTCAATCGATCCTATTTTTTATTGAAAACAAATATCTGTATGGGACTACATACATTTAGAGTGGTCTAAGAATCGGAAATTGTTGTTAAAGAGTGACATTCCTTTAAGGTACGAACATTTTACGTTTTTTTTTGATACAAAAGCAAATATGAAATTATTTCCAATAACCTCATAATTCAACAAAACAATAATGTATGACAACTATGAACCTAAACGGAAATTATCATGGTCAAAATGGAAAAAAATATTTTTACATACACAGCACGCATATTTTGTATGGAGCGTTTTCAGCTTTAACAGCAATTTCTGACTCTTAGAGCACTCTAAATGTATCTACAGACATTGGTTGCCAATAAAAAATAGGATCGATTGATATCTTCATTAATTTTTTTTCTCCTCTCCAATTTTAACCGGGTTCGATACCCGGTTATGCATGAGATATATACGAAAAAAAAGGTAATGCAGTTTTTAATAAATCTAAAATCGAAGCCATGGTTCCTAAGAACAGATTTCCCTATCTATTATAGTTTTCGTTTAGTCCTTACTGACCATTAGGATTGATCAACCTGTATAAACTAAATATAGTGTTACAATTACAACAGTGTATTATCATCATTTTAGGTCCACTCAGCTGGCTCAAAGACTCGGAAGGGTCCAACATGTAAATTACTCCACCTGCTTAATACAATTTGAGCTCAACGCGGATCTATTAAAACAAATTAACCTCAAATTCGAATAGCCAGCGTTAAATAGAAACGTGGCCTAAAAGTGTGCGAGGAAGGTCGATATTGGAATAGTTGTTAATGCGACAAAGTGTCGTGGAATTCGCTTTGAATTGAATTGGAGTGGAAAGAGTTTAAGCTTCAGGAGTCTTGCCGGATACGGTACTAAATAAATAATAAACATGGCGTTTAGTTCTTATGGTTTGGTGACATCAGGTGTGAAGCGCGTTCTGAAGTAAAAGGGGTTAATGAGAATAATAACAATAACAAGGGTGGGACTAGATTCTAAAATTAGATCATCAGGTTTCTGCGTTGTATTTACGAGGTTTATACTCTGTAAGGATGGCGTTCTGATATACTCCAGTATTTCTGTTTTTTAAGATACTTTATGATCGGTCCTCTGCCAAGTTTGTCATTAAATTAGATCATCAGGTTTCTGCGTGGTATTTACGAGGTTTGTGTAAGGATGGTGGTCTGATATACTATAGTATTTCTGTTTTTTAAGAAAATTTATGATCAGCCGCCTGCCAAGTTTCTCATTAAATTAGATCATCAGGTTCCTGCGTAGTATTAACGAGGTTTTTACTTGTACTGTAAAGATGGCGGCCTGATATACTTCAGTATTTTGATTTATTAACATACTTTCTGATCAGACCCCTGTCAAATTTCACATTAAATTACAGCAAATTCAACGATAAAAATGATTTTGCATCTTGATTACAGCATTGTGTATATGTGTAGTTTCTAAATATCAATCTTATCGATTATTATTTCCCAAATGAAAGTTTCCCAATTTTCCTCAGACCAATTATCTATAGACTTGACAACCAAATAATAATACCACCACAGAAGGAGATGGTCATATACAAATTATAACAAGAGTGACAGAGAGAAGTATATTATTTTTTGTCTTTTTCATAGTTTCACTTTTCCACCGCTGCCACAATCGAGTTTGTGGCAAACAAATAAGTACACGTGACATGTAAAAATGTTCCGCCCAAATTACGTAGGTTGTTTATGATAAGCTGTCAGTCATATTTAAATGTGTTCTTAATTTAGCTGCATAACAATCATGTTAGGGATACCAGATGAAAATATCATAAATTTAGGGGTATTAAATCGTAGTTCTATTCTAATAACAAAAAAAACAAATATTGTGAAGATTAAATGAGGATGTCGGTTCCACGTCTTAGAATCGCCAACGGAAATAATTTAATATAATATGTATTAATATATAAACATTAAGGGACTATGTTACACAAATCAAGCTTGTACTATGGGTACTAGATGACGATATACATAATAATATAAATACATATATCGATAGCATCCATGACGACCCGGGAACATATATTCGAGTTTGTCGCACAAATATTTGCCCTGGCCGGGATTTGAACCCAGGACCGCCCGCTCAGTAGTATTATTTGTATATAAAAATTGAAATATCGGTAACATCTGAATGTGTTTCATTTCTGATTTCTCATCTAACCTTAAACCCCATCCTCGTTTTTAGTGATAAGATGTTCCAAAAGCTATGTATTATATGGAGCCACAATGATGCATAAATGGCATGTCAGTAATATAAAATTATGGGGAAATTTGAATCAACATGGCCACCCCGAATATATGACGTATTCTATGTCTGTCCCTTACGGGTGTACGCTGACGTCAAGTCTATAGATCATTGGTCTGAGCAATTTTCCAATAATAAAGAACGTTTGAATGAAAACATCCAGTATCATAAAGCGCATTCAAATACGAAATGTATATTACCGTAATAAAGTAATGTAAGCCTAAAGTTCCAAATACGCTTTATCGTCTCCGGTGAATGTGTGGAATAAAACGTCACAGTGAAAATGTCACTGTGATCGGCCGTCGAAATCACTGTGACAGGACGGGTTGATGGTAAACTTTCCTACACGGGAACAACCAAAAATTCCAGATTTATTGATTTAATTTTACACGGTTTTCACACCTTATTATAATAAAACGGGATCGAGACCGTGAACGTTTAAACATCGAGGTAATTAAATAAACACCTTTTAAACGCGATCAAGTCACGCTTTGTCCAAATACCTACATCATTATTCCGAATTTTAAAAGCAATTTTTCGCTAACCAAACTTTATTGCTTTCGAGGATACAATATAATTAGGTTCGGCGATGGTTATTATATATATATCCCAAAAAGAAGACTAAACTTGTCATTACCAACTGGCAGTAGTCACTTACCATTAGATGATACTGTGAGGTCAATCGCTGGTCAGTTTATAGACAAAAAAAAAGGAACTGTCGGCTAATACTGAACCGATTTCTAAAAAAAAACAATGAGTAAAAGGAATGGACATAGGTTACTTTATTTATGGTTAACCCCTGAAGGGATGATTCCCTGGAAAAAATCTATGGAAATTGTTTAAATTATGAAAGTGGAATAGGTAAAGATTAACACACAAGCTTCAGAAGAGTTACAATATAAATGTTTCTGGAATCTCCGATTCTTAAGAAGAGAAAAAACAACATACAGTCGAATTGAGAACCCTCACCTTTTTTTTTAGTCTGTTGGTAAGGGATGAAAGTTGTTTTGGCCCCAAAGTACGTATCCCACGTGGGTGGAGGCACGGGTACAGCTAGTATTATAACATGGACACGAAACACCATAACGTAACTTATATGCGTGACAGTCACTGTGATTTTTTGGAACTGTAACGACGGTCACGGTGATAGTAATAAAACGGTGTCCCCATCTCTTACGCTGAATAAATTCGAATGGTAACGTGCATGCATACCTATCAAGATTTATTAAACGCGTCAAATTCCATAATAAACTTTCATGTCAACTGTAACTTTGTACAAACTTGCTTTGCACTGTTTCCTCGAAAATGAAACCAATCGGAAGCAGCTAAGGTTCAAATTGAAGTCTTAAGTTGAAGGCAACCGGATATGAAGTGTTTTACAGTTGTGTGTTTTATTTATCAAGGCGGGATGGCGCAATGTCAGGCTTTCCTATTGACAAAATAATGTGTGCAATAAGAAAATACCACGGTTAGGTTGTCAATAAACCTTCTAATAATAGTAATAACGTAATAATACGTATTTGTACGTAATAATAGTTTATAACGTACAAATCGAATAATTAAATAAATAATAAATAAATATTAGGGAACAATCTCACACAAATCAACCTAGTCCCATATTAAGCAAAGCTTGTACTGTGGGTACATAACACCCATGACCCAGGAACAAATGTTCAAGTTCATCACACAAATATTTGCCCTAGCCGGGATTTGAACCCTAGACCACCGGCTCAGCAGGCAGGTGCACTAAAAACTGCGTCAACCGCGTATTCAAATAAACAAAGTAGATAGACAATATTTTTACAGATCCCTGGCTACAGTCTGTCCCTTTCTAATCAATCTAAGAAAAAGGGGACGACACTACAGTATCATCATCATCATTTCAGCCACAGGACGTCCACTGCTGAACATAGGCCTCCCCCAGCGAACTCCAGATCGGCCGGCTGGAAGCTGGCCGGCTGGATACTACAGTATTGCCACTTTTTAATTTCTACTCTTTTTGGTCAGACTGTACATATACGTATTTAATATTCTCATTGATAATGTTTTCGTTCACGTGTATTTATTTAACGATATTGCTACTTTTACAGACAAATATTTCTAGTCTGTTCTCCAAGTGACCCGTCGTTATTTACACTGCCTGTCTGAAATCTAACATAGAAGGTCAAACATTGGAGCAAACTTAAAATAAACAAGTATGTTTACTAATTCTGAAAGCGAATTACGTAGCTAAAGTTAGGTTGAGAGTTAAATACTGTAGAAATTCAGGTGATTCTAAATCAATTGCATTGGTGGCACAGCATCAAACGTAGTAGCTAACAGGGTCTATATTGAATCCTAGAATTATTTTTCGTCGAACGATTCATTCCGTAAAAAGCATTTTTCTTTGCAACCGTAAACTATTTTGAGATTGTATAAAACAAACCCAACCTAATCAATAAGACGATATTTGCAAGAGTTACGAGTATGTGTAAATAATTAATGTATGGCTACAGAGGAATGAAATGGGTGAAATGAAAAATTCGACGAAACAAGTTTCTAGGAAACAAAGGGCTCCCTAGCTGATAATTTTAGTATGCAATTTGACGTAAGAAAATCGTCAGCAACTTTTGATGCTGACAGTACTACAGTATGCCTGTACAGGTCGTTCAAGCAATGGTCCCTTTGACTTGAAATGATACTTCAATTTAATCTGGTGCTTATGAGATCATACGATCTAGAATTGAGATATTTATGTATTTAAAATCTGACATGTAAAAGAGCTCTTTTAACCTACTTGCAGAATAAAGTTTTGAATTTTGAATTTGAATTTTGAGCATATTCTAGGCCCTATTTGGATCATATCATAACTATAACAAACGAGACATCAATACTAGCATAAAATTCAAAGATTGTATTAAGGATCCGTTTTTTATAGAGATTATATCAGGAAGAGATTTAAAAGCGCGGTGCGTACAGTCCGACCAAAAAGAGTAGAAATTAAAAAGTAGTATATATAGTATGGTCGTCCCCGTTTTCTTAGATTTATTAGAAAGGGACGACACTACAGTATTGCCACTTTTTAATTTCTACTCTTTTTGGTTGGATCATATCATAACTATAACAAACGAGACATCAATACTAGCATAAAATTCAAAGATTGTATTAAGGATCCGTTTTTTATAGAGATTATATCAGGAAGAGATTTAAAAGCGCGGTGCGTACAGTCCGACCAAAAAGAGTAGAAATTAAAAAGTAGTATATATAGTATGGTCGTCCCCGTTTTCTTAGATTTATTAGAAAGGGACGACACTACAGTATTGCCACTTTTTAATTTCTACTCTTTTTGGTCGGACTGTAAGCGAGGCGCCGATCGCTCAAAATCATGCATCGGTTGGTATAATTTTCTTTGTCCTCTCATCACGCCGAAAGGGCTGGACGGATTTTTACCGATTTTGGTACAGGGATAACTGGACATTCAAAGGTGTTTATGGGATACTTTAAACTAGACTAATGTAAATAAAATAAAAATACGCGGATGAAGTGCCCACCTTCTATTTATTATCAGAACTTGAACATGGTGTTTATTTATTTAGGTTCAATAGGAATCTATTCTGTGTTCCTACTTAAAATGTATTGAAAATGACCGATAAATTGATATAAAGCTGTTAGTTTGTCAATTTCGGCCAAATTGTATCAAAGCCGAAATTTTGTTTCTATTTTCTCCGCAAAATTTTGATTATTTCTACTATAATAGCAGTTACTTATAAAATATGCATTGGCATCATAAAAATATACCTAGCACAAGTTTATTTGCCTAAACTTCAATTATTATAGATTGAGTTTATTTTCTTTTACTTTCAGTAGAAAATACAATAAAAACTAAATTGAAACATGAATTATTCTGTGAAAATCCGAACACAAAGTCAATTTGCCAGCGGTTGTATTTCGACAAGTTAAATAAAAAATATTGCTTCAATTTATAGAATTATATTGAAATTCAATTTAAACTTTTATTAAAAACATGCCATGTTCCCGCACTTTGTTAACAGTTATAATCACTAACAGGATGTGTGCACCTCCATTTTATTCGAAGCATACCGACGCAATTTATTTAAATATCAAATTCCGAATACTTGTTCAAATAAATTAATTGAAAATTGTTTACCAATTTCCTATACCTACGCTTCAATATTTAAAATTCAGCAAATTTAATGAACGCTATTTAAAACTAGCCTTAGAGAAGGGCCTTTGTAACACTGGGGTAAATACCACAGGACATAAATAAATATTAAGGGACAATCTTACACAAATCGACCAAACCCTAGTCCCTAGGCCAAGCTTGTGCTATGGGTACTAGACGACGATATATTAATAAATATAAATACATAATTATATACGCCTACTGAGCCGGCGGTCCCGGGTTCGAATCCCGGCCGGGGCAAATATTTGTATGATGAAATCGAATATTTGTTCTTGGGTCGTGGATGATATCTGTATATGTATTTATATATTATGTATATCGTCGTCTAGTACCCATAGTACAAGCTTTGCTTAGTTTGGGACTAGATCAATTTGTGTAAGTATGATTGTCCCATAATATTTATTTATTTATTTAGATAACATAGTAGATTTGTTAGTCCGCTGTTTTCATACATAATTGTGCGCATCGGGTTACAAGCATGAAATTTTGACCACGGATAGAGTGTTCCGCGGTGATTATTTTCAGATGTGGAGGGAAGTCAGATTCGTCCTCTGTGAGGCGGAAGAGCGGAGTGAGTACGACGAAGTGTACCTCTTTACTTTCTTTATTGCTGGTCAGTTAGATCTACCAGGACTTGTCTGGTATCGTAATTTATCGTACTGAATAAAAAAAACTTGTTGTAGTTTTTACCTTTTCGCCAATAAACCCATTTATTTATATGAAACTATTCCTAAATAACATTATAAATGAATTGCTGACATCTGTTTTCCATGAAAACGATGCCGCACAAGCCCTAATAGCCTGAACTGATCAGTAATTAAAAAAAGAAAAAGAACAGTACTTGGTCTTATTCACCCCGCTCTCCCGCCACGCAGGGGACGAATCTGACTTCCCTCCACGTCTGAAAATAATCACCGCGGAACGCTCTATCTGTGGTAGAAATTTCATGCTTGTAACCCGATGCGCACAATTTCGCGGCTTAGCAACTCTACTAACATCCATGACTCAGGAATAAATATTTGCCCCGCCCGGGATTGAAACCAGGACCTCCGGCTCAGTAAGCAGGTTCACTACAAACTGCGCTAACTACGTCGTCAAAAAATAGGATCCCAAAAACACAAAAAAAGATTCTAAAAGTCTTCAAAAAGGTTCACATTTATTTATATTTATGTATTGGTTGAAATTCCTTTATTGATTTTAGCGTAACGAGTGCATCAAGATATTCCCAGCAAAAGATGGCGTCGTAATTAATGCGAAACAAAAAAAAACATGCATCACGCTGGGCACATGATCTCTCTCCACACAAAATTGGGTATTCAATACCATTTTATTTTTAACCGACTTCAAAAAGGAGGAGGTTCTCAATTCGAACTATTTTTTTTTTTTTTTTTTTTCTATGTATGTTACTCGATATCTCCGAGAATCGTGAACCGATGATCAATTTTTTTTTTTTAATCGAAAGGGTATAACTCCGAGTTGGTCCCGTTGGCACTAAGTCGGGATCTGATGATGGAATCTTGGAGAAATCGAGGGAACTCTTCAAATGTTATAGGGACATGTACGGCGCTTTCGGTAATTTATTGATAAAGTCAAGAATTTACATTCAGTAAATAGGATTTGGTGTAAGGAAACTGATTATGAACACACATACGAATCACTAAAAAGCAAAAAAAAAAAATTTTAACAAAAAAAAGAACCGACTTCAGTTCAGTAAAACTAAAAAGCCAACAATAACCCGTTCAAGTACAGATTACATTTGACTCACCCTTCGAAGTCGGTGCCAAACCTCGCGTAAACTATAATATATATCAAGGGCTTCATGCTATAGGGGCGTATGCGCAAAACCCCTACTTTTCAGGAGAGGCAAAAAACTTAATAACTTTTCGTCACGTCAACGGATCTTTTTGCAAATTTGCATGGAGTATTTATATTGTCACTGTTTTTATCTAGTATGATCAAATTTACGTAAAGTATTCTAAAAACTAGTAATTATGCGCTTACGCCTCTTTACTGCGGCGCAAATATTCGAAATGACTGTCAATTTTCCTTGAAAAATACTTGAAATTGAGGGGCGTATAAATTAAATCTTTTCCTATTCAATTATTCAATGACAATTGGTCTGGGTTCTGTTTTTATATCGAAATACTTTCTTTTTACAGTAATTTTCACATTGTTACGAATCTCCTTCAATTTTTTCTGATATTTTTACGCCTCTTTCGCCCGACAAAAAACAGTGCTAGTGACTTTTGAGTGTGGTCGTATAGTAGTGATCTAAGGCAAATTCAAGCATTTAGTGAAGAAAGAATACACATTTCACTGATTAAATTATTCGTTTCTTTGATTATATCTTTTTAGAAGAACTTATGACCCAGCGCCGCTCTTGAATCGGCGACATTCTGGGATATTAAGTAATGACGGCAGATGTCGATCTCCATTCGGCTGACCATCTCGAACGATTATTAACTGAGCACTTCAGTGCTAACTAAAGTCTCTCTGTCTACCCGTCGGTCTTTGCCTAGAACAGCAGTCATAAAGTCGTTAAAGGTGTCTTCTTGCGAACTCCAAGCAGTTGAGGTGCCCACTCTCTGAAGAATCGGATTTTACGAAATCTTAATAGGTTCTAGTAATCTAGTGTGTAATGTGATAATATGACAATCTTCTACAATAACGAAGCATTAACCGTACGCCGTGGCGAGTTGATGGCACTACTTTTGCCAACCCAACTCCATCAGAAAGCCCAATTCTAGTAGGAGACCCTTGATGTTGCTGACGAGTTATAAGATAGACTAAGGAAATCGGATGATGTTGCGCCCACTATTTGTTCACTCGAGCACACCTTAGCTGCTCTCCTGAGGTTCTGTATTCCCGTGGCTGTCAAGCAAATCAACCTCTGAAGTGATTGTAGTTTAGCTTCAACGGTGAATAGTTTTGTTCTCTATTAAAACTTATTATGCCGGGTATGCTACGTTTTTTTTATTTACCATGCTCGACAAATTAGAGCTCTGTATTGATCATTTTGGGTTAGTTACCCACAAAGTATCTGTTAGCGAACATTACCAGTTAAGTGTTTTCGAATAAACTCTCAGTTTGTTGTTAGACAGCCAGTGTAGAGCGGGTGAAGTCACATTCACATACCCTTGTGATTACCGCTCGTTAGTATCACTATGTGGCAGGATATGATGACTCTGTGTAATAGTGATGTTCGTTTAGTGTGGCGATGATTTCACAAAAGTGGTGAGCGGACGTAGCTTCGAGGGTTCTTACTTTGCTACCACTGCCTTTTTGAGTGCACCAGTTTTGGCTTCACCAGTTTCGATGCCGATGAATCTCTTTCATTCGGGCTCCTACCAGTGCCGCTTTTATGCTGGTGAATTTTATCCTGTCGATGCCGTTGACGTCCCTCAATGTCTATGAATGTGCCTAAGCATAAGGCACATACATTGTTTTTAGTATTTTGCAGAATACTTTATGTTGCAAGTGCTTAAGCAAAACACTGATTAATCTTCACTGAAGAATCTAACGCCTGAGTAGAAGGTTTCTACCTGATTTTGTATGACAATTACTTCTACTTGTCTACACAGTACGCAGGCAGCCAAAACAATAGTAAATATCTTGATAATTATCTCTCTTCCCTTCTATTCCGTTCGGTTCTGGTAATTTGTATGAGCCAAGCAGTTGAAAACCCTCTGTATTTTTTGTCGCCATTCTCTCTCCGTTGGAGTATTCTCCTCATCCACCCAGCTCACTAACCGTTATAACTCACAGCCCGAGAAGCGAGTCTGTACGAGGGTTGTTTCTTCCGCCGCTGAGCTGGTGAAGATATTATCTGGCTTGTGTAGGGATCCTAAAACTGCAGTTACCTGTTTGTAGAGGAAACTTAGTTTGGTCTTGACTAATTTGTGCCCGTGCTCAAATGTTCATTGTTGTATTGAGTTTCCTCGTCTTTTTTCTGCTTATTCTAAACTTCTCCAGCTTGACTAGTTAGCTTTGTCCCCGCAGCTATCTGAGATGGATAATTATGCATGATGGTAGCAATCCTTAATGGTATATGTAAGGACGCCTGTTAATCTATTTCTTCATCGCCCCCCTGCCCCATATTTCTTGGGAACCTCTGTTTTCAACAAAGTTGGACCTAGTCGGCTCGCATATTATGTGCGATTCATGCTAAGTGGGTTCGTCCTTCGGATGACATCGAGCATTTATGATCGGGATATTGAATCGAATCCACCTGCGATACGAGCAGGATAGTTCCTTAGAAACCTACCAGTTAGATATGTTTTTCGGAGAAAGGTGTGACGTTCAAGGACTTTGCGCCCATATGGTGCGACGGTATATGAGGCCAAAGACTGATACTATCACTAAAAAGTATGGTAAATATGGTCGTATGTACATACGCCGCTATTGTGCGACAATTTTTGGTAAATCACACAATCGAGTAATAGACGTATGAACATATACGCCTTTATACTCCGATCATATTATGAGATTCCATTACATTACTGCGCTTACGCCTACTGTACGCCTCTTTGGATCGATAAAAATTTATGACCTACAATGATACGCCAAAACATATTTTATTTATTTTAAATAACTTATAATTACGATAAATTTATGAAAAAAATTGACCCGATGTATCGTTATTAGATGAATACGATGCCGTTAAAAACGAAAAGTCGCATTTTTGCGCATACGCCCCTATAGTATGAAGCCCTCGATATATAAGAACTGAGTGGTTGGGGGCTTTTTAGTTTTACTGAACTGAAGTCGGTTCTTTTTTTTGTTAAAAATTTTTTGTGTGATGAACTCGAATATTTGGTTTTTCTATGTATTTAAGCATATATTTATCTAAATAAGTATGTATATCGTCGTCTAGTACCCGTCCCATAACATATTAAGCCTTTTTGAGCTTAATTTGGGACTAGATCGATTTATGTGAAGTCTGACATTTATTTATTTTATTATATTTATTTTAGAGTTTTATATTTGTAGTAGAGCACCTGGAACTTTGTCCGCGTATTTTTTTTTCCTTATCAGAAATGAATACCTACCAACTTTATAAGAAATGTATAAGAAATGTTTACCAACAGAGAGAGAGCTTTCGCTGTAAGCCCGTTTAAATCCTGTTAAGATTTTTTCTCAAATAATGACAGCAGAAAAGTGATTTTCAATACAAATTTATAATAGAAAAGAGATAGCGACGGCGATGGTCATTGATTGTCAATCTAAAGGAAGGTATTCCGTTCTTTTAATTACAGCGCATTGGCCAGTTTAATTTTACATGCTAGACATGTTTTTTCGTACAATAAATAACTGGAATCTCCTGGAATCGCCTGTAATCGGTACATTACTCGCGGCATTTACAGCCTCGATTGATTCCTGGATTTATTGTGCGAGAGCACCTGCTCGTGATAGATTAAACACGCCAGTAATACCGATGTAATGAAAATATATAGCGGATTCTTGGTGCCTCACTTTTTTTTGGGAAAAATTCTCAGAATATCGTGAACATCCACATCAAAGTTCAAAAAAAGTTAAATTGTGCTCAATCCATGCTTTCTTTTAGGACTTGAACCCAGTAACTTTGGAAGGAGAAGCCAAATCAATAATATCGACAAAATCAAAAATTTTTATGAGTTTAATTTTGTGGATTTTAGCTATATTTATCCAAAATGTTAGGTAATTGGGCCATTGTCACATTTAGGTTCGCATCTTTTCGGTGGACACGTACAAAGTTAAGGACTTTAGGCATAGTTTTCAGATCAAAATTATATTAGCATAAACGACGTTTCCCTTTCTATGGGCTTGCGTTTTAAAAACATAACTTCTATGCACATACGCTGTTAACTATTGGCCACCGAAGAGAATAGTAGTTTTTGATACAAGTGTGGAAAGTATGTAATTTTGAACGAGTCCCGAGGAGTCTTGGCCTGAGCCGCAAGGCGAGGGTCAAGACTCGGGACGAGTTAAAATGACACTTCCACACGTGTACCAAACAACGTTTTTTAATGCATTTGCGAAAAATTGCAATAATACAAATTAAAAACAGTAATTGAAAAGGGCAATTATATTTATTTCTGTCTGAGAAAAATTAAGAGTACCTACAATTTTTAGAGCAATTGTGAAGGGTCGCATTTAAGGCCTTTGCTGGTAAGTTTAAAGTTTTATTCAAGTTGTTAATAATTCTTTTTTTCTCGTTTCCAACCAATAAAATCGCCCCCTGCCTGCTATACGGCCACATCTCAAAAAACCATTTTTTCGAGAAATCGCTTGTTAAAGTTTTGGCAGCGTAGTGCGTGGTAGTAAAACGGGGCTTACTCCTTGAGTTTTGGGTCAATTCGTTTTAAATTTAACTTTTTTTACTCTACATGATATAACGCTTCTCATGAATACGTCTTTTTATATAAAACGTGTATATTTTTTAAGATACGAGGCCTTTAAGATAGGTACTTAGAGTAGTGGCCGTATTGCAGAAACTTTTTGTTGAAATTTTGAGATGCGTCCAAAACCGAACAAGAATTATTGGAAAATGGTAACATGAAAATTATTATACAAACACTAAAATAATTAAAATACCATTATTAATCAACTTTTGTTACAGTAACAACATCACTGTAAGCGATAATCAGTGCATGCAGCTTTAATACCAACTTTTTAGATGCAGATATCATCATCATTTTGCATATACGTAATTACCAATGATTATTTGGTAGTACCTTCCCTTTAAGGCACTTGTATCTTTAATTATCGTGTTAACATGTACCATATATGGTATAATACCATTTATAACATCTACCATGTACAAGACGGCCCCATAGTTTTAGGTTTTAGCGTGGACTAGGTTCCCGTTGATATTAGTGTACTGTTTTCCAGAATTCTTCAACTTCTTTACAATATTACCTTTTCATAGTGCAGGATAAGCTTTTCGTTTTCTACTTTTAGGTTTAGCAATACTGGATGAAGACTGGTTCGAATCAAAGTCCCAATTTATGTGAGTCGGTATTTACAACGAATTTTTAGAATACCTTGGCCCAAGATGTAGGACGTGGCTCTCACAGTTCTATTTAGACATAGTCTCGTACAATATAATTCCACCTAAGTTCAACTGCTCAAATATAATAGCCACACTCAATCCGGGTAAGCCAAGCAACAAACCAAAGGGTTACCGCCCTCTACTACTTAGTTCCATCTACAAATTTTTGGAGAGGCTAATCTACAATCAAATCGAACCTTTTGTTGACAAAATAATTCCTGTGCAGCAGGCTGGATTCCGTAGTGGTCCGAACTACGTGGATCAGGTAAATGTCGCGCCCAACACACATAGAGGCTGATTTTCAAAGGAGAGAGAAAACCGTGGCAGTATTTTCGACCTCTCAGCTGCATTCGATAGCGTATGTAGACAGGAGCTTATCTATAAGCTCCTGACCGTGGTGCAGATGGTGGGACTAATCAACTCTATGCTCAGCAATAGGGAATTTATCGTCTACCTCGGAAGCACTGAGCAAAGTCCTGGCCCTGCTCCTGTTTAACTCATATCTTGTGTGTATAGGTTGAACAGGAGTGGGTCAGGACCGATTCCGAAAACAAAGAGTCGGAAATTGATGTATGGTGATGACATCACCATCACAAACCAGCATGGAAAATTTAAATCCTCGAAGGAAGCTCTTACTCGCAATCTGGAATGACATTTCTGATTAGGCTGCCCCAATGCTAGTAAAGCAGAAATTGCGACATTCCATCCTTGCAACAAAGAAGCAAATTATGAGCTAAATATATGCTTCAGAGAGACTGCGCTTAAATTAAATCCTACACAAAAGTACTTGTGTCACTCTAGACCGCAGTCTTACCTATATGCAAAGAAGCTACAGACGCCGAATTACATACTCCACAGACTAAGGGGAACTACTTGGGGAGCAACAACTGATGTGCTATGCACTACCAGTCTTAGCCTAGTTTACTCCACAACAGAGTATTGCGCGCCAGTTTGGCTCAACAGCGCACAATGACGTTTATTTCGCTTATATTTAAAGGGATTCATCGTAATAATACTAGAATATACGTTATTTCTATGAGACGCAACTCAAAAAAAAAGATTACAAATTTATGCTATACAGCCACAACTGAAAAGTGGCTGTCTTGCAGGGAGTCAACTGACAATTTTTGGTCAGATCCATAAGGCCACTTGTGGAAAAAAGGCTCTTAAGGACAATTTTTCTTATAGCTCTCGAGATAAGGTCGTAAATTAACCTATTCTGACTACGAATCTGCAATAATCCGAAAAAATTTTTTTTTTGAGATGTGGCCGTATAGCAGGCAGGGGGCGAAATGTTCATAGACGGCAATGTAATTTTTCTTTCGATTTTGTGGGTAAAATACTCTTACTTGCAATTTTTGCCTTGGCTCGTATATAGGGCGGTGTTAAATCTATTCTGATAACATCAGAATCCATCATTTTCTATCAAAAACTCTTATTTTATAAATCTTACGTGTCATTTACACATAATTAAAACAATCTTGAATGAAAAAGAAAGTTTTACTTTTAATTGTAATATTTTTTTTCAAGATGGCGTCGGCTGTCATCATTCAGCCAAATCAAGAGAAATAGTTTTAATATTTCAAAAGAGATATGATAATGTTACACAGTAATTTAATTGATTCCAAACAATAAACATCGTGAATCTGTTTTTAGTTCTTTACATTTCATATAATTGTAAATAAATATATTATTTAATACACAAAAATAGCGATTATTCATAATTATTATGAACTAGCATTAACCCGCGGCTTCGCCCGCGTTCCTATACAATAAACATTATCCTACGGGAACGATGCTCTTTTTTTTCAGGATAAAAAGTGGGCTATTTGTTAAAGTTAGGGTATAATCTGCTTATCCCTCATGCATATCCGTCTAGCCGTTTTATTGTTGAAAAGTTTGAATGCATTTATTACGGCTGCAGGAGGTTTCCCGATGACTACTCCAGTCTCGCCGCGCCACTTGCACTGGCCTTGACGACAATCGAAATGGCACCAAATACAAATTTAAACATCTATTAGGATAACGGGACTCATTCCATACCTCAAAAGCAAAAATAAATCCCTTATAGGATCACTTGTAGCTGTCTGTGAGTCCGTCTGTTACAACCGATTTGCTGCAAAACTACTGCACCGATTGAATTGCAATTAGGCACAAATGCTTTCAAGAATTTTCATGTCCACAAATGTCCCAAAAAAACATGAAAATGACACCCATATTCTTATCACCCACAATCATAACGTCATCGCACCGCCACAGGGGAATGGTATTTCACGTCCGCTACGTTGAGTTTTAAAATAATTGTTGTACCCATAATCAGCGACCTGATAAATAATAAAAATAATACCCATGTTGATTTTCAGACTTTGTCAACACATTTCCCCCTTTTAGGGGTTTCCCCATACAAACTTGGGATCTCTATTTCACCCCCTTTAGAAAATAAGGAACCTACGTTCTAAATTTAGACTCTTTAGAATCAGCGGTTTGGGCTGTGCGTTTAAAAACGACACCCATATGTTTAGACATATTTAGACATTTCTACCCCATCGCACCCTAACATGAGAGATGGTATTACACGTCCGCCATGTTGAATTTTAAAATCGTTCTTTTTTTAGTAATCAGCGACCCGATAATCCATAGAAACCAACTCTTCCCTCTTCCCCTTCCGGGATACAGGGTACCAAGTTATCTAATCTTACAATCCCCATACAAACTTTGAATCCCCATTTCACCCCCATAGGGGGTGAATTTAAAAAAACCTTTCTTAGTGCACCCCTACACCTTATAAGCAACCTACGTGCCAAATTTGGACTCTCTAGAACCAGCGGTTTAGTATTTGGACATTTCAACCCCATTTCACCCCAACGGGGGAGATGGTAATTCACGTCCGCCTCGTTAAAATCGTTGCGGTTTTGGTAATCAGCGACCCGATAAACCATAAAAACAATACCCATGTTGATTTTCAGACTTTGTCACCACATTTCTCCCTTTATGGGGTTGAATTTTCAAATATTCTGAAACACGTGTTTTCTCATTTATCGTTAGAAATACTCCTGTGAAGTTTCAAATAAAATAGTCTAACTAATCTTATTTCCCCATACAAACTTTGGACCACCATTTCACCCCTTTAGGGGGTGAGTTTTGAAAAATCCTTTCTTAGCGGATGCCTACGTCATAACATCTACCTGCATGCCAAATTTCAGCCCGATCCGTCCAGTAGTTTGGGCTGTGCGTTGATAGATCACTATGTCAGTCAGTCAGTCACCTTTGAGTTTTATATATATAGATTTATAAAGCAGCGCGTGGGTCACGCTTAATACTGTATTTTCTAATCTGTGACAATACTTTCTTTTTAATTTTTTTAGGTCACGCATATTACTCATTTGCTCATTAAATAATAGTCACTCAAACAAATTATTAAAACCGTTTTTGAATAAATTTAATAGATAACCCTTTGATCCAATATGCAATTTAAATATTTTAGGCATAATTATAACATATACGTACACTTACAATGCTGTATGACGTAATAAATAAAGTCGGAAAGTGATTGACCTTTGTTTGGATGTATGGAGACATGACGTGTTAATACAACAGAAAAAAAAAAATTGAAAAGTAAAAAGCACTAGTTCGAAATATCCAACTTTTCGCACGATTTGCAGCTACGAAAAGTACCACTTTTTGAGCAACTGTATTAAAAAAATTGTTTTTTGAACTGACACTGACCCAATTCGAAACAAAAATTGATAGGAACAGCCCGAAATTTCAAACGTATATAAAACTCTTCATCAGAGACAGCTATCCGCGCTGCTATGCGACTAACGACCCACTTAAAGCGTTCACTCGGCGTATTAAACATAATGTCTCACGATAGTTTTAATAACACAATTGTTTAATTTACACGAAAATATAGATGATACTGCTATTTGAGACGCATCACAAATTGACTTGTATTGAATAGTGGTGTGGCCTGGGTTAAAAATACATACTTAATTATATGTAGTCCGTCAGTTAGAATATTCAAAAATATTACACGTGTTTTTTTCTTTATCAAATTAACAAAAATTTACAAATATAGAGACGTACTGGAGTGGAGGTTTGTGACATCACTTATAAGTATGTAGTAAGGGTTCCTAGTTGACTACGGAACCCTAAGAAATGGTACCCACAAGTTACGTCACGCGAAACTTCAAAGATCTGTATCATTTAGGGCTGTCATTTAAAAATTTGCCAGACCCGGACAAAGACTTAAAAAAACCCGGACATTTGGCGTAAATTACATTTTTTTCCCGGACGTGTCAGAAAATAATATAATAAAAAAAACGCAATTTTTCAGCCACATATAGTAAAACCTTAAAACGAGTTTTTCCGGACACTTTTTGAAAACCTCCCCGGATGGCCTCCAAACTTAGACAAATCCGGGGAAACCCGGACGAATGGCAGCCCTATGTATCATCGTCATTTTTGGTTTGATTATCAAAGGAAAAAATACGTGTTTATTATATTTTAATAATCTAAATAATGGACTAAATTTTTTTTTAGTCCGGTTGCCTAAAAAGACTTGTGTCATCGAAATTTCACTAAAGTCTTTTTCCTCTAGCACATCGGTATTAACGTACGTATGTATAATTAGGTAGGTATCTATCCAGGGTCGGTTTTTGTTCCGCTGATCCAGTTCATCCGTAACCCTTTTTCAATAATAATGAAAAGAAAACAATTATTTGTACCCGTTGTTTGCGTTCCAATTACCTGAAACATAGCCGGTTTGCTTAGGTTTTAAATCGAATTAAAATTTACAGTGATACTGTACGAGATTATATAACGTACCTAGTTACATAAATTATACCAACAATGTGACTTGTTAGTATTACGAATTATACATGAGTTTGAAGTGTCAGCGTCTCAAAAGTTACCAGACTGTTCGTTGACTTTATACTGCTTACTTGCACAAAATTATACCGTCCCCAGAATTTAGTTTCTAGGTCTATTTAATCTAGCAGTATTAAAAAATCGGCCAAGTGCGAGTCGGACTCGCGCACCGAGGTTTCCCTACAATACTTATCCCGTCTTAACCGGCTGGTTAAGTTAAGTTTGCACCTAGTATGTATGGCGCCACATACAAATGAGGTGCACAGTTAACGCAACCGGACATGTTTGGAGCCTCACTTATTTTTTTTTAATTCATTAAGTTTTTAAAATTTGTTGTTATAGCAGCAATAGAAATACGTCATCTGTGAAAATTTCAACTGTCTAGCTATCACGAATTATGAGATACAGCCTGGTGACTGTCGGACAGACGGACGGACTCGTTTTTATCCTTTGGGTACGGAATTCTAAACGTTGTCTCTACTGCGACCTCCCTTTAAAACGAAACATATATCTAAAAATAAACAAAATTCAATACCAGAATACCCTGAAGCCTACAGACCCAACGAACAATCAACCGGACATCAAACCGACGACCTTAAGGACAGCCGTCCCATTTCTTAACGCACCGACCAGCTCACCTTGATCCGGGTACAATAACACTTGCCCATGACTCAAGAGAGAGATCACAGCTCAAAGAACGTTGGCCACGTGTATAATGTGCATGTATGTAATCTACTCGGTTTCCCTTCGTTTTCCACTCGATATTGGCACAAAAGGAATCCTTGAGCCATGTCTCCCGAATACGTTTGGGGTATAGTGTAATACCTATTATATGTGTTTAGGTAACTTATGAAGTGTGAAGGGTGTTTGAGATACGAAGAAACAATGCGCATCGGTCGCTTAATTTACTGAATCGAACGTGGATGTTTTGCGTTGTGAAATTAATTTGATTATTCCTAGAATATATGCTTGATAGATTTTCCAGAACTGATTGATTATTTATCGATTCAGACGCTGGATAAGCAAATGAGATTTTAATTGATTCGATTATATTTGCGTTAAAGTAATGTATAAACAAAATATGTAAGTACGAGTATATATATTGATTATTTTTTTAATACGTTGTGTTGATTTAAGGTTTATTATTCTTTGAATATACTTTTCACTGGGATGCTACCTATTTTTTATTGCTTTTCTATAGCGTTATGAAAATAACATAAACTCAAAATTAAAACAAAACCCTGACCCAGAACCACCTCGACAACAAGGTTTTCGATAAGAAAAAAACCGCATTCAAATAGGACCATCCGTTCGGGTGGGTTTGGTCCTATAATGCCAAATATAGACACACAGATACACAAATGCACAGACACAGATATACATGTTACAGTTACAATACCCCTCTTTTCGTTAATAAATAACATTGATTACTAAGACAACAGTAGACTTTGCCTACTATTCTAAAGTTTGAGGTCTTTGAGGTAAGAACCTCGAACAAATAAACGTAACACAAACAAGTCACTTTTGGCGAAGAAGCCGACCTGTTCAATTTGTCATCAACACCTAAGATTTTTCACTAAAAATAATAAGCGTAAAGTGCACTCGGCTTAATGACTCCCTTGAGGACTCGCCATTAGAGTTCGTTAGCCTGTGACGAAGGCGTGAAATTTCATCGTCGGCTGGCGTACATCAATCATCTATAATTTGACGCCCCAAATATTGCCGTGTTATAAAAAGCCGTATCTTACAATGCGATCCATGTAAAGATACGACCTTCTATCGCGGTAATATCTTAACAGTTTCGTAGGGTAGGTAATGAATGACGAATTTGTGGGGCAGTATTAACACTATGGTGTTAAAGTTGGCCGATGTTGTAATACATTTTTACTTTACCCTAGGCGATAAGTCGTTTTTACTGCTGGCTAAGCCAGGAGAAAATATCACTTTCTGGCCAACGTAAAACCCTACCCATTTTTATATAACACTATCGTCAGTACCACCACAATCTCCATTAAAATTCGGATGACGACTAATTTAAATAGCCTCCCGTACTTTCTGCGGAATGAAAATCTTTTGCTCTCGCTGTCCTGGTTACATTATCAAAACGAAGGTAGTGACTCGTATCTGAATTCAATGAATATCCTGTCACTGCAGAAACCTGAAGAGCTCGTTATTCATACGCATGTGTACAGTCTTGTGAAATGTGCCGACCAGTCTCCCCAATATAGTTCTTCCAATCCCAAAATACCCTGTTATCACGTGATTACAACAAGAGTACGGACTCTAACTATTACTCCTCTAACATCTCTTATTGATGAAATAAATCATAAAGCATCTGTCTCCCTCACACTCATTAGCTACTAGAAAAGAGACGAATGATTTGTCTCTTATTCATCGCGTGATAAACGTAACTATCATATCATGGGCCAGATGAATCGTAAAAAAACTACATCACGAGTGCTATGGAGATACCTTTTTTGGTGACTGTGTAGTCCGATGCGAGACCGGCATGATCGCTCACACTTCTGACATAAATAGTTTATGTCAGTAATTGCTCTAGTGCTGATTTGCTGCCTACGCATCGTTCTACCAGCTAAAGTCTCAAACCAGGCTTCATCACAAGGGCTGCAACCATTGAAAATGCGTTTGCGCCGAATAAAAATATGTATACTTGCCATACCTAAATGTGGTACAAAAGTGGTGTTACTTAATTCTATTCACATCAAGTAGAGATTTATTAGAGATCTATTCACATTTGGACCTTAAGAATCCATGCAAATTTAAAATAACTACGGAACCCTAAAAAAGAAGGTTTTTGTTACGTTTTTCTCTTTTACGATCGAAATTGCAAGCAGCTTCTAGTCAGTTACTCTAAAATTCAAATTAAATATTGAAAATTAGGCCCAATGTAAGATCTGCAAACACTTATAAACCGTCCAGTAAATTTGAAAAGACTTACCGAACCTTTTTAATTAGACCAAAACTCTTGGGGGTTTATGAAGGTCCTGAATTAAAAGCCCATTAAATGCCCCCTCCCCCCTATAGGGATTGCGGAGATAATCCCCCCACGATAAGTAAGTGTTATGTATGGATGTGGCCGGGGCTAAATTCGACGGTTCTTATGATATGTCAGAGATTCAGCTATCTAATTAGTATATGCCTTACAGTAGCGGAAAAAAATCTATCATATTGAAATATCGTCGAGTCGAATCGGATCCAAGGATAGGATCCGAATGAATATTGCCGGTAGTGTAATAAGTAACTTTTATGTTGTGTAGTAAGTGTGTAACGAATAAAAATATATGTATTTTATTAGTGTACTTTCAAATATTAAGTGAACGACAAATTAGTAAAAAAACGTATATCTTTAATTAAGACGTAGAATGTTGAGAACGTTATTTAAATAACAATTTGGATAGAAAAAACGATGTTTATTGGTCGAAAAAGAAATCTCAGTTCAGTCGTTTTTTAAAGCACCGTTTGCAATTGTTTAAGTTACGTAACTTTCATACAAAATACGACAGGTTTTTAGAATATGATAGATTTTTTCCGCTACTGTATGTGATAAAAATTTGTATGATAACATTTTATTCTTTATTGGGAGAGAACATTAAGCACCTTGTAATTGCGGAATTTAGGCCAATAGCAGACGCCTAGTACACAAATTTCATAATAAGATGCGTAAAAATCACAACGGTCCGCCATTGAATATTTTCTTCCCATTCAGTTCCTAAGATTTCATAAAGATTGATTAAGCTTTGATCTTTGTATCAATGTTCAAAGATTGATTAAGTTTTGATCTTTGTACCAATGATCAAAGATAGATTAAGTTTTGGAGGAGGAAACAGTCAAGAACGAAACCTTGATTTTTATGGAAAAGTGAACTCTGTATGAAGCGACACGTATACCTAATTTTGATCGAGCTTTGCTTGCGAAACTAGTTTGTCATAAAATTCTATATTATGAATCATATTCTCAAGTACAAACGATAATCGCAAACAATATGCCTAATTTTGCTATATCGACCCATTATCTCCATTAAAATTACAATTTCATAGTATATTTGTAAACAAATAAAAAAATAGGTAATGTCGTAATCAATTGAGATATTGCTACACTGAATATAGTAAAGCCTCGTCGAATCAGGCTGATGCGATTATGCTAGTTTCGGGTGTGGGATTACAAGGGTATTAATCATGGAGCGTTTTTGACGGACAGAAAGACAATGTGGGTACTATATAGTCGTAATTATAAGGGAAGTCTGCCGGGCCAAGGGTTTTGGTTTTAATTTCCATGGAAAATTTTGGTAGAATCTATTGAAACTTTCGTGAGACATATTTAATTATTGTATTAAGCGGTTTACACTCGAAAGCTGTCGGGCCGTTCCTGACAATTTCACGTGAGTGTAAACCGCTTAATACAATAATTAGAATCTATTGTTTGTTTTGTAGTTCATTTTCTTTATAGCTAAAGACATTACGAAACACTATGACTTTGTACTAAACGTAACGTTTTTGATAGTTGATCAGTAGCACGTGTGCCAGTGTGCCTAAAAAGCTAGTGTTAAATGGATTATTTCTGAATTATCAACCATAGTTTTTTTTTATGCGCGATAGACAAACATTTTGACCTCGAACCGTTAAGAAAAGAATAGTAAATCCAGCTCGAATACTAAAAAAAAATTATACCGGCCATACATTTCTCCAAATGGATAGTACCATAATTATAGCAAATAAAAGAACTTTGATTTGACTTTGACAAATGGCTAAATATCGATGTGAAGAAAAATAGCAGTGCTTTTCAGATAATTTACGAAAAGATTAATTTTATTAGTCATGAATCCGGGGCAACTCTGGGCCTTCCATATAACATCGGTCCAACCTTATGCACTGCAAGTTTTAATTTTATTAAGTACTGCTACAATGCATAGATAATGTAGCATATAAAAACAAAACTAGTGTTTAGTTTTCAAAAACATGATCGATGAGCTGTAGAAGTAAAACAATTAGAACATGGAAGGGCCAAAGTTATGCCGATAAATGTAGTTACGCCTTTTCACCAATGCCATTCCATTTTGTCCTCAGTTATTTTGAAAACCCACATAACACAAATGTGCCAAGATATTTAAATCGAAACTCCCGTCAGTCTTAGACATAGTAATAAAATGCATATGAAACTGGTTTACTTACTTCATATTCGAATCGGTTCCCGATTCATCCTCAGGAGCGCCGACCAGTCGCAGTGGCGGCCAATGGAACACATGTCATGTATTCGCCGATTCGAAAGATTCCAATCAAAATGTTGTCGAGAATTTTAATGTGTCAAGATATTCTTAATGAACAAAGATAAAAATCCAATACCGCTAATATTAACCTTTACCCAATAAATTACTTTTCACATCCAATTCCAGCAAAGTCTCCATTATTTATGGCCCGTGATATTGGTAGCTTTACATACAAACGAACAGTACATCTCTTGGTACATATTCGATTCTTTATTGCATGGCTTATCCGCGATTCGGTGACGTATTTTAGGTTGTAAATTTTCGTTCTTGTCGTTTTTATAAAGGCTGAAATGTCACAGTGTGAATTAAAAAGGCTTTTATGGGGGCTCGTGCGAATCAAATTTCCCAGGGGTTCTTCTTTCCGTGTCAGGAACTATTCTATTTTTATTTGGAAAATGTATGAAGGAGCTCCATAGAGGTTTTTGCGAGTGAAACTGCTATTGCACCGAAAAAAAGAAATAACTCAACTAGTTAAACTACTTGAATTTTTTCTTTTTTATGCTTAGTAGTATACAGTGTGTTACCGCCAAGTAGGCTTTTCTTAAAGTAGAGTAAAGTAACAGATCTTTAGCGTATCCATGACCTTAATTTAATTAATTAACTTAAATTCAGGCTTTATTAACTTTCTAACAAAATTTTCATTGCCCGTAATGTACAGTAAAGTCAATTGACAAGTGAGTGTTAAATGACAGCGTGATATGAGTAACGACAATTACGCTGTACACCCACTACATTGAATGTGCGGATTTAAGAAATTTAATTGTGCAGTTAATTTACATAATTATGATTAGCTAATACATGCAATCAATTACTAATGGATCATATTATTATCAGTTTTAACAAATGCCTGCATGCCGGTAACACGCTGTATATAGTAGCATTAGTCACGGGCTGGTTTTCCGCAACTCGAAGTCTCTCAATGCGCCTATTTTACGTGATTAGTACTTACTACTTACTTAATTTTATTTGGTTACTAGTAGCCCTCAGTTTGTCAGTCCTCCGATTTAAGTAACTAGCAGCTAACATTAGGGCTACTGTAAAGAAATCTTACTAAATCTAAAATCGACGCCATGGTTCCTAAGAACAGCTTTCCCTATCTTTTATAGTTTCTGACGTCTCCCAACTGACCCATTTGGATTGATAACCCGCTATATACATATTCTATTCGTATAATATATTTCAAATACACAGTTTGCCTACGTAACACAACATCTAATTTAGAAGAGTGACGTCAGAGCCGGTTATGGGCCAGTTACATTATTACCAGTACAGTCGCTAGCAATTACCATAATGCTATTGTGTTAGCGTGTTGACGGAGCGGTGATTTGCACCATCGCCCGCTTAATTAATTATACCTAATAACATGGTTATCCGAGGCCGGATAAACAATACGAGGTTATGTTTTAGACAAGCAATAAGGCGCCTCTTACCACTTGACAGTAGAAACAAATAAAATTGAAAGCTGTCGAGTTCAGCAGAGCCCTTACCATGAGTTTACAGCACAGACAAACCCCACTAGACGGAGCATGTAAGGCGACCCGCGCGCACCAACGATATGGTACGGCAGAACATTAAAGTATCAACACGGCGGTCACCGTTTAGTTGCGTCCTTGTTTATGATCCATGCGTACGTCAACGAAAAAAGACATTAAATAAATAACATGGTAAATTGCAGTGTTAAGTGGTGTAGAGAGACCTCATAAACATGGACGCAACTAAACGGTGGCCGCCGTGTTGATACTTTAATGTTCTGCCGTACCATATCGTTGGTGCGCGCGGGTCGCCTACGGGTCGCCTTACATGCTCCGTCTAGTGGGGGTGGTCTGTGGTTTACAGTGACCGTACTCGCTAGCGAACGCGTAAACGATTTGCATGTAAAATTGTAGTTCTACAATGTAACCGCCGAAACCTTCTTCTTCTTCCTGGACCTTGTCCCATTTACTTGGGGTCGGCCTTCCCTGTCCTTTTGTTCCATTCTGCACGATTAAGTGCTATCTTTGGGTCTGAATTCAAAGATTTTAGGTCTCTTTGGACCGTCGTCCACCAGGTAGTGGGGGGTCTTCCACGTCTACGCGTCGTCGAGGGCAAATCCAGAGCTACTTTGACTACGTGGTCGTCTGGGTGTCGTCGTTGGATATGTCCAAACCATCTCAAGCCTCGTTCCACCAGTTTGACTGCAATGGGTGCTATTTTATAACTGCCTGTGATGTATTTATTTCGTATCTTATCTAATCAATAGCGAAACCGGTCACGATAACTCATGGTAAGGGTACAGATGTACGTTCGCGAAAGTCGAAATGTTAGTCACTAAAAATACGTAGTTATCTATTGATTGTTTCAGTAAAACTCCCACTAGGTACAATGTGTATACAGCCTGTAGTGTTTGTGGATCTGTATAAAACCTATCATGTGGGTAGTTATGACGTTGTCTCGAGAGTACGGGTTGGAAGACAGTCACGTGAGAGCCACCGGCTGTGACGGACGTCTGACCTGCTGGTGCCATACCGAGTTAATGAGTGCGGTTCTCCTATGGGTGGTCTTGGGATCACTACACCCTCGAATATACACTTATCCAATAAAACCACTTTAAATAGACGAAACACCATTTATGATAGATTAAATTTCAATCTATATCAACTTCGGCGAAGGACCCCGTACCAAAAGTATGGAAAATGTGGTTTCAGTTAAATATTCTGAGATTTTGATATAATATAGATTTTCACGTCCCAAACAAAAGTCTCTATGGGGGCTATAAAAATGTAACACCGATATCTGCTCAATTAGTCCTGTTCCTTATGTCGAGATTATCGAGTGATAATCGATCGTCAGATCCCTAATTATTGTGCAATATTCTTATGCTCATTTCTTTTTAGGCTTCCGTAGTCAACTAGGAACCCTTATACGAGTAGTTTCGCCATGTCCGTCTATCTGTCTGTCTGCCCGTCCGCGGCTTAGCTCCGTGATCATTAGTACTAGAAAGCTGAAATTTGGTATGAGTATGTGTATTTATCACGCCGACAAAACGGTAAATTCATAACTAAAAAAAAAGTTTTTTTTTCGGGTACCTCTCATACACCTAAAAAGGGGTGAATTACGACCTTTTTATAGAGCTTGAAATCTTTCTCGTAAAGGACTCTAAAGGGTCTATTGTGAAGGATGGGCAACTACGGAACCCTACACAGAGCGTGGCCCGACATGTTCTTGGCCGGTTTTTGTTTCATAATAGGGAACTTGGCATAGTGAAATTTTCTCTCACAGTTACTGGAATTACATAATATATTGTCATTTAATAAGTTTCTTTTATGTGTTAACGAAGAAGCAACTTCTACATAACCTGATAGCTGTAATCTATAAATACTTAGGTACCATAAGAGTGGCGGTAAAGTAATAAAAAACACAATTTACCTAACAAAGCATTCCCAAAAGCGCATTCCGCCCATCTCATTACCCGCCGTCACTTTTTAATATCATTAAGCACTTAGTTTTCACTTGAGAAAAAAGCAATTATGGTTTCCAAACGGCGTCCTAATTTGTGTAATACAAAGGCAGGAGTACGGGCTTCAAATCTTTTCACGTCTTTTGATTACGAAGCGTGAGCGTTTAACGAGTGTTTATTTATATTTATTTGTCCTTATTTAAGCTTACTTGTTATTAAACGTTCGGGGTATAATCGTAAATTCGATATGCGTTGATGGTTTGGATAATGATGTAGCTTTTTATTTGTTTTTGGTTCCTGGTATTTTTTTTAATACTTTGTCTGTGGTTACTCTTTGTTACGATTGACTTTGTTAGGTGACTTTATATGGTATTGCTCTTTTAATCAAAGTCAGTCTGTATTTAGTTCATCTTTCAATGAACCCAATGTGACTTCAATAATAGCTAATTTAACAGAATTTCAGCGATATTCGACTTCTACGCGAGTAAACCCGTTTCGTATTATTTTTACGTCAACCTAGGCTGTAAATGGGCTTTTTCTGCCTTGGCCTTTGCCTTGGGGAGAAAATCTTACAATCCGGCCAAATTTAAAACTTTAGAGGAACCACGGGCGGTAATATGTAAAGATCAGATCGTATATTTACGGCATATTCCGCTCAAGGTATGTAAAGTAATAAAACTAGCATTTCAGACGTTACGCAACTACGAGTTTATTTGATCGGTAATTGACCTGAGCCAGCAAAGCTTTCGCAAAGCAAATCTATTACAAATTAATTTGATTCTGTAATTAATCCCCTTATGCCATTCGTTCTCACAGTTACGCACAGATGGCACAATTTGCGTCAGTACTTTAATAGGTCTGGATATGACTTTTTAGTATTAAGAGCCGCAGCCCGATGCGATGGTCCGATCAAATCCGCATGCACGTGGCCTCAACTTCCACGACGCACTCAAGATGGCCGAGGACCGTGAAAGGTGGCGCAAAATCATCTGAAGGAAGCTGATCAGCTGCATGGTGGATGTCACGAACCTCAGCAATGATGATTACGATGCACGAAGGGATCCATTAAAGAGATTAATCAAATAATATTCATAATATTATAGTTTCCTTGTTATTACGCGCAAAAGCATCTTGTCCAATTTACAGATTAGACAGACAGTTTACAGGTTATATCAGTAGCCTTGCCATGAGTTTACAGTGAACGTACTCGCTAGCGACTGCCTAAACGATTTGTATGGAGAATTTTAGTTCTACAGAGTACCGCTAGGGGCGCATGTATTCTGCTGCATAGAAATCGTTTACGTGCCTCATGGTAAAGGTATAGTATTCCGCAAATTCCGTTACGCACTGGTGTACATACCATGGTCATTATTTGGTGTGCCGCGGAATAATAATGTTTTCTCTTACTATTAAAAATACTGACGAGCAAAACCTACACAGCTGTAAATCAGTCAGAACAGCCTCTGAACTGGACAACCGAAAACAAAATAATTTTGGCCAAGCTTTAGAATAAATAAGCCTAGAACAAGTTTTCAACAGACTTGCGAATTATGAAGCCGCTTTTGGTTTTATGTGTGCGTGTCTACGAACCAACCATAGAGACGTTTTGCTTGTGATCTAGACCTTGTGACAGATGCGCACACGGATGAAACTTAGCTCGTGGCTAACCAAAAATGGCTTTACTTTCAAGTGCCATTAGATTTCAAGGCATATTTTATTCTAAAGGCCGAAATGAAACGGAGACGCGCTCGGTCGAAAAAAAGTGTTCACTACTCCATCGCAAAAGAAAAACTATTAGTTTCAGCAAAACTTTCGTATTTTCATACCAACTGAGCCCTAAAACTTTCTTTACGGCCTACAATTAATCATCACTTTCACTCGGCATACGTTGCATTTGGTGACCTTTTATAAAAGTAATTCATACAAGATTAATGATAAAAATTATGCTATAGATATTAATTTGAAATACTTTATTTTGATGATTCCCGTCGTAAGTAGGTATCGTTCGATCTGTTTTTGTCTATCGATGGATCAAATTTGATCTGTATTGACAATTATGATAATTTTAGCTTCGTCCCGCGGGTAGGGTTCCACTGGGGATGTGTTTTTGTTGACCAATATAATCAGCTGCGCTGAGCGAGGATAAGTAATAAAGTTATTCCATTGGTTCACAAAAACACATCCCTCTCTACACATCTCTGGTGGAAACTTGTCAGATAAAATCCAGGATGTAAACTACGTCCATACAGAATTTTACAATTTAAAAAGTCTTCAAACGAAGCGTGAAGAAGCATCTCTCGGGCCCGCATGGCAGTGTCAACTGACAAGGCACCGTTGGTTTCTTGTCAGTTGCCATTGCGACTTGGGTTCCCCTTTTTGCCATCAAGCGAAGTGGAACCAATATGTTGGGCAAATATAAAAAAACAACATCCTTCAAATGACCTTCGCATAAATAGACGAACAGTCAAACCATCACCCTCTTACGAAGATGAAAGACTCAGCGAATGGCATTACGAGGAAATCGTTTTCTACAACAACGCCTTTACACTTTTCATAATGGTGTTATTGTGCTACGAGGTTATTCGTAGCTCTGCTACGTTTATATTGAAGCCATCAGCCTACGGCACAGCGTAGCGTAGCATATGCTACGAGTAAAAAAAAATAAAGATATTTATTTCAAAATACAAATTATATTTTCGAAATGTTTCTAATGTGGGTAAATTTACTTGACTAAAAATACAAATTTTTGCATAAACTCGTGAAATACGACAAATGAAATTTTAACACGTTCATGAGCAAGTCTATTACAGAGACATAAGGTTCACATGTCAAACTGGGACAGGAACGTAAGTTAATAATAAGTTTTTGTCATATTTTAGACAACCTAATAATTTCTTGCGGTAAGAAATAAGTATAAAATTGGTATATCCTAACTCGAGAACACTTTTTTTGGGCATTCCTACCAAATATCCTAGAATAATAGATAAACAAGAGCTACCCGCTTCACGCTGCGTAAAGCCACACATTTCGTTTGCTAAAACGAGTAAATGGAGTAACGCAGCGATCGACTCTGACACGACATGCACTCGGCTGTACCTATTCCACTTTTATTCGCTGCGCAAAAAAGGTTGAGTGCCCCTGACTGCAGTTGTCCTAAACCTTTCAGACGTAAAAGGTTGCGGAGACATGGCTTTAAAGTGAATCTTTGATTTTGAATTTTAGTCCGAGCTGCGTCGGTAACGACTTGTGTTCGATTGATTTTGACAAACGATGTTGAAATAAGGAACGTTGGATGGAAGGATTTTTGGAGTAAAGTTTTTTTTTCAGGTTCGAGCGGCCTTTATGTCACGACGACTTTATAGGCCTTTTTTTAGAACGTGAAAAGAGGGCTTTTTGAACGTGAATACTAGAATTTAACGATTTTCCGTGCCGGATAATTGTTTTCTTCAAAATAGTTTAAACTACTAAATATATTCCTTAAGCCCTGCAATGTTACTAATTGAACAATATGTTGGCTAAATAATAAATGCGTATCTAATTGCCATTTGGATTGCATTAAGTGAAATGACGAGTGGGACGAGGGGCGACGTGTCACTCAGAACTCCACAAATGCATAATGGCCACGACCACTCTGTAAAGAGTGTACCGAAGAAGAAGAAGAAGTGAAATGAAATGCAGATCTCTATCGGAGATGCCACGACTTTGCGCGGCCAGCGGCATGGCGAGCAGTTGAGCGAGAGATCCGAGCCCGACGGTAATACGAGTGAGCGAGACAGACGTACCGCACACCTCCGTATATAGCAAAATTAGATCCCGTATCCATACGAGCACATTGCTGTAGTCTTCACTTTCAACTCATTTTCTTTTCACATACCTGTACTGGGTTCAACATATCATGGGAAATAATTATTGTAAGATCTTCATGTAACCGTATGTTTTAGTGAATAAAAGCTTCATTTATTATGTCAATTTTAACTGAGTATAATGAATCAACAGTTAAAAACTGGCGATAAGGCGATATTTAAACATTAATATAAATGTCGAATGAATTTTCAAGGGCATAAAAAATATAAAAATTCTCAACATTATTCACGTTAACGTGCCTATGTTTTTCATCATCTGTCACTTGTCTGAAAACATTTATTATCGCGAAAATAAGTGTTAAACTCACAGAATACGCCGAGAATTATCTTCAGACTAGGGTTGAAAATTCTCGAAAAAATCAAATCGTTTTTTTCAGGACGTTTTGAAATAATCGTTTTTTTCCGTTTTTTTCAGTTTTTTTGGGAAAAAAATGAAACTTTATACTAATTATTAATATTTATTAATCACTTTCACTGCCATCATCTAAGTCTATCATACCCGAATCGATGCCGTCGTCGACACTGTTAGAATTAATTTGCAAGTGCAAATTAGATCGAATAAAAATCAGTTTGTTCAGCCGTTCTGGCAAAAGTCGGTTTCTATCCTTGGTGTGAGTGCGACCAAACAACGACCAGTTCCTCTCTGATGCGGCAGATGACGGAGGAACACTAAGTAACCTTAAGGCAATGGTGGATAGAAGTTTTGTTGCACACAATCCTTTCCACCAATTCAGAGGACTTATCCTCAGTACAGGTTGCCATATGAATTCGTTGGCCCAGAAACCGCCTTTTGCTTGGTATTCAGCGAACTGACCCATTACGTCACAGGTATTCATGTGCATACAGTCCGCTAATTTAGTTAAATATTGTGCCATTTTTAAGAAATCATTGTCCGTTAACATTTCATATTCGGTGAAGATAGATTTGTGGAATCTGGGGTCCAACATATATGCGGCTAAATGCATCGGTTGTATGCAAAATTCCCTACGGTTTTTCACGTACGTTAAAATAGCACCTTTGCTTTCTGCAAATTCGTGACAGTCATCTGGAAAATCCATTATTTTAATTTGTTTTTCTATTGCCATAAATGCAGCGGGAACCTCTGAAAGAAGTGCATTGTCGGACTCTATGTTATGAATCGCACTCGAAATTGGCAACAAAATTGCTTCTGCTACTTTTAATTGAGACCACATAGAATCAGATAAAATTGTTAGTTTAATATTACGATCAACGTGAGCTCCCCCGTTTGCAATAGCTAGAGCTTCTAAAGCTTCTCGATTCTCGATAAGAGATTTAAAGGTCGCAATGGCACCAGCCCATCGTGTTTTACTAGGCAGTTTCAAAGTGGTGTATTGACTCCCATATTTTGTTTTTTGTAATTCTTCAAACACCGCGAGGCATACGTGTCTCCTGTTAATATGTTTTATGACATTCTTGCATTGGGCGAAAAATGTTTTGAAGCAGTCTATTTTCATTATATCGCCAAATAATAAATTCAATCCGTGTGCCGCACACCCAATGCAATCGATGTGGTTATAATGAGCTTGAATTTGACGCCATGCTGCTCGCATATTGCTGGCATTGTCTGTCACAAGAGCTACAAACTTTTCTGCACCAACTTCATCCATTACTTTACGCACTTGGTCATTAATGTATTCGCCTGTTTCTCTTTGTGTGCCGGGATAAATGCTGCTCCAGAAAATTGGTTCAGGAGTTGTTATAATAAAGTTAACAACCCCTCTGCCTCGGACATTTGTCCATCCGTCTGAAACCAAACCTAGCGTTGATGACTTTTTAATTTTTTCGTCCATATCATTCTTAATTCTGTAATATTCTGCGTCTAGTAATGCATTGCTCATTGCGTATTTGGTCGGGGGCTTATAATCTAATTTTAATAATTTTAATGCATCACTCCAGTACTTGTTTTCAAAGCTGCAAAGTGGCATACCAGTTGCATAAGCAGCACGGGCTAAGGCTGCATCTATTTGCTCATTTAACGTTGCCGTGTCCATAAGGGGCTCATTTTCGGAATCTTGCGAAGTCGAATGTGAGGACAAGTCAATTTGGTTGTTTTCGTCCTTATCTTCCTGTTGTCGTGAAAAATCCACAAAATTACTGGACGTACGTGACGTGTTTGAATTAACGTACGGGGATATCTTCTTACGCAATGGTTTCTTTTTAAAAGTTTTTTTTATATCATGAGGGCACTTGGTACATATAAACATGTGCTCCGTTAAACGTGTTGCATTTGGAAACGAATATTCTTTTAAACAAAACACACATTTAGCAATTTTTTTGCCATCCTTCTCGACTATTTCGCAATGCTGCCACACACCGCTCTTTACACGAGGCATCTTTTATATAGTTACTTCACGATAATATCGATATCACACTCTAAGCGCAGGATTCAATTAGAAATGCGACAAGATCAAAGATATGATAAAATTGCATTATGCCACTAACGACAGCGTCAAAGTCAATTTAGACATTTTCACAAACGATCGCCAGCATTTGGATAACAAAGCAAACCTAAGCAGGTGTAGCTGCACGTACCTAAACTATGGATTAGAATGGAAAAATTCACAAGTTCTTTTCAAAGTGCGTTTTTTTCAGATTTTTTCGTTTTTATCGGAAAAATATACACACTAAGTGACATTGTTTTTTACCGAAAAAAACTTAAAAAAACATGGCTTTTAGAAAAGAACGGGAAATTTTCCGGGTTTTTTCAACCCTACTTCAGACACGCGTTAATATCGAATTGTCAATCAAAGTCAGTAAATTGAACGTATGAAAAGCTACTTTTGACATTGACAGATATTAAAATCGCTTTAAGTTTGACATGTGCTTGAATATATTTTATTATCAAATACTTTAAGCCTCTTGATGTTATATATAGACTTAGTTCGTTATACAACCCAAAAGAACATAAATAATATTTTTATATTTAAGGTATTTCTTCATCTAGAATAATGTCAGTTGTTTATGTTTTGTGATTAAATTAAGATATTTTACCATACTTTCTCTACCGGAATGATTATTATTAAGGTGGGGTAACACTGTCATCGGGGTAAGACCGCCACAGACATAAATAACTACCTAACTGTTAGTCTCACTCCATTTAGATTAGATTAGATTTTTTTATTGATAAAATAGTCATTTTACAAGTCAATTCACAATTTCAAAGATTTCAGCCTTAGGTCTACATTTAATTTAATTTAACATCAAATAATTTTATAACTACATTATTATTGCAGAATAATTATAATAACATGCCAAAGGTTAACAATTTCCTTGTATAAACTCGTCCACACTGCAACAAGCTAGATCAACAAGCCACGATTTGAGCTCGGTTTCAAAGATATTGTCACTTGCAGAAAGTTTTATATGGCGTAGTGCCTTATTGTAGATTTAGGCCCAATAACTTCAAGTGACCTTTGAACCTTTGCAAGTCGTCGTTTTGGAGCTAACAACAAGGGCTGTCTTCGGTTATTATTTTTACAGTTATTCGTTTTATAGTTTCCAATCACTATAAACTACGAGTATGTTAGTCTTATCCCACATTACCTTACATACCTTTTCTATTACTAGTTAAGTGTAAAGCAGTTATTAAATTTTCCACCATTGAGCCCTAAACTATAGGGCCTAAAGTTTAGTGCTTAAAGTTTAAGGTCTAGAATGATCATTCTTGAATAACTATGAGCATTATAATCTCATTTGTTGCTAATAATTCCATTCCATTTCATTTTTAAAATAGGCATTTAGTCAATAGAGACAGAAAGTCGTGATAACTATAAGAGTTTCAGTTAATCAGTTTATTTATTGCTTGCATTGGTATTTATATTAGATAGAAGATACATTAATTTTCATGACTTGTAACAACTTGTCTGAATATGGAGAAGACTGTCACAGTCCTAACTGATAGCCTTACCCAATTTGACAATAACATAATATGTCTGACTTACCCTACCCTACCTTAGATGAAACAATTTGAACCGTCTGATTACAGGGTTTGAGTGTATTTTTACCAATATTTCATTTCAAATGCTTTAAAAACACTAAACTTGATCGGAGCAAGCGGGCAGCAGGATAGGATTCCCGAAATGGAACGTAATCTCCTGCCAGCCTATTCAGATATTTTGGTGCAGAGCTGTTCGACAGTTTCAAAGAGACCTAACATGTAGTACCGATTGCGATGTCGATATAAATATCAACGTCCAAAGAGTTTTTCGCTCCCGTGTTCTGCATGAATTGAACTAGTTAGAGAAACATATTTAATTATATTGTGTATTTAGAAGTGCTATGCAGCACAAAATCTTTATTCTGTTTTTTTCAAGAAGTTTGCCATATTAATAAGTTAGAGAAACATAATTATATTGTGTAATTAGAAGTGCTATGCAGCACAAAATCTTTATTCTGTTTTTTTCAAGAAGTTTGCCATATTAATATTACATATATATTTTTTTAAAACGTTACAGTGAATGTTAAAACAAACTTTGTCTCAACACCACTTAATTAAAACAACGCAGAACGTCTTTTATAAAACTCAACAAGTTAAAAATAAAGAAATTTCCAGACTATCCATCCCAACCTAAATAAACAGCCAACATTATACGATAAAAAAGCAAAATTATGAACAACTGATAAAGATCCCAGTTTGCATTTTCCCGTGTTACCGTCTAAGCTAAAAAATAAATTCTGAATCACGGAGCCAAAACCGTTGGAAGGGGCACTAAATTTTATTTAACAGCGAGCTTAAAGGAATTCGGAGAGGCGGCGACTTGTTTAGCCAAGATAAAAGATGCGCGGTGTTGGCTACAGGCGCTGAGCGATTCTTGGCATGATGTAACACAGAAACCAATTATTAAAGAAATAAAGAAAGAACGAAACAAATAACGAAAAAAGAAAGATAGAAATTGCAAAAATTACAAATAGAAAATACTTAAAAATAGATTGACATCATCAAAAAAATTGTGTTTCGGGATGCCTATTGCAATACAGTTCCCTATCTAGACCATATTTTCTTCTTATTACTTGCATCATATATAATATTTACAAACTCCCGTGAGTTTCAGACATGTAAAATAAATAAATATCAAGGGACAATCTTACACAAATCGACCTAGTCCCAAACTAAGCAAACCTTGTACTATGGGTACTAGACGACGATATATATAATTACATATATAGATAACATCCATGACCCAGGAGCAAATATATAATATCAAAATTCATACGAAACGAGTTTACTTACGTCGGAAAAGTAGAATATGAGAATGAGGGATGAGGCTAAACTATCCCAATTAAAAATAGTATATTTTGCCTTGGTAGAATCAAGAATTAGATATAGTATAAAATTCTGGGGAAATAGTCATCAATACAATGTCAAGGCGGCTTTTACAGCTCAGAAGAGGGCCATTAGGATTATGGCCAGAATACCTCAACAAACGTCATGCAGGGGTTTCTTCCTAGACTTCCAAATACTCACTGTGCCCAGTCTATATATTCTTGTAGTTCTCAGTGACTTAATTAAGAATATATCAGACTTTGAAACGACTGAAGAGAGAAAACGGCGCTTGGAAACTAGGAGAAAGGATCTGCCACTATCCACCCTTGCAAGGCTTAATGTAGTGAAACATTCGGCAGGCTACCAGGGAATTATTCTCTTTAACAAATTGCCCGTTGAAATGAAGTTGATCTCAAGCAGTAACATGTTTAAAAATAAGCTCAAAGCTTTTTTGCTGAAGGGGTGCTTTTATTCTATTGAAGAATTTTGTAATGCCATTAATTCAGGATTTTAATAATTATTCAGGGACAAGATTGTTAATGTTATGAACTTATGACTTAGAATTAGATTGACATTTAATTAATTGTTAGTAATTTGGATGTAGATATAGGTAAATAATTTTGTTGTTATTATGTCGATTTTAATTTAATTTAATATTGTATTGTCAATTTGTCACATTCAAACACAATGTATATTGTTTTTTTTGAATAAATAACTATGAACTATGAACTATAGATATCGCTCCACATGTTTCGAATTGGTACGCGATTCATCATCAGGAGCTACAATCAGTCGTCGGCCAATCAAACACTACGTGAGCGATATTCGACTTCTACAACGTGAGTAAACCTGTTTCGTATGTATTTTAATACAATATTAAATTGAATATAAATCCCTTTCCTCTCATGACTTGAACCATCTTAAATTTACAACAACACCATTGTATTAAGTCGTAAATTAATTTCACGTTTCTCCTCGGCCCAGCGTAATGAGCAGGCCGTTTGCACATATTTCGAGAAAAATCCGACCCGAACAGAATCCCCGAATCCGACCGAATCTCTTTAATCCATTCTACAGGCTCTAGTTCATTTACAAACGGGAAGATAAGCTTGTGTTCAGCGTTTTTGTCCGTTTTTTTAACTCTGATCAGAGGAATTCAATTTGGTTGGCTGTCATGGGCCGACTTGCTGATTTGGATTGGATAGCTGAAGGCTACTTCTGAAGTTGCTTTTGAATTGTTCGATTTATCTCACTTTTGGTAAGTGATTCTTTAGAATTCGTTGCTTTCATTGATGGCGTTTTAGTCACTTGTTTCGTTTACAGATATTTTTTCCTTATTTATAATTATTGTTTTGTATTATTACAATTTCCACTTAATTCATATTGAGTTAATAAACAACACATAAAAAACTATCCACAGTATATCAGGTAGTCACCTGATATACTGTAGATAGTTTTTTTTGTTATTAGTATGTAGCATTCAGAATTGTTTGTTACTTATTTACATTTTCATTATTATAAATACCGTTAAAAGTACGTTTCTAATTTAATTCAAATCCCAAACCGCACTAAAAACTTACTTAAAATCTAATCACAGAGTCATTCAGGTACGTTTTACTACCTCCCTGAGGCAATTAAAATGACGTCCATTTGCTCCAACTGGAGCATTAAAACCCGAACAAAAAAGGTTTAAGCCCCAATTATTACCCATTCGCGATCTGTCTTACACGGCCCAGCAAAAAGGGGCTGGACGACAAAAAGCCCGTAATGGTTCTACGCACCTACCGTCGAGCCATTTAGGGTTAGCACAATGGCAGCGTAATCGTCGCTTAAAGGCACTACCGTTGTGACGTCACGGAATCACTAGTGACCCTTCACTGAACAATTCTGATACCACTCTTCCACGCCCTCATTATGATTCATCCGAAAGATAAATTTGTAACATACGCGAAATGGAAAATAAATTGTTTGGTACGCATTATACTGATTTATGGGCACGACACATTGTTTTAAATGCAAATTGTAATGTTGAATTTTAACAGAATTCATTTGTTACGAACGGGTTATGCGATAATTACGAGCATGAGATATATTGGATTATATTGATTTGCGAACGTATTTTATTATTCAATAATAATAAACATGTTACTAGACGGATTATTTATATAGGTCATATCGTTTCGCTCTCACTAGCTTATCTAACCTTTGTTTATTATAAAGGTAGTCTATGGCAACCCGTTATTGGACCTGACAGCTCTGGTATTAAACTAGAATATAATAATATAACGACATTATTATAGTTTGAATGCAGCCAAAATAAAATTACCAAAATTTGACGCGCTCACATTCCCCGGAGCCGCAAAAATGGCGGCACGCGAGAAGTGAGATAAAATGTAGACATTTCGTGGCAACGTTGACATCCTAGTACCTTTTCAGTAAATTCCCCCTCAAAAAAGGAGAATTTGAGACCAAGAGGAAAGCACTCGTCGGGCGCTAATGGCATCGCTTTAAAAGGAAACGAAAATAATAAATTATTGACATCAGTCTTTCCCTTCACGCTTGAAAAATTATTTATTTTATCTCGAGGCTCTAGATTCGTTGTTTTCCGGGAATCCCACTGCAACGGTGTTAAGCATGAATTATTTACTTCGTAAACGCTGAATATGATTTTGTCTCGCGAATGCAAATTGTCTTGTTGCCGAAATATTGAAAGGGTAGACACCCTTTGAAGACTTAAATGCTCCTATCATCATTATCAGGCTTTCGAGCAGTGTTTCGCACTGTTAGATTATATGAAGAATCTTTTGAGTTTAATATAAAAGACCTTAAGGGCTCTTGACGATTTTCGAGCATTTATTAGGTGGCTTTATTGTACAGCTTGATGAAAAAGACCGGCTGGGTAATTTACTTTGTAATAAACGTATGAGTTTCTATCAGTTCATTATCTTCTCTTTACTGACTAAAACATCAGAAATATTATATTAAGTCAAGTATAACGATGAAAATTGGCAATTGAAGGTTAAGAACCTTAATGTTAAACTTTACGTTTAGTTGTTTACAGATAAATTCTACTGAACTATAAAACAATCGTCCGAAGTCGACAACAAATTGCAACTTACAATCTAAAACCAAAACAGACTTAGTCCTGCACCAGTTACAAACTGTACTTAAAACTGTTCAGTTGAACTAATTGTACAAACAATGCGGTATTCGTGTGGTCCTAACGATCTCTGCAGGTGGGGCCGAGACGGGACGAGCGTGGATTGTGTATACACGGCACATTCGCAACAAAGGAGGCATCGTCGGTGCTCACAACGAGAAGTACCGGGCCCATTACGCAGCCTTGAGGCACTCCTAGCTCTAATGAACTCTAGGACAACGCTAACGTGCACGGCTCCCGATGTTATTAACTTGTAACATGTACGCTACGTTTATAATCTTATTACGACACAAATGGAGTATCCTTAATGGGCTTATGGCACTTGGCGAGCGATATTCACAAACATTGAAGCTTTGAAATTTATTTGCGAAAATTCTTCCTTTAAATATTGAATCAAGGTAAATTTGTCGAATAATTTTTCGATGCTGTTGAAACTTTGGTAGCCTTATTTTGTAATGAAAAATAATCAGGAAGTTTTCAAGAATTACATTCTACTAAATTTGATTTCAAATTAGGTTTTTGCGAGTAACAAAGTTATTTGGTTTTCTGAGTTAGGTTTGTAGACAGATGACAATAAAAAGAGTTGTGGGGTTGGTGCCAAGTGGCGATTGCTAGGAGTGGCGCGCAATAATCGAGCCTTGGCAAGTTTCCGAACGAAATATTACTCTGAAATACTCCACTTCACTGTGAGCATTTGTTTTAAATTCCAACAAGAAATTGGGGCTTCAATGCAGTTTTTAATATAGAAAGAAATAAAAACTGATAAGGTCATAAAAAGATATGAAACTAACGAAAATAGACTTATCTTATTTTTACTACCTAAGACCAATAAACGCAGTGCTTAAAAGATTATAGGCAAAGTTGTGCGCTGCATTAAAGTAGAATTGCTTTTGCATGACTTATTTATACAATTATTGAAAAACAGCGGAGCTGTTTTATTACGGAATATTTTCTCATAATGTATTTATCCCTGTATCATCAATTTTAATATACGTACATGTATATGATTTTGTGTCCTCAATGTCATTACTCAATGATCATTTTCACTTTGATATTTTAATATAATTTGATCGTTAATTTTATTCTCCTTTACAGAGAAAAATTTATTCCAGAATTAATCTGAATTCTTTGTGATATAATTTGAATATGAGTTCAACAGTAAAAAAACCTTCAAACACGGTTATTTGGAATAGAATAATTGCTCTTCTGATTTCCATACTTCAACATTACATGCCTCAGATCTTTTTGCTCAAGTACCGCTATTGTTGCCAATGAGAGCGGTAAATTGTCCGCGAGTCGGCCTCGTTCGGCCTCTTTTGGCCTCGATCCGTCCTCACAACCTCATGCCCGCTAATGTATAGGCAGAATGGACTCTAATCGAGTCTAGATTAGATGGCTCTCGACACGTCGTTTGTACAGTTCTGTTCTCCTGACTGATTGTTTACATAATAGCCTAAGGCTGGCTTTGTTGTTTATCCTACAATCTAGGCCTCAAATGGCTTCTCAGGATAGTGTTGATTGGATGCTCAAGTCTAAACCACACGTTAACCGAGTAAATATCTTTTACCAAAAGTTAGAATTTTCAACAAAACAAGCTAGCGAAACTGTCTTAGAATCAAATTGTACAATGAATTGCATAAAATTCGTTGTGGCCTTATAGCTAATGATTGCAATTTAACAACACCAGCCAGATTAGATTTTCTTTAATATTAATCCTGACGTGTATATATCTTTTGGAAATATGTTTATTTGTCAAAGACAGAAAAGATATTTTTATAAAAAAATGTAACTCTAAGACAAATTTGCGAGGTCAATAATAGGTATGACTTATGTAACAGTCCGCCCTTCTAGCTCTATAATTAATAAGAGCACATAATTATGTGACAGGGATAAAGATTTATAATCATTTGCCCGAAAATCTTAAGTCCATAGAAGGCACACAATTTAAAAGGAAACTCAAGGCCTGGCTGCTAGACAAATATTTCTATAATTTAAATGAATATTTTCAGTAATTTATGTCTATTATTATTAAATATTATATAATTATTTTCAATCAATGTAAAATATTATGTGAATATTGTACGTCCGAAACGGGCAATCTGTTGATACTAATAGATTTATGACATGTTAACTATTTACACAGTTTTGACAATAAATGATTATCTTATCTTATCTTTTATAAAGTCTGGTCTCTTAAAACGTTATTATCACCATTTTTATTAATCTTTAACGTTAACTGATGAACCAATTAGGTATTATGAAATACTTAGGTAAGTACTCACATATAATATCTTTGGTCAATAACAGTTTTAAATAGGTTTAATAAGCAATTTTATAATTTAGTTTTTAACTAGAAGTATAGTGAAATTGGTAAGCAAGTGACCATTTCTTAGCTCCCACCATCAATAATCATCAAAGATGAAGAAAAATTTTCAACAAATGCTAAGAGAAATATTTCTGTGTAACTAGAAATTCTAACAACACGAACTCAGTATTCATATCACAAACGGTGCCGTGTTGTGTTTGATGTCGGAAATTACTTTTGTTTTATAAGTTCACCCTCGTAATAAAACCTTTTATTCGCAGTTGAGTATGACACAACTTGGATATTTTCGAGTCAAAGATAATATAGCCAGCAATAGAATTTCCAGCATTAGTCTCACAGACGCAATTGAGATGTTACTTGCATTATTATAAGGAAGTACAATACAGCTAAAGAATATGAATTCTGTTTATTGATGCATTTTTCTTTCATAAAATAGCAATTTAGCCCGTGAGGTGTCACAGATACTTTTTGTCCAGGAAAATGCACAAGAACTAAGTTCAAGAATATACCTAAAACTCTACCCGCTAGATTTATTTTTGTTCACAAACTGACCGGCGATTGACCTCAGTATCACCTGATGGAAAGTGATTACGGGGTCGAGGATGTAGCTCGCCGGTTCAGTAATAGCCTATTCACTCTTACCTTGAAGATACCCAAATTATAATTTTCTGGAAATACACAAGATGCGAGATATTAACAAAACGTCGCAATTCGTCATTGAAACGTCGAATTTAGCCCTATTGTCGAAACACTCGTATGTGTTACGTTATAAAACCTTTTCCGTATATTGACCCACATATATCTGTCTACAATCTCTGTAAGGTCAGACTTTAGTAAGTCAACAGTCGCGGCAAACACTCGTGTTACAGCGAACAAAACCACATTTACACAGGTCTTAGTGCCGTTAAAATGTTTCGAATAAGCCCTCTCATGTTAATATTCATATTCCGCGTGTAGTTCCGTTTGTCTTCCCTCAAACGCGGTAAAGTTATCCGAACCAGGGAGACTACACGTTGTAATTCCAGTAACATTTACACGAGGCATTTACTAAATTGAGTATGATCCTCCGCCCTCGTGAACAACATTTGATTTATTATGCCAGTGCTCAGCCACATGGAATGTAAATATTTACTACATTCCTACATTGAAGTTTAAAACGCGTTTCCGATTAATTATCTCCGAGTAATTCAAACACAGCAAAGGAACTTTGAACAAACATTTACTAATTAGTGGCAAAGAAGTATACTGAGGAGTAAAAACTCGGAATAACTGGAACAAATTGTCTCGAGAGCGGCTTTAATCGGGAACCGTGACGTCCCAGGAAAACCTCGAATTAAATTGATGTTCTGACAAAATATCCCCCCAAATTCATGACAACACCGCATCCATAGCACTCTCATCTCCATCCGACACAATGGCGACACCCTGTAAGCCTCGGCCTCGGGGGGCTTGTTTGACAAATAGAGGTCTCGCGCAGCGAATTTGGCTTGAAAAAAATTGTCGCAGAACGAGACTCACGATCTACCACGAAACCTATACCAGGGGCCAAGTAACATTGACCTGCCGCGCCCTGCGCCACGGGTAAACCGCCGACCTATAAAGGGTTAGCGGCGTATCAATGAAGGGTCTACGTAGCCTGGTGGTGATACGTCGACTGTAATAAAGTAAATTGCGAGCATTTGCTACACGGATCCGAAGCAACGACGATCTTTATGGTGCCGATAATGTTATGGGCAGGTAATGCGCTGTTTCGACTGCACAAATCGGTGGTTCATTGTTTTACGAGTTCTTGAGTGAGTTAAGTTTAGTGGCTCGTAATGGGCCGGGGTTACAGCTTAAATGAGCCGCGAAGAGACTTTTACTGGCCCGAGAGTAGAAACGATTTAAACATGGAGTCTTTTGAGAGGCTACTATTTCATATCTACCTTATAATTGAGATATAACAAGTTTGCTCAAAAATGTGGCGGGGAGACTTTTTTTCACGATTTTTCCTTTTATAAACTTCAATCTTGATCTTAGTATTCCGATCCCAATAGTGTATCAGATCAAATAAGCGTGCTACCGATTTATTGCACAGTAGTGATATCTTGGACATTTTTCGAATAGATGCCATATAACAATTGAATTTATCTTCATTAGGTACAGGTTCTTACACTTTATACTCTTCTAGTCTCTTCCAGAAATCAAAAAGCTAGCATACAACACGACTACGTTTTGGAACAACAGTTTCGAAACTTTCTCCATTCGTTAGTCCAATTTTCACTGCATAAATCGACTACATTTCTAATGCACAAGGCAGTTAAAGGATAATTAAGTCCTGTGCTTCAACATACATAATGGCTCCAGGAAAGCACCATTATATATCGTGTTAAGTATTACAAAGCACAGCACGAACATGCAAATGTGGCACGTAACTAATGGATTTGGCAAACACGTCATAGGCAAACTAGTGTCAGTTCTAGACTAACATTTATATGTAAATTTGGATACGCGTGAATAGCACCTGGACCGCAAGCATTTCTGTGGTAGCAGCTCTGCACCTTAGACAAGCTTCGTGAGTCAACTGTCGTTCAATTTTAGAACTGTAATTAACCGCATGGAAATCATTAATAAGGAGGGGTACTGTTGAAAAATCTGAAGCTAGATTCAACAACTTGTCAATATTTGTCACTATGCAGCTTGGGTCGTAAAACTTTAGATATAGTGGCATGTTTTGAGTCGTTCAAATGCTGAAATTGGTCGTAGTCTGTCTCATCACATGAAGTGGCTTCCTTAAGTCCATTTTATACGCAACGAAAATGTATCGTGCGCGTTTACTAAGCCGAAAGGTAGGTAGTACTTTGAATTTCATAGCATAACTAAAGCTATGAATTCATAGCATAATGTCCGTGATATAGTCGTTACACCGTTCTTAAGCTTAAATCAATGGTAATAGTATCAAACGAAAACTTTAAAAGGACCCTGATATACCTACTCGTTATAATTGGAAAGAAAAAAAAGATGATTATGATTACGTTTAGACCTTAAGAACATACATATGGATATGTGATATGTTCCTCTCGCTCTAATCCAGTTTTAGGTTTTAATTGACATACCGCATTTCTAATAGTTTGTTTATTTGTTATAAGTTTCACATTAATCCCAGCTCTGCCCTTGAAATTAAAGGCTAAGGTCGTAAGGTCAGGTCCTGGGATTAGTTAAAATGTAAACCCAATTCATCAACTCTGTGTCAGCATTGTAGGCTCAACTTTTAATTACTTACGACCTGTGAGTAAACACGACAGGCCTGATGGCTACTCCAGTCTGTGAATTTTCTCATTGTCTTAGTAACTACTAATCTAACTTGATTACTGTGAGAGGTATATAGTGACATTGCTTATTTTACGGATGTTTTTGTTTCTGATTTGGGCACCTAAAGAACCTCTAAACACAGCTTTGTATATATCAGGTTGAGCGGTTTTTAGCCTATTCATAAAACCTTTATACTTAGTGAAAAACCATGTATCTGCTCCCCGAGTATTTAAGTTATTTGAAATGGCAAGGGTATGTGACGCGGCGAATACGTTTGGCAATTGTATTACAGACAATACAGTATTTAATTAATCATTCCTTTTTTCCACTTATACAAATTGTTTATTTCATCTCAGTGCCAGTTTCTTCCCTGTGGTTTCTTTGACGCTTAAGAGGCCTTATTCCTTTTTAAATGCTGATTGTTTCAGACATTTTTCTCTATAATCAAACATGTTTCTTAACAAATTATTGATGTTACTACCTAGAACAGGGCTATTGTGATTTATTAGTATATATTTGAAAACTACAGTTTGCATTTTTCATTGATAATTTTTGTTTCAAAAACCACTAAATTTATAATTATTAATTTATACTATTTTATGATTAAATCACTATGCAGGCAGTGCATCCTGTTTGTCAAACCATTCAAGATTATATTAGGATCAAGTGAACCGCAAGATTGTGGTAGCAATCAGGCTGTTCGGGATTTAGGACTGATTCGATTAATCCAGTTCGATTGAGGTGAGGACTAAGGAGCATGTAATAATGTTATGGCTGTTTCTGTGAATTGGCGTGATTCCATTATTAACCTTGGCATTGAAACGATCAATCAATTCTTAAGCAGTATTTCTTGAGCTCCTAATAGACATGTCCCACGTTCAGAATTTAAAAGTCACCACGACCCGTTTGACATTTTAGGAAAATTAAACATTATAATTACGAGTGAATTACCTTCTACATAGGTAATCAAAATTCTGAATAATGTTATGAACTAAGTACAGTCTGACGTAGTAGAAATTAAAAAGTGGCAATACTGTAGTGTCGTCCCTTTCTAATCAATCTAAGAAAACGGGGATGACACTACAGTATTGCCACTTTTTAATGTCTATTCTTTTTGGTCAGACTCAGCAGTGGACCCCTGACAATAATGATATGGGGCGAAAAAAATTCTAAACATTTATCAAACGTTTGTTTATAAAAGGATTTACCCTCGGCTTTGCTCGCACGTGGCTCGCACTGAAGGATGAGAACCGGTAAAGTACGAAGACAAAAAGAGACAATGAACATAATTATAATACAATTATTACGGCGAATCTATAAGGGCACACTCCTCCACTTAACTTTTAGCAAATTAAGTGAATATCCAAAAGAGGATAGACAAATAATACCGTGTATTAAAAAAATAAGAATACCTAATAATATGTAACGTGGACAGATCTCCTACTTGGTGAAATCTTGTGAAAATGCAGAAACTGTTATATATTTCTTTTAGCAATTTTAACTTAATGAAATTACATATGCTAAAATATATTTTCCATCTTTTCAGGTATTCTACGATGTAACCAGCATTAAGAAGATGCTAGCTCTCGCTCTAGCCAGTGGGAAACAGTGTAAGATGAAAGAGCAAGCATGAGCAAGCAAGGTTCCGTGTTTAGCAAGATGCTTCTCTCGCTGCTGCTTCACTGCTTCTGCGTGGCCACCACTGCTTCGATATCCAGTGGAGGTAAGTAAAATAAGAACTCAGTCCCTCTAGACTAGCTACGTAACCCATACAAAAATGTGATTTCGACAATTTTACAAAAATCTTTTAATTTTAGAAAAATCCCCGTGAGTCTCAGACATAATAAAATACACAAAAAACGTGTCTCACGTCTTAAGGTCTTCGCACATTATAACAACTCAACGGCGACTCGATTCTATGCCAAATATTGAAATTTAAGCCCTATGTCATATTCACTAGGTTTAATTTCAAAAAAATATATTAGTAGTGGACGACGAGTGGACGACGCGTCGGTGCATCGTCGAAATTAAACCTAGTTAATATGACATAGAGCTTAAATTTCAATATTTGGCATAGAGTCGAGTCGCCGTTGAGTTGTTATAGTGTGCGAAGACCTTTAGAACTCGAATATAGCTCGACATGTTTCGAATCGGTTCGCGATTCATCATCAGGAGAGCGGAACAGTCGCGGCGGCGGGCAATTGCACAATGGTGCGTGAGTAAACCTATTTCGTATGTATTTTAATAGGTAATTGCTCCATTGCGAGTTTATTTCATACGTTCCAATAACCAACGGTGAACAACGAAGGTGCTACAGCTGGTGCCACCGATATGCAAATCTTTTAAGTTGATACTGAGATTGATAGTGCTGCCATCTACATTCGTGCGAGGGAACGTGGATAACGAAGGTGCTGCCAACGGGTGCTACCAATCTAAATTCTTTAAGTTGAAATTGACGTTGATAGTGCTGCCACCTACATTTCGTGCACGTCTCCTATATTTGATTCAATACAACTGCTGGTGACGTCACTATGACGTCCCATGGGGCCAGGGGACTTTATCTTTAGAGACATACAGTTTTTTTTTATTTGAAATTTAAGAGTGATTTAACTGATTTAGCGTGTTTAAAATCAACAAACAGATTCGGTATTTGATCATTTGTTTTTATAACATTTTGGTCTGATACTAAGTGGGTTCCGTACCATAATCTATAACAAGTTTGTTCTATGGGAGCCCCGTTAAATATATTTTTTATTTTATTTTTAGTATTTGTTGTTATAGCGGCAATAGCAATACACCATCTGTGAAAATTTCAACTGTCTAGCTATCACCGTTCTTGAGATACAGCCTGGTGACAGACGGACGGACGGACAGCGAAGTCTCAGTAATAGGGTCCCGTTTTTACCCTTTGGGTACGGAACCCTAAACACAAACTGTCATAGAAAACCTTATTCTATTATATACATACGAGCTTGTGTAGGTTTACACATATGTTCCAACACCTACAATTTGGAGTTCTTTGTAACAGGTTCATAAAAGGTTGGTAATACACGTGGGAAGCTTCTGGTCTTACCAAGTTTCTTATTTAGAACTATATTTCGGTGCCCTTACCATGTGTTTACAGTGACAGTACTCGCTGGCGACTCCGTAAACGATTTGTATGGATAATTATAGCAGCTCTACAAAGTTAACCGCTAGGGCGCTGTACGGATCTATATCTGAATCCCTAACGTTTTTAGGGTTCCGTACCCAAAGGGTAAAAACGGGACCCTATTACTGAGACTTCGCTGTCCGTCCGTCCGTCCGTCCGTCCGTCCGTCCGTCCGTCCGTCTGTCACCAGGCTGTATCTCAACAACGGTGATAGCTAGACAGTTGAAATTTTCACAGATGATTTATTTCTATGGCCGCTATAACAACAAATACTAAAAATAAAATAAAATAAATATTTAAGGGGGGCTCCCATACAACAAACTTGTTATAGATTATATATATGTATAGGTACGGAACCCTTCATGCGCGAGTCGGGCTCGCACTTGCCCAATTTTTATTTTAACCTATTTTTGCATTCCCTAAGGTACTTGTCCTAACACTCATATGCCCTAATTTTGGTTTCCCTAATATCTTATTTCCTAATGTCACTTGCCATATTGATAATTTATCCTAATGTCATTTGTCATAATGATCATCTGTCCTAACACTCATATGCCCTAATTTTGGTTTTGATCGCTCGGCTCGAGCACTGTTGTGGTCGCAGTTCTAACCTAACCTAACCCATTAAACTACTTTGCTGGTAGCAGTTTGGTGGTTGCAAAAGGGGCAGGGACTTTAAAAAACGAAAGTTGATTTTAGGTATTGCAAGAAATATGGCTAAAAATATTAGGGATAGGTATTTAAAATGGTGGTGTACCCACATTAAAAAAATGAGACTTTACATGTTTCATAAAATTATAGGTATTGATAGTTAGGGATATTGATGTTTCCGACAATTGAGTTTTAGTTTTACCACCATTACGTTATGGAAAATGATTGTTATGGCAATTGATCGTTAGGGCTAATGCCCATTAGGACAAAACAGTTCGAGCAAGTGATTTTAGGACAAACGATGTTAGGAATCGCGAGGGTGACCCGCGCTGTACTATCAAGTCGTTTACGCTGTTGTTAGTGAGTACGGTCACGTCAACTCGTGGTAAGGGTACCGTATACACGTGTGGACACGCGTGGGTTAATTTGACGTCTGACACTATTATGTCAGGTAAAAGATAAAACATATTTGTTACACTGGGACATTCATATATCTATTATTAAGGTTTAGAAGAGAACACAATTCTTAGGTAAGATAATGCACGAACTGGGGACCTATTTTAGTCATTCACGTTTATTTTTTACAATTTGTGTATTTAACGAGACTCACAACGGAATAAAACGCGTATCTGCAATTTCATGCCCAAATTAATTTATACTTTTAGAATAAATACGCTTAGAACGATAGTCTGTATACAACAGATTTGCGAAGAATGAAGCCGGTTTTAGTTTTCCGTGTGGGTCTGCGAACCAATCATAAAGCCGTGTTGCTTGTGATATAGACGTTGTGACAGATGCGAACACGGATGAAACTAAGCCCGTGACAGTCTGTGGCTCACAAAAACTGGGGGGCAATTCGACCAACTTTAGAGAGGTGATGGAGATGTCTCCATTACATGGCCATGGTCCCTACTTGACAAATCCTTAGCGGCTCAGACGCCAGATGTGCGTGTGGCTCAACCCCCCAAACGATGGCGCACATGTTGTCTTGCCCAGCAAGCCCTTACACGTGTTCCGAGCAGGACCTACGAGACGCGACACAAAGGGCCCTGAACGTTGCCACTTTCTGGTCCCGCACTGTATGATATTATGAAACCATCGACACGAGAAGAAGAAGTGGCGATATCTCTAGAACATCGCAACTTCGCCAATCCGGTCGAATTAAATTTGCGTCTCTTTTGTATGTGACGGCGTAGATAAAAGACGCATACTTAACTTGTCCGGGTAGCACGTGAAATTAGACAGCTGGCTTCACTTTCAAGCGCTGACTGGTTTTCTAGATGTATTTATAAGTGTATACTTTATTTAATTGCCAGATTTTTTACTGAATTTTAATCTTATAACATCTTCAATAATCTTGTCGGAACAAAACAAGCCAAAACGACCCCCGGAATTTGCCACAGAAGTATGTGCGCATCTCCGGCTCGAATGAAACAAAAAGAATGAAATTATTCCGCCATTTTACGAGTGGAATGGAAAACATTTCACATTTCATCTTGAGCGTATGCGAGCGTTCAAGAATATTCTGGAAATAAAGGGGTCTGTCGAAACGCTCTCGAATAACCGATGTTGACAAGGAATTTAAGTAATACGGATAGAAAACACCTGCATAACTGCTATTTCACGAACTAGCTCCATTTTCAAATGGAAATTGTTGAGAATGAAAATGAATATTGAGATTTCTTTGATTGCTAACAGACTGCTATTTTTTCATCATTCTCGCTAGATTAGTATTTTTAATGAGCAAAAATAATAATGTATATTTTTCTCTCGCAATGAAATCTTTTCTGTTTTACTGAGCTGCGTTTCTAGGGAGAACATAAAAATAACTGCCATATTTCTACTACTAGCCATTAATTTATTATTAAACTAGGTGGTGCCCGCAACTTAGTCCGCGTATTTTTTTCTTAAACCACCACCATCTTTGGTATAACCATCTTTGGATGTCCAGCTATTTCTATGTACCAAAATCGGTTAAAATCCGTCTAGCCACTGCGGCTAAGAGGACGAAGGAAATTATGATCAACAGATGGTAAATACCAAACAAAAGACGATCCTGCATCACGCCATTAAGATTTTTCCTGAAATGACGGAGAGGGGTCTCCATAGAAAACAGATTTTTTTATACAAATACCTATAGAATTTTATTTTTAAGTAGTATAGATTATTTAAAATGCATTATATTTCCTTGTTATTAATTAATCCGTATATACAAAGCTAGATTAGTACCATTGTTTTATGATACCTTTACGTATATTTATGGACTTGGCTTTATAATATTTCCTCTAAAATAATTCACATATTTAAAACCCTGTTAACCTTCACAATGTGTTAAATGATAAACAATATAAAATGTTCATCGTTATAGACAATTTACTAGATAAACCAGCAATCCAAATGCCATTTATATCGATATGCGTAGTTTACATAATGCGTTATTGGTAAACAGGAATCCTGATACATCGTACCCGCCCAAATTGAAAATTATCCACGTCGTGCCAACCCTAGCATCACGAGACATTTCACACGGGGTGGAGCAAATGCAGGACCGCAATATCAATCTCGAATCAATCGGGACGAGTGCGTGGCAGCCCTGTCAGCCAGCCGACTGGAAAGAATCGTATAAAAAATCGGCGAATGATTTTACTAGGGTGTTTTAAGATTGCCGATTCAGTGAGCGCCATTGGTGATGCTTGCTGATTCAAAAATGGAATTGTACATTCATGTGTAATGATTACATGCCATTGAATACAATTTTTTAAGGTTTTATTGAATATGCTTGGGTGATTTCCGAGTCTAATATTGACAATCGATTTCCTACTCTCTGGGATTGAAACCGGAGCGTGCGTGTTATGTTGATTTTATAAAATAGTTTGCAATAAGACAGTTATAAATCTTTTTAAAATAGACAGTTTTTTTTATTTAACTTCATTTTTTTTTGTCGTTTCTGTATATAGTAAATATAATATATTCCCAAAAGCTTAACAGATTAACAAGTGAATGACGAAAAGTGTTTTTGCAAGTTTAAGTAGATACCTGACATTCCTATTTCAAATGTAATGTAATTTATATATACATTACATTGATACAATATTAAAATAATATAAAAATCTGTGAAAAATGTCCCAATCTACTACTAAAAATATTGTATTTGACATTGACATAAAACTAAAACACCTAATAAGGAAAACGGTTTCATGTCTTTACTTGTAGAACAATACAAGTATATTTTGTTATAATGGTATAATAGTAGTTTTCTTAAACAGACAATTTGACATTTCGCAATAGTGTTGGCTGAAAGGACCTTTGCTTTAGAAACCCATTAAAACAAAATGTCGATGGTCAGCACTTGTCGATAACAAACCGTTGAAATATTTACACTCGCCTGTATCAAACTATTCAAATTCTAACACATGTCAGTGTCAAATCGTTGAAATTTTGACATTGGCAAGTGTCAACCATCGACTAGTTTTTTATAGGGTTTCGAAGGCAAAGGTATCTTAGGCCAAAGCCAACACATTGACATTGACAATTTAAAGTAACATTTTGGAAAATCCATGGTAAAAAAAACATCACCTGCAATTTGCGGACCTCTTTCTCAGTCTAGTCTGTGGGAATACCGATTTTTTTTTATGGTTTAAAATTTTGTTACCAAGCATATTGATCAAAAAGCCTGTCCACTTGAATGCTTTCAGGGTTACCTGTCCCATTGACCTCAAAGACTGGTCTAAACAGCAAATCAAACGGTAAGGGCCGAATCATCCCCTTTGATCTAGTCTCCGGAGGATTCCGTGATTTCCTCACAACCCTTTGTTTCAAATGCCACGAGCAACGAGGGTTTGCGGTTCTTTTGTTCATGATTGCGGCGCAGACACGAGGTTGAATGATCCTCGTTTTGAGGTGTTTGGTATGACGCTATTGAGTCTTGATTTGCAGATTTGCTTGAATAATACGATGCATTGATTTGGTTCCATATGAGTTTTATATAATCGTGTTTTCGAAATAAAATATCGACTATAATCATGGTTATGCCACGAAAAGGTTCCCACCTCAGCATAATGCTAGCTCGAGAGCCAGCGCTGATCTTTTATAATTCATATTTTAATATACGTTTTGAATGTTCCTCGTTTCGAGGTGTTTGGTGTGACGCTATTGAGTCTTGATTTGCAGGTTTGCTTGAATAATACGATGTATTGATTGTACTGCTCCGTATTCGTTTTAAGTTTTGGAGACAGATCTCTGTCGGAAGACCAGCGTTGCGTTCTTCGTAGCATTATGCTGAGTTAGCGCCTATTTCAGACAACGACACAGAATTCTCGATAAGCTTTCTCTTTTCTCCATAAAGGAAACAATTTGAGGATTTTTTTTTGTAATCCAAATACTTTGTCCGACGAGATGGTTTTTAGGTTTGTTTGGTGGATATAGGACCAGTAATTTCCAAAATATTCGGCTGAACAAGTGACAAGATCTCGACCAATATTGAAGCTGAGAATTCTAAATTGTGTAGTTATCTTCAGTTTTAGTAGCATTTTCTATATCATCTCATTGAATGAGGGTCTCATGATGACCATCTAATCTACCTGTCTCGGGTGTGTTTTAAAATTATAGGTTATCCCTTCATCTTTAGTGCTATATTCTTCATGTGAAATTCCATGTGGAAGTCTATTGAGGAGGCCTGTGTCCAGCAGTGGACGTCCTATGGCTAAAATGATGATGATGACACGGAGACGCCACGCTCGCTACGCTCTGTTAATGCAAGAAAAAAGAAAACGGAATAAAAGGTTACGATAGGCGTGGCATTGTATTTTATCAGTACTCCCTTCTTTCCCAACTTGCACCGCTCTTAACCCTTTTCTATTGATCCTTTTGCATTTTTCCGCGACCGGAATCGGTTCGCTAGGTTTGCTGATTCGGTGTTGCCCCGGTAAATAATTTCCTAAGCAAAAACAGCTAATCTCGATTCGCAGTTTCCCGACCCTTTCTACGAAAGGGTTCGGTGCGGTCGCGAACAATGTTGAATGGCTCGCTTTGTTTCTGCTTATTGCCACTCAATAATGATTTGGTGTTTATTTTTAAACAGACGTTTTATAAGCTTAAGGCTTTAGGTATCTGTGTCGTATCATCATTAACACAAAGCCAAAAAAATACATTTTGTAACTTGTGGCTCAGTACAATTCATAATTTGTTGATTCAGTTTTTGGAATGTTCTCGAAATGGCAAAAATATGGGGGTTGAAAATGTAAAGAATTACAAGTTTCAGTTATGTTATAACAAAGGAAGATGAGCAGATGTATGAATATTGTATGCCTAGGGGCCAATAATGACAAGCCATATATCGTCGGAAAGGATTTTTTATATTTTACAACTTTTAGTAGTGCGGGAAATCTCGAATCAGTGTGTAAATAAGTTAATAAAAAAGCTGTACGGAACTATAATAATGTTTCAACTCAAACTTCTTTTATGCAGCGGTAACTTTATTCACCTCCTGCCATAGTAAACGTTTAATAACTTAGAATAAGCCAGCTTATCCAGTGACATATAGCTTGTCCCTATTGGTTATACATATGTATAGGACAATTAGCCCACCTTCCTTTACGAGGTCATCAGCTCATAGAAACCCTGGTTGATTAATTGTCAAAAACAAACAATCCATTACAAACTATAATAAACAATTTAATATTTCAATTTGTAGGTAATTTTAACCGCAATGGTTGAAGGAGTTTTGATGAAATATCAGAAATATCATTGGAAACAATGTCAAAGCACACCGCATAAATCAATTAGGTAAATGCTTATTTTGTAATAATTGACTTGCAACTGTAAATTCATAACAAAATTCATATGACATGTTAAATAATACCATATTTGGTATAGTGAAAATAACTAAAGAAGAAAAACTTTCGGATAAATAAGATTCGAGTACTGATTTTTACTACGTCACAAGCCAGTATCTTCATGAAAACTTCATATCAAACAAACAGATCGTTTTTGACATCTCATAAAGAGTAACTGATTTGAGCTGTCCTCATCATCATTAATTCAGCCATAGGACGTCCACTGCTGAACATAGGCCTCGCCCAGTGACTTCCAGGTTGGCCGGTTGGAAGTGACCTGCATCCAGCGGCTTCCTGCAACCTTTACCAGGTCGTCTGTCCACGTTGTGGGTGGACGTCCCACCTTGCGCTTGCCGTCCTCTGTCTGTCCTCAAATACTTAATAAGTAATTATGGATTTTTTTGACGTAAAATTGTTTAAGAAACCTTCATGATTCCTTCAATATTCATTTCAAACGTGTTTTATTTAAACCGCTTTTTTTTTGGTCCGTAATAATACAACAACTCTTAATTCACGGAACAAAATAATAAAGTCAAGTTTCTAGAAAAAACTCTTTAAGTATTTTATTTAAGTATCTTGTATAAAAACTATTTTATTGCTAGGCTATCTAAAGATGGGTACTTATCATTGAACGTGACCAAACTAGGTTTCGTTCTACATTTACATGAAATAATATCCTTTATTTATGATCCAACATATGAAGGCTTTTTTTTAATGTTGATGAATGCTACAGAAATGTTTCTGCATTTAAGTATACTGTATGTGACAAAAGGTAACGAACGAACCTACCCAAGTATTCGTAGGGATGAGTGTGGGTGTGCTAGCATTTCGTTTTTGCGAGGGACGCAGTTCTAACCTAACCTACTTTTCTGCTAGCAGTTCGTTTTTTTGGCGGACGCAGTTCTAACCTAACGTAACCTACTTTTCTGCTAGCTGACCGTTTTTGCGAGGGACGCAGTTCTAACCTAACCTAACCTACTTTTCTGCTAGCAGTTCCTCTTTATGAGGGATGCAGTTCTAACCTAACCTGACTTACTTTTCTGCTAGCTGATCGTTTTTGTGAGCGACGCAGTTCTAATCTAATCTGCTTTTCTGCTAGCAGTTTCTCTTTGCGAGGGATGCAGTTCTAACCTAACCTAACCCGCTTTTCTTGTAGCAATTTAAGTAGGTATGCCAATATAGGTTCGGACAATAGATTATATGCCAAATACCATTATGCTAAATCAAATTATTCGTAAATATAATCGCCTAAACAATAGTATGCGAATAAAATTTCGGACAAACACATTTTCGGTAAGTTAGAACTTATGCCAAATAAGGTTTCTCCCACATTACCATTCGTCGAAAACTTAATATGTCAAGTCTGTTATGCTAAAACAGTTTCGGACAAACAAAAGTATGCGACATAGAGGGAACCCACTGTATCTACGTGTGTACAAAAATGTAACTAATACATTATAAATTGATTTTGTAACATCCATTACATACAGTCTTAGACCATATATATAAAAAAAATATAAAAAATTACTCATAAAAGGTAAGGAAGTAAATTCAAAAATATCTTTACCAATGTTTTATATAGAGATTTTTCTCTGTGTCAGTTTTGCTTCATCACAGTTTCTTGATACCCCGCAAACAGGACTTTCCGCTGTCCAAATCTATTGGGATCTTGAAAGTTGTGCAAGCCATTTTGCCACCAGGCAGAAACGTAGCAGCTATTATTCAATTAAATTTGTCGATATCCTTACCCCCCTAATCTAAATTTAGAATTAATTTGGCAAAATCCTTCCTCAGTGGCTTACTCATGTCACAACATATTAATTTCAGCGCCATCCGTTAGTTTATCAGAGTACTCGATAGTCTTAGCACATGTTTGAAAAAAGTTTGCACCTCATTCCCAAGTAGCGCCATAAGATTCAGGTGCAAACTTAACTCAATCGAGTGTAGTGGCTACCCCCCTTTTATTGGTAAAAAAAATTTAGTCTATATAACGTAATATGGTCGGGGATTTTTTCATATTAATGAAGTTTAAATCAAAATCCGTTCAGCCGTTTTCACGAGATGCGCGGTCAAATAAACAGACAAACAGACAAAAATTCTAAAAACTGTTGGAACGTGTTCTGTTACCGATTCTAAGTATCCCTCGCCAAATTTTTTCGAATATCTTCCATGTACAGACTTTCGACCCTCTTCAGCTTTATTATAAGTATAGATTTTTGGGTGCTAAGTGTTTGCACATTAGTCACAATATTCCGATTAGTCGTATATCACGGTCCGCCGCGAGACGTGCGGAATAGCCACCAATCACCTGAGCTGAAATCTTTATCTAAGCTTCACTTCACTTTTCTGATTGGTCGATTCCGCGCGTCTTTACTCCACTCCACTTCAGTGGAAACTCACCCTTGCAAGCACGTGTACGATCAAGTTGAATGTCAAGCACTTCAAAACACAAAACAAGACCTTTGCCTATCTCCGATCTCCTTTCAGGAGATCTAATCTAAACCTACAATCTCGCCAGTTCTGATTTCTCCGTAGAAATGCGGCATTCCTGCTCTTGAGTGGGTACGTAATTTCTTTCAGTGCTTTATCTACCACAGACTATCTTATAAAGATATCGCTTCTCGAAATACCTACTTAAATATGGTGAAATAAGTTTGTAGTAAAGTATAGCCAAAAATGTCGGCCCGGCCCAGGGATAGTGGCGCTACAAACAGCTATCATATGGCAATAATGTGCATACATCATACGTTTGCATTATTAAACGTCAATAGCGATTTTTCAAGGAATTGTCAATAAACAAATTCAAAACATGGTTTACCGGAAAGCTGCTCAATCCTACATTCTTCTTGCGAAATAAATACTGAATCCATGGCCTCGTCTGTTCTTCGGGCGCCGGCCGCCGCTCTCGTCACGCCGCACTCAACGACATCCTGAGAAGGGCACTTGTCAGCGCCAACGTCCCCGCGGTCCTGGAACAAATTCAAAACATGGTTTACCGGAAAGCTGCTCAATCCTACATTCTTCTTGCGAAATAAATACTGAATCCATGGCCTCGTCTCTTCTTCGGGCGCCGGCCGCCGCTCTCGTCACGCCGCACTCAACGACATCCTGAGAAGGGCACTTGTCAGCGCCAACGTCCCCGCGGTCCTGGAACCCCATATCATCCGGGACGATGGAAAGCGCCCTGACGGGATGTCGTTGATCCCGTGGAGAATGGGCCGCGCGTTGGTTTGGGATGCCACTTGCGCTGATACGCTGGCGGCGTCCTACCTTTCGGCGACCAGCAAAAGAGCTGGTGCGGCGGCGGACGCCCGTGAGCACTCGAAGGTGGCCAAATATAGTTGTCTCGGCGCCCAGTACGAGTTTGTGGCGTTTGGCGTCGAGACACTCGGCTCGTGGGGCCAGGGGGCACGCCGCCTGGTCAAATGTGTCAGCAAGCGCTTGCGGGAAGCGACAGGCGATCCACGCGCGGGCAGCTTTCTCGCGCAAAGGTTAGCCATTGCTATCCAGCGCGGGAATGCTGCCTGCGTTTTGGGTACCCTACCACGGGGTCCCGATCTTTTTTAATGTTATTTAGTTATAGTTCCTATTTTAATGTGTTTATATCTTTATTACAATTAGTTACAATCATAAATATATATTCCCAGTATTATATATAAACCGGAAACACCAAAAGTCCATAGTAATTATTAAATTTGGCAATCTTTTAGTAGGTATTAAACAGAATCTGAATCCTATTGAAAAAAAATGACTTTAATTACTGTGGATTGTTTTGGCTTTATTATGCAAAAAATACTTGTAATTTTCGGAATATTTAGTCCAGTTTCCTGTTTGTTTACATCAGTGACATTCACCGTCTTTCAACGTCAGTTACGAGTCAGCGATTAAATATTTTGGCAATCATTTATATTAAATGAGCTTTAAACTAAAGATATTTTAAAATTCAAATAATGGCAGCTACTTTAAGGTAGCAGAAATAATAAACAAGATTACTGAAATCATAGGTGAGGTACTATAAATAATGACTTGGCGACTAATATTAGCAGAAGGATAACAAACTTTATATTAGTGGCAACTACAGGTCTCCATCTAAAAAAGCATTTTGGGCTTTGATTTGCTGGCAGCTTAAATATTAAAATGGGTACTATATAAAAGTAATGGGGAGTTATTTTTTTAGTTTTCGAAACCATAATTTAATGAAAACGGCGATAAGCGTTTTTTAGGTAAAAATGTTTTGCCCATACAAAACACGCTTATTTTAGTCCGAATCTAGCTAAAACACGCTACGCTAAAATAAGCATTGCATTATCATAAGACTTGCCTCAGAACCGAAGCTGTCAACCCCGATTCCACGTGGTCTTGTCTGCACTACCCCTAGAGTGTATATAAAAAGCCGGAGGCGCGGAGGGAGAGCAGCCCTCGCCCGCCGTGACAAAGCTCGGGAGCCGTGCGGAGCGGAGCGGCCGAGGCTGGTCGCCGAAGGCGACCAACAAGCCGAAGCTGCGGAACGGAGTACGGGCGACCGTGCTTTGCCACGCAAGGGCGGAAGGGCTGCACTTCCCGCAGCGCCGGAGCTAAGGCAGAGTCTGACACAATATCCAAAAAAATATTGTCGGTTTTAGGAGTCCATATCTCGGTAATTATTAAGTTTAGAAAAAAGTTGCCCATACAAAACACGTTTATTTTAACGTATTCTATACGATAGAATCATAAAAAATAGGTGTCAATATGACATCACACCTGACGAAAAATTGACCAAAATCAGAGCCACTAAATAAAACTATAGACCAAAATTATTATTTATACATGCAATTTTCAACTTTGATTAAAGCTCTTAAATTGTCACACAAAGTATTTTTTTTATGACCTTGATTTATTTTATATGTAATCTCCATTGAGCAATTAGAGTAGGCCATTTTCAACTTTTTATCCGTTGTCATGTTTCCGCTTAATTAGTTAATTCAGTCGCCAAAACAATAACTCGATGCTAGTTTATATTGAAACAAAGCCGAAAATTGATTACTTAGCTGCTACTTTTTACTTTAATAGTCTCCGCAATTAGTCGCCAACTTATTATTTTTGCTATCCCCTTTAATTTTTTATAAATCCCTAAATCTGATTAATTTGTCGCCGCGTTAAATACATGCCATAAGTTAGTACCACTAAAATTTTGCAATAGGCGTGGGTTGTGAAACCCTGTTGGGCTCTAAATAATGTAATGAACTTTATTCTGCAAGTAGGCCACAAGGGCACTTTTACATGCCTGAGTCTACCGGCAATATAATTAATTATTAAATTATGGGCACCGAATAATAATTATGACATAGATACTTCATACATAAAACTTTTCTTTCCTAATCTTTGTTAATGTAAAAGGTGTTTAATCAGAAAATTATGATGCCGCCCCCATTTATGATGCCGCCCCCATTGTTACAAATAACTTTTATTAAATAATTAATATTTGTATAATAATTTGTATTTTAAAATTTAATAGAAAAAAATATTTCTTTTATATTGTATTATTGACTTGTAAAATGTTGACATTTTATAAATAAATCGAAACGATAGAAATATTTAGGTATAATAATTTTAATTGATTTTTTTTTTTATAATATATAGCTAGTATTTCTTTATTGTCATCCTTAAGAGAAAGATGAATGCGCAAAGACAATAAATTAAACCGGATACAATATTATAAAAGTGCCCTGGTGGCCTTACAAAATAAAGTTTTTAATTTTGAGGTTGAATTTTAACACAGAATATTGGAAAAAGTGGTCCTATTGTCTTTTGTCGTTTTATTACCATACTGTCAATACGTTAGCCCTTTACGATCGTTTTATGAATAAACATCAACCTGTTTGCATTTTTTCGATACGTATTTGACGCCTCTTCTGTTTCGTTTGGTTTTCTATGCGGTGTTTTCCTATTGTGTTCCGAAATACATGACCTGTGCATTATTTAGTAAAACACGTGTCCTATTTTTCGGCAGGTATATATACTACAGTGTCTAAAATAAAGGTAACTAATGAAGAACAAGCAAGTAGTATGGCAGTTTTACGTCCAACAACACACCCATTTTCGCAAAGTTATGTCACGCTTTAAACTAAATGCACTGCTCAACCCTTATCCGCGAAAATTTGTAAAAATATCTCAGCGTAGAATAATATTTGCAACAGTTTAGCATAAGCCGGTAGTGTTAAAATGCAGTTGAAAATTCAATTACGGAGCTCCGAGAAAGTTTCGGAGCAGGTGCGAGTTCGAATCCCGGCTAGCAACGCATCGTGGGTAGGTATATTAGTTGGGAAACTTTATGGAAATATGTTTTATAAAGATCGCCTTGGGTGCTTTGTATCTTTTGTGGCGCGAAGTGGATGTTTTATTTATTTGAAACAAGATTTTGCGCGGGGAGTTTCGTTAGAGCTACCTTCGCAGGCTTTTATGTTGTAAGGAATACGATACAATACACGTACTCTTTATTGCACGCCTCAGAAAACAAACAGGGAGATATAATGCAAGAAAATACAATTAGATATAAACCACTGGCAATATTATCGCTAAAAAGCCTATTCCAGACAACCTTCGGGCTGTGGAGAAAATGTATTGTGATATTGAGCGGTACAGAAGCAGATAAAAGAATAATGCGACCGTAAAATAGATAATCATTTACCTACAAAGTACTGCATATCCATATGTTGCTGGTTCGTATCCGGCCTGAAGGACCATTTTTTTGTCTTGGACAATCTTTCCCTGGTTCTGGGTGCCTAGTACAGACAATTCACAAAATTTAATAAATATATTAAAAATTCTAACTCGCTACTTATGTACATTCTCTTAGTTTCTTATTTACAATTACATTGTCTTCGTTCTTATCATAGACTACAACAAGTAAAAAAAATACATTGCAACAAGAAGGTTTCAATAATTATGTTCTGTAATGAACAGAGAGGGAACCCGTTGAACACAGTACGAATTATGAGAAATATAAGCATTATAGAGATATGATATAATGTAACCGTTTTGTAACAAGAGCTTTATTCTGCTTTATTATACTTACTTAAAGTAATGTCTCCTCTTTTAGACTGCCTGTTCACTGAATTGGACCGAAGAAAATGAATCAATCAGGATGCGTCTTTGTGAAGTCCAAAAAAGTGTATTCGCATCGAATTACACAAGATTTTTATTATGTGTAGGTAGAAATAGTAACGAGATCTCTGACAGATCATTCCCTCTTAAGTGAACCAAAGCGTGAAATGCCAGAAAAAGAAACATTGTATCTATACCTAACTTGCTTACAGTCGGACCTGCTAGCGGACTGAAAACCGCAGCCAAATGAAGTTAGTCTGACGGGCGCTCAGTTGGCGGGGTGCCGCGGCGCTGACATTGTTCGTTACTGCAGTACACGCTTACGTGTTTATCTCATAGGTGGAGTTTACAGCCATATCTCTTTTAATACGTTATTATGATGAACAACTCGAACATTTTATTCATTAATAGGGCGAAAAATGTCCTATATGGTGCTCTAATGGAAACATACTATCAATGTGAAGAAGGAGAAGATACAGAGACTGGAATCTAAAACGACTAAAATAGTAAATCTGAGACTTTAAAAAAAAAAAAAAAATCGTTTATTTCAAACTTGAACGATCCATTGTAAGTGTATGACACATCAATGTTACTGGTAGGTACGTTAGTTTGAGCTACTCCAGAAACGCGAGCAGAAGTAAATGCTTCAAAAAAGTACCATCGTCTAACTTGCTTGCTATTGCTACTAAAGTTAAAACCAGAGCCAAATGAAGTTAGTCTGACGGACGCCCAGTTGGCGGGGTACCGCAGCGCTGACATTGTTCGTTATTGCAGTACACGCTTACGTGTTTATGTGTCATCGTTGGAGTTTAATTTTGATATACATATTATGGACAGATCGAACAGCAAAAATGTATACATATACATACCTATGTATTAGCCAAGTTAATATGGAAATAAAAAATCCTATACGGTGCTCTAATGGAAACATAATTGTATAAATGTAAAGAAGACGAAGAAGAGACAGTTTCTGGTACCCAAAACGAGAGTAATAATAAATCTGTGATATGCGTGCAAAAAAAGTCGTTGATTTCAGACCTAAACGATCCATACTAAGTGATAATACAGCAATGTTACTGGTATGTTAGTTTGGGCTACTCCAAAAACGTGAGCAGAGGTAAATGCTTGTAAAAAACAACCAAAATATCCAACTGGCTAGCTACCCAAGTTAAAACCGAAGCCAAATGAAGTTAGTTTGACGGACGCCCAGTTGGCGAGGTGCCGGCGCTGCTGACAGATTGCGTTGTTCCAGCACACGCCAAAGTTAGCGTCCATTTATAACCTTCTACACTGTTTTTGGAAGAACCTTTTTCTACATACTGTATTTAAATGGTGCCCGTATGTTTGTAGATGTAACCCTTTAGGCCTTTACACTGCAGCAAACGAGAGCGTGACAACTCAACAACGCTCACTCCGAAGCTTTATCCCACTTTCTTTTCATCGGAGTGAAAATGCTTTACGTATACCTCGATTTGCGGAATCCGTTTGGGGTTATGTGGGACTCCCACCTCCCGATCTCTCTCATAGCAAGAGGGCGGAGGATCCCACCCACTAAAAACATTCCGGCATTTCACGCATCTGCTGTTAATCAGGAGTCATGGGATCGCGAGTATTTCACCAGGTTCCACCTTGCTATGCCGGAACGCTCGTTCTCCAGAAAGTGAGAATTTCCCTCTAAGCCTGCAGGGCAACTGTTAAACGGGTCCCTAACCAGCTGACCCGAATAGGGTACACGCGGTGTCCAGCCGCGTATGCTATATTGGAAGTTAGGTGACGTGGGGAAGAAGTTACGTGAAGTCGAGAAGAACCTTACTCTCCAATATTGGTGCCAGGTTGCGTAATCGGCTAATTGTGGTCGACTGGTTTTCGCTAGTGCTCTCATCACATCTCAGAGCGTGTCACTTATAAATCTGTGCCCTCTATAGTATCTGGCTTGTACGGGTCAGGCTCTGACCTGACTGGGTGTGGTGCCTATGTCCCTGTTCATGTATACCTATAACCCTTTGTACTACAATTCTGTTGACAACCAAACACACTAAGTAACAAATAACTACTTAAAATAAATCTCGTATCTGAGTATCAATTTACGAAGTAGATACGAGGTTTTGAAGAGCGGTGACAGAAATTTTAGTGAGTTTTTGTTGTCACCAGGCAAGATGATCTCAACCAACGCGCGGTGCTTGAGTCCACTTAGATTTTTTTAACAAAAAGGCGCGCCTTCATAACCATTCGTAACGGTCCGGCCACGATTTCTCGGGACCAGCGGAGCGACGAGCGGCAGCCATAGGAGTAAGGGCCAAAACACAATTACAAGATACGACATCGTATCGTGTGCCATGATGCGACGTCGTGAGATTGTAAAATGAATTTTAATTTTGCATCTGGTCACATGAAGATAAAGTTCATTTTGGATTTATGCATTTCCACGACACGACGTCGCATCGTGGCACGAGTTTGCGTCGTACGACGATGCGATGTCGTGTCTTGTAATTGTGTTTTGGCCCTAAATGCACCGTAACACCTCAAGATGAAAGATGGCGTCACACCTCAGAAGAAATTACATTACAATTCACACGTACAACCAATAAAATTCAGTAATCGAGCGGCTTTTGCAAATAACTAAAGAGAACCAACTGTCGTATTTTATCTGTGGCCTTGCAAAAATTTCCTAGCAAGTCCCAGTAGGTACTGACATCATCATCATCATCATCTCAGCCATAGGACGTCCACTGCTGAACATAGGCCTCCCCTTTGGACTTCCATATATACCGGTTGGAAGCGACCTGCATCCAGCGCCTTCCGGCGACCTTTATAAGGTCATCTGTCCATCTTGTAGGTGGACGTCCTACGCTGCGCTTACGCGTTGTACGCTACGGTACTGACATAGTGAAATTTAATTCTATAGTAAAAACCCTACAACGAACAAAGGCAATTAAGTCCACCCTGCACTCCGCGGAACACAAAAAGCTTCAAAAGAATAATTATCGTATCGTCCGTTTTCTATGTATGAACGAACTTTAATCTTGATTTCGGTATTTTTTAGGGTTCCGTACCCAAAGGGTAAAAGCGGGACCACAGCGGGACCCTATTACTAAGACTCCGCTGTCCGTCTGTCACCTGGCTGTATCTCATGAAACGTGATAGCTAGAAAGTTGAAATTTTCACAGGATGATGTATTTCTGTTGCCGCTATAACAATTATTTATACTACAAAATATAATAAAATAAATATCTAAGGGCTCCCATACAACAAACGGTTGCGTTAACTTTGCAACTCATTTTGTATCCCGCGCCATACATAAAGGTGTAAACTTAAACCGGCCAATTAAGATGGGATAAGTATTTGTACGGAACCCTCGGTGCGCGAGTCAGGCTCGCAATTGGCAGTTTTTTTTGTGTCATTATTTTAGTATCGTAGAACTGATGATAGACAGTTACCGGAAATAAGAATGCTTTTCGTTGATGTCTACCTAATTCTGTATAAGTTACTACGCACTTCGTAAATAAATATTGAATTCTGTTTCTTTGTTAATAATGGATTCCTGTAAAAATTGCTCAAGCTCAGTAATTTTTTCAATAAATAATTACACTTTTTTTTTTTTTTATGTCATAGGGGGCAAACGAGCAAACGTATCGCCTGATGGAAAGCGATTACCGTCGCCCATAAATACCTGCAACACCAGAGGAGTCACAAGTGCTTGCCTACCCGGAGGACGAAGATAGAATGCCTCTATGCTAGTAATTTCACCGGCTATCTTACCCCCACACCGGAACACAACAATGCGAACATTGCTGTTTGGCGGTGGGTTAGCAGGCAAGACGGTAGTAACAATCCGGACGGACCCTGCACGAGGCCCTACTACTCCAACATACACACAACACACTTAAAGTGAATCTATGCATAGATTTAAAATTAGTTGAAAAAACATTCAGCTCACTTGAGAACTCCTTTTAAGTCGGTTTAAAAGAAGACGCTACGCCGGAGGTTAAAGTTCTAACGGTGCTAATTTTATTTTAATTAATTTTAACTACTTACTTTCCCTTAGAGTCAGAATTAACATACCGTGAAACTTTGTATAAAATGTCAGCATTATTCAACTTTAACAGTTGTTACTTAAATTACTCTCTGAGGACAGATTTGTATGGCTGTTGTAGTGTATGGTAGTTTGGTTTATAATCTTAGTTATTTTCGCAACGGTATTGTAACCATGTTTATCTCTCCCGTGGGTGTTTTGAAAACTCCTTCTTTTTTGCATTACATTGTAATGAAAATATCTTAGTAAATTGCTTGAGTGTTTTTCAAAAAAATTTAATTTCATTATAACAAAATATATAAATAGACAATTAAATTCAAATTAATACTAAAGAACTAAAATAAAGTAAATTAAATTATGCTAAAATAAATCTACAAAACTGTGCCCCCGCGGCATAGTCCCGAAGACGCTGGCAGCATTTCCTCGCTGAATCGCAATGCTGATGCGTTGTGCGAGGAAGCTGCCAGCTCTTCGATCACCAGTGGACTCAATGACCCTTTTACTAATTTCATTTACTAGTTTGTGGGCACTGGGACCCCACGGACCTAAGGTCTCGACCCCAAAAGGAACAAAATTATATTCGGGACCGAGACCCCTATATTTATTAATTTTTAATTTTTCGGCCGCCTCTGCGCTGCCGCCCCCGCCCTGCCCGATGTTCCGTGGAGGTGGGACGGGGCCAGTGTGTCTACGCAGGTGGCGTCCCACACCAGCACCCGGCCCAATTTCCACGGAATCAACGACATTCCGTCGGGTCTCTTGCCATCGTCGCGTGCGATGCCCGGTGGTTCCAATATGGCCGGCACGTTGACGGTGGCAAGCGAACGGCGGATTGTGTCATTGAGGGCGGCGTGTCTGGAGAAGCGGCGGGCGCTTTTCTGACAGGAAAGTCCGTGGTGTCCCAGTGAATCGACTTCACTGCCGCAGGGGCACTTGTGTGGGGCACAAATCTGAACTCCAAGACGCAGGCAGGTAGCTATGCGGAAAGTGTCGGGTTCCAAAAAAGTTCCCGTATTGGTGGATGGATATGCCTGGAGCCAATGGCCTGCTTCTAAGGCGCCTGCCGCTAAAAGTCTGGCTCGTTCTGGACCGCTGCTGTGGTTTAAAATGGAATCATACGTTAATTTAGACATGATGTCATCCCAGGCCCTTTGCGATTTTAAATTTTGGGGGACATCCTTACCCGGGCAAGCAATTGACCATGCTCTCTTGGTCTCCGTTAAGCCCGCAGACTCATAGTTCAAAGGACCGGCCTTTAGAATTTTACCTATGAGGTCTGCAGAGCTGTGGACGGAAGACAAGAAAGCTGGTGAGGATATGGATGAAATTTTGCGCGTCCCGATGCCACCAAAGCGAATGGGAAGGGACGCTTGGGTCCAGGACTTTTCGCTGAGCTGAATGTTCAGAATGGATTCTAGGTTTGCTTTGATTAAAACGTCCATTTGTAATAATTCATTTTGGAATTTAGAGAAAGGGCAGCAGCGAAGCACGTAGGTGAATTTTGGGACGAAAAGACAGAATTTTAAAATAGAAATTGCGTAATGAGGGCTAATTTCAAGGAGACGACTTTCGTAGTTTTTGAATTTAGAAATGGACTTAAGAATATGGTCCGAGAAAGACTCTTCAAAAATTGGGGACCCTAGGAGGCAAAGTGAGTTTCTTTTCAAAATATATGCGTATCAATAAAATATATCGTCGACCGTAGGTTCAATTGGGGTAAGGGACAAAATACGATTTTTCAGGAGAGGCTGACAAAGTTTTTTTTTTAACTAAATCGTTCATAACTTTTTTTGTAGTGAACATATTTTGGGCCTGATTTCATACATAATCTTGTATTTTAGTGTTCTGTTTATCTATGTAGTGCTCGTTTTAATAATTTGGATATTATAGAAAATGACATGTCCCTTACACCAACTTATTTCGCTGCTGATGTCCCTTACAGACAAAGTATTCTGTAGTCTCGTCCCTTACCTTAAATTTACCTATTCATTGTATCCACTATATTGATGAAGAAATGGCGTAAGGGACTAGTTGAGATTATGTGTGAAAGAAAAAATAGCGTAAAGGGATCGTTGTAAAAACAAATAAGTACATACCTTTGACGTAAGGCGTATCTTAACACCGGAAATCTTTAAAACATTAATGTAAGAGGTATATAAATGTATTGAAACCGTGTGAGCATTTTTTGTGTGTCCGTTACATGCAATATTTGTATCGTTACACGTAACGTTTCTATCGAGTGGAATAACCCACATTTTAATTTATGTTTTTTTTTTATTATAGTCACTAGAATTATTTCTCAGCCTCTGATCGAATACTGAAATAAACAACCAATGTAATTTATACAGCAAAATTATTAAAAGTTTAGGGCTTGTGTTGAACGATAAAAGTTACAGAATTAAATACAATTCAGAAATAATCATTTTACATTAGTACTTTTTAGGAGTCCTGTTAGACAACATAGTACTTGCTCACAATTCAGTGCCTCCAGTTAATAAGCGATAACTCAAAAACGGAACTTTTCAGAAGAGACAAAAACTATTTTTCAATAGTAGATATTTAGAACTTGAACTTTTTATGAATTTTTATACAAGTTATAGTGTAAGGCTTTCATTTTATAATTAAGAACTAGTGTGTTGGCCCTATAAATATGTTTTTTTTGTAGTTACAGCTTTTGTTTGCGAGTATTTAAAGACATAACTCAATTTATTTGCACCAATTTTATCCTTATGAATGACGTGCATAAACAAAAGAATACGACTTGTACCTGTGTAAACGAAATGCATAAACGAAACTAATTAATTACTACTTTTCAAACTTGAAACTTGTTACCTAAGGAGTCAAATGAGGCTGTATAATCAATATCAACATCAATGTCAGTCAATGAATAGCAAGAGCTCTAGTTAGATCCTTTGATTTCTCAACACTTATCGGTAGAGGAATTTCAGATAATGACTATTAAAGTGTGTCATACCTAGGAATGCCTTTTAATTGACAGTGAAAATTTTCCTTTGCAATTCATCAAGTACCGAGACGACTTTAAGAAGTCCAAACTCAGTAGGATTACCTTATAGTTATCTATAAAGTTTTACCCATGTCGACTATCCGGCCTCATATACCTAATTTCAACTCAGCTAGTCCTCGGAAAGTCAATCTAATCTTCGTTGAGATATTTTTAAACATATAATGTGTAAAGTTAATTAAAAACTTTTAATAAAGACCGTGTTATTACCTCCTCCAGTATTCCATTGGTTATTGTTTTTTTCGACAATGTTAGCCCACTTTTTTAAACTATCCGCTTAACAAAACACTTCACGGGTAGAATAAGATTCACAAGCTGTCGACAAAGAGTTCAGTACTTACTGTCGTTCAGAGACGCCGAACTGACGAATTATACCTAATAACATAAATTGACACTTACATTTCTCGGTGGATTATTTAAAAAATTTAAATTTTCTTAATACTTAAATTTATTTGAATACCTTCATTTATCGTGAAAGTTTGCATGTAAATAAGTCAAACTACGCTAGTAGTTTCAATGACTTAGTAAAGCAAAAAATTAACATCCATTTTACACAGATATCCGTATAAACAAAGATTATAAAACTGATGAAGGTGCTTCTATTTATTTATTATTTATTTATTTATTGAAAAACAGATTACATGACATTACAGTTTACACCAATGCGTCATGAACCGAACAATGTTAATTTCAACGGCGAAACGGCGTGGCCTCGTTGTTCCGACATCTCCGGTGTTGGATTGCTTTTATTGCAACATAACACTTTCTTTAATAACAATAGATTAAAATAATATGAAGTTAGATGTATGTGTTTGTATAAAAAGGTAACAGGGATAAGTATTCATTGATGCTCACGAGAAAATTAGCGTAACGGACACGGAATCTTAATATAAATCAGATCAAACCTAAATATCGTCTTAACCAAATTGGTGTAAGGTTCATACTGTTAAAAAAATAAGGTGGCAAATTGGGGTAAGGAGCATTATTTTCTAAGCTCGTGCAATCTTTTTAAGGTATGGGTGTTATTTATTCATGAGCCAAAAAAAAAGCATTAGTGTAAAAGCCAGTTTCATAAGATTGTCTTCAAAAATAAGTCATGTAAAGGTAATTCCTTAATTGGAAAGACCTTTACCTTATTCAAAGTGGATTGGTGGCAGTAGTTACCCTATTTGACGTTGCTTTATTAAAATAAAAAACAGATACATGGTTTTTGTGGGTCAGATTTGATTTTGAACCCATAAAAATCAGTAGTGTAAGGAACATTTTTTTCAAGCTAGATTTTTTTATATACACCATTCGATAGAGCGGAAAATTCTGAACAAAACTGTATATTCAACTCATTTTGCGTATTTTGTCCCTTACCCCAATTGAACCTACGGCCGACGATATGTATATCAATTTTTGTCCAGTATGAGTCAGTTATTTCCATTTTCCGCCACATGTGTCTCATTCCAAACAGGAATATCTCATCAATGGAATCTCTGTTGGTTCTTTTTCCAATTTGGCGCATGGTCTTTGTCTTTGTCATGGACATTGTCTTTTGATTCGTTTTTTACGTTTTCAATCCCCATATCTCGGACATTTACAAATTTTCGAAAATCTGAATCGGCACTAAAAATAAAGAACTTAATTTCATAATTTCATGAAAATCGGTTGAGAAACAAAACTAAAAACTTGCACAAAATCGAGCCAATCAAACAAAACCAAAAACTCGCACTAAATGAACGCCGGACCTTCCTAATTATTTCCCAACACGACCCTCTAACTTTGACCATCATAGACAGTAACCTTCGCCAAGTTAGTTCGACACTCGATGGGACGACAAGGGACCCAGAACTTCGCAACTGATAACAAGAAGCAAGTCGCAACGTGTTGAATGGTCTTTTTTTTCAAATAATGAGCTCGGGTTCACGTGAGATATCGAAGTTTCTTTATTAAAGTTGGTAAACAAAGATGGCTGATAGGAAAGGTTGAAGTGGTTATGAAAGGCTAACTTTTGTTTTTTTTTGTTTCTTTGAATTGAAACAGGTGCATGTATTTTCTTATCGAATACAGTTGAGATTTCATCAGTGCTCGGAGTTTCCTTCGTAGAACCGATGGCCGTTGGGGCAGAAAAGTTCTTGAGTGGCAACCGCGGACCAGTAAACGTAGCGTGGGAAGGCCGGGCTCGCGGAAGGATCAAGAGCAACACCAAAAAAGTGTATTATGTTTGCAGATGACACGACGTTAATAATAAAATGTAATAATAAATTGACTTTTGAAAATGACATTAATAATTCTTTAATTGATATAATAACTTGGATGAAAACAAATGACCTGCACATTAATATTAGCAAAACCAAGGTAATGCAATTTACCTCTTACAATGCAAACAGTTTGCCAATCGTAATAAAATATAACAATATTGATGTAGATGAAGTAGCTTCTTTTAAATTTCTTGGCATCTCACTCGACAGATATCTACACTGGAAAGACCACATTGAACATATCTGCAGTAAATTAAATAGATTTGTTTTTGCACTCCGAAGATTGAGAGACACGGTGTCAGTGGAGGCTGCACTAACAGCCTACCATGGATATGTGTCCTCAGTTCTTCGTTACGGACTTATACTGTGGGGTAATTCGGTCGATGTAGGTAGAGTTTTTAGGATTCAAAAGAAGTGTGTCAGAGTCCTTTGTAACGTGCACGATGCTAGCTGCGTACCACTTTTCAAAAAACTACACATACTTCCATTACCTTCTTTATATATAAAAGAAGTATGTATCTTCGTCAACACCCACCAGCAATATTTCAAGACGCGTTGTGAAGTAATGCACAGGCCGACCAGACAAAGAATTATGGATCTATTGTATAAACCGCGGGTTAGTAAGACGATATACGGTAGAAACGTGTATAACATGTGCATCGAACTATTTAATAGTCTACCTGATGACATTAAAGAGCTCCAAGGAAACCAGTTCAAGCACAAATTGGACACCTGGTCCTGGAAAGGTGCTTCTATAGCGTTAAAAATTATTTGGAGCGTAACTGACATCTCAATTTTATTATCCTGTTTTATGAATTCCTGATTTCTATTTAATTTTATTCTGTTATTTTGTTTTGTCTTTATGCAATTTTGTTAATGTTAATGTTATTATTATGGATTAATGTAATTAATATATAGTATATTGCGCTCAAACATTTGCACGCTTGCTTGCAGGCTGAGCACATTGGAAACAAACATCGAATTATAAGACCTTAAACACTGTGTTCTAGCAAATAAATGATTTGACTTTGACTTTGATCGCGGGCAGAAATTGGATGAGGGTGGCGTAAATAAGATCGTTGTAGAGAGCTTTGGGCGAGGCCTTTTTCCAGCAGTGGATGTCTATCAGCTAATAGGTTGATGATCATCATCCTCCTAGCCTTTGTCCCATATCTTGTGAGATAATGAATTCTCAATCGGGGTCGGCTACCTAAATCACAAGATGTGGCGTAGGCACTAGTTTTTACGCAAGCGACTGCCAATTAGTTTGTGATGTATGTATTTAATTTAGTAATTGTGTGTGTAATAATTTAATCTTATTTAATGTATCTGTGGATTAATATAATTTAATGTTTAAGAATTTTGTAATGACTTGGGTGTAATCCTGTAATGTTACGATTTTCTTCTTATGTAAAATAAATAAATAAATAAATCTGACTTTCCAACTCAGAGGGGAAACTAGGCCTTATTGGGCTTAAATAGGTGGTTTCCTCACGATGTTTTCCTTCACCGAAAAGCGAGTGGTAAATATCAAATGACATTCCGTACATAAGTTCCGAAAAGCTCATTGGTACGGGCCGGGTTCGAACGCGCGACCTCCGGATTGAAAGTCGCATGCCCTAACCACTAGGGTTACTACCCTTCCCACTAATAGGATGAAGATGATGGTGAGATTTTATAATGATAAAATAGGAGAGTTGAGTCACATCGAATTTCAAGAAATGTTTGTAGGTATGTAAGCATGAACAAGCAATGTATCTAATTTTGCTATTCAATTCAAAACTAAACTGTCTCTGAACTGTGGACCTCACGAAATTGTTTTGAAATGGCATACATTTGTATTTTTTACCTTTTCAATCCCCGCATATTCGACAATATATCACCATGCAGTCGCGCGTTCACAAATAGTTATACTGAATCGGTATAAAAGGTCACCATATGCGACCTCCCTTCGAGCTTGAAACCTTCTTGAATCGTTCAGCAAGTACCTGAATCAAGCAACGCTTTGCACTAAAAGCAAACGAGTCATTGTTACATGCTACTCAAGAAAAAAAATTAGACGTATGTCGCGAAATTTTATCTCCTAACACAAATCAACAGAGACGTTAATCATTGCCAACAGCGAATTCCCTTTAAACTCTCATAAAAACATCTCCCTCGTACATCAGCCGTGCGAAACAGGGGTAACTCCTCAACTGACATTAATAATAATGCGAAAGCTTTTACTCGACGTCGCATGACAAAAGGCGCCACTATCGCAACTCAAAACCAAGAGGCAGTAACAATGTATGAATATCACAGAGTTTTACTATTTTCCCCGTTTGCTACCATTCGCATTCTCCACCTAAATTTATCTGTTCCGCACCATGTGTATTATTGCCGGAATTGGGTTACTTTCTTTTGGCATCCAGCGGAACATTTGGTACAGTTTTAGAGGTTCATTGATTCTGCGCCGAGACGTAAATCATACGCGGTATTTTTGTGGTTCAATTGTGATATTAGGTTAGTTACAGAAGTTTGGAGAAAAAATGGCGAAGGCTATGGATGTGGTATTAATATAAACGAGTAAGTAACAGAAAATTGTTTTCACTATCAAATCACGTGTCTATTTTTGCATCTAACAGAAATTATCTGAGCAACTGTAAAACACAAAAAAAGATAAGGTATCGCAACTTGTCAAGTAGGGACACGTCAAATGTGTATTTTGTTTGTTTTTTGACCGATTCAGCTTGGCCCAAAATCTCAACCGATCATCACGTAATTTTGTAAGTAGGCTCGATACGTATAAAGATTTTTTTATCGATTTAGTATTTAGAAATTTTTCAAAATGGCATTGATAGGGGTTTAAAATGTAAAACATTACAAATTTTAGCAATTTCGGAACAAACTCACAAAGGTTAGTAGGTAGTTTTCGTTTCATAAGGGGGCCTATGATAGTTGCGTTTAGCACGCGATAAATAAGTGACAAAGCATCTGTCACTCACACTCGCATTTTGTCAAAACGAGACGGATGCTTTATCGCGTGATAAAAATAACCATCACAGGCACGCTGAAGGAGTCTCAGCATTCAATTATAACATTGTTTTGCACATTGTTCCAACAGATACGTTTGCCACAACGAATCGTATAACATAAATGGAATGCCATACAAATGCAATTAATTAAAGGTGAATTAGAGATGTCACGAGTGTTCACTGCTCGTGACGGGTGAAAAGGGTACCGATCGAGCGCTGTTGGTATAGACGGATCATTTGGGAACCCGCACTTGTATATAAACCAATCATTTGTACCCACTGTATATAATCCGCGTTTACTGGTCTTTTGAAGAGAATTGATTCATATTCTAAGTTGGCAATTAGCAGGGCAAACTTTGCGCGTATTATATTTTGTTATGTGTTTTAAATGAATCGCTTTATCGCTAACCATTAAGACCATGAGCTAGACGCACTCATTGGGCAAGTGAACATCGTCAGGTTCTGTAAGTCGCAGCGGCTGAGGTGAGCCACCTTGAAAGTGCCGGCCCCAAAAGCCGCAAAGATAATGACAAGATGGTCAAGGTGGTTGTCACCAGGCGATATACCGGTATTGCAGAGCGTACATATACCTAACTCTTATACGTTGACAACAAATACCTACTTAAAGGAAAGTATCAATCAACTTAATAGATACAACGTTTTGAAGAACAGTGACAGAAATTTTAGTGAGTTTTGGTTGTCACTAATAGTCTAGTAGTAAATAAAGCGAGAAGCCTTTACACAGCACGATAGCTGATAAGTAGAGTAGGTACATAATTAAAATGAAAAAAAAAACTAAACGACAATCAAACACCAATCGGTTCAGTTCCAAACTAAGTAATGTGTTTCAAATGGGACCCAAGCTTCGATACTATCATAAATCGTGTATTTCATATGAAACGTCAATTAATTCCGTATACCTACCCGTTTGTACTAATCTCAAAATAGATACACCCACATATTCACAATACCGTGAAAATGAGACGTTTCCCCGTGGCAATGTTTTAAACATTGATTGATCAACAATAGTAATCTACCCATTTAAATACACCGTAAATAGTTTCAAATATCGACAACTGTTAGGTATTATTTTAATTTAAATACCGTTCCGTTATGTCAATATTAACCTGAAATGAAATGAAATGAAATGAAATGAAATAATTTATTCAGTAAGTAGGCCACAGGGGCACTTTTACAAGTCAGATTGTGAATCTACCGGCATTTCGCAAGAGGAGACCGCTGTTGAGAAGAAAGCCGAAAGAAACTCAACAGTAAGTCATTTTTTCGTAAATAATACTTAAAACAATTACATAATACATTTGTGTTATAACTAATTACACTGGTACACGTAAAGGAGATGTATAGATACTCCAAATCAATGTTAAATAAGAACATTAAAATGAAAATTTAACGATGAATTAAAAATATTAAATATATCCAGAGATGTATAAAGTCTCTGGGTGTCACAACATGCAATAGAATATAATCACTTAATTAATTAAATTCCTTAGAGATGTATAAGGTCTCTAGGCGTCAACGTGAATAATTTACAATAGAAAATAATTATTAAACCTAAATTTCTTAGAGATGTATATGGTCTCTAGGCGTCATAACATGCAATAAAATATTTTAAAATTATTGAATTTCCTCAGAGATGTATAAAGTCTCGGAGTGTCATACTATACTAAGCTGTTTCTTAGAGATGTATACAGTCTCTAAGAGTTCAAAAAGTTAAAATCAACATTGAATAACTTCAATCGAGTACAGGATGAAGTTTCTCACGTTTGCTTAATTTAACACTAGTATGCGGTTCCTACATATTTAATTTGGCCCTTGCTAGCATGAACAGACCTACTGTTAATATCCCACAACGAACATAATAAATACAACTAAACAATCCCAATCACATCGAAGCTCTTCACATAATTACGAATTTCTGATTCAAATGTGTTTATAGAACTAACAATATAATGTGTAATTATGGAAATTATTAATATTACCAGTTGGAAGCTGGTTTTGTTCAGGCCACATAAATTGCGCATTATTCTGGGGTTACAATTGTAATTCAATAAACAGCCATTTGGTTTATTATGAAAGCTGGCTCAGTTGTCCGACCGCCGAGCCGACCGACATAACTAGACAAAATGTCGGTGATTAGTTCAAATTAAGTTCGTCATAGTTACTTAATCTGACTTTCAACGCATTTGCACATTATCTGAAAATTATCAATGTTTTAGGATGCATTTAGAAAACAGTGTAAACCCAACGAGAGACTACAGCAGCTGATTATTTGAGCATTTTATCCATCTTATTACTCTGCCCGCAATATTGGCCAATTCACAAAAGCAATCATCATCATTTTTATAATAATTGTATGAAGCCGCGACTTTTAGAAAACAACCAAAAATGGCGCCAAAATGTATACAGAGTTAGACAAAACAGTAAATTAGTTTTCAGGTCGGCAACACACGTGCGAATCCTCTGGAGTTGCAAGCATCTCTAGGTTACGGTAACCGCTTTTTATCAGGCCGTACGCTTGTTTGCCACCTCTGTAGTAGATATACAAAGAAGAGTAGGTATTAAGACGGTTGAAATGCTTAAACAAACACCCAGATTCTGAATATAATAGTAAGTTAGAAACAACCATATCGAAGTTTAGATCGTGTATTAAGAGGCCTTATTTCTTTTAAAATTTATTTTTATCATATTATGACGAATATATTGATAATTTCAACCAACTTTTTGAAGTGAATAATACTTTTTCCCGAGTTCTAGGAAGTAACGTAGCTTTTTCATGCTTTCATGGCGTGCAGTCGAAAATAAGTTGAAAAAACGAATTTTCCACGTGAATTTTGTCCATTTGGAGTAGTTTTACGAACAAAAATTATCAATGAAAAATTCAAACTGTAGGTTTCAAATATATACCAATAAATCCCAATAGCCCTGTTCTAGAAAGTAACATCAATAGTATATTAAGAAACATGTTTGATCATAGAGAAAAATGTCAAAACAATCAGCATTTTAAAAGGAATAAGGCCTCTTAAATTACAAGCCAATAATGTGTAAATTTATATTTAAGGAATTGTGTACGTCATTATATCTATGAGAGTAAGTATCAAAAGAGAGAGTTTCTTTAGATACATTTAATTAGCTAAATCCTAACGAGCATATTATTTTACAGCCAGAAATACGGGAACCTAATTATCGTCTGTTGACATCCAAAACTCACTAAGTACAAATACCTACTTAAAACAAAGCTCGTATCTCTGTGTCAATGTACTTACTAGATACAATGTTTTAAAGACTAGTGACTGAAATTTTAGTAAGTTTTAGTTGTGCCAGGTGATATATGAGTACATGCAAATTTTCATTTCAGTACGACAATTAGAAGTAGGTTAAAATTTACTTCACAGTTTTGATAACATTGTCAGTTACAAACAAATTAAACAAACATAGCTGAGTTACACAATTAAAGCTATTAAAATCGATAATAGTTAAATAAAAATTAAAAAGCCCAACGCAACCAAACTTAACTAAGAACCATCTCGACAGACAACGCTTTCGATTTTAAAAAAAACGCATTCAAATCGGACCATCGACCTACGATGCGACCGACAGACACACATGTAAAACTTATAATACCCCTCTTATTTGTCAGAGAATAAGAATACAAAATAATATAAATAATAATATTATTTTATATTTGACAAAGTATCTCGAATATTGGTCACAATCATACACAGACACATAGATACACAGATACACATGTTAAAGTTATAACACCCCTCTTATTTGTCGGGGATTAAGAATAATAATACAGAACCTTAATATTTGCCACAGTATCTCCAATATTGGTCACAATACACACACTTATATCATTGTAGCTGGCCGTATTGGCAATATAATTATGCCCTAAGCAACACAAATTGGTATTCGTACGTGTTCGGAACACCAATTTGTTAATTGCATTGCTTTACAATCGACGTAACGTTGTGTGAGTTCGAATCGAGTACCATTTTAATTGCTTTCAGATTATTATCACATGACTGTATCTGTTAAACAAGTTGTGTTAATACATGCCCTCGGAATATGCTGCGGTTGAATTATGGCAGTTGGGTTTGACATAAATTTGGCGCGGATGTTATTGGTTTCTTAACATGAGGAAGTTATTGGTGTATTGATAATTTGGCATTGAAATAGATAAGTCAAGTAACATAATAATTTAAATTTACATTGTTACCTAGGTATAGTCCCGTTTTGTTATAAAACGGGACTTAAGAGCGTTAAAAAGGGGTTTATTTATTTACCTCGTTTTAGACGTAATGAAGTTAAATATGTGGATGTAGAAACGGTCGGATCGGTCGGTAGCAAAACAAAAAAAGGAAAGAAGTTCATAAATAAGTACTGTTCTAACTAGAAATTGTCTCAGGAAGCTAGGAGGGAAAGGAACTACAAAATGCTAATAATAATTTGATGTTCAAGTTCTTTACATTACACGTTACAACTAAAACTTTCACAAATATTGACCAGAACTTTCTTTATTGATCGAGTGAGGAAAGAGTCTCCATTTGTGCAAAACATTTTTTGTATGTCTGTATTCAAGATATCCAGATTTTCCGCTGTGTGTGACTACACGCGTATTTCTCAATTTGATCCTCGTGAATTTTTCTGAGCAGGTTTGATAATGTTTTGGTCCATTCAGATTTTCCCAATTTTTCCAAATGGCGGAGATATATTATGAGGTTTGAAATTAATAAAAAAAAAACATTTTTAAGCCACTTGCGTTTCATAGAGACACTAGTACAAAAAGGGTGTTGAGATTTTTTAATTTATAGAACCAAGTGCTTATGCTTTACTAGTATCAACACAATAATTCGTATTTTTGTAAAATATAATAACTAGCATTCCGTGCAAAAACTTATTTCTCAAGAGACATTTCAATGAAAACTAGCACAAAACATCTCCATTTCTATTGGCAGTACACATTTCAAGGAGCAAGAAGCAAAATAACAAGAAACAAAAACAATTTGCGTGCCACAAAAGCTCCTTAGCAAGACAAAGGCAGGTGAAGGCAAAGCCGGGATTTACCCTCGACCCGTGGTCGAGCCACCTACCTCTAGTCTATCCTCTCTTCTAAAAGTCACACAAATACATTTACTCCATGTCTACCTTTTTAAAATAATCTGATCTTGCGATGTTTGTAGCTGCGCGCTAGCTGGAAAATGTGGATTAAAATTGTATGATTTGATTATTTCAGTAACTGATAAAGAGCATGATAGTTTGCTGAAAATTAATAACGCTGGAAAATTTTGTTCTTTATTAAGTTTTGTTTGATGGTAACTCATGTGCGACTCAGCGAAGGCCGACCCCAAATAATTGGGATAAGGTCTAGGATGATGATGATGATGATGGATGGTAACTCATGTGGAATATTAGTGTTTTCAATAATCTGATGGCATCTTTTTACCAGACTCCGTGGAAATATTATGTATTGTTTATATTTGTGATAGTTTTATAACAATTTTCAATTATATCCTTATTGTAAGTTTCTGTATACTTGATGACTGACATAACCTTTGAAATTTACGTTAATAAGTGAAGTAATAATGAAGAACCATCAATATAAAATAAATCCTAAACATAAAGATAATATTACAGACAGATTGGATTGGAAACGATGAATTTAGTCCCGTCCCGAAGTAATACATGCAATAACGAATATTCAAACATAGTACAAATTAAGTGAGAAGAAGCCGTGGGTACAAGTTATGTGACAATTTTGTAAAGTCCAAAAATCAAAAACACGAGCAACCTAAATCTCCATCTTCCTCATCCACTCGAATCAGGACAAAGTGGTCCAAGTTACCCGACAGAGGGCGCACTGTTACTTACAATCCGGCCTTATTTATGTGCGTCGAGCAAAATAAATTCACTATAAGTGGTGTTTGTGAGGCAAGTTCGCGGCGGCCTGAGTCGGGGGATGCTTTATGAAACGATTAGCTCAAGCCTTTAATGGCCTAACGGAAGTTGGGAGTTATTGCATTAAGTATCTGGCTTTGTATTTGGTGCATGTTTGAAATTAAATAATGAAATTGTACACGAGAAGGTGAAAAAGGGTGAAAAGTATCCTATGAATATTTGTGAATGTCCTGCTATCCGTGTACCAGAAACAATCAAAATCAGTCCAGACATATAAGCGTGATGAAGACACAAATCTGTACCTACCTATATACAAACATCAAAAGTCCAAAATTAAGAAAAAAATGATTTATTAATAAATGATACGTAATACTGATAACTGCCTACCTACCTAAAACATATTCGATTTGATACAAAGATCAACACAACTAAGATTAAGATAATACGGAATGATATCTGGAAATTATTAATTAGAAATCAAATCATTTACATCTAAATTTATTCAGGATAGAAGTCCTAACTCTAGCAAAGAGGAAAAATGTTTCTCTCTTTCCCTTGAAAAGGTGTCACACAATAAAATATTCATTTCATTACATTTCAAAATACTAATAAAAATGTTCAATATAGTCTGCTATTTTTAATGGAACTTATGATGTGTTAATTAGGTTTTACGTACTAAAATGAAATAAATAATATGATAAATAAATTCAGGAGTTACATAAACGGAATTCCATATTAAGTAATTGGATGAAAGTTCCTTCGCTATCCCGGGAGGATAATTATATTTCTAATTAAAATTAAATTCAATTGGCCACTTAAAGATAATAATTTCATTCGTTTGGCAATTACGTCGAATCCAGGTCGTGCGACGTTATCACATAAGTTGATGTAACGTGTTTTTTTTCCTTAAACCGTCTTGTTTCACAGCCATCACAAAGAAGAGAAAATTATAACTATTTTCCAGCTCAGAACTATTGTTCTGAGCTGGAAAATAGTTATAATTTTCTCTTCCTATAATTTTTTCTTAGCCTATTGGCTGAAGCTATAGATTCAGTTTTTCGTACACTGTTGGTGTAGTCTTCTTGACTGATTAATTACAAAGAAGTAAGAGTTCGGTCATGAATACCATAACCTATACCTACATGTCTTACGTTTATGTTTAAAAGCAACAAAAAAATCACAAAACACGCCGTAAAAATTCCATCTTACAAAAAACCCGGGAACATGACGATCACAAGCCCCAAGTATGGCTAATCCACAAAGCAAGTACATCTCCGAAAAAATTCAAATTTGACTCACCAACATTCTAAAGGCCTTTGCAAATATAGAGAATAACACACGTAGATTCAGACGAGTATAGGTCAGAGCTCGCCTCGGCTTTTTATTAAATTGCTTGAAGCGAAGCCACGCTCCGTAACTCGCGAATTTTCCGACCTCCTTTGTGAGTGGCGAAAAAAGTGTAGATTTTTTAAACTTGACGAGTTGATTGAAGATACGGGGGATTTTGTTATGTTGGTATTTTGGCTGAGAACATTCGGGAATGTGAAGCTGAGCGATCTTATTTTCATATTCCAAGATTTTTACTTTCTTTCTTGAGACGAGAGAGCTTAATCCAATTGAAATTCTCATATTGACGGTCCCTCCGTAAATTATAGAAAGCATAATTTAGTTTTCAATACATTCGGCAACTTCATAGTTGGGTGATCTTAACTATTATACCTACTTAATATTTCCTATTCAAGATTTCTACTTTCTAGGGACGAGAGAGTTTAATTCATTTAAAACTCATTTAAAATTGACGAAGCCTGTTGTGGATCATTATCATTGGTTTGTATTTGACGAAGCCTGTTGCTGATTTGTTGTTGTATCTCACCTGACGAAGCCTGCGATGCGGATCAGAACTTATTGTAATTTTTCCTTTCGTGTGTCTTTTAATAAATGGTTTATATTTTAAAACTCGGATATAACTCTTTAAGTCTATATCCATATCTGGGACACATCAGCTTGATTTACCAAGGATCTTCGCTCTTTGAAATTAATTTTATTTTTATATTTTTATTAGCAAGTTGACATGTTGACATTGGCAAGACTTAATTGGCAAGTTGACATTAAAAGGTATAACTAAATAAAGCAAAAGATTAAAGTTGACGTGAATTCATGTGTCATTAGTAATGTCAATTTAGCCACGCTTCGTCATTACCATTCGTAAAATGCGTTCAAAATTAAAGTACTTGGGCCGTCACTGGTTGTCACTTCAATCGATTTTGCTCACATTTTACGATCCCTGTTCATTACCCATCCTCCAAATTTGCGTTACATCTGTTGTAATCTGAGTTTCTTCTCCAATTTATTCTGCGTCATTTGATATGTTGTTATTTGTAAATTACTGCCGCTCACGTTGCTCAGTGACGTCTCTCATATTCGCTTTCTGTTTAGCGTGTTTGAGGAAAATAACGTTTTTTAAGTTTATTTTTGTTAGCCATACCTACATGCGTTTTGTTTGTCAGGAAAAACTGGTATAGGTTGAACATGATGAGGTTTACAGGTTTGCCGAACAAAATATACAACAATATCGTAACTTCAAAAACAAGTGTATTTCTAAGCACATATTTTGATACGGGCATCAGTTTCAAGTGATTAAACGGACTCTATTCTATTATTTATTATTGTCTGTGGAGTTTTTTCACTATCGAGTTAGCTTTTTTCTTCTATATGGTTTTCACTTCTTGCTGTTGTTGTTATTCTATAACAAAACCTCAGTTAACGTCACATATTAAACACAGTGCGTGAGCTATCATAATGCGATTCGCGTTTTATATACCTGTCACGCTCGCTCTTACGCGATCCAGATAATAACCTCTCAGTTTTCACCCAAGTCCGAATCGCAATCTGCGAGCTCAAGGACTGTACACTATTAAATAATGTCACCAGTAAGCCAATTCATGCTGCTTTCCTCTTAAATATTTAACACTAAACCTTATCGCTTAGTCTGATCTCAAGTCTAAAATTCACTTCCCAATAGTCTATATTAATGAAGTTGGTAATTGGCAAACAGTGCACCGCGTCAGCCATTCTGCAATTCGTCCACTCAGGCCAATAACTTTATACTTGCAGATCCTTCTGGATGCAGAAAGACGTAACTTCATAGAGAAGTCCATTCAAATGGCTCATTTTACTTGTAGAGGGTGCACAGAGCTTTCTGAACACAGAATGACGTAACTCCCTATAACTTTCCACCAAAATTGTCTCCTTTGCTAGTGGAGAGCGATTCCTCCAAGCGGTCGACCGTTATGTTTTCTCTTGATATAAACTGGAGAATAATTAAGCTTATGCAGCCATTTTTGATATTGAGCTTGAATTCTACGTTTTCTGTATTCGACACTTTGACAGATGTCTTTGTGCATCGATTTAGTGAAAATGAGGCTTAATATTGTGTGATGCTTAGGGATAATAGCCACGTGACAAAAAAGCGGTAAGAATTATTGTGGAGGGAAATAGAAAAAGAGGAAGACCAAAGAACAGGTGGATGGATTGTGTGAAGAAAAAAACAATTGATTATAATATGACGAATGACACGGAAGAATGGAAGAAAAAACCAGTTAAATAGAATAAGGGCAAGATAATGATAGTGATGATAAGGCTTTATACTCTTTTTGACCATGTTGTTTTACTTTTATATAAATTTTAAAAGAAATTTACAATTTTTTTTAGGCACAACTATTAAAACTTATTGAACCGGGTCTATCGCGATATTTTGATTTACCTTCATTGCCTGACGTTTCAACAAGTTTTAATTATGTGTTCAAACCGCGAGAGTATAAAGTGTTATACAACTATTAAAGCTCTTCAAACACTACAGAACACGTAGCTGCTGTCTCTGATGAAAAAATCCATTGCTCCTGACAATTTTAACACGAGTTTAAACTGTAATCAAATACCTCCTCAAAGTCTCAAAAAATAATTAATTACCAATATTAAAGATTTACCAACCCCGGTTCGTGAATAAATGTCAATTTCACTAAAATGAATAATGCTGAGGGCGATTTTTTTTTTAATGGATGCTTAAATTGGTTAGATCTTACGCGCCAATGGGGTAAATCGATAGAATATTTTCACAAAGACGACCTTTATATGGTTCGTGGATTTGACGTTGATCCAAAACTTTCTGTAGGTAACGAAAGTTTAACCTAATCAAAGGTCAATAGGGACGTGGAGACCTAACATAGAGCCATTTTTCCAGCAGTGGGACATTTTAATAGGCTTATCAAAAAACATACAGTACTTTTTCCTTTTTGAAGTCGGTTAAAAAAAGTATTATGATTGTTTTTTTTTCGATTGGCCGTGAGGTGTGACAGTGACAAGCAAAACACAATTTTATTTCCTAAACTAAAAACTTCGCCCGTGTGGAAGAAAAAGTCACAACCATTTTTTTGCTTCTCTGCAGTCGGGTAAAAGTATTTTAATATCAACTGAGGATGCCAAGCCACAAATCCTTTTAGAATACTTATTAATTAATGTTTACCCACTTTGACAAATAAATAATATTATTCTCATTCAAATTCTCAGTCTAAGTCTTTCTCATTCTCATTCTTATTCATTCGAAGTCTCATTCATGCTCATTTTCATTCTCATTCGGAGAAAACTACGGGGAAACAAAATATCAGAACCCATTTTTTCTTATCTCTTAAAAGGGGTAAAGCTCCAGGCTATATGATTAGGGATTAGAACTAACTCCAAATCATCCTGTTTACTTTACATCAACTAAATCCGTGCTACCACAAATGTGTTACGGGAGCAAACGTTTCAGTTTGAGCAGGGTGTTATGAAAGCAAATAATTTGCCCACGGCCAATATTCGTAATGTATGAAAACAGAAGCTTTACTTCAAATGGATATGGCAGGGGTGCTGACATGTTCCTAGAAAGAAAAAAAAAGTTACATGAACAGTAAATTATATTATCGTCAATTATAAATAAGTAATTTATATTATCTGGGAACATGGCTGCACCCCTGCCAAGTCGAAATGAATACCTCAGTTAGGTTTCCGTATTATGTCCGTACAATTTGTGAAGATTTCTTTTTATTTTCGTTCTTTATTTTAACTTCAGAAAAATCTGTTACTTTTTTCTAGGATTGAAACTATTTCTATCTATAAACAAAATTCAAGATTTTTGAAAATAACGATCTATTCCCCATTAGGCTTTTACTCTAATCGAGCTGACGACACACGTTTGTAACGGAGATGTCACGACTTATGGTACGGAACCCTCCAGGCGCGATTACAAATCGCACTAGACCGGGTTTTTTATAAAACTCACGCACATTTTTTTATTATCTTACTAAAATGTTCGCTAATAATCCTCTTTTTTTGAAAAATATGCAGATAACTAAGGAAAAATGCACGTATAAAATTGGATTTTGAGAAATTAAAAAATATACCTGTAGCCTTTTTCTGGTCGTGTGGTTGAGACGTCGAACCAGCGATCCCAACATACGTTCCGGCAACAACGTAAGGTTCCAGATTATAATTCTGATAAGAATCACACCAGTCAGTTTTCTTTCCGCTTTGATTGTTGTATCTACGTCGCAATGTATAAAATTGTTTACCTTCTGTGCCCTGTGCTTTGTGGCTTACGGCTGCCAAATATCAAAATCGTGTATGCGCATAACTTTACCTGGTTGCGCGAATTTGGCCGTAAAACTATGTCTACGGTTTCTACGCAGTTCTGGTATTACCTAAGTACATTTAGGGGAAGGCAAACAAAAGTCTAATCTGAAATCACGGCTAACGCAGTTATCGCTTAGGTACGCTTCGTTCCTTGTACACTCACAATAGTACATTCCATAGGGCGGTGAAATAATGAAATTATTAACTTTATTCTGCATGTCGGCCACAAGGGCACTTTTACATGGTCTGAGTCTACCGGCATTTCACAAGAGGAGACCCACTGTTAAAAAGAAACGCTGAAAGAAACTCAACAGTCAGTGATTTTCTCAGAAGAAATACTATTACAGTAATTGGAACTTAATCTCATTTGTATCAATCTCAAGAATTTAGACGTTATACGTAGTCCTCAAAGAAAGCATATTAAAAGTGTGCCTATAAGTTAATAATATTGTATTTTAAGAATAAGTAATAAATAAGGAAAAAATATAATAATAAAATGGAAATCACAGGAAATTGTGACGGTTTATCACAATTATGTACGTTCAATATTATGCTTATTAGAATGTGAATTTGTAGGTGTCCTAGATCTTAGGTGTTTTTGGCCAGAACCAGGGGCCAGGGGCCCTTTGAGCACAAAATAAAAAAAATATATATGGTTACATCCTAGCAAGTTGCTCTGTTTTCGAATAAAATAATGTTATAATTCTGTCACATAACGGATACATCAAAACTAGACTGGTTTTTATGATATGAGCTACCCAAAATAGGTATGTGATAACAAAATAAACTCGACAACCGAAAATCTGCAATTCAATGCACGTTTTCATGTAAAAACAATAGTGCATGTATCTGATTGCAACATAAAACGTGTATTCAGTCGATTGTGCCCTAAACTTGTTGAAAAGCATTTTCACAAATGTGTACAATATTCGAAACACGAGTTTTAAATTAAAATTCATCCATTAGACTGGAACATTGCATCGAATACCCGAGCGAAACTGTTGATAATTGGAGTGAACCGATTTTAATACAAACTATTACTTTTCTATCTTTCTAGCCATTACCTTATAATATGGTGGTGAACAGTACATTACTGCAGACGCCGGGAAGAAGGGCTTGCCAATTGAGTACCTAGGTATAGACGGCCGACCGAAGGGAGGCCGGATAGTGATACGAAGCCGGCAAGCCCTTTTCACGGCTAAGGCATGTAATAGTGCTTTTCTCAAACATGCAATAAAAAAGGCACCAATAAAAAAAACAGCTGTTTAGCCTGTTCATGAAGACAGACGCCATGTTTTCAAAAATATTACTTCCCAGCCTAGGCCTTAAATTTTGTATGAAATTCCTTTACAGTTCTCTGGAGTTGTTCCGCCCGAAACGTGATACTTTAAAGCCTGTTATAACGCACGTTATGACGACATTTCATTCCATGTTTGAGATAAAGCACTTCCCTTATGTATGTATTAAATAATGATTGTATGTAAACTCTTTATTGCACATGAAAACCATTTAACGAGGACATTAAACAGTTCATGTGTTAAAAGGTGAATTATTGCGTATTTAACCGTAATTCAGCTCATGACAGGATAAACCTTGATGTAAAAGTAAAATGAACTTTATTGTATAAGTAGGCCTCAAGGGCACTTTTACATGTCTGAGTCTACCGTTAGTCCGACTTAGACTTACATAATACCTAAGTTTTGCTACGTTTCGCAAAATTTTAATTTGTCCGAAAGCCATTTTTTGCCAAAACTGTTCATATCTCCGAATAATTATAAAACAGACCCAACCTAACCTAATAGGTTCTTAAAAACGATGTTTACAAAATCCTGAAAATATTATGGATTTAAAAAAAATAACTTTGCAAATGGAAATTTGGCGAAACGTTACGGATAGGAAACAATGTTTTGGAGGACATACTACCACGTCACATACTACTGCCGCGTTACATTATACTGCCACAAAGAAGAAAAATAACGCTGCACTTTTGACATACTGACCATTCAGTTAAACGGAGCCCCATTTAACATACAAAACAGAACCTATGAATACCTAAAACTCTTTCCAGTATTTAAAAACCGGCCCAGAGCATGTCGGGCCACGCTCAGTGTAGGGTTCCGTAGTTGCTCATCCTTCACAGTAGACTTAAATTACGAGAAAGATTTCATGCTCTATAAAAAGGTCGTAAACACCAAAGTAACTGTAATTACTTATTACCTTCTGGAAGTCAACTTACGTCCTTTTAAGAAAATTATGAAATTTGCGATAACTCAAAAACGGCTCGATCGATTTTGTTCAATATAGTTTTCATTGAAAGTACTTATAAGGCCTAATTATCATGAATTTTTTCATAATTTTTTGACTCGTGGATAAAAAGTTAGAGGGGGGACGCTATTTTTTTTATTTTCGGAGCGAATATTTACAAAACTGCTGGCTTGACCAAAAAATAATGTTTGGAGACCCCTATTATTTTTAAAAGACCTATCCAACAGCACCCCACACACTAGTGTTGAAACGAAAAAAAAATCACCCCCACTTTAGGTGTTCGAGAGGTACCCGAAAAAAAGTTTTTTTTTTAGTTTTTATTTTACCGTTCTGTCGACGAGATACATACACATACTCATACCAAATTTCAGCTTTCTAGTACTAATGATCTAAGCCGTGGACGGACGGACAGACCGACAGACGGACAGACGGACAGACGGACAGACGGACAGACGAACAGACGGACAGACGGACAGACGGACAGACGGACAGACGGACAGACGGACAGACGGACAGACAGACAGACGGACCGACGGACATGGCGAAACTATAAGGGTTCCTAGTTGACTACGGAACCCTAAAAAGCGACACGCTTTCCCTATAGCTACACGTTCGCACAAAACCCACAGGCTCACACATAGGTACATTTACATGAAGGAGTTATGAACCTCTCTGTATTCCATTTATTAAATTACTTTAGGTACTTGCATGAATAAGCAAGTGTTTTTCGCTTTGACGAAAAGTTTTGTTGTTGTTTAGTATGACTGAAATATCCGGGCAGGACTGTTGGAATATTTCCTTTTTTCGGATTGTTTGCGAATGCATGGATTTTTCGTTGAGTTTTTTGCGGTTGTTTTTTTGGAGACTAAATCCTGTTAAGACTGAAATGCGATTTTGGACATGAATTTTACTGTCGTTATTATAAAAGAGTTTTTACGTCACCTTAGGCATAAGTAGAGGGAGACTCAAGCTTAGGTGGTTATACAGCGTCGAACAGGATAGCAAGATCTTAGGGGTGATAAGTTGGAGAAGGAAAGCCATGAATAGATCAGACTGGAGAGATTTTCTAGACCAGGCTAAGGCCCAACCGCGGCTATAACGCCTCAGATGATAGGCTGTAAATAGGATTTTCTGCCCGCCACGCGGGGAGAAAAGCTCTCAAATCTGGACAAAACAAGCCGTAAACCGATCATAGTTGGTTGGTTCTGTCAATTCGTTTATGTGTTGCCAGTGGTATATCATAATACTTCCTGATTCCCCTATTACCTGTATGAATCTCATTAAATCGTAAGTGTTTTAAATCATTATTACGAAAAAATAAAACGTAGTCAAACAATATGATAATCCTATCGCATAAATGTAGACATAGTTATGTCATACCATAATAATGCAAAAAGCGACCGGTGATCAAGTATTGCATTGCAAAAATTGACCAAACTATTTGAGTTAAGACTTAACTCATTTGACAAAAAAAATACTCTGGTTGCTTTCTGCATACCATTGTCTCTTATAATTATTTTGTTACCATAAAGTGGCAACATTTCTGTTTCCCTAGAAAGTCTCTCTTATTTTCTCGCCGGAGCGTCTACCTTATTTTCTTATAAGTACCATGCGTAATAGCACCCTGTCTCTGTCTACCGGTTCGACCCGCATTAAACACTGTAATCGCTGATGTTTGTTCAGGATCTGCTGAATCATGTTTTCAATCTTGGTCTAGGGTCACCGGTCTGATGGCTCTCAAAGTTTTATTAGTGTTTGAGCAACGATCAGCTAGTTTAATTATGGAGCATGAGGTCGGCTTTGTTTAGTTTCGTAGGCTGTTAGGTTTTCGAATTATCAGCTTACATTTTGTGCTGTCTGAGGTAATGGAATTTTAGTATACTTGGTTAGTAATTATTCAACATATCTTACTAATTTACTAGGTTATTCAAAGACAAATTTCAATGGGGTTTGTCTCAATGAGAGAGAAATTAATATACAAGCAATACCTATCTAAAATAGATTCAAGTGTGAAACCTTGAATTGGGATCTAAGCGTTTCAAGTTCGAATATAGTTCATTAAACCCAGTGAATAAAGGGGTTATACCTTACAAACGGTCCGGTAGCTCTGAATTTTTAATATGTTGTCTAGGATGGTGAGTGTGTGTTTAATTTAAAATACAAAATGCACAATTTCCCCTCCTTCAAGCCATATTAAAACAGCCATCAATTTCTTCAGATATCTTCATTTAGGAGTATTTAGCTAGAAAAGAGCTTACCTTATGTTGTAGAGAATAAAATGTTCTATAATTTACATTTTACATGTCGTTTCTAGGACACATAATTACAGAGGGCTTCAAAGTGCAATTTGAATTTTGGGAATTCAAATTAGACTTTGATGCCCTCTGGTAGGTTCGTATTTTGACATATAGCTAATCCGCTTACCTCTTATATCTACGAAACTACAGGCTACTGACATTATTTCATAAATCGGGGCACTATACTTCAAACGGAAAACATAAACATTTTCAGTGTAATATTCAAATATTTAAGTAGGTATGAATTTTTTGTCACTACTGTAACAAGTTGCTCATTCAATGCGGAAAAAACATCACATAAAATAGTATTTTATGCAATCGTTGCACAATGGAGGTTCAGTCGAGTAAACTCGAGTACCGCGTCTAGGTCACGAGGCTTGCAAAGTGGCCTAAGTAAGGTACGAGAATTTAAGACCTAATTGTGTAACTATAAAAATATAATTAAGCCACTAATAATAAGCTATTCAAACACCAAACAGTGCTTTAAAGAGCTCAACACTAACATTACGGTACCGACAGAACAACCCCACCCTCTACACGACCTAATGATGCAGAAATCCCAATGCTTAATAGAGCTAACTGGCTTGAAGGGGTGTATTTATGGCAGATAAGAGACCGAATTAGAATAAATTTATGGCTGCACTGAGATCGCGTAAAAACAGGCTCGGCTATCGATTTGGCGTGGATTACGCAAGTTGGCGAGACGGTAAATCAAAGTGGTGTTAGCACTGTTTTGTTGGAGTTCCTCCTGTTTTGGTTACGGAGTGAAGTTTGGTTTAGCCTGGTTAGCAAAAAAATCGGTACAGGCCGCATTCGATTGACATTTACATATTATATAGTCTGGCTAATGAAATATTACTCGAAGTTTCGGCGGGAAATTAAAAAAATCTGCGGCTGGTCACACTTTGTCACGTTTTGATACTAGAAAATATTTTTGATTTATTATGCACACGTAAGGTAAGTATACCTAAGGAAATAAGTTCAATATATGTTGACGTGCTCTCATAGTCAGCTCACATAATTTCTACCACTAGTATATTATGTACAGTACCGTCAATGACAAACACATTATGTTTGCACTTTCTAACCATATACAAGGCAAAAAATTAAATGTAGTGTAAATAAGACCCAGCTCGATAATACCATAATATTTATACATCACCAAAAAATTACATAAATACTATGCCAAATTTTAATTCAATCGGAATGTTAGATCTAGTACATAAAGTATTAAAATTATTTATAGAGGACTTACCTACTAAATTGTTGAAATCATAGACAAATTGGTGATACCACAAGGAAATATCTGTCAACATTATTTGGCTAGCCAGACTCTAGCTATTTGAGGCGTAGGTATGTCAATCTTATGTTGTTTATATAAATTGCTGTAATATTAATTTATGTGCAAGGTGTTGATCCTCACACACTGGAGCCTAAATGGTCGAGAATTTTGCGGTTCCAGAGGAATTTCCTATCGCGAACGCTCCGCATGTGGAATGAGGTTCCCGGGGGGGTTCAGTATGCGGTTCTTCAAGAGGGGAGTGAATAGGTTCTTAACCACTAGATTGCTTTTGGTAACTACGGCTACCTGTCACCGCTCTTATTTTATTATATAAATAGAGTCCAACTCAAAATTCGAAGCAATTGAGTGGTTAAAGGGTCGGCACAGCGCGTGTGATGTTCCTGGCGTCGCAAGCGTCCATAGGCGGCGGTAACTGCTTAATATCAGGCGGGCATGCTTGTTTGCCACCGTTGTAGCACAGTATAATAAAGAGTACTAACGTACAGTATGGACACTCCCTGCCTCCCGCCGAAAGTGCCGCCCACCCGCGCTCTGTTACCTCGCAGTTACCGGCTGGCAAGGACGCGACGACGCGGTGCGCAGAGCGGAGGCCACGTATAATATTCAAATATTAAAAAAATACTTTTGTAACTGGCGTGTGTTGTGCTGTGTACGGTTGTTTAAGCTCTATAAACAACAAAAATAAAAGAAAGTTCTACAGATTCCCATTGGATGAATCAAGGCAAATACATACCCAGTTATTTTCAAAGTGTTTTATGTTTTAGTGGAAACCAACTTACAATAGGTACTTATGTTTAGTATTTTTTTTGCCCTATCCGTTTTCGACCTAAACCTATCAGATCACACTGAAAACAACACAATATATATGAACAAAAAATCATGTTTTCAACTTACGTAATATTTTTGTGGCTTGAATTTCCTTACAAAAATTTAGTTACTTCGTTTTATTGATTCAAAATAGGAAACTTTTTGTATAAATCGAGCTTAGATACCCACCTTACAGCGTAATATGATTCTTATTTATTCCTAATTCGCGCAATGAGTTTTTAGTCATTGAGGTTATCGAATTTGAACGCGGGCGGAATTAGAAATCGTAGTTTAACATTAGTTTGATTATAAGCACACAAAATTAATTCGACGCCGCTATTACAAGGTCATCTCATATTGCTGCACATTGTGTTCCCGATTCGTGCGTTCAAAATGGCGGCAACCCTAGCATGTCTTATCTCACTCACACAAGCATGGTACTCGTTCACCTACACGAGCTTAGACTGTGTGCGAAGCAACGCGTTTCTTTCATACATTTGATCGCCATTGTCCGAGGTGTGGTTGTAGTATATTTTTTATAGATTTTTGTTTTATTCAGTTGACACAAATGAGTTGACTTTTAAAAGTAAATGAATGAAAGTAACTCCAAAAATAGGTAAGTATATATCTAAATACAACATTACCTCTACACTGTGATGTAAATAATTATTACACCGCTTTGATGTTATTAAGAAGTAACCTCAATGTAGCTTTAACTTACTGGTATGAAGCAAATTATAATAACTTTTTTTTTATACCACAGAGGTGGCAAACAAGCGTACGGCACGCCTGATAGTAAGCGGTTACCGTAGCCAACACCACACCAAACAACCTTTTAAACTTATAACATACTAAATAAAGGTTTTGAATCCATTAGAACTTTTAGAAGTAATTTTCGTTAAGTAACATTTTAAATTGTACTATTTCAAAACGGGTATGGCTATACGTATAAAGCTTTTGAATTACTCCAGTCAGCTTTATTTTCCAGTCAACTCCAGCTTTTCCAAGAAATATCTCATTAGTAGCAATTTGTACTTAACCTACATAACACCCACATACTCATTACGCGTGTATTCTGAATAATACATGTATGTATATAGTACATTTTATATAGTATTTTTAAACTAAGCTTATCCACTTAAGAACTCAATACCATTGAGTGGTTAACCACAAATTAAGATAACGAGCTCGTAGTGAAAGCAGATTGTTACCACCTTGGAAGGTTAATATAGATTATCAACTCTATTTCCTTGGACATTAAACTACAAAATACACTAGCAGAATAATGGTGATCATAACTTTTTTGGAATTTTACAACCGCCCGACTCTCAACAAGAACGTACTATCTAGAAAAAGGACTATGAACTCTCGTCATCAACCATTTTAAACCTATTCTTTTTTTTTAAGTAACTGGTTGGTGGTTACGAGAACAAAAGCAGATAGGATTGTATTAGATTAGACACAATGCCATTGTGAATGCAGGTAAGTGGATGAGCTTAGTTTAAAAAAATTGTACTATACATGCGCACATAGCGTCTCGTCGTCCAGGGTAATGTAGAAGGAACCAGGGGGCCTATGATGGTTGCGTTTATCACGTGATAAATAAGTGACAAAGCATCTGTCACTCACACTCGCAATATGTCAAAACGTGACGGATTCTTTATCACTTATTTATCGCGTGATAAAAGCAACCATCATAGGGCCCCAGATCACGTGGAAGATCACCCATGCGATGGACCGACCAGATCAAATCGGCTGTGGGCGGACCTTGGCATGAGTGCATCAGAATGTATGTGAATCGCGAGAAATGGCGTAATATCATACACCAAACAATATCTGCCTTTAATAGTAACTACATAGCAGTTGAGCACGACCGCTCTGCAAAGAGTGAAACGACTAAGAAAAAGTAGGTATACATAAATAGAAATAATCCAAAATATGTATGTGGGACTGGGACTGATGGCTGGCTGGTGATGAATGACAGAGTTTTGTATTTGAATGAGAATAGTAAGAATGAAGGTGTCAGAGCGAGACGTACGTCAGTTTATACTCATTGCAGGAAGACGACTGTTGTTCTATGTGTTTTTCTCTTAATTTCTTATACTTTTACAACTTCTATCCCTTAAATATACATTTTTACCTGTAGCCGGTGTTTAACTAAGCCTCCCGGCTATATGTATATTAAATTCGCACATCGTTTAATTTGACTTCCACTAACGAAAAATCTTAACAGCGCGATGCTGGGTCGCTTTTTGTTTTTTGGCCGCGCGGCGCTAAGCCAGTCTGGCGCCATCTGTTGGTCAGAACTTCTTTGTCTTCTCATCACGCCAAAACAGCTGCACTATTAGAACTCATTTTAGTAAGGGGATAGCTGGACATCTAAAGATGGTTATAGGATATTTACTCGACTACAGGTTAAATAAAGTCTTGCGTGAAGTATGGGGCACGGGCTAGTATTAAAGTTGTCTTTTACTTTTGATGCTAACTGTACCTACCAACTGATTCTGTCGTGAAGTCATCACCGTTTATTAACGTCTATCATAATCAAAGTTCTAATTGAAGTCCTGATTTGAAACAAAACGAACAATAATCAAATTCTTAAGCATAATTAAATTCCTAATTTAAAATAAAACGAACAACATGGCCTCGTTTAAAAAGGTGAAAACATTTGCAATAATGAAAACAAAACACGATCGGCTCTGACATACTTCCGAATACAAAATGGTTCACGTTTCTGCTACGTTAAAGTGAAATGTGTTATATTGCTTTAACTTAAGGTCGCGGTTGTGAAAAGGGATCATTTTAAGAGCGTTTAGATCGATTTGAGAACTTATTCTATAGACGCATTATAATATATTTCCCTTTATTTATTTGACGACGCGGTTAGATCTGTACCTCTACCATGAGTTGCTTTCGAAAACTGTTGACACGCTTACTATACTCGCTTGCGAGCAAACGCAATTCGAATAGAGTTACTCCTACACACGTAAATTGCGGTAGTGTGAGTGTATGAGACACTCGCCAACGTTTGTTCTAACTTCACACCGAATCAATCTGTCTCTTTCTAACTAAACTTAAGAGAATGAGGAAGATTCATATCGGCCAAAATAAAACATGGCGGATTTACGGTAGTTTAAGTGACGTGACAATGTCGGCACTGCCTACTGAGCTGACGGTCCTACCCACGTATCACACGTGCTGTATAAGCGCTTAAACAGCCGTTTTTCAGATTGTTACAGCTGTAAAAGGACTGTAAAAGGGTTCACTATTGTCTTGCAGAAACTTTTTTGACATAGATTTGTTTTGCGTAATGAAGCAGCCGTTCGTCAAAATGTATTGTATGCCTAGTAACAGTAATGCCAAATATACCTTTAAGTATTCAAAATTACTATTCGACTCTGCGAAAAATGTTATGCGAAGTGTATTTCTGGACAATATTATTATTATTTATAGCCAGATGAGGGTAACCCCTGTAAAAGCGATTATACAGCCTTTTCAGCTTGTTACAGCTATGTAAGGCGTTGTATAAGCGCTTATACAACTGGTGGGCTATTTGGGTGGGTAGGAATCCCGGTAAGGGCAAATATTTGTGAGATGAACTCGAATTCTGGTTCCTGGGTCATGGATGATTTTATGTATTTTAATATAGGTATATTTAAGTAACTATGTTAATATGTATAACGTCGTTTAGTGCCCATAACACAACCCTACTTTGGGACTAGATCGACTTGTGTGAGGTTGTCTGATATTTTATAAAAAAATCAAATGGCGTTTTCCGTATATTCCGTATATCCCTGCCACTCCATCCTGACCTTACGATGAAATCTTAAATATTTTTCAATTATTCACTATCGGTAGCTAAGAATATAATCACCTCATGTATTTCACGATAACGCTACAAAGAGTTTTAATAAGACGTTGATAAGAGACAGAAATTGTATTGCACTGTTATGAATAAAAATAAATAAATAAATATTAAGGGACAATCATACACAAATCGACCTAGTCCCAAACTAAGCAAAGCTTGTACTATGGGTACTAGACGACGATATACATAATATATAAATACATATATAGATAACATCCATGACCCAAGAACAAATATTTTGCACAAATATTTGCCCCGGCCGGGATTCGAACCCGGGACCGCTGACTCAGTAGGCAGGTGTCTACAAACCGAGCCAAACGCGTCGTCAAAAGAATTTACAATCACTTAAAATCGTAACCACTACAATTTTACATTGCTTCGATTCCGGTGTTTGTATTATAAATTTTTGAATTTTATATTACATACGAATTTAACGATACATTTTTTTTTTGTTTAACTTTGTCATAAAACTTGAATAAGGTATTTTGTAAATACTACGCAGTACAACCAGTTTGATAAAATTGTCAATGCTTTTGTCATAATTGGAATTTAAAGAATTGAATATTCTCTGAAGCCTCTTAAAGCGTACCCACGTCAGGCTGTCAAATGAGCTGAAGCGTTTTGGTGCTGGTCGCTGTAGTTAATATGACAATATGAGGCACAAACAGGGGGCCTATGATGGTTGCATTCATTATGTCATTTAAAAATCGGTAGAACTTGACAAATTTAAGTCGTGTTATATGAGTGGCCTACGATGGTGCACATCTTTATACATATCGTGGATAAATAAGTGATAAATAAACGACGTATAAAATGATACCTTAGTTCACACTCGTACTAATTACAATTTTTTTGTCAGTGAAATTTAAACCATATGATGTTGTGCAGCAACGTCCTAATTGCAACCACTTTTTCCGAAAAGTTAGTACCAGTGTGAACTAAGGTATCGACACAGATAATATAATACTATAAGATCAGTTTGAGTGTAATGTTCGGCTCTGGAACAAACTTGATTTAATTTTAAAATAAGCGAAAAAACGTCTCAAGCTTGAGTGGCAAAATTACCAATGCCGGTGTTACCGTTTGATGCCGCTGGTTACGTTTTTCGGAACCTACTATTTATGTTAATGAGTAACTAGACATATTCATAATTTAACATCTCTTTTTATTCATTTACTTTTAGTTTTCCGAAGAACCGTGAGCAAAAATTATAGTGGACAAATGCAGATTCTCTAGAACGCAGAGAACAGCAGTAGTTCCCACAGTATCTTCGCGGATCTGTATTAGCGTACTTTTTAATGATGATGATTATTATCAAACCAATGCCGGATTTATTCAACTAAAACGCAATGTGGTACCAATTTGTATGTGTGCTTTATTGTCTCGTCATTCATTTAAATTATGTCAAGTCTTAAAAAAAAGAAGATAAATTATAAAATCAAAATTTACTTTGATTTCAGATTTTGCGACATTAAAGTTGCATTCGATAGTGATTATCAAAATAAAAAATACGCTGTTAACACATTTAGTAGTAAATCACAAAAGTGAATTATTTTAAATGAATGAAAAAAACTAATAAGAGGTAAAGCCTGACCAGAAATATATCAGGATGCGCCATATTGCGGAATTTCACTGGAACTAATTTCTTACACTGCTGGCAATGATTATATGGTCGTTTGTCAACATTGTCACTGTCATTCGTGGCGATTTCTTTAAAAAGACAAATATTTAAAATTATTAAAAGAAAATGCCGAAAACCATTCACAGTCGTGAAAGTAAGATTATAAATAAAGTGTACATGTATTTACTACACGAAAAACAGTCAGGAAAATAGTGCATTCCATTAAATGATATTACGAGGTTAACATAGTGGAACTGACAGGTATTTAAAACTAATGTCATTATAGTGGGTTGCGATTGGTTGGAAAATTGTTGCCATATAAATCTTATAAATGGCGCCCTCTTGACAATCCTCATAATTATATTTCTGGTCAGGCTTTACAGTAATATACTTCCTAAACTATATTAGGTTTGACAACTACTCATTTTCGTGCGCCGCGCATGGACTTTGACACTAAGTCTATTTTAGCCAATTAAAACGTTAACCAATCACAATAACTTCGAAGACGAGGGATGACTTCGTTTATACATATAGGCTAATATTTAAAACTGTTGGCAGGACAAATTCTGGTAGGGGGGGGATAGTTGTCAGTCAAATATTGGGACCGTTTTTGAAAGCCAATTTTGTACTGAGAGCGATGTCTATATATTTTCCGATCACTGGTTTTATATAAGCATTTCAAGATTATAAAAAAAACCTGTTTTACCAAAAACGGAACTATTTGCTGCATAATTTTTAAGTGACGTGACCTGGCAACACATTTTTACACATTTTCTATACCTATGCATTTGAAGACATGATGACATTTTCGATATAAATCGCGAAAGAATTTGAAATTGGCCGTTCGTTGACGTAAATAAAATAAAAGGCGGACAGCCATCAGATTTTTTTTGGAATTAACTTTATGGTTTCAAACCCAGACGATCGAAGTGTTTTTTTTTTTCTATGTTACCTATTGAACTTAAAGTCAGTTATTAACGTAAGCGAATTTTTGTTCATAACATAACGCACGTTGTGTTTGCCTGTAATTGGGTAAATACTCTGATATGTTTCGTACTTGCATTTTTTTTTACCTGTTGGCAAACCTAATAAATAAATAAATAAATCTGACCGGCCAGCTTAAATAAAAAAAATAAAAAACATTTTTTTTTTCATCGATCAATAAAAATATTGTTCCGTATATAAAATCTTGAAGCCAATTCTTTGTATGAAAGCACAGGCTAAGTAGAGAACTGACGTTCAGACAGGTAACTTCCATAGAGAAAAAATCTCTATAAGAAGCTCACTTATACATTTTGACAGGTCTTTTTTTTTATTTCCAGTGTAATATTTCTGGCTTTGCTAGCATCTTTTATGCCAAGAATATTTGTAGCCATATGCCAGCATATTTTTTAATGAATTTAGAAATTCGGGAAATGAAAAAATAATACAACATGTTATTTCTGCAGTTTTTTATTTCTTATCCTGGTTTTATATTTATTAAAAGCTTTTAATAATTAAAGCTTTTAAATTTTTTTGACATTGTTTTTTCTTAATTATCTAATGAATTATGACTTGCTGGATTTGTTTATTAATATTATTATGTTGACCATCACCGTGTAGATTCGTGTAAATTGACTGTGTAATTTATAATGTATCCCTACATGTGTGAAATAAATATAATCTAATCTAATTGCATCGGTGGCAAACTTTTATTTTCTAACCGAATCACATCTGGGCCCTTTAGTATTTTATTGATAATATTACACCAATTAAACACTGTTAATCGCAGAGTCAGGTTGTAGAAAATTTCCCTTACAATACTTTTGTGCTGGTCACATGTAAGAAACTCACATGAGTATTTAGAATACATGTATTCTTTTAAATATTTTGCAATACCTTTCTTTTGGGGATTTTCTTCTAGGTATTTGTTTGTATATGAACTGATGTCTCCGAACAATCTCACGGCACACTCTGAAGGGTAGGTCAATTTACTATCTTTTATAGATTTATATTCCCTAAAAGTAATCTAGCTATGGTATACTATTTGTTTCTATTTCTTTTTCATCTGTTGTTAAATTAGCTTCGCATTGATCGCAATTAACTTTTATCAAAAAAAATCTTACGACCCACCCTGTAGTGTATGCACGCGAGTGGATTTTTATTCGTTCTTCTCTGGCACTTGTGGGAATATTTGCTTCAACCCGGTCCTGAATACTAGAGGATTCAGGAGAGCCAATAACATGCTCGAGGTTTTCCTCATCCCTTTCTTTTCTTATTAATAGAGCTTTTAATTTCAGTAGCTGCTCTCCTGAATCCTCTTCACAATTATAACTCTCAGAATGAAATTGAATGAATCTTGTTAACAGTGATCTAAAAGTACTTACGAAAGTGTGGCAGATCGGGTCATTATTTCTAAAATTATACGCCCGCACCTGTCCAAAGAAGTTCTCTATTGGATCAGAATTAAAATATCGCGGGCGCATAATTGTAATATTTTTTGATTTAAAGAACTGCCACAATCTTTGAAACTTTTTAAAGCTACGACCCAGTTTTTCAAGGAAAGCACGGATGTTTGTTTCCCACTACCATCAATAAATTCGATTTTGTTCAACTTTTCAATGGCTTCCTTCCAGAATTCATGATTTGGCGATTGTTGTGTCACTGCGTGGCGCAGTGGTTTTCCTTTATTTTTTTTGCTATATTGTTGCTCCATTGACGGAGTCGAAAAGGTCGTCTAGGTAAGACACCATTTCCGACGTATTTTTTAAAGTTGGGCTGACTTTATCACCATTCACGTATTGCGCTACAACAATAAAGAAAATATTACTTACAGTCACAGAATGTCCAAATTAATTAATAGGTACTTGTATAATTCATACTTACAAAACTGAGCGGTGTATACTAACGTAGCGGCCATCGTTTTACTCAACGCTTTAACACAGTTCCACCTGAAATAAAGTACACTTTATGTTAAATGCCAATATTTAAATGAGAACTGAGAAAAGTGTTAATGTATAGTAAGCCTTATAACAATTTCTGTTTGTATATGGCAAGCTGTCAAATCCTTCTTTATGAATAAAAAGGATATGGCAACAAATTATCTAATGTCATAGAGATACTTCTACCTGTCATTCCTCTTCGCTCTGACATTCCGCTAACCTAATGTGTAATAATTGCAATCCATTAAAATCTTTTTATATATCTAATGTTCTGTAAAGTTGTGCAGTATTTCCTGATTAGACAGTCAATGTTAACCGTCTGTTGTTTTTATTTATCGCCCGCTGCTCGCCCAAATGTACCTGACCTAAAAAGCTATTCCCCTGTGTCGCTTACACATATCTACATCACATCAAAAAGTAGAATACAATACGATACAACATTACTTTATTGCACACCAACAAGAAAAATATTACATGAGAAATTAAGTAATGGTAGACAATAGGCGGTCTTATCGCTAAAGACTGATCTCTTCCAGATAACCTTTGGGTAGCGGAGAAAACAAAATTAAACAGAAAATAGTAGGTGGTGAGATAAGAACCTTAAGTAATTTGGGAAATAATAAATAAACGACAAACAAAATATTAAAGACAGATAGGTCATAGGTCATACACATTAGTGATGGGTGGGACATGACATTGAAATGAGATTGTATGAGCATTGAGCACCTCATTTCAAAAAATGAGATGGTACAATGTACCAGTTCAAATGATATGAGTAAGAAGGTCCGAACTACATACCCATAAATAATTCAAACACGGGCAACTCGGCGACAAAAAAAGTATAGGTTCCATAAACAATAGAAATTTTTAAAGGTTGAATGAAAGGGCCTTGGCAATTCAAACAGTTATATTTTCAAGCACAACACATATTTATAATAATCTTCTAAAATAGATGTTTTCTATTCAGCAGCTGTCAACGGAGTAAATCAAAATAAACATTCAATTTGATACCTGTCACTAGATTTGAATAGTATCAAATCTAGAACCTAAAAATGTCGATTGCCAGTCTCTCATGACAGAAATAAACACACTGAATTCGTTTTATAAATTACCTACTGATTACTGATATTGGATTTTGAAATCTATACGACTTATACCATGTCGTGTTATCAAATGAGAACACCTCAAGAACGTATGGACAAGGGGTTATTTAGTTACTTTATAAAATACCTAATAGCGAACACGCTTGAATAAGTCAAAGGACTAAATTACTTACAGTAATCCTCGACTCGCGATATACGCGATGTAGAACATTCCAAGCCATACAAATGCATTCCAAAGGGTATAGCAGGATAGCCTAAGAAAAAGTGCCCCCAGCGTTTTTGGGTCGAAACTATAATCAAACGATGCCTTTTAAGGAGGTAATACCCTGCACAAAGTTTCATCCCTCTGTTACCCCCTGGGGGTGAAAAACACCCGATTAACCCCAAAACTGTTTTATTTATTTTTTCCTAAACTATGAAAGTGACGAATTTCAAATTTTGTACAAATATTAATAAGACTAAAAGCTATATTTAAAAAGAATATGACCCTCCTAACCATTTAAATTCTTGTAAAAAAAAGTAAAAAAAAAAAAAAACGCCCTGTATAACAAGTTCGGCTCTTGGTACACACACCATTTTTTTTCCAAATATGAATCAATTTATATTCTACATCATACAAAAGTTTCATCGACCTAGCCCAGAAGGAACATTACGAAATTAATATGAATTGGCTCTTTGGTGCCTACTATTCATTTAACTCCTACTAAGAGCCTTGCATTATTTTTTATTAATAAACAATGGCCTGCGATCAGACCGCTGTTTGTGTCCGATTAAAAAAATAGAAAATCGAACGCGGGCAGTAACGCGGCCGTGGGCAGTGTTTTTTAGGGTTCCGTAGTCAACTAGGAACCCTTATAGTTTCGCCATGTCCGTCTGTCTGTCTGTCTGTCTATCTGTCCGCGACTTAGCTCCGTTATCATTACGAGGGCGAATCAAAAAGTTCTTAGAACAGCATGGTGGTAAAACCTTTTTAAATGTAGTTTATTTTTATTTTATTTTAGCTATCCTTACGACATAATATGACGACAATTTTTTTTTGATTAGGTATACCAATAACACATAATTAATTATTTTGTGAAGCAAATCGCTCAAAATCTGTCATAATGGACAAAAATGAGTTACGTGCCGTGATTAAGTGTTTGTGTTTGAAAAAAATGTCCACTAAGGAAATTCATTTGGATATTCAGCAGACTATAGGTACTAATGCTGTACCATATTCCACGGTTGCTTGCTGGGTTGCCGAATTTAATAGAGGTAGGCCCAAGTGTGAAGATGACCTTCGCTCCGGCCGGCCTTCCACCTCTGTTACTGATGACAACGTGGCGAGAATCAAAAAATTGGTATTAGAAGATAGAAGAATTAGCATCAAACAGTTAGCAGAGATCCTACACATTTCTTTTGACAGCGTGCAATCAATATTGACGGACGTTTTGGGGTTTAAAAAAGTTTCGCTAAGATGGGTTCCGCGAATGTTAACTGAGGTAAACAAAGAACAGCGTGCGGAGGTTTCGAAGCGGAATCTCGAAATCATCGAACGTGACCCGGATGCGTTTTATCGCCGATTTGTAACCCTGGACGAAACATGGCTCCACCATTTTGATCCCGAAGCAAAAAAACAAAGCATGTCCTGGAAACGACCATCTTCTTCAGCTGATAAAAAATTTCGAGATTTTCCGACGGCGGGCAAAATTAGGGAATCTATATTCTAGGATGCGGAAGGAATCCTGTTTATTGACTACCTGCCGAAAGGAAAAACTATTACAGGTCCCTATTATAAAGAATTAATCCCGAAAGTGCGGCAAGTGATCATAGAAAATCGCCGGGGAAAATGGTCTACAGGCGCACTGTTTCACCACGACAACGGCCCAGCTCATCGCTCACAATTGGCAATCACTGCGATCCGCCAAGCTGGCTTCAAGCTGTTCGACCACCCGCCATATTCTCCGGACTATGACTAGGAAATCATTTTCACATATTCCCGAAATTAAAAGCACATCCGCGGAATAAAATTCCGAGATGATAATGCCATAGTGGGTGCTGTAGAGGAGTTTTTCGAGTCCCAAGGAAAATCTTATTTTATGATGGAATAAAAAAAAAAAAAAAACAGTACTTAAAGTGTATAGAATAACAAGGAGACAATGTAGAAAAATAAAAGATAGAAAAACAATTTTCTTTTGTTTTTCACCCTTATTCTAAGAACTTTTTGATTTACCCTCGTACATTAAAGTACTAGAAAGCTCTAATTTGGTATGAGTATGTGTATGTAAAACGCCGACAAAACGGTAATATAAAAATAAAAAGAAAAACTTTTTTTCGGGTACCGCTTTTACCCCTAAAGTGGGGTTATTTTTTTTTTCGTTTCAGCTAGTGTGTGGGGTTTCGTTGAATAGGTATTTTAAAAATAGTAGGGGTCTTTGAACATCATTTTTTGATAAAGTCAGAAGTTTTGTAAATACTCGCTATAGAAATCCAAAAAATAGCGTCCGCCCTCTAACTTTTCAACCACGTTTCAAAAATTATGGAAAAATTCGTAAAAATTTGACCTCATAAGCACTTCCAATGAAAACTATACTTATTGAATAAAATCAGTCGAGCCGTTTTTGAGTTATCGCAGAATATCATAATTTTCTTTAAAATGACGTAAGTGCCGCGCGGTGTCCTTATACTTCGAACGTTACACATGTTAGTTAAGTGCCATACTGTATTAAACATTCACTCAATCTGGTGCGTATAACCGATAACTTCAAGAAGGTAATAAGTAATTACAGTAACTTTGGCGTTTACGACCTTTTTATAGAGCTTGAAATCTTTCTCGTAATTTAAACCTCGGGCTTAAAACCGCTATTTTAAGCCCGTCTATTGTGAAAGATGGGCAACTACGGAACCCTACACTGAGCCGGCCCCGACATGGTCTTGGCCGGTTTTGTTTTTAATTATATGGTTGCAGGACCGAGACGTTGCGTATTAAGCATAATATAATGAGTAGTGCCTACTAAATAGTACATTCATTTTATTTTCGCAATGTTCCTTCTGGGCTAGGTCGATGAAACTTTTGTATGATCTAGAATATAAACTGATTCATATTTGGAAAAAAAATGGTGTGTGTACCAAGAGCCGAACTTGTTATACAGGTTGAATGTTATTTTTTTACTTTTTTTTACAATAATTTAAGGCAGCTGGACATGGCGAAACTATAAGGGTTCCTAGTTGACTACGGAACCCTAAAAAACACTGCCCGCGGCCGCGTTACTGCCCGCGTCCGATTTTCAAATTTTTTAATCGGACACAAACAGCGGTCCGATCGCAGGCCATTGTTTATTTAACCTATTGACCGCCAAGCGGTCTAGCAATTTACCGTGCCACTGACGCCAGAGTAAAAAAAAAAAGATGTGCCCCAAAATCAACAGGGATTTAAAAATATTTGTAGCGGTTAGAATTACAAAGTTTTTGATCACTGAAATTTGGACGGCTGTGGCCGACGTGGCGTCAGGGGCACGAATTTTTGTTGACGGCCACAGCCGACTGTGGCGGTCAAAAGGTTAATAAAAAATAATGCAAGGCTCTTATTAGGAGTTAAATGAATAGTAGGCACCAAAGAGCCAATTCATATTAATTTCGTAATGTTCCTTCTGGGCTAGGTAGATGAAACTTTTGTATGATGTAGAATATAAATTGATTCATATTTGGAAAAAAAATGGTGTGTACCAAGAGCCGAACTTGTTATACAGGGCGTTTTTTTTTTTTTTTTTTACTTTTTTTTTACAAGAATTTAAATGGTTAGGAGGGTCATATTTTTTTAAATATAGCTTTTAGTCTTATTAACACTTTCGCAACCAGATATAAAATTTAACCCTACCCCAGAAACCGAGAGCCCGCTAGGTGGGTAGCTCTTTAAGCAAAAATACGTGACCGGCATCTGAGCAAAGATTACGAGTGCCTACCAGGCGGGTTCCTGGTAGCGAAAGTGTTAATATTTGTACAAAATTTGAAATTCGTCACTTTCATAGTTTAGGAAAAAATAAATAAAACAGTTTTGGGGTTAATCGGGTGTTTTTCACCCCCAGGGGGTAACAGAGGGATGAAACTTTGTGCAGGGTATTACCTCCTTAAAAGGCATCGTTTGATTATAGTTTCGACCCAAAAACGCTGGGGGCACTTTTTCTTAGGTTATCCTGCTATACCCTTTCATGTAAACACCAGCCTTTGACACTGAATTGTTGCGCCACATTTCGGACTAATCGTTTATCGTACTTCAAAATACAGAGTATTATATACGAATGAAATCGTCATTTCATTACATAAAGAAATCAAATATAAAAACAGTTTTGCAAATTACGTTAAGCATTTCTTATGAAATGTCACTTGTCATCTGACTTTCATGACTTTGACAGCTGACACTAGGGACGCGGTGTGCCGCGACACAGGTTTTCTTTTCGTATTAAGATATTTCGTTAATTATTATACTTTGATGATCCTGATTGTGATATTAGACTTTTACTAATTAATCCCGACACTTTAAATATATTTATAGTCAAAAATTAAATAAACAATTCGTCAAATTTCGTTGCCTTGTGAATAGAATTTTTAAGGACGTATTTTTGTACATCCCTATGGCGTGGGTTAACGGTAAGTGACAGTGACATTGACATTGAAATGGAGATGACGGTCTGGGTTAGAGAGATGTAATGGTTGGATTAATTATTTTATTGTAGCGACAGTATGTCGTGTAGTCCTGTTAAGCCTAATCTGAAAGGCGATATTCGTGCTCCGGCACGTGAGAAGTGTTTGTGCAGAAGTGTCGCGCGTTGTGGAAGATGTGTGCAATGTTCCGCGCGTAGTTCAGCGCGGCCAGGTTCTTCGGCGCGGGTATCGCGCCCTCGTCCTGACCGATCCTCGCCACCGTGTGATCCATCGGCGAATTAGCTCGGCGGGGAGACGGGATTTCGTCCTCTCGGCCGCAGGATGTTCGGAGAACGAGCCCGGTGTGCTGGGGTAGCCGCCGCGCCAAGCCAAGGTCGATGAGGACTATACCGCGAAGTGCACTCCACCTGCGGGTGCGCTAGTGGTAGCGCCGCCTCGGAGGAGCGTCAGTGACCAATTCGTCGGACCTCGGACAACGTCGCCGTAGGCGATGTCGTAACGTGAGTCGCAGTTATTATATACCTGGCCAGGTTTCGTCGCGCAGACTTAACGTTCCCGTGCTTTCGTTTCGCGTTTAACTCGGTACCGAGCGTATTATCGAATAAGTTATAGTCGTAACACTGCGTGGGTGAATCTGTGGGATCTGGTCGGGCGGAGCAAGCACTTACTCTTTTTCGTCGTGACGCTATATTAGTTGCTCAGACGAGATCCCAGAGATTAATCTCAACTGGCCACAAGGCCCTTTAAGTAAGCCAATTGTGTCACTGCGGCATTCCGAGGCTGCCATGTCAGCGCGTATGAACTGAATACAATTAAATTATTTATTGTAGATGTTGTTTTAATTGTCAGCCTGGTAAAAACCATCAAGTATCTGAACGGTCCTTGAAACAATAGTCCGACCTCTGCTGAGAGATATCCGGTCCAGCGAGAATAGTCCAGTGAGTAAGTATTTATATAAAAGTAGTAGTTCATATGCATCGGGACAGAGAGCTTCACATTTAATTAACAACTCCTGCCGTTTCCTCTCCTTTCATTTCAATTGTCAATTTTTGACACAACGAAAAAAAAAAAAACAGATTTTGGCGGGTGGCAATGAATTAAAATGTTATGTGTATATTTAATTAAAAACTAAATAAGTTGTGGTGTTGTGTATTCAGTGCTTGTAAGACTCTAATAGTTCTTTGCTTTGTTGAAATGACAAGTAAATTGTAAGGCATTCACGAGTAACACAAGTTCCGCGACTGTGAAGTGTTATATTTCTAATTATAATTTGATTCATCTGTACTTATCTGTTATTAAAGTCATTAAACGTGACAAAGTTTTCTGCTTTTCTTACAATTAACATAACAGTATTTACTCCAGAATGTTGGTAATAATGGTAAGTAAAAAGTACTAATAAGTAACTAAAAAAAATATTCACTTGCAAAATACTCTTTCTATTCTTAGCACTATTATCAAATCAAATCTTTCTAATTATTCATAACACTTATTGTTGATAGTCAAAGAAAGTAAATAAATTAAAATAAAACACACTTGGACAATATTTGTATTTATAGGTATGTACTGGTAGTAGGTAATGTATAAAACTAATTCAGTGTGTTTATTTCTATTGTTTCATCCTCCTAGCCTTTGTCCCATTTTTTGAGAATGAATTCTCAATCGGGGTCGGCTACCTAAATCCCAAGATGTGGCGTAAGCACTAGTTTTTACGAAAGCGACTGCCATCTGACCTTCCAACCCAGAGGGGAAACTAGGGCTTATTGGGCTTAGGTGGTTTCCTCACGATGTTTTCCTTCACCGAAAAGCGAGTGGTAAATATCAAATGACATTCCGTACATAAGTTCCGAAAAACTCATTGGTACGGGCCGGGTTCGAACCCGCGACCTCCGGATTGAAAGTCGCATGCCCTAACCACTAGGCTACCACCGCTTTTTTTGTTTATTTCTATTGTTTATGGAACCTATACTTTTTTTGTTGCCGAGTTGCCCTTGTTTGAATTATTGGGTATGTAGTTCGGACACAGCAAGCAATATTCAGAATAAAAGAATAATTCAAATGACTAGTACGTATTTAGGCAAAAAAGTATAAAATATAATGCAGTGCGGTGTAGTGTAAAGTTAATGATTCAGTTAGTAAAAGTAAATTACATGACATTCGTTAAGAACTCGAGTGATAAACTGATAACAATTATTTTATACTTACTAATTGTACATTCAACATATTTCTATTTTTGAACTGCGGCTTCTGTTCGTGTGGCGGTGAAAATATTTGTACGTGCGTGTAGTCGATGGCTCCCAATATGTTTGGGAGCCCGTATTTGCCAAGGAAACCGTCAGCAACTGCACGCCGGTGCCGCTCGCTGCCCGGTAATTTCACTGGAAGTTGAACTTATTTGATGTAAGCCACATAATTAATTTCTTTTTTTCTACTTCTTGCTGGGATTTGTAGTAAAATGGTAATCTTGATGCTACAATTCCTTGAGGGTCAATTAAACTTATCCCTACAACTACAAGGGACTTTATTCCAGTCATTTTATGAGAGAAAAATGTAAAATAATAATATTGCTACATCAATCTCACCTTCTATTTACTGCCTCTGTAAATTGACCCAGGTAAAGGCTTACAGTCGACTGGGCAATTGAAAGGCCATGATCCTGCCTGGTCTCATGCTGATAATTGCCATCAGCCAATAGGTGTAAAGATGTTAGCACCTATACTACAATAAAAGAAATTAATTGTTTTGAGCATATTTTGTCTACAGCCTTTTATTTTAGAATGATTGGGTTCTAATATTAGTATTAGAATAAAATAATTTTATTACAACAACAATTTTTTGTTGTATTTAGAAAGTTGTAAGTATTAGGTACAAACTAAAACCAGTTAAAAGTTATTTATACTAATGTATCTTTTTAGGGTTCCATACCCAAAGGGTAAAAACGGGACCCTATTTCTGAGACTTCGCTGTCCGTCCGTCCGTCCATCCGTCTGTCACCAGGCTGTATCTCAAGAACCGTGATAGCTAGACGGTTGAAATTTTCACAGATGATGTATTTCTATTGCCACTATAACAACAAATACAAAAAATAAAATAAAATAAATATATACAACCCCATACTCCTCCCATACAACAGACTTGTTATAGATTACGGTACGGATGGATGAGTACGTATAATCACAATTTAGCAAGTAATTAATGTTATATACATTAAAATAATTAATACTTACGCTTGATTTCCGACAAATGTGATGAGTTCGTTTCTAATAATTCTAACACCTTTACGTCACCTTTTGACGGTTGCATTCATTATGTCATTTAAACAGTGACACAATTTTAAGATAAATCGACAAATTTAAGTTTTGGCTTAAGATGGTGCACGGCACGATAAATAAATCAGCTTGATTGTCTGTGTCTGTGAGTTTTAAAAATATACGAGTTAACCTGTAAAAACGTCTCAAGTTTGAGAGTCAAACATTCTCTTGTATATAGCCAGTGTTGCTGTTTGGTTCCATTTGTTGCGTTTTTCGGAACTTTCGTTATTCCTGCGGAACTTGGAAAGAGTTTCGGTTTTTAGTACATGTATCGTAGCTTTTTAAGTCCAAAACTTTTTAACTTCACTTTTTTACGTTGAAACAGTCCTGAAATTCAGTAGGCACTTCCAAGATCCATCATCAAGTCAATTATATGGTGCTGGCTCTAAATGTTCATTGAGGAAAATCGAAATCCGAAAACCGCACAAGTCTGCGTCGAACCAATCTTGAGATCTAGTAGGCAAGTCCCATCATAAGACCCTGACTTAAGGACAATGGGTAACCCGTAGTTGTATAGTATAATCAATATATATATATATATATAAATAAAATATATGTAAATCGGTTTACATTTTACGGAGAAATTCGGTGCACATACGTAGGTACAAAAATATTCAATACTTATGAACTTATACAAAAAATAACCTTTTTCAAAATACGTCCCTGAAAAACGGACTATTTCAGGAATACTGACGTAATTTTTAAGTGTAGTAACCTGCAACACTGAATGCACAGAAACGTCACACTATGGTCATGAATAAATTAAAAAAAAAAGAAACGTCACACGTCAAAGAAAAGACGAAAGAGTACATAAAATAATAATAAAATAATAGTTATTTGACTATTACCCGTAAATATTACAGCCGCTGCACTAATCCCCTGAAAAGGAAACTACCAATTTATGGCGGTCCATACACTCATCGCCGATTAACAGTACAATGGGCCACGTAAATTGAAGGCAAAGTCTTGCTGTTCTGCTTTGAAAGTAAAGGTCGGAAAAATCTGTTCAAGCATGGAAAACTGTAAGTACTTACCAAGTTTCTATTCCTAAATAAAAATGATCCAATGACTCAACATGTTTCACTTCTTCTAAGTAGTTACATTTAATGCAGAAATTGTATTTTGTAAAGTATTACATAGACTATGTACTTGTATACTTATTAAAGCTGTATGGATTAATAGGTATATACAAATTGAGATTCAAATAGGTTTGAAATCTGTTTCATAACGAAGCATTGGTTTGCTTAAAATTAAAAACAATTTTATTGGAAATTACATTAATAATTGCTTATTAATCTTATTATTTACTGTCTTAATTAAATGAGTTCATTCATAAATGGGCCATTCATTTGTGCAGCCCATAGTACAATATAATGAAATATTTTTTTGTCATATAATTTGGCTAATCAATAGATATAATAACAACATTAACACATTTTGTCTAGCAATATGTAGGTATATAATGATGTCTAAGTGTATTGGACAATGAGAAGCAAATGAATTAAATTGTGGCATTAAAATGTATTGTGTCAACCCGATTGAGTTGAAATTTCTTTTCAATTAAATTAAACTTTTTTAAATTAAAGACATAGTATTTTAGTTGGAAATTCTGTATTAAACTAATGCATGGAGCGTGGCTTGGCATTTTTATACATACAATAATATCCTTTTATCTTCTTTTCAGAGTAGCAGTAAGTCTAGTATGGGCCTTAACCGTGAGTTACTCCAAGCAGCCAAACATATTACCAGTTGCCGAAGGAACTGAATGTTATAACACTCCAGGAAGAAAACTGTCATCCAGCTTACAGCTAGCTCACACTATTACATTTCAGTTAATATTACAATGATATGCATTTATATAGTTGACGACGCGGTTGGCTCGGCTTGAGCCGGCGGTCCTGGTTTCGAATCCCGGCCAGAGCAAATATTTGTGTGATAAACTCGAATATTTGTGCTTGGGTCATGGTTGTTCTATGTATTTAAGTATATATTTATCTATATAAGTATGTATATCGTCATCTAGTACCCATAACACAAGCCTTCTTGAGCTCAATTTGGAACTAGATCGATTTGTGTGAGGTTGTCTGATATGTATTTTATTTATTTATAGTAAAAGCATTGTATATATTATATAGAAAATATTTAAGCTTAATATCAATTAAGCCAATAAGAATACTTAAGATCAACAGTCTCTCCATTAATAATAGTAGAATGCTTATAGTACCTTTTGTTAGTCACACATACTTTGGAAGCTATTAGCATTCTAAACCGAGAGCAAGGTGATTATTGATTAAAATTTATGATTAAAATTAAGTATATATATGGTTATATATGGAAGCTTTAATACTCTTATGTTTAATTAATGCCAAAAATTTAATAAATTAGTGAATGGCCTAGGCATAATTTTAAACAAGAACCAAGTCGAAATGCCTTCATGAAATAATCACTACTACTACTAAATAGAAATAATCTTTAAATTTAAAATTACTTAGTGAATTGTTATTGATAGTCACCCATTTATCCTGCATAATGATTAGTCTGAATAAACAACACTTTGTATTTATGCTGTTTTTTTTTCATTTTTCCATCCGCCAGAAGAGATATACTTTACGAGCAAAATAATAAAGTTACTGTGCAAACCTTACTCTAAGCAAATGGCAAGCAGTGAGTGAGTGTTGGTAATATGTGCGTCAGCTGCCAAGCAAAGACACATATAGACAAAAGTAGTGTGTATTTCAGTAAGTATTGTAATTTGGCACAAACCGGTAGTCAAATTGTTAGCTAGTTTTGATGCTGATCGTACGAGTTCTACAGGTTTAAGTCGTTATAACAGCGACAGCTACGCTTGCATAACACGTCGCACACATAACAGACAATCACACTAGTATCTCTGAGCATCAGGGTGATCAGCGACGCGACAACGTCTCTTAACGTCCTTTGAACATTGACGTCCCGCCGCATCATCTCAGCGCCCCTGCCTTGCCCGTCTAGCACAACAATAGTTCGTGACTCATGTGCTAGAGGTGCAGAGGGTGGTGCGAGGCGGTAGTGGATAGCGCGGCGATGGGATTGCGTTGTGCACCAGCCTCCGCGGTGACGCTGGCAAGACACCGATGTATGCAAGACGTAAGAGACGTAGTCGTAGTATCGACACCGTTCTAGCTATATGTCGTCCACTGCAAAGCAACATTTGCTTTGTCGCTCATGTGACGACGTCTTTGAGAAATAAAATAATAACACAAAAAATAACAGAAATAAATATTTATTATTCTCAATTGTCTGCCGCTATATAAGCAGACAGAGACAGTACGTAGATCCATCTCGAGATCATTACATAAGTGCCATCTTCTTCTCACGCGATCCAAGTATTTAATGCGACGAAATTCATCGTCAGGAAATCCGAAAGGGTTGCAGAAGTCCATTATGGTGTTCCGGTGTATTTTTCTTCTACATCTTCTAAGCTTCTCTGCATAATTATACTGCGGCTTGATGATAGTCACAGCGGACCATTCTGCAAGTAATTAGTGACAAATGAGTAATATAATAACAATTTAGCAAGTAATTAATGTTATATTCATTGAAATAATCAATACTCACGCTTGGTTTTCTTAAAAAGTGAAGATTTCATATTAAACTTCCTTTGTCACTACCTTATTAGCTCGACGACAAACTAAATCAATTTTCAGTCAGATTATCACGCTTTGACATTGACATGTGACATAAAATGGACAACCATCGTAGGAAATTTGATGATTAATCTTGGATTTATCTATGTCACGTGCGACCATCTTAGCTTTTATGGATAAATGCTTTGACGTTCATCTATCGTGTGATAAACGTAACCATCATAGCGTTAACACGACGGTAACCTATGTATACCGGGCTGTCAAAGTTGGATGCTTTGTTATAAAGTGGACGACCATCGTAGGAAATTTATGCATATATCATATATCTCGTGATGTCACGTCAGAATGTCAGTTTACCGTGCAACCATATTACCAAATCATGACAAACGCTTTATCACTTATTTATCCCGTGATAAACGCAACCATCATAGGCCCCCAGGTTTTCGAGTAAAGAGGTTATTGCGGAAATGAGGAGGGTTGATTTTCATCGTTTCATTTTATTATAAATTGAAGTTAATATTATTTTTTTGCTGAATCCGCAGTTCTCCTGACATTATGATCCGTCAAAAACCATTTTCCAATACAGTATTAGAATTTTAACATAGATTCACGAATTGTGTTGTTTATTATTTTATTACAAAAAGTAAAATAAACATAAAATGAGATATATTTTTTTTACACGCAATTCAATAATTAAAAAAAAATATACCTACTATTTTAAATTGCTAGTATATAGATACAAAGATCAATGCGCAAAGAAAAAATAAATTGTCCTTACAGGTATTGACGTTGGACCGGTAATCCAAAGGTGCCGAGTTCGAGTCCTGGTGTGCACCACGTGTGATCGCAGTTAAAGAAATTCTTTGGATTCATACTTACCTATCTATACCTACATAATTTTAAATTGTGTGTCAAAAGTGGTGGCTTTTTAAAACATTTCGAAACATAATTGTGTATTGAAATATTTAAATATTAATTTCAATTTTGCTGTCGCCAATTAAGAGGCCTTATTCCATTTACAATTAATTTTTTCATATTATAACAAATATATTGATAATTTCAACGAACTTTTTGAAGTGAATAACACTTTTCCCCAAGTTCTAGGTAGTAACGTAGCTATTTCATGCTTTTACTGCGTGCAGTCGAAAATATGTAAGTAGAAAAATCTAATTTTCCGCGTGAATTTTGTCAATTTCGAGTAGTTTTTGAACCAAAAATTATCAATGAAAAATTCAAACTGTAGGTTTCTAATATATACCGATAAATCCCAATAGTCCTGTTCTAGGTAGTAACACTAATAATATGTTAAGGAGCATGTATAATCAATATAATCATAGAGAAAAATGTCTAAAACAATCAGCATTTTAAAAAGAATAAGGCCTCTTAAATTGTAAGCATTGAATGACTTTGGCTATCTGAGGACCCATGTCATTCTGTCAGTCGCTGAGCTGAAACGTTTCGGTGCTGGTTGTTGTGGTTAATATGACATTATGAGCTACAACAGGTTTTCGGATTAAGTGGTTTGTGGGAATTGAGGAGGGTTGATTTTTATCGTTTATTTCATTATAAGTTGCCAGGTCAAAACGATTTTCCTTGCTGTTGATATAAGCAATATTTTTTTAAAGCAAAATTGAGAACTTGCTGATAGGTCTATTAGGTTATTAACGATCTAAGTATACAATATTGGTCTTCACTTTAACACAGACGACTATATTGGTTCCTTTTACATAATTCACGAAAAACATATTTTGACTATATTTTTTTTATGGAGAACGAATCACTCGCAGTCGCATCTTGTCAAAACGTGACGGATGCTTTGTCACTTATTTATTGTATGATAAACGCAACCATCATAGGCCCCCTGTATGGGAATTACTATAATTAGACTGTTCTGTAACTCAGAAAGTGACCGTTAAACTTCGATATCTCTATGGAGCGCTGAAAACGCTTCATACAGATGCCCACTTAACAAGTTACGTCATCGCCTGGACTAGGTATAAATGTCGCCATGGAAAAACAAGTAATTTGCCATTTTGATAGCGGAAATTGTTTTTATTCTTTAAATACATACACGGTTGCCATAATTTCTTTTTATTAAAACGTCTGCTGTGTAAGCCAAATGTTTACAATGAAGCGAAAATTAAGAAAAATTTAATGGTTCAGGTACATAAAGTTCGAACCTGCGTATCCAACGAACCCCTACCTGAACCATTATTTTTTCCATTTTTCGCTTCATTGTAAACATCTAGATGTCATACAATTTTAAAACAATATTTTAGGTTTTATTGAATCATAAAGATTCTAAAAAAAAACCAGAATGTATTTCTTTAATTTTTACGAGCGTTACGTAGTGGAAACAATCATTCGTGAATAAAATTTTGGGACACATGTAAAAATGCAATCGATTCTGAGTGGAAATAACCCAAAACCAGCAAGTTTTTTTTTCCCACGCTAAAAAAATAAAACCGTTATAACTTCCATTTGTAATAAACATCCAAAGATCAAGTCAAACATTAGCAAAACAAACCAATTAGCAAACCACCTCACACTCTGAATCCCTCATTAATGGAACAAAGGACATTAACCCATATCGCGGTAACGATCCTAATCATTCTAATGAACCCCTAATTGCTACAACTTGGCAAAATTCATAAGTCGGCAAAAGGATACGAGTATTAATATTACCTTGACTACGTATGTATTGAAAAGCTAAAGGAGTCACGTTGACATATGCCGAGCGATATAATATTATATATATAGGGTTAGGACCAGACATAGAAGTTCGTGGCAATAACGTGAATTAACTAGGGACAATCCTTCCGAAAATTATCGATAACTGAATACTTATTATGACATTTCATAGTAGCTATTAAGTTCACTGGATAAATAGAAATTAACTAAAATATGCTGATTTCTACCCATCAATGTTACTTATATACTTTTTAGGGATATTAAAATTCAAATAAAAAACAACTTTATATTTTTTTAATATTCAATCGAATAATACTCGTATACGGTATATAACCTCGTATTATTCATAATACGTTATCTTATCTCATAGTCATAACATAACTACTGTCATAAGAAAGTACATCTTATCGATAAAATAATAATCGTGTGGCTCTTCCTAGCAAAATTTTATTCGTGCCACCAACACTTCTATGTCTGCTTAGGACATTTGGTAGCGTACCGTGGTTCTAAAATCCATGGAGTCGATAATTATAACTTTTTCAAAGTCAAAGTCAAAGTCTTAAAATGTATGGAGATATATTAGATAACTTAAGAGATGCGGTTTCTGGAGCTTACCAAATTAAACCCAGAAACTCAAAAGACTTATGGACTCATATAGACATGACATATTTATGGCTATATTTATTACGTTCGAAAAAAAGTTAATGTATTATTACTTAACAAAAACAAAAAAGGCAAAACAAAGGAACAGCAAATAACAACTTAAACTAAGTACTATGGGCATGTACAATATTAATTATCATTCATATTTTCGTATTTATGCTGTTAACTTAGCTGACAGGTCGTCTTTTAACTATAAAAACCTGGAGTCCTGAAATTTAGATAAAATAATGACGTTATGGACAGGACATAATAATCTTAAACTATATTCAGAACCTTTTCTAATACTGTTTTCTTTTTCAGGTAAGCTAAAATCAACATATTGAGATAAAAACGAGAACAACAAAGGTAAATATGATATGAACTGTTTGTTTAAAGTGTACTTACTCGAGTATTACTGGAAATATTACAGAAATTTTAACCAACGATTTCAATTTATAAAATTTGCTGGATTTTGTCATAAATTATTTTTTATCCAACAAAATTAGCTACGTTTATAAGACATCTGTGATGTTATTTTTGTTGTAAATTATAAATGTTTATTTTTATATGTAACTCAGAATCTGTCATGTACCCCAAAAACAAAGGAACTTAGCACATGCTCAAAACTATCGTATAGCCTAGTAATACTTAGTATCCTATTTAGTTTCAAATGTCCGATTACATCGTGGATTGGCTCCTCACCGACTGTGCCCGCTGGGGCCGCGCCAACTTTTAATGCGGACACTTGCTCAACAGCCGCCCTGATGGAATAACTAACGAATTCTATAATGAGTTCATCTGAGCCCTCCACTGTAATTAATGGTACCTTATATATTAATTACTAGATGACGTCTAAGTCTACGTGACCCTCCTTTTTGGCCGAAGTCGAGTAAACATACCATGGACACGGACCGAGGGTCTCGACCCCGAACGGAATAAAACCAATATTGTTGCATTTCTATATCGAGTGCAGAATAGATACTGGTATAGGTAAAGACTAAAACTACATTGGTATGAAGCGATGGCAGCTGGCCTTGTTTCATAAACCCACACTCACATTTTAAAAGCCTTCATTATGTAATAGTTGCACATCTGTCTGTATCTTAATAGAAACGTATATATGTCCAAATATAATTAAAAAGGTACTCAACAATATAGAGACTCCTTCAATGTGGTCTGTCCTGAATTTAGTAGGTACATCCCTTTAGAAAACGAACTAGCATTATAACATAATGTTAAATGTAGATTCTAATTAAGATTTGGTTTAAACGAGATCTGAGAGAGAATACGCCGAATTGGTATGAATTGGTAGATGAAATTAAATTTAGTTACGTAAGTCGTAAGTGTTCTTTTATATGTAACTTGACCAAAGTCCCTAAAAAGAAAATAGCTAACATGTTGACTTACCTAGCCTAACTTAGGCTGCATTTCCACCGGAGATGTGCGAGGATGCGTAGCGCGGGATGTGTTTTTGTTAACCAATGGAATAACTTCATTTACTTATCCTCGCTCAGCGTAACTGATTCTATTGGTTAACAAAAGCACATCCCTCGCTCTCGCTCCACATCCTCGCACTGCTGGAAACGCAGCCTTAGGGCCTTATCACACTTGCGATTTGCGAGCGTATTTTCTATACAAATAAGCGACGCGGCGAACACGCTGCGCGATCGCCTTCATACAAAATACGCTCGCAAATCGCAAGTGTGATAAGGCTCTTAAGCAATAGGATGATATTGTCAAGCATTCAAAAAAAGATCTGGCTTTAGAGGAAAAAGAATTCGGCGAGTGATAATCCGATGAAATTAAATACTTTACGAAAAATAATTCGGTGAAAAGTCGGTCGGTGTGCTCGGTTGGCCACCGGCGCGACTGCTCAGGGGCCCTATGATGGTTGCGTTTATCACGCGATAAATAAGTGATAAAGCATCCGTCACGCTTTGACATAATGCGAGTGTGAGTGACATATGCTTTGTCACTTATTTATCACGCGATAAACGCAACCATCATAGGCCCCCAGTTCGAAACATGTCGAGCGATATTCGACGCCTACGACGTAGGTAAACCTGTTTCGTATGTTTTAATAATTGTGAATGTTTTTACCATCCATTAGTATCATTAATTAAAATTTTAGTAGGTAGGTGTTTCTTTTATACTCTCGCGGTTTGTACACCATAATTAACACAAACGTTAAATTATGAAGGTAAATAAGGAATATCGTGATAAACACGTTATAATTTGTGTTAATTAGATTTATTACGAATGTATCATATTTACGTGGAATTTTTCAAAAGGTTCCTTTTGCGATGTCGACTATAATTATAATAATAACCCGATTTTTCGTTTTTTTTTGGGAACGGTTACGAAATTCACTGCACTAGATGCTAATTCACAATAAAATGAAATAGTTATTGTAGTGTATCTCACACAATAAACATAAGTATCGACAACTACATAAGCTACAACGACATAAGCATACATTCCTAGCTACACCTGCGGGTAAAATTGTATCACAATTTATGGCTAAATAAATAAATGAAAAAAAAAAAAAAAAAAAACTTTAAACACAAAAACATAAGCAAAAATTACCAGAAACTTCCACCTTGCCCTTAATTTGGCAATTCAGGTACAGTACGTGAGATCTTAGAAGAACATTCGGGTTCGGGTGAAAACTGAGGTTCTTATCTGGATCGCGTATGAGCGAGCGAGACAGGTATAAAACCCAAATATTCTTCGATCTTACGTACTGTACACCAGTATTCTTATCATGAGTTAACGCGATCGTACTTGCGAGAGCCTTAAAGTACAGCGCGCAGCGCCTCTAGCGGTTAGTTTGTAAAACTACAATTCTCTATATAAATCGTGGCCTCAAATCTGTAAACTAAGTACGTTAAATTAAGTATAATTTTTAGTGTAATCCTATTGACATATACAATTTTAGTTTGTCAATAAACGATTGAATTGAATTGAATTGAATTTACGTTGTCTCTAGGGAGTACGGTCACTGTAAACCCATGGTAAGGGTACAGGACGTACTAACTCTTTGACCATCTTTTTCTATTATTTTTCGAACGAGAATTGTTTGCTCTATTCAACCTTAACGAGACTTGATCTATCGATCTTCGTTTTTTTGGTCAAATTAAGGGTTAAACAGCTAAATAAGGTAATTGAGAAAAGTGTATGGGTGTTCTCGTTAAATTATAAAAGCCGATGCTGATTTAAACGAACGATTCAGGGCAACAACTGATCCAAAAACAATGCAGCCACGGAAAAACATCATGATTTCCTTAAATAAACATTGAACGGTTGATTTACTTTGGTGCGATGTTTCTATAAGTTAATTGAGTAAGTACATAATTGAAACCAGTAGGTAGTTGATTTGAATACCTGTCAACGTATGAGCTTCCTCGCACAACGTATCAGCATAGCTGTTCAACGAGGAAATGCTGCCAGCATATTCGGTACCATGAAGATGTTACAAAATTAAAAAGAATTATGCTTATAGCGGTATTTGAACCCACATCTCTAGTATCTCTATTGATTCTCAACGTACTTTGAGATGATGGTGCCGAAAAAGTCAGAATCTCTACAGTGGATGGCGCTATAACAAATGAAGCAACTGGTTGAAAAGTTGGTTCACGCTAGCAGTTGCTTTAATATAATGTAAATAACAGAGCTTTGCTTAAAATCTTGAGTAAAACGATACCTCATTGACTTGGAGACTAGATTAAGTCAAGTTAACCGACAATAATTTACTACTTCTAGTCTACCGAGTACACCAATTTAATTGCTGAAATGGACCTCAAACGCTATCGCGTATCTCTTTAAGCCGCCCTAAATTTCAATTAACAAACCAAATTACAGTAAATATCGAAACGATCCAATCGGAACGGTAATTGTATGATGCAACCGTCACTACGTGCATTAACAGCTGGCAACGATGCTTGCATTATCGCTCGGCACTAGAGATGTGGTCGCGAGCGAGTGATTGTAATTAATTTAATATATCTTTTCATTTCTATCAGCAGCCATTAGATTTGGGTATGTATTTCAGCGGACATCTAAAACGAAACTAGCAGTCTAACCTAACCTAACCTACAAATATGATAACCTTGAGTTTTTTTGGCTGCGTGATCATCACTGTCGTAACGGCTTCATCATTTCAAACATCTATGCATTGCAGTTCATCTCAGTTTTACTTGCACTTTTAGATTTTCAGTCTTTCAGTCGATCATTGAAGGATAAATCACTCACTAAATCAGTACATTTTGCATTTGATTACATTTGGTTTTAGTAGTGTGTTTATATTTTCTAATTAATTTATGTAGTTTACTTATTATATATAGTTATTGTAAAAACCTACCCTAGGAATGCTAATAAATAATGGAATAAATTAAGTTTAAAACTGCTGCGGAAGCTTCTTAAAATATGTAGGAATACATTATTTATTGATACGATGATTATGATCAAGCTGTTTGAGTATGTAGATCAACTGAGCAAAATCAACAATATTAGTGGGACACAAGTTAAGACTCTCAAGGGTCGATGATCAGATCCCGAGGTTTTTGGTGCATCAATGATTTGACACTACGCCGTCTGTAGGCGTCAAATCATTAGTGAACCAGAAACTCCGAAGTATGCAGATGATATAAATCAATCTTTTCATTTGAGTGACACGTTTTGCGCTTGTCTACCTAGCAATTAACAGAGCCTTCTAAACGAACCGAATCCAACTGTACCGCTCCGCGACAGAGCAGAGAATCATGTAGTGGATACGCGGACATGACGTGCTAGATATGGGGAAATCTCAATGACTGTGAGTGTCATATGTGACTGTCGTTTCAGTTCCAAAATCACCGTGAAATATCACTGACTCGAATCAAATCAAACGTCTGACACTGATGAAGAGATTAACGGAATTTTAGGCCACATGATGTTACTTGCATGGAATAATTTACATTATTTAGGTATCTAGAAATACGTCAAGGCTAAATAAATAATAAATATCGGACAACCTCACACAAATCGATCTAGTCCCAAATTAAGGTCAAGCAGGCTTGTTTTATGGGCACGACGACGATATACGTACTTATATAAATAACTATACTTAAATACATAGGAACAACCATGACCCAAGCACAAATATTCGAGTTCACCGCACAAATATTTGCGCTGGCCGGGATTCGAACCCGGGACTGCCGGCTCAGTAGGCAGATGTCTACAAACTGCGTTAAACGCGTCGTCAAATACGGCGGCGATAAATGTGAGCTAGGAGTGGAGGGATGACATTGTTGATCTTGTAACATTGGTCCTTAGTGGAACGTTGCCCGGATACTTGAACAACAAATCACAGTGATTTTTCATCGTTCCCTCTATCCGCATCGTTCCCACAAGAGCTAGTGCAGATACGCGAAACCATCAAGCGTTCTTCGGCCATTACGGAATGGACCGTAGCGCAAAGGTTTAAAGCGGAACATCCACTATGCTGCGTAGCTTGGATGTTTTCCACTTATCGTCAGCGTCATCGGGCAACGCTAATTGACAGACCCGCATGGTTGTCAATGCTTTGCTTGCTTTCGATCGCGCCATCAAATTTGCGACTGCACTTCATTCTAGGCGAGTGTTTGCGGAGCGCTGCGGTCGGTCCGGACCGGGTTTTGTTCTGGTTCTGTTTGGGAATTTAGGGCGGGCGTTCAATAACATTCATACAATGTATGCATTTCATATCGGACGGACTCATTGTTCATGTATTTCTATTTGAGTGAATCCTGAACTGTAGGTATTATGCTTTGTGTTGGTGAGACGGGGCTGAAATACTTTGATGTATTCTAAAAGTGTTGCAATCCTTCATTCATATGCTACAAAATAAATAAATATTGCTAATTCGTACAATAAGTAAGATCGCCTGTTGTTTAACTCTGCTTGTTGTTGTGGTGTCTAATATTCCTTGATGTTTGAGGTGTACAATAAAGAGTATTTGTATTTGTAAGTAGCCTACTACGGTATAAACCTTCGTTTTCACAGATTCATCATCATCATCATCTCAGCCATAGGACGTCCACTGCTGAACATAGGCCTCCCCTTTGGACTTCCATATATACCGGTTGGAAGCGACCTGCATCCAGCGCCTTCCGGCGACCTTTATAAGGTCATCTGTCCATCTTGTAGGTGGACGTCCTACGCTGCGCTTGCTGGTCCGAGGTCTCCACTCGAGCACTTTACGGCCCCATCGGCCATCTGCTCTGCGTGCTATGTGGCCTGCCCATTGCCACTTCAACTTGCTAATCCGGTGAGCTATATCGGTCACTTTAGTTCGTCTACGGATTTCCTCATTTCTGATTCGATCACGTAGAGACACCCCGAGCATAGCCCTCTCCATTGCTCGTTGAGCGACTTTGAGCTTTGAGATGAGGCCGATAGTGAAAGACCACGTTTCGGTGCCGTAAGTCATCACTGGTAACACACATTGGTTGAAGACTTTCGTCTTGAGGCACTGAGGTATGTCGGACGAAAAGACATTGCGTAGTTTCCCGAACGCTGCCCAGCCGAGTTGGATTCGGCGGTTGACCTCTTTCTCGAAGTTGGACCTACTTAATTGGACCACTTGTCCTAGGTAGATGTATGAGGTATGAGTCAACAACTTCGAGTACCGAGTTTTCAACAGAGACTGGGATGGGCACAACCTTTCACAGATTAGGCAATAAAAAATGCTGATGAGCGATGAACTTGTATTAGAGCTCCAAAACTCTACAATTTTGCTTTTCTGTATATTACCTATTATTTACTATGTCATAAACAACATCAAAGGCATCATACTTTCCACTTTTCATCATAATTATGAATTCTCAAAATTTTAAAGTAAACTAAGTACTCTCAGTAATTTGCATTCCCTCAAGGAAATTTCCAAGTTTTAGGGATCATTTACAATATTTAAGTTAATCCGTGCTTCCCCAGTTTATTATCATTAAGTTAGCTGCTTTTTAAGTTCGTCAAAATCAAATATTTAAATTGGAATTTATTTTCCTACTTAGGTGCGGTGCTACCAGCTCATCACACGGGAACACTATTTTTTTGCGGGATGAAAAGTAGCCTATGTGTTACTCCATGGTGTCAGCTACCTTCATAATATTTTTTATCAAAATTGATCCAGCCGTTTGAGCGTGAATAAGTAACAAACATACACATAAACACACTCACAAACTTTCACCTGTATTATAATGGTGTAATTTTATTAAGTCAGTTAGGGACACATACTTTCTAGTATGTCATGGCTGTGAAATGTGATTTTCATGATAATCAACGCTGTTTTGAAATGGTTGTGTATTGTTCATCATACTCATCATCATATTATCATCATTATCATCATCATTATCATAATCACTATCATCATCATCATTATCATCATCATTATCATCATCATTATCATCATCATTATCATTATCATCATCATTATCATCATCATTATTATCATCATCATTGGCTTGCTTTGTCTATAACATGAGTTAAGCAGAGTCTAATATAGTGCGGCATTTACGAAGATGGCCGGATAGCCCGATACGAGAGCGACAGCCACGACAAACAATAATTGACAAATAAATGTTGCGCCTATCGATGAAGGGGAAAAACTATACCGTGCATAGGTGGCCATTAGTCGTGCATGGGATTTGAGGCAGCCCTATGAGTCTTACATGCACACATTGACACTGACATTCAAGATTCAGTTAGTAGGCGGTGTCCGGTGACATAACCCTAGAATGCAAAAGTGCTAGTGTGCTTTCATATGGAAAAAATATGCATATGAATCATGTATGCGTTATAGAATGTCAGTAGCGGTCAACTACCAATCTTAAAATATGATTTATCAGAATGTTGCGCAATCCTTCGTTCTTATGTTTGAAATAAAAACTAAATCGAATTGAAAAGAACTTTTTTGTATCACTATAGATTGTTTTGGCTTTATTATGCGAAAACTATTTGAATTCGCAGAATATTTAGCCCTGTTCACTTTTAGTTTACATTCGATGGCTCTCAACGGTCAGTAACCAAGAAACAATCCTTGTCAGTAAAATAAATTAGTATTGATGAAAATTCGCCATCATTCCAACACAATCATTATTCACTACGGTACACTGAAACTACTGTTTTCCGACTTAAAAGCTAACGAACGTACATTACTTCGCTTTCCGATTCATTGGGACTTCCCTTTCAACTTACCACCTGCAGGCATGAAATTTTACGACCAATATTTCTAATAACTGCAATGCGTCGTTCGAAACTATAACAAAACCAACTGTAGTATCTAGAGAGTAAGATTCTTTTCATTCGAGCGTTAGATCGAAAAAACTTCTAAATAACTTTAGCGGGATTGTATCGCGTCGATAGACTTGGTTAGAATTTGAACTTTGGCTGTGTGGAGTTGGGTGGAAAATCTGTGTTCTAGATTCCGTTTGATGAGGGTGCGAGGATTTTATCCTCCTTTATGCCTCATCGAATGAAGTGTCATTGTGTATTCTCGTAAAATTGTTTAACACGGCGACTGAGCACATTGTTCGGTGAGCGTGTTGATAAAAATGTTTCTGGCTCATTTCGCTGTTTTGTGATGGTGCTGGAATATGTTTTTGAAGATTTCACTGTTCAGGAAGAGTTGGTCTAGACGCCGTTTGACCTATTTGGTTGTAATGTGATGTTAATCGTGTCAGGAAGTGACGTCCAAGGAAATACTTACTCTAAATAAAACTATGATACTCGTACAAACATTAAATTTTGTTCCAATTTATAACAGGTCTATAATAAGGGGACCTACACAACTAAAATTTAGAAGAATGCAAGCAAAACTGAGATGAAATCAATGCATAATGTAAATAATGAAGCAATAACGATAAAGTTTATCACGCTGGCAACAAAACTAAAGGTTATTATTGTAGGTTAGGTTAAGGTTTGGTTTCTAGTATCGTTTTAAATGTTCGCTGAAACTGAAAACATACCTCAATCAAGTGGCTCATACTGTTAAGAACAAGTATTTGTGAACACGAACATCGTTAGTTTCTAAGTCTAGACTTGTTTTTATCTGCTCTTGCTATTATAACATTTATAACAGTATCCCATCCTTTACCTATACCTTAATTTAAGTCTAATCCGATTAGTGTATGGTTGGGTGACTTGATATTATTTTCGTATATCGAATTTCTTGAGGTTCTTGAGGTTGCCATCGCAGTTCTCATAATATAGTATAATATATAATAAGCAAGGTTAAAGGGCAAATAACTCGATAAACCGATAACCGATGACGTAGAAATATCCTCAAACATAGAAGTAGCCTCAGGCCTCATTGAACATTGAATATGTTCAAAAATTTTAAATAAGTTCGCCTTTACACGTATGTTATTTGTAATAGATCTATTTTTAACTAATAAAGTGGTAACTTACTGAAATTGCTATAACAAAGATCAATACACAAAGAAAAAGGTTAAATACCTTTAAAAAATTAAACACGAGTAGGAACAGGGATCAAAACATATTATGAGGAAATTGAAAGCATAATTATGCACAGTGCATCTCTAGTCGAAAGGTTAACACGTTGGACCAGGGGGGTAATTCGGCAATTTTAGAGAGATTATGGAGATCTCTCCATTACATCGCCATCCGTCACTTTTGACGTGTCCCTATTTGACAAGTGGCGATATCCCTAGAACATCGCAACTTCGTCAATCCGGTCGCGCTTGATTTGCATTTCCTTTGTATGTGACGGCATAAATAATAACAGGCGCATACTTTAACTTGACCGTGCTGTGCGTGAAATTAGTCAGTTACGTTTCATTTAAAACGAAAATTCACATGCATGAATAGCATTTTTGACAATCATTATCGCCTTCGTATTTCTAAAATTGAGATGAGATATGTCACTTGAAGCTCATCGCATTTTAGTGACAGTTTAAAGGCGATATCACTGTTATCTAATAGAGTTTTGACGTTTTGCGATCTTTCAAACGGCGTTCTCGAATTTTGTCCCAGTAACCTAAATATACCGGGTTCGGGTCCCGATGTGGACCACGTATGCGCGCAATTAAATGTTTCTTTGCGTATTGATCTTTGGTATTTTCTACTATAATTTTTTTTTTTTTTTAGCCTGTTTGAGTGTCCCACTGCTGCTTCTCTCTGTTAGATTTCCACAACTCCCTATTGACTGCTGCTTCCGGCCAGTTTCCTAGGAATGAATCTAAATCGTCCCGCCATCTCCGTGTCGGTCTTCCTTGGCGTCGCCGCCCATCTTGCGGCACCCACTTGGTGACTATGTAAGCCCATCTGTCCGGGTGCATGCGGCTAACGTGGCCCGCCCAGTCCCACTTGAGTTTGGCGGTTTTTGCTCCAACATCAGCTATGCGTGTTTTGGAGCGCAGCGTAGTGTTCCGGACGCGATCTGTCCTTTTCACACCTATAATAGCAATAAAAAATGTGGTGTTAATTTTCCCACATAAAAAAAAAATATTAAAAATATGTTTCGAAATAAAATACTATGTCAGCAGTCACGTTTTAGAAAGCTGGTATTTCAGTCTAGTTTTTTTTAGTGCTCTGTTATTACGTGCTTATACAAGGTGTAGGTATTTTAACGCGTTCTAATTCCGCGCTCTGATGAGCTGCTTCCTCGATTCTGTGTAGTTATAATTACGTTTTGAAGTAATTTCTGGAAAATTCTCTCAGTAGCTCACACAGCGTATGAATGGAGGCCCTCACAATGGCCGACGACGCAGAGATGCCGGGCTTAATTAGCTTCTCTAAGTACCAGGGCGTGACGTCATACGTATACGTGTACACAGATAGGTTAGCACACTTATGTATGTCAAGGCATCAGGAAGGCTTAAAATTACGAATCGAGCCACGCGCTTAGAGTATCCTGTGAGATGAGTTTCTTTCGGCTTTTGTTCTCAACAGTGGTCTCCTCTTGTGAAACGCCGGTAGACTCAGAGATGTACAAGTGCCCTTGTGGCCTACTTGCAGAATAAAGTTCATTATTTAATTATCAATTGAAAACCAGGATCTATACCAGAATCCCTAAAACAATTTATCCTATTTTTGTTTTCCGAAATATCTTTTCTTTTAATTATTGTTCGTTCTAACGTTATTTGCCATAATACATGTGCCCTTATATTTTTAGTCCTAATTTTCAATGTCCTAATATTTATTTACCCTCATATTTCATGTAGTAAAACCCATTTTTCCTAAAGATTACATATTATAATTTTATTTGACATAAATATAACTATCAAATGTTCTAAGACCATTGCCCCAGTATTTCATACACTAATATATGGACGTAGATTCCTTTAAAATCCGTTCTGGCGATTCGTCGGCCACTGCCGCCGCACGCTCGCTTCGCTCACTCGGCTTGTGTGCTGCGTAGGGTCACAGCTCTTCCTAACACTCCTCCTCGCTTCGCTCGTTCTCGTACCTAACGAAGACCTAAGTCACGTATTTAACATTTAGGATTTATAAGTTGTATGTCAAACAAACATTAGGTCTTCCAATATTAGGATAAAATAGATTAAAGCATAAGAGTATTAGGTAATTTTATATAATAGATTTTGACTTTTAGGTCAAAAGACCGTTTAAGGCACAAGGGCAATATGGCAAATGAACATCAGATTAAAAGTGTTTAGGACAAACATGCTAGGGCAAATTATTTTAGGACAAAAGTTGTTAGGGATTTCGAAAGCGACCCGAAAACCAACTAGAATTGGTTCGCTTGCGCATTTCGAGGCTCGATGACAGATCAATGGCTGTCTGTCAACGGTTTTAACGACCCATTATTTGTTCAATCCATTAAAAGAAAACAAACAACTCCTTTGCACTTCTGTTCCCATTCAATATTGAACTCTCACAGCACGTGTTAGTATTATTTTTCCTATTACAATTCCGGTTAGGATCCGATAGTGCTAGAGTTAGCAGTTTTGTTTCGCCCGATACCAAACGAATTTGTTCACTGTGATTGTTTTTTTTTTGTGACTGCATTCGAGTTCAATATACCTACATATACAGCGTGAGTGTCAATATAACGCAAATATTTACTAGTTTCAAACGAAACTTTGTTTGCATTCACTAAAATGTTTGTGAAAACAAACTACAAACTTTTGCTGTCGTTTTATTATGGTTCTACATATGTGAAAACGGGCAGTTTAAAACTGTTTTTAATTTCTTTGTTTCATTTTGTTTGTATACTTTTTCTACAATATTGGTAGGAAATAAAACGTACTTATAATTTCAATGAGTTAGAATTTGTTCTTGTCTATAATGAACTATTGAAGCTTAATTTCAGAACGTATTGAAATATAATATCATGAAATCAAGAACCTAAATAAATTTTCATCATAATTTCTTTCGATGACTAATAAAATTGGGGCTTTAATATAAACTTGTAAAATTAATAGTGCTTAAACTTAAAATTCTTAAAGGTATTTTATTTAATGTTTTTCAATAATTGAGTGTGGGAAATTCAGTGCAAAAATAATTATTATAATTTAATTTACTTTGCCAGAGCAGATAATTGAAGCAATGACAGAAAATACCGAGGAATTAATTCCCTTCCAGGAAAAAGTTGTCCCTAGTGAATAGGAATTACCTACATTTTCATTTTAATATTAATATCGGCTCCATCGCTCTCTAACGTCCTACCGTGCTTTGAGAAATCCAATGCCTAAATTAGATAATCAAATAAAGTACTCACCTAAGAAAAACTGTGATGTCTTTGCAAGCTTCGACGTTTGTGCAAGTTTTGACTTGGACTTTTTTGGAATTTAATTTATTAAATGATATTGGAAATTGATTATATTACACTTATATATCTAATTTGCGTTATAATTTTTTTTTTGTGATATAATTTTTAATTTAATCTTCTTTGTGATAATAGTTAGATTTTTGTGTAAAGTGCCAAATAGTTAATTTACTGTTCTATTCTTAAGATGTAAATTAATTTGTATATATACCACTATTTCAAACACAATTTATATTGTTTATTGAATAATTGACTATGACTATGACTACTATGACTGTTTTTTTAATGGTTGTAATTAGAGAAGTGCCTTTTCTAAAAAAAAATGGGTGTAAACTAAATGTTTACAATGAAGCAAAAAATGCCTTAGGGTGGCGCTACAATGCGTCCCTAAGACATGCAAGAAGTAACTGGTTGAAAAATTCAATGGCTCTCGCATTAGGTTCAGTGGTCCAATAGGTCACCCGTGTTGGCCTGGAAGCCGTTGGTGACGCAGGTTCGAACCCGAACATTAATGGTTCAGACCAATTAATTTTTCGCTTCATTGTAAACATCCGGAATCTTTTAAAATTTTGTATGGAAGCTTTTGGAAATTTTCAGAAATATCTCTAGTTGTACCTACCTAAAATGTATTGTTTTAGCGTTTTCAACACCCGTCATTCCGCCATTTGAAAAATTTCGGAATAATACGAAATTTCATGTGAATCGGTTGAAAACTGCGACCTCTTCGCAAGAACAGCCGGACAAACAAAACAATTTTTGGCCAAGCTGAACGAAAGAGGCTTCACTCGCTCGGACAAAAATACGTTATAAGGGCTTGTGACGTCATAAAATCAGTAGCCAAAGGAAAAATTTGTAGTTATTTTTTTAATTTTTATGTATTTATTATTATTAAGTACCTATTATTTTTATTCAATAACAATATTATGTTGTGTGTGAAATCGATATCGTCACCTGTAATATGAATTAATGTAACCGCCAAAATGACGAAATTGAGTTAAGTATACAGTTCGTCTGTAAATTTGACGATCTATCCATTGCTGTCATTAAAATTACGATATCTTGAAAAAAATGTTGGTTACATTAAACAAAAATTGACCAGTTTTTTTAGTTTTCTGTATTTATTTTGGTGTATGGCACATTGTTTGTAAATTACTTAATATCAGATTAACGTAACCACAAGTATTGGCCAAAGTTGAACAAAATTCATTAATGTAAGACTCATCGGTAAATAAATGACTCTTACATTACTCAATTTACAGCACTTTATTACTGATTGACTGTTACGTTAGCTTCAAAGCTAGATAAAAATTATGAAATGGTTCTTACATTAAATGGGTTATACTTTTAGTTTTTGAACCAAATCATGTACATAATAAGGTACATAAATGATTTACATGCTCAGATTAGATAGGTAAAAAAATAAAATAAACGAGATTATAAGAAAGCAACCATTTAAAGTAAATTATAGTCTTATCTTGTCACAAATTGTGCTTACTGCAAGCTAGGTGAATATATAATTTAGTCAGTAACATTAAAGTTTTCGTAGTTTTAAAAGCAATTAATGCCTCTTACATTATTATTTGTCTTCCCAAGCCTCGAGTGATGACGGTTACATTAAAATTATGTAATTAATTTAGACGGACCTGGTGCTTACGTTATTTTGGTTACCAGGAACTTTGCGACCATCTCTTTCCTTTGCAGTGTTAATGAGTAGATACCGGTGAGACAACCATACATTTGCCTGTAGGAAGCAATTACAAACACTACCGCGTGCGTCTGTTTACAATTTGGTGTTGTGATGGATATGATAGCCACTTTAGTTTGTACCGACCAGCGATTGGATGCCGGTATTCGACTCCATACAAATACCGGTATTCAATTTCGGTATTTCGCTTATTATTACACATTTCTTTATTTTACTGAGCTAATTTCAAAGTTATGTACCAATACTTTAATTATATGTAATGGCATTTGAAATAAAATCTGTAATATTTTTTTGTAATTTTCATGAATACCGGGAACGATCCCTGGTTCCAACAATTCGTGACAAGGACAGTATTGTGCCTTTGCTTTGTTATACATCAATAAGTACAGTTAAAAATTACGAGTTAAGTACATTAATCGCTTTACATCAGGCGATCTGTTTGCTCGTTTGCCCTCTACGACATAAAAAATAAATAAATAATAATATTACACAAAAATAAACTTAAAAATAAAGGGAAATTTGAAAGAGATAAGTACTAAGTAAGTACTATAGAAATTGTTATCACCAAAAGGGAGTCGTATTTCTAAGGCGAAATGAAGTTCGTCGGGATTTCCAGTATCAAATAGAAATTGATGTTTTAAACTTTTTAAAGTTAAGTTATTTATTAATTAGCTATTATGCCTATTTATACCATGTCTAATTCTCGAATTAGGTACTTTTAATTGAAACAATCTGGCTTAATACATTTCGTTTTTAGGGAATCTCTTAAATGTCTGGTTAAACGGACTGTGAAAACTTTTTCTGTGAAAATCAGTCACTGCCACTACCATGTAGCAACATGTAGGCATAATAAAATGTATATACTTGTATATTATTTTTAGAAAACAAGGGACAGGAATGAATTATGGTAGTAATAGTGATATGGTGGAGGTTAGTGACATTGAGATACTCCCAATATTTTTTTTCAGTAGCCTACGTATCCAACGTAATGTCATTGTATTGATGCGATGATCCAATAAAATACGTTAACTATTTGCTTGCTCCTTAACCATTATTTTTTTCAGCCAGAGAAAGGCGTTGAGTTGGGCCATACTTTCTACTAATAACGGAACACCAATGATGCTTCAAATAAGTAGTTTGCGAGAAAACAGCAGCTTACAAGATATAAGAAAATCTCTAAATCCGTTTCAGCTCTATAAGAAAGATGTCCAAGCCCAATAGCGAAAGTATTCGAAGCATTTCAGTCGTAAATTTACCCCTTGACCTTCAAGTTCATAATAGTGATGTGAGAGTGAGTTACTAATTATGTGACGAAACATTTAGTCACCAGTTTGCCAAGAAATGGTCAAATTACTAATGAAGAATCAAATAAAGATCATTCGGCTAGTTTCAGACAGGGACAAGCCTTACACTTAAAATAGGACTTAAGCTTTGTAAAGACAAAATTGATTATATAAACGAAATTATACAACGTAAAGCTGAAATTTAAACTTAAGTCACTAAAATCAAAAGGAGGGAGTTGATGAATGGAACAGAAAGAAGGTAATAAATACGAAGAAAACTATATAGAAAGAAATAAAAAAGAAAGAGAAAAAGGGAAAGCAGAATGTGCAGTAAAAGTCGTAGGTAAAAAAGGTACATAAATATTGTAGAAAGGGGAGAAAGAAAAGCAAAGTGAGGAAAAACAGTAAGGAAAAGTATCAGATTGGAAAGAAAATTAAGTGTTTTTTTAATACTCTTTAAATCTAAAGGTGTCTTTACCAATTTTGGTTTTTTATAAACAAAAAATAAACAGTTTCCCGCTTATAAACCGGTTTTTATCACGACTTACTATCCTGCCACTAATTAAATGAAAAAACAAGAAATAACTCTATGTTAAACCTTATTACAATTGGATAAGTTTAAAAATTCCATAGCTGAATTCCTCTAATGTAAGTCCACGTTTTGAAAATGTGTGTCCCTTACGTTAGATTTTTTTAACTTTTTGTGAGTTACTTTAAATAGTTCTTCATTTTTTGAAAACAATGTTGTGTTGTGTTAACGTATCTCCTTTTTTTTGGAAAAAAAATAACGTAAGAGCCACGCTATTTTCTAAACTATAATAGCAGCCTTTTTGAGACCATTATCAACTGAAAGATCTTACAAAATTAAGCTATAACTACTATACATCATCTTAATCGGATTAGGAAATAAAATGTTACTGGTCTTTTTTTAATTTGCAATTTTGTTTTTGGCTTCTCCTGAAAAATCGTCATTTGGCGGTTACCTTAATTCATATTACAAGTGACGATATAATATAATACATACACGGTATAACATTCGTAAGTTCAGATCATGCTTTAAAAATCATAAGTCAAATAACCTAGAATTCCAAATATTAATATCGTAATAAAGAAAAAAAAACAATTATAAATAGTATATTGTCCAATAGTTGGCTAGGCTAATTGGCAGTTTATTTGATTCCGTGTATATTTGAATGTGTCTAGTGGTTTCAGTGAAACAATTTTTTTTCATTATACCTATAGTCAAATACAGTATTGTAATTGTATTTTAACCAGCCTGCGTATCATGCACCCGGTGACACCCGAGAAGCTAACCCCTAATAAGGTTAGTGGCTAACGAGATTCAGAGAGTCGCTGTCGGTTGCCCGGCTCGTGACTTTCTACTTAATGCATTAATAAGAAAATGCTTTATTTAGAAATAATGGAAAATTATCTGTATATAATCCAATTCTTATTTCAACCGTTGTCTCAATTACTGTAACATACATTTGGGTAATGCGGGTATTTTCTCATATAAAAATTGTCAACGCTTTAAAAACCAAATTGTCTGTCAATTAAAATCACAGAATAGTTACAGTATCTTTAACTAAAAATAAGTGCCTTCCTAAAAAGCTTTCTATCTTAACCCAACACATACACGATACCCGAGAAGCTAACCTCTAATAAGGTTAGCTAACAAGGTTCAGGGACTCAGTGACAGTTGGCCGAGTCGTGACGGAACACTGTATTCATTAGGGGAAAGGTGAGAGTCCATTTAGCAATAATTGACACTTACATGTTTTATCCTCGTAATTACTGCAAAAAATCGACATTGACTTATGTTTTATAGAAATGAATGAATGACATACATGAATCGAGGTATTAAAGAATGAAATGAATGTATGCATGAATGAATGAATAAATAAAAGAATGAATTAATGTTTTAAGTACCTATTTGAAGAATAAGTATGTCACGAATTCGTTGATAAATTTTCTTCTACATACTGCATTTATTTTGTTTATCCGTACGAGTTTGCGTGTTTTTCCTGAATTTAATATTAATACCATGTGAAGGGTACACGGAAATAACATCTCTCGGCACTCAATATACTATAACCTACCACTCCGTCACCGAAACAAAATATTTATCTGAGTGTTTTTAGAGAGACCTTAGAGATGGCGTTCTATAATAATTAAGTATTTATATAACCTAATCCTTAGTTATCTCTTTTAAATCGAACATCGTACCAAACTTTCAAATCGCGATAACTTGAAAAGTTGATAAGGAGGAGCTCTTTCTGTATACCGTCCATGTATTTAGTCCATGTAGTATTTCAAACCCGCAGTTTCACCTTTTACCTTACAAAGCCTCGCCGCAAAAAGTACAAATCTATCAATGGACTCGTATTGAGTGCGTCAGACAAGCAGGTCCACCTTTGTGCTTTATTGTCGCTTTGTGCCGAGCTCGTTGCTTTTTCTGAAGCGATGCTAGCTTCGCGGACGCTTTGTCATGCCATGTGACGTCACATTCGTTGAGTTGTATGACGTGTAATGTGGCTTTGTGTGACTGTTTAGTTCTAATGGTTTTGATACTTTGTTACGTCTCTCCATATGGATGGTTAGTGTTAGAATGCTACCCTATTGTTGTGTTCAGTCGATTCTGCATTCGGTTTTGTGAGCTAGTTTAGAAAAAAAGAATATAAGCAGATTATGTAGCATACCTTTATCATTTTAATTTTCGACATTTTGGAAACATTGCAGCTTCAGTTGTGGAATATGAAAAAATAACTTCAAACATTTTGATTAAAAGTTAATCAGGGTATTAAAATAAAGCCTGATGTGTCCTCCAGATGATCTTAAAGAAAGGCAAAATAAGTTTACTATATATCTACTCATATGTCTTTGTAACTTAATAAGAATAACGTTTTTTTTTAAACTAGGTGCTCTGTGAGAGTGTTTCGAAAAGACAGAAAATCGTAAACCATTTTAAAATTCTCGAAAAAACTAAATCTACAAAAAAATCTTTATACTTATCGAACCTACTCACAATATTTCACAAATATCGGGTGATGAATTCGACCTCAAGGCGAGAACAGCCGGAAAGCGTCCGGACATCCGGATATACAAAAGAACTTTGGGCCGAGCACAAACGGAGACGTTTCGTCAATTAATGCCAAAATACAATAATATAAATTCAAAGTGGAAAGACGATATTTCCTGCGTACGGCTGCTCGTCTCCGATCTCCCGGGTTGATTTTATTTGGAGTTAATTAGAGTTAATTACGGGTACTTGTGAGGTTTTGCTCGTATTCGCGAAATACCTGGAAGTACCTACGGTTAATATAAAACGTTGAGTGAATTGTTAAACAAGATAAACCAAGCTGGTAAAAGTGACGATAACTTCAATAGGCCGTTTTGTATTAGTACAGACGATTTAATAAATAATCCATACTATCCTTACTATCCATACTAATATTATAAATGCGAAAGTGTGTCTGTCTGTCTGTCTGTCTGTCTGTTACCTCTTCACGCTTAAACCGCTGAATCGATTTTGATGAAATTTGGCATGGAGATAGTTTAAGATCCGAGGAAGGACATAGGATAGATTGGAAAGTAAGTAAGTAAATTCATGATGACATTGATGACCCTGTCGGAAATGTAATGGTTAGACCAAAAGCACAATTGCTCTTACATTTGCTTAGGCGCTTTAAATAATCCCTTTTATTAACTAAGGTGATTAGGTGGATATCTATCGTGTTGTACGAGGTTGCTTCCATACTTCCAAGTTCCACGCGGACGTAGTCGCGGGCAAAAGCTAGTCTGCCGTGCAATGCTTAAACAACAGTAAGTGCAAAAAGTGAGTTTCGAGAAAAACGCAAAAAACCCTTTCAAACCGGTTTTTTTTGGTGTTCTCGATGATTATTTACAAATACTTGAATATCAAAATATAGCACGGAATACATGAAATATGAATACATGAACTTTTTTTTATTTTAACAATAATTGAATAAATTATTGCTATTTGAATTTTTTTTATAGTTTTACTGTACTCTCGAAAAGAACTAAAAACACAATAAATGCAGAATAAAGTGCAGTAAAAAAGCGGATTACTGCAAATAACCCTCGTACACTAATAGCTACTTGAATTAATTGCAGACTAAAGTACAGTATTCATAACAATTTACTGCAATTTACTTAGTATTTATATTGATTGAGTTCTTCGAGATACCAACACGTCGTGGTACAAATCTGCCGTGCAATGCTTAAACAACAGTAAGTGCAAAAAGTGAGTTTCGAGAAAAACGCAAAAAACCCTTTCAAACCGGTTTTTTTGGTGTTCTCGATGATTATTTACAAATACTTGAATATCAAAATATAGCACGGAATACATGAAATATGAATACATGAACTTTTTTTTATTTTAACAATAATTGAATAAATTATTGCTATTTTAATTTTTTTTATAGTTTTACTGTAGGGTCGGGTTGCCAACAGTGGCTCGATCGGGTACACTGACTCGCGGCTATATTTCCTAGATAGAGCAACAATATCTATCTGTCTCCTTCATTAGCCGAGAGCGTTCGACACCCAAACACGTACAAACCAATAATTCGCCCGCTCCCGCGCAGTTTACATGTGTAGGAAAGTGTTTCGTGTGGCCGAGGGTGCAAAATTACATTTTAAGGTAAGTTACACTTGTTTTTATGTAGAGAAATTTGAGCATTAAGACATGTATTGTTGTTTTGATGCAAAGTGACGTTATTATGCTAGGCAATGACATAGATTCGCATGTCCTTCGGCAAGCCACGTGATAGTTATGCGCCGGTGAATTTAAAATGGCTGCGGCGTGGTCAGTGGCTCAAATTTAAGAAGTACACAGTGACTCGTGAGTCACTATGTACTTTCTTGAGCCACTGTGTACTTTATTATTATTTCTATTGGATAATGTTATGTTATGCTACTGTTCAATGCCAACTAATTAATAAAATAAAAAAAACATAAAAACAAAACTGTATTTTTTTTATAAGAATAAACCTATATGCATGAAACACTTGCACTCGAGTGTAACCTATCCTAGTGTAGAACCTACTTTTTTTTTGGTTTTTTTCTGGATTTTTTATCCTTTTAATGTATCTTGATAACTGTTATGTTATTTGCTTGGACTAAGAATAAAAATTAAACTCGTTTTTAATTTTTAGATCTCTAACGACAAAGAAACAAAGTCAGAAAAGAGGTTGATCTCAAATATCCTAAGAAATTTGATTTTATAATTTTTATGTGTCTGATATTGATAGATATGAGGCTTAGAGTATATTTCTACTCAAAAAAATAAATGAAACTGAATGTAAATTATAGTTTTAGTTAAATATTATATACTTGAGCCACTGTATACTGTTAGAGTCTCTGTGTACTAAAGGAGCGAGTCACAATAGCCCAGTACCCGTACACAGTGGCTCATTTCCCATTTTTTTTAAAACATTGTCTGACTACTTTATTGTTGCCTTGATTGAAAAACTGATAATTCTGGGAAAAAGTTTAATAACCAAAGCACGTTGAGTGTGAATTTCAGCCCGCTACCACGACTTTTTCTTCACAATTCGAGCGTTCGAAAAAATCCGAGCCACTGTTGGCGACCCGACCCTACTCTCGAAAAGAACTAAAAACACAATAAATGCAGAATAAAGTGCAGTAAAAAAGCGGATTACTGCAAATAACCCTCGTACACTAATAGCTACTTGAATTAATTACAGACTAAAGTACAGTATTCATAACAATTTACTGCAATTTACTTAGTATTTATATTGATTGAGTTCTTCGAGATACCAACACGTCGTGGTACAATAAATAAATAAATATCAGAAAAGCTCACACAAATCGATCTAGTCCCAAATTAAGCTCAAGAAGGCTTGTGTTATGGGTACATGACGACGATATACGTACTTATATAGATAAATATATACTTAATAAATACATAGAACACAACCATGACCCAAGCACAAATATTCGAGTTCATCACACAAATATTTGCCCTGGCCGGGATTCGAACCCGGGACCGCCGGCTCAGTAGGCAGGTCTCTGCAAACCGAGCCAACCGCGTCGTCAAATTTATGCAGTATATTGTTTTAATCTTACATTATTTTAACAATACGACACTTATCGCGTCCAAAAAGTGTTTATTTAATGATACAAAATAATTGTTAACAGTTTACAAATGAAGCGAAAATTGAAAAATTTAATGATTCGGACAGGATTCGAACCTGCGTTTCCAACGGCTTTCCGGGCCAACACTGGCGTCCTCCCAATTGGACCACCGAATCAGATGTCAGAGCCATTGAATTTTTCAACCAGTTGCTTCGACATGCCATAGGGTGGCATCGTAGCGCCATCTACCGTAAAGATTTAGACTTTATCGTCGGCACCATCGTCTCAAATTTGTTGAGAATCGACAGTAACGATGTGCTACACCCAAATTACTTATTTTTATTAAAGCAGTAACGTCTGCTAACGTAAACTAAATGTTTACAAATGAAGCGAAAATTGAAAAATTTAATGATTCGGACAGGATTCGAACCTGCGTTTCCAACGGCTTTCCGGGCCAACACTGGCGTCCTCCCAATTAGACCACCGAATCAGATGTCAGAGCCATTGAATTTTTCAACCAGTTGCTTCGACATGCCTTAGGGTGGCATCGTAGCGCCATCTACCGTAAAGATTTAGACTTTATCGTCGGCACCATCGTCTCAAATTTGTTGAGAATCGATTACTGTCGACGCCAGTGTTGGCCCGGAAAGCCGTTGGAAACGCAGGTTCGAATCCTGTCCGAATCATTAAATTTTTCAATTTTCGCTTCATTTGTAAACATTTAGTTTACGTTAGCAGACGTTACTGCTTTAATAAAAATAAGTAATTGTTAACAGTAGTTCAAATGTTGCTAGTTACATAAATCAGAGGACTGACAAACTGAGGGCGATTAGTAACCAAAATAAGTTGTGTAAAATTAGCATAATTTTGGTTTTTTTAGTTACATTAGTGACCTATTTTTTTGTGTATTTTGAAATTTCGAACGTGAACATTATACATCCCTTCGAGAACATGAACATTATACATTAATTTGGAGAATCTATACATCTCCTCTACGTGTACCAATGTATTTAGTTATAACTATAACATAAATAATATAAATGACTAGCTGTGCCCCGCGTTGTTACCCGCTCATCCCACGGGAACACTAAATTTATTCGGGATGAAAAGTATCCTATGCCCTTTCCCGGGTCTCAAACTATCTCCATACCAAATTTTATCTAAGTCGGTTCAGCGGTTTAAACGTGAAGAGGTAACAGACAGACAGACAGACACACTTTCAGATTTATAATATTAGTATACACAGCTAGTTAATTATAAAAACGGTTTAAACTCACGTAAAAATTGTCAGGAACGGCCCGACATGTTTCGAACTCATTTGGAGCTCTTTATCAGGGCTAGCTATCCGTGCTGCTACGCGAGTAGAGTACTCGGATAGCTATAGCTACCCCTGATGAAGAGCTCCAAATGAGTTCGAAACATGTCGGTCCGTTCCTGACAATTTTCACGTGAGTTTAAACCGTTTTTTTAATTATAAAAGATGTCTCAGGATACATATAGTTATAATAACATTATTCATTTTATTTAATGAACGTAACATTGACATTAGTCAAATAAAAGTAGCATGTGTCGAACAACACTGAAATTAGACATGAAATATTTCAATAAATTGTAGACATTTGCAGAAGTCAATAAAATCGCTGACAGGTGTCACGAACATTTCAAGATCAATCACGAAAGGGTATTGACCTCGAGATTAAAGCAAATTTCTGCAAAAGAAATATTTACCGTCTCCTTTGGTTCCCGAGTATTTGCAAACTGAATGAAATGTTCATGCATTAGCTGTAAATACAAATGTGTAAACGAATTGCTAAGTAACTAAATAACTTTATTTTATTGTGTTCTAGTTTAGTTTTATTTTTAGGTTTAGTTTTATTGTAAGTATTGTTGTTGTAATATTAAATTGCTAAGTTTGGCGTTTTGTAAAGAATAAGGTAGGGTGGGTAAGAATATTTATTTATTTAAACTTTATTTCACAGATCAAACTAGTACAAATGGCGGACTTAATGCCACAGGGCATTCTCTACCAGTCAACCATAAGGCTAAACAGAAACCTTGATTTGGTGCAGGGTCTATAACGTTCGGAGACAATTTAAAAAAAGTATTTTAGAAATAAATACCTAATATATACATACTTAAATTTACACAAATAAATAATAATACTTATAAATTCATGTACCCAGTGAAAACACTATACCAATAATTCATCTTAAAACAGAAGTGTCAGACAGACAGATCAGAAAGAGCTTGCGTAGCATGCGCTTGAAAATAGGTTTGCTTTGTGCTTGCCTGATGGGGAGTGGAAGATCATTCCAGAGTCGTATTGCCTGGATAGTAAAAGAATTTGACAAAAACCCAGTGCGATGGGGAGGAACGATGAGCGAGAGAGTACGAGAAGTGCGGAGAGTACAGCCTGGTCGAGCAGTCACAAATTGAAACCTGGTTCTGAGATAATCAGGAACACCTGGATCGAATAAGATGGCGTAAAGCGTGCATAAAACTCGTAACGACCTACGTTCTCGAATCGGGAGCCAAGTAAGTTGACGGCGAAAGTCGGAAATATGGTCGTATTTACGTAGTCCAAATATGAATCTGATGCAGTTGACTATCACTGAGGGAAGTCTGCCACAGTCGAATAACTAGATTAACTTTAGTCTTACCCCGTTAAACAATAAAGTATGTTAGTCTTATTACTAAAACTACCTAATGCCCGAATGTAAATAAATAAAATATAAGTGGACAATCTAAGACAAATCAATGTAGTCCCAAATTAAAATGAACTATGGGCACTAGAACGCTGTACTTATATCATGAGTTAAATAAATACTTAGAACATTTTTCTTTATTCAAAGAGCTTTGTCACTTAGGTGACGATGTCGCTCTGTAGGTGTTACATAAGTCTTAAATCTAAACTAATATGTACATTAACGTCTGCTTATGCCTACTTTAACTAGTTTATAAACTAGTTTAGTTGTGTCTGACAGAGGGTGACCTAGAGAAGACATCTATAACCCACACTGATTTCTATAGTAGATTTTTATAAACAACAAAATAAAACTAACATCGCGATGTTTCAGAGCATCCCTTTGGAAACTTTGGGATTTGGGACTATGTCGATTTATGTGAGGTTGTTTGATATTTATTTATTTATTATTATTGTGAACCTATTGTCTGCCACCACAATCCACAAAGGCCTGCTCTCCATTTTATGGTTTATCCGGCCAGTCTTTGAGGAAAAAGTCCAAGTCATGCCATCGCCGACGAGTTCTGCGCTTCCCCGTCTTAAGTTGTGTGGCTTCCAATCTGTGGTCTTTTTGACCCACAAGTGATACGGCATGCGGCAAACGTGGCCAGCCCAGACCCACTTCAACTTGTTTATTTATTTATCATTTTGTTTCCCTGAAATCATCATTGGTTTTAGGGTTTCGTACCCAAAGGGTAAAAACGGGACCCTAGTACTAAGTTTCCGCTCTCCATGCGTCTGTCCGTCTGTCACCAGGCTGTATCTCATGAACCGTGATAGCTAGACAGTTAAAATTTTCACAGATGATGTATTTATGTTGCTTCTATAATAAAAATTACTAAAAACAATAAAATAAATGTTTAAGTGGGGCTCCCATACAACAATCGTGATCGGTTGCGTTAACTTTGCACCTCATTTGTTCCCGGCGCCATACGTACCAGGTGCAAACTTAACTTAACAAAGCAAACTTAAGTTAAATAAAGTGTTTGTACGGAACCCTCGGTGCGCGAGTCCGACTCGCCCTTGCCCAGTTTTTATAATTTTATTATAGTAACAATATAATAGTTCTCCCAGTAATGACTTACGCATGCGAAACGTGGACGCTAACCGCTGGAAGAATTCACCGTCTTAAAGTGGCACAGCGAGCTATGGAGCGCTCAATGCTTGGAATCTCTCTGCGAGATAGAATACGGAACGAAAACATTCGCCAACGCACGAAAGTTACCAACATCGGCAAAAGAGTTGCCCAATTGAAGTGGCAATGGGCTGGTCATATATGTCGCAGAGACGATGGTAGATGGAGTCAGCGAGCGCTACACTGGAGGCCGCGAACGGGTGGCAGAAGCGTTGGAAGACCGCAAACCAGATGGTCGGACGACATTAAAAAGACGCCAGAGCCGACCTGGAGTAGGATGGCCGCATCAAGATCAGCTTGGAAATCCATGCAAGAGGCATATCTCCAGCAGTGGACGCATATTATATGCTGAGAAGAATATAATAGTAGGTTTCTGGAATTTGGTGTCGTTTAAACAGTGCCGGTGCCAAATACTTAGGTGGCAACCTCAGAAGTTGGAGCATTGTTTTCGCTGGCTATTGTTTTCCGTCTCTGTCATCACATCAGCGCGTAGGGCCAAGCAAAATATCAATTCTATTCCGTTTATATCATGTAAGTAAAATCTGTTGCAAAATAAAATTGCTTATTAAGGATTCTTTTAGGAGGTTACTGAATCACGCGACAAGTGAAGTTTGAATAAGGCTCAACAGCGTTTTAAGCGCTCCTTGACTTATGTTACCATTTTTATGAATTTAGGTGCACCGCGCGTTTTTTTCGGGATATCGAGTAGCTTATGTGTCAATCCGGGGTGTCAACTACTTGCATACCAAAATTTATAAAAATTGGTCGAGCTGTTTGAGCGTAAAGAAGTAATAAACATACACACAGACACACTCACAAACTTTCGCCTTTATAATGTTAGTGTGATTAGTATTTTTTTTGGAGAAAAATAGCGGTAATCGGTGAGCTGAGAACGGAGCGCTTTTTTGTGAATTGTGATCACAAAACTACGTTACGCCTGAATTTCGTAACACAAGTGAAGGAGCGGCGGCTTCGAGCCTTACAAATATGCCAACCTCGCTCAACACCTTTGTCAAATTCTACAACTGTCTAGAAACAGGATAATTAGTTGTAAAACTTGTAAACTGTAAATGGTAGCACCATTCCTCGCTTCAACATCCCCACTAGCGACAATTCCACCTAAATATTCAGAGCACTTAAAACGTTAATAATTTATAATGGATTTTCGTGACATTTGAATTAAGTTTAGGGCTAAAGAGCCGGCGTGGAGGTACTTCAGATTTCGTCAAAGAGATGAAATAAAGTGTATATTAATAATTGAACTGGATTTACTTGATTGGTGCATTGAGAAATTCTCTTTGTCTAAACCACGAGTTAAATAGTCGTCTGAATAAGTGTTTGTTTACATTGTGGTATGTTTACAATTGAATGTCTATACTCACTTGTCGAATAACACATTTAGGATATTATTTACGCGTACGTGCATTATAAATATTGACGCAAAGGTTAATTATGAAAGAGAAATGTAAGGTGATCCACTGTGATGTAAGCAGGACTCGAACCTGCGACCCTACGTTTTCGACGTAGTGCTCTCCCAACTGAGCTATCAAATCGTTACGTCAATCACACCAAATCTTTTATCCCATAATTCTACGTTACTGAAGCGCCCTCTGCGTTATAATTAATGTGTTTTACCCATTTAAACGATTTAAACGGATTAATATCGTAGTTACCGTATCGTCAGAGAGAATCGAACGGAAACCGAAGAAAATATTAGAAAAGTTCATTTTAAAAGAGTAAACTACAATGTCAATGAAATAAAGGGAAAAAGAGAGATTGTTTAGGGTGTTTTTAAATAAAAATAACTGAAAGCATGACTACGACATTACAAAAGAACGCAATAAGGATCCCATTAACTAACAAACAACCACCCTCAAAACTTCCGCGTCATTACAAATTAGTATCAATTTAACCGGCAAATTTGAAAAGTTAATTGTCATCGAGTCAGTCGTTGCGACGGATGACAGCACAATTTGGTCGCGTCAAAAACGTCGGTCGCCATCACGGATAAACGGCTGACAGTCGACTTCGGCCAAAAATGATGGTATAATTTAATAGCGTGTTACTGAAATGTGAGCAATTAAGCTGAAATGGATATCTTTGCAAGCATTTATTAACATTATCTGAGGGGAATTGCGGATTACGAACATTAAATCTGTTTCATGGCAATGTTCTGGATGAATTAACATTTGGATCATACAAATACAAATACAAATACTCTTTATTGCACACCTCCAACATAAAGGAATATACAACACAACATGAGATACATTAAAATAACAGGCAGAGGTAAACAACAGGCGGTCTTATCGCTAAATAGCGATCTCTTCCAGACAACCTTCAGGTAGCGGTATCATAATTATTAAGGTTTGGAATGAATACTGTACCTATGCTACAGTTAAACCATGCGTTATATTTGCGTTAAATGCTTAAGAATGCGAACTATTTGGTAAACTTTTGATGTTCAAATACCTAAGTCCTATAATAATATCTTTACGTCACTTTACTTAGGGCCTTGCTAAGTGGAATTCTCTCTGTGTTGTTTTTTAAGGTATAAGGCCTCTTTAGCACTCTATCTGAATTCTCTTACTGCAATGTTAGTTTTTATTTTCTAGTGATAAGACTGTAATGTAAATCCGTAATTGGGCAATGTTAAACACATGTACCTATTTCAAAAATCCTGTAAATTGTGCTGTGGATTTTGTATCACGATTCACGTGACATCTAAAATCGTCGCCCGCGTCCACCATTATCGTTTATTTTCACTCGTTGTCATAGCAATCGTGTATTCAAATTCGGGCCTAGAAAACTGAACAAAGGCCTAGATTAGGTGAAACGGACAGCGACCGCGATAGGCCGGGGCCTAGAACAATGGATCTTAATTAAATATAATAATCATTCGTGGAATGCTACAATTGTGTGATAATGATAATGATAAAATATGATTTGAGGCCCCTGAGTCTTTTGAATACCCTTATAGACCCTAAAGTACTCAGTTTTATAATTTACACATATTTCTGCGTGCCACGTCCAGAATGGTACATTTCAGCAGACGCCGAGAAAGAAGCCGAAACCCGGGTCAGTAGGTATAGATGGTGATACACAGCCTACAGATAGTGATACAGTCTGTGGCAATACTGTAGTGTCGTCCCTTTCTTATCAATTTAAGAAAACGGGAACGATACTACAGTATTGCCACTTTTTAATTTCTACTCTTTTTGGTCAGACTGTACATAGCCGGCAAACCCTTTTCACGGCTAAGGCATGTATAGTGTTAGTCTCAAACATACATATGCAATGAAATAAAAAAATAAACCACTCAAAAAATATATAACTCAGCCGTTTGGCCTGTTCATGAAAACAAACGTCGTGTTAAAAAAAATCCTGGCTTAGGCCGTAAATTTTGTGTGAAATTCCTTTACACTTCTCTCGAGTTCCGCTCGAAACGTGATACTTCGCGAAGCCTGTTATAACGCACGTTATGACGAAATTTCATTGCATGTTTGAGAAAAGGCTTTTTGCGCCTCCTCCAACCTCCTCCTCGTGGTGGCGTGAGAGTGGGATGGAACTCCGCTCCACGAGCGCTGGAGAGGCTACCTTGAAGTCCTCTGCCATGCTGCAACAAAAGGACGTATCTTACTATGACATCCCTATAAGGATAAGACCTTTTACCGTAACACGGCAGCTGTCGTCGTGAGGCCGGGGTAACCCGCGGAGGCTAACTAGGCTGCTGCTGTATTGTATTAATTTTAAAACATTGATCAAACATTAAAAAAATGAAACATTGCATGTTTATACTGTTTTACAGTTTGGCAGAAGTTGTGTAATGTGTAGGAGTACTGTTACTACGAATAAATGTTTTTATTATTATTATTTCATAAATTTATAAAATAACAGCGCCCTCTCTCGCTTGCTCGTTCACTGCTGTACAGTAGTGTGGTAAGATGTGAATATTAAGGTATTCACATAGAGGTCGCTAAGGCGTAAAGCCTTTCAAATAAACAATGCAAAGATCGATAGGTTGTTTGTAGTGATGTAGCAAAAACATATTGTTTGCCAAATCTAACGATTATGAATGGTTGATCAAATCGATTTTATCGACGAACTTTTTTTCAAACCTGAATAATGAATATATTTTTGTTTTTTTTTTTTGTGTAAATCAATCTTTTTTTTTAACTACAAGCCGTCGGACTCACTGGAGCTTTCTATGTAAAATAATAGTTTGTTTTATTGTTCTTTCTTTAGGTTATAAATTTATCGATTTAATCGATTTCTATCAATTTACAGAAATAGCACATGAATCGAAACGCAAGATTTAGTCACAACACAGCTTTAAAAAAAAAGACGTAGTACGTAACTGTTTGAGTAATAATTCATTGTCGTTAAATACTTCAACACCGTGATAAGAAAAAATATAACATGAACTCAATTGTATTAAATAGAAAGTGAAAAACGTTTATAGATACTTGAAAAACGACTATGTCATTGCTTGTTTTTTTCATGAAATTCAATAGGTCGCGCAGATTTACGTTATATGGGTCCTGTGATGTGACAAATGTTTGTTTAAATATCATACAGACTTTAGACAAAGGCCTCACCCAAAGTTCTCCACAGATCGGTCTTGCGCCTTCATCGCCCTCATGTTACGTATACATGACTGTAGCTAGCTTACAGTGGGACTAGATCGATTTGCGTCAAGTTGTTCGATATTATATTTAGGAATTATATCTCATTTATTTCTGACATTTCTCCCTTCCCACGTCAAATTTAACTCCCGGACTGTTGTACTAATAAAACAGTACTTGAAACATGGCCGCTGCAAAATGACGGTGCATAAAATTCACCACCGCTGTCGTCTCTCCGTCTTATAAAACTTCACTTAGAATATTTCAAATAAGATCCTTGGGTTCTTGACGCGTCCGGCGCGCCAATGTGGACAAGACTGCACACCGAAAAATTAAATTAAACTTTCTTCTCTCTTCCTCGTAATTCACACGCAACGGGTGTGACAGGGACAATCTGCGTCAGAATGCTCGACATGAACCTGAATTGAGGTCGAGCAGTTGCATGGAGTAAATTGAGAATGTAAAACTGAAACGAGAAAGTTTTAAAGTTACGGTACATTTGTGTTACAAAAATTTTAAGCCTATTTATTTTCTTGTAAGACATAAATAGAGCTTTACTCCAACAATATTTTAAGTGCTTGTAATGCCTGTAACAAAATGTTTTCTTTTTTTGTATGTACATCATCATAATATTTACTTAAATGTTGTGGTAATTTTCTTGATACTGAAAAATGTTAAGAATTTTTGTTACTAGTATCACAAGTCATAATGAGATAATGAGTAACGGGCATCAACTGGCCAAAAAAATCTTCTTTAATTCCTATAAGTATAATCAGTTCTGAATAATATATTATAATCAGTTAATGAATAATAAGTAATATGTAAGCTTCATGATTATGACTATTAGATTTAAGAAAAGGCTTCATGCGTAAAGCGTCGTTCAAATATTTCTTCACAAAATAATGTATTTGAAATTGGTAACAGAATTTAATACCGCAACTCGAGTATAAAGGTTCAAATGCGAATTTATATATTGGTATAAGTTGGTAACACCCGACACACCGCACATTCACAGAATCCACGTGTATGTATGTGGTTACCTTTAAGTAAACAGAAAGCCGATAAATTAATAGCATGTTGACTTTAATGAGAACATAATTTCAAAGTTCGCACAGGGAGCGACTGAGTCAAAGGTTGGTGTGTCTCCTTTGACTCGGAATTAATAAGAGGTAATTAGTTTTAATACTTTACTTGTAATTATTAGTTGTGAAATGTTTTATAGAAATGTTCGTGTTGTTACAGGTATGAACGTGCAGTTTTTTCTTGGTAAGATTGATAGGTAAGGAATAGCGACATACTTGAAAATCGCCTTTGATTTTTGGGGATCATTAAAATATCTTAAATAACCCCATAGACAATTTAGGGCACTTACAGTTTTTTTTTTATTAGGTACTCTCTTTTTTCTATCAATGTATAACTGTATAACCACGTATTAAAGACAGATGATAATGTACTCATTATCATCTGTCTAGCGATTTATTCTTATAAGGAAGCGCTTCCAGGAGGGTAATTCGACCAACTTTAGAGAGATGATGGAGATCTCTCCATTTCGACGACGCGGTTGGCTCAGTTTGTAAGCACTTGCCTACTGAGCCGGCGGTCCCGGGTCATATTTATCAATATAAGTATGTATATCGTCGTCTAGTACCCATAACACAAGCCTTCTTGAGCTTAATTTGGGACTAGATCGATTTGTGTGAGGTTGTCTGATATGTATTATTATTTTTTTATTATTTCATCGCCATCCGTCACTTTTGACGTGTCCCTACTTGACAAGCGGCGATATACCTAGAAAATCGTAACTTCGCCAATCCGGTCAAATTAAATTTGCGTTTCCTTTGTATGTGACGGCATAAATAAGAGGCGCATAGTTTAACTTGACCGTGTAGTGCGTGAAATTAGTCAGTTACGTTTCGTTCAAAGCAGAAATTCATATGCATGAATAGCATTTTTGGCAATCAATATCGTATTTCCAAAATTGAGATGAGGTATGACACTTGAAGCTCATCACATTTTAATAACAGTTCAAAGGCGATATAACTGTTATCTAATAGAGTTTTGACATTTTGCGATCTCTCAAACGGCATTCTGGAATTAGGTCCCTAGGTAGATTATATTATTACAATCCCTAAACAGATCAAAATAAAAAGAATTAATGTAAAATAATAATTGAAACATGCCTTTATTTCCGACTGTAATTTGACGTATTGGACCAATGAACGTTTGGTTTTCGCTAGCGGACGTTACTGTTCAATTATTTCATCATCATCAAGTCACAATCATGTAGGTAAGGAAGGTAGATGGAGGTACGGTGCCACCCGAAGGCATGCGAGAGGTTAAGCTACTGGTTGTAATATAATCAGTAATAATAATCATTTATTGTGTGAGGAACTCAGGTCAAGTACAAGATGAGTAAAATACAATTTCATAATAGTTCCATTAAATCCTACCTTTTCAGGTTACATTCATTAATCTTACATTCTATTCTATCAATTTATAATACAGTAACTAATTTTTCAACACACTTGCTCGTAAAGTGGTCCATATTAAACTGTTTTTATGGCCGAAAAGTATCCTATAAAACACGCGTGCTTTTGACTTTTCTATTACGCACTAGTGTCTTTAATTTACAGTTTTTTTTTAAATTTCAACAAAGAGTTTTTACTTTTATATAATAAGCAAAATTTTTCGAATAAAGTAAATGTGATGCCTTACGAAATAATTAAACAATTATTTTCATCAAATTATTTAATTTTGTCATGTAATTGACACTAATTTACGTCAGGTATAAGTAAATATATATATTATAATATTTTTAATATTTGGCTGTTTGACGCTTTCGTCATTGCTTCCATTTTGCACCTGCGCGCGCATAACTACCATTGCAAGGCGCGTAAAAAATAAATCTCCGCGCCACCATTTTGCTTTACATAAAATTTGTTTATTCGTGTTTATCGCTGCACTTGCCACTTGGTTTGTGACTGGTTAGATTTACAAAAATGTCGAGTTCTAGTAATTAAGAAGATTTAGATGTGGAATTGATGCCTCCGGAAATACTTAATGATGCAAAAAATGCTACTGACAGCCTATTGCCATTGAAATCTAAAGAAAAGTATCGAATAGCCTATGAAAATTTTATTCATTGGAAATCTAGCAAAAAAGCCCATTTGTCCTCGGAAAACGTATTTTTAGCTTATTTTCATGAGCTAGCAAATAGATATAAGCCTACCTCGCTGTGGTCTATCTACTCCATGGTAAAAAACACACTGTTCGGAACAAAAATGGTATTGGCATAAAAACATTATGCCAATCTGATTGCGTTCTTGAAGAGGCGCTCAGATCGTTACAGAAGTAAAAAATCTAAAGTATTGTCCTCAAAGGACATCGAAAAGTGTCTGAAAGAAAAACCGGATAGCCAGTACCTAGCAACAAAGGTCAGTTGAAATTGTTATTTTATTTAAATATGAAATAATGATTGTTTATAAAAAATTAAAACGACTACTCATGAGGCTACTCATCTACTCAACTATTTTATATGTGTTTTATATCTATGTACCTAAGTGTGTATGTATTGTTTGGCAGCCATATCAAATCTAAACGACTAGACTGATTTCAAATATTTTTGTTACAAAAATAACTGGACATCCGCCCAGACATGTTTAATTTGCAGGCAGTAGTAACTAAATTATGTTTTTTATTTACTTTCAGGTCTCGTTAATATTCGGTATTACTGGAGCATGTAGACGTCAGGAACTGAGTAATATTGCTACAAAAGACATAGAAAATCACGGCAAAATGCTGTTAGTAAAAGTTACTAACACTAAAAACAAAATACCACGATCATTCACAATTCACATTCATAGTTAAAAAATACGAAAATTTACGTTCGACGAAGGCAAAAACATACTGTACAAATGCGATCGAAATCCACTGTGTATCATTTCAATAACTGTACATTTCACAATTTGTTTTAATAATTAAATATTTCAGTTATATAAACGGGTGTGTTTTTCCTCGAAAGTGTGTTGAAAAACGTCGTATGAAACTCGTGTGCATTCGGTCATTACACTCTCGGCTTTATTACGCCCTCGCCTACGGCTCGGGCTGCAAATCCGCCTCGACTGTAATGACCAACTTAGCACACTTGTATCATAATGTACTAATATAACATGTCAGAATTACCTAAATAAAATATATGCAAATTGGAATTTTTATCTTCTCCAATTAGACGTCGGAAACCACTATTACATTATATTTAAATATAAATTTGTTCATTATCAGCATTAAAATAATCATTTAAAGAATAACAACCTTTCTCTGTTAGCCATTTAATTGCTCTTTTTTTTAATATACAGAAATCATAGTCTTTAAGTGCACCAGGAAACAATTCAATGGGTCTCGCATCGGTTCAAACATTTTGGTTAAAAGCAGATAAGCAGGCGATGCTGGTGTGTCCGGCATGTCCACATTCCTGTTCGGTTCTTGACCTGAGCGATGCGACGGTCAGAACTGTCACCGCTGCCTTTTGGGCATCAAATATTTGAGGAACCTCGACACAAAAAAAGAAGCAGACGATACTGATTTATTAAAAATAAATAGGTACAAAGTTTAATTTCAAGATAACTAGAAGTAGAATCAAATCAACTTTCGAGATTTCATTACATTGTTTGCTTCAAACTAGGTAACTACCAAACTAAATTAAAAGTGAACTTAATAAAAACGTGTTAAGAATAATGAGACAGATTCAATGATATGTGCAACCTCATTATCTTTAAGCAAACTTTAACGCTAGAAGACAAAATGAAATCTCACGGTAAACTATGTATGTCGACATTGTTACTTATATATAGTCTTGGCGCATAGCCCTGTTAAAAATAAGAAGTTAAGTATCCACATTGACTTTGTCAAAGCAACATAGTTAAGCGTACATACAAAGTAAGTTTCCTTAGCAAAGGCTTGCATAACGTCTGCAACGACTTGCTGCATAACGGCTCTAGTATAATTTATAATTCTAAAAACCGGTCAAGTGCGAGTCGGCCTCGCGCACCGGTTTTGTACAACTAATTTTATTTAATCTTTTTGGTTTTCTGTATTTGTTATAGCGGCAACATTAATACATCATCTGTGAAAATTTCAACTGTCTAGCTATCACGGTTCATGAGTTACAGCCTGGTGGCAGTATCGAGCAAAAAACGGCAAATAATTAAGCCCCACTTAATGCTCCCTGCAGAAATCAGCCAATTTGATGATTTTTACATCGTATCTAGTTTGTGGATTATAGAGTTATAATGTCCTATTTAAAATATATTGTAGTATGGTCTATGCTTAACACTTTGTAGTGACCCGAATTTTGATTTAACGACTGTGTATTTTATAAAAAAAATATTCGGTGAAGGACCAAAAATACACTAATCTCGTTTCTACTTTTATCCCCGGTGTATATGTAGAAAATATCTTACATTTTATTGTTCTAAACCATATTCCACAAAATTTTTTTGTGAAGCTTTTTCTATTTTTCTCAATACTTTTCGAGAAAAACGCAAAAAACCGTTTCCACAACTTTTTCCCCGAAAAAATCGTAAACTTTGACGGCCTGTATCTCAAAGTCAGTGACATGTGAAAGGTACTTGATACGGTATTTTGTTGTGGAAAAACTATGTTATTAAGATTAGCTTTTATAATATGGGAAAATCTATCGCAACAGATCGAAGGTCATTGATAGCGGGTAGCTCCTTAAATATTTATTTTATTCTGTTTTTAATATGCATTGTTGTAGCGGCAACAGAAATACATCATTTATGAAAATTTCAACTGTCTAGCTATCACGGTTCATGAGGTACACCCAGGTGACAGACGGACAGACGGACAGACGGACGGACAGCGGAGGCTAAGTAATAGGGTCCCGTTTTTACCCTTTAGGTAAGGAACTTTAAAAACTGTTTGAATTCACATAAAGATTATCAGGAACGGCCCGACACGTTTCGAACTGATATGGAGCTCTTCATCAGGGGCAGCTATCCGTGCTGCTACGCGACCCGCAGCTAGGGAATGCAAACCCGTAAAAAAGCTGGTCTACCGGTCATTTCTATAGAAAAAAATGCCGGTTTGCATTCCCTACTCGCTGCCGACTGTACTTGTTTTCCGCCACGCCTCTCGTAATGTAATTGTTGCTGAAGTGACAAGATGCTGGAAATTCTGAAAATGTCGCTGAAAATAATGCATTTATTCAGACATAAGGAACTATGCAGAATAAAAATTGTACATTTGCAATATTCTGCATAGTTCCTTATGCATGTTTTTTTACGTCAATAACATTGAAATATGCTAAAAAGATGCCGTTGTCCCTTGCTGCAGAGTTGTACAGTGTAATGTAAGTAAATTACATACCGGTGGTGATTTCGTGAACGTCCCAGATCGCAGGTGTTTGTGGCCCGAGCCGAAGGTGGCCTTAAAAATGCAAACTTGGGTATTTTATTACATCTAAAATCGACGCTATGGTTCCTAAGAACAGATTTCCCTACCTCTTATAGTCTGTCACTTCTCCCTACTGACCTATTTGGATTGATCACCCGGTATACGTAGCTTGCTACAAATCTGTCCTCTGCACTTTCTTGTTTAGATTCCCTGTACCCTTAAATGCAGACATCTTTAATTCCAGCTTAACTCCATTGTATATTCGCCGCTCCGCTGGTTGCAGACGGGTGAGCAGGTCAGTGGTAGCGCTCACATAGCACTCAGTGTAATGTTATCGCCGCTCATAACTGCACTTGCCAAGCTACTACGGATTCTAGATGTGGCAAAGATCAACGTTATATAACACTAGCTGTTCCCCGCGGTGTTACCCGCTCATCCCACGGGAACACTAAATTTTTTCGGGATGAAAAGTATCCTATGTCCTTTCCCGGGTCTCAAACTATCTCCATACCAAATTTCATTAAAGTCGGCTCAGCGGTTTAAGCGTGAAGAGGTAACAGACAGACAGACAGACAGACAGACAGACAGACAGACACACTTTCGCATTTATAATATTAAGTATGGATTACATTACTGCCACTTTTGTTGAACACACAACCAACATCTCTTCTGGAGTTTTACCTGAATCCGTCGCTCATAGATTTTACACACAATCACTCGTAATTTCTCAAAACCCTTGGCGGGGCTGGTGTAATTTAAAATTGAACCCGTCAATATTACAGAGCGTCTGATATTGATACCCTTGGTTTGACAATCAACATTCCGACTATATATAATGGACTATATACAGCTTCCGTACATGATATACGTAGTTTGCAACAAACTTGTCCTCTGCCCTTTTTTCCTGTTCAGATTCCCTGCACCCTTAGACACAGACATCTATTCTGTAATTCCAGCTTTACTCCATTGTACATACTTGAATTGTATTTTCGCTGCACTGTTCAATGCAGACGTGTGAAGAGGTCAGTGGTAGCGCTCACATAACGCTCAGTGTAATGTTATCGCCGCTCATAACTGCACTTGCCAACCTTCTACGGACTCTAGATGTGGCAATAGAAAATGTCAAACTGTCGTATGTGTGTTCAAATGTACTTTATATTCGCAGTTTTAATAGAAACCACATAGGTATTTTGATTTTATTATACGGTAAATAATCCATCGCGGCTGATCTAGAATAAGAAAAAACTATAAGTAGCCTTGATGAAAATAATAATACAATAAAACAATAGGTACTATATTGCACACCAATAAGTTTACAAAAGCAAACAAAATTAAAATACAGTATTTAAACAATGCTAGACAACAGGCGGGTTTATCGCTAAAAAAGTGACCTCTTCCAAACAATTAGACAATTCAAGTTTTCCCTTTCTCATTCATCCTTACAAAATGAACACTTCCAGAAAATCTACGCTCATGTATCGCCGTCGAAGCACGCCTGGACTTCGGTAACGGTTATCGCCACTTCCAGGACAATGGCAAAAATGCTATTTACAGCTGCGGCAAATTTATCGCCCTCTATGAGCTACGATGCATTCCGTCCGTGGAATGAGGCTAACTTACCGTGTTAAGTTGCTTGTACTGGTTTAAACCAGCGGGAAGCCCGGGACCTAACTCGAGAAGATTATAAGACCTTACACTGTGTTCTAGCAAATAAATGATTTGACTTTGACTTTGACTTTGACTTTGAATGCCGTTTGAGAAATCGCAAAACGTCAAAACTCTATTCGATAACAGTGATATCGCATTTGAACTGTCATTAAAATGCGATAAGTTTCAAGTGACATATCTCATCTCAATCTTGGAAATACGAAGGCGATTTTGATTGTTAAAAATGCTATTGCATACATATGAATTTCTGTTTTGAACGAAACGTAACTACTAATTTCACGCACTACACGGTCAAGTTAAAGTATGCGCCTGTTATTTATGCTGCCACATAAAAAGGAAACGCAAATTGAGCGCGACCGGATTGACGAAGTTGCGATGTTCTAGGGATATCGCCACTTGTCAAGTAAGGACACGTCAAAAGTGACGGATGGCGAAAATGAATGAAATGAAGAGATCTCCATCATCTCTCTAAAATTGGTCGAATTACCCCCCTGATTTTTATACAATACAGAGACATACATCTTATGCATGTACCAGTTAGCTCTTTTAACTGATACTAGTGACCCGCCCCGGCTTCGCACGGGTGCAATGCTATTATACATAATATAAACCTTCCTCTTGGATCACTCTATTTATAAAAAATGCATCAAAATCTGCGTAGTTTTAAAGATCTAAGCATACATAGGGACAGACAGAAGGAAGTCTTTGTTTTATACGCTGTAGTGATTTGCTGATTTTTAGTTCCGTACCCAGATTTGCACGGGATTGAAAAAAGAGAGTTTATACCCGTTAGGGTATAAACTCTGCCCGCGACTTTACTTCACAGACCACGTATTGAGTTATCTTATCAATACGTGGTCTGTGAAGTAAAGTCGCGGGCAGAAGCTAGTCTGAAGCTGAAGGCGGTCAAAAGTTGGCGGAGGATACTTAAAACATAACAGAACACGTTCCAATAGTTTTTAGAATTGTTGTCTGTTTGTCTGTTTATTGGACAGCGCATCAGTCGTAAAAACGGCAGAACGGTTTTTGATGAAAAACTTCATCAATCTGTCGAGTTAAACCCCGGCCATAAAAAAAATACTAATAAAGGGGGGAGAGCCACTACACTCGATTGAGTTAAGTTTGCACCTAAATCTTATGGCGCTACTTAGGAAAGAGGTGCAAAAACATAAGCTAAGACTATCGAGTACCCTGACTTTACTTTAATTTAAGTTGCGCCTCCAGGGGCCCTATGATGGTTGCTTTTATCACGCGATAAATAAGTGATAAAGAATCCGTCACGTTTTGACATATTGCGAGTGTGAGTGACAGATGCTTTGTCACTTATATATCACGTGATAAACGTAACCATCATAGGCCCCCAGGAGAGGGATAGAAATTGGGGGTGAATGAATGGTTTACTGACACAGACCGATTTGCACGCGTGCGGAGCACGGCTAGTTATAAATATTTGTTTAAAAATACTTGGTTGTTCGTGAATTCTGGTAGGAATTTACTTATGTAGATTCTTACTGGAAGGCGCTGGATACAGGTCGCTTCCAACCGGTATATATGGAAGTCCAAAGGGGAGGCCTATGTTCAGCAGTGGACATCCTATGGCTGAGATGATGATAATGATGAGATACTTACTTCTTAGTCTTACGCCAAAGCAACATAGGTACTTTACGTCGTAAATATTCTCAGAACGTTGCGACAAATGGACCAGCAGAGTTACCCGCAAACAAAACGACCTATACGCCTAAGAATTGTTATAGCTTTAGGTCCTTCTTAATGTACAAAGTGAACATGATATAGAATATTAAGTTGCCCAGTTTATGAGTTTATAGCTTCAATGTGCCCCGTGAGATTGGTCTCGAGTATGAGATTAACGTAAGATGCCGATATTAAGGCTCTATATACGTTCAACAATGCTGGTTGTTTTAGACATTTTTCTCTAAAATCAAACATATTTCTTAACATAATTATCAGTGCTACTACGAGTACTTAGAACAGGGCTATTGCGATTTAATTATATTTATTAAAGCAGTAACGTCTGCTAACGTAAACCAAATGTTTACAATGAAGCGAAAAAAATATTGAAATATTTAATGGTTCAGACAGGATTCGAACCTGCGTTTCCAACGGCTTTCCGGGCCAACACGGGCGTCCTACCAACTGGACCACCGAACCAGATGTCAGAGCCATTGAATTCCAACTTTCAACCAGTTGCTTCAACATGCCTTAGGGTGGTATCGTAGCGCCATCCACCGTAAAGATTTAGACTTTATCGTCCGCACCATCGTCTTAAATTTGTTGAAAATCCATAGTAACGATTTGCTACACCCGAATTAATTATTTTTATTAAAGCAGTAACGTCTGCTAACGTAAACCAAATGTTTACAATGATCGATTCTCAGGGAAAATTATTATTCTGTTTAAAAAATTTGATGAAATGATCAATATATTTGTAATAATATTAAAAAAAAATATTAAAAGGAAAAATAAACACCACAGCTTATTTCCCCATACAAAACGAGGTTTCGTTCTCGTCTGTTTATTCCTTCAAAATTAAACCAATCTTTACGAAATTTTGGGAACCGAATAGAAAGGAAATGTTCTGAGTCGGACCGTTTCGGTTTTTGCGGTTATTATTATAAAAATTGTGTACTGGGCGCCTGTTTTTAGCCGAAATTTTGCCACAAACGGGCGCCTAGTACACAAATTCTAAAATAATTTGTGCACCAACAGCTTTTTTTTAAATATGCGCGCTTAATATTCAAACCGTAACAATTCTTCTCTTATTCCTTGTCCCCCAAGAAACTTCATAATTTTAATTTTGCCATTACGCTAATGAAATAAAAGCATTCATTTAAAACGTTTCCTAAGCGTTCAACTCAAATTACAGTAAAAGCCAGAGTTTGTAAACCGTCTCACAACTCACTTAAACTGTTGCTGGTCTTATTATGCTTTTAAATAGCGACCATTCGAAAATATACCTCTATATGCGAAACTAATTTCCTTGAGTATTCGACTGACCTATTTTAAGAGTAAGCGATATCTCGAAATTCCATTTTGTGAAGCAATAAGGTGGACGAGGAAAATGCTCTTTAAATATTGATTCGAGTATGATGAACAAACTATTAAACTGTTGCTGGTCTTATTATGCTTTTAAATAGCGACCATTCGAAAATATACCTCTATATGCGAAACTAATTTCCTTGAGTATTCGACTGACCTATTTTAAGAGTAAGCGATATCTCGAAATTCCATTTTGTGAAGCAATAAGGTGGACGAGGAAAATGCTCTTTAAATATTGATTCGAGTATGATGAACAAACTATTTATTAGTGTGAAGTTTTTAACGATACTTTTATGGTGAAATTCTTTCTAGCTTTAATATATTTTCGCTTTGGATTTAATAGATATAGCTCAATCATTCTTGGAGCAGAGTCTCTTGAGAGTCCATTCTCAGGCAGCAAACGTGCTGCATAGGACCTTATACAGCCATTATAACTCTAACTTAAGCTGTATAAAGGCTGCAGAAGCGATTAAGCAGGCTGTGTGTTACTTGTGTTGCGATTTAACGCAGTAGAGCGCGCCGCGCGTTTTGGTCAGCTTTGCCTCTGAAATGATTCAGATACGCAGAAGTTATGATTGTTTTAAGTTGATATTTATGTATAAGTAGGTATATTTGACTATGAGCTATTATCATTGTTTTCTCATAATTTACGTTTGAAGCATAATATAAAAGTAGAAATGTGGTATTCCCACATTAAAAACAGAATCGATAAAAATATTCTATAATAGTAGGTACATTAACGCAGACGCGGGGAAAAAAAGCCGGCTTCCTACTCACCCGGCAAACCTTTTTCACGATGAGGCATGTAATTGTGTAGTGCTTTTTTAAAACATATTAAATTAAATAAAAAAATACACCACTCGAAAAAAAAAACAATTATGTTCATGACAAATCCGCCTGAAATGTGATACTTCGAAGACATAAGGTCATAACGCACGTTATGGCGACATTTCCTTGCATGTTTGAGAAAAATATATTTGTCCTATCTTTAGATAAGAAAAGAAATCGTTTATTTGCTTTTATATGTATAAGATATAGTATTTTATGCAACCGTTGTATAAGAGGGGGCAAAAAACGCGAGTGGCATGGGTTCTTTTTCTACGACTCGACATTTCATAAATAAAATGCAAATAAACAACAAAGAAAATAATTACATGTTCCCGCTCAAAATCAACAAAATTAAAAAAAAATTGTCTCTGATAAACTTTTTTTTTATTGACGTCCATCTGTCAAAAAAATATTAACTTATACACAAAGGTATACGTTCACTATACTAAACATCCATGCACTGAAGATAAAACTTTTTTTTTTAAGTTGGCAGCAATGCCTTAGCACCTACAATAAGTTTTTTTTAAATAGAATGGAATCACAAAATAAACAAAACCAACAATGAAAACAAGAAAATAATATGTCACAAACTAAACATATCGTTTAAATATATTCAAATTCATATATTAAACGTTAAAATAATATAACTGTACAATAAAAATTCATGACTTAATAATTAATAACTCAATTAAAACTAAATTATAAAAATAACAAGGTTCAAAAAACACCGCTCCCTGTCATTTCTGGTCCAAAGGTGCCCATAACGCTCGCAGCATTTCCACGTTGGATCGCAATGGACACCCTTTGTACCAGAAATGAAAATTGAAAATTTTTTAAATTGCAAATTGTGTGAATACAGCTGTTTATCTTGTAATCTGTGGTACTAAGTGATGCTTTTTTGGCGACATTATAACATCGTTTAGCAGTGTTTTTTTGGGCAGTAGAGTATAGACTTTTACAGACTTTCATAATTTATGTCTTTATATCAGAGTTAGTAACTATATCAATGACAGAAAAAAGTACTGGAGTAGAAAATATATTTATCCTATCTTTAGATAAGAAAATAAATCGTTTATTTGCTTTTATATGTATTAGATAAGATATTAAATTATTTTTATATCACGGTCAGACTTCATTAGAAAATGTCGAAATCATTCCCTGACTAACAACACAAGCCCATCTGCCTCGTTACCTTCCTCGATCGATGGGGTATGTCCGACACTTGATCCCATTGTTGGGGGCTGTCATTTTCCTCTAGCTAATCCACACTGAGGACTAAGGAAGAGAAAACGTCGCCGAAATTCAGCGTTTCTTTTCAATTTCTTTGAGATAATGGAGTCAGAGGCAATTTTTCTGTCAGTGATGTCAAAAGTTAATTAGAAAGGGGATACGGAAAAACGCAATTGAAACTTTTTTTCAATGTACATAAAATATGAAACATGATCTGATTTCTCGAATAGATAAAACCACTTAGTTACGATAATACTGAGGCATTTTTGTTGTACTTAGTTTATTTATCTTTATTTAGGTTAAATAATTAAATTGGCATGTTGTTTCTGAAAGAGTGAGCCCTCCTGACAAAGGTTTATTTTACTTAATAGGAGAACCCAATCCCAACAAGATATAAACCTGGGCAGCGATTCCACTACACTTAAAAGGTGATAGTGAAGGCATTTTAATATCATTTGTTAGTGTGCATTCTTTTACAACGTTTTAATTGTTATACGTGTATTTGTGGCTTAGTCGCGCAAAGCCGGCTGGACGCATGGCAACTATTTGTCAATGGCAGTGTATTGAGAGATGGTTAAAAATACCTTCCATTAGTGTATAATAAAATAAAAATTTGCTTTTTTTGCCCGCACGAACTAAGAAGCGAATGCCGTCTGGAATCTTATAGGGAACGTGCAGAAATTGTATATGTCAACTTTATTGATAAAACTGACACCTAAGAACAGAAAAGAAAATCCACCACATGCTACGCCAATTTAAAAATAATGCATGCAATTCACAAAGTATATTCTTATCCACAACAAGCTTCGTCAGAATAAAATGTCACGAAATAAATCCGAATTTCAAGTAACGTTAAGGTGAAAAGTTTAGATTGGCAGCACTGCACCTACGTTCTTCAAGAGAATGTGCAGGGACTACCAGCGACATTATTAACCGACGACCTTCAAACCTTCAAAAAAAAGAGCGCACTCCCACCGAACGGCCGGCAACGCACTTGTGACTCCTATGGTGTTGCAGGTGTCTATGGGCGACGGTAATCGCTTTTCATCGGACAATCCATTTGCTCGTTTGCCCCCTAGGTATGATATAAAAAAAACGTGAATATCAATGTAAACGAATCGGATTGGTAGCACTAGTTGGGAAAACCTTAGTTGTGCACGTTCCCTCCCAAGTATCACACACGCTAAAATAAGTCGTATAAGGGGTGTACAAGCTCTTATGAAGCCTATGTCCTACCGAAACCGAAACCGAAAACCGGAAACAAAAGACTGCACAGCCCAACCCTACGTGACTTTGTTTTGTGTCGTACGTGCATTAGTGAGCCAACGGGTAAGAAAAGGGTTACTATTACACGAACATACTAAGGAAATAATGTTTTTCCGCATAAATAAACAATGATGTTGTTTCCTACGTCTTATTTTCTTCGATCACGTTTCTGTATAATAACGGGTTATTTTATGCTTCTATTTTTATGAGTAAAGCTTGTTGCGTTTGCTTTTGTATTTTTCATAAGAAGGTCTAGTTTTCCAAGGTAAGTACCTATTGAAGAAACTTCTTAGCTTGTCATTTCGTTTTTTATTGTATATACTTTGTGTTTCACGTTACATTTCTCGGACTTATTTAGGTACTTTATGACATATTTATTTACCGAGCGAGCGAAGCGTTTTTGTTTCTGCTTGGACAAAAATGATTTAGTATGTCCGGATGGTTGGATGTTCGACTACAGGTCGTTAGTAAATAGGAAGATGAGTATAGATTTCTTGGTCGATATAATCTTTTGATTTTTTTAATAATGGCCGAAAATGAAAAACAAATAAAACAAATTTTCAGACATTTCTAAACCAATTTGTGAGGTCTTTAACTCCCAAAGCTATAGCACTTTATCATTATTTTGTTTTCATTACAAAAAAAATATATCTTAAGATATGAGATTTAACGAAAAAAAAAAAAGCAAATTAACTGTGATAAACATAATTCACACTATAGGTTCGACAAATACATTCAATCCTACAATTCCATATCTTAACATATATATTTTTGAAACTCTCGAATAGTCACCCTGAACACTAAAACCATCAAAAATAATTCGCTATTATTTCCATCATCGTAAAACCTAATCGCTGGCATGCCAAAACTAACAGAGGAATACAAAAAGCTTATGCAAACGAACCTATCAGAAGAGACAATAAAGTCTGAATATCATTGAAATGTAACTTGGCTCGTGGGTAGATTTCACTTTGCATTGCTGGCCGCTATAAACGTATATTTCTACGAAGTGTTACAGACCCAGTAATGTATTCAGATCGTATTGAATATTGGATTTTAAGTCCCGCTATTGAAAATATGTACATTGCTAGAGCGAGGGATTTACAATTCAACGCGGAATTTTAAAAGTATCTTCGCGTAGCTGTAGTTTTAAAAAGGAATCTTCAATATCTAAATATGTAGTTATCATTATCTATACCTACTTCTTGCGATACATTCAAAGTCAAAGTCAAGGTCAAACATTTATTATAATATTGATAAAATTATCCGAAGGATATAATATGTGACACTCTGCAAGGTCAAAGCTTTCATTTTAATTTCAAATAATAAACATTAAATTCATCTTTAAAGTTACAAGTTATATTTAGGGCAAGAACTATTGAAACCAATAACCATGGCATATTCTGAAAGTGTATTATAATTTATTTGATGTAAATATTTGCGACAATATAAAGACAAAAAATGTACAACCCTACTGTTTTATATTGACGTTTAGTTATTTTATTGACATGTAAGTAGGGATGATTGCATTTTTTTGCATTAATATCTAACAAATTGTAAAGGTAACAGCTAATTATCAATATTATTATAGTTTATTTCAAGAAAAAAAAAAAAGACTAAGGCCTAACAATGCCTGCACTAAGTATACAGATTAGTCCAACCAATGGTTGAATATATTTTATTTAAATTTTATTGTTTATTAATAAAGTTAAAATGAATAAATGACACAGAAAATATCCTCGTTCCCATCCACCCTAAATCAAAACTCAGTAATTGATTTTACGTTATTGTTTTCCGGGCAGTTAAATAATGAACGGCAGATTTTCTTGACATTGAGAGATTGATGAGTATTTCCATACTATCCATACTAGGCTTCCGGCTTCCCAATGATAAATAAAAAAAAAAAAAAAATTCTTGACATCTAAAATAATAACTTGGCAGTTAAAATAATACCTTGGCATTGGCCGCCCAAATAGATGCCAATTTATTAAATTAGCTGACTAGTTATTCTTTTTATAGGTTAGGTTACATTTTATTTAAATACATGCTATGAAACTATCGATATAAAATTATGGGGTCTACCCACATTAACAAAAATTAGACATTACATGTTTCATAAATATACATCCTAATAATTTTACAGATTTTACATAAATCTTTTAGTCGAAATGGAAGGTGTTTGGTAGTATCGGCACATAAAATTCATATTCTGTCAATAAACCCCAACCTCTATAATTAATGTAACCATTGTTAGAAAAGAGAATAGCAAATTTGGACGCGGGATCCAGCCCACAACAATAGGAGGGTCTATGATGGATCTGTAACAATAGACAGAAATTATAGACCAGTCAATACAATGAATGTAGTATCGGTATGCAATATTCAGAGTGTGAAGCCAATGCGAATAAGCTTTGCTGTAATATTGGTCAGTTAGATTTACATTTAATTGTATTGAAAATCAACAAGATCAAGTAAAAGACTCGTCGACCTCTAAATTCTACTCGGTTGTCAGAGACGCGCTACGCAGTAACGGTGGAGGCAGACCATCCACGCCAGATGCTCAGACATGAGGGACCGACTCCAGAGAGTGAGAGAGGTATTTGAAAATCAGTTGTCTATGGAGAGCGGTCATGGTATTAGGAAACATCTTAATAGCGTGATACAGGATCGTTATTTGTTTTGTGCCATGCGAGCCTTGCGCCATATGTTTTCACAATTTCCTTTGTCCACTTATCACGCTACGGTTGGACAAATATAGACTAATTTTGGTACAGGGATAGCTGGACATCAAAAAATGGTTTTAGGATATTTTTTACCCGACTGCGGTAAAAAAAAGTTTTAAAGCAAGCCTGCACCCCCATTAATAAGGGTTGGGAGGGTTACAGATTTATTAATTGTTATATCTATATTATTTGTTTCTAGGCTTCATATCTATCTTATTTTACTAGTTCTGTACAAAGACCTGTACCCTCCTTTACAGTGGAAGGAGGGTGAAAGCTACAAAATTCTTAATTTCTTTATTCTTTGTTTGTACACCCCAGGGTCCATGCCCACCTTCTTGGTCATCGGCAATGTGTGAGCGAGTGAGTGAGTGGCAAAGTCGGCGTATTTTAGTTACCAATAAAACCTAAAGTATAAAAGCTAGATCAATTAAATTTAGTGCATTTCATATGTTCCCCAACTGCACAGTAACCTGTGAAATTGTGCGCTCTGCTATTAACCGGGACGAAGATATGAGGATTTGAAAATAAGAAGAAACGGTTCGAGAAAAGGTAGGTTAGTGCCCCGCTTCTTTATTGAACGTCTTGGTGCGGTTATCAGATCCGAGGAAAAGCCAAGCCCTTAAGCCTTGACTTTAATAACCCTACACCTTAGTCTAAAAATAATAATTCTTAATTCCTATTTAAAGTAAATTATTTTGATATAAATTTACATTTTTGTTCGCATTGTTGTGTTCCGGTGTGGGGGTAAGATAGCCGGTGAAATTACTAGCATAGAGGCATTCTATCTTCGTCCTCCGGGTAGGCAAGCACTTGTGACTCCTCTGGTGTTGCAGGTGTTTATGGGCGACGGTTATCGCTTTCCATCAGGCGATACGTTTGCTTGTTTGCCCCCTATGACATAAAAAAAATAAAATAACATATCTTATAGTATCGGCATCTAATTTGTTAGCACCTTTTATAATGTCAAATCTAAGATCACGTCCAAAACATTAATCGAAAAAGCACTGGAAATGATAATAAAACATCTTGCGATGGTTTTATAAAAACACACTGAATTATACATAAAAACCTACACTATGGATACCCATCTTCGAGAACTTTCGCCTTATGTAATCGACGCAAATGGGGTGGAAAGATAACGATCAAGGGTCACTTCTGTCGTACCGATATAAAAGGAAGTAACTTTCCTTACAGCTCAATAGACATACGACGTTATCGAATGCGATGTTCCGAAGGCTACTCCGTAGTGCTATTATTGAGTGTGTTGGATTTTGTAGCAGACATTTTTTTTACACTTAAGAATTTTTCTAAAGGTTTTTTGCGTTATAAGTATTTATGGATATACGACAACGCGGTTGACACGGTGGTAGTACAGCTGCCTGCTTAGCCAATCAAATGGTCCAGGGTTCGCATCCCGGAAAGTTATAATATTTCTGTGATGAACTCGAAGATTTGTTCCTGAGTCATGGATTTCAAAAAAATGCTAGTATAGGCGAAAAGTGTATAACACTTTTGTCGTCGTATAAACTATGTTTCATTCTTTTTTTTTGTTTCCGCCTGTAAATGGAGTCCCAGTTTTGGAAAAATAACAGTAGCCGTCCATAGATAAGATGAGACGAGGGTCCAAATTAAATTTCTCGTGCTGTCCGTAAAACTGCTAATTATATTATACCATCACACTAATATTATAAAGGCGAAAGTTTGTGTGTTTATGCGTATGTTTGTTACTTCTTCACGCTCAAATGGCTGGACCAATTTTGATAAAGTTTCGGTATGAAGGTAGCTGACACATAGATTACTTTTTATCCCAAATAAAATAATGTTCCCGTGGGATGAGTTGGTAACACTGCGCGGCGCGGCTAATCTTACTCTAAATATGAGTTTAATACTTGTAGTAATTGTATATTACGCTGTGTGAGGTCGTAAGCATCCCCTAGCAGAGAGTATGTCGAGAATCCTCGAGCCAATAAATTCCAGCCCGCAGTTCGAGCATGATAAAATATGTGGCAACTCAGTAGCAGATAGTTGGTAAAAACCAATACTGTCTGTATTGAAAATGCTAACTGTGGTTGCACATTTTTCAAGTTTTTAAACATGTTTAATAGCATTTCTTGGTCTTATCATAGTAATCGACTTAACTGTATGACTGTCAATATACAATATGTGACTGGAAGTAGTAATATCGTAATTATCGTATGTATACGCAGCTTCAAACTTCGATGTGGTTGATGTGTGTTTCCGACGATGATAAAATAATGCGTGACATTTTTTTTGTCCGAAACTTTATTATTATTTTCGATGTGTTTAATCCGAAATTATTTTCTGCTGGACACGTATCAAATAACTAATTTGATTCTGCGAAACGTTTATCATAAACGTTAAACGTTTGTCGAATCATCATTTTGTCCGAACGCATAAGCGTATTGCCGATTTTTAGTTGGCTGCAAACTCGACCTCTAAAGATATTGAACAGCTTCCACATGATTACCAGATAAGTAGGTTAGAACTGCGACCGCGAAGTAGGTTATAAGTAGGTTATTAGAAGATAATCGGCATTAAGAAGCTTAGCTTATGCTAAAAGAAGATTCGGCGAAAAGAGGATTCGGTATAAGTAAATATCCTTATATTAACAATTATGCGATATAGAATTATAACAAAAATATACACATAAACAAGGGGAAACTAAAATAACATTTATTTTGTTAAAAACACGACTTAATACTCAATAATGTATTTAGACAAACGTACTTAATTTTAAATGGTATTCATAAATTACAGTGCAGAAAAAAAACTAAGCAGGCATTGAAGTTCGACAAGCATACACAAGCTTCTAACAGTGTTAGCAGCTCCAATACATTCCCCGATAGTTGACACACTTAGAATATCTCCGCACTTATCCCACAATCCGAATCGAAAGCAAATAGTCGCGGTACGGTGTTTCACTCGACTGGGATTTTATACGCAATCTTGCGAATCGCTCTGTGCGACGCAGGCTTTGGAAACATATTTGCGGAGTTCCCATTGCTGCTTAGATAATAAGAAGACACCGAGACTTGACTTGAAATTCGAGAAATATACACAAGCTTCAAAGAGTGTTAACAGCTGCAATACATTCCCCGATAGTTGACACACTTAGAATATTTCCGCACTTATCCCACAATCCGAATCGAAAGAAAATAGTCGCGGTACGGTGTTTCACTCGACTGGGATTTTATACGCAATCTTGCGAAACGTTCTGGGCAACGCAGACTTTCGAAACATATTTGCGGAGTTCCCATCGTGTGTTTAGATATGAGGCGACGCCGAGACTGGACGCGTGAAAAAGCATCTCGCGAGCCAGCATGGCAATGTCAACTTGGTTTGCCATCAGGTAGTGGAGCCACTATGTTGTGTTGATAACTTGGCGAAATACCTCTGGCCAAAGCAGCTAGAAGTGAAATCCATGAAAAAAAAACTAGTGGCTCCATGGATTGTATTACCTTGCGTGTCTGTTTCGAAATCGCAGAAATTAAAATGAAACACAAAAATTTTATTCATAAAAATATCCTCTACTTAAAACAAACCTAATCCCAAATTTTCATGAGAATCGGTTGAGAAATGCGACCTCGAGGCGAGAATAGCCGGAAATCGGAATAAACTGGGATACAAACATCCAAACGTCTGGAGTCTGAACGTATGAAAGAATTTTAGGCCAAGCTGAAACGGAGACACTTCACCCACTCGGTCAATTATAAGTACTTAAATAATACAGAAAAGCACAAATACAAAGTAGGCATTAAAGTTTGACAAGAAGACACAAGCTTCAGGGAGTGTTATCATCTCCAATACATTCTCCGATATTTGAAAGTGTTGGCACACTTAGAACGTCTCCGCACTTATCCTATCATCCGAAATGAGAGCAAATATTAGCCGACATGCGGTGTTTCACTTGACTGGGAATTCATACACAACCTCGCAATGCGCTGTGTGCGACGAAGACACTTTCCTATTAGGTACTCTACACAGTAATCGACAGGAATTTGATGTTTAGCGTGGAATTTGAAGTTAAAAAACTTAAATCTAATTTGATTCAGGCGACGTAACAGCGTGGCGCCGTTGCGTCGTCTGATCTGGTGCAAGATTCGGCAGATTGCCCCGGAACTGCCAAAACACAACACCCTTCGGCCAGAAGTCTGCACTTGCAATGGTGCCCTGCAGCGGCCGCGACACGCGCACCACAAACGAGCTGAAGCCACCCTAAGGCATGCAAGGAAGCAACTGGTTGAAAAATTCTATGGCTCTTGCATCAGGTTCAGTGGTCCAATAGGTAGGACGCCCGTGTTGGCCCGGAAAGCCGTTGGAGTCGTGGGTTCAATTCAAACCCTGCCTGAACCATTAAATACACATTTTCGCTGCATTGTAAACATGCAAATTTTGCTGTTGGTTTATTTTTATTTCATTATAATTATAATTGTACAAGTAATGAAGGCTATTCATTAGATATACAATGGGAATAGATGTATTTTTTTTAATCTTGAATTTAGTTTTTATATAGTAATAAACCTCATTGATAGAAAAAAAATATAGATTTTTCTGAAGCTTAAAAAAAGGCATGGTAAGGTAACCAAACCGAGGTGATATTTTTTCTACTAGGCAGGAGTGCTGTCGTGTTATTTTCTACCTATATAAAGAAAAACAAGTTTGTTTTTTTAATTTTATCCAATCCCCATTGTCTATTCTGTGATAAAGTTGCGATTTTATTATTTTCATAATATGACAATTGAAAACTTTGACACCCCTAATAGCCAAAACATTTAAGCTGTAACGATCGGCATCAAAACATCCAATAATTAGTCCCGTTTCAGATACCCCGGGTCTTCCTTTTCATGTTTGATTCGAGCCTTTATTATAACGATGAAGAAATTTTCATTAATTTCAGTGAAACTTGCGAAACCACCAACTTTACCAATTAAATTGAATTCGATTTGTTTTAGAGAGGTCGCCCGTTCTGGCGGTGTTTACGAAAATCACTTTGAAAGTCGCCACCCAGTTTTCTCATTAACAAATTTCTCTGCAGGTGAAATTAGTTAATTGAAATAGTGAATGCAGTTTGTGTTAGAGCCTCGCCGTTGTTTGCCGTAGAGCCTCGATTAACAATTGAATTAGATTTCTATTCAAATCCTTTGTGAATGAAATAGAGAGGTTTATTTGAGAAAGCTTCTTTTATTTCTTTCGCTTATTAAGATTAAGTACAGGTCTATCAGTAATAGATTGTTTTCTAAATAACTGCATCTTAGCTCGTGAATTTGGGCGCTTTGGGAAGTTTGGTACGAAGCTACGAGGGTTTGAAAATGGGATGAAACGGTTCGAGAAAAGGTGGGTTCTTTTTTGGTCATCTTGGCGGGTTAAGGTTGATATTGAGTTACGTGTTTAGTATTTACAAGGATAAAACTTGAATCAATGTCCCATGCATAAATTACTTATGAGCATGTGTAGTATAACTAGAGATGTGCTGTTCCCAAGAGCGTTCCGCGATTTGTATGGGATTTGTACAAATTGGGAAACGTTTGCGAGTACGGCACATCTCTAAGTATAACATTAGTAAGTCAGGGAGTTATAAATACAAATAATTTAATATTATTGCTATCGGCGGAGTGTTCATCCTCACATGCTAGAGCCTAAATGGTCGAGAACTGTCCGGTTCCAGAGGAACTTCCTGCCACGAACGCTTCGCATGTGGAATGAGCTCCCTGCCGAGGTTTTCCCCGGGGGCTACAGTATGCCGTTCTTCAAGAGGGGAGTAAATAGGTTCTTAAAGGGTCGGCAGCGCGCGTGTGATGCTCCTGGTCTTGCAAGCGTTCATAGGCGGTGGTAACTGCTTAACATCAGGCGGGCCGCATGCTTGTTTGCCACCGTCGTAGTATTAAAAAAAAAGATAGATTAGGGCTCATTAACAAAATAAGAATGTCACCAACTTGAAATAAACATTGATACTTAACCTTTGGCATTTTAAAATATCAAGGATAAAATTATTAAAAGAGAAATATAAAAGTATCATTTTTTTCTTTTTTGTCGTCACACACTTAGCAGTGGTCGTGGTCGTCACATAAGCAAAGTTAGCACATCTTGTAGGGACTTCACATGTCGCGTGACTCAGCATCACCTGTCTTGCTCGCATTGTATTGATAGAAAAGTGATGTTAGTATTTGTCGAGCGACAAGGAATCGCGTGTCAAAGTTATCTTAGACGTGCTGCAGACTTGCCAATCCGTCGCCAATTCGTCATTCCTCCCGTTGAAGCTCTTCTTGTGCATTCGTGGAGTAGGTATGTAAAAATATGATTAAATTAATGTCAGACCAAATAATATCTGGGTAAAGCTCAGGAGCGTTTCAACCGCTCGTTCTCTTGTGTTACGAAATTTAGACGAATATCATTTTTTTCTTATACGGAACTGAAACATGGTCGTTCACAACGGGACCCCATAAGGCGGCTAAGAATCACGCAACGTGCAATAGAAAGGGCTATGCTCGGAGTTTCTTTGCGCGATAGAATCAGAAATGAGGATATCCGCAAAAGAACCAAGTTAACCGACATTGCCAGAAATTCGGGTGGTAATTACCTAAAGTTTGGCGGCGGCTTTGTTGTTCAGTTGTAGGTATAGGCTTTGTTTGAGGTATGAGTGAGATAGCAATAGGATTTTGACAATTTTCGGTAAATATCCACCCGAATTTCCGATCTCTGGACATACCTCACAGGATTGCACGGTTAAAGGTGGCAATGTAGCCCGGAGAATGGACGGCCGTTGGGGCAGCCAAGTCCTAGAGTGGCGACCACGTATAGGAAAACGCAGCGTGGGTCGGCCCCCGACTAGATGGACAGATGACCTCGTGAGAGTAGCGGGGAATCAATGGATCTGCACGGGATTACACTTTGTGGCGAGTCATGGAGAGGCCTATGTTCAGCAGTGAACGTCTGTGGCTGATAGATAGATAGATAGAATCTTATTTTGGGGTATCTCACTATACGCAAAAAGCGCTCTGTTATGAGCACACCAATTAGCGCTTTTTTGCAAAAATAATGTTAATTATTCGCGAAAACTTAACATAACTCAAGGAGCGTCAAAACGAGCCTTACCCATCTATGCTATTATAAAAATTCTAAAATCGGTTGGCCGCCACCGCGACTGATCGTCTCTCCTGATGATGAATCGCGTACCGATTCGAAACATGTCGAGCGTTATTTGACTTCTACGACGTGAGTAAACCCGTTTAAGTATTTTAATACTTCTAAAATTTTAATGAAAATTCGTTCTCTACGAAGAGGGGTCTTTATTTCAGGGAAAATCTTCACAGCGCGATGCAGGACGCGGGATGGGCGAGCGGCGTAGACCACCATCTGTTATTAAAAGAACTCTTTGTCCGTCCATCACACGTTTTGTGTGCCCGAAATGAAACGGTGTCCCTTCCATTTATTGGTATTTTGCGCACGTATTCAATACAATATTAATGTGCTGTTTAGTATCAAAGCTGCACACTATTCTAATTATCCCATATTGAGTTAGCAAGCTAGCAACGAATATGAGCTACCTATTACCAAACGCTTTAAGTATCAATGCTCTTCATATGTAGTTATTACGTTTCGACATTGGACGACAGTGCGTGCTCAGCATAACATATTTCTCAGACCGAGCAAAATATGCCCCTGGAATTTTATAATGAACCTCGTGTTTTCGTAATATCCTAGAATTCTTAGCGTTTTTGTTTTAACTACGTCGTGTAAAACTGATTTTGCACATTCAGAACAATGGTCCAATGTGCCAGTAATTAAAGGCGTCATGCTCTGTGGTGTAGAATTTGTTTTCGTATGGTTTTGTATGATTTCAATTTAAAGTCTATAGCATTTGTGTAACCAAAAAAGGGATTTAACCTCAAAATTAGCATATAGCAGACCAATTTCGATTAATAATGTAACAATAGAACAAGTCACAAAATTCACATACCTTGGTAGTATTATAACAGATGACTCCAGATGCACACCAGACATAATCACCAGGATAGCAATGGCAAAAAAGCTTTCAATGCAAAAAAATGACAATTTAAATCCAGAATAGCCCGTCATATACGGAAAAAGCTCATAAAAGTGTTAATCCGGAGCATAGCATTGTACGGCAGCGAAACGTGGACAATGACACAAAGAGATAGAGAAAGACTGTGAGAAGAATGTGGTGCTGGCTAAGAATGAAGAAGGTTAGCTGGACTGAGAAGAGGTCAAACGAGGAGGTGCTCAACATGGTGAATGAGGACAGGTATCTTTTAAAAACTATCGAAAATCGCAGAGGGAAAATGATGGGACACCTGTTACGGTACGACGAATATTTAAAAACTATTATAGAAGGAAGTTGAAGGAAGGAGGAAAAGAGGAAGACCAAGAAGAGCTTATATGGACCAAATAAAGGAAAAGGTGAACGTCGTGTCGTACCAGGCCGTCAAGGAGAGATCTCATGATAGAGAAAATTGGAAATTGCTCCACCGACAAGAACCTAGCTCTTAAGTTAATGAATGAAGCATTTGTGTTTTTTTCCGCAACACCATTTGTGGTATGCCTTTTTTTTGTTTAATACGAAGTAAATTCCTGTCAATATGTTAAAATATTTGGCATTCTGTGTTTCTGTGCCTTAATTGTTTTTTTTTTTCTTTATTTTTCGTTAAATATTTTTTAAGTTTAGAACATTTTCATTTCCATACAGAAATAAATTATCAAAAACTGTTTTCTGTTAACCATTGTGTCCACATGCAATATCGTATTTTCTAATAGTTTTTCAATCTAGCGATCATTGAGCTAATTGAAATCAATATACACGAAAGCTATGCTAAGTTTTCCCTTTAATTAAAACAAAACCCCTTTCAACTGGTAGTTTACACGGAATCGAACTCGTAAATGAAAACCACTTGTCCCTGAATTCCAATCACATTACATTTTAGGCCTCATTTACGCCAATTGCATTTGCATCATTACAATAACAGAAAAACCAATGAGACATGAGCCATTACGCCCAATACCTTACTACACTGACAAAGTTACATGTGCAGGTGGATAGCCGGGTCGCCTAGGCAACGAGAGTCATGGAACTGACAGAGCCGTCAGATAGACAGCAAATAACTTTGTGGCACTGTATTGGCAATTCCATTTAACTTTTGAAATCGGCCTCCCGTCGGCCTCGCAAATTTAAACATGTGGATAGTTTGATTGGTTCCCGTGAGTTTGATTCGACGGGAGATACGCCTCAAAATAGAACGATTGGTTGTGTTAATACGTTCGGAATGGTTTGTAGAGGATTATTTTTATGGGCCCAGAGCAATTTGTGATACATTTCCGACTAGCCCCGTAAATGTTTTTCGTTTGACGATTATTTTAGTTTTATGTGGAAATTGCGATACGTTTCCACTTGTTTCGGAAATATTCCGCGTTTGGGGAGTACTTTTTATTTGGTAGAATATTGGACGCACAATAAAAGTTATTTTTTTTTATTAACTAAACCGTGGGATAGATTTAATAACAATTAGGTTAGTTTTAATACAATGCTAGAAAAATTTAAAAAGTCTTGATATAAATTTGTGTTAGTTAGCTAATGTTTCAAAATAAAAGTTGAACCGTCCTGGTACGTATCTTGCAAATTAAACTATACCTTTATTTGTCAATTAGACTTATAAATAGCATACGTACGCTTTTTTATTAACAACCACAAAAATATCTAAAGCTAGCCAGCGGGCAAAACCATACAAAATTTGACTGCCGCTGTGTTCGCTCAGTGGCTAAATATTGGAAACATAATTAAATCAGGCAAACGACCCAGTACTTAAATTGGCCCAATAACTAGTTGGCGCCTTCAATAATTTCAGGAATAAAGATACCTTAGTAAAATATCAACTACTAAGGTATCTAAATATCAAACTGTTGCGCTTAAATGTGCATTCTGTGTATAGGCACATAATAATAAGACGCATCATTCAAAATGCACTGATTTTGTAATGGTGGCCCATAATATTAGGTACAAATTTTTGTCAATGGTATTTGACAATGGTACAAATGATTATTACCTATAGGTAAAAAGTTGGTCAAATTATATAGAGAGTTGGTCTTATTGATAAAAAATAGGTCAAATTAATTAAAAAAACTCAGTATAAGTGAACACAGAAGCTGTAATTCTAAACGTCTGGAACGAGAAAAATTACAACGTAATTGTTGTTGTTTTATATACGTTAAACTTAAATAATATTCCAAATTAATTAGCGAAAACAAATATAGGTAAATCGGCCTATAATTTGCGGCTACAAAACCTCAATTTAATTGCTTTTCAGTGTGACCTTACCCCGTACCGCAAGCGCTCCAACATACCTTCTGTCAAATTTCTTTAGGGTGTAAAACAAAATGAAATAAAACTAAATGGGTGAGTTTTTCTAGATCCAGGTCAATCTCGTAAATATCTGATAAAAAGGAAAAACTTCGCTGTGTAAAAGATTTAGAGAAGTTAAATAAAATCTTAATAAAGGGACACACTGTACAGCAGAGTTGAGAAGGATGAAGCCGGTTTTGGTTTTATGTGTGCGTGTCTACGAACCAATCATTGAGACGTGTTGCTTGTGATATTGACGTTGTGTTAGTACTACTAATTGTACTACATTTCTCAGGGGATTTAAACGCTGCGATAACATAATAAAACATTCAGACGAATGCAATTTTAATAACTACATTACACCCATAATTTGACAGTTGAGTGACTCAGCACCAGAAATAATAGGAAACGGAACTTTTCTTTTTTTATGTTTTATTTTTGGCCTTTAATAAATATTCCTTTTTCTCCGTTAATTCACAACTAATATAAGTAGTCCACAAAATAACCAATGTGTCAATTCGATTCGATGATACTCGTTACTGCACTTCGATGGCGTTCAACGCAATTTAAATTGTATAATTGATGTTAATTATATTATGCTCATTTGAATGGAAACATATGGCTTTTCAAATTTTGTTTATGGAATCGAAATTGTAATTTTACCGTTTAATTGTCCTTTATGACAATATGGAATTTATAGTAATTTTGTGAAAAGCCGTAAAGTAGAATTCATTACATGCTTATTACCGTACGTACGGTTGAATCTAGATAGATAGGTAACTGAGGATAGAAATTTAACTATTATCATAATAGTTATTATTTATTTTTGTAAATTGTGATGCCTAGAGACCATATACATACATCTCTAAGAAATTTAATTTTAATATTTATATATTTTTTCTTTTGTATAGTTAGGTAGTTTCTTATTCAGTCCTTAACTTTTCTGAGGATTTAAATTAATTTATTTTGTTTTGCATGTTGTGACGCCTAGAGACCATGTACATCTCTAAGAAATTTAAATAGTAATTATTTTGTTGCATCAGTTATTTATTTTGACCCCTTGAGACCTTATACATCTCAACGGAATTAAATTATTTCATTAATTAATTATAGGTACCTATCTATATTGCATGTCGTGACGCCTAGAGACCTTCTACATCTCTGAAAAAAACACTTTATTTTATATAATTTATTAGTGTAGACATTAATTTGGAGAATCTAGTACTTCTGTAACATGTATTAATTACCTATTTATAATATAATTGTTTTAGTTTTTAAGTATAATTTACAAAAAAATGACTTACTGTTAAGTTTCTTTCGGCTTTCTTCTCAACAGCGGTCTCCTCTTGTGAAATGCCGGTAGATTCGGACTCAGACATGTGAAAGTGCCCTTGTGGCCTACTTACAGAATAAACGAGTTGATTTTGATTTATTTTGATTTTTGAATTTATGCAAGAGGACCAGCCCGTCTAGCACAACTATGCTTCGTGACTCTTGTCGCGCGACTTAGCGTCACCCGTCACTCTCTCACAGTACTGCACAGACAGAGATAGGTAAATATCTAGAAAGAGCTGTGGTGCACCTCTAGCATAACCGTCATACGCGACTATTTCTCGCGCGAGATATATGCCCGTCTCTTTCTGTGCAGTCATGTGAGAGAGTGACGGAAAGTAGCGCTATATCACGCTGGTCTACGTTTAAATACGAGTAATCTTGAAATAGTTTCCATCGGAATCGAAACCAATATTGTTTTCAATCTCATCCAATTCTCTTTGCCTCGTCGACGGTTGAAATATTCATCTTTTGCGGTATAGCCCACAGCTGACATGAATCATAATAGATAAACACGTGTCGGTTCAAGGGAACAAATAGAACCTTGACCAACAAGGCCATTTGCTGCTACAACACGTGTAGACTAAGGAAATTATCATATGTTGATTAGTATATAAGAACCTGATTTTCCTAATAAAATATTCATTCTAACACCGAGCTTCGTCGTATCATTATCCCCGTGCTACCACACTTCATGGCGACCCTGCCAGTCGGGCTGCATGAGGCAGCCCCAGCTACAGCCACAGCCTAGGCTCAGCTCGCACCAGCCAGACAGCCCGAGCCAGCCGACCAGCCAGCCTGCCAGCCAAGACCAGCCCATCGTGACCATGGTCACCAGCGCCGTGACCTCATAATAGCTCACTGCACCAAAGATCCAAAATGGGAGGCCAATCCTCACGGGACGAAACCAAAGAAGAAGTTATAATCGCCCAAAACGGACCCTCCAACGAAGCAGTCATCAGCCAGTCCAACAGTGGCAGAGTGACGGTATACTTAACAACTACGGTGCTCGTCATACTCGTCATTTTCGCGATCTACATATTGTGGAAAAAAGGCAACGAATGTCTAACTAAGAAGATCCAGCGACAAGCAGTTGCGGTCACAATGCGCAGCAGACCGGAGCAGAGCGTCTAGCAGCAAGTACTAGCGCCATCCATCAGCAGCATCAGCACCAGCATCACAACATGACTGGAGGTACAATTTTGAACTAACTAATTATGTGCCTAGTATACGGAAAAAAACTTTTTGTGAGTAATGTCTGAAATTCAAACATTGTATGAAAACTTAAAAGCATTACAGGAAGATATCAGAAAGTTAGGACCAAAACGCCGCGCAGAGGCTATTGGCCGAAGTAAACGCGAACGAGTCGAATTACTATATAATCAATACGAAACATATATAATCGAATATAGTTCTAAACTAGAAAACTCTGAAATTTCTGTACAAGACAGCGAATTAATCCAGTCTTATCTCACAAAAATAGAAATTATTTATAATAAAATTTCATCTACTTACGAACAAGATAAACAAGAGTCAGACACAATGGCGTCAGATAACAGCTTTAATTTAAAAACAGCGGTATCACTGTTACCCGTTATGGACGGCTCGGAAGCCGTCACTAGTCAGCTGATCGACGCCATAGAATTATACTCCTCAATGATTAAGGAGACTGACTCTAAATTATTGATAAATTTTGTGGTTAAGACCAGATTAACGCAAAGCGCTAAGCTACGTATATCTGACAAGCATACCAAGGTAAGCGACTTAATTGATGAGATGAAAATTCACCTTTTGCCCGTAAAATCGGCAACCGCGATACAGAGTAAGCTTATGTCGTCGCGGCAAGGGAATAGGACTATCGAACGATACGGACAAGAATTAGAGGATTTATTCGTAAACCTCACTATAACGCAAGCCAACGGACAATCCGAGGCATATGGCGTATTAAAGCCCTTAAACGAAAAAATGGCAATTACGAAATTCGCCGAAGGGCTACGAAATGACAAACTAAGTACCATTATAGCGTCCCGAAATTACACTTCGCTTAAAGACGCTATACAGGGTGCTAAGGACCAGGAGGTGTCCGCTACACCTACCCCTGGCCCAGAACAAATGTTCTATATTAAGAACAAAGGCTTTAAAACTTACAGACCCTACAGAGGTCATTACAGTGGACCTATGGGAAAATACCCACAGCGTACCCAATCGGTGCAATATAAGTCACCACGAGTATTTACGCGAAACGCGAGTGCCCGACACACGCGTACCCAAAAAAATTACCAGGATCGTCGTCAAAATACATCTAACTGGCGACATCAGGTAAACACGGCGATAGAAAATACACAAAACGATGACCAGCCACCATCAGAGTTAGAATTTTTTCGTGCCTAAAAACTATATTCTAACGTATAGTCATATGAACTCAGTTCAGTTCGAAATAAATGGCACAACACACTTATGGCTTATTGATACAGGCGCGAGCCTTAGCGCCGTAACCCGAGATGCAGCTTTATTATCGCGCGCCGTCATGACACCTAAGATGACTCACATAAACGGAGTCGGAGGAAAAATAACATCGTACAATACGATTACGTTAAACTTGCAAAACGAAAACAAGTCATTTGAGCATGAATTTCATGTATTCCAAAAATTACCATTACAAGTTGACGGAATCATCGGACAGGATTTTTTGTTAAAATATAAATGTGTCATAAACTATGAAAAAGGGACAATCACGTTAAATCATAATAACGAATTATTTACAATACCCTTAACTTTAGAAAATGACAATACCGGAATAAACAGTTCGAATCAGATTAATTTACCAGCCAGGAGTGAATCCATCATAAGATTACCTACAAATTGCACAGGAGATTGCGTCATCTTATCAAGCGAAATTGGAGAAGGAATTTTTGTGGCAAATACCATAACCACTAGCAAAAATGGGAAAATCACAGTAAAAATATTGAACACGCGTCAAGAAAACGTAACTTTAAAAAAATTCACACCGGAAATAACACCATTACAAGACTATAATTGTTTTTCTTTTGAAAAATGCGAAAATAATGCGGAAAGAGTAAAATTACTGTTTTCACTTTTAAAATTAGAAAACCTAAATAAAGAGGAGAGCAACTCAATTGCTAATATTTGTGCAAAATATGCTGACATTTTTCAACTGCCAGGTGACTCATTAAACACTACAAACCTATATGAACAAAAATTAAGATTAAAACCAAACGCGTCACCAGTATATAGTAAACCTTATCGTTTACCGCAATCACAAAAATCCGAGATAGATAAACAAATAAAACAAATGTTAGAAAATGACATCATAGAAGAATCACAGTCGGAATGGGCGAGTCCATTACTCCTCGTTCCCAAAAAGACAGATTCAAGTGGAGAAAAAAAATGGAGATTAGTGATAGATTACAGAAAAGTCAATGAAGTAATCGAAAATGATAAATTTCCCTTACCCAACATCACCGAAATCCTAGACTCTTTAACCGGAGCTATGTATTTCAGCACCTTAGACTTAAACCAAGGTTATTACCAAATAAAACTTGACCCTGAAAGTAGAAAATATACTGCCTTTATAGCAGATAAACACTATCAAATGAAAAGATTGCCCATGGGATTAAAAAATTCCCCAAATGCTTTCAGCAGAGCGATGACCATAGCTATGTCTGGACTAAACTACATACAGTGCATAGTATATTTAGATGACATCATAGTCATGGGTCGAAATTTGCAACAACATAATAAAAATTTAATGGATGTATTCAAAAGATTACGGAAAGTAAACTTTAAATTGAACCCTCTAAAATGTAACTTTCTACAAAGAGAAATTCTGTATCTGGGACATGTAGTTACCCCAAATGGAATAAAACCCGATCCAAAGAAAATTACTATTGTACAAAATTACCCACAGCCAAAAAACGCTGACGAGGTCAGACGCTTTGTAGCATTTGTAAACTATTATAGAAAATTCGTTAAAAACTTTTCCGAAATAACTCTACCATTAACAAAATTATTAAAGAAAAATGTAGACTTCAATTGGACTAAACAATGCGAAGACGCATTCAAAAAGTTAAAAATAGCAATAAGTAGCCCGCCGCTACTACAATATCCCGACTTCTCAGATAACAATACGTTCGTGATACACACAGACGCATCAGGAACAGCCGTTGGATGTATATTATCAAATCAAAATGGACTACCAGTAGCTTATGCAAGTAGACCGTTAAACGAAGCAGAAAAAAGGTATCCCACAACAGAAAAAGAATTACTAGCTATAGTGTGGGCAGTGAAATATTTTAGACCTTATATATATGGACGAAGGTTCAAAATCGTCACGGATCACCGTCCGTTAATTTACTTATTCGGAATGACAAATCCATCGAGCCGACTCACAAAGTTCCGTTTGTGTCTAGAAGAATACGATTTTACAGTAGAATACTTGAAAGGAAAAGATAATGCAGCTGCAGACGCGTTATCTAGGATAGAAATTACTAGTGAAGAACTCAAAAGTATGACAAAACAAATAGTATCAGTAATGACTAGAGCACAAACGAAACGAATGGAAGAGCAGAAACGACAAAATGGCTCAGAAAATAAGGTTTCTCACCATGACAGGTTTGGCCAACCAAAAATGGTAGAACTCCTTAAAAAACCAGAGAACTTACCAGAGTTAAGTTTCGATAAAAGAGACTATTATAGAATACTCAAAGAAAAAGATTACGTCACAAGTCAGAATGACGGAATCGTTTACTCGCCATCCTTGGCGACACTGTGTGTCACGCCCGAGACGCTATCGCGTACGGAACGAGATTCTCTCGCGAGCGAATTAGGTACTTTTTGCAAGGCACTACAGTTGAAAGAAATATGCATACTCTATACCGATGACACCAAGAGTATGATTACAGAGCTAGCTCATTGTATAAACAAATATGATACAGGGTCCGGACCCCGATTATGTATAATTAAAGGTGTCACAAAAATAACAAATAAAGATGACAGACGTGTCATCCTAAATGATTTCCATTTATTACCTACCAGTGGGCATGCAGGCATTCGAAGAATGACCAATAACGTGAAACGTTACTACTACTGGCCAGGAATGGATAATGACATTATGGAATTTGTAAAAAGATGTAATCAATGTCAAAAACAAAAATTCCATCAACATGTGAAACAGCCACTATGTATAACTAGTACGGCTACATCGTCGTTCGATAAGATCTTTTTAGATTTATGCGGACCCCTAGCTAAGGACGAAAATGATTATTGCTATATACTTACGTTGCAGTGCGAACTCACGAAGTATGTAGAAGCTTACCCGCTTCCAAATAAGGAAACGAACACAGTAGCAAAAGCGTTAGTTGATAATTTTATTTTGCGATATGGAATTCCTAAGGAAATCGGAACAGACCGGGGGAGTGAATTCATTTCATCAACTATGCGCGAAATATGTAATATTTTAGGTGTAAAACAATTGCAATCAACTGCTTACCACCATGAAAGTCTTGGTTCCTTAGAAAATTCACATAAAGCTTTAGGAGCATTTTTAAGGATACAAACAAATAACCAAGCTCATCTGTGGTCAGATTGGTTACAATATTGGTGTTTTTCGTATAATACGACAGTGCATTCAGCAACTAAGTATACCCCATATGAACTAGTATTTGGTAAATTATGTAACATACCAAGTAATATTATTAAACAGGTAGAGCCAATGTATAATTATGACTCTTATCCTATAGAATTTAAGTATAGATTACAAAAATCCCAAGAGGATGCTAGAAATAATTTAATTAAAACTAAAATTAATAGAAAAGTAAGTTATGATTTAAAAACTAACCCAGTAACCTATAATATAGGAGATTTAATATTAGTCCGAAAGGAGGATAGAGGTAAGATGGACCCAGTGTATAAGGGACCATATACTGTAATTTTAGACCTAGGTACTAACGTAAAAATATTAGTTTTAGGTAAAGAGCACATAGTGCATAAAAATAGAACTAAACCTTTCTATGTATAAATAAAATAATAACCACTACCACATCACAAGTAGCCACTAAGAAACATGATATGTATTGCAAGTATGAGTGTAACAATATCAGCCATACCCATATAGGGCACATGGAATGTAAACATTACAATACATTAAGATAAGAACCACTTTGTAAACCATTTAGTATGAAGCTTATTTTAACCGACTTCAAAAGAAACTTCACTGTTTGTATTCTCATCTAAAAAGTAAACAACTCCATATTAATTTTGTATACAATAGACATAAGTAGATTAAGCCAAAAACAGTTTAAAAATTTTACTATTTTTGTCTCAAAAATAAGGGGAGAGATGCGGTATAGCCCACAGCTGACATGAATCATAATAGATAAACACGTGTCGGTTCAAGGGAACAAATAGAACCTTGACCAACAAGGCCATTTGCTGCTACAACACGTGTAGACTAAGGAAATTATCATATGTTGATTAGTATATAAGAACCTGATTTTCCTAATAAAATATTCATTCTAACACCGAGCTTCGTCGTATCATTATCCCCGTGCTACCACACTTCACTTTCAGCTTTTAACGGACCTTTGTTCCTTTCACTCCGTCGGCCTTATACCCGAGTACATCCTATTGAGTTTCCCGATTCTGTCACTGTGTTTTTTTATTTCAAAGAGTAACCAATAACTCTGAAGTACCTTGAGAGGTTTTAACGCGAATAATGTTTTCCAATTTCCAATTTAATTTTCAATGCTATTATTTAGCTAAGTAAAGGTCTTATAAAATATATTTTTACTTAAACAAAAATTTAAATTAAGTGCTAAGTATATACAAAAATTGGGCAAGTGCAAGTCCAACTCGCGCATGAAGGGTTCCGTACCATAATCTATAACAAGTTTGTTGTATGGGAGCCCCCCTTAAATATTTATTTTATTTTATTTTTAGTATTTGTTGTTATAGCGGCAATAGAAATACATCATCTGTGAAAATTTCAACTGTCTAGCTATCACCGTTCTTGAGATACAGCCTGGTGACAGACGGACGGACAGCGAAGTCTCAGTAATAGGGTCCCGTTTTTGGGTACGGAACCCTAAAAAGTAAGAAATTATAAGTTTAAATCGTAATCTAAATAAAGTTTTGACTTTGCACTTAAGTCTAAGTAAGGTAGGTAAGCTGGAGTAAGACTATCACCGGGTGAAGAAAGGTTTTTTTTTTTAAATATCTTAAACTTGACTTCATTTCGCTGAAATGGTAGGTACTTGTCATAATAACTAGCTAATTTTGATAATTTACTTCAATCCTCTCCTATTTCTTTAGATGATAGGTGAATATTATAACAAAGAATGTGTTTTTTGAAACAAGCTTTTACTACCGTCTTTACTAACTTTCTTCTTCATCGTCATAATCAGCCGATAGACGTCCCCAGCAGTAGCTCATACAATTTCTGCCCGGAATTGTAACTAGCTCGTCGTCCCAACTTGTTGGGAGCCTCCCACGCTGCGTTTTCCGGTCCGCGGTTCCCACTCAAAAACCTTTCTGCCCCAACGGCCATCGGGTCTACGCCGAAGCAATATGACCCGCCCACTGACACTTAAGTTTGGCGACTGTCTGAACTTTATCTACAACCTTGGTTCTCTTGCGTATCTCATCCTTTCGGATTCGTTCCCGCAAGTAAACTCCGAGCATAGCTCGCTCCACTGCCTTTTGAGTAAGTTTGAGCCTTCTTATGAGACCCATTGTGAGCCACCACGTTTCAGTGCCGTATATCATCAACTAACTTTCCTGCACTCCGTCAATAAGTTTGAATTGGGAAATCTGTTTCATGTAAAGCGTAGGTACATAAACATAAAATTTCAGCTCAATCGAAAACTTGAAAGTGGGTAGGTTACTTCCAATTGCATCTCGGATGTAATTAAATAATCTCCAGCGTTTAAAACCCCGGCAGGACAATACCCAGTCTTGTACGAAGAAGGCGAACTTTAAATTGCCCCATCATTCCGCGAAGTTTCTCCCAGAGTTGCGATAATCTAGTTAGTGCCAACTATGGCTGTACTTGCCACTACTTTGGCAGTTTTTAGTTTCGGATTCATATTTTGTGATATTGTTGTTTCCGTGAAACAATAATATTCAGTGAATTATTAAAATTGATGTAAAGTTATCATATTTCTAAATTGGGCTATAGCAAGACTCTGCAACGTCTCTAGTTTACATCATCATCCCATATTATTCCGATGATAATGATCTGCAGTTCTTGCAGCCACCTATTTAGGAGAATGGCCGCTTGTATAAAGAAGGCAAACTTTAAATTGCCCCATCACTCTGTGAAGTTTCTCTTAGAGTTGCGATAATCTTGTTATAATGGACTATGACAGTTTCTACGTCGTAGGTGCGCTTACTGCAAGTTTTCAGTTTCAGATTAATAACGTTCTTCGTATCGTTGCTTCCATGTAGATATAGTATTAAACAGTTTATTGAACAAAAAACATGAAAACAATAGCAATTTGTTTCTATGGTTATCTTCAAACCTAGTAGAACTTATCCTCTTACCATCAGGTTCTAACTTTTTCACAAAACCAAGATTTTGAGTCCTGAGAATATAACGTTTGATAGCAGGTTTTCGCGGGAAATACTTGAAAGTGCATATTGTTTAAATTGTTTGTAGGTATAATTAGCGCGATCTTGGATAAATGTCAAATTTTATCTGGTTTTAAATATACAATAGGTACATTAATATAATATATATCGATATCACCTGTAACTTGCCCTACACTCAATCATGTAATTGCAATAGAATTCAACGATCCAGTAATATAAAATATCTTGGTATAATGATTGACGAAAACCTCAATTTTAAAGATCACATCGCATTGCGGTGTGTGTGGTCCCAGCTGATCCACATATGTGATGCAACAAACAATAGAACAATAGAAAATTCCTTTAACCTTGAATTGTATAACGACACGTGTAACCTCTTAGGAATGTCGAACCATATATGGAAATGACCTTAAGGAAAATCAGTATAAAAGCATTGGTAATTATTTAATAAATGTTCATTCTAACACCGAGCTTCGTCGTATCATTATCCCCGTGCCACCACACTTCATGGCGACCCTGCCAGAGGGGCTGCTCGACGCAACCCAACGCTTCGAGGCAGCCCCAGCTGTGATCACCTCATAACGGCCGCCCGACCCAGCTGCGGGCACGGCATAAGGCCGCCCGAGTCAGCTGCGGGCACAGCATAACGGCCGCCCGACCCAGCTGCGGGCACAGTATAGAGGCCGCCCGACCCAGCTCGTCTCAGCATACCAGCCAGCCTGCCAGCCGGAACCAGCACAACCAAGTGCCACCCGAAAAAGTGAAATTTTGAAGCAAAAGAAGACCTATGCAGAGGACGGCATCACCGATTAAAACGGGCCCTCCGACGACGCCAAGTCAGCTTCAACGGCAGAGTCACGATCACGTGACGTTAGCGGGACATTTTGAGCGGCTAGCCAGAGGCAGCGACAGCAGGCCGGAGCAGAGCGTCTAGCAGCAGTTACCAGCACCACCAGCACCAGCACCACCAAAACAAACCTAGGCTAGGACTGGAGGTACAACTTTACTGTAGAATAACGTTACTGTTATTATCATTATATTTTTATAGGATTAATTATGTAGGATATAAATAGAATATAATAAGTAGGTCAGTTGATGTGTAAACACAATGACCAGCCTGCCTCCATATAAGGAATGGAAGGCGCAGCCGTAATAACGTGTCAAGTTGCGCTACATAATCACAATATTCGCACAGTACAAGGACATAATTAACTTTAAATTATGTACGTAATTTTTTTTAAATGTGTCTTGATTTCTTTGCATTAAAATTATAACACACTCTTATGTACTTTAAAGGGTTTTGAGAATGAGTTTATTTTTCCTGATGACGATACACCTGTCGTCATCAGCGGTGACCCGAGAGAGGCGCCGCTCAGCTGATAGGCATGCATACATAACAAGGTACAAGACAGGCAGGGATACCCTGCAGGGATACAAAGTATACCCTTAACTGTAATATGTACAAAAAAATGTACAAGGTCGGCAAGCCACTAAAAAGTGTTGTATTCCGAACCAGTAAAGTGAAGCCAAAGTGCACACTTAAATACGTACCTTATAAATGTTGCAAAAGAGAGGAAGAATAAAAAAAAATAAACTCAAGGACGAAGACATAAAAAGTATTTAAAAACCCTAATTGACGCATTACACAAAAATAATGCAAAAATTAAAAATGAGTGTTATTAAATTTAAAAAACTTATACTGTGTTAAAATTTTACTCGAGAACTATATTGTATTAATTACAATTAATAACATTAAATGATAATTAATCAAGAAAATGTGTTTAAAATAAGTAAATAACAAATAGATTAGTTTTATATTCGTAAAATAACGATAAGAAGTTATACAATTAAATTTAAGCCAAGTTATTAAAATAAGTATTAGGTAATAAGATTCTATTAACGATTCAAAATCGTCAAGGATCACCGTCCATTAATTTACTTATTCGGAATGACAAATCCATCGAGCCGACTCACAAAGTTCCGTTTGTGTCTAGAAGAATACGATTTTACAGTAGAATACTTGAAAGGAAAAGATAATGCAGCTGCAGACGCGTTATCTAGGATAGAAATTACTAGTGAAGAACTCAAAAGTATGACAAAGCAAGTAATATCAGTAATGACTAGAGCACAAACGAAACGAATGGAAGAGCAGAAACGACAAAATGGCTCAGAAAATAAGGTTTCTCACCATGACAGGTTTGGCCAACCAAAAATGGTAGAACTCCTTAAAAAACCAGAGAACTTACCAGAGTTAAGTTTCGATAAAAGATACTATTATAGAATACTCAAAGAAAAAGATTACGTCACAAGTCAGAATGACGGAATCGTTTACTCGCCATCCTTGGCGACACTGTGTGTCACGCCCGAGACGCTATCGCGTACGGAACGAGATTCCCTCGCGAGCGAATTAGGTACTTTTTGCAAGGCACTACAGTTGAAAGAAATATGCATACTCTATACCGATGACACCAAGAGTATGATTACAGAGCTAGCTCATTGTATAAACAAATATGATACAGGGTCCGGACCCCGATTATGTATAATTAAAGGTGTCACAAAAATAACAAATAAAGATGACAGACGTGTCATCCTAAATGACTTCCATTTATTACCGACCAGTGGGCATGCAGGCATTCGAAGAATGACCAATAACGTGAAACGTTACTACTACTGGCCAGGAATGGATAATGACATTATGGAATTTGTAAAAAGATGTAATCAATGTCAAAAACAAAAATTCCATCAACATGTGAAGCAGCCACTATGTATAACTAGTACGGCTACATCGTCGTTCGATAAGATCTTTTTAGATTTATGCGGACCACTAGCTAAGGACGAAAATGATTATTGCTATATACTTACGTTGCAGTGCGAACTCACGAAGTATGTAGAAGCTTACCCGCTTCCAAATAAGGAAACGAACACAGTAGCAAAAGCGTTAGTTGATAATTTTATTTTGCGATATGGAATTCCTAAGGAAATCGGAACAGACCGGGGAAGTGAATTCATTTCATCAACTATGCGCCAAATATGTAATATTTTAGGTGTAAAACAATTGCAATCAACTGCTTACCACCATGAAAGTCTTGGTTCCTTAGAAAATTCACATAAAGCTTTAGGAGCATTTTTAAGGATACAAATAAATAACCAAGCTCATCTGTGGTCAGATTGGTTACAATATTGGTGTTTTTCGTATAATACGACAGTGCACTCAGCAACTAAGTATACACCATATGAACTAGTATTTGGTAAATTATGTAACATACCAAGTAATATTATTAAACAGGTAGAGCCAATATATAATTATGACTCTTATCCTATAGAATTTAAGTATAGATTACAAAAATCCCAAGAGGATGCTAGAAATAATTTAATTAAAACTAAAATTAATAGAAAAATAAGTTATGATTTAAAAATTAACCCTATAAACTATAATATAGGAGATTTAATATTAGTCCGAAAGGAAGATAGAAATAAGATGGACCCAGTGTATAAGGGACCTTATACTTTAATTTTAGATCTAGGAACCAATGTAAAAATATTAGTTTTAGGTAAAGAGCACATAGTGCACAAAAATAGAACAAAACCTTATTATGCATAAATTAATATTATTAAAATATGTAGCAAGAAATGAATGATCCACCCAAATAAGGAGCCACCTCCATCAATAAGAAAGTATCAATGAACCAATTGTAAACAAGCATCATATTACTTCCACAACCATATAGAGATAAGATAATGTAAACATGTAATGTAAGTAGCATTAAGATAATTTAAGAATCACTATGTATACCATAGCTATAAGTAGATTAAGTATTATGTAAGCCAAAAACAGTTGCATTTTAATTACTATTTTTGTCTCAAAAATGAGGGGAGAGATGCGGTGTGTGTGGTCCCAGCTGATCCACATATGTGATGCAACAAACAATAGAACAATAGAAAATTCCTTTAACCTTGAATTGTATAACGACACGTGTAACCTCTTAGGAATGTCGAACCATATATGGAAATGACCTTAAGGAAAATCAGTATAAAAGCATTGGTAATTATTTAATAAATGTTCATTCTAACACCGAGCTTCGTCGTATCATTATCCCCGTGCCACCACACTTCAGCATGTCTTTCTAAAAGAGCAAGAAAAACAATTATCATTGTCAAAAAACTAAGAGATATTTAGTACCTAAGGATGTCATGAAAATGGTGTACCTGTCATTATGCCAATCGATGTTATGTTACTGTATCACTGCTTGGGGAGGTGCAGCGAAATCAGTTTTAATAGATGCAGAACGAGCTCAAAGATCTGTAATTAAGGTCATGCTTAAAAAACCCTTCAGGTACCCTACAACTCAATTATATCACGAAGCCCAGGTGTTATCAATCAGAAAGCTTTTCATTCTTAAAACAGGACTAGTCACCCACAATGCTGTATACTCGTCTGACAATAATATCAACTGAATAAACAAACGTAGAATTAAATTACCCCTACCTTCAATCAAAACCTCCTTTGCGAGACGTTTCGGGAAATTCTTGAGACCTTATGTGTACAATTTTATATCCAATATTTGTAATCTAAAAGAAGCTTCCAAATATAATGCTAAAATTAAAATCACTGACTGGCTGCTCACCTTAGATTATCTGGCAACAGAAAACCTGCTTACTCAAATGTATTCTAACTGTAGGTATCCAAATATCTTAAATTCCGTTTAGAGATATCATAAATACTGGTGCAATCTAGTGTTAAGTGAAAATGTTACATGCCGATACACAAATAGATTTATGGTTAATTGTATAAGTACAAATTTCTATATGATAAATACAAAGTTATATACTGTAATAAGTTTAATGCAAAGTATTACACACAATGGCACCCCAAGATACAGGCATAGCCTAGTTTGGGGGCCTCTGTTATTTCGTCCTACAATACACTTTTTTGAAGCAATTGAGAAATGTACTGTACTACTGCAGTGCATTTCTCAATTGTCATAAATTTATAAAGCTAGCCTCCAGCAGCGTAGTGGTTTCTCTCTTATATCACAAGACAAAATTTGTCTACAGCGTTTATGCTGGCGGCAAGCTAAATCTTGTCCTATCTTTGAATGTATTACGTGTTTTGTGTAACTCTGAAAATAATAAAGAATTATTATTATTATTTGTTTCTCATTTTTTTGAGTCTCGGGCTCATACGTCCCGGTCTTTTGGAAGGCTTGCGTGGGGATATGGATCCAACACGTAGAGGCCCCTTGGAGAAATTTGCTGTGGCTGTTGCCCTGCTGGGACCCGTTCCTGATCATATCAATAAGATGATACATCCATGAACTGGTCCCAGCAGGTGATTGAACTATTATTGCATTAATATGGATAAGAAACCGGGCTATTAAAATGAAGTTTGGATGGACTATTTATGTGGGCTATTGCAGTAGAAAAATGTCACCCGCCTTAACCATCTATGCGACTGTTACCTCTGTAACCTTATTATTATTATCTCCTTTATTAATCTTTCTTCTTAGGCTAGGTTTTTAACAATAAATTTATATAAAAAGTAAAATACAATAAAGAAATTACAAAATATATAAACACATTATAAAAAACCTAACCTAGGGTGCCGCCGGCAGCGGGGCAGGGCCCAGGCTACCGGTGGTTAGGGCTGCAGAGAGAGGAACCTCCTGACAATGCGCGCCGTGTCCAGGAGTACCGCCTTCTGTATCTGGCCCTTGATCCAGCCATCTAGCGAGAGTCTCTTAAGATGTTTGTCGAGACTCTTCGCTATAAGACCGTTCGCCGAAACGACTATCGGGACAATGATCGTCGAGTCAACATCCCACATGGCAGTCACCTCGTGAGCCAAGTCAAGGTACTTGCTGAGTTTGTCCTTCTCGGCTTTCACGAGGTTCTCGTCATGTGGGATGGTGATGTCGACGAGCACTGCCTGGCGCTTGGATCGATCTACCAACACGATATCAGGCTTATTGGCTACAATAGTCCTGTCCGTGATGATAGATCGATCCCAATAGAGCGTGGCACGACCATTCTCGAGAACTGGCATCGGTGCGTACTTATAGTACGGCACCTCAGACCCCACAAGACCGTATCGAAGAGCAAGTTGCTGGTGAATGATCCTGGCTACTTGGTTATGTCTGTGCAAGTACTCGCCGTTAGCAAGATGAGAACAACCGGAGATTATATGCCTGAGTGACTCGCCGGGACGGCGGCATGCCCGACAAATGTCGACCGTACCGTCCTTCAGGATATATCTCCGGTAATTGTTCGTCATCATTACTTCGTCCGCAATTGCACAGACAAAACCTTCGGTTTCCCCGAAGAGATCCCCGAAGCGTAGCCAGTTCACCGACGCAAGCAGATCTACATCGGGCCCCGTAAGGGCCTTGTAGAACCGCCCGTGTAGCTCCTTGCTCTTCCATACAGCCCTGCGGTCATCGGTGCTAAGCACCTTTGGTCTGCGCCAGTTCTCGTTTGCTAAGGAGAGAGAGGTGAGGCCTTTGTCAACTGCTACTACATCGCGATGAATCCCACACTCGTTGTTTAGGAAATACTCCCTGAGACTGCACACCTCGCGGTTATGGAGGTCCTTGGCATTTAAAAAGCCACGGCCCCCACACTTACGCGGGATGTACATTCTCATAACTGACGAGCGTGGGTGCCTCATGCGATGTGTAGTGAGCAGCTGACGGACCCTCGTATCCAGGGTGTCCAGCTCAGTCTGAGTCCACCTTAGTATGCCAAAGGAGTAAGTGAGCAGAGGCATGACCCAAGCGTTGAAGGCGCGCGCCTTATTGCCACCGGACAAAAGACTGTTAAGTACTTTTGTCAAACGACAAAAGAAACGCTCCTTCAACGCCTGTCTAATGTCTCCGTCCGCAATACCCAATGACTGTGACATACCAAGGTACTTGTAGGTTTCAACTTCGGAGATAGACCTGAGGGACATTGTCTCAGAAAGCTGTAAGTTCGCGGAATTTACGACTTTCCCCCGCTGTACATGCATGACCGCACACTTGTCTACACCAAACTCCATTTTGATGGCACTACTGAAGGCTTCAGTTACTTCCAGTAGTTCCACCAGATCCTGGCGTTTTGGTGCATACAGCTTAAGATCATCCATGTACAGCAGATGAGAAATGACCTCACCTCCTCTTCGAAGCCGGCAACCTAGTCCTGAATCCTTCAGCAGAGTGCTGAGCGGATTCAGGGCTAGGCAGAACCACAGAGGACTCAAACTGTCACCCTGGAAAATACCTCTCTCAATCCTTATCAAGTCCTGCGGGCCAGGGGGGCCATCCCCGCCACCTGGTTGACGAAGGACTGTGGTCCACTGCCTCATGCACGCGCCTAAGAGGGATCTCAGAGCTGTATCAATTTTATACAGCTCTAAGATCCTCTCCAGCCATGAATGAGGCACCGAATCATAGGCCTTCTTATAGTCAATCCAAGCGGTCGAGAGAGACCCCCTGTTCCGCCGGACTTGTTGGCAAATGGTCGTGTCAATGAGGAGGAGCTCCTTAGTACCACGGGACCCAACCCTACACCCATTCTGAGAAAAGGCCAAAACGTTGTTCGCAACAATGTGCGTGTTAATTTTAGTTCTCAGAATGGACGTAAGGAGCTTGTATAAAGTGGGCAAGCACGTGATGGGTCTATAGTTTTTCGCTTCCGTGGTACTACCGGACTTATGGAGCAGGAAGGTAACACCAGTAGTCATGAAAGATGGCAGGGAACCAAGATCGAGGGCGTCTTGAAATTGTGTTGCCAGACGTTCGTGTGATGATCGAAACCACTTGATCCAAAAGTTGTGCAACCCGTCCGGCCCAGGACTTTTCCAGTTCTGGGTCGTACGGGCCGCACAGCTTACATCATCGGGGCTGATAGTCACAGCCCCCATGGCTTCGATCGGCTCACACTCACGTCTGACAACATTCATCCATTCGCCCTCAGTGTGCTCGACTGGCACCGACCAGATACTACGCCAGAAGTTAATCATGGCAGTAGGATCCGGCAGTTGCCCGTCGCTCACACATTGGTCGGTTCCCTCCCACTTTCGGTATACCTTCCTTTGGTCACTTTGGAAGAGACGATTCTGCTGGAATCGATCCACACGCTCTCTGTAGCGACGAATACGGCTTGCCCATGCATACACTTTCTGCTTTAGGTAGTCGATGCGCTCCGTGATACATGCCATGTAATCGCAGGGCCTGGTGCCAGTCCCCGCGAAGGCTTGTGTCACGTAGCGCATCACACGGGGGCGGTTATTGCCCCCCCTAAAACAGATTAGCTTGGCAATGAAAGTCCTAAACGAGCTGATACGCCGCTCGATCCGTACTTGCCAGGCAGGAACACCCCCGGCGGGTCGCGGTGCTCGGTCAGTGTCCGGGAATCTGACACGAGCAACGCGGCACGCCGCGATGGCCCCGCAGTACATGATCGAGTGGGTATCAGCTAAATCTTCGCTAGCCCGAAGGTACGGGTCTAGCAAAGCATCCAGGGCTCCCATTAACGCTACGTTACGCTTATGCATTGGTAAGCGTGGTAATCGCGGCCTAGAGTCAGGTGCGGATCGATAGCGCCTAATCGCCTCCTCCAAAGCCCTCCTCAGTTGCTCATTGGCCTGGGTACTTACGCTACTCGCGTAGTCTTCCACATCGGCCTCAGGATCCGTCAGCGGCACCCCCGGCACCAGGTTGGGCGCTGGCGCCGGAACCGGTGACATAGCAGGCGGATCCCGAGTCAGCACGGAAGCCGCGCGAGCGGCCAGTACTTCCAGGCGCAGTCGATCAAGTGTCGCGTCGTCCAGCAGCTTGCGCCGCTGAATAAAACGCACTTGATCGGATAGCCGTTGCGCAGATACGGCGATGGTCGGATCAAACGTCTGAAACAGAGGCAGCATCCTGTCCCGGTACGCGGACAGGTTGGTTCCTCCCTCTGTAGCCCCGTAGTAGGCGCGCATGCAGTTCTCGTTCATTACTCGAGTCCATCGCATGCGACGCACTATACCACCGGTAGCGGGAGCCGTGGTCGGGACAGGTTGCCCCGTAGGCCCCAAGCGTGCCGGCAGCGGTGGCCGTCCTCGTCGTGCTGGTGGTTGTGGCGGCGGGGGCGGCGGCCCGCACTCGTCGCTCGACTCGCTAGTGTCGGCAGCAGTAGCGAATTCGTCGCCAGACGATGATGGCGAGGAGCTGGACGAGGCGGGCGGGGGTGGTGGTCGTGCGTTTGTTTGTTCCGCTTTTTTGCGCCTTGATCTCGTAATCATTACTTATTCCTTTAATATTATTTTCATTATTTCGCCTTTAAGTGACATACGTCCGCTGTCAGAATTGTCTTCGTTTTCAGAGTTAGTAAATAAATTACATTCGCAGTATGTACACATTGCCGAAAACGGTAAATAAGATAAAAGGTTATAAATGGACGTATAAAATTGCGGCGTACACGAAATGAAAACACTTTTACAAAATTAAAAAGGAGCAAGATTACAAAAAGGCATGTGTCAACGTCAGCGGTTTTTTTTTTTATTATTATTATTATTTTTGGAAAAATAATACCTTTGCATTTATTGCGTGTTTAGCATAACCTACGATGAATATTTCCCTAAAACGGAATGCTTGCTTCAAAATAAAAATCCTTACCTAATTTAGTTTTAGCAGCACTACGATAAAAGGGAACATTGGACCAAATATTTCCCTAAAACAATAAATTGGCAAAAAAATGAGACAAAAATACAATTACATTAGAGTCATATAGAATACGCATGAAATGAGCCCAAACACGATTATTACCTATATCTTGCTTGGTGTAGGAAATTTTATGGCCGCCCTTCGGCATTTCATGGTACCCAATTAGTGCATTGTCATTGAAGTTACGCATGCCAAATTTTAACACTGTCAGAAAGTGGATCAATATTAGCTTGCAAGGATTGAGCCGAATGCAAGTTTGTTAAAGGCATATAAACGGAAAAATCAAAAAAGAATAACATACGCAAAAACCTTTTCAGCTCACCAGCTCAAACATGTTCATTTTGCTGCGAGCTAACAGTGAACAAAATGCGATTTTGTTTCGAGCGTGAGTACAAAGTAGCTTTTTAATTTCTGGCCATGAATTTTCATTAATCAGCCACAGGTTAATTATAAAATTTGCTTCATTCGAATCTTGATGCACTCTGTTTCTTTCATATCTATATAAAAAAGAGAGGGATAAAATCATATCAATTTGAAATTCGATTTTCGAATCCGTCCTCGAATGAGAACAGTTCGGATACGTGTTATACCATAAAGTTCATTAAAAACACCCGAAAAAGTATTAATTGCAACATATTTTTTTTAACCACCGAATATTAAAATAATCGTGTCTTTTATAATATAAAGCAATAGATTATTGTTGAAATAAAATAAGATATTTCAACTTATTGTTTACTTAAAATATAATAAGAATTTATAATTTCACCAATTTATCATAGATGCATATTCGAAACGTACCTACTTTAAAAAATATTGATTTTAAATTGTTATTGTTATTTTCTTTTGTATTTATTGTGTTTGGAGCTTTAAGAGTAAAAATATTAATCAAGCTATAAAGAAAATCTCGTAATAATAAATAAACACGTCATAATGTAGCTGCTATATCTTCCAATTTGATCAAATAATGACAATAACCGTGTTGGCCGTGAGGGACTGGTACAGTGTTGGAACGTAAATATAATTTCTATCAAATGATATTGTAGAGGACAACCGCGTCCGTCGGCAATCGTCTACATGGACACTCCGAAACTCAGCGATGAGTAAGGAGCGAATGGACTGTAAAATAGAAAATAGGTAACGAACGGACGAATACGAAAACGCAAACTAAAAATCAACGGTATATATTTACACAAAATTAACAAAACACAACAAGGATCGGAAAACACTTAAATTTACTCTTAACTAATATAGTCTCTGTCTAAAATGAATTTAACACTGATCGCGGACCGATGGTACTACGCTAACACTGATAAACTAAATTCGCGGACCGATGGTACTACGCTACTGTATACAAAGATGGTTAATACTCGGAAGTAAAGTGGAGAAGTGATTCTATACAAATATGGCCGTCCTTTTATACAAAATCGACTAGAGGCCAGGGGGACGCCCGCCCTGTATGTTTATATCAAATTACAAGAGTTACATATTACTTAGCCTAAATATGACTTATATTATAGATTGACGTCTATATAATGCACAAAATGTGAGCGTGTTTACGCTGTGGGAGCTCCCGTCCGACTGTGAGGCGTGAAAATACCTAACGATTCTTTGTCCCCGGCAAGAGGCCGTCTCGCTCGCACCGTCCGAGATATACACTCGCGCGGTCACTCTTAACGCGCTGTGCGCCGCGAGACTTGTTTAGTCTTTGATTTATCGTGTTCTCGGACGGTTGCGGCCGGGACAATGTTCTACAAAATTACTTTATTTACTGAAATCTACAGTATTACAAAGTTTCATATTAATCTATGATTTTTCCTCAAATTTTACGTCGAACGTAAACAAAGATGACTCATCTGTTTTCGACTAAGGAATGGAAATTTCCTATGAATCATCTTTATTTTGATTCTGTCTTTACTAAGACTTGACGGGAGCTCTAACATGAAAATAATTTACACAGGGAAATTAATTAATTTCAGCCGCTTATACGGGCAACGATCTTATATCTAAGTTATTAAAATATTTATTTATTTCTCTTAAAATTAAGCGCTCTGCAAAGCTGTCCGTAACATTCTCCCCCCGTCGAGCTGCCGCGTAGACTCGGGTTGCATGGGGAGGACAGCCAGTTTTCTCACGGGGCGCCGAAACACGCCGCCCTTGGTGCGCACGTCCGCGTTCCGCACCTCGCCGTCAGGACCCGGATGTGTTGCCTCGACGATCCCTCGAGGCCAGACGTTGCGTGGCAGCGTGTGATCGGCGATGACCACGCAGTCGCCTGGCTGGATCCGTCGCTCTGCTCCCGACGGCGATGATTGCCTGGGCGCGAGTGTAGGCAGATACTCCCGTATCCACCGCGCCCAGAATTGGTCGGCGAGTGCTTGGCTGGCCCGCCAAGTGCGGCGGTCGGCCTCCAAGCATGGCCCGATGATGGGTGTCGCCGTCGGTCCGCCCAACAAGAAGTGGTTGGGCGTAAGCGCCTCCTCGTCCCTCGGGTCCACGGAGACGTGTGTGAGCGGCCGGGCGTTGACGGTCGCCTCGGCCTCTGCGAGCAGCGTCATCAGCACCTCTTCTTTAGGCGCCTTGGTGTGCAGCGTTGTCGTCAGTGCGGTTTTGATCGACCGCACTAGCCGCTCCCAGGCGCCTCCTTGGTTCGGCGCGCCGGGCGCGATGAAGCGCCACTCCAGGCCGCGCTGTAGCCCGTAGCTCTGGAGTGCGGGCAGCCATTCTTCGTAGGCCGCCCGTAGCTCGATGTCTGCGGCCCGGAAACACGTAGCGTTGTCGCTCCATATTTGGCGCGGCCAGCCGCGCCTCGCCGCCAGCCGTCGTAGCGCCATGATCGCGGAGTCCGTCGACAGTGTGTGCACTATCTCTAAGTGCACGGCGCGGGTGGTCAGGCAGGTGAATAGCGCCACCCAGCGCTTCTCGTGGCGTCGGCCGATGGTGACCCACACGGGACCGAAGTAGTCGGTTGCCGCGTAGGTGAACGGCCGATGGTGTGGCTCGACGCGGGCTGGCGGCAGGTCCCCCAGGGCCGGTACTCGTGGTTGTGTGCGGCGCAGGATACACGTCCGGCAGGCGTTCGCGACGGCTCGTACCGTCGGTCGCAGCTTCAGCACCCAGTGTTGTTGCCGGACGTCATTCACGACGCGCTCGTTGTTGGCGTGTGCGGCCCTCTCGTGCTCACGCTGCAGCCACAGCCGCACGAACGGGTTGCGGCCGTCGAGTATGGCCGGCGTCTTGTTGATGTAGGCGGGCGCGGCGTTGATTCGCCCGCGCATTTTCAGCAGGCCGTCTTTGTCGATGAATGGGTCGAGTTTGAACAGGCGGCTGCGTCGGTTGATGGGCTCGCCTCGGGATAGCGCCCGTAGCTCCTCCGGGAAAGCTTCGCGTTGCGACTGCTGAAGCCACATGTGCTCGGCTTGCCGCATGTGTTTCAGCTGTAGTCCCGTGGGCCGCTTCGTCTTCAGGCGCTCCGCGAACTGAAGTAGTCGCGCCGTCGCGCCTATCAGCCGGTTGTATTGGGAAAACCGGCTGATGTCGGGCAGCGGTGATGTCCACACGCTCGTAGCGGCGACTTGATGCGGCTGGGCTTCCGTCGCTTCTTCTGAGGGCGGCGTCGGCGTCTCCTGTGGCCACTCCGCTTCAGGCTGCCACAGGAATTCGGGTCCGCCGTACCACCGGGCGCCCATGTCCAGGCGACGCGCGCTGTCTGCCCTCGTAGCGTCGTCGGCGGGATTTTTCTTCGTAGGCACCCATCTCCATTGCTCCGTTTCAGTGATTTCAGCGATTTCACCGAGTCGGTGCGCGACGTAGGCGCTGTAGCGGCGTGCGTCGTCGCGCACCCAGTGTAGGACGGTCCGACTGTCTGTCCATAGGACCGTCGCGTCGATGGTGACTCGGTGCTCGTGCGCGATGCTTTTTGCCAGCCTCGCCCCAATTAGCGCCGACTGTAGCTCGAGTCGTGGGATGCTCTGCTGTCGGGTCAGCGCCACTTTCGCCTTGGCTGCTACGAGGCTGACGTGTGTCTCGCCGTCGACTTCTTGGCGCCAGTAGGCGACGGCTGCGTAGGCTTGCGGATGCGTCCAGGCTTATTCGGGTTCGTAACCGCGAAGTGTGGCAGGAACCATGTAGCGCTGCTTGACGCCGGCACCGTCCGCTCGGCGTATTTCTTCTCAATTAGATTTTCAATCTCCTTGGTGTAGGCCTCAGCAAACTGCGGGTCGCGGTCCATCTTCTTCTCGATGCCTTGTAACCGCTGCAGGGCCATGTTGTACGTCGGCGGCATGTTAGGGTTGTCGTCGCGCCATAGCTGCCCGACTTCATAACGTGGGCCGTCGATTTGTCGTACTGTGTTGTTGAAGATTGTGATAGCCCGCTCGTCTCGCGGGGTAGTCTTCTTTGCTGCCGTTATCCCCAATGAGTCGATGTCGAAGTAGTTTTTCAGTTGTGCATTGAGGTCGTCGTCTCGAACGGCGTAGCAATGTTGAACGGCCTCTTCTTGATTTCGTCGAATGATTTTCGGCGCCGTTCCGAACACCACCCAGCCCAATGGAGATAGGAGGGCGGCGGGTTCGTTGATTCTGCCCACGCGGATCTCGTACGGCAGCATCAGATGCCAACTGTCGGCTCCGATGAGTATGCGTGGGCGGGCTTCGTCGTAGCAGGCGGCACCCATGTCAGCGAGATGCGGGAACTGCGTGACGTATCTTCTATCGGCTCGTTGTGCGCGGAGGCTCAGATCATCCACGGTACGCAGCATTATAGGGTGTGCTGGACCGCCTGTCTGGCTGCGCACGTGAGCGTGTATTCGACGACTCCTCTGCTCGGTAGCCATCGATCCCACGCCTTGTATGTGTAGGCGTGTGGTGGCGCCGTCGGCGCCGATCTCGTTCGCGAGGCTCTCTTCAATGAGCGAGATTGTGGAGCCCTGGTCCATCAGAGCGTAGGCCAGCGTCTCGCCGCGGGGCCCGCCGATGATGATTGGGATGATCTTCAGAAGCACGGTCGAAGTGGCACGACCGAACTCCGCAGTGCTCGCCGTAACTTCATGTGTGCACGCCGTCGTCTCGGGTGCGTCTGTAGTTGCGCGCGTAGCAGGTTGGCGCCGCGACGCCATTATATGATGCGTAGCGGCTTGATGTGGCGGAGCGGTGGGCCCGGCTCTCGGCGTCGCGACGACTTGCTCAGTCGCGTATGGGGCCGGCGCGTACGGATAGGGCGCGTACGGGACGGCGTGTTGCATCGGGATATACGGCGCTGGGGCGTTCGGCGTATATGGTTGCTTCGTTGTTGGCGGGCCCGCTTCGGAGTGTAGCAGGCGGTGATGCGGGTAAGTGCACCCGGGAACACCGCAGCCGCGGGCGCGGCACTGGTCGCGGCGATGCCGGCGGTCCAGGCACTTGAAGCAGATTTTGTTGATGCGGACCCAATCCCATCGGGCTCCGACGTTCATGTTGAGTATCTTGCGACATTCTGTAGTGCGATGAGCGCCGCCACAGCATAGGCAGGCGTCGGCGTGCTCTGTGGCGTAGGTCTGCGCTCGATCTTTGAGAGGGCGTCGTACGGCTCCTCTGCCGGCGTTGGCCGCCGTGCGTTGCTCTGGGACGCGCTGCGATCCACGTTGCTCGGCGGCGGGCGTCGGTCTTCTATGCGGCGCCTTAACGTGCGAGAATTCCATCTCGGCATCGCTTTCTTCAAGGAGGAACTCCGCCATCAACATGAGTTCGTTTTCGGCGGAGCTCAGGTGTTCCTTAGCGTAGGAACACCAGCGACTGCGCAAGTGTGGGCTCAGTCGCTCGGTGACTTCTCGGATGAGAAGTGGGTTGGCGCCGTAGCTTCGGCGGTCCAGGTCCACAAGCGTTGACACGATGTTCATGATGCGTATGGCGAATTGGTTGAGATCGTTGGCGCTCGGTCCGAGCGGCGGCATTCTTCGCAGCTCGTCGATGGCGCGATCAATGAGTAGATCGGTGCGCCCGAAATTCTTCTTGAGGACCCGTATGATTAGGTCGGGTCGAGCGGACGAGGCGATCATGTGCTGCACACATTGACGGGCTTCTCCTCGCAGGCAGTGTCGCAGGCGTGCGACATTTTCGTATGCGGAGTACTTGTAGCGTGCGGTGCTCTCGGTGTAAGAGTTGTAGAAAGTGAGCCATTCGCTTGGCTCCCCGGAGAATGGCGGCAGCTCGTAGACTTGTTTCGGAGGCGGCCGCATCATGGTTTCAATGGTGTCGGTGAGGCGGTCGATCACACGGTCCCGACTCGTTGAGCGTTCTCGACGGCTGTATGGTGTCCGGGGCTCCTCTTCGTGTCGCTTGCGTGTCTCGCGTTGCGGTGTAGGATCCCGTGTCTGCCTCGCTTGGTCCGCGTCGGCAGGTTGGACGTTGGACAGCCAATCGTTGACGCGTCGCTGTGAGTCGGCTTGTGAACCGCCGGCCCGAGATTGCTCGTCGATGCGCTCCATTTCGACGGCGAGCCTCTTTTCTACGAGCTCGCGTTCCATCCGGATTTCTTCGCAGCGAAGTTGCTTGAGCCGCTCCATGGCGGCGAGCTCCGCCTCGCGGCGGAGCACGTCCGTCGCGTTCGACGCTCGAGAGTGAAGTGATGACGGTCGGCGCGGCGCGTGGGCTTTATCACCGAACGTGACGTTGAGGTCGCGCCGCTGCGCGCGGGCCTCTGATTGGTCGGCCGGCGCGGAGTGCTGTGATTGGCCGGCCGACGCGGCCGGCGCGGTGCGCTGTGATTGGTCGAAGCGCTCGGCGTTCTTCGACATCCGTTTTTCCAGTTCGATGCGCCAAGTCGCAGCATCGGTTGGCGGCGAAACTGGAGCTTCTTCGGCGGGAGACTCGGGCGAGTCTGTCTGATACTGCAGTCCCGAAGGGCCCGGACGGGCATGAGCAGCGGGCGGTGAATGTGCGACTGCAACATTTGCAACCGCGAATCGCTGCAAGTCGACTGCAGCCTGTGTGCGCTCGCGCTGCACGCGTGCACTCTCCTCACTTTTATTCCCGCGTGTATTAACCATTTTGTTGACGATTGGGAAAACCGCACTTTTCCCGCTACACAAAACGAACCTAAACTAAACTAACTAATTCCGATCCGGCTACTCGAAGGACCAAACAATGTAGAGGACAACCGCGTCCGTCGGCAATCGTCTACATGGACACTCCGAAACTCAGCGATGAGTAAGGAGCGAATGGACTGTAAAATAGAAAATAGGTAACGAACGGACGAATACGAAAACGCAAACTAAAAATCAACGGTATATATTTACACAAAATTAACAAAACACAACAAGGATCGGAAAACACTTAAATTTACTCTTAACTAATATAGTCTCTGTCTAAAATGAATTTAACACTGATCGCGGACCGATGGTACTACGCTAACACTGATAAACTAAATTCGCGGACCGATGGTACTACGCTACTGTATACAAAGATGGTTAATACTCGGAAGTAAAGTGGAGAAGTGATTCTATACAAATATGGCCGTCCTTTTATACAAAATCGACTAGAGGCCAGGGGGACGCCCGCCCTGTATGTTTATATCAAATTACAAGAGTTACATATTACTTAGCCTAAATATGACTTATATTATAGATTGACGTCTATATAATGCACAAAATGTGAGCGTGTTTACGCTGTGGGAGCTCCCGTCCGACTGTGAGGCGTGAAAATACCTAACGATTCTTTGTCCCCGGCAAGAGGCCGTCTCGCTCGCACCGTCCGAGATATACACTCGCGCGGTCACTCTTAACGCGCTGTGCGCCGCGAGACTTGTTTAGTCTTTGATTTATCGTGTTCTCGGACGGTTGCGGCCGGGACAATGTTCTACAAAATTACTTTATTTACTGAAATCTACAGTATTACAAAGTTTCATATTAATCTATGATTTTTCCTCAAATTTTACGTCGAACGTAAACAAAGATGACTCATCTGTTTTCGACTAAGGAATGGAAATTTCCTATGAATCATCTTTATTTTGATTCTGTCTTTACTAAGACTTGACGGGAGCTCTAACATGAAAATAATTTACACAGGGAAATTAATTAATTTCAGCCGCTTATACGGGCAACGATCTTATATCTAAGTTATTAAAATATTTATTTATTTCTCTTAAAATTAAGCGCTCTGCAAAGCTGTCCGTAACAGATATTGTTATCCCTTTTGAAGCAGCAAGTATCTATTTTTTAATTAATAATATCATTGAAATCAGCAACAAAGACGATAAACATACCTACACCTCAATGGTTGGAAGAAAAAGTATACAAAAATTCGAATATGTTCTCGCTAATGAGGTGAAAAGTTGTGTGTGCTACACGAGAGCAAAGTTTTTTGCACTTGTGCCGTTGAGTCCCTCGCTTCACTCAGGATTCTAACTTAGAATGACTCGCTACGCTCGTGATTCAAACATAGAATCCTTCGCTTGCTCGGGACTCAAAATCAGCACTCGCAACAAAAAACAACTTTGCTCTCTTGTTGCACAAATAACTATTGTTTATTTTGTGAGGTGTGCAATAAAAAAGTATTTTATCGAATTGTAAAAACGGATTCCTCGAATTGTAACTTTTTTGACTATCCCAGCCAACCATTTTTCTTCATTACTCACATAACAGCCCCAAAGCGAGCATGTTTACGATATACATACGTAATTGGCGCAGTTAATAGTTACGAACAAGCTTCGATGGCTCCCCGCGGAGGGATCTTCCACGGCGCCTATTCCGTACCAACAGCTAGAATAATGCATTGAGTGTTCTAATAGATACTCATGTGGTAAGATGATTGAGATACAAATATCTAGGCATTAATCTGAGATATCGTCAAATAAGCGATGTCCTTTAACTTTCATTTAAATGCCATTTTTGGGGCTTTTCGCTGCGCGTAGTAAGCCTGTCTTGGGATTACTTACAAAACCGGTTGGCTGAACTTTCGTTATTAATCTGAACGTTATTAATCTGAAACCGAAAACTTGCAGCGCACCTACAACGCAGAAACTACATAGTTCATTATAACTGGATTATCGCAACTCTAAGAGAAACTTCGCAGAGTGATGGGGCAATTTAAAGTTCGCCTTCTTCGTACAAGCGGCCATTGTCCTGCCGGGGTTTTAAACGCTGGAGATTATTAAATTACATCATAGATGCTAATCAAAGTATTATTCCGAAACTCAAAACTCACTGCAAACACGACTATGAAGGAACAGCCATAGTATATAATAATTGGATTATCGCAACTCTAAGAGAAATTTTGCAGAGTGATGGGGCAATTTAAAGTTCGCCTTTTTCGTACAAGCGGCCATTGTCCTGCCAGGGTTTTAAACGCTGGAGATTATTAAATTACATCATAGATGCTAATCAAAGTATCAATCTGAAACTCAAAACTCAATGCAAACACACCTGTGAAGGAACAGCCATAGTAGTATTTAACCAAGAAACTTCCCGGAATGATGGATAATTTAAAGTTTGCCTTCTTCGTACAAGCGGCCATTGTCCTGCCTGGGTTTTACATCGGAGATGCTGTTAATCTCTCTTTGGAGTCGGTCCCTCATGTCTGAGGATCGTTGATGCTGTTAATACAAAGTATTAATCCGAAACTCAAACTCTCTGCAAACGCACCTATGAAGGAACAGCCATAGTACATAATAAAGGGATTATCGCAACTCTGGGAGAAACTTCGCAAAATGATGGGGCAATTTAAAGTTCGCCTTCTTCGTGCAAGCGGCCATTGTTGGGGCTTAAACGTTTCAGATAATTAAATTACATCCCAGATGCTGTTGAAGTGCAATGCCATTGTCAGAAAGAAAATTCAGTCAATTTCTTAAAAGATAAAATCATGTGATAAGGTTGTAAAGGCCTATGATGACCTGTCTACTTGATCGGAGCGATTTCTAAAATGGACCAACCATTATTCTTTCGATTGAATTATTTTGATCTTCATAAAGACGCCGCCTTAATAGTTAATTTGCTCTGCTCTGCTTCAGTGGACAGTAGTGTGTGTGTATGTTTGTTACTTCTCGCTCAAGCATCTGGACCAATTTTGTTATGAAGGTAGCTGACACCCTGGATTAGTACAGGTAGCTTTTAGTCCCGAAAAAAAATAGTGTCCCCGTGGGATGAGTGGGTAACACCGGGCGGCGCAGTTAGTAATTTATAATATTGATCAAATGAAAGCCCGATCACCTCTGGCAGTGACGTATAATTATGTCAATGTGCTTGTATGTCCGCAGGGTTCTCGAAATTTCGGCAATAAGGCTACGTTAGCCACATGCGAGCTCACCAACAAGATCGGAGTTGACAGCAGTTGTCGTAACCAAATCCGGCCTATTGCATAAAAACATACAAAAGAAACACAAACACAAGAAAAAATAGGAACGGTAAACAACAGGATTATGTTTATCGATTTTTCATATTCAGACTGTGTTTAAGAGACAATAATTTTATGTGATGATTATAAGTATGAGATAAAAACGGCCACTTTGAATAGACGCACATCGCTAAAGAAGACACATTGTGACAGATCAAAAACCTTTTCTTCTATTTACCAGTAATTGTTGACAAATATTGTAAATCCTCTGAGAAACAAAATAGAAGTAATCCTGCTAAAAAATCAAATAACAATTTTTCATTTTAAAAACAATAATAAATCGAATCGCAAAAAGTCAGGCTACAAACGTGATATATGCAAAAACAATTCACACTTCCGATAACGAGAAATCTGATACGATGATATCACTAACGAACAACATGACAATGAAAATTACTTTCATTGGAAAAACTGAAAGACAGGCTCATGACGTAAGCGAAAAAGCAAAACGAAAAGCGGAAAAATTGAAAAAAGCGAAAATGCAACATGGCGATTCTGAATTGATCGAGGCCAGCGGCTGTTTGAAATGACGTGCGCTCAGTTGAAGAACCGTCGAGTTTAATTGTAGTACTAGGACTACGTTTTACGTGAAGCGAGATTTCGCCGAGATATTCGTGTGCATTACTCAAAGAAAACTTGAGTTTTTAACAGGCTCTTTATACCCACCACAAATAAGAGAGGTATTATTTTATAATAACATGTGTATCTGTGTATCTGTGTGGCATGGTAGCTCCCCAACGCAACGGATGGTCCGAGTTGAATGCGTTTTTAGGGTTCCGTACCTCAAGAGGAAAAAACGGAACCCTTATAGGATCACTTTGTTGTCCGTCTGTCCGTCCGTCTGTCAAGACCCTTTTTCTCAGGAACGCGTGGAGGTATGAAGCTGAAATTTATATCAATTACTCAGGTCTACTGTCCCTTGAAGCTGTGAAAAAATCAAACTTCTAAGCCAACGCAATCAAAAGATACAGCCGTTTATGCCGCAAATTTTCGACACTTGCAAGGGAATCAAAACCTACAGGGTGCTTCCCGTGAACTCAGAATCTTGAAATTTGGTACGAAGCAACGTCTTATAGCATAGATAAAGGAAAAATTACGAAAACCATAAATACATCACATAATATTTTTTTTTTTTCATTTTGCAATAAAAATACCATAGTTATGACTCGATTGTCGTAATGAACGAACTTTGTAAACCTTGCAGGTTTGTACGGAACCCTCGGTGCGCGAGTCCGACTCGCACTTGGCCGGTTTTATTTTTTATCGAAACCCTTTTCTATCGAAATGGCGATGTGATGTTAGATAGAGCGTACGTTGGTAGACTTGTACGTAGGCTTGCAGGATCCAAGTCCTGCTTACATTGCATTCGATCACATTATATTTTTCTTTCATAATTTACCGTTGCATAAATTATAAAAATAATAATAAATATGATATTTCAATATCAGAAACAGAATCAATAAAAAGCTTCTATTATCGTGATGATATTTTGGGAAGATCTCATTAAAACGTGTAATTAAGCCCAAGAGCCTTTTTTAAACATCCAAGATCACTTTAGTTCTCTCAAATCAGGGATCGACTCCGGCATTCATTAAAATTTAAATATCTTTCTAATTTCGCATTTTTACGAATGATATTAAATAGAATTTCGTTATAGATATTTGAAATTAGCGAAAAACCGAAGTTGAATAACGGTATTTTATATGGAGCCCAATAACGGTCTCCCTGTCTCAAATAACAGACATGAACCGTCAAAGGGTTAAATGCCAATGTTCAATACAATTTAGTCCACTTGTTTTAGAACTTGAAATGTGGTTTTGAACTTTAAACATCTTTTAAGCAGGTATTTTAAGATCAAATAACTAAAATTCTGTGAAGGTTTCAATTTAAGTGGTGCGAAAACAGTTCTTCTAAGAGTTCATAATTTACAGAAAAAGACGTAATTAAACCAACATTCTGAATTCAGTTTACTAAAGACTGTGAAAATGTATTCAAATGTACGATTTTATGCAACTGAAAAATAATCATAAATAATGTTAAGTCGACACACACGAAATTGATTGAATTATAATTGTACACACAGGATATTCAATGCTAAGGGAAACTATTAGTACCTAGGCTGCCTGTCCACTAAAGCGAAGCGGAAAAAAGGAACCGATCAGCCCGCGTCTTTGTGAAGCACAAAAAGTGACACAGATAAATTATGAAAGATAAATTTAATATAATTTAAGCAGAAATCGAATTTTTATTTCATAATTTACCTTTGTAAATTTTTGGTGTCAATATTTATAAAAGTAAAAATGTGGTATTTCCACAAAATAATAGAATCGATAAAAAGATTCTATAAGATACACAAAAAAGTGCATTTAAGGCCGGCCTTACACAATCTGAATTCCGATCCGATTTCAGATCGGAATGACATCAGCAAGCGAGACTTTGCCATATGACCGACAGAGACAGAGACACTTTCTGACGTAATTCCGTTCGGAAACCGGATCGGAATTCAGACTGTGTGTGGCCGGGGTTAATCTAAGAAATGTGATTGGTGAATTTGACACATCTCCGCTTCTGTGCCTGTCCACAGCATAAGCAAAACTATCAGTATTCTTTCTTTTAGTATTCTTTTTATTGGCTCAAATTATTATTCAAAGGTGCATTACACTTTCAGTTCATTCGCCTTCTTCTAACTTGTACGTAATTCAATTTAGTTGAGGAATTATACACAAGATATTCAATTTGAATTTCTTTTGACGTTCTTTTACGCGCTTGCATTTTTATTGAAAACTGCATTACTAGTTTTTCATTTAATTCCACTTGAGATTTTTTTCACATCTCCTGCTCAGAAAGTAAGTTATTTTACTTTCGTGAACCGGGGCTGAAATGGTAGGTACTTTTACCCCCTAGGGTTTAAATGGAAATCATACATCTATGAAAATTTAATCTTGATAGCGGCCAGTTAATACGAGATCCAAATTCATATTTAAGTAATGAGCAATTATTCAAGTGAAGAGTAATTAGAAACGAATCATCGAAACGTCAGGCAATGAAGTTATAAAAAAAATGTCGCGATAGACCCGGTTCAATAAGTTTTAATTATGATGGTTGGCCACGCGCATGCTCTTGGCGTCGCAAGCGTCCATAGATGGCAGAAACTGCTTCACATCAGGCGGTCCGCATGCTTGTTTCTCACTATCGTAGTATAAAAAAAAAACCACAAACTAATTCACTCTCAAACGTAACCTACATATAGGATGGAAGGGAGATGACAGAGCCAAAACATGTTCATCGTCGATCGTCGTGCTGCAAATTTTTACGTTGCATTATTTACGTAGTCCCACGTCACAGTGACGTAACGTTTCACTTTACGACAGCGTATTACATTATGTTTTGACGCAATACTGTGCCAAGTACTTCTATTAACATAATACACCAGTAATATACATATGAATGACAGTAACAGTTACTTTTTGCTATTCCCCGATACTCCATTCGCACACAAAAGCAACACTCGCGTATTACCTTAAATGCTGGAATATATCACAAAGAATCATATTGACGGTGCAGTGACGGTACTCGTTAAAATTCAATTCCCCCAACCCGGTAAAGCGCATTCGACAAAATCAAAATCACTTTCCAAACCTCACGTATGATCCACTCACAAAATTGCCACATCAACTTTATTCCTTGCCATGAGAGCCGGGATTCTAGCGGCCGGGAAAATGGAATGCGCGGTTGGTAATTGCTCTTGTGCAGGAAATGTATTTTAACGGCTTTATAACTTGCAGTGGCACTTCAGCGACAGATCACAGCGAAATATCGTGTGGCAATTTTTGGGGCTATTGTACACTCTGGAACGGTTTATTTTGATTTTTAGCTGACACAGGGTATTAAGGTCATTTCGCTTATTCGATTCGAATTGTGGAATTTCAATTGACAGGTCTTATTCGTTACTCATAATCAAAATGTATAACTATTAGAGATCGGGATTTGAGATATCTAATTAAGCTATTTCTAGGCCATCGACATAGGTACATAATACATAATATTCCATTTTTATTTCAGCTGCTTATTTTGTCCGGATTAAAAGCATGTGGTATAAGTAAAAACCCGCAAAGACCATTTCAATAGCTGATCTTATTACATTGTGTGTATGTTGTTTTTTTTATTAATTTGTCATAATATTATGTGTGTGAGTTATTAATTATGTTTTGTGATCTTTTATATAAATTCTTTATTACTAAAGGTTTATTCTTTTAATTTCAGGTAAGCCAGATCATCAATCGTTATTATAAGGATCACAAAGGTGAATAAAAATCATGCTAGATACGTTAATAATTGATCCATTGATGTTCATAAATTTCACTAAAATATAGTGACCTCAACGTAAATGCAATGACACATATAAGTTATGTATAGTTATAGTTATAAAGTTTCAAAGTCAAAGTCAAAGTCAAATAATTTATTTGTAAACATAGGTTTGTGGATGTTACATTGCACTTATATGTAGGTGTATCACAATGTTTCGCCATAAGGCATACAAAATATTTTGAGTCAAGATGGAGCATGCATTTTCACGAATATAAAATTAATCATATTGTAATTTAAAACTTCTGGAGAAAGAGGAACTCTTCATGATGAACTCTTTCTTCCAGAAGCCGCCTCACAGGAAATGGACCTGGATAAGTCCCGATGGTTCCACGAGAAACGAGATTGACTTCATCATGACCGACAAGAAACGGATTTTCAGTGATGTGTCTGTGATCAATAGGGTAAAGACCGGCAGTGATCATCGAATCGTAAGAGGCACACTGAATATCAATGTTAAACTGGAAAGGTCCAGTCTGATGAAGTCTACGCTCCGACCTACTCGGGCCCATATTCAAAACCCCGAGAGCTTTCAACTCGAGCTCTCCAACCGCTTCGCTTGTCTGGAGAACTTTGTCTCAGTGGACGAGATCAACGACGGGCTAGTGGAAACTGTCCACACGGTAGGGTCTCAGTTTTTCAGACCCCGCCGTAAAGATAGACCTCAGAAATTGTCTGATCGAACCTTAAACCTCATGGCTGAACGACGCTCGCTACAGTTGCAGTCTCCCGATGACGCGAGGTCATATAGGCAGCTTAATAGACGTATATCGAAGTCCTTGCGACATGATCTGCGGCTCTTTAATACGAACCGTGTTAAAGAGACCATTGAGCAGAACAAAGGCTCCAAAGTGTTCGCAAAGGACAAGTCTATTGGACAAAGCCAGCTGACCAAGCTGAAACGGGAAGATGGCAGCATAGCGTCGACCAAAGCAGAGGTTCTAGGCGAGATCGAGAGGTTCTATGATCAGTTATACACTTCAGTCGCAAAGCCCGTTGACAGCTTGGTAGGCGATCCAAGAGCCAAGCTGTCCCGACATTATACCGAAGACATCCCGCACATCAGTCTATACGAGATTAGGATGGCCCTGAAGCAGCTTAAGAACAACAAGGCGCCGGGCGAAGACGGAATCACCTCAGAGCTTCTGAGAGCGGGTGGAACACCGGTACTTAAGGTCCTCCAGAAGCTCTTTAATTCCGTTTTGTCCGAGGGCAAAACGCCTGAAGCATGGAATAGAGGCGAGGTGGTACTGTTCTTCAAGAAAGGTGATAACAGCCTATTGAAGAACTACAGGCCCATCACGCTTCTAAGCCATGTTTATAAGTTGTTTTCAAGGGTCATCACGAACCGTCTCGAACATAGACTTGATGACTTCCAGCCTCCCGAACAAGCCGGTTTCCGAAGAAGCTATAGTAACATAGACCACATACATACGCTGCGGCAAGTTATACAGAAGACTGAAGAGTATAACTTGCCATTATGCTTAGCGTTTGTGGACTATGAGAAAGCCTTCGATTCGGTGGAAACATGGGCGGTTCTCGAGTCACTTCAGCGATGCCATATTGACTATCGGTACATTGAAGTGTTGAAGTGCTTGTATAGTAACGCCACCATGTCGGTCCGAGTTCAGGAGCAGAGCACAAAGGCCATTCCATTGAGAAGAGGCGTAAGACAGGGGGACGTTATATCCCCGAAACTGTTTACGGCCGTTATGGAAGACGCCTTCAAGCTCCTGGAATGGCAAGGACTTGGCATCAACATCAATGGCGAATACATCACTCACCTTCGGTTTGCCGACGACATCGTAGTCATGGCAAAGTCGATGGAGGAACTCAGCATGATGCTCGATGACCTCAATCGAGTTTCTCAACGGGTGGGCTTAAAAATGAACATGGACAAGACGAAACTCATGTCAAATGCCAAGGTTGTGCCCATCCCAGTCTCTGTTGAAAACTCGGTACTCGAAGTTGTTGACTCATGACCTAGGACAAGTGGTCCAATTAGGTAGGTCCAACTTCGAGAAAGAGGTCAACCGCCGAATCCAACTCGGCTGGGCAGCGTTCGGGAAACTACGCAATGTCTTTTCGTCCGACATACCTCAGTGCCTCAAGACGAAAGTCTTCAACCAATGTGTGTTACCAGTGATGACTTACGGCACCGAAACGTGGTCTTTCACTATCGGCCTCATCTCAAAGCTCAAAGTCGCTCAACGAGCAATGGAGAGGGCTATGCTCGGGGTGTCCACGTGATCGAATCAGAAATGAGGAAATCCGTAGACGAACTAAAGTGACCGATATAGCTCACCGGATTAGCAAGTTGAAGTGGCAATGGGCAGGCCACATAGCACGCAGAGCAGATGGCCGATGGGGCCGAAAAGTGCTCGAGTGGAGACCTCGGACCAGCAAGCGCAGCGTAGGACGTCCACCTACAAGATGGACAGATGACCTTATAAAGGTCGCCGGAAGGCGCTGGATGCAGGTCGCTTCCAACCGGTATATATGGAAGTCCAAAGGGGAGGCCTATGTTCAGCAGTGGACGTCCTATGGCTGAGATGATGATGATGATGAATTTAAAACTAAACTAAAGTTTAGCATAATATACTAACTACCTGTGTATAATGTTGTGTATCTCGGTAATTTTTAAGTTTAAAGTGCAAAGGCAATGGTAATATCCCCTGGGCCACGTTTAAAAATAAGATTTCGGCACACATTTTTTGGTATTTAAATAATAAATACCTACTTACAACTAACGTTATAATTGCAACAGTTATAAGCATTTGTAGACCATCTCCTTACACTACCAGTAATATTAAATATCAAGACTTTACTAAGAACTTTAATCTATTGTCCCCTGGGCCACGGGCCAGAATAACAACAGGAAAAAAGTTGATCGACTCTCATAACAATATTAAGTCAAGAGACAACAAATATCCAAAACCCACTATCGTCAAACTAAAACAGAATCTAGTCACAGAATCTGTTGCCCATCTAATCTCACGGCTCAGCACGGCCCACCCCATTAATTCGGCCCTCGATGACGCAGAAAATTGATTCATCCAATAGCAGGCCCGATGACTTTTTTAGAGCCAATCATAAACGGATTTGTCGCCCAAGTGCCCGAATTAGCGTTAACGGATAGGAATGTGGGGAGAATTTTAAAGCGCGTTTCGGAATTTTCGTTGGATTTTAAATATTTTGGAGGTGTTTGATAGGAAAAGTATTTTTCTCAAACTTGCAATAAAATGTCGTCATACTCGTAACGTGTGTTATGACAGACTTCGAAGTATCACGTTTAGGGTGGAATAACTCGAGAGAACTGTAAAGCAATTTCATACCAAATTCCTAAGCCGGGAAGTAATTTTTAACATGGCGTCTGTGTTCATGAACAGGCTTTTTTTTGTGTGGTGTATTTTTTTACTTCATTGCATATGTTTGCCTCGCCGTGAAAAGGACTTGCCGGCTTTGTATCACTATCCGGCCTCCCTACGGACAGCCGTCTATATGAGTCATTTTCAAAATACATGTACATAATTAAGGGCTTTAATTAAAACAAAACTTAATTGATTCCTTTGTGTAACGATAGTTACCCATATATTTTGTATGAGTAACTTTCGTCACACAAAAGAAGCGATCGTAATTTTGTTTTTATTAAGCATTTAACTATGTAAATGTATTTTAAAATGACTCATATACTACTCACCCGCCAAGCTCTTCAATCCCGGCGCGGCGTCTGCAGTAATGTACTATTAGAAGTGTTTGATGGGGGAAGGTGTTTTTGATGCATTTGATCAGAATGTAGCTTAGGAAACAGCTATATGGGAACTACGTATCTAGTAGCTAATATTATATACAGGGTGATTCCGTGGTCATGGAGCAGGAGTGAACGGGGTACTGGGGAGGGTCACACTGAGCAACTTTCATAATGGCGACAACCACGAAAACTCGAAAAAAAATCTCCTTATTAAGAGTTAATTGATTGTTAAGTATCAATTAATAGTTAATTGATAGTATTTTTAAGAGATCATCATATCAGCCGAATGTCGTCCACTGCTGGAAAAAGGCCTTCCCCAAAGTTCTCCACAACGATCTGTTTTGCGCCGCCCTCATCAGTTCGTCGGTCCACCTCATGGTCCACGTTGTGTAAGAGATATTCTGGTGGAATGCCCCTTTTTAGGGTTTTGTACCTCAATAGGAAAAATGGAAGCCTTACAGGATCACTCTGGCTGTCGGTCTGTCTGTCAAAACACGGCACGGGAATGTCCATTGACATGCCATACTGTGGCGGACCATGCATTTATGTAATTTATTCATTTTATGTAATGTATGTTCAAGCAAATAAATAAATTGAATAAATTGACATGAAATCAATTAGGCAATAAACAAGGTCTTGCAGTATAGATTAGAGAGGAAATCTGAAAACTCTTAATTTGTATAAAACAACATTTTGAATAGTATTTATAGCAGTTCTCTGACTCGTTTATTACCAATAAAATGATGAAAATGAGAATCTGCTAATCCGTAAATTTATTTATTATTTTATACTTACTCAAAATTTTCCGGCTATTATAACCAAATAATAATTTAAAAGTAACCATCTTAAAACCATCCAAAGTAGTTTGACATTTACTTTACTTTTAAAGTTCCATCTTCTTGTTAGCGATGCTTGATTAAATTATGCTCGAGAACGGGCAAAATGCTCAAGACCCGGCACTGTAAAGCGTTACGATAAAATTAGCAAATCCAATAAAATATACCTTTCGCCTTTTAGAAACTGAAATAAAAATAGAATGCAGCGGGGATGTAAAAAAATGTACTAAATTTAACTGGTTACAAAAAATTTTCTATTGACCGTAAAGCTTTGAAAGCGAATAAAAAATATTTACAGCTATCCTGTGAGGGAATTCGGCCATTGAATTCCATCGTCTATTTTTTCAAAGCTATGGATTAATGATTCGAGTTTGCTTACATACCTACCACAGTTTATAATACCTATCTACTGCGGATATAAAAAATAAAACATAAAAACCGATCAAGTGCTCAACTGAAAGAACATTATCTATCCCTTTCATAATTCGTATTTTATTCAAATGGTCCTATTACCTGTTGGCTGAATGTATGTATGTATTTATGTATTTATTGTTTATTATATTTATGTATTTATTTGTTTTTGTTATGTATATATTATTATCATTTTCCGATTTTTGCACCGCCTAATAACAAAATCTTATTTTTTCAAGTTCTCCACTACCCTAAGGTTGTCTGGAAGAGATCGCTCTTTAGCGATAAGACCGCCTGTTGTTTACCTCTAATTGTAATTTCTTGCATTGTATTTCTCCTGTATATTTTATGAGGTGTGCAATAAAGAGTACTTGTATTTGTATTTGTAAGTGCAAGTCCGACTCCACCGAGGATTCCGTACAAACACTTAGTATTTTACCCGATATGAGATATCGAATTAAAGGTTAACTGGCCGGATTAAGTTAAGCTTGCACCTGATTATGTATTGCTTGATATGTATTGTGTTTAATTTTACGAGCCAACTCTGCGGTTTAACAAAGAATACAGATAATGCCATTGTTTACAGGAAAAAGGTAAGATTCGGACTCTAAAAATAATTCTTTCTATATCTTTCTTCTGGAAATAGTGCATTATCGTCTGGATGTCCCTCCCTCTGCATTGCAATCCAAACCGATGATTTGAGCTGCTTTTGTACACCTTTTGCTGGAGAAAAAGTAACTTATGAATGAAAAAAATACTTTATTCATATTTTTTTCTATTAACACCACTGGCCCCGGAATGGCAAGATATATGCTGGATTTTATAAAGATTTCGGGGATCAGTATTCAAATTACAAAGTTGACTAACATCATAATTAAGTTTAATAAGTTTCATTGTTGACTGTACTCTTGTATACAAACTTCAACCGCTCATCCATACCGAGTTAGAACCCTAACAGAGATGCCAAAACACTGCCGCGGTTGCGCAATGTCGTCGCATCTCCGTAAGAACCTTAGTACATTAACGAGTTGAATGAAAGCGCCGTAACAAAAAATACGTATTTTTCCAATACCAATTTTTCTCAAACATGCAATGAAATGTCCTCATAACATGCGTTATAACAGGGTTGGAAGTATCACGTTTCGTGCGGAACAACTCGAGAGCACTGTGAAAGAATTTCATTCAAAATTAAAGGCCTAGTCCAGGAAGTAATTTTTTAAACATGGCGTCTGTGTTTATGAAAATGCTAAACAGCTGAATTATATTTTTTTTGTGGTGTATTTTTTATTTCATTGCATATTAATATTATATTTGAGAAAAGCACTATATATATATATTTTTTTTTATATATTTATTAAGCGCAGTGTAGGACGACCACCCGCAAGGTGGTCGGACGACCTGGTTAGAGTTGCGGGGACTCGCTGGATGCGGGTCGCTGCTGTCCGGCCCATGTGGAAGTCTATTGAGGAGGCCTGTGTCCAGCAGTGGACGTCCTATGGCTGAAATGATGATGATGATGATGATGATATATTTATTAATATTAGCACATTTTTTTTTTTTTATAACGGCACAACATAGTGGCTCCACTTCGCCTGATGGTAAGCAAAAAGGGGAGCCCAAGTCGCAATGGCAACTGACGAGAAACCAACGGTGCCAAGTCAGTTGACACTGCCATGCTGGCCCGAGAGATGCTTCTTCACGCTTCGTTTGAAGGGTCCCAAGTTATAAGAAGGAGGAAACACATGAGCCGGCAAGGAGTTCCATACTTTAATAGTTCGGCAGATGAAGGAATTGCCATACTTCTTGGTACGGGTGGGAATATTCTCCACGGTGAGGACGGAGGAGACACATACATACTTTACAATGTGTTTAAAGTGCGCCAAACTGTGAAACGGTTTGTTGGCGTCGCGTTCTGACACTACAATTATTGTGCACAGTGATGCTTACTTTTACTAACTACTTATGTAACTAAATACAAACATGCAATTTGCAAACGAAGAATTAGTCGCCAAACCAATGCAGATTCTATACCGTTGCCTTACATGCCTTAGCCGTGAAGATATCTTTCGATTGGATTCGTATCACTATCCAGCCTCGGCCGTCTATAGCTACTCACCCGACAAGCTCTTATTTCCCGGCGTTTGCAGCAATGTACTATGTTCACAGTAAATTCTTGACGCGACGTATTACGAACCAGAGAAATATGGCCGCGAGGACAGCACACGAATGAAATAAAGTTTCACAGTCGGCGGGCCACCCTTGGGGTATATTTCTTGAATAATGGACGTCAAATTCGGGCTCCCCTATTAAAAGTTGCTAAGATTATGGGCATTAGCTCCAAGGGAGGAATTTAACTTTACCGTGGCGCGAACGGTTTTTTGACGGGGGATTAAGTCGCGAATGCATCGCAATTTTGTTTTTTATTGGTGTCTGAAAAGTTATTTACTGCCAGTTTCAATTGAATGATTATGAAAGTATTTGTTTTTTTTATTTATTTTTATGCTATAAGAAACAATCATAGTACGTTTTCTGAACTCACAAAATGCGTTACTGCTTACGTGTTAGTTCCCTTGTGGCGTGATAACAGAATAAATGATCTGATTATGAATCGTTTCATAGATAGTGTACCTAGTATTTGCAATTTACTCACAATAACTAGTTACGAAAAAAAAACCGAACCCTTATAAGATCACTTTGTAGTCCGTCTGTCCGTCCGTCAGTCAAGACTATTATCTCTGGAACGCGTAAAACGACATAAATACTCAAGACTGAAGCTTTAAAAAATTAAACTTGTAAGTTAACGTAAAAAAAGATACGGCCGTTTATGCCGCAAAAAACGTATATCTCGATACTCTCAAGGGAATCAAAATTTATAGGGTATTTTCCGTTGACCTAGAACTATGAACTTTGGCAAGTAATACCGTCTTATACAACAATACGGAAAAATGTCTTTGTAATTAAATCAAATAAAGTCCTTTTCTATAATCATATTTGGGGAGCCCAGTTGCGTTAACTTTGAACCTCATTTGTATCCGGCGCTATACATACCAGGTGCAAACTTAACTTAACCCAGCCAGTTAAGATGGGAATACGTACGAAACCCTAGGTGCGCGAGTCAGACTCGGACTTGGCCGGTTTTTTTATACAGTATCAAGTCGGCCTTACCATCTACTCTATCAATTGTCTGTCAATATTTATGTATGTCATAGAACCAGAGGGGTCATTCGAGCAATTCTGGAGATCTTTCCATCATTTCGCCATCCGTCGCTTTTGACGTGTCCTTACTTGACAAGTGGCGATGTCCCTAGAACATCGCAACTTCGCCAATCTGGTCGCGCTAAAGTTGCATCTCCTTTGCCTTGTGCATACTTAACTTGACCGGGTAGTACGTGAAATTAGACATATTTTCCGTCATAGTTTGTGTCTATACCTACAAATGAAGTAGGAAGCAAGTGAGCAGTATTGTGTCATTTGTGTCACAAAGAAAGTGCAAATACATAATGTACATGACCCACTGCTCTGCCTTTGTGACGCTCAATCTGAAGCAAAGTGAATGGGTTAAGAATGTTGTGAGATTCTGATGCCGCTATTTCAGTAGGTTCTGTTTTAGAAACTACTTTTAAATATATGTTTGTCAAAAGTATTTTTTGAGTCACGCTTTTATTGGTGACTGTGTGAAACGTTAATAGCTCATCAAGATCAATTGTATGAGCCCATCCAAGATGGATTTTTCGAGCTCAGCGGCGTGCCATGGGAGATGCCTATGTCCAGCAGTGGACTGATACGGGTTGATGATGATGACACAGTTGCCAAAAGCGCATTATTTTTATTAAAAAAATGTTAAAGATACATAGAATGTGCACAGTGAAAAAAAGAGCCGTAAAATTTCCAAAACTCAAACAAATTAATATACGCGGTATAATTCATTTCAATTATACGTATGTAAAATACTAAAATGTACTTAAATTGGATGAATCACGACGAACTCTTGCAGTTCTGGCTTGTTCTTTTATGATTGTAGTAAGTTATTTTTCGTCACCGTAGACTGAAAGTAGGATTTTCTGCAATGCGGGGAGAAAACGTCACTTCCCGGCCAAGGACGACTGAGCCGGCGGTCCGGGGTTCGAATCCCGGCCGTGGCAAATATTTGTGTGATGAACTCGAATATTTGTTCTTGGGTCATAGAGATGTTATCTATATATGTATTTATATATTATGTATATCGTCGCACTTTGTGGCGAGTCATGGGGGAGGCCTATGTTCAGCAGTGGACGTCTGTGGCTGATAGATAGATAGATAGATAGTATATCGTCGTCTAGTACCCATATTACAAGCTTTGCTTAGTTTGGGACTAGGTCGATTTGTGTATGATTGTCCCATAATATAAAAAAAAGGAAAAACGTAAAACTTTAGATGATTGTCCCAGATCGCATATTCACTAAGACTTCCGATCTGGCGCGTTCATTCATTCATTGTATATGTACTATTTGTACCAATGTCTACAGTGTCCCAATAAGTGAACATTCATACAAGTAGATTTTAGTTATTAGGGATGTTTTTGAACTTGCTAACATTATGATTTATACGGGCATATGAGTAACGACAGATGGTATATTGTTAAAATATCTTAACGTTAACCGAATTAGGCCTCAGGTGTCCGTAGTTACGTCTTAAAGGAATTTGTTATTCAGAACACCCCTTCTCAACCTTCCTTAAACTGACCCCAACTAATTATCAAACTATTCCACGACCCCCGACTACGAGTTTCGTAATTTATCGATTATTGCCCAACTAACTGAAATCGCTCAACTTAATACATCACGAAAACATTTATTACCAAAACCTATACAACCATAAATTCAGTTAAACTACAATCTCTATAAAAACGACATCGGTCGGGCGAATGAAATAAATCTGCCCCTAAATAACGCAGTTACGAATATATTTCCCCTAAATATAGGGAATGGTCGAGGCTGGCAACATTTAAACTACTTTGGGAAAGTGATGGCTTGGGGTGCATGGCTAATCGAGAGGTATCGCGCCGTAGCTGTTTCCGCTCGCAGTGTTGCCAGACTATTTACGTTTTTCCCACTTATATTGTCGTGATAATATATTACTTTTTTAGTACTATACGTATAAAAGAAATTACGTTTCATGGCTTCACTGTTGTCTAACAACCTACTTGCATTACCGTAAAACCGGGTTTCTTTAGCCCTAAGGGTAAAGATTGTCCCAAAAAATTAAAATGGTTTAACATCCCGCCACAAAGCCAATAGACGTCCGATCGTAGCAGTTACGCTCTAAAATCATAGATGGCACTACCTACTCGCGACGCGGTACCGTTTCCAAGTTGCTTGCCTAGGTTTTAACTTGTCAGCATCGATCAAGCGTGAGGTGAGACGTACTTGCATAAATGGTGTCTGCAAACTTTTGGTTAAAACACCGAAATAAGGTAAGTTAGCTTACTAATACCTATATCTTGATATAAAGCATGTCTTTGAGAATACTGCAATTCCACTAAAAACTTATTTAGCCTTTTCTTAGAAACATAAAGTTCGTTAGTAAAATCATAGTAAACATTGTCCCCCATTTCGGGGAACTTTAGCCCGCGGGCCAAAGTGCAAAATCTGACAGAGATAATAAAAAAAATACGCGTAAAGTAGCAAAAACTCCTGCAATAAGCACCGCTCCTCGACATTTAGAATCTGGCGACCACGTCATTGTCAAGTGGGAGTAAAGCTACTATCCTGGACAAGTAACATCTTCACCATCCGAGCGAGGCGGCAGTCCTTGTGAGATGCATGAAGAAGGGTAAGGAATACTGGCGATGGCCTAATATATAGATGAGCAGTTGTACACCTGGAAAAATATAGTCCAAAAATAGCTATCCCAAAATTTATTAAAAAGGGCTGCTTCTCCGTCCCTGAAATGGATCGCTACAAGTAATACCCATTGATTGATTGTGACTGAGATTTTGTACTTTTTTTTTACTTAAAGGTAAAATATTACCATATTCTTGCTACTAATAAAGATGATTATTATATTTTGACTAATTCTAATGATGATTCTCATTAACAGACTGTTAATTAAGGTTTTGTTAAAATTTGAACAACTTTTATTCTATATCAGAACTGAAAAAGTTATTTTTGTGTGATTTTTGCTGATATAAATGTCAAATATTGCATCATAAATTGATTCGTTTCATTTGCTATCCTACCTTAAAGAGGTTTTTGGGTTTCTTTGTTGTTTAGATTTATAGTAGGACTTTCTGTATGAAAATAGGTATAAAGTTCAAACTTACCCGCATCTAAGATCAACTTTGGCCCAAAAATGAAAAAATAATACACAGACGGTTTTTTTGAACTTTTTTTTACGTTTACTTATCCGACGTATCCTTAAGATGCACCTAACCGTAACTAAACATTCAGATCAAGGATAGAAACGTAATGATCTAGAAGTATATAAAAAAATACAAGAAAAAAGGGTCATGTAACCCGACTTTACGGTATAACAATCCTAATTCTAAAAGTGTTTAGGTTAAATAATAGGGGGATGTTAATCGATCCAATTTTTACTGGGATTTAGTGTCTATATGAGACTAAATCCATACTAATATTATAAATTCGAAAGTGTGTCTGTCTGTCTGTCTGTTACCTCTTCACGCTTAAACCGCTGAATCGATTTTGATGAAATTTGGCATGGAGATAGTTTAAGATCCGAGGAAGGACATAGGATAGTTTTCATCTTGGAAAATATACCTAAAAAGATTGAAAAGTGAGTGAACATTTCTGTTGAGGTGCGGTGACCCTGTAGGAAATGTAATTATTAGACCAAAAGCACAATTGCTCTTACATTTGCTTAGGCGCTTTTAATAATCCCTTTTATTAATTAAGGTGATTATAGGTGGATATGGATATCTATCGTGTTGTACGAGGTTGCTTCCATACTACTTCCAAGTTCCACGCGGACGTAGTCGCGGGCAAAAGCTAGTAATAATATATTACTCTAATAGCAAAAAAACACTGTTAAACTTCGAAATTTTTAAGGAGCCCTGAAAACGCTCCATTCAAAATGGCGAGCGTGCCGTGACGTCATCACCCCTAATGGTAAGAATGATGTGTATGTAAAAATAACTAAAAGTGTGTTTAAATACAAATGTTTGTCACACAATTATTGTTTTATGAAATTCCAAGGATTCTGAGAATAATTTTAAATGTGTTTCCTCGTTCTTACAACAGGGTATGTACGTTCAAACGAACGTGAAGAAGCATGTCTCGGGCCAGCATGGCAGTGTCTACTGACAAGGCACCGTTCGTTTCTTGTCAGTTTCCATTGCGACTTGGGCTCCCCTTTTTGCTTACTATCAGATGAAGTGGAGCCACTATGTTGTAACAATATGAAAAATGGCTTTTGTACTTAAAAAAGAAAAACTTAAAATTTGCGTCTTTGAAGTCACATAATTCAAAGCCTTTTATATTTTTGAATGTTTCTCTTTATTTCATTACGTAATTGAGCTTTTTTATGCATATAATTATAGCATGTTGTTTAATTCAATTTCAGTCTACACCCTCTATTTAAGACGTTATCCATCAAAAGAAATCTCTTTAACATCAATCGAAAATTTTCAAATGCGAAGCATCGATTTTAATTACAAATTCGAGGAATCCGTGATAGCTCGAATCAAAGGAAAAAAATATTGGAATTGATTCGAACGACGTTTGTTTACTTTATAAAGTAATAAGCAGTTGAAACACTGAAAGCCCTTAATGGCCCGAAATGGATTTAATGAATTTCGCAATTTTGTTTTTATTTAACGTAATATTTTTAGTAGTCATGAAATGGATACAGTATTTCGTAGTGATGATGAGGATAATGGCCTACTCTGGCTTCACTATACAAAATAAAAAATAATATATTTTATATACGTATCCCTGTTTTTCAAAAATACTAATTTTTAATACGACAAATTTGTAACACACCTAAATTGTGAAATAAATATGTTTTAAATTATTATTTTTGTGATATGAAGGGTTTGTTAATTGATGCAGTTGTGAAGTGTATATTCGTCAAATGACCATTTTAAATTATTATTTTTGTGATATGAAGAGTTTGTGAAATGATGCAGTTGTGAAGTGTATATTCGTCAAATTACCATTTGTGAAATGACTTTTTGTCAAACCTCTTTTGTGAAATGATAGTAAATCTTCTCTGATATCTTGCCTACCAGGTCGCGTTATACCTCTCATTTACTATGCGCCACCATAGATAGGGTGGAAACACTTGACTGGGAAGTAACGTAAAACGTCATGACAATTAATATAGGTTAGAGACAGGTATATCTCTAGACATCGCTTATTTGGCGATATCTCAAACTACATTGGAATTAGCGCCCAGTTTTATGCATTTTGAAAAATTATGGTTCTCACTAATGGTTATGTGTCAGGCATGTATTAGAGATGACTAATCATCATCATCATCGTATCAGCCGATAGAGGTCCACTACTGGACGAAGGCCTCCCCAAAGTTCTCCACAACGATCGGTCGTGCGCCGCCTTCATCCAATTGCTGCCCACAACCCTACCCTTTCTATCAGCCACAGACGTCCACTGCTGAATATAGGCCTCCCCCATAGCTGGCCACAAAGTGCGATCCCGTGAACAAGGTCATTCTATTCAAGGTCTAAATTACTAGCATAGAGGCATTCTATCTTCGTCCTCCGGGTAGGCAAGCACTTGTGACTCCTCTGGTGTTGCAGGTGTTTATGGGCGACGGTAATCGCTTTCCATCAGGCGATACGTTTGTTCGTTTGCCCCCTATCACATAAAAAAAAAAAAAAAAATAGGAGAACACTCATGGTTGTTCAGGTTACTATGGCTATGACCATGTAAGACTAGATACCGCACGAGTGACTTGTTGTCACATCATAAACCACCCAACTCACATAACTAAACCAAACTCTATTCAGAACAAAGACTTACTAACTATTGTCTCGCAAATCAATAGACCGCTCCTGTGACAATAATTTTCACTAAACACGTCCATAAAACGGGACAGTCCTCCGTAACGTCAGAAGTTCCACGATAATAGCGGCCAGGACTACTGAAGTGCCCGTTGTCCTTGCGTAAGAGAAATTATGGCCACATTATGCTTGATGGCTGTAGTTTTTGTATCCAGGGATAGCTTGGGGATTTTAATGTTTGTCCATCTCATATTTACTAGTGAAATAACAAGTTTAATATTTCAGTTGAGGAATATTACTCGAGACTATACCTATATTTTATTATTAAATAATTTAAAAAAATACAGATACAAATTAGATGTAAAAATGTAAAGCCTGACCGGAAATATATGAGGATGCGCCATATTGCGGAATTTCACTGGAACTAATTTCTTACACTGGCAATTATTTTATGATGGTTTGTCAACAATGTCAATGTCATTCGTAGTGATTTATTTAAAATTATCCAAAGAAAATGCCGAAAACCATTCACAGTCGTGAACGTAGGATTTTAAACAAAGTGGACATGTGTTTTCTACACGAAAAAGAGTCTGGAATATGGTAGGAGCGAGGGTAGCGAAGTGGCAAACGCGCTGGACCGGTAATCCAGAGGTACCGGGTTCGATTCCCGGTCCCTTCCACCAGGTAGCTCCTTTTTCAATTTTTCTTTAAGCTTTGATCTTTGTATTCATGGTTTAAATTCAAAAAAAATTCAATATCGTTTCAATTCAATATCAATATGTATAATATAACTTATTTCAGTTCAAATGAATTTTCCATGCTTTTTGAAGCTAACTTAAATAAATAAAAAGCTTATACAAATAAAAACTGATAAAAATTTCTTTCTTAACTAAAATAATTGTAATATTTTTATCACAGCCAGCTAGAACGTGAGTTTGACATTATGACACACATTTATCATCCTCCAGGCACTCAACTGAATTTATTTAGCAAAGTCAACTTATTCCCTCCAGCGCCCTAGGCGAGTACTCAAAATCGCTACTAACACCATAACCGCCAGCAAAAAACGGACAAGGGTCGGAAACTTCCACCTCACGCGAGTCAAGTGCAGAAGTACTCGATTGCCTTAACGGCCCGCGCAAACAAAAACAAGACAAAGAAAGTTGTTACTAACGATCGCTAGATGGCGTGACTAATGATTGTTTCATTGCATTAAATAAACCCAGTTATAAGTTTTGCGAGACGACTAATTGAGGTTTCGCTGCTTTAGTAGTTAAACATCTTTGTTTTGTTTCCACTAATTGGGAGATGTTTATTCTTTGTAGACAATTTTGTACATTTAGCAGTTTTGGGGTTAAAGTTGTTAGGAGCCTGTTGTTTCTAGTTTAGATCTTGGCGGGTTTAAAGAAAAATAAGAAACATTTAATAAAAATGAGCAGAAGAAAGAAAAGAGAAAACCAAACTTTTTTTTTACTATTTCACCAGAACCAATGTCATTATGTACCTTTGTTGTATTTATTTTACGTGCTACGATTCATTGTAATAGAACGCTGACCATGAAATGGAAGTGGTAAAATTAATTTAAGAAATTCGATTACGGACGCAATTTTATTTCGGATGTCTAGAAAATAATAATATATGTAGTAGAAATTATGGAAACAAGCTTATATTTCAATATATAATAATAATACAATGCAAAGCTATCATTTTCTTACGGGATAAATTAAAAAACTAAACAGTAATAACTATACTAAATAGTTTAATAGTCAATTACCCAAATTACGTTTATGAAAACTACCTGTTCAACATTTTGATGAAAGGCAATTAAAATTTTAGGTTTTTTAAGTATATATTTTCTGTATAATGTTACGATGTTTTACTGATGGATGTTTTAATGTTTTTATCTTTTGGGGATGGCCTAATAGTTACTAATATAGGTGTTCAAAAAAATATTATTAAGTTTTAAAATGTGTCAACAAAATGCTTTTTAATATAATATTTCTATGGTTTGTCAGGCTTCGTCAAAAAAGAAACCATGAACATTTTCCTATCAATATCTTTAATAATTAAAATAGAAGAAATTACTTCCTCCAACAATTAGTTTTTGATATCAACAAACACAAACATGATTGTAAATTCAAATTATCTAACGCTTCATAACCAAAGCGACCGCGCTAACTAATTCTTAGTGTAAACGTACTTGCACTAGCGCCGACATCCGCAAAACCACAGAGTTACAATAGAAATTACTCCGGCAAATATATTGCCGTGTTATGTCGCGCGAGGCCGGGAAAGTCCTGCGTTGAGCAAATTTATGGTAACCCTAATTGGGAAGTACAATCAAAGGAGTCAGTCGCTGTTTGTATTTTAAATAAGTTTGGTCGTTGCTATTGTAGCGTATTTTGTGGAAGGATTAACAGTGTTTGTTTTAGTTTAATGTTTTATTTAATAGTTACTTTAATTTGTATCGTTTTGTTTTCGAACTTTCTTCAAAATTTGCCAATTCACGTAGTCGAATTGATCAAACATGTTGTTGAACATAAAACGAATGTCAGTGCTTATTGCATCTTCAATCATTCATTAATATTGTTAAATTATTAAAATTTTATCAAATGAGCAACCGACGTGTGTCCATTTCAGTTCAAACGTTTTCGTATGTCCGAATTCCGGATGTTCGGATATCCAATAGTTTGGACTCTATTCTCGCTCTTCTAACCTACGGGTGGCATGTATTAACGGACTCTTGGGACCAGATTTTTAGTCAATTCAGTAAAAAAAAAAGAAACAATATGGCTTGTTGACGGAAAACATATGTCAACCATTTCCAAACAGACACTCAATCGCGATGAAGAATTTACAACTCACCGAGTTATCTATACCAATGCTGTCCTAGTATCAAATTCCATCATTGAACACCTCAGCTTATCACGACAAGGCATTGTATCGTAACGCCGAGAAGAACAAATTGCATCATGTTGGCAGTTGCTTGATACAAAATGATGGACGTAAATTGGGAGGTTTCTGCTCGGATAGCCCTTGACTTGGTCATACCTTACACTGAGATATATTCAATCATGATGTGAATCGCAAGTTTTTAGTGACATATGTATGATATATGGCTAGTTTAGCGATGTAATCGATAGCTTTAAAGGTCTACTTAATACAGCTTTAATACCACTAATCTTGACCAAATCACTGTCCAAATATCTATATGTCAAGGTAAATTGAATTCAGCCCTAAGTTTCCTTATATGTAAACTAGGAATCAATTTTCCCCCTGTATCAAATTAGAGCAAAGTATTGTATTGCAACGCTTAGACGAACCAATTGCGTCGTGTTGACACCTACAGGATATTAGTGACCTTAAATTGGGAGTTTTTTGGCCGGACAGTCCACTTCTCTTATAATACATTCAATACAATACAACTATATTTTATTGCACACCAATAAAAGTTTACAAAAAGGAATCAAAACAAACACAATTTATAGATAACGTTAGAGAACAGGCGGTCTTATATCTAACAAGCGATCTCTTCTAGATAACCTCTGGGTAGTGAAATTGATGAAAATGTAACTTAATATGCAATAGGTGCGGCAGAAGGCGAAGGGACCACAATAATAATCCATACTAATATTATAAATGCGAAAGTGTGTCTGTCTGTCTGTCTGTCTGTTACCTCTTCACGCTTAAACCGCTGAACCGATTTAGATGAAATTTGGTATGCAGATAGTTTGAGACCCGGGAAAGGACATAGGATACTTTTCATCCCGAATAAAATTAGTCTTCCCGTGGGATGAGCGGGAAACACCGCGGGGCACAGCTAGTAAGTAATAAATAATGAAGTTTGACTTATGTCGGCAATATTTCCATCAAAACGTCAAAATATAAAAACTGATATACTAAGTCTGTTATATAGACTGTTGCTCATATAATTGAACACCTAGACACTATCGGCTGAGCGCACCGTACCAGACATTGTATTGTATCGCCTCAACGCTGAGAAGAACAAATTGCACCGTGTTGGCGGTTGGATATTAATGGCGGCCGTAAATTGGGAGGTTTCTGCCCGGAGAGCCCTGCTCGTGCACTGGGATATATTAATAGTACATTATTCTTTATTAATAGTTGAGTTCAGTTTATTTGAAAAGCTATTGAATATCGGTTATGTTAAAATTAATTAAATTATAATTTCTTACGGATACTTTCTTTTTTAGTTTTATGAGAAACGAAAATCATACGTACCAGGTTGCTATTGTCTATTTTAGCGATGTGCGATCTTTAAATGTCAACTCCTCAATGTGTTATTTGACCGATTCCATACCTATAGCAAAAAACGCTACAATGGCTCTATAGTCATCTATATACTTACAATAGGCTCGAGTTTCGTAGAAAATACTTGCTAGACCAGAGCCACGATCCTCAGCATTGAGGTACCGATTAAGGTCTCCTCACTCATAAATAGTCCCTCATATATAATTATTTCAATTTTTTTTAGCTAGTCTATAGGAGGGTGGAGCTTTGAGCACCTGGAAGCTCAGGGTAAAGTAGGCGGAACTAGACCACGCGGTAGGTCTCCCATGAGGTGGACTGACCAAATCAAATCGGCCACAAACTGCCCTTTGCACGAGAACACCAGACGCGCGACTGTGAGAGAATGGCGCCGTGTGGTTAGGCTTGCTACACAAGGAATGACAACCATGACCACTCTGCCAAAAGTGTAACGACAAATAAGAGATAGGAGTGTCCCGCTGCTGGGCAAAGGCCTCTTCCTTTGATTTCCACAGGTCCCTGTCTGACGCTTCCTCCAACCAGTTGCTGAGGAATGCGTCTATATCATCCCACCATCTCCGTCTGGGCCGACCCCGTCTACGTCGCCCATTTTGGGGCACCCACTTGGTAGCTGAGCTGGCCCATCTTCCCATACAATCTCAATTAGGGTTACTCCTCCCCCAAACAATTTCGCAGGCGTTCGGAGGACTCAATTAGTTTAAAAATAAAAGTTTTCATAACAAGTCAATATTTGCTTAGTTTTTTGAGCAAACTCCCCATACCAATAACAAAGCTTTCATTTAATTAAGTTTTTTTAGCTTCTAAGGGATTTAGGTTAATTTTATGGGAACAATTTTGTCGGAACTAATTTCGCTTGAAGGTAAATTGCTTATTACACTCTAGTACTCTGGGAGGCGATTTTGTTTAGTTGGCCTTGTTTTTTATAAGATTTTTGCCTAAATTTAAAATAAGTAGGATATATATCTTATAGTTAGAATGGTATACGTTTTAAAGAAAAAACTAAATTTCTACAACACGTAGGTATGATTAGTAACAGACATAATATTATAATATATTTAAATACCTACCAGACGACGTTGCCGCAGTTTGTAATGCACCTGCCTACTAAGCCGACGGTCCTGAGTTCGAATCTTGGCAAGGACAAATATTTGTGTGATATCTATCTGTTTGTGTATTTATATATTATGAATATCGTCGTCTAGTACACATAGTACAAGCTTTGCTTATTTTGGGACTAACTAAAAGGTTGTGTGTAGGTGCTTCCAGCCGATACTGTTAAAGGTGATATACCTGAGACGTCGCTTATCTGGCAATAACTCAAAGTACACCCGAATTAGCACCCAGTTCATACAACAGAACTACTCAATTCAAACGTTTGTTGATCTACTCCGCTAAGTTTGGAAGAGATCGCCAATCAGCGATAAGACCACCATTGTTTGCCTCTGTTTATGATATTATTGTATACCTACATATCTCTCACGCTTTGTATCCGTGTGTATTTGAGGTATGCAATAAATTGGAGTGAATTGCATTGCGTTGCGTTTCGTTACATTACATTGCATTGTATTGCACTGTATTGTATTACATTGCCTTAAATTGCATTGCATTGTATTGTATAGTATTGCATTACATCGTATACACCTATATGTAACAGTGCAGTTTTAAGGCCGTCCTTTTTTCTTCGTCACTATTCGGCAAACGCCAAAAACTGCGCCAGCTCTTTATGCACAAAATAAAGTGGTTGTTTAGATTTAAAGCCAGGGCTAATCGTCTCAGATGTGCCGATAAGTGGCGGACCATTTAGCCTTAATGGCCGACTAATTAAGTTACTAAAGCGACGCCCGAAAGTATTTTTGTTGTTAAAGTAGCGATGACGTCGCGAAAATGGCATGATGTAATCAGGGGGTGGTTTAATTTGGGTTGTATTGTGTTCATTTTAACGATTTTTTGTTCGCGAGTATAATTATGTTTGAATAGACGTGAATTTGTTTTTTATTAGCTTTTATTTAATGACTTTTTTTATGGCTTTAGAGTTAGAGTGGTGTATATTTTTAACTATTTTACTGTTTATATAAATAGGTGTATTATGAATTAAACTTTTTGACGACGCGTTTGGCTCGGTTTGTACCTGCCTACTGAGCCGGTGGTCCCGGGTTCGTATCCCGGCCAGGGCAAATATTTGTATGATGATCTCGAATATTTGTGCTTGGGTCATGGTTCTTCTATGTATTTAAGTATACTTATATTTATTTATATAAGTACGTATATCGTCGTCTAGTACCCATAACACAAGCATTCCTGAGCTTAATTTGGGACTAGATCGTTTTGTGTGAGGTTGTCCGATATTTATTTATTTAAACTGAACAAAATACATATAAAGTAAATAAATAGAGCGATTTTCCAAAACAAGAAGTTAAAAAGGGACTTCTGTTCGTGATTTGCAACTTGTAGCTTCGTGAATTGGGCCCCAGTTATCCGAGCGTGTAACAAAACTTTTCACAAGTATTATCTGTCTTCTAGCCGCAGTGACTCGTCTAATTTTAAAACAACATTAATCACACATCAAAACCGCCCCTCGAAGCATTTGTCAACACAATATCTAACCCACACATAACATCTCACTTTCAAAAGGGTTTAACTCATGTATAATGTCGGTTAAGATATGCCATTTCAACTATCAAACACATATACAACCTTTCATTTACAAAAGGTCTTAACTGATGTATAATGTCTTCACGGATATGTCGTTTCGACTATTCAGGGACACATACAACCATTAATTCTACGCAGTGACAAATGACGCTTACCGCCACGATAAAAAACTATTTAGCTATTTTATTGGCTATAAAGATAGTGATATTTACGGCGTAGGGCACTTAATGAGTTTTGCAAAAAATGAGATCTGATAAAAGGGATTGAGGGAGGGATGTGATTGATTCTAAAATTGTGTGGCTAGTTGGAGTGTTTGTTTACTTTGTTAGTTTATTGAAAGAACAGTGGAATACAGCCACGAAAGAACATTATTATAGAGTTTTTTTTTAAGGGACAAACTTACACAAATCGACCTAGTCCGAAACTAAGCAAAGCTTGTACAATGGGTACTAGCCGAAGATATACATAATATACAAATAAATATAGACAACATCCATGATCCAGGAATAGATATTCAAGTTCATCATACAAATATTTGCCTTGGCTGAGATCAAACCCAGGACTGTGCACTACAAACTGTGCTAACCGCGTCGTCATCGCCGGACACTTTTTTTCTCTTATCTAGATCGAAAGAACTCGTGATGCTAAGTAGAAAATAACTAAAATATCCAAAATCTAAAAAAAAGTAAGGTGTACAGCAAAAAAAAATGGCCCCAAGCCTAATAAAAGGCTATCAATTTTGGTAATGGACAGTTTCATTGAATTCGGTTTAATCAATAAGATAAGATAAGAATCATTTAATCAATTGGGATTCACTGGAACCACTTTTGCATCGTCATTGAATACATAGCTATTGCTATTACATTCATTGGTACAATAGTAATAACATTAACACAAAATTATAATAAGTACACAAGATTTCCATACATTTGCAATATTTCCGCAGTAATGCTTCTTCAAAAGTAAACTAGGTTATGAATTACATAAAAAAATTATGATAATTAAAATTACTTTAACCTTTTTAATTACAAAAAAAAAATACTTAACCAGCGTCAAAAGCAAGTACATAATTATGTCAAAATGTATACACAATAATATGTACACTATCAAAACGAAAAGTTTTATCACTTCAGTACAAATATTGCTTTTATTCCAGTAATTTGTATGCAGCCATTGATTGGACTGCCGTGCTAACCGGTAAAACTAATAAATTTGATCTCATGTAACATTGATTGCAATGTGCAAGTTATTGGGCATAGTTGTTTCGGAATCACTTTTTGAATGCTAGCCGCCTCGACCTACAGTTAAATGAAATTTACATTTCAAATGAAATCCGTATTTTCAAAACAGTTCAAATTAACGTTCTTTTTAACAACTTTTGTAATAAAATTCATTTGTAATAAAATTAATTTACAATTGAACAATGATTTTCCATAACTTCGCCCTTTTTATTTTTCTGGATAAAATATATGCCTATGTCGAAATCCGGAAAATGTAAAATAGATTTAACCGCGGTTAAAAATATACTTTAAAGAAAATGGTAAAGAAGATGGTAAAATGCGAGCAAAATCCCTTAAAATTAGGATAACAACCAGTGACGAGCTAAGCACTTCAATGAATTTTGCTCGCATTTTACGAACTCTGATCAAGTAAAATGCACGTTTTCATTTAAGGTACCTTTGCTTCATGCCTTAAATGAAAACGTGAATTTTTCCACTCGAACAGTTAAACCACGAACCATTTTTATTACAATACGAAAGTGCTTAAGGAGCAATATCAATCATATCTGGACATGTTGAAAAAACACGTTGTCATTACAACAACATTTATTAACTAGAGCAACAAAAGTGAGCGTTAAATTAATCAAGTACCTAAACATTGGGTGGAAGGTATAGTCCGGACGTGTTGTGTTCTCGCTTTTTCGGGGATACATAGAATATAGTCCGATCGTAGGGCTGCGCGTTTTTCCTTGTAACCGTTTTTATAAATAAACCATTTTTAGGGTTCCGTACCTCAATCGGAAAAAACGGAACCCTTATAGGATCACTTTGTGGTCCGTCCGTCTGTCTCAAGTCTGTCAAGAACGCGTGGAGGTATCGAGTTGAAATTAACACCATATACTCAGGCAGCTATCATGTGCCACTCCTCATCATCAACGTGGACGGAAGCTCTGCCACTGATTCTGCTTGGCGTGAGAAGTGCGGTGAAGGAAGACTTACAGGTAACTCCGGCTGAACTTGTTTATGGCGAAACACTCCGCTTACCCGGTCAGTTCCTGTCACCTCAAACTGACTTCACGACTGCAGACGTCACAGAATACGCCACACGACTCCGCTCTCACATGGCCAAACTAACGCCAAAACCTGCATCGTGGCACGTCTCATCTTCGCCATTCTACATCCCACGGACGCTGCAAACTTGTACGCATGTTTTTCAACGTGTCGACCGCGTCCGAAGTTCTCTAGAGCCGCCTTATGAAGGACCTTACAATGTGATAAAACGACAAGCTAAATTCTACACCATTGAGATCAAAGGCAAGTCAAACAACGTGTCCATCGACAGATTGAAGCCCGCATACATCATGCGTGAGCTAACTCTGGACATCAACACCGCCACACCTGCTGAGACTCGCACGAGAAGCGGTAGACTAGTCACCTTCCCTGCAAGATATCGACCGTAGTACGGTCTGGCCAGGGGGAACATGTGGTGACCAACCTGCTTACTCTCACCACAAGGCTGCGCGCCAAATCGCCGCGCAGCATCGTCGCGCTCCATGGCAACGAAATAACAAGAATGTCACTTCTCTTACTTACTACTTCTACAAACGTTTTAATGATCTTCTGTTGTAAAATAATTATTGTAATTTATTGTAAATATCAGTGTACATAAACTGCTGTAAATAATATATTTGTTTCTCTCCGTCGGGTGCATAACGCGCACCCACAGTCCCTTGAGGCTGTGGAAAAATCAAACTTCTACGTTAACGTGAAAAAAAGATACGGTTGTTTATGTCGCAAAAAACGTACATTTTGACACTCTCAAGGGAATCAAAATGATAGGGTATACTTTCCGATGACCTAGAACTATACTACAAATACTTATAAAAATATGAAAACTATACATTTGTTATAAAATCATAAAAAATATAGTCCTTTTCAAACATCATATTTGGAGAACTTGGTTGCGTTATGTTTGCACCTGGTTTGTATGCAACACAGTACATTTCAGGTACAAACTTAACTTAAACAGGCCAATTTAGATGGGATAAGTGACCGTAGTAAGTTTGTTTGCCGAGGGTTACGCTCGGTGGGCGAGTCCGACTCGCACTTGGCCTGTTTTTTACTAGAACTACAGAAAGACGGTTATTATAAAAACTGTAACAATGGTGCATTGACAGTACGTGTACTATTATGATAGTGTATCGCATGAAAAATACTCGATTCCCAGTCGTTTAAATAGTAATTTTTTTGCGAAACTCGAAGAAACCTAACGAAACACGAAACGCAAAGTCGCAATCGAACGAAACGAGCAGCACCGACGCTATAGCATATAATGAAATCCGAGTAATGATGATATAATGGACTTTATTCTGCAAGTAGGCCACAAGGGCACTTTAACATGTCTGAGTCTACCGGCATTTCACAAGAGGAGACCATTGTTGAGAATAAAATATACTCAACTAACAGTAATACGAACTTAACCTTATTTGTACCTTTCTTAAGATTTAGACGTAGTCCTCAAAGAAAACATAATTATTAAAAGTGTGCCTATAAATTAATTATATTATTGTATACGAAAAACTGTTACTAAAAAAACGATTACCCGAAATAAACATACGTTCTCGATTACCCGAGCAATGGGACCTTTTACTGTCACAAATATAAAAATGGATTCGTAACCACCGATATGGATTCGTAGGTCACTGTACTTATATCACAGGATGGAAGAAAAATGAGGTCAGGGCGATAATAAAGACGCTCAAGACACACACAAAGAATACACGTGCAACTGATTTTCTAAATGATGCTTTTTACTGTCAGAACTCACAGGAATTTATTTTCGTTCGGGTCAATTAAAGAAAAATAATGATGCGTAATTTGATAATATTTAATGGGGTTCCAGAAATATTGTCACATTTACAAGTCGTTACAATTATATTGTGAAACATGTTGTTTCATTATTTTTTTAATATGGAAACACCATATTTTTTTATTGAATCCTATATGGTTTATCAAAGCGCAATGATTTTTTTTGATTCTTGACCCGGCGGCAGAAACCGGGAATCGAATGCGGTATTTCTGGATTACCAGTCCAACGTGTCACGCATTCGACCACCCGAACGCTACATTGTTGTAGATGCTGGAAAGTAAGCAATATATGGACTAGGAAGAAGCTTAGTTATTTTCTGATACGATACGGTCTAACGGACGTGACTTTTTGGCCTATAATCAAACAGTGAATTAACAGTACGACCGAAAGCAACAAAATGATTGGGATCGCATTGTTTCCCCGATACCGTTCGCAATGTTTGACCTCCTAGTTTATGCGGGTCCTGGTATCGTAACTCGCGATTGGCTTTTATGTGTTGAAAAACGAGGGTGACTGTTTCATTTGGGATTTGGCTAAACTGCAATGGGATTCCATGTGACAGATAAAACAACGTTTAATTTTTGTTGGCTCGAATACGCGAATTGGGTGTAACTTCTTTATATTTCCATTTTATATTCTCATTTTTAAATGAAGGTTCGCTGCGTCAGTCTATAAATCGTCAGTCTGTTTAAAACTCAACATAAATTTGGATTTAAGGTGCCTATAAAACATATGATTATTATATTAAAAAATACCGAGTAAGGTTTCCGGCGTCCTATTTTGTGTGATGGACTGTTGGTAGTATCTTGCCAACCCAACTCTACCAAAAAGCCTAGCAGTCCCTTGATGTTGCCGACTTCTAGAAGTGACCTCGGAGATCCGAGGTGTTGTGACCCAGTATGTTGGCATCGCTCCAGGACATTCTAGAATGATTTGGGCCGCTATCTCATCGGCCTCCATGCAGGCTCTGCAAAGAGTCCGTAACCGTGCTTGTTTGACCAAAGAGAGTATATTCAAATTCAAATCTTTTATTTCAGACCAGAGTCCATACATTGTTAGTAATACAAAAGATCTATATACCTAGGTTTCTTTTTCTCCATTTTTGAATTCTTATATTTCTTATCAAAGCGGTCGTGAACGAATCCTAGTGTATAAGTTTTGTTCGCTATGATATTTCTCAATTATCTTAATTGACCGAGCGAGCGAAGCGACTTCATTTCAGCGTGGTCTAATATTCTTTCGTATTTCCAGTTGTTTGGATGTCCGTTGTCCGGATTTCTGTACTAGAGGTCGCATTTCTCAACCGATTTCCATAAAAAAATCGAGTAAGGTTCGTTAATTATAATAAAACGTTTATCAATCCAGGTTCCAAAAAAATTCGAAATAGCTGTTGAAAACGTAAAAACTTACAAATTTTAACCATTATGAAACGAATTCGCGACGTCTATAGGTACAGCTCATTAGATAAAGATAGAGTTTCTACTACTTATTTACCACTTAACTTCCCACTCTCCACATAACCCAGGGATATATCAAAACGCCACACATTACATAGAATAAGTACTGTCCTCAATTTTGACAGACCACAAAGCCAATCATCCGCCCACTTTCGCCCACTTTTGTAATCCTCAATTATTCCGCATTTCCCAACCCAAGAGGTCCACTTTTGTCCGGACAATGGGACGAACCACTATAAATCAGGGTCCACCACATCCATAGCTGAAGGGACGAACGGTATAGGACATGCATAGGCGCTTATGCCGTTTCTCAGTTGGGCGACCTAATAATGTTGGAAGATGGTTTTTTCCTTCGTGCGTGGTTTAAGCGGTTTCTAATGCTTTTGATGATTTTCTCTAATGCTTTGACAAGTTTTTGTAAGTGCCAAACCATCATTTTGGTAAAATATGTGTTTTTAACTATATATGCGAGAAAATACGTGGATAATGCGTTTATGTTGTGACGTCATCAGTGGTACAGAGCTTTGGCGGATTATAATGTTCATATTAACTATATGAACACTTTATACTCTCGCGGTTTGTACACATAATTAACACAAATTATAACGGGTCTATCGCGATATTCATTATGTATCTTTATAATCTAACGTTTCGGCGGGGTTGCACACGCCGCGGTCTCAGATGTACTGGTGAATCAGCAAGTTGTTACTGGATCTGTTGGCCAAATGTAACAATACCCGACGAAATTATCGAATAAAATGGATGGGTAGGGAGATATATATGTTCAACTACCACCCATTTGTTTAATAATTATTGTCACCAGTCTGACACACAACTCACAACATCAGCGCACGGATTCGAAGATTCATCCCGCGGTTTAAACTTTTGAATCACGTGATTCAAACAAACAAATTAGTACACAAATGGGTCAATCATCAACAACCAGTTCTACGAGCAATATGCCCCGCCCACTGCCACTTAATTTCGGCAACTGTCTGAGCTAATTATATCTACAACCTTGGTGCTCTTGCCTATCTCATCATTTTGTATTCGAACCCGCAAGGAAATTCCGAGCATAGCTCGCTCCATTGCCCATTGAGTAGCTTTGAGCCTTCTTATTAGGCCCATTGTGAGCGACCACGTTTCAGTGCCGTATGTCATCACGTGGTCATCACTGTCAACACTCATTGGTTAAAAACCTTCGTCTTATAGTTCTAGTTGTTTGTTACTAAAATTTAAATATCAGAACCTATATAGGTACTCGTTTAAAATGAGTGAAATCTCACATTCCACATGGAATCGATCCTGTTCTGTGTATATTTAAAGAGTTTCACATATCCATCTAATCGACTATATTCCCTTTTTCTTCGTATCTCCAGATTTTCTTCAAAGCCAAATGAAAACCTACCCTCTATTTTCTCACAAACGCCCGTCAGAGACTGCTTCCTCAAATTGCCTCTTCTCAAATAAAGCCAATAAAGTCGACCTCTCTTCCAGGAAGAGGAATAATTTTGATTTGAGGGTTAAACATATGTGGATTATGTAGTAAAAATTCATATGAAATTTACGACATAGATTCAGATGGTTGAGTTATCACCTAATAAATAAACATAGTATAAAACAAAGTCGCTTCCTGCCGTCTGTCTGTCCTTATGTATACTTAGAACTTTAAAACTACGCAACGGATTTTCATTTGTTTTTTTTTAATAGATAGTGATTCAAGAGGAAGGTTTATATGTATTATACATGCATAGTATATTTAGTAATCAGCATTGCGCCCGTGCGAAGCTGGAGCGGGTCGCTAGTAATAAATACGTGCAATGAAAAATGGCACAAATGAAAGTAAATGGTTCTTTATCTATCTCATTACTTTCGTTGCATTTTAATTTTTTTATAAAAAAAGTGAAAGTGGATGTTTCTTCCGTAATCGCCATAAGCTATTTGGGGCAACTAAAAAGTCGCGAAAAGTCGTAGCTACTGATCTTCCGTTTTAGCTGTGGCTTTGGTTTTCTTTTTTTGACTTACCATAAAGTATGCATTACGCATCCTGATTTTTAATGACTTAAAGTTAAAATTCCCGACCATTTTTGAGAAAAATACCAATTTACTAATTATTAAAATAAAGTTGCCTCGCAAAGCCATCAAAATCTAACAAAAACTAAACAACAAGTATGCAAGTATACGTTCAAAAGCAATATCCTGAACTCATGAAGGTAATGTGACACGTGACTCTCATCATGTCATATTGCAGCCGTAATATTACTCGTAGCGCTCGTAGCATCTGCTACGCGACGTAGCTGCTACGGCGTAGCTAACTCGTCCGCACATTATGACAATCGTGCGTTAAGCCATTTTAAACTTATGTCTTCATAGTTCATGTGTAGGGGTGTGAGCGAGATCGCCTCCTAGTGTGGGTAGCTGGGGATAACCCCCGAGGACCTAAAAACCCGAAGGGGTTAAAACCAACTACCACGGAACACCCTGGGCGACATGGCTAGTAGAATGCCGGCTTTGCCAACAGTTTGCTAGCCACGTTGGCGAAGATCTTCTGGTTCCACCGAGGGCTGTAGGCGACCTCGGTGGACTACATATGCCTACCTGCGTTTGTCCTGCGCAGTTGAGCGCCGTACGCAGGGATGAAGGAGTCCTGGGGGGTTGAGTCGAGCGTAGCCGGGGTTCGATGCTATTGTGAGACAACACGCCCCCTTTGGTCCGGATTTCAGGCCAAACGGTGGCCCTGCAGCTAGCCACTGCAGGGAAACGGACGCGCGTACCGTACGGATGAGGTGGGTACGGTCCGCAGGCGAGATGCGGGGGGGTCCTCCGGGAGGACACTGGGGGCTCGGCCATGCTGACGGAGCAAGGACGTGTGGAGCCACTGGGGGAACTTGGATCGTTTTCCCCAGCCACACTGTCTGCAGCACCCGATGTCGCGCATGAGACCCAACCAACCGCATCTATATCTCTCGGGTAGTCCTGGTGTTCAGAGAACATCCCCAAAGGTGCGGGCTCCGTGGCGGGTGGGAAGCTCGAGAGATGAAAAAACTGACATGGAATCATGGACACGCCCAGATCTCGAACCCCACGGGAGCCGGAGGGGAAACCCGAAGGCGCCCTCACACCAGGTGCCGGTGCGGCAGACGCTGTGCCTGGCACCTCCACACAACCTCACAAGAGGGATGGTGCTGTCTCCACAGTGCTACCCTCCCACTCACGTGCCCTCAGGGACGCGAAAGCGGCCCAGACAGGCAACATCACACCACACGGAGGTGCTGTACCCACAGTGCCCCCCCACACATCAACTCACCGTGGCGGCGCTGTCCCTACAGTGCCCCCACACCCCACACACCGTGGTGGTGCTGTTTCCACAGTGCCCCCACACCCCACACACCGTGGCGGTGCTGTTTCCACAGTGCCCCCACACCCCACACACCGTGGCGGTGCTGTTTCCACAGTGCCCTCACGAAAAAAGCAGTCCGCGCAGGGTGGAAAGGCCGCTGGGAAACCGGTGGCTTCGAAATCAGGCGCGTCGACGAAACAGACAGGCTCGGCGCAGGCACAAGGCCGTACCAAGCCCAGAAAACAAAAACTAGGGAGTGACACCAAGGGGGTCGTTTCAGCATCGGAGAAGTCCGCTGCTCCGGAGCAGACACCAATGGAGGAACTCCCTACAGATATTGCGACCGCACAGCTCGATGCTGGCTGGACACTCCACGAGAGGGCCAAAAGGGGAAGGGCGAAACCCGCTCAGAGGGAGCAACCCGGACCTGAGGGCGGCTTCTCGTGGAAGACGCACAAAAATAAAAAACAGCGTCGCAGGTCCAGGCAGAGAAGAGCTGCGCTGGAAAATCAAGCAGCTCCAGTGCCTCAGCAACAGCCAGGTGCTCCCAGACAGGGGGCGGCGCAGCAGGCCGCTGGTACCCCAGTAGCTGCTCGTGCCCCTCTTGTAGGGAAAGGGGCTAAAAACAGGACCAGGGGTGGTAATCCGGAATCTCGAGCCTCTGCCAAAAGGGCGCGACTCGATGAGACCATATCTCCTCGAGGTGAGCCCAAAAGGCAGAGGATCCAGACGTCGGAAGAAGCCCCGAGGATCGCGTACGCCGAGGCTCTAAAGGCTGACCTACTGGTTGCTGTTACCACAGTGACCTCAGGACACCTTAGCCAACAGCAGTCCGAGGAGGTCCAACAACAGCTACAGGCTCTTCTCATGAAGGAGGCCTGTCAGCCTGGCAACAGCCAGTCGTCGGGTCCACTGTTCCGAGGGAAGCCGATAACGTCGAACGGCGTCCTGAGGTTGTGGTGCGAGGACCAGGCCACGTTGGCATGGCTCAAGCGCAGCGTAGCGGCTATCACCCTCTCTACGGGGGAGAAGGTTGTTGTGCAGCGCCAGAGTGAAGTGCCACGCAGAGTACGCTGCGGTATTCTGTTCCCCGGCATCTGGGAAGACTTCCGTGCCATTGCGCGGACGCTTCGCTACCAGAACGGGTGGGCAGAAATCGACCGCTGGCTGCTCCATAAGGTAGACAAGCAGGAGACGGAGACGTTTGCTGTTGTCAGTATACCAGAGACGGTAGTGCAGCCCCTCGTGGACCGCGGGCGCCGGCTCGGCTTTATGCTGGGCTCGGTGTACGTGAAGTTCCAGGGACCAAGAGGCAGGTTTGTGGAACATCCACCAACCAGTAACACCGTCTCTGTAGAGGACAAGGATGGGACAGAATCCGAGCCCATGGACACTGCCGCGGTGACCGAGGCATCCGCTGACTTAGTCGCGGAGAAGCCCGGGTCCCAAACCCCAGAACAGACCGACCCCGTCTCCGAGAAGGACGAAGAAGATCTTCTTCGCGACCACTCGGAAAGCGGGGAGGAATGTATGGAGGGGTTAGGCAGATTGGCCATCGGTGAGGAGGGAGAGTGTGGTATGTCGGCGGAGGAGGGTGACTCCGATGGCGGTACCCCATTTTCTCAACTGTAACGTCTTACAGGCCAACCTCCACCACAGTGAAACCGCGACGGCTCAGATCCGGAAGTGGTTGGAGGTCAACGACACGGCCATAGTACTGATCCAGGAGCCGTGGGTCAGGAAAGGCACTGTATGCGGACTCCGCAACCTAGGAGGTAAGCTCACAGCATATACGGGACCGGATAACCCCCGGACCTGCATTTATATTACTAGAAACATACATGCGCAACCTTTAACAAGTTTCTGTTCTAGAGACCTGTGTGCTATTAAGGCGCACGGGGCGCAATACTCCAGCCTGCAGGAGGTAGTCATAGCCTCGGTTTACATGCCAGAGGCGGATGACCCGCCACCGCACGACATGACAAGGCTGGTCAACTACTGCGAAGACGCGGGGCTTGAACTCATCGTGGCCACCGACTCGAACGCACACCACGCCCTCTGGGGCATGCGGACAGGTAACGAGAGAGGTAAGAAACTTGTCGAGTACCTATTTACAACAGATCTTAACATACTTAACAAAGGATCGGAACCAACATTCGTAACTAGGCGGAGCAGAACAATCATTGACTTGACACTAGCAACTGATATAGCATCGGAAAACATCTCAAACTGGCAGGTCTCTAAGGAGCTTTCCTGCTCGGACCACAGATGGATTCGATTCGATATTCAGGTAAAAACACTCGAAGCCATCCCTAGGCGGAACCCACGCAGAACGAATCGCACAGAGTTTGCGAGCCGACTAAGCTCAGCCTTGTCGATGAAAGAGGTTCCCAACAAACTAGAGGGTGCTGAACAGATAGAAAAACAGGTAGGCGTCCTTACAGATACCATCATGGATTGTTACCACCATGCATGTCCCTTATCCACCCCCTCAGCCAGCTGCGGGAACAAAGCTAACTGGTGGGGGCCAGAGTTGGAGAGGCTCAGGGAAAAGATGAGGAGACAACTGAACAGGGCAATGAACACGAGTACAGACCAAGACTGGGATAATTATAAGACCACCAAGTCCAGGTACAAACAACGGCTCCGGTACAGAAAGTCGTGCTCATGGCGGAATTTTTGTACCAACATTGAGACATGTACGCAGGCGAACAGGGTAAGAAAGGTTCTCTCCAACCAGGCAACTACAACCTTAGGATCCCTACGTAAGCCAGACAACACCCTCACCAGCTCACCGGAGGAGGCGGAACGTATCTTAGTACAGACGCATTTTCCGGGCTGCGAAATAACGCCGCTAGTGAACTGGACGAATGAGGAGACTACTCCGACGGAGGAGCCCACAAAAAGTACAGTGGGCTATTAACAGCTTTGACTTATACAAATCACCAGGGTTAGATGGAGTCTTCCCAGCCCTGCTGAGGTGGGGAGGAGAAGAACTCGCCCAGCTACTGACCATCGTTCTGGCCGCCTGTCTGGCTCACAGGTACGTACCGAAACGATGGAGAGAAGTCAAAGTCATCTTCATACCCAAACCTGGTAAAAGTGACTACTCAGATCCGAAATCATTCAGACCAATCAGCTTAACTTCTTTTTTGCTTAAAACACTTGAGAGGTTATGTGACAGGGAGTTGAGGGAGAAGGCATTAACTAGTGTACCCCTACACCCTTACCAACATGCCTACAGCCAAGGCAAATCTACAGAATCAGCTCTTCATGCCGTAGTTGTCAAAATAGAAGAGGCCATTATAAACAAGTCTATGTGCCTAGGCACCTTCATAGATATCGAAGGAGCCTTCGACAAGACCAATTTCACCAGCATAACAGCAGCATTGGTAAGACACGGAGTCAATGATGTTATGGTACAATGGATAAACAACATGTTGAGCAAGAGGGTCATCAGACTCGGAACTGGTGAGACACAACAGGCACTGGTGGCAAAGGGGTGCCCCCAAGGAGGCGTACTCTCACCACTCCTTTGGAACATGGTGGTGAACGACCTCATCGCCACACTAAATGACAATCACTATTACACAATAGGTTATGCTGACGACATAGTGATACTGACGAGCGGCAATCACACAGGTACGGTATGTGACGTTACCCGCTCTGCACTGGCCATCGTGGAACGCTGGTGCAACAACAACGAACTGACGGTCAATCCAAAAAAGACAGAACTGGTAATGTTCACCAACAAACGTAATCTGGGCACCTACCGACTACCCAGACTGTTCAATACAGAGCTCCAATTGTCGACCGAGGTAAAGTATCTAGGGGTAATACTTGATAGTAAGTTGAATTGGAGCAACCATCTAAATAATAAAATTGACAAAGCTACAGTCGCGTTCTGGCAGTGCCGTAGAATGGTAGGTAGAACTTGGGGTCTCAATCCTAAGATCACACTATGGCTATACCAGGCAGTTATCAGACCAATATTAAGCTACGGTGCAGTAGTATGGTGGCCACGAACCAAGCTAACCACCGTAGAAGCTAAACTACAACGACTTCAGAGGTTAGTTTGCATGGCAGCTACGGGATGCAAGAGAACTACACCCACTGCAGCCCTGGAAGCTATACTGGGGCTGCCGCCGCTGCATCTCTTCGTCAAACAAGAAGCGGCAGCTACGGCGATACGTCTCAAGAAACTAAACCTCTGGAGATCAGCTAGGGTACCGCACACCGAAATCCTCTATGAGGTAATAGGTAAGGAACCGCTTATAGAAGCGGCCACCGACAGGATACCCAAGCAATTCATCTTCGACAAAAAATATAAGATACAACTGTACGAGGAACCTGGCGAAGGTCTTAACCCAAGGGAGTTAAGAATCTTCACAGACGGGTCCAAAACTAGGTCAGGCACTGGCTCTGGGGTATTCTCAGAGGACCTAAACATACACATCTCTACACCACTAGGAACCCATAACACAGTCTTCCAGGCGGAATGTATGGGTATCATAATGGCAGCCCATGCAATCATCTCGAGGAAGGTAAAGGACTACCCCATCCGCATACTCTCCGATAGCAGATCAGTGTTACAAGCCCTGCAGAGCTACACAGTAACCTCAGGACTCATATACGAATGTCACCGAGCATTGTCAGAGGTATGTAATAATAATAGCATAACCCTACAGTGGATCAAAGGACACAGCAACTCGCGCGGGAACGACGCAGCTGACGAACTGGCGAGAGGAGGTTCGGAGATGGTAGCAGAGGGACCCGAACCAATCATACCTCTACCATTCGCCTGGCTGCGCAACACAGTGCGTATGAACACGAAGGTAGAACAGCAACTATACTGGTCTAACCTAGGTACCTGCAAGCAGAGCAAAGAAGCCCTTCCGACAATCTACCCCGGGTTGTCACGCAAGCTAAGGCAGCTGAAGAGGCCGCAGCTCCGGCTCATAACTGGAGCGATAACTGGACATGCCCTGCTAAACAAGCACTTATTTACTCTAGGTGTTACTGACAGTCCTCTTTGCAGAGCTTGCATGGAGGCCGAAGAGACTACCGCCCACGTCATTCTCGAATGTCCTGGTGTGGCCAAATACCGGGCACAACACCTCGGGTCTCCGAGGTCACTCCCAGAAGTCGTCGGCAACATCAAGGGACTGCTAGGCTTTCTGGTAGAGTTGGGTTGGCAAGAGTAGTGCCAGCAACCCTTTACGCAAAATAGGCGCATTGTAAGACGTCGAGTTGCGGAAAACTAGCCCGCGATAACCTATAACCTATAACCTATAGTTCATGTGTATTAAGGAAGTGGTTTTATCAAATAGAAGTAAATTCAGGAACATGATTATGTTTTTAGAAATTATTTTTTAATTTGGGTAAATGAATGCCACTTTTTTTTTAATTTATGAAACAACGAAAACCACGACGACGAAACACGCCACATTTTTTATATTAAACCATTGATACAAAGATCAAAGCTCAAAGAAATTGAAATGCGTAACCTGGTGGAAGAGACTGGGAATCGAACCCGGTGCCTCTAGATTGCCACTTTGAAGGCGCGTTTATTTTAAATATTGCTTTTTTTTATTACAGCTTCAGGCATTCATAATAAATTCTGACGAATTCCAAATTATATTATATTTGCCAACCTATAATCGAACTCATTAGTGATTCAAAAACATCCCAGCAAAGCCGTAATAGTAACAGAAATGCCTGCACAGCCCGAGCTGATATTGCCAACTTACATTGTAGCAAGTTGTATGTAACCAAATGTAACGTAGATTAAATTTCTAGAAAAGGTTTACTCTCAAACGCACCAGCCAAACGATTATTTTTATATTTATGTAATGTCTGCTAGCGTCAACCAAATGTTTACAATAAAGCGAAGAATTGAAAAAAAAATGGTTCAGGCAGGGTTCGAACTTGCGATCGATTTCCTATTGGACTACTGAACCTCATGCGAGAGCCATGGTATTTTTCAACCAGCAGCTACTTACATGCCTTAGGGTGGCATCGTAGCGCCATCTACCGTAAAAAAATAAACTTCATAAGGCACTACCGTCTCAAATTACTGAAGTAATAAAAAAAAATGCTTATTTCGGACTATCAGAAATCCATATGATGTTGTGAGTAGTTAACTTAAACTCTATGTTAGTCTATTATATGTAGCTCTAGTAACAAGCGTACACCTGTTTTTAGCGCATATCGGCATATAATGTATTTGTATTAAAACATAAACGTCTGCTAGCGTAGACCAAATTTTTACAATGAAGCGGAAAATTTAAAAATGTTATATTCTCCATACAGTCCTTTTACGCAGTCGCTAACGAGTATGGTCTCTGTAAACTCATGGTAAGGGTACAGGTAGGGTTCTAACCTGAGTCTCCAACAGCTTTCAGGACCAACATGGGCATCCTACCTATTAGACCAATGAACCTGATGCGAGAGCCACTGAATTTTTTTATAATTATATTTGTCAGCTATAATCAAACTCATTAGTGTTTCTAAAACGTGCCAGCTATGTAGCAATAGTAACATAAATGGCTGTTAATAATCCCTGATATTGTTAATTTATATTGTACTAGCTGTTGCCCGCGACTTCGTCCGCGTGGAACCTTTATCTTGAAAATTTTACATCTTTATTATTTTCAGATCTAAGTAATGTTGAAATTGCTAAACGTGCTTTTTTTTGCTTTTGCACCCCGTTTTAACCCCCATAGGGGTGAAATTTTCTAAAACGCTGAAAGTATTTTTTGTGTTTTTGAATAAGTAATCTTTCTACAAAGTTTCAAGTCTCTAGCTCCAAAAAAAAAAGTTTCCCCCATACAAACTTTGCACCCCTATTTAACCCCCTTAGAGATTGAATTTTTCAAAATCGCTTCTTATCTCTAGCCCACGTTATAAAAGTAACCTACTGTGCAAAAATCAACTCTCTTACATTAGTAGTTTTGGCTGTGCGTTGATGAGTCATTAAGGACTTCTTCTTTTATATATATAGATTAGCGGATTTCCCCATACAAACTTTGCACCCCTTTTTTACCCCCTTCGAGGTGAAATTTTCCAAAACGCTGAAATTACTTTTTTGTATTTGACTACGTAAGCCTTCTACAAAGTATCAAGTCTCTAGTTCAAAAAATAAAGTTTCTCCCATATAAACATTGCAACCCTTTTTAACCCCCTTAGGGGTAAAATTTTCCAAAACGCTGAAAGTACTTTTTGTGTTTTTGAATAAGTAATCTTTCTACAAAGTTTCAAGTCTCTAGCTCCAAAAAAAAAGTTTCCCCCATACAAACTTTGCACCCCTATTTAACCCCCTTAGAGATTGAATTTTTCAAAATCGCTTCTTATCTCTAGCCCACGTTATAAAAGTAACCTACTGTGCAAAAATCAACTCTCTTACATTAGTAGTTTTGGCTGTGCGTTGATGAGTCATTAAGGACTTCTTCTTTTATATATATATAGATTTAACGCAGATTAAATGGCTAGAAAAGGTTCACATTCAAACGTATTAAGTCAAACGGTGTCCATTATCACTATCAATTAAAAAACGTCCACTGTTGAACGAAGAACAATACAACAATAATACTTTATGGCACACCAACAAGAAAAATATTACATGAGAAATCTTAAATTAAACAATGGTAGACAATAGGCGGTCTTATTGGTAAATAGAACGTGTTTTTGATATGTTTTTTTTAGATACCGCTTTTGCGTTCAGAGAGCAGAAACAAATTTCGTATTTTCTCAAATGCCTTATGGTGGTACAGAACTCTTGACACATGAGTCCGCTTTGCACTGGTTTTAGATTCAGCATGGGTAGTTAAATGTTTTTTTTTTTCTATAATTTACGCGTGTGTGCTATCTGTGATATTTACGCTGTAGCCACAAAGAAACGGGAGAACCGGGAACGGAATTAAATCCTATTGTTTTAAAGATGCTTTCAAAGTTGCTTTGTGCTTTATATCTAATTTGAGAAGGTTTCGCAACGACGCGTTAAAGTTAGCTTACTGCGTCCGGGAATCCTGGAATATTCCTTTCTTGATCTTGAAATAAATTATCACCTAGTTTACTTTTGACGAAGCAGCATTACCGCGGAAATATTGTAAATGTATGGAAATCTTGTGTAGGTACCTATAATAATTTTGTGTTAATGTTATTTCTATTGTACCAATGAATGTAATAGCTATGTATTCAATGACGATGCAAAAATTGTTCCAGTGAATCCCAATTGATTAAATGATTCTTATCTTATCTTATCTTATCTTATCTAATGAAACATTATCTTGCATTCAATTAAACACTATAAACACATTTAAGTCTCGCCAAACTGTAACATTGAATGGCAAGACACGCTCAATTTTAACAAAATCAACTTAGTATCTTATCAACAGTATAAGTATTTAAGGATGATTATCTCGCCGTCGTACCTTATAGTAACACTGTATATTCAGTTGTGTATTATTGCTACGTCTATTTAACTGACAGACAGCCTTAATAAATTCCGTTGGCACCCTTAACACACACGAAACACTCAATATACATTTTATCGCCACAAAACGCGCGCTTTATAAAAATCAATAAACCCATCGAAAGTTAACCCTACAACTGCCGAGGAAACAATTTCCGTGGCTCAAAAGGGGCACACGTCGTCGCCCTAAACCATGACTAGCCCATCGCTGTCAACCTTAAAACCAAAAGGGCCAATAAAAGCCAAAACAGCCGGCGGGCCATCTGCCAACATTCCGGTTTTTATTTTCAATACCATTGCGCGGTAGTGAGGCGACACGTGACAGGAGTTGAGATGTCGCGATGAAATTCGATATTTACTAGGGTTGTTTGAGTTTAGAGATGTTACTATTCGAGAACATATTTACAGAATACTGTGCCACGATTTCGTTTGAGTATACCTGATACCTGTGGCTTCGTAGGATTTTGCATTCTGAGTTAAGTTGACATTTGAATAAAGTTTAATCGTTTGCCCAAACGATAAAAATAACTTTATTCAAATGTCAAGAATAAACTTTACTCAGAACGGGCGGGATTCGTTGTGGAATTGACAAGAGGTTTGCAATAATGATTGAATTTCTAGCTAATAATTTATTTAACTCGCAATATTTTAATGAAGATTTTTTGACTACTTATCTTGTAAGAACCATACGTTTTATAGTTGTCCGATCGAATTATACACACACACCGAATTGCTAATGGGGCAGGAACGTGACTTTAGGAACTTGAGTTTAATTAACAACGGGTTCGGACTTGTTAACGTTAGAAAATTTGTCCGGAAAACTTATTTTTATCGACACGTGCGCATCACTCGCTGTTCGAGATTCGCCACACATTTGCCTCCACGGCAGAAACGTGAAACGCGCTTTTTTTATTCTTATTGCACGGTGCAAGGATTTTGTTTACTTCAACAGTGAAATTAATTTCGACCCTAACAGGTGGCTTTTTGCCGTCAACGCCTCTCGTTAGAATTTATAAACAAACTCACCCTCAAACGTTTCAGTTGCCACATGCTAGCTACAGACCACGCTCAATGTTAATTATTATTTACGAATATCATGATGATATCCTCTAAAAAAATTGCTATCGATAATCGATAAATCGACATGAGGCCATCACTTCTCGCTCGTCGCTATTCACCTCACGTTTTCGCCCGCGGCAGCACCGGCGCGAAACGTTCTTTTTATGTGTTTATTCTTATTGCGCGGTGCAAGGATTACGTTTAGTTTTTATAGGCCAGATTAGACCCCTGCACACTAAAACGGTTAACGATGAGCACGGTAATGACTGTTTGTTGCATTTTTGCATGCTTCCACAATAGAAACGTTTGCTTCCACAGACAACATTTTCACTATCAGTAACCTGTTTTGCGAGCGCTATGCTTGTAGAAGTAGTTCGCTACATATGCATTTTCCTTTACGAGGGCTTATTTTAAATCCACTGATAATGTTTAATCCACTGATAGCGGACGGGAATTAAGGATAGTTTCTATTTAGGTCAAAAGCGTCGCTAGTTCCTCAAACGTCAGAGAAGCATTGCTAGCTACACGTTTTAAATGGCTCTTCGCTGACTTCATGCCGGACCATATACCTCCAAAAGCAGGTGCATATGCGAGACTGAAAAAAAACTTAATTTTGTCAGTGTTTGCGTAACCAAACACGGGCTGACGGCTGGCTAGTAGGACGGCTAGTTAGTAAGCCTACCTTACTTATTCTTTGCACTCACAAAATTAGTACCATTATCATAGAAATTAATATATTTTATTTTGTATTTATTTTGTGCTCCCATCGCCTTTTGCATAGCCTAAGTACTCATTGTGTGGTTTAGTCTGATCAACTTCACTACCCAAATTTTGTCTGGAAGAGATAGCTCTTTAGCGATAAGACCCTGCGTTTGTGCCTGTTGTCTACCTTTATTAAAACTATTGTACCTGTGTTTAACTTGTAATTGGTTTTTTGTGTGCAATAAATCAATCAGTATGGTATTATAGCCGTTTTAAGGTGTCCCAGTGCTTTAATCAGCTTCCCCTTCTTTTCTCCACTCGACCCAATTGCCAGTTCTGCCATTCTTTGCAGAATGCTGCCAGATTGTCCCACCATGTTCTTTTCAGTCTGCCTCTGTTCCGGTATCTTGTGGGATATTAGATTGCTATTGTGGCCCACTTTTCCGGATGCATGCGACAGACATATCCAGTCCAGTCCCATTTCAGTTTAGCAGTATTGTCACCCACATCTACTTTACCAGTTTTGGAGTGCAGTTCCGTGTTTCTGATTCGATCACTCCTCCGAACACCTAGTATGTGCTCAATCGTCCTCTGGGAAACCTTCGGTTTAGACTTTAAAGCCTCAGTCAATGAGGTGTTTTTTTTTTTAATACATTATTTTGTGTTTTTGTTATTATTGTTACGAGCGTGGGGTTCGTATTTGATAGAAAAGCACAAATTAATCCACAAATTAAACTCACACTTTATTACTAAAATTACACACTTACAATTCACACGAACTGTACTTAAAATCTACTAATTAACACAAACACACTATTACACAAATTACGCACTCACTATTCACACGAACTGTACTTAGCGCACTATCACTTAAGACTCTTTCTCTCCGATTATCCTTGTACTAGCATTCGATCGCAGTTAAAATGTAACTAACTCACGCCGGCCGCCGGTGCCTTTTTATATCCCGCGGAACCGTTCTGGACGCATTGTCCACACATATCGCGAATATTCTAGTAAGGTCCAGTGTGAGGGCCGAGAACATTCGAGGCCATATATGTCTCTCTCTGATGGTGCACTCTCTGTCACTCCCTTCTCGAATGTTCCGAGTATAGCTATCTCTTTCTAGTAGTCCTATCTCTGTCACACACTTCTCGAATGTTCCGAGTATAGCTATCTCATTCTACTAGTGCTATCTCTGTCACTCCTAAGGGATATTTCGCCATATAACGATTTGTGCTTCAGAGGCCCATAAGGGGTCCTGAAAACGCCTGAAAACGGGTTTTCAGGTTATGGCGTCATCTGATAGAGGGTGCCCTGAAACGGACTGAAAACATGTTTCAGGCGCCTGAAAACGACGGCAACTGGGGTGAAATTTCGATCTTTAGATATGTGATAGAGCAACTTCTGAAACGGCCTGAAATGACTTTTCAGCCTGCTGAAAACGCCTCTAAAGCACTGAAATTGACGTTTAAAGTTTTTGACCTAACCTACCGGCGTAACACTACCCCCTCCTAAGACATGCTCGTCCCGAGCATCATTATTTCCGTGGTATCTGGCCAGCCGGTCAACATGAACAATCTTGCTCGGACTACGAGGATTCCGCTGGATTCGATACGTGACGTCGTTTATTTTGGTGACTACCTTGTAAGGCCCCTCCCAATTCGGAGACAGTTTCGGGGACTTTCCCACTCGTCGCATAGGGTTATGTAGCCACACCAACGAACCTTCCTCAAAACCCACTTGGTACGACTTCCGGTCATATCGGGTTTTCATCTTTATGCTAGCGTGGAGCCCGTGTTCACGTACCAGGCTGTGAACATCATCAATCCGATCCCTCAAATCACTCGCATATTCTGTGATAGATCTCGGTGTATCAGGCGGACGTCCAGTCAGGAGATCTGCAGGCAAACGGAGTTCTCTCCCAAAATTCGCATACGATGGAGTAACCGCCGTACTTTCGTGAGTTGCCGACCTATAAGATAACAGAAAGAGGGGGATATGCCGATCCCAATCTTTTTGGTGGCTCTCAACGACCTTGGCTAGATGTCTCTCTAGTGTCTGGTTAAATCTCTCAACCATTCCATCTGATTGTGGATGATACGCCGTAGTCCTCGTCTTATGAATTCCCATTATTCGACAAGTCTCCTGAAAGACCGCAGATTCGAAGTTTCTTCCTTGATCACTGTGGATTTCGAGTGGCACTCCAAAGCGACAAAACACTTCGTTCACTAACTTTTCCGCTATGGTGACAGCTTCTTGGTTAGGAATCGCAAATACTTCAGGCCACTTCGTGAAGTAATCCATCACGACAAGAATGTACTTGTTTCCGGAGTCAGATGCTGGGAATGGTCCTGCGACATCTAATGCAACCCTTTCCCAAGGGGCTCCAACGTTGTACAACTTGAGTGTTCCTCTGCTACGTGTATGCGGTCCTTTGACTGATGCACAGTTAATGCACCTTTTGCACCAGTTTTCAACATCTTCTCGGCAGTGAATCCAATAAAAGCGTTGCCGAATTTTCATTAGGGTCCTTTTTACTCCAAGGTGTCCACCGGATGCTCCATCGTGAAAGCTTCGCAAAACATCTTTCACCCTTTTCTTTGGGACAACGACTTGCAGGTGAGCATCCTTCCCATTTGTTGATTCCCATTTTCTACATAGAACGCCATTATGCATAACCAAGCTATCCCATTGTGCCCAGTAGCTTTTTGTTACCGCACTCATCGGAGCTACATCACACCATCTTGGTTTAGGTGCACCAGCATTAATCCAATCAAAAATGGGTCTCACGTCAGGGTCCTCTTGTTGCGCTTGCTGCATGATTTCATCATTCCACTCGCCGCTAACCGTATCAGTTCTTATCATTCGAACACATTCCTTGTCTTCTTGTCTTGAGCAATGTTTACAGTCGTCCGCACAAGGTCTTCGTGATAGGGCATCAGCATTTCCATGTGATTTCCCACTACGGTGTTCTATGATGAAATCATACTCCTGCAGTTGTTCAATCCATCTTGCCACTTGTCCCTCGGGGTTTTTAAATTCTAGCAACCACTTTAAAGCAGCATGGTCAGTTCTGATACGAAACTTTCTTCCCAGCAGGTATTTGCTGAAATGCTGTAACGTTTTGACAACTGCTAACAATTCCCTCCGAGTGACACAGTAATTCCTCTCTGGTTTTTACAATGACTTACTGAAATATGCAATCACAACTTCGTTATCTCCTTTCTTTTGCGACAAGACACCTCCAATTCCAGTTTTACTAGCATCTGTATCCACAATGAAATCCACTTCCGGGTCTGGATACCCCAATATTGGCGTTTCACAAAGTCTTCCTTTAAGCTCGTTGAAACTTGACTCACATTGTTCGTTCCAGTCAAATGATCGCTTTTCTTCCGTTAGTTGATGCAAAGGCTTTGCTATATCCGAGAAGTTCTTCACAAAACGTCTGTAGTATGAACAAAGCCCCAAAAAGGCACGTACTGCAGTCTTGTCTTTTGGCGTCGGCCAATCCTTCACGGCGCTAATCTTCTCAGGATCTGTTTGAATGCCGTCTTTCGAAATCACGTGTCCCAAGTAATTCACTTTACGTTTGAAAAACGAGCATTTCTTCGGACTGAGTTTTAAATTTGCCCCTCGTAGTTTGGCTAGCACCTGCTCCAATTTATTCAAGTGGTCGTCGAAGTCTCTACCAACGATAATGATGTCATCTAAATAGACCAAGCAAGTTTCTCCTAGAAGTCCAGCTAATATTTGTTCCATTAATCTCTCAAATGTGGCTGGTGCATTACACAGTCCAAATGGCATAACATTGAACTGCCAGAGTCCCTTGCCAGTAGAGAAGGCCGTCTTCTCTTTATCCTTGTCCTTGATTTCGACTTGCCAATAGCCACTTTTCAGATCCAACGTTGAAAACCATTTCATTCCGTTCAACGTGTCCAAGGTGTCGTCGATTCGTGGAAGTGGGTAGCTGTCCTTCTTGGTCACATCATTGAGTCGACGGTAATCAATGCAGAATCTTAAGGTCCCGTCCTTTTTCTTTACCAGAACTACGGGGGAACACCACGGGCTTGTTGAAGGTTCAATAACGCCGCTTCTTCGCATTTCTTCGATCATGCTCTTGACTTCCTTTTCTCGAGCTACTGGAACTCTCCGAGGGCGCTGTCGGATAGGCATGGTTTCCCCAGTGTCGATCTCATGCTGAACCACTCCAGTTCTTCCGATATCATCGTCATGCGCAGAAAAGACGTTACGATATCGCAGCAGTAAGCTACGCGCCTTAAGAAATTCCTCCTTGGTAAGGCCCTTCCTGGAATCGTTCAGTAACTTTTCAACATCCACTGAAGGATTAACATTTCCAGGTTTCACGTTTACCTCAGATTCCCGACAGCCTCTTATCCAAGAAATTTCTTGGCATGATCCGACCAGCGTTCCTTTATTGAGGACGCATTCCGTGTCGCTTGGATTAAGGATCCTTACAAATGCTGTAGATGCCGTGGTTACCATTGTACGGGCTGTTATCCACGGTTTATCAGCATCCAACCTCTCTACCACCACACAGCGATGAGATTGCGGCCTTGTGGAGTTCGGCAATTTTACTGGAACTAAAACCTGCGACCTTGGTTGAAGAATGGTTCTCCTGGTACAGTAAACATTTCCATTTACTCCACCTTGTATAGGAATCTCATCAACTCCAAACTTAAGAACTCCAACCTTCAAGTCGATTTTACAGTCATGTCTCCTCATAAAATCCAATCCAATAATACAGTCGTCCACGATGTTAGCAACGATAACTTTATGCCAGTATTCTTTTTCACCAATTTTCACAGCCAACTCTCGTTCTCCTTGGACGGAAATGTACTGGCCGGTAGCGGTCTGCAGCTGGAGATGCCTAGGTCGGACTAGATGATCTCTGGTCAGGTGTTTCAGTAGCCGAGAGCTGATCACAGTCCGAGAAGCTCCGGTGTCTATGGTAAGGAGACATGGTATTCCACCAATTTCTCCTTTGACGACCAGACTATTCCCGTCGTTCGCCTGCGAGATCATAATTGGGACATTTCGACCACCAGCCAGCACTCGTCCCATAGTCCTGGCTTTTATTCGTTTCCCTGTTGGGGCTCTGACTCCACAGAGCCTATTGTCCTCATTGGAGCAGGGTCTCTGTCCCTCCTAGTCCTTTTCGGACAGCCTGACTGCAGGTGACCACGTTCTCCACAATGGTAGCAACGTGGCCCGAATTCGCGGCGAGCATCTACCGGCTTCGTAGTCGACACTTCTCGCACCCTGAAAGGCCTGGATGAGTCCTGTCGTACAGCTTCCACCTCGAGAGCGTGGGCTACTGCATCCTTTAGGCTGCCATGATGTCCCAATCGCACGGCTGCCCTCACTTCCAGATCCCGGATCCCATCGATGAAGGCCTGCACCAGCATACTGTCCACGAACGACGCTGACGTGCGTTGATAGGCCTTTCTAACCAACTTCTCGATTTCCAGGGCCCACTGTTGTAAGGACTCGTTACGTCCTTGCGTCCTGTCCTTTAATTGAGCTCGGTATACGTGCTCCAGGTGACTGTCACCGTATCGGGCCTCCAAGGCTTCTAGAAGGCGGTCATACGTCCGGTCGTTTCCCAGAGCTTCCAGTATGGTAAGAGCCTCGTCGCGCAGCGCCAACGTCAGTGCTGTCCTGGCTTGCTCCTTACTCCAGCCATTAGCCTGGGAAACGGACTCAAACTGCAGCTTATAGGCGGTCCACGATGAAGTACCATCAAAGGGGGGCACTTTGAACCTGCCACCTCCAGCCACGGATTCGACGGGTACACAGGTGCTCGTACCACTAGCCACTTTAACTTCTAATTTCTGAAGGCGGTTCTCACAGGTCTCAATTTTTTTATCGACTTCATGGACTCGATTCTCCAGTTTTTCGTCCATATCGGCCAGTTTTTCCTGGACCTCAAACAACTCTCTCTTCCATTCGGTCGTTGTCTCGTGTACCTCACGAAGCATTCGTGCCTGTACCTCCTGGTTCCTGGCCTGTTCGTCCTGTTTTCGCGACTGTTCCTTTAGCTCTCTCGCCTGTTCCTTTAGGAGGACGAAGATGGCGTTAAGGTCCACTCCCTGTGCAGCTGGAGCAGGTGATTCCGACGTACCAGGCGTCGAGTCTCCAGATCCAGATGTTTGGCTTCGCGTCGTCACTCCTTTCGGCTCGGTTTCTCGTGGCATTAACGGCATTTTCTATCCGCACTTCTGACACCAAATGTTACGAGCGTGGGGTTCGTATTTGATAGAAAAGCACAAATTAATCCACAAATTAAACTCACACTTTATTACTAAAATTACACACTTACAATTCACACGAACTGTACTTAAAATCTACTAATTAACACAAACACACTATTACACAAATTACGCACTCACTATTCACACGAACTGTACTTAGCGCACTATCACTTAAGACTCTTTCTCTCCGATTATCCTTGTACTAGCATTCGATCGCAGTTAAAATGTAACTAACTCACGCCGGCCGCCGGTGCCTTTTTATATCCCGCGGAACCGTTCTGGACGCATTGTCCACACATATCGCGAATATTCTAGTAAGGTCCAGTGTGAGGGCCGAGAACATTCGAGGCCATATATGTCTCTCTCTGATGGTGCACTCTCTGTCACTCCCTTCTCGAATGTTCCGAGTATAGCTATCTCTTTCTAGTAGTCCTATCTCTGTCACACACTTCTCGAATGTTCCGAGTATAGCTATCTCATTCTACTAGTGCTATCTCTGTCACTCCTAAGGGATATTTCGCCATATAACGATTTGTGCTTCAGAGGCCCATAAGGGGTCCTGAAAACGCCTGAAAACGGGTTTTCAGGTTATGGCGTCATCTGATAGAGGGTGCCCTGAAACGGACTGAAAACATGTTTCAGGCGCCTGAAAACGACGGCAACTGGGGTGAAATTTCGATCTTTAGATATGTGATAGAGCAACTTCTGAAACGGCCTGAAATGACTTTTCAGCCTGCTGAAAACGCCTCTAAAGCACTGAAATTGACGTATAAAGTTTTTGACCTAACCTACCGGCGTAACATTATTTATATTAGATTAGTAGGAATCATGCACGAATTAAATTTCTACTAATGAACTAGGTATGTGGGCATTATAGGTTAGAGATACACAAAATCTGTCCAGTAAAATAATAATATGTCTAAATTATAATTTTCTTGTTTTTTTTTGTTTTTGAGCTTTGTTTTTTTTGCAATCTGAAAATCTAGCTAAGTACTTTGCTGTTTATTGAAATTGAAATTGAAATATCATTTATTACATTGACATACAATATGCTCTAGAATAAGTCTTAGGGTTAATACAGTGAGTGCTTACTAGCTAAATCTATTAGGATATTTTTTATGATATTATCAAAAGTAAATTTATCGGGATTTTTCGAAACGCTTATTTTGTTTATACAAATAACACATCATAATTTTGATAGTAGTATCAAATAATATTATTTTTATTATTCATTTCGTAACGCGATTACATAAACATCGCCCAATCCGCTTAATACTTTAAAACCGTTTCGAAATAAAAATATTTCCGTAATATGCAAAAATTCATTAAATCAGCATTTTCAGCCCGAGTCCATTAAAGTAAAGCTGTTCGGACTTGCCCATATTTTTAATCCTTGGTTGAAAAGAAGCGTTTTGCTTACCGCCGGGATATCCCGGGGGATGAGTTTCCAAGCGAACCTAAATGACGCAGGCCTTAATAACAATGCATATGGTATTAACTATAAATTAGGTGTAGAATTTATAATGTTACATTTTATGGAAATGGGGTTCTTGCACAGCTATGTATGTTTAACATTGTTATGTTCGTGTTAATAAACTATACTTTTTATGGAATTTATAGTTTTTAATGTGGGTATACACCACAATTTTTATATCAAACCACTAATACAAGGATCAAAGCACAAAAAAAAATTTAAATGCGTAGCCAGGCGAAAGAGACAGGGAAACGAACCCGTTACCTATCGATTGCCGGTCAAGCGTTTTAACCTCTCTACCACCCCGATAGATACATGTTATAATAATTGCCACCATTTATGAAAATTGTCAGTCACTTTACAAATACCTACTCAGTATAATTAAAATAAAACACAATTATAGACCGGCGACCGGCGACTAACACCATTATTTAGCATAAATGTCCCATTAGCAACTTTCCGAAGGACACTACTTGATTTATGTGTTCTTTAAGCATTACTCAGTGTAATGTTATGAATTTTAATACTCCTTTACACTTAGGGCCGATACAGACAGACAGCATTCCAACTGCCACCAAGATGTAAAATGGCAGTATTATTTTCTTCGGTTACCGCGATTGCCACACATTAATACGATTCACTACACCTTTAAATATACACGATATCATCCGTTGAAATTATCGAAGTTAATACTGAATATAGACGATTATAATCCGTTGAAATTGTCTTATTTAAAGGATCGCATCGGCACCGTATTGGAACAGCGGTGTGGTCAATTCTTTAAATGAAACAATTTTGACAGATTGTATCGTGTATATTCAGTATTTGAGCCTTCCTGTCGCTTAATAACTTTACAGTTACCGTTATCAAAGGTTGTTTCCCGCAGTGAAACTTTGTCAATGATAACTGTAAAGTTATTGAAACGACAGGAAAGCTCAAATACTAAATATACGCGATGTAATCGACGTAACTGCATCAGAACTGCAAACCAACTTCTGCCGTGCAGTCCTGTCGACGTCACGGCAGCTGCAAACTGGACTGGGCAGTTGGATTGCAGTTCGAATGCCGTTACGTAAAACGCATCCAAACTGCTTTCTAACTACCAGTTTGTTTGCAGTTTATTTATTTATTTATTTATTCGGCAAGGTTACAAAATGTAAATTGTCATTAACATAATAGGATGTAGTTATAGTTAGGCTGTACTAAATTTACATTTCTATGACTACCATGCACAACTTTCATTTAATGGGTACATACTAAATTTAAATGTTAAACTTATCTAAGAGGAATACATAATACCAAATACCAGTTGACTTGCAGTCCTGATGCAGTTACGTAAACTGCCTCAGAACTGCCATTTTTCAACTGGTTTGCAGTTCAATTGCTGTCAGTCTGTATCGACCCTAAGCCCAGTGTAATGTTATGAATTTTAATACTCCTTAACACTTAATACACCGTTACTTTAATATTCATTTTTAAATTACCGGCCAAGCCCGAGGGTTTCAATATTTTATTATTTATGAAGTGTTTTTTGCCAAGGATTTTGTTGGTTAATTTTTAAAAGCGTATTATGATACTTCATGGCTTCAGTTACGGGCTAATTTGTTTTCGTCAGTGTTTTAAGTATTCTTCCCACGTTATTTTTGTAGCAGTTGCTATTTCAATTATAAACAAAATATTATTATATATAATGTAAAATCATCGTGCGGGCCTGTGATGGTTTCATTTATCACGTGATAAATAAATTCTAAACCATCTGTCACTAACTCTCGCAGTTAGTCAAAAATTGGCAGATATTGGCCCGCTGATATTTTTATATGTATCAAAAAAATAGCATCGCTTTGTAAATCCGCAAAACATTATGATGCCAAACAAGTGGTAACCTGTTATTTCTACTGGTGTATTTCTTCATGCATTAAATAAATACAGAAAAAGTCAATAAATAAAACATACCTATTATCACCAAAAAAATACAAAACTCCATAAGTGTTTCGCCTATCTGAGACATCATCAGAAGTTGCCGGAGGATGTCGGCCCCACGCCCAAATAGCACACAGGCAGCATTTAAGCGCGTATACAGCCCTTATACAACTCAAATTAGCTGTACAAGCGCTTATACAGCCCTTACACATCTTAAATCACTTCAAGCATCTCTGTTTGGCTCTATTGTTGACTAGTAGAGTAACATGCCATTAGGCATTAAGTTCGCCATTTGTACTGACTTTTGTTTTGTGCAATAAAGTTTAAATAAAAATGAATAATAAATAAATCAATTAGCTGTACAAGCGCTGTGTAAGCGCTTATGCAGCCTGTATGCTACTTAGGCGTCCACTAACCAAATATTAACCGATTTTGAAGGTTTTATTTCTATTACAAGACGCACAAAGTAACTCAACTGAGTTAGTGTGGACATCTCGTACGCATAGATGATGTCAGACTACCTAAGGGTGAAGTCAGACGCGTAATTTGAGTCGCGTAATTTCGGTCGCACCATATGTCATGTCACGAGATCACGTCACACTAAGTATGGCGCGACCGAAATTACGCTCGTCTGGCTTCACCCTAAGGCTGTCTTCTACAGTTGAACGATGGAAAACAATATGAGTACTAACCTAACAAAATTGCACAATCCATACTATATATACTATATACTATTATACTATAATATTATAAATGCGAAAGTGTGTCTGTCTGTCTGTCTGTCTGTCTGTCTGTCTGTTACCGCTTCACGCTTAAACCGCTGAACCGACTTAGATGAAATTTGGTATGGAGATAGTTTGAGACCCGGGAAAGGACATAGGATACTTTTCATCCCGAATAAATTTAGTGTTCCCGTGGGATGAGCGGGTTACACCGCGGGGCACAGCTAGTATACCTATAAAAATACATGCAAACTTTACTAAATAGTTATAAACTAAGACTAACAACACGCTCCAAGCTTGACGCATATGTTTACCTCAATATTCCGTGAAAAGTTGGATAGTTCAGTTTTAAATTATGCTCTTGTAGGTGAGGTTACGTTCCTCCAACACTCAAGACTCCTGTTATATTTGAAATTAATAAACTGTCTGTATCCACTTGAGAGCTAAACTTGTAAACATTGCCGCATAATTTTGTCGTAATCGTGTAGAAAAAAATTGACTTAGAACAAATGGAAAAAAGTAACATAAAAACACAGACAAACTTACATCGTACTTTTCAATTCACAAGGTTATTAAACAAATATTGTTCAGTTTAAACAGTAGAGTCTATGTTTTAAGTTAGAGCCCCCAAACAGACCGCACCCGGTGTATTGTATTATGTACCGTTCCGAGAAATTTTATAAACATTGTATTGGTTGGGTAAATTCGAATATGTTTTTTGCTGATTCACCGTGCGTGTATTTTCTTAACCAGGTTATCGCCGCGGCTATTCTCGGCTATGCATACTTCCAACTCCTGTTTAGCCCTATCCTCGTAAATAAAGTAGCTTATGTCATATTCTGATACCTATCTATGATATATTACTAAAAATGAAATTTTTTTAATAACTTGAAAACTACTAAGTAGTCCTATTTCCACCAAACATAGCTTAGAACCATTTCGACGAACATGACTGTCTTTCAATTAAAAAAACCGCACTAAAATTGGTCCATCCGTTTGGAAGCGACGATGCTTCAGACAGACAGAAAATAATAAACGCTACAAAGCTTGTAAGACAGAATATACTCGTACATAAGCATTTTACGTAGGTAACGCAACCTTCTCAGTCAAGTCAATGACCTCAAATAACCTTTCGTCTTCCTCAAATCGACGCCTGTCTATTTTCAGTTTCCTCTCGACCATGAATTCATCCCTTGACCTGATGAAATGGAAAAATAGCGTGTATTTCGACCAACATGGCGCCAAGGCGCATGCAAAATGCATTAACTATAGCGATCGTTTTAAAATGTCGTTTGAATTCGTGGTCTAGAGTTCGGAATGTGTGGGTTTTATTCTTTTCCATCATCATCATCATATCAGCCGGTAAACGCCCATTACTGGACAAAGGCCTCCCCTAAAGTTCACTACAATGATCGGTCTTGCGCTACCCTTATCCAATTGCTTCCCGTAACCCTAATCAGGACGTCGATCCACGTCGTAACTACAAACGGGGACTTTACATCAGGCTGCGTGAACGCGATCGCCACTCAAGAACCTTAGTGCGCAATCGGTTCTATGGTTTTATGCCTTTATTTTCACGTACTAACTCCGAAACTATGGGACAATGGAAAAGTTACTTTAGTCCGTGTCTAATTTTAAAAAATTGGGCAAGTGCGAGTCTGACTCGCGCATGAAGGGTTCCGTACCATAATCTATAACAAGTTTGTTGTATGGGAGCCCCCCTTAAATATTAATTTTATTTTATTTTTAGTATTTGTTGTTATAGCGGCAATAGAAATACATCATCTGTGAAAATGTCAACTGTCTAGCTATCACCGTTCTTGAGATACAGCCTGGTGACAGACGGACGGACGGACAGCGAAGTCTCAGTAATAGGGTCCCGTTTTTGCCCTTTGGGTACGGAACCCTAAAAAATGAATGACGTTGAGCTTGACATTGGTTGGCTTATATTTTTCGCGGCTATGTCGAAGACTACAACCTCTATTCAGGCATAGTTGTTATAAATTTCGATTATTTAATGTATTTTCTTAAAACTTTAGACAATCCACGGGTGGTAATTTGTAAAGCCTCAAATCGCATTTTATGGCCCTCGCCTTCGGTTCGGGGACATTCACGAATTCACCGCCCAGTATGTCATGTACCATTTCCGCAGTTGTTATATTGAACGGAATGATGTATCTATATCATTTCCACAGTTATAATTGTAAAATTAAATTGTAACTAACATTCGTGTCTATCTTTGAACGATGTTTGGCTATGGAACTAGATTTCTAATATACAAAAACTAATGCTGAAAATCGTGCTCACTCCAACATTTCCAGCCCAGTGGTTAGAAATGTTGGAACAGTTTCATGATAATAATATCTTTTCTTATATTGCAGTTGGTAACGGTAAACGGTTACGATGGAAACCATTTTGGAAACGCGAAAATTAGGTTAAGTTATTCGGGTGTTTTGCCAAGTTGCGTCCGCTGCAGCCAAAATTATGAAATGTACGTGTTGTACCGGGCAGTTAAGTTATGTTTGTAATGAATTTAAGTTGTTTCTGAGGGATACTGAAAATGTACGCTTATTCTTTACTGGAGCAACTTGTTACATTTCACGATAAAGAAAAATGTGACGAAAAAATATGCTGTTATCGGCATGTATCCAATAAGTCAAAGTCAGTGTTTTATTTTGTTAAACATAGGTGAACGCTGCTGTTCCGGGGCAATCTGCCGAATCCTGCGTCAGGTGACGCATCAGAGCCACGCTGTTACGTCGCCTAAATCAAACTAGATTTAAGTTCTTTTTTGGAATGTAATTTTGTAGTTCACAGTGCCTTGATTTGATTACTGTAATGCTGTGTAACTAATTAAAATAAATAAAATATAGTCTGACTAAAGATATTAAAGGGGCATCTCTCTAAAGGGATTAAAACAAGATAAAAGTTTGTATATACCTAATAATTATGAAAACAGATGGCGCCAGGCTGGCATGACACCACGCCCGTACAAAACAAAAGACGATCCCGAATCACGCTACTAAGACTTTCCTGAAATCATGACCCGTCGCCATAGAAAACTGATTTTCAATATAAATCTCATCATCATCAACCCGTATCAATCCACTGCTGGATCAGAGGCAAGTAAGAGGCTCCTTGTGCATTTTCCATTCGCTGCGACTCCGGGCCACGTGCATACACTTCCTTCCCGTACTTATCTATACTATTATAAAATTCTAGATTTGTCAAAAATCATTTTTCTATGGAGAAGGGTCGTGATTTTAGCAAAAATCTTAATAGCATGATGCAGGATCGTTATTTGTTTTGTATGTGCGCGCGGCGCCGTGCCAACCTGGCGCCATCTGTTGGTCATAATTTCCATTGTCCTCTCATCACGCTGAAACGACTGGACAAATAACCAATTTTGACACAGGGATAGCTGGTCATCCAAAGATGGTTATAGGATACTTTTTATTCTTCTACGGTGAAGAAAAAAATAAGCAGACAAAGTTGCGGCTGCCTCCTAGTCTACAACGCAAATCTAGAATTATACAATAGTTTAGACAAGGCAGCGCTATGGTAGACTTTATTACCAAATTGCAGTCTTTTGCCGAATTTTCCTTAAATTTTATATCTATTCCGAGTAAGTGCATTCGTGCTAGTGCACCATCGTGAAGCACGCGACGTTTACTCTAAGCAATAAAAGGTCGTATATATATATGGATTTCATAGTAAGATACGGCTTTTAAATGCAGCATGGCATGGAACAGCCAGAGTTTAGAGCTGATAACGTTAAAGTGATGATAAACAGTGCTAGTATAAAGTAATTAGGGTATTAAAATGGTTTCTTGTAACCGGGTGGATCAAATATTTCTTGTTGTTATTCTGCCCCGTGGCCCAGGGGACTGAATTAAATTCTTAAAGTTCCAATTTCTTTTATGTAGTTTTTTTTATTTACAAACTGGTGAACTGACCTGAACTGGTGAAACTGGTGATTGACAAGTGACTAAAGTTGGATTTTTAATTAGCCGGAGTAAACTGACGCAATTTTTTACTAGCGCAATTTGATTAAGTTTAATTTGGTTTCAACATATCACTTTTTATCAATAAAAGTCAATCTAATATCACCAAATACCTACGTGTTTTCTCATTCATTGTTTTAAGAAATAATTTCTGAATAACGAAATATTAAATTACGACATCTGTCAAATCACTTTGGCTAATTAAAAATTCAACTTTACGGAGGATGTAGCTCGCCGGTTCAGTAATAGCCTGTTCACTCTTACCTTGAAGAGACCCAAATTCTTAGAAAAGTGTTGATATTTTATTAATAATACCTACTGGTATTATCAGGAGATAGTCAAAATAAGAATGAGCATAACTGTCGTTGCCGTACCGTACTAACTTATCATAATTGTTCTAATTGATAGTAGGTACATTACATACCTAGGGCGGAAAATCCCACTTTCGGCCTATAAATAATAAATAAATAAATAAATATTATGGGACAATCATACACAAATTGACCTAGTCCTATACTAAGCAAAGCTTGTACCATGGGTACTAGACGACGATATACATAATATATAAATACATATTTACATACAGACGACGCGTTTGGCTCGGTTGGTAGACACCTGCCTACTGAGTCGGCGGTCCCGGGTTCGAATCCCGGCCGGGGCAAATATTTGTGCAAATATTTGTTCTTGGGTCATGGATGTTATCTATGTATGTATTTATATATTATGTATATCGTCGTCTAGTACCCATAGTACAAGCTTTGCTTAGTTTGGGACTAGGTCGATTTGTGTAAGATTGTCCCTTAATATTTATTTATTTTTTATTTTTTTATATATAGATAACATCCATGACCCAAGAACAAATATTCGTGTTCATCACACAAATATTTGCCCCGGCCGGGATTCGAACCCGGGACCTAGGGCCTAGGGCGACGTAAAGCATATTATGGCCCATCGCTTTGATATTTATGACAGCGGACTGACGGTAGTTGAAACAAGTGAAGCACAAAGACGTCAAGCTTTCACTATCTCGTTTCCTCACCGCGGCTGTTCCTGCGTCGCGCGTCCGCGTCAGGCATGTTAATGTTAAGGGGGTATTACTCGCATGACCTTTCTGACCCTTTAGTGTGTTTCGATCACGTTTACGTTTTCCATATAGCGTATAGTTCTTGATTGGTGACCATGAACCGAAAAGCGCAGCGTGGTAGGCTCTCTACAAAATGGACTGGTGATCTAGTTAAGATCCTTCACTCTTATAGTCAATCCACCAGCGCTACATCAAATATTAGATGTTTAGAGATGATACAACAATAAAATTATAAGATTTATAAAAATGATGCGAGGCAAGTTGCGTAAACCATTATTATTTAAAACCGTTTTTATCTCTGAATACCACAGTATTCACAGTTTTTAAAACGTGGACCTTTTGAGATTACATTTACATTAGAATGTAATTCACATTAGGTACAAAGCTATAGCAAATTATTAGAAAAACCGATAGTCGTCGTATCGTAAAAAATCTTAGGCAGTGCCTACGTAACGGAAGACGTAGTTGGAGGACTTTCAAGAGCGAGCAGTTCATGGCACAACTGCCCCCCTCCACCTTTTTTCTCGTGTGATAATTACCTGTCTCTTTCTGTGCAGTATTGCAAGAGAGTGACGGGTAGTGCTAGTGGCGCGACAAGAGTCTTGAGTGATAAGTAAGTGTATATCACTCCTTTGGCGCGGAGACATTCGTATTAGTGGAATTGTACCCCCACACAAAGTCCGACTCACTGGTATTTAGGACCAGCCCCGATACAGTTCACGTCAATTAAAAGAAAAGAATACGTAAAATTCTCTGGCAGGATTCAAATAACCATAAAGCTTACCAAGTAACGTAGATCTAGGAAGTAATCGAGAGTCATGCCTATACTATAATCCACAAGTTGTAAAATAGTTATTTGTTATACAAGGGGGGAAAGTTGTATTTTACCCGCGAGTGTTTATTTGAAACACGAGCTAGCGAAAGGATCCTATGATTGACCACGAGCGAAGCGAGTGGTTCAAAATAGAATCCTGAGCGTAGCGAGTGTTTCAATACACGAGACGTAAAATAACTTTTCGCCCGTGTATAACACAAAACTTTTCACCTCACTACAGCGAGGAAAAAAGAATAAGGGTTTGTACTATATCTTTGAAAAATATCTGCAATAATCAACCAATTTGTCATTTATTAAAACTAAGGTCTAATTAGCTTTCATGTAGGTATTTTAAACGGGATTTTTCAGAAAATAAGCTCATGTCAAATTTTACTTTAGCTGCGTTGAAACGTCAAAACTCTTTCTCCACATGTGGATAAAAAGCGATTTTCTCAATAGATATCAAACAAACAAACTGGCCTTTCCGAGCTAGTGAGGTGAAAAATTATTGTTTGATATTTTCTAAGTTTATAAACACTTTATTGTACACAAAACATGAAAGATATTGTAAAGAAAACGTATGCGCTAAGACGAACTTTACGGGAGCTCTTCTACTTAACCTTTGAGTAAATTTATTATTTATTTATTTATTTATTAGGAACTTTACAATTGCCTTAAATCTAAGTACATTGTCCCACAAAACCAGTAGCTGGTTTGACTATGGGATCTTTGTTAGGGAATCTCTATTTTAGGTACAAGGTATGTACCTCTTACGGTAGTAGTGTGAAAAAGTGTTTCATTAACATTCTATTGAACTTGTGAGTGACAAATGTATGTAAATGGTAGACAAACCACGCAACAATACGATAGTGCTCATGAACAAAATAGCACAATAATTATGTACTACTTGTTGATTTCAATAAAACTATCGTGAGACATTTTTAATAATCATAAAAACAGTTGTCCCACATATAAGTTCGAAACATGTCGGGCCGTTCCTGACAGTTTTTACGAGTTTAATTGTTTTTAAGTATAATAATTAAGTTTTCATAATTACAAACATTATAGTACTTAGGTACACCATTTAGTAGTACAAGTATTCCCCTTAAGCGATTTCTATTATGTTATTCATAATAACTTGGGCAAAAGTGAGTATATTCCAACCTCACAATGTGGCATTGTCCCAACACCCAATGCCTAGTTAAGGTTATTGTGTCCACGCCGTAATTGTCAGGGGTTTATCTGAAGACAATGGCTACCGAATAAAATTATATTGGCAGTATTTTTAGGTAAGCCTCTGTTTTTAGGGTGATGTTGAAGAGTAATTAAAGTACCGTGACCGTTCGTTTTGCTTTGTTTACTCGCGGAAATGTATATTTTCATAACACGAATAGATGATGAGAAAAACAATAGTTTTCTCCGTGTATCGCTAATTGGGATATTCTCGAGAGATTTACCTCCCGTGATACAGATTTATCTTCCTTAAACTGACACTGTCTACGGATGGATACTCGTAGTGTGTGTAACGGATATGCAACTTCCCATTTTTGGTTAGAAATGAGTTTTTCTCAAACATGCAATGAAATTTCGTCATAACGTACGTCATAAGGCTTTGAAGTACCACGTTTCGGGTAGGTAGAATACCCCGAGAGAACTGTAAAGGATTTTCATACAAAATTGTAGGCCTAGGCCGGGAAGCTTGTATTTTTAGGGTTCCGTACCCAAAGGGTAAAAACAGGACCCTATTACTGAGACTTCGCTGTCCGTCCGTCCGTCCGTCCCTCCGTCCGTCCGTCCGTCCGTCCGTCTGTCTGTCACCAGGCTGTATCTCAACAACGGTGATAGCTAGACAGTTGAAATTTTTACAGATGATGTATTTCTATTGCCGCTATAACAACAAACACTAAAAATAAAATAAAATAAATATTTAAGGGGGGCTCCCATACAACAAACTTGTTATAGATTATATATATGTATAGGTACGGAACCCTTCATGCGCGAGTCGGGCTCGCACTTGCCCAATTTTTTTAAACATGGTGTCTGTGTTTATATTATTTTTAGTGGTGTTTTTTTTTTTAATTTCATTGGAGGTGTTTAAGAAAAGCACTATACATGCCTAGCCGTGATAAGGGTTTGCCGGCTTCGTATCAGCCTTGCTATGGCCGGCCGGACGGCCTATTCACCCGGCAAGCCCTTTTTTCCTGGCGTGTGCGTATATTTGTACTATTGTCTGCGCTATAGCATGCATTTTCAATTTATGCTCATGTTAATATTTTATTTTGAAACACAATTATGTTTTTTCAAAATCTTTTTTTAGTTGGGTAAATAATTAACACCGCATTTTTAATTGCTGTATAGATACAAAGGTCAACATGCAACGAAAAATTAAATTGCGCTTATACACCCAAAGATACCGGGTTCGAGTTCCGATGTGGACCAGTATTGATCTTTGTATCTAAGTTTGTTTTATGTCATAGGGGGCAAACTAGCAAACGGATCGCCTGATGGAAAGCGATTACCGTCGCCCATAGACGCCTCCAACACCAGAGGAGTCACAAGTGCGTTACCAGCCTTTCAGGCCTTACGCTCTTTTCTTGAAGGTTTGAAGGTCGTATCGGTCCGGAAATACCGCAAGCGACAATTAATTCCACAATGCAGTCGAGCGAGCCAGGACATTTCTAGAAAAACCCACTTGGACTGCCAAAAATCTAAGTGATGAGGATGAAAGGATTGTCGCGTAGAACGATAGCGGAAAGATGCGGCAGGAATCAATCCGAACAATATAATTATAGCAATTATGCTCATATTGCTTATGTATAGAATAAGTCATCACATGAAATGTGTCGTGACTCCATTACAATGTTTCCTGCTCGCAAACAACGGCGCACTGTGCTCATTTCCGAACCGCCGTGGCACCTGTCGAGGCGGAAATAAGAAAGCCTTTGCCCGCCCTTCTTATGAAGAGCACGGAAGGGGTTGGGGCCAGGAGGTTAGCGGTTACCAGGTAACCTGTAAGTACTTGGTACCAGTCTGCACCGGACAAGTCGTGTTCCAATTCATAAGACCAATGCTATAATTTTATTGTAACCATGTGGTGGAAAATAAAAAATATTTTTTGGCATAATTTTTTCCAGCTGTTTGTTTTTCAGCAGTGGCAAAATAAAGCAGTTTTGGGATTAATTAGGACCTTTTTTTTTTTCAGTAAATCCAAAGAGAGATTTTTGTTACTGTTAGTTTGTAAGTCTTCAGATTTATGTAAACATTTGAGATAATGATTTATTTTGTGTGAAAATACAAATTAGCTTGAACAATGTTGCTTAGATTTTTTCATTTAAGTAAACCGCGAGGTCCAATAACTAAGCGAACATAGAAACGGATAAGTATCACGATCAATGAAATCGTTTTTGTGCACTGAATAAAATAATAATCTCAAAAAAAGTACTCATTTCCCGAACAACAAGCGTAGCCTTAGCAAAACACTTTTTCCACCCGCGGGGCAGACCGGCTTATATCCAACTTTGCAATTTTGTAAATCGCTCTCCACTGGCCACAGCCTTATATACCTGCCCGACTTCATGGCCCGCCCGCCAGCGGTGCACCAACAAAATGAAAATGACAGGGATTTCTTTTTGGTGCACTCGGTCTTTTGTGTTTCTGTAACGCTTCTCCGATTTCACATTCTCTACATATTAGTATGTTGTTGTAGGTTAGTCTAAAAAAAAGTTTATTTGAAAGGCTTTACGCCTTTGCGACCTCTATGTGAATAAATCTTCTTCTTTGGCGGTACACTCTTGCCAGAGTGGTCGTAGCCGTCACATCGTTGATTTTGTGGCCTGCTTTACAGTCAATGCGACGCCATACTTCTCGTACTGCTGCCCTCCTGGTACATTCGTGTAGAAGACCGTTGACGGCGGTTTTTACTTGATCCGTCCACCTCATCATCGTCGTCCATCTCATGTGAATAAATAAATAAATGTAAATATGCTAATATTCACATTCCAGGTTCGATTCCTGGTCTCTTCCTCTAGGTTACGCATTTTATTTGTGCTTTGATCTTTGTTTCAATTCAATGGTACAATTTTAAATCCCTAGTTATAATATATATTTCGTAAGTAACCTAATACCACTTCTTATAAGACTTGGTACGTAATAAGAACATTTCTACACCCGACTCGCATTCGGCTTCGCCTCACTTCCCACTAAAAGAAAACTCCGATAAGAATTTTGTTCCATTTTTAAAAATACTTAAAATAAAACGCTCGGCGCGTTCTAAAATGTTCAATTTATGTAATATGCAGTAACAGGTACGTTTGGAGCTGGCGATAACCGCTCGCTCGGAGTTAAGAGAACGGGTAAAAATACTAGGTACGAATAACAGTTCCTTTGTTTCCAGCTACCGGGTTGACATGAAAATACGTTGCGGGTATTGTGTGCCGTCGCAATCGTAATCGTGAAAAGTTTCATACATGAGTTGTCAACTTCTTTATAAAATAAGCTGACCACAGGTTCTCATATTTCATGGTTAACAAACAAAGATAGTTATTTTAAAACAGCTCTGTTTGAAGTTGTTAATCACATCCTCATCAGCCGATAGACGTCTACTGCTGGACAAAGGCCTCTGTCAAAGTTCTCCACAACGATCAGTCTTACGTCAACCTCATCAGATTTCTGCTCGCGATTCTAACCAGTTCGTCGGTCTACCTTGTTAGGCGATTTCCCACGCTGCGTTTTCCGGTCCACGAACGCCACTCAAAAACCGATCTGCCCCAACGGCCAAAGGTTCTACAAACATTGCCCCGCCGACTGAATCCACCGACTGTGAATCACACTCGTGCTCAACGTTCAAATCCATTTGTAATTGAGTGCAAGTGGTAAATTTCGGCAACTTTTGGACCCCTCCCCATGGTGATATTTGGTGAGGTTCTTTGCTACCCCCCCTCTCACAACCTCACTTGTATTTTTTTCGCCAGATGTTCCTAAAATAGACAAGCTATTTTGAATTATTTAACGAGTGAAGATTTATTTTTGACGCAACCGAGAAAGAGTATCATCTACTCATGTGGTATATGATTTTCTTAGAAAAATACACGTGAGGTCTCCTTATACCCCTCCCTCCCCCAAAGTGATATATCATGATTTTTTCTTGAACCTCTCCTCCCCCATCGAACCTCGCGTGATTTATGCACAAGCCCTTACACAAACACGTTAGTTGTGGACACATATCAAATGTTCGTAAAAAATAGATATATGTAATCATGGGTCTGGCCAAATATTGAAGCAATAGAAAATATGCTTCGAGTGGAATTTTTTTATTTGAAAAAGATTTCAACTCAGGTGATTGGTCGATTCCGCACGTCCCCGCTCCTCTCCGCTTCCGTGGCTTTATTGCAATCGTCACAAGTTAGCTTATAAATACTTGAGAGTGGGAAAAAGTCCGGTATTCTGGAACAGTTGGAAATAATTAGGTACAACAATAGGGGTGAGATTCTTAACGAACAATTGAATGTCGTTACATCACCGTTACTACGAATTTTTGCTAATCACTCTCAGTTGCATAATAGGGGTGGCCAGGTTATAAATATGGCCGACCAGTCTGGGCAGCTCATTCGGTTGTCGGACTCCAGACCGTCAACATCTCCTGATGATGCCTCGTAGAGGGGCGAAACACGTGTCGAGTAAGTTCTGTTATTTTGGTGGTGGTTTGTTATATTTATTTACGTATTTATTTTTCTTATCGTGGTGGGAGGGTGGGACCATTAAATGCATGTATGCATGAAAAAATACGCTAATAAGTATAACGGGTTAGCACAAATTTAACTGGCACGATATTCTATCGCGGAATAGCAAAGCAATATTATTATTTTCAGGTAACAGACAGACCGACACACTTTCACATTTATAATATTAAGTATAGTATGGATTAATATAATAGCAACTATAAAGAGTATAATAAAACTACGCTGTGAAAATCTAAAGCGTTTGCGGATTACGTTTAAAGAAATATAATTTAGTAACAGACGTCTGCGTAATAATTATAGAGTTCCTTTAGTACACTTTTAAGTACAACATGCTAAAAACACAAGGTAGGTACATCATAAGAAAATGTTCACAAATTAATTTAATATCTACGTAATAAAAGCAAAACAATATTTCATCGAGACTTTGTTTCTCAGTTTGTTTATATCTCATTCTTTCTGTTTATTTTAATTTGGAAAGTTTGTTTATATCTTCCCCGACTCTGTTTATTGGAGATCATCTTCAATGAGAGTGGTATTTCTTAAATTTAGAATGATTTTTATGTACCTAGTTTGCCAGCCCACTACTGTTTTTTTCAGTTTGCTTATTATTTTTGTTCAGATATTGGTAGCTAACAGGTGCCCGCAACAAAGCCCGCCTTTTTTTCAGTTCTTTGCCGTAGTTGGGTAAAAAGTATTCTTTAACCGTCTTTGGCTAGCCAGCTGTTCTTGTACCAACGCCACTTCAACCATCAATTTTGTAAAATATGTCGTGTTGGTTACTTTCTTCTGCGTTACGATTCAACGTTGCTACTACTACTAATTTGATATCTGCAAAATTTCAACAAAAAGCGATTGGTTATTGAACACAGGGTTATGATAGTCGTGTTCATCACGCGATAGATAACTAACAAAGTCGTCGAATGTTTCATTCTGGCGAATTTTCCCTTTGCAGAATCTTTATTCCTCGTGTAGTCATACATTTTTCATAATTCTTGCAAATATCATCGTATAGACTAGGTTAAGTTAGGTTTGTTTTATAACAATCCCAAACAGTTTACGGTTTCAGAGAATTCGACGAAAAATTATTTACTTTACTAAAAATTAGTTACTTACCAATAACTTTTCGAGAAAAAATTTAATGCGAAAGTGGCAGATGCTTTATGAATTACTACGTAGCTCTCACGGGGTCACTATTCTACAGAAACCATGAGTATTAACCTATCCTTGTTCCAAGCTTGATGCAAATCCATCCAGCCGCTTCAGCGTGAAGAAGTAACAAACATACACACACTTTCGCTTTTATAATATAATGTGGGATTCATCTCGTAATTTTAAAATCAACATATACCTATTTATTTGCTTAAAATTTGGTGCACAAAGATCGTTTTACATTAGGTTTTTTTGTTTCACACACTTTACGAACATCTAGCATACAAAATAGGTATCGAGTAATATTATTAACCTATACAAACGTGATTATCATAGGCCCACAATATGGTAGTGTAATGAAATAAAATCATTATAATGGATGATTTTATCCATGATAATACACTTCACCGCTACATTGACGTGTGCACACGCGTGAATAGATACTGCCTATCGCACGCTCACTAATAACATTAACTGCGTAATAATGCACCGCTGTTCCTATTTTACAAGCTTTTATTAAACTGTAAGCAATGTATGTTTTATGTATAAAACTAAGTGTGTTTGTTTGGGTGGAATCTGGCAACTCAATTTTGAAGCGGATATCTTCAACCGATTGAGCTGAAATTTTGCGTAACTTTGATGAGAATATAATAATATGGTACCATGGGGATGGTCTGATGATACAACCGGTAGATGGCCCTAGAAACTCTATAATAGATTAAAAACAATCTTACCGAGTAAAATACTATTAGGTGGAATGCAATTGAATTTTCACGCTTTAAGAAAGCATGCAAACCATTTTAAAGATATATTTGTGCAAAAAGGCAACTGAATTAAAAATGGCCCAAATATACACACTCACTTCATTTGAGTGGACATAGTTTTCTACAGATGCATGTTTGCAGTTCCATGATCCAGAAATGTCAAGAGTATGGCCAAAAATGCTAATTTAAGGAAATAGTAATCCATTATTAAAATCACCACACTTATATCAAGGTAAATAGAGGAATCTTCTTATAGGGATACGCCTGTGTACATAATGTAATAATAACGTGTTTGATTTTTGCTTAAACTGGAAAGCTAGCTAAGCAAAGCTAGCAATTTACCATTTCTTCTACCTCCAACGTGTGCTATAATACTTTGGTCACATAGCTCGCAAAGGCCCAGACGATTTGGAGAGACTGATGGTGATGGGAAAGATGGACGGCACCAGACCAAGGGGAAGAAACCCAATACGATGGTGTGATCAGATATCCAACTGGATACGACATTAAGCAGCGCGCTCAAGGAAGCAACCGACAGGGAGAAGTGGAGAGTAGCTGTCAAAAATATGAATCGGCGGTGTCACGATCCTCAGCAGTGAGGGACCCAATTAGAAGAAGATTTGTTTTTATATACAACTAGCTTTTGCGCGCGACTAACGTCCGCGTGGAACTTGGAAGTATGGAAGCAACCTCGTACAACACGATGGATATCCACCTAATCACCTTAATTAATAAAAGGGATTATTAGAAGCGCCTAAGCAAATGTAAGAGCAATTGTGCTTTTGGTCTAATCATTACATTTCCTACAGGGTCATCAATGTCATCATGAATGACTTAGTAAATTTTCAATCTTTTTAGGAATAATTTCTAGGATGAAAACTATCCTATGTCCTTCCTCGGATCTTAAACTATCTCCATGCCAAATTTCATAAAAATCGATTCAGCGGTTTAAGCGTGAAGAGGTAACAGACAAACAGACAGACCGACAGACACACTTTCGCATTTATAATATTAAGTATGGATTGTCCTTGAGCTGTAGGTATTAATGTGTACTAGACTTAATGCGGAAAACTCGTATACTATAATGATTCCAAATAAAGGAAACCGATTTTTCTTTTCTCAAATGTTCAATCAAAACACCAAAGACTTAGGCTGCAATCCGATTGTCGAATCGTTATGAGATTTTTTTCGATTATGGAGTTCAGACCTTTGTTACAATAATAGTATAGACATCGTCGTCTTAGTTTAGTTTGGGACTAGGTCAATTTGTGTGACATTGTCCCTGTATATATATATTTTTTTTTTGTCTGCAGGTCTTGGTGTGCTCTCCGGGTTGACGAGTGAGACGCGCCCTGAGCGACCGTATTTCGACGACGTGTCACCAAGGAACGTGACGGCTGTCGTCGGCCAGTCGGCCGTGCTGCGGTGCCGTGCCAAACACATTGGGAACAGGACTGTGAGTAGAGTATCTTTTTAAAGCTGGACAAAAAAGGGGTATTGTAAACCATTGATAAAAGATCAAATCTCAAAGAAAAATGGAAATGCGTAACCTGGTGGAAGAGATCGGTTACGCATTTAAATTTTTCTTTGAGCTTTGATCTCTGTCTCAATGGTTTAATATACAAATTGTGGTGTGTATCCACATTTAAAAAAATGAAACATTACATGTCTCATAAATTTATAGAGGTGTTTTAAGTTTAACATATGTATCTGTGTGTGTAAAAGTCACGAATGAAGTACTTAAAATTGACAGAAAAAAGGAATTTGTTGAATATCATAGAGCGGAGAGGGAAGATGTTTGGTCACCTTGTACGACACTAGCAACATCATCGAAGGAAAAGTTGAAGTAAAGCGAGGCAGGTGAAGACCAAGAATAAACTACATAAAACAAATAAAAGTGAAGGTAAACGTCATGTTGTATAGGGAAAACAAGGAGTTGGCTTTAGATAGAGATAGATAGTGACAGCTAGATGCTACATCAGCTGCACCGACAAGAGTTTGACTTAAATTTATGATGATCTGTGTATTTGTGTATCTGAATATCTGTGTATCTGTCTGTGGCATCGTAGCTCCCACGGATGGACCAATTTGAGTGAGGTATTTAATCGAAATGTCGCTTCATGTTTGGTGGAAATAGGACGAGCAGTTTCCTGTTAGTAGTAGTTAGCTTTGATTGGAACAAGTTTCAAGATCTCAACGAATATTGAAGCTCATAGCTTTGCTTAGTTTGGGCTCCAAATTATGTAGTTGTGTTCAATTTTAGTAGCATATTCTGTATCACTCATTGAATGAGGGTCTCATGATAACCAGCTACTATTGTCGGGGGTGTTTTAATTTTTTAATTTAGGTTATGTACCTACGTGTTATAGGCACGCATTTGTCTCTAATTTCTGTTGGTGCGTAACGAACCTGAATTTAGAATATGCTAGATGTTCTATTAATTTTAATATGGTAGATTTGCCCAAATTAAATGGCTGCCTACTAGACTAGGCTTGTCACGTTGCAGGTCCGGGAGGTAAGTAAAGTAGGAACAGGAACGGAAGAAGAGACAGGTATCAGGGCAGAAGAAAGGTATTTATTATGTAAAATAACAAAGGCACCTGCGAACAAGCAGATACAGACTTAAGTTCTAGATTTAGGTTAAAGAGATTGACATTATAACGGTTATATAAAATACATAGGGGACTTACGTTTTACGTGCCTTTGTCTTTAATTTAATAATATATATCCCACAGGATCCAGCAATTAGAACTACATATCTAATGTCACAGCACAATAGCACAGGTTAGCTTTTGGTAAATTAGGACACTCTTGTGTGGTAAGCTAATTATAGACTGATAAGTATAATGAATTGAGGATGAGCAGGATCAAAAATAACGTCTTGTTGGTATCCGTTCAGCACCAAAGCTCTGGATCGAATGAATCTTTTAGACATGTAACGAACAAGTGTGGAATTTAGAATGAAATTTGAATTTGAATGTTTATTTTTAAGATAGAGAGTAACCAGACAGTCCAAAAAGTTATCTAAAACGAGTTGCAACGCAACACGTTACAGGCTTACGGTCCTGGGCTCGAATCCCAGTAAAGACAAATATTTATGTGAATTTGATGAACTCGAAACTATGTATATACTCTTTTGCGGCGGTAATAAGTGAATATGTTATTTCTCCATATGATAGCGGTTGAAAGGATCTGAGAAACCTCCCTAAACTATGAAAATTCTGTGTATGAGCATTCCACGAAACGAAAAAAAAAATAGCTACATTAGCCACAAAATTGTGATAAAACTAGGTATTATTTTGTGTTAAAAACTCAATTTGTTATTTCTTCATTGTGGTGGCCCATTTTTTCAACTGGCTCTGCGACAGAAAAGTGATAGTGGTTAAAACGCTAGAACTTTCCCCCACACTATGAAAAACCAACGTATGAGCGTTCCACGAACCGTCAGCACAAAAGGGTCTCTTATGGCTCTAAAATTACTAAAATCACGATAAAACATGTGCTTACTGAACTCCTTACATCCCTAAATCCGTCAACTTAAGCCCTGAAAGGCCTTTCATAAAAAAATGACACGGATAATACCGGTCGCGCCATATATTATAATGCATCGCGGGAGATGTCGAGGGGGCCATATATTCCGGAGTCTGCTTGCCATTTATATGGAGTCCGGCCGACCGTGCTTGAGGAGGGGCTATCGGAATCCTTCGACATTGAAAAATCGTGTCATGCTGCTAAGTGATGGATGGAGGGGAGAGTGGTTATGCTTTTTGAATTTAGGTTGTTTTCGAGTTTAAAGGTGATTGATTCGGGAGTTGTGTCCGAAATTTTATATCTGTTTACGCCAGACACAAATTGAATTTATCCCGGGCCCATGTAAGAACAAATTACCAAAGCAATCTTGCCTAGCGCGAAACAATGGAACGCGGTACGCGTCCTATGTACTTAAACCTAACTTAAGCTATGTTGCTAACCTGGAGTTCAACCGAATATCTTCCCGGCTGCAAGGTTGTGATTCTGTTTTGTGTAAAGTGTATGTATGTTACTTGCACCAATAAACGACGTCCCGGTCTGCGCCGCCGCCGCCCCGATCTCGTCAGCAAACACGCCAAACACAGTTACACTGTAGTAGTCCTTATATCACTCTAAATAACAATCCTTGGGGCACCCGAAGCAGCCCACCGTACAAGGAATTGTGCCGTATCTCAACACTTTCCGTTAAAGCGTAAAACTTCCAAAATATCTCCCAAACCACGGAGGTTATAATGTTCAAGAACCGTTACGTTAATACCCAAATGGCGCCGGCTCGCGTCCGCTGGCGACAGCGCGCGCGCTCGCAGCGCCGTGAAAGAAAAATGAACTAACTGATTGTGTGGCCAGTGGGTAAAAAACCTATCGATACTCAACAATATCTATTATTGATTAGACAAGACACTGCGTCAAAGAAAGATAATACAGAAATTATATCACTAACTATAAACTATGAACTTAACTAATCAAAATATATGCTAAAACGGATTTAGTAAATTTAATATTAAAACGGACTTTAAGAATACGGACCCTTTTGGCATGGTCCCGAAGACGCTGGCAGTATTTCCTCGCTGAATTGATTTAAATAGTTAATAATGTCAAACTCACATAACACTACAGTCTACACCTTGTTTCATTTATAAACCACAGTAATAGCAATAACTTACGAGTTGATCGTACCGTTTTCGTGATTTTTAATCACAAATGGGCAGGAAAGAGACATTATTTTTCGCTATTTTATAATGGAGTATCAAATAACAATTTCGCTTTAGCAATGTTTTTTTTTTATCTTCGTCGATATCAAACATATTGCCTCGTCTTTATTCGTAATTAATTATTAAACAAGAATTTGTTTTAAATTAATTATTAATATCGATTTAAACTTAGAGAATTTTCGCACATTATTATAACAAAACGGGACTTAATCGCGATCAAAAAGTGGCCTCGATGGGACTCGATGGGCCCTTCGAGGCCATGAACGTAACATCACGTTCGAAACGTCGAGGTAATTAAATAAACACTTTTTGAATGAGCTAATAACGTATATCCATTATCTGAGCGTTCCTCATGTTTCAATTGACGTTTTAATTTGTTATTAATGTAGTAAATTGAAAAAGTTTCCTGTAAAAAACCTTTGCTGGGATGATACTGACGTAAAAACGCGATAAAAAGGCGTTATTCTGAGTTCGATCAGAGAATACCAAGGTTAAGATATTTACCCAAACTTTGGCGGCGGTTTTGTTGGAGGTAAATTAAATGAGATAGCAATAGGATTTTGTCAAGTTTAGGTAAATATCTATCCGATTTTCCGAACCCTGTTAAAAAGAGGGTAAAGCTAGAACTTCACCGACATTTGAAGAAGAAGATTTACGTTTATTTTGCAAGCTAATTACATTCAACATTATAATTAATAAATTACGTTCCTATTTAACTTATTTGAACCAACATGTAAATCTGAACAGACTCAATCTCCTAAACAACTATCAAACCACCACTAAATCTCGGAACGTGCCAGAAGCACTAACTAATTATTTAAAGTGTTGAACCCTGAAATCATGCCTTCGCCTGCCAAGCAACGTTCCACATATCCACAAACTTACGGGTTCCGGCGGCCACGGCGCTAGTGTCATACAACTGTCTAAAACTTTGTATGTGATGAAGTTAGTTGTGGATTTGGCCGCGCGTACTAAATAAGTTGGGCATGTACGAGCCAAATTGTCTTTATTGTCGAGTCATTGTTTTTGAATGGCTGCCGTTGGTTTTAATTTTGGATCGGATTTGGTAAGAAACAACGCGCGTTTTGAAAAGCACTTTCTTTAGAAGGTTGATTGTTTTAGTGTTATTGGGATAATTTTGAGATTATATCGCTTTTAAGAATCACGCGAGCTCACGCTCTCGATCCAAATAATGACGATACGTACAGAAATTTAGACTGATCTTAAATTTAGTGCCTAAACTGACTGTTAGATATGGTTTGATAATGGTGATTGACATAGATTGCATGGTAGAGGTCTATATTACGATGACGGTAATAATTAAATGTATTATTTACAATGCTGACGGTGATAATGACGATGATGATGATAAGGATGATCGCAATGATGAATGTTGAAAAGCGGTTTTATAAAACCATTATAATCGTTAATCGCATTGAATCGGTAGACTATCGAAAAATTATGACGTTACTGACAGACAATATCACAATCGTAATCGTTGAACTGTATATTTTTGTAAATTGGTTCCATTTGACAAACACTGCCAACCAAAGATTCTCTAAAACCATATATATTATAGCCTGCCAATCTTACGTACAATAAAGGTGCTTTGTTGTGATGAATGTCATGGGAAATCATTTTCTACTCCAACTAGATGAACTATTTCAAAATAGTGACAAATGTTAGATGACACTGACAATTTTGCGTACAACGAACGATATTGAAACACGTACCCTTTCACTCTTGTCACAATGACAGTAAAGGTCGAAAAGGTACCGTTTCAGTTTCCTATATTCGTACTGTACGTTACGTAACCGATATCCCGTCCAGACATGTACGGAACTTGTGGGGATCATAATGATTTTATTTATTTATTAATTTAAAATTTATAGCACATTACAAACGTAGGTACAAATGACAGACTTAATACCATGGGTAAAATTTCCATCGTAATGAATGTCACGTGACAAATTACTGTCGTGATGGTAGACAGCAGTTACGTCCTCAGTCTGGCGTCAGTCCAGTTTATCAGTCCGAAATAACGAGAAAATATAGTTACGAGCGGGGGTTGTTCGTATTAGACAGAACAAATTATAACACACATTTTATTACAAAATTACACACTTACAATTCACACGAACTGTACTTGGAATCGTCAAACGCACTAATCACTTAACGATTCTTCACTCTGACTTATCACTTTCTTCGCACTGTATCGTAGTTAAATCTTAACTGACTCTTTGCCGGTCGCTGGCGCCCTTTTATACCTCGAGGAACCACACTCTCGAACACTCTAAATGCGGTGTCGACATCAAGCGTGAATATTCCAGTAAGGTCCAGCCTGAGCGTCAGGAACATTCTCGGCCATTAGTGTCTCTCTCATGGTGCAATCTCTGTCACTCCCTTCTAGAATGTTCCTAGTATAGCAATCTCTTTTTAAAATTTATGTATCTCCAAATGACTTTTAGTCTGCAAAAAACACTTCCAAATCACTGAAATTAACGTCCACAGTTTTGGACCTAACACACCGGTGTAACAACATGATCATATAAGACATTGGTTACTTACCCATTCTGATGTCAGTTCAGTCCAGATCATGCGCTGTCAGTTTACTGTCATTTAATCATTTCAGACCAGTTCAGACCGTCAGTCCGAGAAGGTTACTGAATGATAGACTGCATGAACTAACGCTAAATTGAGCGCGTAACTGATATCGTAGAATAGGGTAGCCAATCACTTGCTAAACAACGTTTCATAAATAGTATTCATTTTACAAACAACGTTAGACAAATGAACGGTTCCCAAATTAGACGTTGCCTAAAATATAGTTTTACAAATAGATCATGATACAAATTATTTATTGGACAAAACATCATATCACAAAACATTATTTCGCAAATTATTCATTTATTATTCTAGTCAATTAACAAAATAACGAATGATAAAACAACGTTAATAAAATGCATTGTTTGGTAAACATTTCGTTTAATAAATCATCATGGTGTGAACGCCATTCATATGTGTAGTTTTCTACGAGTACAAATATTAACATAAGTACTTAATTTTTAACAACGTATAATTGTTCCGATGAGCATACAGACGTCTTAGTGTTCAGGTTATTGAGGTTTTTTAGGTAACATGGCTCGAAAACCGTCGCAAAAAATTTAAGTCTTTGGTACAATCTGACCAAAATAAGTACTTGCCTGTTTAATATTTGGCCCAAGTGTTTCGAGTATTAAACTTCATAACGTCCTGCGTTTCGATACATAGAGAGTTATTTTGAATAGTTTTATGAAACAATAGTTTATCAATAATGTTTTGCAAAATAACTGCTTTTCAAAACGATTTATTCGTGAAGTGAACATTTTTTAAATGAAACTTTGTCATTCAATATTTTTATAAAGCGTCTAAGTTACTAAATGTACCTATATTTGTCGAGTAATTATTTGTAAAATGAGCATTTTAAGGAATGATAGGCTTGTGAAATGAATACTCGTAGTTTGTAAATCGTTGTTTGTTAAGTGATTATTTGTAAAAAGTTGTTTCGCAAGTGATGATATACCGTAGAATAGGCCCCAGCTATACCCATACAATGAGCTGCAGAATTGTATGGCCCATTTATGAATGAAGTAATTCATAAATAGGTACATACATTCATAGACGTACTTACAGCCACTTCTTTATTTGTCCAAAAAACCGTAATGCGATATCTTGCGCCCTTTGAAAGGAGGGCAATAAACGTTTGAATTAAAAATTTAATACAAAGGTCCTGAGAAATTAAAAAATAAATTCTCCTCTGCCTTTGTTTTTGGACGTAATTAGTGTGAGCCTGCGAGCCGGGTAAGCTATGTAATTAGTGAGACGAAACGTTCGCAGTTTCTTGAGGCCTCTAAAATAATAAAATTAAGTAATGGCGGTCGGCATTTTTGTGACGCTCCAAGAATTTGTGAGGTTCTGGGTACACTCGTTTTGCTTGATGATATTTTTTTATTTAGTTTTCATTTAACATATTGTCATGACCGAAGAACTTGAAGATTGGGCGTAGTTTTAATACTGTTACGTATTTATTAATTTAGGCTGTTATTGGCTACATGCTGTTTATTAGCTATCCTTGGTCAATATTCCTAGCAGCCAAACCAAACACGTGAAACAACATGGTCCAGAAACTCACTGGAACACATAGGTGCTCCTGCGTTTTCCTTCCAATCTATCTCTCTCTCTGGAGTCGGTCCCTCATGTCTGAGGATCGTGGTCAGCTTCAGGGTTGCATCTGGCGCGGACAATCTGCATCCAATGGTTTCTGTCCGGCGCATCTCTTACACCGAGTAGAATTTAGAGGTCGATGTCTTTTACTTGATCGGTCCATCTTGTTGTCCATCCGAACAACACCTGGTCCTGTACTTAATGGCTAACGGATGAACAGTGTACCATGTTCAGACCGTTCATTTACATCTGAATCACACTATGCGATCAATAACTGGATGCCCTAAGCTTCGTTTAACAACATAGGTACCTCTAGTTCACCTGTGGAAAAAATGCTTGCACCGAAAGGTGACTAAAACTTCTGTCACCCGTAACTTTATCGCTTACATCCTTCCTTATTTTATAATGACTAAATAAGATTCGACAATCCGCGGGCAATAATATTAGGACGGAAATTCCGATTTGATGAATTATTACAAACTCAATTTTAGTCTGCCCTGAACATATAATAATAATAATAATAATACAATACTTTATTGCACACCAATAAAAGTTTACAAAAGGAAACAAGACAAATACAATTTATAAATAACGGTAGACAACAGGCAGTCTTATCGCTAAAAAGCGATCTCTTCCAGACAACCTTTGGGTAGTGAAATTGATGAAAATTCTAACTTAATACAGAGTAGGTGCAGCAGAAGGTGCAGCATATCCAAAGGTTAAATGAAAATTGAGAAAATATTCTTTCAGTTATAATGTTGAAATAACGAAAACAAAAAAATATACAAATTCTTAACTATCACAGCATGACAATAAAATAAAAATGAAAGATGATAATGACGTGGCCTATAATATTATTCCAAAAAGGTTTACTTATTAATTTGTAAACTCACATAAATTCGTTACAATTACGACCTTTTAAGCCTCCTAATCTCCAATAATATTGACTACGACAGGAAGTAAATGATGTAGCCAATTAAAAGTTTCAAAGGCTTTATTTTCACATCGATATAAATTGACAAGCTTCATTAATCCTAATCCCACTTTCTTTTAATATCCATTCAAAGCTGAATTAGTCCAACAAGGGACTTTTCAGCCTACTCCATATTGCGGAATTTAGTGGTACTAATTTATTTTACTGGCAACGACAAATTTTTGGTAGGTTACTGAAGTTGAAAGTCTGCAAATGTCTTTGATGTAAACAAATAAGAAACAGGACTAAGTACTCAGCAAATTTCAAGTATTGTTTGCATAATAAAGCCAAAACTATCCACACTGATGAAAGTCAAGTCTTTTTTCAATAGGATTCAATATTTATTTCACAAGAAGAACGAAGGATTAAGCTGCACTTCGGTAAACAACAATTTGAATTTGGTAATCCTTAACAAATCATTACTGACGTTGAATGAATCGTTTGCACATTATTGCCATATGAAAGCTGTATAAAGCGCCTGTCTGTACAATAAAATTCCTTTGGCTATAAAGATCGACTCATTTAAGAAGCAACTCGCATATTATGTAATAATCAGTAACAAATTATTATTGTAAAATGCATACAAATGAGGTGAAGCCGTTTTAATTTTGCTCTAAAGCCACTAAATCATTTCAACTGAGCCATTCCATTTTAATAATAAACTTTGTTCCATAGTTGAATATGAGCTAACGGATCTTATAAATTATGCAACATGCAGGAAAGTGGAAACATGGGAATGCCACTGAATTCACAAGTTTTTTTACTGTATTTTAGCTTGTGGTAATTTTAACAGCACTTTCACTCGGTTAATAAAAAAGTTGAGTGCAATCCGAAGCAAAAGAAGCTAAGCATTATAAAACACTGATTGGTACGAAGCCTTTTGTCTATAAAGGGTGGGCCCTGTAACAGGAGCAATAAATTAAAACATAGATTCGTCCCTTGAAACTAAACAACATTTGTTAAGCAACTTCTGAAAATAACGTGTATTAAATGACATTATGTAGAATAAAGTTTAGACAAAGAAGCAATGTATTGCGAAATGTCCGATATTAGTAGAGTGACAGCTATGTCAATGCTCAGGGAATGTCAACGTTGGACGACATACATTGAAAATACTATTTACTTTGTTTGAAATAATAAAATTTTGAAAACTGTTTTTTTTTTAAGTTGCTTTTTTTTTAAGTTGCTGAACAAATGTTGTTCAGTTTAACGAGTAAAATCAATGTTTAAATTTTTTGCTTATGTTGCAGGGCCCACGTTGTATAAGAGAGTCCGCGTGAATAATATAATTTTGAGTACCTGACATGCATAGCAGCTTCTGCTGTACCTGTCAGTTTACTTTTTCATCGAAAGCATTTCGAATCCTCTTGAATATTTAAATATACTTTAGCTTTGAAGCGATATAAAAGGCTGTATAAAATGCTTTTTTAAGTTAAAGAGGTATATAGTAAGGCTGAAAGTCCGTTTAACAGATATATATTTTATATTCTGCAGAAATAAATTTTGGGGAAAGTTTGCAGTCCACTGTGATGGAAAATGCCTAAAACAGAAAACCTTACCTGAAAAACAAATATCAGTTTACTTTTTAGGAACTATCCATGTAGCAAGAAAATGAAAATTAATTTCGGAGTAGGCTTTTTGAGCAGATGTTTAACCAAATTAAATCGATGAGCAACTACGTTCACGTGAAACTTTTATTTAGCGTAGTCGGGTGAAAAGTATTCTTTAACCATCTTCGGATGTCTAGATATTACTGGAAAAAATTGATTAAAATTCGTTGAGCCGTTATGGTGTGATGAGTTGAAGAGCGAAAGCAGACATTTTTGGCGCTGTAGACTTGACGCCGCGCCCATACAAATCTTGCATCGCCTCATTTCATTTTTACTAAAATAATTACGACCCGTCTATAGAAAACTGATTGTCAATACAATAGGCTAGACACGATGATGCCGATCATGAAGTCGGAATGTTGGCGCTACGATGCCACCCTAAGGCATACAAGAAGCAACTGGTTAAAAATTCAATGGCTCTCGCGTCAGGTTCAGTGGTCCAATAGGTAGGACGCCCGTGTTGGCCCGGAAAGCCGTTGGAGACGCAGGTGCGAAGCCCACTGAACCATTTTAAATTATTGCTCTAATCATTTGAAATAACCTATCTGTCTTTAATATTTTGTATGACATTTATTTATTACTTCTCAAATTACTTAAGTTCTTATCTCACCACCTACTCACTATTTTCTGTTTCATTTTGTTTTCTCCGCTACCCAAAGGTTGTCTGGAAGAGATCGCTCTTTAGCGATAAGACCGCCTATTGTCTACCATTGTTTAATTTAAGATTTCTCATGTGATATTTTTTTTGTTGGTGTGCAATAAAGTATTTTTGTATTGTATTGTATAACAGGCTAATATCACCTAATGTCTCAGGTATCCTGGATGCGCAAACGCGACCTCCACATTCTGACGTCGCACATCTTCACATACACCGGCGACGCCCGGTTCAGCGTGCTCCACCCCGAACCCTCGGACGACTGGGACCTGAAGGTGGACTACGTGCAGCCGAGGGACGCCGGCGTCTACGAGTGTCAGATCAACACGGAACCGAAGATCAACATGGCCGTGTTCTTGACTGTTGAAGGTAATTTTTATTCTATATTTGAAAATTTGAAATTCGAACTCCGTATGCGGTCTTACTGGTGTAATTTGTGACCAAACATCATCCAGCGCTTCGGTTGTCGCTCGATTGAGTATTGTCCGTGGTCATTTCACGGCTTTTGGAAAGAGACGGGCAATTATATTATGTCGGACGTCAAAGCGTCGTTTGAGGTGTAGTCGGATAATTCCGAATATCGAGACATTCTGAAAAGTACTAATAATTAATTGCTATAAAGATACAAATAACAACACGCAAAGAAGAAATAAATTGCGCTTATTAGTGGTCTTATAAGAGGTTGAACCGGTAATCCAAAGATACCGGGTTCGAGTCTCGGTGTGACCACGTATGAGCGCAATTTAATTTTTCTTTGCGCGTTGATTTATATCTATATAGCAATGTAATAAATGTGGTGTTTTCTACCTACATTAAATAAATATCTCGAAAAACATACGTTATTGTGTTTCGAAATAAAATATTACTAATAATTATTTACTAAACGAGATAACATAATTTTTGCTATCAACATATCATCGGATGTTTATTTAACAGCATCCAAGGATGTTTTACTAGCTTAAATTATGTTGCCACGTGTAGTGGATATTAGTAATTTTCGAAATTTCCCAACATTCGAAATTATCTTATTACAATTGTGCCGTATCCAACCAAAACCCCTTTATATTGACCGATTTCATAATTGATTAAATTTCTAAAGTAGTACCCCACTGTCGTAATTGAAACCTACCAATGTGTTAATTAAATTGGTAAACATTTGGAACTTTGATCACAGAATTGGTGCATTAAATTGTCTGCGTCGTACGGCATCCAAATATTACATAACTAGTGACTGAGAGACAGCGTAATACGAGCTTTGAATTTAGAATTTCAGAGTATCTCCTCTGGGCTTTTATTTATCACGCCATTAATACACCTACACATTCAGGGATGCAAAATTATGTACATATATTATTGATAGATATATATGTCATTTATACTCGTCTTTGAATACTGAATATTACCTTTTTAAAAGAAGATATTTGTTATAGGCCAAAATAAAAACAAAATAGTTATTTGTGCAACAAGAGAGCAAAGTTGTTTTTTGTTACGAGTGCTGATTTTGAGTCCCGAGCAAGCGAAGGATTCTACGTTTGAATCACGAGCGTAGCGAGTGATTCTATGTTAGAATCCTGAGTGTAGCGAGGGACTCAACAGCACGAGATGCAAAAAACTTTGCTCTCGTGTAGCACACACAACTTTTCACCTCATCAGCGAGAACATATTCGACATTTTGTGCTTTTTCTTCCAACGTATGTTTATAGTCTTTGTTGCTGATTTCAATAATATTATTAATCAGAAAATAGATAAGTGCTGCTTAAAAAGGATTAACAATATAATTTAATTGAAATTATAATCAACCAACACGGTTATTGTCATTATTTTATCAAATTGGAAGATTTAGCAGATACATGACGTGTTTATTTATAAATACATATTATATTACGAGATTTTGTTCATAAATTGATTAATATTTTTACTCCTAAAACACCAAACAAAATAAATGCAAAAGAAAATAACAAATTACAATATGAACTCGATATTTTTTGAGGTACGTTTCTATGATAAATGGTGAAATTATAAATTATAATTATATTTACAATAAGTTGAAAAATCTTATTTTGTTTGAGCAATGATCTATTGTTTTATATAAAAGGCACAATAGTTTTAATATTTGGTCGTTAAATAAAAATATAATAAAGAAAAAAAATGAGTTGCAATTAAAACTTTTTCGTGTGTTTTTAATGAATTTTTTGGTATAACGCGTATCCGAACTGTTCTCAATCGAGGTCGGATTCGAAAATCGAATTTCAAATTGATAAGTTTCTATCCCTCTCTTTTATATACATATGAAAGAAACAGAGTGCATCGAGATTCAAATGATTAGAATTTTATAATTAACCTTTGGCTGAATAATGACAATTCGTGGTCAGATATTGAAAAAATTAAAAAGCTACTTTCTACTCACGCTCGAAACAAAATCGCATTTTGTTCACTGTTATCTGACAGCAAAATCGCCATGTTTGAGCTGGTGAGGTGAAAAAATACAAATTTATGGGTTATAATGGAAAGCCTTTGCCCGAAATAGCTGCCCGCGCGTGGGGTCCCCTTTTGCCTGTCTCAGGCGCTTACTGAGCACTTTGTGGAGCCCACGCCCTTTTTGAAATGTCATATAGTTTTAAAAGTCAATAAGACCATCTGGGACAAGCACGACACATGAGGCATCTACCATTACAAATATCGTATACTTAATAGAGTTTGGCGTATACTATCTCAATAATGGAGTAAACTTCTCACTTCAGGCTACAGGTAATGCCAAACTAGCGCCACTTCCGATTTTTGACATAAACCTTTAATAATCAGATATTCTTATATTTTCTTCGGTTTCGACGACTGTCACACATTTAAATAAAACAAATTAAACAGATTTTATCGCGTATATTAAATATTAATTATTTGAGCCTCCCTGACGTTTTTTTTTTCTCTATCTAATGTCGACGTGAAGGCATATCACACGTTAGGAGATTCACGATCGTCGGTATTTATAGTTTCGAGCTCCCTGACGTTTCGGTAGCTTTACAGTTACCGTTGTTAAAGGTTGACTGAGAAAAACACAAAGTTTCACTGTCAAAGTTACATTTGTGAAAACTAGGTACCCATTTTATGGATATGAATTAAAAATAAAGGTGTACATACATGCCAGATGGGCTTAATGTGTAAAGACAGTTACAATTAATAAAACCGTTTAATTTGTTTTATTGCAATCAGATATTTTTTCAGACATAGATGGATTCTAGGAGCAGGCAAAACACCCTTAATATTGATTAAATCACTGTATATAATTTGTTCACTGTAGTTTACCCCGCAAAATTAAAGTTCACGTCAAATGCGGCCACTATAGTTTTGGGCAAGTTTTAGGGGAAAACTACAGAACCAAAAGTTGTGTATAATAATTAAAGGTGTTTTTCCAGCTACTAGACTGCTGCGATTACTAAAAATATAAGTTTCGTATTACCCATCTTCACTGTAAAATATGCATCTTTATTTTCATGTATTTAACGCTTTGCATGAAGTTTATTCCAATGTAGTAATCTACTATTTTATATTGACAAGTTATTATTTTCCACTCGGATAAACAATTAAACACACACACAAACACACACAGCATAGAAAAATCCTATAGGATACATTAATCACAATGAAATCATCCTAGGAAAGTAGGTAGAAATATCCCTATTTTGTACTTTTGGTATACCACGGGTATAAGGGTTTCGTTATTCGGGCCACGTGGCCAAATTAAATACATTTTACCAAGAACAACCACGCAAAAGCAGTAGTTTCCTTCAAATGCCTAATTACGATACCTATTTTCCATTATCAAATGCTAAACAAACCAGTTCCAATGGAATTTAGAGACCAATATTACGACAGAAAGAAATATTATAAAAAGGCTCAAAGTTATTCAAAGGGCAATAGCGAGTTATGCATGCCTTGCGTGACTGAATCGGACATGAGCACATGGCAAGAGAAACAAGGTTGTCGATATAGAACAGACAATCTTCACAATTAGTCTTCCAAGCAAATGAACTGACAAACACATAAAAACTAAGTATGGCAATATTAACCAAAGAGTAACCAACAATCTTAGTACTTGCATATTTTTATTTCAAATTTACCCATACAAACTTTTATCTTCTTTTAATCCCCTTAGAGCCATTAGAGTAAGAGTAAGTAGTAAGAATGTCACACTGATGTTACTGTTTTGAGTTACAAATATAAACTCGCTAAATAAAACGCAAAAGTCCTCAGAAGTATCTCTTATAAGTATTTTGAAAATATTTTTATAAGTAAATACTGATCAAAGCATAAGCTACCAAGATATTTTTTCATTTATATGAAATTTCCTACAATAGAATACTAGTAAAGATTAAGAATAATTTACAAGTATCAAGACTAATTAGTGCCCTATCTTCAGGGTTGTCATAACGATTTCAAGTTAAAAAACTAAAATTGGAGCAAAAATATTTTAGCCAGAATATAAGTGGCTGTGGGCGGGGCGCATTGTTCGTAGAACTGATGGCCATTGGGGAGAAAGGTTCTTGAGTGGCAACCGCGTACAAGATGCAGCGTGGACCGAGGACCTGAGGATCGTGGGAAGCAATTGGATGAGAGAGGAGCACGACCGATGGTTGTGGTGAACTTTGGGCGTAGCCATTGTCCAGCTTCGGACGTCTATGCTGATATGATGATGATTATGACAAGGACAATTTTTTTCACCTAAACTGACCGACGATTGGCCTCAGTATCACCTAATAATGGTAAGTGACTACGGGGTTGAGTATGTAGCTCGCTGCTACCTTGAAGAGACCCAAATTGTACATAATTTTGCTGAAAATACATACGATGGAAGCGAGTTCCATTCCTTAGTGGTTTGCATTTAAAATTGTGAAGCAAATCGCTTCGTGCGAATAAGTGGTAAACTAACAACATAAATATGAAATCGCTCCCCTCACCTGGTTGGTTGTGCAATGGTGAAACGAGCATAAATAAAATAAATAGGTAAATAAATATCGGACAACCTCACACAAATCGATCTAGTCCCAAATTAAGCTCAAGAAGGCTTGTGTTATGGGTACTAAGACGACAATATACGTACTTATATACCTAGATAAATATATACTTACCGACTACATATTTCTGTTTAACCCAGTGGTTGACTGGTAGAGAATGCCTAAGCGCATTAAGTCCGCCATTTGTACTTTTTTGTATTGTGCAATAAAGTTTAAATAAATAAATTAATACTTAAATACATAGAACAACCATGACCCAAGCACAAATATTCGAGTTCATCTCACAAATATTTGCCCCGGCTGGGATTCGAACCCAGGAACGCCGGCTCAGTAGGCAGGTGTCTACAAACCGAGCCAACCACGTCGTCGGGATGGCGGAATTAAATCAACTGCAACAAATGTCAAAAGCCCACAATAAAGGAAAATTTATATTATGTTCTATAATGAACTCATTGTTATAAGTCAGTTGATGTTGGCATAGCTCGTACTAGCACTGGGGCTAAAATAAAGTTTAAAGAATAAAATTGCAATGCTTCCATGACATGCATTGCAGCTGTTTGTAATTCAGTGCTGAAACGGGTTAAAGCACAGCGTTCACCGGCGCTTTCTTTGTGTAAAATAATATTTATTAGGGTTTTGTATCAAGAATCCATTTAATTTCTGCCCTGATCCAAACTAGCTCATCGGTAAACCTTGTTGAGGGCCTTCCCATGCTGCGTCTTCCGGTCCGCGGGTACCATTCAAGAACCTTTCTGCCCCAACGGTCACCGGTTCTACAAGCATTGTGCCTCGCCTACTGCCACTTAAGTTTGGCGAATTTCTGACTTATATACAACCTTGGTTCTCTTACGTATGTCATCATTTCGGATCCGCAAGGAAACTCCGAGCATAGCTCGCTCCATTGCCCTTTGAGTAACTTCGAGCGTTCTTATGAGGCCCATTGCGGTACGTTTCAGTGCTGTATGTAATCACTGGCAACACACATTTAATTTCACTGCCCGATAAATTGTATTTTTGACAAATGGCGCGCCAGTGTGCGCGAAGCTTTATAGTATAATTATACAAAGTGGACATATTTTTTGCGCAACAAGTACTTAAGTTGCCCGGCGATGCAGCGCATATAAATAATAATTTGGACGCGAATGCTGAATATGAAAAATCAGGTTTAGTTTAAATGCTGCCGTGTATTTTAGTTACAAGCTGTTTATTAATTAGGTACGCTTTTAGTTTAATTTAACTTGAATGTTTGCTTATTTGCATAGTCTACAGAAAATTCAGCTTTACAGTACTAATACATGTTGTATAATATTTAATTCTCGGATGAACCATACATGAATGCACGGGGCCATTAGATTAAATATTTTCTATTTGGAATACTAATATATATTCTGTGAGTTATAGCTACTCAATTAATGATTAATAGGATATAGATCATGCTTCTAATGTAAATTAGTTTTATCTACACCCATCCTGTTAAATTACTATAACAAGTTCAGATATTATAGGAAGGACCTACATTACTTGGCAGCGACCAAAATCAGAGATGTAATTTCATAACAGCAACATACTCGTAACCACTGCGAGATCACCATAACAGTATCCATTTTGATACCCCCGCCGCGGCGCGAGTCACCTCATGTATTCGTCTGCTTGGCGAAATGACTGGCTGGACTGAGTGTTTCATATTTTCATAAAAGAAAATCTATGATAATGATGATGAATATGAGTGTGGATACACACAGTAGTGTATGCAACTGTACATAATTAGGTCTTAAAACACTCGTGTGATCTTATTATGAAACTCGCCTACGGCTTGTTTCATAAAACCACACTCGTATTTAAAGACCTCTCATTATGTAGCAGTTGCATACACTACTGCGTGTATCCACACTCGCACTACTTTATCGCGCTTTTATTAGCATTACTTGTAACTAAATTTGTTAGTTTGTAACCAACAATGTAACCAAATCTTGGGAGTTTTTAAGCTAGGTTCTTGAGCTTTAAGCTGACATGAAAATTTGCATGTTTATAATATAGTTCACGTAATATAATTTGGTTTCTTGGAGCTGATCTCATGCCGGATACGGAAGGTGGCCGTAGGAACTAAACTGCACAAGATAATCTTATCATGTTTTGGCTCATTTTGCTCTTGATGAGCAAAATGGCTCATTTTGCTCTTGATGAGCAGAATGAGCCAAAACAAAATTAAAAAATATGAAAAAAAAAAAATACTTAAAAGTACTGGAGTAGTGAGTAAAATGCATAATAACATTTTCTAAACCCAAATGGCATACTCGAAAATGCAAACATCCCAACGACACAAACTGTAATAAAATGTAAAAACGCCGTGTCATTTGTCAATTTCGGGTATACATACAAGGATCCTCCACTTAGTCCCCAGCTGCCGTCCCCCGCAATGTGAAAACTGACGAAGATATAATCTCACATTCATCTCTTGTCATATTAAGGGGCTAATGCCCGTATACAAAGTGGAACGAATCAGTCTTTGTTAGCACGTGGAGTTCGTGTATTAGATTTTAGTTTGTTTCTTTTGTAGTAAATGTGGTGATATGGAATATTTATCATTATTATGGGAGATTTTAAGTCGTGAATGTGCCAGGGGTTGCTGGGAAGGGTCACACTGAGCACCTTTTACTATGGGGTCAACTACGCAGACGACTTGGTGACGATGCAGTTGGCTCGGTTTGTAGTGCAGCTGCCTGCTGATTGACCTCCTGAGTGAGAGTCCTGGGTTCGAATCCCGGCCAGGGCAAATATTTGTGTGATGAACTCGAATATTTGTTCCTGGGTAATGGATGTTATTTATATATTATGTATATCGTCGTCTAGTACCCATAGTACAAGCTTTGCTTAGTTTGGGACTAGGTCGATTTGTGCAAGATTGTCCCATAATATTTATTTATTTCACTACGTAATCGCGAAGAAAAACAGCTATTTCACATATTTTCGGTAATCAGATCAACTAGCTGACAATTAACACTTAATTCGTTATTTTCTTTTTTTATCAATTAGCTAACAATCACCCTTAACTAAATATTTTATTTTTCTCGATTACATGATTGGTTCCATAGTAAAAGTTGCTCAGTGTGACCCTCCTCAGTAACCCCTGGCACTCCTATTCGCGACTAAAAATCGCCCATTATATGATACCAAATAAATATCGTTTCTTAATATTACGAAAAGGATAAATTCATAATTCTTTAAAGTAATTTCTTAGATAACTATATACATATAATATTGTTTTGTACATGTTAGCATTTAAGCAGACGGTCTCATTGTCACTGGACTTTTAGTCTGACCAAAAAGAGTAGAAATTAAAAAGTGGCAATACTATAGTGTCGTCCCCTTTTTCTTAGAATGATTAGAGAGGGACGACACTTTTTTGTCAGACTGTACATATGATTTCCCCTTGTTTTATAGACAAACATTTCATCGAATTTTCATTTCATTTGGAATATTCTAACACAAACATTACCTAACCTAACCAAATCTACAGGTTGTCATTTTCAAGACTTCTCAAAAATGTATAATACCGAGGAAAAATTTGTCTGTGAAATGAAAATTCTATGAAATTAAGCATTCGGTGCACTTCATTCTTTCTATAAAAGAAGAAGATATGTAAGGGGATCCTTACATATACAAGCTAAACCTTCATATACGTATTTTATCCCATACTCGTACAAGTGTATCGCATATTCTATTTTATTCGCTCCGTAAACAATATCAGAAATCCCGTTTCGTACATCAAAACGATTCAAATACCAGCTTAATTAAATCGAGACTGATTGGCGGTAAATGTCCTCACTGAGCATCCTTTGAGCATCGATTCGTAAATACACCTGCATCCCTTTGATGGTATTCGGAGAAGGTCCGATATTGAACTGGGCTCTGTCAAAATTGATTTGGTAGAAATTAAATCGTCCATTTTTAGGATTCCGTACTCAAAGGGCAAAAACGGGACCCTATTACTAAAACTCCGCTGTCCGTCCGTCTGTCTGTCTGTCCGTCTGTCACCGGGCTATATCTCATGAACCGTGCGACAAACGTGATTGGTTGCGTTTACTTTGCACCTCTTTTGTATCCGCTGCCATATATACCTAGTGCAAACTTAACATAATCCAGCTAGTGAAGAAGGGATGAGTATTTGTATGGAACCCTCGACGCAAGTGAAGACTATCGCCGGGAGAAGACTATCACTAACTAACTATTTAGGCTCAGTGATCCAAACAGGATCTTAGCCTCCAAAACGAGAGCACGTGTCCCGATCCTGCGCAGTTTCTCGCCAGTTTTCGACTGAAGAAGACAACATTTAGACGATAAACTATGTTAGTTTTATCCCACCTTACCTTACCTACATACATACCTAGGGCGGTGAATTCTTGAATGTCCCAGATCGCAGGTGTTTGTGGTTGTACAAAATAAATGTATATCGATGGCAAAAAGCGAGAACGTAGTAACCGCCAAAATGCAAACTTTACACCAGAGCCAAAAAACTTTTCGATTTCGAGAAAAAAAATCATAACTCTTTCATTTATGAACGAAAGTGCTTGATATTTGGACCTAATTCATAACTTATGGTTTTCTTTCAACTGGCATATTTAATATTTAACAAAAAAGACTGGTTTACGACTTAGTGGCGGTTACGACAATTGAACTCTTTTTTTTCGTTACGCGAAAACGCTGTAAACGCCAGAAGTAAATGTACTAAAATGGTGAAACGAGTATTATTTCCATAAAGCATAAATGCTGTAACCAGATGCATATTTATTTTAAGATTCAATAATTTTGACGTAAATGTCATTACGTTCTTTATAGGACTAACTGAAATGTGGTAAGTGTCCACCGGCAAAAAGAAACTGTGAAAATAAAACGACTTAAGTATCAATCAACTTTTATCAACATACTTTTTTTAAATGTTTCCAAATTTTAAATGCAGGTTTCTTACAAATTAAAAGCTCAGAAGCAACAATTACCGTCTTAACATATCAAATACTATCTAGTCTCAATTTCTCTGAATAAAAACATTACGAAAGTTACTTAAAACCGCTCCGTTGATTGTAACATTTCAAAAGGCTAATAAAATCTCTCATATTATAAAATCACAACCTTGTACTTATCGTGCTAAAAACAAACATAAATATTCTTAGGGTTAATCAGACTATAATATTGTTATGCGCTAAAACTAAATATTATAGGTAATGAGGTTTAATATTCCCGTGAAAACTTTAAAACTCTCTACATTTTATCTTCAGTTTTGGCATTCAATTGTCTTTTAAGTAACTTTTATCGATATAAAACTCACTACCTATTAAACCCACTAACTATAAAAGATGTTTTGAATGTAAGTATAACTTATTATATAAGTTTTCAACATAATTCTTAAACAATTGTTTGAACACAACTATCACCTCAATTATAAAAATATTTCTTTGAACTAATCTCACTGAACCATTAATATTTAACTTTAATAACTAGACGTTATATCACTATGGTACCGTACAAATTAAAATTGTTATTATTTATTTAAATAAAAACTCAGAGTCATTTTTCTTAGGCAGAATATCAATTGACATTAAAATAGGAACCTAAAAATTGCATTCCAATGGAATTCGTTTTCATAATAACATAATTCAAATAACTGTTCTTAAAAATATACTAAAAATTCCACTCTAAAATGCATTGTTTTATAATAACACTCCTCAAAATCTTTGTCATAATTAACTCAAAAATCGCCCCTCTAAAGTAATGAAAATTAGTGCAATAGTGACTGATGGACATGTGCATTCTTCCAATCCTGACCTACGGAGCGCAGACTTGGTCTTTGACAAAAGTTCAGAAGTCCACCCTCAAGGTTTGTCAAAGAGCCATGGAACGCAGTATTCTGGGCGAAAAACTAACCGACAGAATTAAGAACACAGCTGATGTAGCTCAAGCAGCCGCAAAGCTGTATATTATGTCCGTGATAAAACGAATCACAACAGTTGTCGCAGTGGTTTAAGCAGCTGCCTACTGAGCCGACGGTCCTGGGTTCGAATCCCGGCAAGGGCAAATATTTGTGTGATGGACTCGAATATTTGTCGAATAATATATTTGTGCCTGGGTCATGGATGTTATTTGTATTTAAGTATGTATTTATCTTTACCAGTATGTTCACTTGTGTCCAGAACACAAGCCTCCTAGAACTTACTGTGGTACTTGATTAATTTGTGTGAGGTTGCCCGATTATGCCATGCGTATGGTTATTGTGAAAATATTAATCGAATCAGGCACCAGTTAACCGGTAAATTTTAAATACCGTACAGTTGTTTATCAACCGCAGCTCAACAAATTTAGTGCTTATCCTGATTCTAGCCCTTGGACAATAAAAATGCGGACGTGACACCCCAAACTAGTTTGATCCGGCTTGAGTCAGCTTTTTAGGGGTTAGACCAATTAACTCTTAATGGTTGTAGTGAAACGTAGTATATACAGCAAAACTTTCTTCTAGCGATTACAACCGTAAACTAGATATACATATTATACTAATTAAAAAAAATCATTATTTTAAATCGAAATCAAAATTGAAATGTAGGTATACCTATTCTGTAAGTAGGCCACTTTACATGTCTGAATCCGAATTTATCGGCATTTCACAAGAGGAGGCCGCTGTCGAGAAGAAAGCCGAAAAAAGTAAATATTTTTTTCATTTTTTTTTAATCATCATGCGAGCGTTTGCTCGTATCTTTTGATTGCCTTGAAGCTGAAGATAAGCAGACCTTTGATGATATTTGATGTTAATTCCAGCTTTATACCTCCACGCGTTCCTGAGAAAAAGGTCTCGACAAATAGATAGACAGGCACAAAAGTGATCCTATTTAAGTTTAGTTTTTGGCGATTGAGGCACGGAACTCTCAAAGCTGCCGCGTCCCGCGCCCCAACATCGTTATTTTCTTCGAACAAAATGTAATAAAAACATTTTTGCTGTCCTTTCAATATTAATAAAGCAAATAAATATGCTAGTTATGTTTTATCCCAATATTCATATTTTCCATTAAACCCGCAACATATTTTTACATCCAAAAAAGACATGTACACAGACTACGCACACCCACTCGCTCCGGCGATCGCCGATAGACTAAATCACAGGTCGTATTCACGAGCCACATCGCCGCGAGCGCACATTTTTATTGCTGTATCTTCAAGCACTACCCACTTCACGTTGTGTTTCAAATGTCGTTACTGTAGCTTGCTGTTAATTCATTTTCGAATGAAATGTAGTAAGCGTCAATCATAGATAATTTATTTTAGGATAATTGCAGTAAGCTTGGTTCGTAATTTTTTCACTACATGCATAAATGCTGCAACCGCCACGGAAAAAAATTTCGGCAACGCTGTAACCGGCACACCCTTTGATTTATGAAAGAACAAAATTAGCGTAAATGTACTCGTTTAGAAAATTGGTACTATTTGGGTGTTTACAGCAATTAGATGTGGGCATCGTCAAAAAAATACATTCGTTTTGCAACGTAGTCCAGTTTTTTCTAAGCGTCGTAGAGCCATGGGACCCAGACCAGTCGACGCAGAAAAATTCGCTGATTCCGAATATGCAAAAAAAAATTTTTTGACCAAGTGGCGGTTACTACGTTCTCGCTTTTTGCCATCGATATACTTATTTTTCTCTGTAGTAGTAGATTTTTTATTTTTTATTTATATAGTGATAATATTAAAAAAGCACCTTGTTCTACCACAGATAAAATTAAGTAAGACCATTAATTTTGTAGCTTATTAAACAGGCTAGCTTTGGTGAAACATTTGCTGACGTGAAAGTACTCTACCAAAAAATTATATTATACTAGCTGTGCCCCGCGGTGTTACGCGCTCATCCCACGGGAACACTTAATTTATTCGGGATGAAAAGTATCCTATGTCCTTTCCCGGGTCTCAAACTATCTCCATACCAAATTTCATCTAAATCGGTTCAGCGGTTTAAGCGTGAAGAGGTAACAGACAGACAAACAGACAGACAGACAGACAGACAGACACACTTTCGCATTTATAATATTATAGTAGTATAGTAGTATATAGTAGTATAGTATGGATTTTTTTTGTAAAGCAATATATCCTATAATTGATTTCATGTCTTTACTATATGCAGAATCTACGTAACGCACGTCAGGCGTTGGCAACGTAGGCTAAGTAGTTTTTTTTTTTTGTAAAAGTGAATAAAGTTTGGGGGCTGACATTTTTCGTGACTTGTTATACTGATAGAAAGCTACATCATCAAAACAAATTACAAGCCAAAATTCGCTGGGGGCAGTTTCACTTTATCCGGGCATGGCCTTTGTCGTTGTTACTAAAATAAACTAGTACCACTAAACATCCCCAATTTGGCGAGGGCTGAAAAACATCCGGTTCGGCTATACTGTTATTATTATTGTCATTTTGCTGTTCTCATCGGGGACTTAAACATAATTATCCATTTGACCTACATTATTTTTACCTATATTTTTGACCGAATTATTTAAAAAAGTATCTTATTTTCACATGACCATATTATCTCCGAATTTGAATTAACATTGTTTTTTTAATGATTTATACCATTTAATAAAAGTAGAATTATACAAAAAAATATATTCAGCCATTTTTTTTATAATTAAACTAGTAATCAGTTTGTCAAAATACCCCGTTACGGAATCGGCTCCGCATTTAAAGTATAAATTTAATTATTCAGAACCCTTCGCGATGTCTTTGATCTTTATTAGCAGCAGCCATTACTGATCAACCAGTGTTAAATGTCCCATGAATTTATAATATCACTGAGCACTAAATTTATAATATAAGACTTAGAGTAACGCATCCCACATTAGTTACTCTTGTGTACCAGTTAGTTATAATGTAAACCATAGTTTTAAGTTAAAAAAAACACTTACTATATTATGAAAAATTTAGTGTCTCATTTTTTGAATGTGGGAAATTTATTCAACACATTTTTTTTCTTTGTATCAAGGGTTAAACATTTTACTGTTAAGTTTCTTTCGGCTGCCTTCTCAACAACAGCCTCCTATTGTAAAATGCCAGTAGGTATATTTAGATTGAGACACTTTAAGGTACCTTTCTGTCTGAAATGATGAATTGAATTGGAAATCCAAATCATCTTTTTCACTTTATTGTAAAAAAATATTAAAAACATGAATTAGTTACCTACGACATTGAGATACTACATTACTTACTTGGAGCCGCCATTCTTAATTCATATCATAGGGTTTTACTCTTTGAGAATCATTCGCTTTCATACAACGATAAAAAAAACAATTTCATACCGTCATCATTTCAAATGAACAACGCAGTTGCACAGTTACATTCCATTTGAAACCCATTGAAACGCCGTTGAAATTGGCATGCAGATTCTGTAGTACCTTTTCGGTATGGAGAGATTAAGCTTTCCAACGCTTGTTATTGATACTACCATGCATCAGGCTCCATATTACCGTACCGTCCAATTACTCGGCTTGTTATACCTGAAAAATGTACCGACACTTCGGACCGAGTATTTACGTACAAATTGAGTATTTTCTTTATTCGTGCAATCTGTCTGCGTTGGGTTCCGATTTAATGGTGATATTTGAACGCGTCGAAAATGATTTGTTATTGTTGGGTTCATGATTGCATGGGATTGCGGAATGGGGAAAGCACAAATTGTTAACTGACGGGAAGAATTCTTGTCAAATAGAGTGATAATTCACTTCAACAGCGCTTCAACACTTGACTATATTGAAAATGACTACTCGATTTATCTACCATCTATAATAAAAATATTAAATTTGATTCATGACATCAGTTGCTTTAAAATTACAATTATTAGGTGTCTTAAAGGCAGTTATATGGCCTGCCTCTGATTATGGGGCTTTAAATGTTAAGTTCTATTCTACTCATTTAACTGATCTGATTTTTTTTGTGACATTTGTTCATATAATAGATGAGTATGGCAACATTTTGTTCCCTGCCCCCTCTCTCGTTATAACATATCTTTGTGAGCTAACGTGCGGTATAATAAATGCGAGATTAAAATTATAATTATTTGTTTTCATTAAACATTTGGTGCCGAAACCCGGAAAAAAAGACATAATTATATACTTACCTCAAAGTTTATTCGTTAAGTCAGTGTATCGTAAATTGCGATTATTTACTTGACGTCTCTTAAGGATAATCATTTAATATCAATATGCCGTCAATTTAGCATTTATTGCATACATTGAAAAAATCACATTTAACTTGCATAAAACATCAAATTAAGATTGGAGATACTTTTTATCTCTTATTCTGCAACTTTTCAAAAATATCTCCAGTCTTAGTTTGGAGAGCACAATAAAATTAAACTGCATTTAAAGCCCTGGGGTCAGAGGCATCCTGTATAACCTACCGAACCTAACCTACCTAAGATTTAACGCTTCTTCTACCTAACTCTTGTGTAGCACTTACTTTAAAAAATATGTAAAGTGTTTAAATTCTAGTACAATTTAAATATACATTAAATATTTATAATTGCTTCTCCCAAATTAAATTACCTTTAAAAAATATTCAAGTGTCATGATCATTTACGCTAGCGAACGTTACTGCTTTAATAAAAAAATATAAGTCTCATGAAATTGATACTTGACGTGAAATAACGAATTTACCTTCTACTTTTATTCAAATGGATCCTTAAAAGCTTTCTAAAACTAATTAATTTAAGTATATCACTATCACTTAGTAAAAATTGGAGTATTTGATATTTGTTAGTAACTTTGAAGTCTAGGAGATTCGGACTTCGTAAGAATTACTGATATAAAATAATTATACTCATCATTTGATACACTATTTTACTCAATTGTTTAAACGGTTGATATCAGAACTTTTGGTATATTATTGGTCACTATAACGACTAAGTGATTTAATGAACTATATGTTTTAAAAGATTATAAATATTTTCATATGGCCTGACTTTCATCTAGTATAATAGTCATTTGAAATAACAACTTTTAATCTAAAAATACTATGGTATAACATACATTGTGCATAACTGTTTTAGGTATATAGTTTTCTAGCCATAATGTATTAGATATAATTTCAGACTGTGATACAACAACGATAAGGGTGTTAGGAGGGTTAGGGGGAGTGATCGAAAAAAAAAGTTACGGAGTCACGGTTAGGTCGGACGACCAGCAGCGAAGCGATGAGTGTTAGGATATCTTGCATCTTACTTTACGTAAATATTTTATAGCAGTAATAGTTATTTAATATCATCATTAGATTAGGTAAATGTTATATCAAACGTCTTTTAAGCTGAGCTCAGTGTCATTATATTGAACGAAATTATATATAAATATATTATATCAAAAATGAGTATATCCCTTAAATGATTATGTCCATAAAAAATATATGAAATGTTGTTATATTCAGCTCATTATACCCTCAGCTCAGTATCATTATATCCAACGAAATTATATATAAATATATATTAAAAATAAGTATAATTATCCCTTAAATGACAATTTCCATAAAAAATATATGAAATGTTGTTAAATCCAGTAAAAATATATCTAAAGTTGCTATGTCTAACATTACACACCCATCTTCACATCTCACAAGCTTTCTTTCACTCTTTTCATATTGTGACCTCACTAATCTAATATCCCATCCAACGAAGCTTAATTCTTCCCCCATTAAGGCCGTCACTTTGTATTCCTTCCCCTCCTGATCTGTTGTCTTGTGCATTGCAGATGCGTCCCTAACCCCGGCGACTGAGGCCCCGTTCCGCTCCTCAGGTATCGGTCAGAAACCCTATTTATTTTTCTTTATTTCACGCTTCTTTTTAGAGTATTGTTTTCGCTTCATGTTGCTTGTTACGTGATCATGTTTTAGGTAGGTAGAATAGGATTGTCATTTCAACTGTCATTCCATTACATCATGTAGAATGTATGTGGAATAAATTGTTATATATGGTTTTTCTATAAAAAAATATGAGATGAAAAAAAATATTTTATGGAAAACATAAATTTTACAAAATAAAAATACAAGTGACGTAATACGTGCTACCATTTTATAGGTGTCTTATATTTGAATATCATGTAGTTACTAATACACTAGCAAGCACTTATCTCATCATTATTATTTTTTATTTAAATGTGTGTACTTATCATGTTAGTTAAACTGAAACATCAAAAACTTAATGGATTACCTGTTGTTCCTTGCATCAATGTTATGATAATTCCACTGTTTAGATAAATTAAATTATCTAAGCTTAGGGTAAGACACTTACAGTTCTTTTAAAAAGTTAAATAAATACCTACTTACTTCGAAAGGCAACTTGACAGTGTTCGTAAAAAAGCCTTGCGTTTTACCAAAATAACCATTTCACGAAATACTTTATCTATTTATAAAATCGTAGTTCCGTAGTCCGTACAGCAAAGTGTAACACTGTAACTCCATTTTTTCGATTTTAGGTTTTTAATGGTATCGTATTCAACTTTTTGAGCTCCATCAGGCCATAAAACTGTATTTTCTACATTCGCCATAGTTACCGATTTCTTTAAATGTATATTGATGTAAGATCTCGCCTAACATGTCATAGTAATTTTCTGAAATTACAGTCGTCGCTCAAGCTATATTGACATACATAATGCAATCCTAAGTATAAAACCCTAAATAGATGTCTAGTATACTGTATAACGCTTCTTTTATGATACAACATTAGTAACCTGTCCTCCCTTAATGGCGTTTGTATGAGCTCATCACACTAATGCGATCTTACGGGTAGATGCATGGCAAGCAATCTGATACGAAGTGCTTAGTACCTACGTGTCACTCGTTCCATCTTTGATGAATATAGTAGTAAATAATCTCTGACAATATATAAAGCAGCTTTGATAGCTAAGAAGGAGAGATAATAAATCAGCTGCACATTTATAGCAAATTATATTCAAGTCAATTCAATTTATTGCGATTCATATTCTACATAAAAGATCTTAAGTACTAGCACAAACTAAGTAGGTTCAAAATATGAGCCCAACAGGGCACAACAATATCTTACAACAAAAATGGAATCTCAATTTCAAACATGTTTATAGTTAAGATTTATTGATCAATTTTAAAATAATATATTAAGAAAATACCTTTGATAGCAACAATATTGACACAAGAAAAGAGAGACAGTGACAGAGAAAGGAAAATAAAACAAAAGTAACTTCAAAAACGCAGTAATAGACAATATAAAAATACTTACTAATTACAACATCTACACCAATCATTTTACCGTGTAGATTTTGAATACAATTTCCTTTGTTTAATATAATAAATCCACATTTTTAATATTATTAAGACCTGGCCACTTTTTACAATTATGATCGTATTAAATAAATACTTCATTATTGCTTGCAAGTTGCAAAGGAAAGTAAATAAAGAAAATAAAAAAATACATTGCTTTAGTAACTAGCACATACGCCCTCTTAGTGGAACACAAAAGGCAGGCAATAGTCATAAGTACACGTCATGTTACCATTAGCCGAAGCACATGGGACATTCGTGCATATAAATCATGTGCCAGTCGCGACCTCCATCATGCATAACTTAATCCAAATTTCAAAGTATATCAATATCCAGAAGCGTTTGAGCCTCCTAATCAGCATTCCGATCAGTCCATTGCGGCCTATGAATATCAAATAGTACTCCTTATTTACAGCCAAGAGGATGCCAATAAAAATATCGATGTAAAATCTAAGTTGGTGCAAAAAAATGGCAGGCATCTTTATTTCCGCAATGGAGGCAAATAAATCTTCAAAGTCGATGTCGAGAAATATCTTGTCCTTACTAAAACCCTTTTCGGTGAAGTCTTCTATGTATCACTTGAATAGGAATCTTTTGTTTCCGATCTCACATCACATGATTAGTTGGCAACTCCATTCACGAATCTCTGGAATCAGTTTCAATAGTTTAGGTACATATTTGGTGTAATTGAAGGTTTACTTGTTACCAAGTTTAATTAAGTGAGGCGGCAGCCGAAGCCCGTATAACCGCGAATTATCCTCAAACTTGCTCTAGAGTTGTGGGCGTATTTATCAACTGCAATGTTCCCTGCAGTTGGAAAATTGTTCGAAACATTTTAGGTAAAATTTGCTTAAACGTCAACAGTTATGATAAGTTTTTGAATACATTTAACAGTTTAAATTCCTCATACTTCGCATTAACAGAAAATGACATAGAACCGTTACATAATCCAAATGCTAACGTCTGAAACTCATATCATCCACATGAAGCTTTAAGCCATCGCGCACCCACCTACGAAATCTGGAACAGTGATTTCAACTCAAACATAACCCGCAAACCATCGATAACATAAATTAGACCAAACGCCACCCAATTTTGTGGATCATAAAGTGCATTTTACGTTGCAACATTACCTTATATCACTTTATGTGACACAAACCTTATCTTAAACGACATTTGAATAAGGTTGACTTTCTGTTGTTACAGCGGCCGCAGCCACCATCTGGGGCTCTCAGGACGTGTACGTGAAGAAAGGAAGCACAATATCTCTGACTTGCTCTGTGAACGTGCACTCCTCGCCTCCGTCGAGCGCGTCTGTGCTTTGGTAAGATATCATCCCCAGATATTCGACTAAAAAGGGACTTTAACTCAACAGTCGCATACGACCCACGATATTGCATTTCTATTGGAGCTAGGTTATAAAGGGAGTAAGAACCGGAGTAGGAACGTCCTTTTTCGCTCAAATGTTCTCATTTTATGGAAGTTACGAAACGTGCAAAGGGATGAAGGAGACTTATCGGGTGTCGATTTTAGCTTCAGACACTTGATGTGTTTGTGTTGACCTTGTTGGTCGGATTTATGTGACATTGGAGAAATAACTTTGCTTCTAGTACAAATAAAAGTTTATTGCTAGTAGAACACAGAAACAGTTTGTGAAGAAATGTACCAGTAAATTATTACTTTAGTAAGATTAGAAATGCGTGCTGTCTTTTTACTAATTTACAAAAACTTTAGAACCACTTTAAAGTTAAATGAAATTATTTGAAATGAAATGATTTAATCGGGCAAATTTGCAGTCACAATTGCTTAATACATATAATCACGAAACCCTACCTTTTCAGGCGTACATACATTTTTAAATAACTGATATTAATATATTATGTAATTCTGCTATTATATTACAATTTATTGTGAGACAAACAATTTTTTTTTACTATATTTAGACATTTCTCTAAATGCTTCTTATGTTATTCCTGGCAACTGAATTTTGTTTCCGAAATTGTAATTTATGGAGATATTTTAACAATAACTGCCCACAGGTATCACGGAAACTCCGTTGTGGACTTCGACTCCCCACGCGGCGGGATCAGCCTGGAGACTGAAAAGACGGAAGGTGGCACCACCAGCAAGCTTCTGGTGACCAAGGCGGCGCTGACCGACTCAGGGAACTATACGTGCGTTCCCAACAACGCGCACCCGGCTTCAGTCTCTGTTCACGTGCTCAATGGTGAGTTATTTTCATAATCTACTGTCATCAAAGACGACTGTTGGATATTTGTTTCAGCTTAAAAAATTCTTGCCAATTCGTGTGCTGATGCTGCCTGAAGTTATGAAAGTGTCATTAGATACATTGTTTGTAGAAGTAATGTCCGATAGGTTAGGGCAAAATAAGGAACAAGTTGCGAGCCAGCGGGCAAATACACAACGCTGCGTTGTCCCATGATGTGTTATTTCGTTCGACCAAATCACTAAGTAATTTAAATAAATCATTATTATTTTACCCAAAACTGCCAGCAACAGAAATTAACTCGCAAAATTGACTAAGACAGTTTCTTGGCGAGAACTCGCTCGTATTTTTATTATTATTATTATTATAGCCTTTTTCACTGACTACGCTTCAGGCTGTCCTTCGAAATAAAGCCTCCTCAAACTCCTTCCAATGTGACCTATCTTTGGATATTCTTCTCCATCTGTTCAATAGTCAACCGTGCTTCCGTTTTTCCGTACTTGGGTACTATTCTGTTACTTCTCTGGTCCATTTATTGGTCCTCTCACATCATGTGTCCAGTCCGTCTCCATTTTGACTGGCACGCCCTTTACTTTAGTGGCATTTCTTATGTGAGTTTCCATTTGTCCTGTTTCTTGATTTTGAGCATGTTTCGTTCCATTCCATGCTGTCAATTTTTTAGCTTTTGCTTCAATCATTTTGCCATCGCCCAAGTTTGACATCCGTAGGTCAGATGGAAGTATACATTTATGTTGAACACTCTACTCTTCTTTTCAAGAATTCATAATATTTCTTTTTTTATCAGGAGAGCACCCCGCTGCCATGCAGACGAGCAACAGGGCATCGTCCTACTTGACAGCCCAACTGAGCTGCGCTGCCGTCACCTATCTGCTCTCTTCGATGGCTTGCAGATGATCGGTTTAAAGGACATAATAGAAAGAGATGGAGCGACTGCAAAGTTTTCGATTGAGGTTGGAAACTTGGAACCCTTATTTAAAAATAGGTTTTAGCTGGAATATTGTGGGTTGAAACGATTTTGGATGATTGTATTTAATTTGCAATATATTCTGAAATTTTCGTTTTTGTACAGCTATTAAAAGTATAGTAATTTTATCGATAAAAGTAAAAACAAGGATAATTGGTTGTCATGGATATTAATGATAATGATGCAATTTTAATTTAAAAGGTATTGTTTACGGAAAGCAAAACGCTCCACGCTCGTCAAAACTTTGAAGTTGTTAATATAGGTTTAATTAAAACTAGAAATATTCAAATCGTTAGGAGATTGTTATAAAGTACATAATTTTAAGGAAACGAGGTTTTGGAGGTATTAAAAAGGAATGGATGCAGTATTTGGTAACTGACTATAATAATACGTACTATTGATGTAAGTTCGATGTTATTTGAAACATTAAAATAATCATTTGATAAACAAGCTGTCGAACTGTTTTATAAAAAAAAACCTGTTCATATTATTTTGTGTCGTGTTTTTTTACTGAAGTAACATGAGATTTAATTTCTAGTAGCATTCTAGTGCTGTAATCTATGATCCAATCGCCCAAGTTATGGTTCAAAACAAAAACTTTCATTTCTATAAAGAGCCATATTCTTTAAGTGATTTCATACATTCTCATTTTGTTTAAAAGCTTTTCTTCATCTTAGAGTTTATCCATAATAATTGGCATATGTGAAGTAGAGTCATTTTCGAGTTAATTTGGACCATAGTTGTGTGGACTGGATCGGGTAGTTTACGGTGTCATATTATTATTTTAAAGATCGCGTAAAATTTTGAAAGCCTTGCAATTAGCAAAAGTTTATTCATTCTTGTTATGATAGCAGTATCAGCGAATTTGAGAGTAGCGGGTATTGCCAGGAACATTATTTTTCGAGAGTGCAAATTTTTGTTTCTAGTTAGTGTATACGAAGGTTCATTCAAACAGATTTTGATAAAATTCGATTTCCTTTGGCGTTGAAAAAGGAATTCGATGCACCTTTTTATTTTACATGACAGTACTCAATTTTCGGGCGAAGCACATAAATTTCGAGTTACAGGACAATTCGTAAATTAATACCGTAACTTCATTGTACATTTAAAAGGGTTGTCAAATCAATTAAAGCCTTATAATCAACTTCAGAAGCAATTAAATGCCTCACCTTACTTGAGTGTATTGCAAAAGGTTCTCAATTAAAAAAATCTGTTAATCAAGTGGATTTAAAACTTTTACATTCTTCTTTCGTAATGGATTTTTACCAGTTGCAAGTAAGTGCGTAAATCCACAATAAAGGACTTTTAATTTAAATATTTATTATGAGCCCATTTTATTAGATCAATTCTAGGCGACGAAGACAGGCTTTATAATAAATCAAACATTACCTACGAAGATTCCTGCTTTTTGTTAAACTAAATACGTATAATATTCATAAGTTTTTTTATTTCTTAATTTATTTATTCCTAATTTAAGAGTTTTGTTATTGGCTGTGCAGTAATGTAATCGCCACTCTTCCCTAATTCCCTGTTAAATACTTGGTTTCCTGATACGACCGAGAGCCACCTTTTTCCTTCACTTGATTAAAATAAGTTGATCTTGGTTTTCCTCTGCCTCTTCTTCCGTTTACTTTGCTCTCATGTCGCATTAGGTGGTCTCTCAGCTCTGTCCTCTTCTATATGTATTTTTATAATAAACATTTCTTTCTCCAATTTGACACAATACTTCCACTTCCACATTGTTTTTTTTTTCGATTCAGTTAATACTTTCTTAGTTACATATACTCATTTCAGATCAAAAATTTACGAATCGACGTCATTTGACCATATACTTTGCTTAGTCAATCTGTCTCTTGAATCATACTTGGATAGTTATTCTATTTATTCCTTTTTGCGATTCTTGACTTTTTATTTAAAGGTTCTATTTCTTCTGGATATCACCAATGTACATTTAAATGTAAATAACGCTAGCGAATGACGTAGAATAAAGATTTATATCATCGCATTGTAAATATTTTGAATCGTTGTAAATAAAGGGAGGCGAGTAGTTGTTCTACCATTCGAGTGGTAATAAATTTTATTTATTTTGTTCATAGAACAATTTCTATTGAGACGTGAGATATCTGTTTTAGTTTCTGTTCTTGAAATATTTTGTTATTACACTATCGCAATTTAAGCTTGAAGTCAACTTTAGAACTATCAAAGTAGGTATGTAGTTTTTATGTTAATTATGTAAGTAAATTTATTTACGAAGAAACTTCTTAATGCTGCCTGTTCATAGAAGTAGAGTGGAGCTTAGATGTGTAAAATGAACCAATAACATTTCTCAGAATTAAATGCTCTTATTTAAGGGTTTCACAAAGACGCATCGATGAGTTCATATTCCCCACTTCGCTTCATTGCACAGGTAGCCTAACAGGACTACTCTTATTTCACCCTTCGATTCTTGTAATCTGACTTTTAAAAAGGGTGTAGTGATTATTGTATTAAGCGGTTAACACTCACGTGAAATTGTCAGGAACGGCCCGTCATGTTTCTTACTCCGTTAAAATGACGTGATATCATTCCTGATAATTTCACGTAGATGTAAACCGCAAAAGTTTTGATAAGATTTATGTGTGGTAAGTACTCCTTGAATTCAATGTCACTAAAATTTGAACATCATTAGTTACTAGTAACTGTATCAGTTTGTTCGTTGATAATCATAATTTTGTCAGTACGCAAGAGATTGATTGCTCATATGATACGAGTTGTTTATTATTACTTAGGCTTGATTATTACATTATGATATCGAATCTACAATTCTAAAGCATCTTCTCCGTTTGTCTCTGGTTTTCTGATATTTATTATTGTTTATTTATTTATCAGACATTTTCCGACAATAAGAGATTTAAGAGTTTTCGTTATTTTATCAATTATTTTTGCTCAAAAATTTTAGGCCCCAATTACTCACTGTTGAGAAGATTTTGGGTAATAGTTTTAAAATTGACACCTTTGTCAGAGTCATTCGTAACCAAGTTACAATTAACTACGTATTCGAAACTAAAGTTTATTAACGAACATAATGCAACTCTACATACGAGAACAACAATGTTTGCTAAGCCTTTGTCGTCTGTGAAAGTTTCAATATCTGTTTAGTTAACTTCAAACACGAATACAGTAATGAGTAAATTCTAATTTGAATACGTGAGTGAAATGAAAGCGTACACTTTATTCTGATTTTTATATTCTGTAAATGTAGTTTATTATTTAGAATACGCAATGTTTACTATATTACTTCCATCACTTTCTGTCCTACAATGTATTCTAATGTAATGTTGAAGTACATTACAGGGTTTACTGGAAGCACATTTGTTACGTACCTATTTATAAAATGAATGAAATTTGTGACCGGAGTGAAGAAAAAATACACATAATAAAGGTAATTCTTGAAATAAATAAAAAACATGTTTAATGTAACCTAATATGACTAATTTGATTACATTGAACTGATGATTACATTTAATTTATTTATGTAAATATTAAGCGGTTTAAACTACGTGAAACTGTCAGTGAACGGCCCGACATGTTTCGAACTCGAAAGAGCTCTTCATCAGGGACTGCTACCCGTACAGCCGCGCGGTAACTGTGTCACTTATTTTTTGATCCGTTAATGCAATAACTAAATATGACTCACGAAAGTTTTAGTGAGATTTTTTTCTTTATATTTATGTCACAGGGAGCAAACGAGCAAATGGATTGATTGATAACTAGAAAGCTATTACCAATGATGATGTTGATGTTACATCAGATTATATAAAAACTGTGTGTGAAATGCCAGAGACTGTATTACTAATTAGGTATTTATACTTAAATTCACTAAAACTGGCTAAAACAGATATCTCAAATTATTTATTAGGAAATAACGACAAATAATATAAACGATTATGAATCTATCGACTGTTCTAAAAACTTTTTATTATACGCGTTTCAATTAATAGTATATCTTTAATTTCTCTGTTAACCTAGCTTTACACTTCTGAGATTTACACAGTCAACTGCTATATATTTAGGTATGTTTTTGATTCACATAATAAAATAATTTTACAAGGTCAAATCGTTGTTTCATCATGGAAACAATGAAATTATATTCTTTAAATTGTATATTGAAATAATGCAAGTCACAAGTAAATCCACCGGATCAAAGAATCCATAACCTCTGTGAAGGACTGAAAATAACAAATGGCTTTACTATTTTATTTATTTTGACACATATTTAAACTCATATCAAGACGGGTCTAATATGATTTTGCAAATAAACAAAAATGTATTAGAAGACTTTATTAATTATTTATTCGAAGGAAGGAAAAGAGACGGCACAGCAGGCGTTTATCTTTCTCCTTTGCAATTATTAACACTAATATAATAAAATTAATATAAAGGGACAATCTTCCACAAATCGACCTAGTTCCAAACTAAGCAAAGCTTGTATGAGTCTAGACGGTGATATAATATATAACTACATAATATAAAGATAATATCCATGACTCAGTAATATTCGAGTTTCACTCTTGGCAAAGTTGTCGTTGTCATCATTTTAGATGTTGATGGCCAGCTTCGTGTTGTGAAAACGCGTCGCCATTCTTCCCTGATAGCCGCGTATAAGTTTACATAACATTATATTGTATGCTATCCAAGTGAAGGTGGTAAAGTTCAAGACAAGGTACTTAAAGCTAAAGTTAAAACCTCACGAACTTGATCTGTATAAGTCTCATAAGTATGAAGCGAGGGGTGCCTCAAAACTGTTGACTCTTCAACTTCTTGTATACTTGTAAAGTAGTTAAATAATACGGTAGCTGAATTAAAATTAGCTATTCTTAAATAAAGTAGAACGATGTTATATGTACCTCGAAGTAATTTGTACGACGTACTGAGTTGGTTCACCCATTACCGTTCGCGGACGATTTCATTTTTTGTATTTTGTAAATAAATTGTATGGGAGATCGGGAGTACTAATAAATATTACGAAAATTGTATGTTTTTCATTGAAACCAAATGTCCGGACGTCCATGTAAAATTCATGGCATAGAATCACAAAGTTTGCTTTGTTGGTATCACGGAGCATGATTTTTACGTGAATTTTTCATTACCTGCGCTCTATGCCAGTAATTTTAAAACATTTAACAGTTTTGAAAAATAAATGACGTAAGTTATTGAATATGATAAATATAGTTTGTTAACAAAGCCTGGACTCTAACAACATAATTATCTATCTGCGGCCGGGTTGCTTTTAAAGCATCCATCACGTTTTGACAAAATGCGAGTGGGAGCGCTGTCGCTCCCACTCGCATTTAGTTCATCGCAATTAGTTCAGCATCTGTATGCTTTGTCACTTATTTATCACGTGATAAACGCAACCATCACAGGCCCGCTTATATCCTGTGAGAAATCTCCGAAGTGGCGATACACCTAGTATATAGGCATTTTGACAACCCGCTCACGTTAACTTTGTGTCTCATTTATACGTTACGCCATATACAGCATGTATATTTGATATAACCGCAAACTTTACGGGGTCTTAGTATAGGCACTTATATACTGTATATTGATCAGTAAATTATTTAAAAATCAAAAAAAAAAAAACCATATAAAATAATTCAGAACGCAATGTATTTGTTTCTTGTTGTTTGTTGACGTGATGTCACAACTGTCACTTAGTAATAACTACGCCATACATTGCTGCTCAGAAAATTTTCAAAAATTAACGCTATGGCAGTTAACGCTAAATTAATATTTTTTATAAATATCAATTTCTAGCACTTAAATCTCCGTCTGGCTTCAATTTGCGGTTATATCAAATATACACGCTGTATATCAGGCGCAAATTTTTTTTCTTATAGAACAGTACAAGAAATTGCTCGAACCCAAAGCAATAAGCAAAGCAAAGCATAAGTCGGCAATCCAGAGGGCCTCTACTCTAATATCGTCAGGTAACCAACACTCAATAAGTAGCAAATACTAACTTAAAAAAACCTCGTATCTCAGTGTCAACCTACTCACTAGATACGAGGTTTTGAAGAGCAGTAACAGAAAGTTTAGAAATTATTGAACCCTGTTTTATTAGGGTGCGTAACGGTCGCTATAATAACTTATGATATAAATATAATATTGGGCGGTAAAACGATCAAGGGATATAATAACATTTGTGATAATTTCATACATCATAATATCATACAGTATAATGATCATTTGATATAATACGTTTAAAAGCTCAATACCTACTCAAATTGCTCAAACATAAAAGTAAAGCTGTTACAGAGTCATGGTTAGGTACGACGACGAGCGAAGCGAGGAGTGTTAGTTTATCTTGCGAATGTAAACGTTATATCAAAAGTCTTTTATACTAATTGAAATTATACCCAATGAAATTATACTTATTGTTGTTATATCGAAGGAAACATTATATCAAAAGTTGTCATATCTAGTGAAATTATACCAACGTTGTTACATCCATCATTACACACCCGTATTCTTAGGTAGGTATTAAAAATATTGTAATTTTCAGTCCAAGAAGTTCAAATACACTTTAAAGTAGAAATAATCGGAGAATAGTCATCCAATATTGAACCATTGAAACAAAAATCAAAGCACAAAGAAATAATGCAATGTGTAACCTGGCGGCCGAAACCGGGAATCGAACCGGTACCTCTGGATGTTTCACAAATTTTTTCATCCAATTAGTTCAACTGGTTGAAATTTACACAGATAGCTGAACATATTGGAGTAGAGTACTGCCGGGTACGATCGTGGAATGTCACTTTATTAGGGTTCCGTACCCAAAGGGTAAAAACGGGACCCTAATACTGAGACTTCGCTGTCCGTCCGTCCGTCCATCCGTCCGTCCGTCCGTCTGTCACCAGGCTGTATCTTATGAACGGTGATAGCAAGACTGTTAAAATTTTCACAGATGATGATGCCGCTATAACAACAAATACTAAAAATAAAATAAAATTAATATTTAAGGGGGGCTCCCATACAACAAACTTGTTTTATGGTACCTACGGAACCCTTCATGCACGAGTTGGACTCGCACTTGCCCAATTTTTTTATCTCTAATCGAAAACATCTCGTATATTAATGACAGCTAAGGCGATATAATTATCTGAGATAAACCAGCCCGTCCATCACAACTTGGCTTTGCGACTCTTGTCGCGCGACATAGCATCGCCCGTCACTCTCTCACAATACTGCACAGAAAGAAACAGGTAATTATCTCGCGCGAGAAAGTGTCGCGTGCCACAGCAACTGTTGTGCTAGAGGTGCTGGGACATCACTTACTCGGCGATATAAAAAAAAGACAATTTTTTTTTTTTTCAATCTCAGTACAAATCTTGATCTTATTGATCTTATGAACTTTGGTATTGTCATTCAGTCACCTACTTGAATTTGGTGTTTTTTAATTTGGCATTCTATGCTGTAGTGTGTAGGATTTGGCAGTTTTCGATGCTTTAGTATCTTATAATATCCAGGAATCGTAAAATGCGAGCAAAATCTATTAAAATGACGTATGACAACCAGTGTGGCCCTGGCAATGAATTTTGCGCGCAATTTACGCACCTTGAAAATATCGTGCGGTTAGTTAGTGAAACATTTACGATATTGGAAAATCACAACTAAATCTAAGCTTTGAAAATCTTAATTATATGGATATGACATGCTCTAGTACATTGTTGTAGAGGCTGTAAAGTAAGCAATAGATTAACAAGTAAATTTCGAAGGCCGACCCGCAGGGGAGGCCTTCGATAGTACGAGTTAATCTATTGCACTTTCAGCCGAGACTTAAAATAGTGCTTTTCACGACACGACGAAATATATTATAATACAAGTTTTTCATATTGGTCATTAAACTCGGCGCCTTGTTGCAGGCTCATTGTTGTAAAAATCAGGGCTATTATAAACATAAAGCTGATCGTGTCCCCAGATTCAAACGACATAAAGACGATTTTCAACCCAGTTATGAAGAAATAACAAAAATATTCAAACTTACCTCACTTCCAACTTAATTTAGAGTTTAGACATTTAAATATTTAGTCTAGGTTATACTCAGGTAAACAACCCTACCATACATTATACACTGAAGGGTCATTCTAACGGTACGCAATATTAACATACGTTCCTAATAATTATATAATATTTCGTGAGTCAATGTGAACATTATTAAATTAATCACATTATCACATTACAAAACCAATTTTAATATTTACTAAACAATACATTTTGTTTTTTTTTTTAAATATGGCCGGCTAACCCGTAGCGCATGCGCGCTTCGCATCTCATCGCAATGGAGTCATAGCTTTTCAGGCGAATAAAAAAAAAACTCAATATTTATATAGGTGATTAAAAGTGTTTATTTGTTGAAAACTGTTTATTTGTTGAGAAATTAGTAATTGTAGAAATTAGGAAATTGTTTTACGCCCCATAACTAATTTTAAAATATAAATGTTCATGATCTTCAGAGTAAAACCTTTTTTAACAAAAACTTATTAAAAAGTAAACCTGAGGAGTATTATCTTACTTAAGAAAATAAAGTCGTTTGTGGGTATTTATAAGTTTAAGAAAAAAATACACCTCATAAATGACGCATTCTCATTGGTCAATTTAATTTGACATGCAGCAGACGATTAAGCTTTGATTGGTTAAATTGTCGTTTAAGCCGGCCGAGAAAATTAGTCTGAAATATTTTCTAAAAAGTCGTATCTTACTATGAAATTCAAGTGTAGATACGAACTGTTACCGTAAGGTCTAACATTGTTGTCGTGTTGGGAGCTAACATAGATATACAGTTTACAAATGAACATATATAAGCAGTTTTGTGTACTGGATTCAGGTAATCTATAACCACATTTTCGAGCAGTGTCGTGAAAAATAATTATGTTTCATGATATACCATAATTTGGGTCACACATGAAAACGTAAATATATTTCACAGGATATTTCACGTTTCTCTATAATCCCTTATCTTTATTTTCTTGGTAAATACTTTATTTTTGTCCGGCTGCCGTGTCAATCCTATCTCATGTATCTCAAAAAACATAGTTTTGAGAAAAAGCAGTTTAAAGTTTTTTTTCGTAAATTGTTGATAATTCAACGATATCATGAAATAATTAAAAAATATATATTTTGATATATCAGTGAAAGGCTAATGCATATTTTCTGTGTTGAAAATATTTTTATATGTGTATATTTATTTATTTATGAGCTCTAACAGAGTTAGGCGTGACAGGCTCGCCATGCTAAGCCTGTCATGCAACAATCTGTATCTAAAGATACATGACTTAGGCATATCAGGGGGCCTATGATGGTTGCGTTTATCACGTGATAAATAAGTGACAAAGCATCTGTCACTCACACTCGCAATATGTCAAAACGTGACGGATTCTTTATCACTTATTTATCGCGTGATAAAAGCAACCATCATAGGGCCCCAGGGCGTGAAATGCGAATTATATTTATAAAGCTGCTGCTGGCTGCATGGTATAATTTTATTATAATGTCATAACAAGGAAGTGGGCAGGCCAGTAGAAATATTTTTACCTAAGTAGGTACTTATTAAAAGAGAAAAAAAAACTCGTGCTATTCATAAAAAAAACGTATATATTTTGTTTCAGAACGATAACATTAATTATTAATTGAAATTATTCAGGTACGAAAGAAAATATACATAGAAACGAAAATAGATAACTTTCATCAAAAACACAACAAAATAATTTCTTATTTTTAATAAAGCAGATTAGAAACGTCTGCTAACGTAAACCAAATGTTTAAAATGAACCGAAAAAAAAAATCTTATTAAATGAATAAACATAATCATATTGTAAGTCTTTTCATATGGGTGCAAACAAATAAAAAAACCGGCCAAGTGCGAGTCGGACTCGCGCACCGAGGGTTCCGTACAAACCAAATCAATTTAATACCTCTACGCGTTTATGAGGAAATGGGTAGTAAGTTTAAAATTATTAAAAAAATATATATTATGTGATGTAACTAAAAATTTATGGTTTTCGTAATTTTTCCTTTATCTATGCTATAAGACGTTGCTTCGTACCAAATTTCAAGATTCTGAGTTCACGGGAAGCACCCTGTAGGTTTTGATTCCCTTGCAAGTGTCGAAAATTTGCGGCATAAACGGCTGTATCTTTTGATTGCGTTGGCTTAGAAGTTTGATTTTTTCACAGCTTCAAGGGACAGTAGACCTGAGTAATTGATATAAATTTCAGCTTCATACCTTCACGCGTTCCTGAGAAAAAGGGTCTTGACAGACGGACGGACGGACGGACAGACGGACAACAAAGTGATCCTATAAGGGTTCCGTTTTTTCCTTTTGAGGTACGGAACCCTAAAAATGATAAAAAATGTAACATACATTTATCAAAAAAAGTCACATTTATTTTTTTGAACATGTTGTAAATATCAAATATATGACTACTAGCGCCATCTGTGGCACATTAGGTAAACCATACTTTAAAACAATAAATGTCAGTTGCAAACTGCATGCGCAGATAAAACGTTGTTTTATTTTAGGTTATGGGATCAGTATCGCTTAATTGTGGATTAAGTACTAGTTATTGTCAGAATTATCAGTGTGATGGACAATAGACTAACTGTTTCGCGATCGATCGGACTAATATCCAAGTGAAGTGAAATAAGACTTTATAAATTGCCGTTTGAACTGACCGTTATGGCTAGCTCGAGTTATTTGGTTAGTGTACCCAAATTACGGGGTCGCGAGAATTACTGTGAGTGGAGTTTCGCCGCGGAGAATTTTTTGATATTGGAAGGAATGGCTAAGTGTATAAAACCAGAGCCTAACCAAGCACCAGCAGCCGCAGATGATGCGCAAACAAAGGCCAAACTTATTTTAACAATTGACCCATCTATCTATGTACACATTAAAAACGTCAGTACATCGAAAGAATTATGGGAAAAGTTAAGGACGCTCTTTGATGACTCAGGATTTACAAGGAGAATCAGTCTACTGAGAAATCTTATATCTGTCTGTGCGTCTTGAGAATTGCACCTCGATGACATCCTACGTTACTCAGATTGTCGAAGCGGGTCAAAAACTGGCGGGTACGGGCTTCGCTATAAGTGATGAATGGATAGGATCCATCATGCTTGCAGGATTGACTGAAAAATATATGCCAATGATAATGGCGATCGAACATTCGGGCATCGCCATTACAACGGACGCCATTAAGTCTAAATTGATGGACATGGAACCGGAAACAAATGAAGTTAACAACGCTTTAGCATGTTTTCGCAATCAGAATAGCCCACATACAAAAAAATACAAGTCTATGGCTAGAAAAAATGGCGCGGGTGAGCAGAAATCGACACCTGTCAAAGGAAAGCAGAATGTCAAATGCTACTCATGTAAACAATATGGACATTATCGTAATCAGTGTGAAACGAATTATTCTTCTAAGAAGACGAATGAGAAAGAAAGTAAATTCACGAATGCGTTTAGTGCCGTATTCTTTAATGGAAATTTTCATAAAAATGAATGGTACGTCGACTCGGGCGCAAGTTCCCATTTGACAGCGAATCAACATTGGGTGATCGACGCGTGTTATTCTGGTTTCGCAAAAGAAATTCTTGTCGCTAATCAGGATTCAGTACCCGTTGTATGTTGCGGCAATATAAAAATCAAAACGTCAACTGAAAATTGCGATTTTAATGTAACTGTTGAAAACGTGTTGTGTGTTCCCAGTCTGAGAACTAACCTCTTATCAGTAAGTCAGTTGATAAGCCAGGGCAACAAGGTGCATTTCACTAGCAATGGATGTGAAATATTGAATAAGCAGAATGTTTTAGTAGCAACAGCATCACTAATAAATGGAGTGTATAAACTGGATATGCCTACTTGTTTATTGGCTTCAGTGGTGGAGTCTCCAGAGCTTTGGCACCGTAGATTGGGACATGTTAACAGTAATAACATGAATAAAATGCAGACTGCTGTAGAAGGAGTGATGTTGAACAACTGGGCTGATATTAGCAAGAGGAATTGCGTTGTGTGCTGTGAAGGAAAGCAAAGTCGTTTGCCTTTTGCTCATGAAGGCAACAGGAGTACTGAGCTGTTAAACATAGTGCACTGTGACATCTGTGGACCCATGGAAGATGTTTCTCTTGGAGGATCAAGGTATTTTCTCCTGTTTGTTGACGACTACAGCCGCATGACATATGTTTATTTCTTAAAAAATAAAAGTGAAGCTTTTGAATGTTTCAAAGAATATAAAGCAAAAGTAGAGAATTTGACCTCAAGTAAAATAAAGATTCTCAGAAGCGATAATGGCAAAGAATTCTGCAATAATAATTTTGGTAATTATTTAAAGAAAATGGGAATAACGCATCAAAAAACAAACCCATATACGCCTGAACAAAATGGGCTTTGTGAGCGCATGAATAGATCAGTTGTAGAGAAAGCCAGATGTCTTTTGATTGAAGCCAAACTTGGTAAAGAGTTTTGGGCTGAGGCCATTAATACTGCTGTCTATTTACAGAATCGCATTGTAAAAACTGGACTGATTAATTGTACACCATATGAGCTGTGGACGGGCAAGAAGCCAGATCTAAACCATATCAGAATATTTGGAAGCATTGTCATGAAACATATACCCAAGGAGAAAAGGCATAAATGGGACAAAAAATCTGAAAGATGTATTTTAATAGGTTTTCCTGAGGATGTAAAAGGATACAGATTGTATGATCCAGTGAGACGAGCAATCACAACCAGTCGTGATGTTATTATCATGGAAAACAATCCTTACCAGGAGAATACTATTGAGGTGGTTGATGTCGAACTAGTATGCCAGGATGAAGTGGGAGACCAGTCAAGCAGCGGCAGTCAACTCAACTCAGTATGCCAGGATCCAGTGGGAGAACAGTCAAGCAGCAGCAGCCAACACGACTCAGTATGCCAGAATCCAGAAGGAGATCAGTCAGGCAGTGTCAGTCAACTTGACGACTCGTTTGCTTCTGTCGAGAGCATTAACAATGCTGATGAAACTTATTTGCCAACTCAGAATATGTCGTCTGACGAAGACTTACATACAGAAGTCAAAGAAAAAGTCATACCAACAAGGGTAAGAAAAGTACCTGATAGATATGGCTTCATGTGTGCAGAGCAGTGTGAATCTGATACCCAAGAGCTCACCTTAGAAGAGGTGCTGCAGGGGCCGGAGAAGGAGTATTGGGAACAGGCTGTTAAAGAAGAATTACAAAGCTTCGAAGACAACAGCGCTTGGGAAGTGGTAGATGCTCCAAATAACGGTACTATTGTTAAGTGCAAGTGGGTGTTAAAAAAAAAATATGCAAGTGATAATAGTGTGCGCTATCGGGCAAGGCTTGTGGCTAAAGGGTGTACACAAAAGTTTGGTGTTGATTATGAACAGACATTCTCACCGGTAGTGAGGTATACAACATTGAGGTTACTGTTTGCATTGTCTGTGCAATTAGATTTAGATGTTATTCACCTGGATGTGAAAACTGCATTTTTAAATGGGGACCTGGAGGAGACCATATATATGCAAAAACCAATGGGTTTTGTTTGTACGGATGAAAAAAAGGTTCTGAAACTTAAAAAAGCTATATATGGGCTCAAACAGGCATCCCGGGCATGGCACAAAAAGGTGGATAACTGCATGATAGCCGATGGATATATTAAATCTAAATATGAACCTTGTTTGTATACGAAAATTGTTGATGGTAAACAAACCATAGTAACTTTATATGTTGATGATTTCTTTGTTTTTTCAAATGACAAACATGAAATGAGTCATCTTAAACACATGTTAAGTAATAATTTCGATATCAAAGACTTAGGCTGTGTAAAGGAATGTCTTGGTATGGTAGTTAATTTTAATAAACAGAATAATACTGTTACTTTAAGTCAAGAAAAGTACATTGATTTGTTACTAAATAGATTCAACATGACAGAATGTAAGACTGTTAATACTCCAATGGAGGTAAATTTAAAGAGTAAGAAAGAAAATGTTTCTCAATGTAACAATCCTTATCAACAGCTTATTGGGAGTCTGATGTATTTGGCTGTCCTTACACGACCTGAATAGCATATTCAGTATCATATCTCAGTCAATTTAATAATTGTCATACAGAAGAACAATGGGCTTACGCTAAGAGAATATTAAAATATCTAAAGAAAACTAAAGATGTAGGTTTGAAATATTGTAAACATATAAAAAATAACATAGAGGGTTATGTAGATGCAGATTGGGGTAGCGACAGTAATGATAGGAGATCATGTAAAGGTTTCTGTTTTACTTTGTCAGGAACTGCCATTTCATGGAATTGTAGTAAACAAAAATGTATTGCACTGTCAAGCACAGAGGCTGAATATGTATCGATTTCAGAAGCATGCAAAGAGGCAGTATATTTGCGAAATTTACAGTTTGAAATTACCAAGAAAATGTATAAAATAAGTTTATTTAACGACAGCCAGAGTGCTCAAAAACTATTAGTAAATCCTATATTTCACAACAGAACTAAACATATTGATGTAAAGTATCATTTCTGCAGAGACATGATTAATAAAAATATTGTTCAAGTTTATTATTTATGTACATCAGAGATGCCTGCAGACTTACTCACAAAGAGCTTAGGAATGTCAAAGCATTATAAATTCATGAATGCTTTAGGTATAATTAAAGTGTAACTTATGTTATGTCATTCTGTTACTTTGTTTAGTAGTCATATTTTGAGTGGGAGTGTTGTAAATATCAAATATATGACTACTAGCGCCATCTGTGGCACATTAGGTAAACCATACTTTAAAACAATAAATGTCAGTTGCAAACTGCATGCGCAGATAAAACGTTGTTTTATTTTAGAACAAACAAGGAAAATTACCTACCCAACCCAGCTACAAAGTGGCAGTTCCAGAGCAGTTTGTGGTGCGCCTGCGAGCTGAGCCGGCGGCGGTCCTGGGTTCAAGTCCCGGCCGGGGCGGGTGTTAGTGTGATGGGTTCGAATGTTTGTTCCCGGGTCGGAGATGCTATCTTTATATTATTATATGTATTTGAATATTATGTGTATCCTCGTCTATTTAGTACCGGGGCTTTGCTTGGTTTGTGGCTGTATCGATCTGATCCCAAAGGCACAAGATAAGGCACATCGCGGTTTTCAGCGTCAAAAAACGAACTTATACTGAATATAAATTTAACTTAATGAAACGAACTTATAATTAATATAAATTTAACCTAATGATATTAAACTTACATACATTTTTCAATCACGATCGCAGGATTATCATTATTTTCATTTTAAACCCGCGGTGTTACACGGGCCATGCCGATCACCGGTTATGGGTGCTAGACGATGGCTAATACGTAGTTACTTGTATAGATAAATAATTATATACTTAATTACATGCAAAAACCATGACCCAGGCATGAGTATTCGATTTCATCACATCACACAACTGCAACTGCACTACGGACTGCGTCAAAAAAAAGTGCACAAACTACTAATTAACTAAACGAAAACTGCTTTAACAATTATTTTGTGACACCGCGTAATGACCGTGATCGCTTGCTACACGAAACTAAACACTAATTCGTCGCCGATACAGGTCAGAGCGGGGGCGGAAGAAAGAGACGGGTAGAGAAAAAAAATTGGGCAAGTGCGAGGCCGACTCGCGCATGAAGGGTTCCGTACCTATACATATATATAATCTATAACAAGTTTGTTGTATGGGAGCCCCCCTTATTTATTTATTTTATTTTATTTTTAGTATTTGTTGTTATAGCGGCAATAGAAATACATCATCTGTGAAAATTTCAACTGTCTAGCTATCACCGTTGTTGAGATACAGCCTGGTGACAGACGGACGGACGGACGGACGGACGGACGGACGGACGGACAGCGAAGTCTCAGTAATAGGGTCCCGTTTTTACCCTTTGGGTACGGAACCCTAAAAACTGCGCGCGCGACGAGTGACAAGCAGGATCACGCGCAATCCAGTCGCGGCTAAATCGTGTATCTTAAGTTACCTGATATAAAATTTGCGCTACGTTTACAAACCTTGTCACGCCTAATTGATGTAACTTAAGATACAGTATTTAAGCATAATTTACCATGGCAAAATCACAGTTACATGAGTTGTGTGACAGGCCCGTACAGGAAAAATAGGTTAGATAAATTAAAAAACCTGGTATGTGGGTCCATAGAGGTACTCGAAAAAATACGATTTAGAGCTGTTACGCGTATCTCATGTATGTTAAGATACATGAGATAGGATTGACACGGCAGCTCTAAGTCGAATACTTAAATACAATTGTTATCACGACAGTCAAAATAACTATAGCAAAGTCGTAAAGCTCACCCGGTATTCCTGTTGGATAATCCCATTTCGAAAAATTGCTATTTCAATCGCTACCCACATTCGCACTATAAAACCCATCTTTGCACGTCAGTGCTAAACCTCAAAGTCTCGTTTGACCAACACCGATCAAAAGAATGGGGCTGTCACCCTCCGAGACAGCTCGACGTGAATGCTTGCCAACCCTACGAGTGACATGTAACGGCTCTGAACAATGCGAATCAATCTGTGGCTCTTTGGAGCGAGCATTGTCAGTAGCGAGCGGGTTGAGGCTTCTTTCTCTTGTTTTCAGTTTTGAATGGCGGTTTGTGCAGGTGTTGGTTTATCTGAGTGATATGCGGTGTATTTTAATATGACATAGTAGCTGAGGAGCTATGCAGTAGTGTTTTGTTTGGGGTTAGTTAGGGTTCTCTCCAATAATCATTATTTGTACAAGATGAGGACGAATAGAATGTTCAGTTTTTCTTTAACTTGTATGTAACTATGTTTGTTCGGGTTTTATCTTGCAACTCAATTTTGAAGCAGATACCTTCAACCGATTGAGCTGCATTCTGCATACCTACTTAACTTTGATTAATGATGACAATACTTATTGTATTAGACCATATGGCTGGTTTAATGATGGAGCCGGAAGGAGACCCTAGAAACTTTGTAATAGATAAAGTGATCCTACCGAGTTTGGGTCCTTTATAATTGTCTCAGTGAGCAATTGATGGATGTTCAAAGAAGAGTACAGTCCGCTATAAAAGCTTGTCACGAAAATGAATTTTTTGACAGAAACTTACTTTAATAAGACTAAGAAAAATCTATGCCGTCAAGATACATCTGAATTTTGTAATACATCAAGTATTGTACCCATTTTCTGCTGTTTTGGCCCTTTGGTTACATGGTAAATCTGTCAGTTCAATTTGAATAAAAATATGATTTCCAATGAACGAGCAGTCGAAGATTACATAGACACATCTGATAGAGTCATGCCAACAAAATTCATATTTTTTATTCCCAACAAAGACTTTAACTGGAACATGAACGGATAAGTATAATAAAGAAAACTATTATAAGGGTAAAGAGTGAGTGATATCAAGACTTATCTTTGTAACAAATGATGGACAAACGTAATAAGTAACAATGAAAAGGAGTAAGGAGTAAGGAAAAATTAGTCTGCAAATTTGATTTTTCACAATTTCGACGCAACACATCCAAATACGTAAACACGAAGGCTATATGATTTATGACCCGTAACCTGAAATAAGCTCCAAATTACACCATAAGCCCGCAACAAGCCGAATCAATGTACAACATTTGTCAACACAATCATCGCATAACAGAACACGCGACAAAATCAAATTAGGCCTCAGAGCGGGCCATTTTGCGTACAAAGCGATTCCGACTTACTTATCACATTATACAAGCACCCAAAACGATTTTGAGACGAAAAAATGGCTCTTTCCAAGGCGAACCAATCTCGGAAATTATATTCCCTTATAATCCTCTAAGTACAATATTTTCTTTTCGGAATGAAATCCAGATTGTTCGCAGGCCGGCTGTCATAGAAATGGTGTTGCTTTTACATCGGTTGTCATTAACCAAGGCCATATTTTACTGTTTTATTCAAATAGGGTGTATAAATGTGATCTTTTTATTATTATTTGGGTTCATCTCACTCGTTTTGAAACGTTTGTACATTCAAACCTCATTCCATTTCCATTCCATGAAGATTTTCAGGTATCAGTGTCAACGACAATTTGGTAGGTACTCACTACGAATCGACAAATTCTAATACACCTAAGTATATTGGCTTGCGTTGATATTTTGTTTGCAGTAGGTACGAATGAGAACCTTACTCTATACTTCATCCACGAGACGTTTTTGTAAGTATTACGGTCCTACACCACAGAAAATACGATACGCTTGTATTATTATCACTCTGTTGTTCGTCTGTTTACCTTTTTCTTTAAGTGAGTTAAAATAAATTCAATGTGAGTTAAAAATTTAGTGCAAGTTTGATACACAAAAGATTAGTAATTTTCTTTTAGTTTCGTATTTAGTATATTCAGCATCAAAAGTATAATCGAGAACAGTTTAGTTTAGTTTAAAATGTAATTTAGGTATCTTCAAGGTAAGAGTGAATAGGTTATTTTACTGTCACTTTCCATCAGGTGATAGTGAGGTAAATCACCGTCTTTAGACGAGGCAGGTCATCCTCGTTTTGAGTAAATTTCGAGCTAAGTCATGTTCTTGGTTCGTCACCTTCTCGACAGATCAACTTCGCTTCCTGACAATTTCGAAGGACGTCATGACTGTCCTCGCCTAGTCAGTTTCTTAGTAGGTCAACTTCGTTTCGTGTCAATTTCGAGCAACGTCATGTTCTCAGCTGGTCATCTTCGTTTCGTGTCAATTTCGAGAGACGTCATGTTCTCTGCTAGTCACCTTCTCAGTAGGTCACCTTCTCAGCAGGTCATCTTCGCTTCCTGTCAATTTCAAATATATCATGTTCTTAGCTAGTCAATTTCTTAGTAGGTCATCTTCGTTTACAACTTCAATTTTATTTTGTATTAAAGATATTTAAGCGTTTAAGACTTTATACAGCCTTTATAAGCCTGTCCTTGTCGATTTCATTCTCTGTTCCTGCTAATATTTATTAATAAAATTACAGCTTTCCCGTATAAAAAATAAGGTGTTACTAAAGTAAATAGCATAAGATTAGTTACAAGCCCAGAGAATCTTGTTGAATTAGATTTATTTACATGATGACTAACCTAGAAAATGACGTCCTGCGAAATAGACCCACTAAGAAGATAACTAAACTAGAAAATGACTTCCTGGGAAATAGACCTACTTATGACTAACCCAGAAAGAATCATCCTTCGAAATAGACGTAAAACAAACATGACGTTTCACTACATTGACTTTCCACGAAAACGACCTGCCTCGCCTAAAGGAATCGCCTGTCAGTTTGTGAATAAAAATAAAAGTTTATTTCTATTAAACAATAAAACGGCATATTTACAAAATTGACAGATACTTTTGATGCTGTCAATTGCTGCACATACCAGAATAGTGTGCGTCGTCTCTTAAAATTTGTATTTATTTGTATCGGCTAGCGGCGTTGAATACTAAAAAAGCGGAGTGGATGACACGTAGCCAAACTCCAATTTAGGCTAAAATATTATGAACATAAACTCTTTGAGTGTACCCAGTTCGTGAGGAAATGAAGGTTAACTTATTTCCCTTGTTATTTATCTAGATTTTTTTGTAGTGTAATACAGAAAGTGAACTCCTTCCTTCTCTCTCAGGACCCCTGAGAGAGAAGGAAGCCCCTTTTACTCTTGTCAAAGGATGACCTGCACCTGCGGTCTACCAGTAAAGTAGGTTAGGTTGGGTTAGAACTGCGGCCACCAGGCGCAAGGTGCCTTGCAACTTTTAGGGATATAGATAATAAGGTTTAGTAAATTTAAAAATATTGTAATAAATATTTAGCAGTCTAAATAAATTAGGCATATAAAATTATTGAGAACTCAGTTTTAAGAAATTAGGTAATAGTTATGAAAATTCGGAATTGCAAGATTAGGGTTAGGAATAATAAAATTGAATACAAATTCCGGTTAGTAATCTTAGGGCCTTAGCACACTTGCGATTTGCAAGCGTATTTTCTATACAAATAAGCGACGCGGCGAACACGCTGCGCGATCGCCTTAATACACGCGGCGAACACGCTGCGCGATCACCTTCATACAAAATACGCTCGCAAATCGCAAGTGTGATAAGGCCCTTAGGGTTAGCATAATTAGAGCAAACGAAATTAGGGCGAAAGGTTTTCGGGCTAACGGAGGCAAACCCAAAAATAGTTATGCAAGAGGGAATACAGGTGCTTGATTGCTCCAAGTAATTTATGTGACCTACAAAAATATAACCGAGAAACCCAACACCCGTATCTTAAAGGAAAAACAACTCCACATTGACAAAATAAACGTATTTCACAAATTCTAATCATTACAATATTTTCCTTGACAATTCTAATCAGACTCATTTATCAAAGAATAAAAAACGACGCACATTAATTACAATCAAATCAAACAATTGTTCCGAATCCAAACAAAACAATCTCACAAACGACAGTTGTTCAGCTAATAACAACATCACAAACGCTCACTTTAGTCTTCCATTTGAATTACTTACAATTCGGACTTTAAACGAAAGATTCAAGTTTTATTTTAGAGTTTAGTTGTATGGTGAAATAGGAGGTTTGGAAGTTAACGGTCGATTAGTACAAATTGCTTTGTATAGGGACAGGCTTATCTAGTTCTGTTGAGCCTCGGGCTTTCTCGAATAAGGCTTTGAATGGATCTCCGATTGTCTTTGTATTTCATTTACGTACGGAACTGTATGCTTAATACGACTGACGTGTTCATCCATTTTGTAAGCGGTTCTATCGACGATGTGTGTTTGCATTACACTGGATGCAGTATTGATGTGGTTCAGTTTGAGGTTTTGAGTCTATCGCTCTTATTTTGGGCGATTTAACAAATCTGTTTAATTTTTCTTACTTTTTGCATTTGGAGAAGAATCTGCGTTGTGAGAAAAGTTTCATGATATTTTTTATACTATTATTCATTTTTCCATCACGTTTGTGCTCAAACGGAGCGTAAGTGGAATCCGAAAATATGAGACACTTTTTTTGTAGTAAAATCAAAAGTGCCCATTATTCCGAACAGGGACAACCTAAATTTTCTCTAAATGCAAAAAACAAGAAAATTAACAACGATTCAGGAAAATTCCCATTTAGTTATTTGGACCAAGTCACAGACATCTTCCATGGGGAATTCAAGTGTCAAAATGATCATCGTTCGAACGAAAAGGATGAACAATGAATTCCCGTAATTCAAAGAAGCCCCTGTAAATATAACTGACAAAAAGACAAACCTAGCACACTAGCTTATATTCAGAAGGCTAAGTCATACAAAACGTTACTAACTTCATCATAGATTGTAATTATGATGTGACATGATATTTCTCAAGCTTTATTGAAACGAAAGTAAACAAACGTCGTTTATATCATAGTCAATAGTCATTCGTCTTAAATTATCCGTAATATCTATCGCTTAGCTCAGGGTAAATATGGCATCGCTCAATCCGATCGCGGCTCCAAATCATCAACACATTATGGTTGAGTAAATCCGTTTTGGAAACTGTTTGCTTATCAAGAGGGATATAAACGATTGATCCATATGAAAACCCTGTAACTGACAGTTCCTGTAAAGTAAAGAGTTTTAATTTACGAGTGACCATCGGATTTAGAGAGAAATGGAGCCGATATTAACATTAAAATGTAATTTATACTCATCATATCATAATGAGTGTATTCAATTTGCAATTTTAGTGTTACAGTCAAGGTTAAAGTCAGAAGAATACCTATACAAAGACCTGATTTGTGTAGGCATTATTATAAGGCTGGCAGGTTATCTTCATCTGTTCGTATAATTATCCTGTCTGAATTCACGTAATACATTTTATCCACATCATCATTTTATCAGCACGCTAGCATATTACGCAGTATTGAAAGAAAAGAGATATACAGTATTTGTCGCACAATAAATTAAAGAGTCACGTGTCATATTGGGGCTAGAAGTACAAGTGTTTGTTCCGTATGACGTTGTTAAAAATATTCTGTAGCAGGACAAGTAGAAGCCAAATGCTATGCTGTTTCATGTTCGAACATTTCCAGCGAATATAAAATCCAGAAGCTGCAGCTGTTAAAATAGCCCTCGAGTTTCACTTGTCTCATTCGTTTTTATGCGGTCGTTTGATCTCTGATTTGATGATTTCACCCAAAACTGAACGCTTATTCTAAGAGCTCACAAACTATACATCTGTACAGTGCTTCAGTGATTTATGGAATCTTCAACAAACGAAATCCAAGATTATTTACCACGTTTTGAAAGTGAATAGTACCAGGCGACTATTCGAAAGGCCGATCTGCGATGATGTTGCGATTTCAACATAAGATGGCTTTAGCGCGGCGGCTGATTCTGTTTGCTAATGGGCTTGAGGATATTTGGACTCCAGGAATGTAAAGTCATTGTATTTGTTGACGGTAATTCATTTTTAAAAAATTGTTTGAATACCTACTTAAATATTTATGGATACCGTACTTCTCATTGGTCAATTTAATTTGATATAGCAACAGACGATTCGTTCTGATTGGTTCGATTTTGTAAACGTTTTCTAAAAAAGACATTGTTATCGTGTTTGCTAGGCTCATAGATGGACAGTTTTCAAATGTAGGTACAACGATAGGTACGCAGTTTAGAGTACAGCATTAAGACCAATGATTACATTTTCCAGCTATCTCGTAAAGCTTAAAATTAGGGTGTAGTAAATAACTGTTAGATATTCAGACCCGGATACATAATCAGACCACGCGCTGGTCTGTACTAATCACGAAAAGAAAATAAAAACCTTATTTTAATTATAATTAAAGCAAAACACACATAAATGCGTACCCAATCCTCCGCTATCACGCACGGTAATTATTTCACGTTAATTTTAATGATACATTACCCGAAAACGGACCAACAAAAAACCGACACAAAAGTTTCACCGGATACTGTGGCTTCCAAAAAATTCGGGACCGACATTAAATTGTGGGATTTAGAAAATGAAAGGGGAAATTTAAAAATGTGAAACGAAAAGTTGGCAAGAGGCGAGGAAGCGGTTGCCCAGCGGTTGGGCGTGCATGCGGAAATGGCTCCTTGGGGAGTATGTGGTTTTAGGTCCGTTCAGCTGTGTGGAAAGGGCTTAATGATGTAACATGAGCGTACTGGTATATGCATTGCATACATTACAAAAAACATGGCGAACTTATGCGTGTTCATTGTCCGCGTATTTTTGACCGTAGTTGGGTAAAAATGTATACTATAACCGTCTTTTGAGGTCCAGCTATCCTTGTGCCAATTGATTAAAAACCGTTCATCTAGACAATTAGTTTTTTACCATCAGATGGCACTGCATAGCTGGTCGGCTGGAATCGCCAGACGCGAGTATTTCGTCGTCATAAATAATTTGTTATTTTAATGTCTTGAACCATATCATAATTTGTTTATGTGTAATAAGTAGAGAATGGAACAAGACTTGCGTGACAAAGTTAGGTGGCAAACAATGACAAACCAACATGTATTAACGGAATGTGCGCGGAACGAACGCGAAGGCCAAGCGCTGTTAGTCGAACTAAATCATAATAGGTTAGATATAGGTGTATTTTGGCTGCGCCCAACTCAGCAGAGGCTAAAGTTGTATACACTTTTGTACTAAATTATTTAAGTGAGTACGCGGATAGCCCGTAAATTATAAGATATGTATAAGTAGGTTAAGTTACGATGGGGCTGACATAATCATTAAGGATTAAATGCCCCTAAACAATAAAGAGCAAGGCTCTGTGTTTTATAAATTCCCAAGTCCTGTTTACTGTAAACTATTTTTCAGACTTAAGAGTCCGCAGCAAGGTCCGCTCAACTCCGCGTTGAGATCGCGCGCTTACGCTTTAAAATGTTGTTGTTTCACCTAGAGGAAGACAGGGCGCTAGCAGTAAAGCGAGAGAGATATGATAAGGGCGGTGCTTACCGCCGCCCCCCCGGACCGTTCCCCGCGCTAGAGTAATTCGCTGCAGTTTTGCAACAATTTTTTGTAATTTATTTTAAGGTTTTCGTAGTTACGCTCTCATTTTAAAACTACGAGATCAATTTTGATAAATCTTTTTTCTTATCAAACTGCATAGTTTAATCGACACCGGAAATAGGTTTTGACTTCAATCTAAACTATATTTTGGTCGTAGTATGCCGCCAAACTGAACAACTTTCTGGGGTCTAAAAATGCAAAACTTGTACTCGCTCTATTTTCTTTCTATTAACATTTCAAGAGTCATAAACTAGTTTTAGCCCTAGATATATCTTATCTCATTATATTTAGAGAATTTTATGATAATGTGACATGTTATATTAAAATAAGGACGTAACTACGTTTGTATGAAGAATCGAGCTTGCTGCGGACTCTCCTCGTATGCTTAGACACGTGCAGATCATATTATCAACTTAATGTTAAATAGATTCAATTTGATTAGCAAATTTTAGACATCGCATACGAGGGGTTAATAAACAATTAATAACTATATAAAACTCTTTAGAGACATCTGAACCTAAATTCGACACGTGACGACATCTTTTAAACTCTATACCATTTCGAAAAGAAAAATTCAATAATCCTAGCATTCTTAAATTTAAATTATGTGAAGTTATCTTTCTAAATAATCACAATGGAATATAATGTTAATCGCACAAAAATAGTCGTATTTGCAAAAACTCAAACTAAGTCCACTTCCTTTATATAGCATAACTGTGACCCGCGATTCATCTTTCTCTTCTCTTTCTTCGCAGTAAGCTGTGAGAGAGTGACGGCCAACCCTATTCCGCACGACAATAGTCGCCAAGTGTAATAGTTGCGCTAAAGGAGCTGTTCCTCTTCCTGTTTTACATCTAATCAAGGATCAAGCAAGACACAAGGCGAAACTATAGACCTCAAACGGTGTAAAACAAAAAAAAGTGTTAAAAGTATAGTCTGTACTTTTAGGTATAAAAAAAAAATGTAAACAAACTGGAGCTGTCAAATTGACAGCAAGCAATGGCGAATGTCAAACCGACAGTTAAAAATCACGTAAGGTAGGTGTTGCTATTTTGAACCTGTGACTTTCTATTTTAGTCGTTTAATTCCAGTATAATGCAGCCTTGCGTTTTAAACCTCTGCAAATTTGGGTAGATACGTTTTATTGAGGATTAACTGAGAAAAAAAAAATAATGTGATAAACTCTCTCTGGTAGAGAATGCCTTATGGCATTAAGTCCGCCTTTTGTACGATAAGTTTTCTTTTGTGCAATAAAGATTTAATAAATAAATAAATAAAAAATATGTTTGTAATCGTGAATTTGTATTATATTCGGTAAAATTAAGCGATAACAATGTTATTTAAATGGAACGGAGTGTAGTAGTGAGGTCAATTATTTTATAATATAAAAAATTTAACAGGAACCAAACGTTACCTTATAAACAACCCGTTTAATGGTTTGTTTACATTCTTTTTAATGCCTAAAAGTACAAACTATACTATATTATAGGCTTGTTTTGAAAGTATATCCTAGTTAATGCAGGCTGGGAGTGTTCTTTCAACACAGCGAGTGTTATAGTGAACCGCTGTTAGATATTTTTAATAGTATATTGTGTCATAAGGGTAGTAAGTAGGGAATTACTAACGAAGGACTATTAGAAGCCCGACGCCGAAGGCGGAGGGCTTTTAATGTCCTGAGTTTGTAATCCCCTTACTTCCCGCCTTACACATAATATTTTTCATCACATTTTGGAGTAAATAACAAATAAATAAGTAAATATTAACATTAAACGATAACGATTGACAACTAACTTTTTCTGTACCTATATATTTTTTTAGGGTTACCTATGTTTTACCAAAATATGTTTGCCAAATTATCACTTTCCAAAAAAAAATTCGAAGAATTTCATTCGCCAAATGATCGTTTGCCAAATTAAATTTTCGCAAACAATTGTTACGCAAACCTAATGTTTGGCACGTCAACGTTTAGACAATGATTTGTTTGCCAACTGGTACTTTGACCAAATTTAATTTAGTCAAATGTTTTAGTTGGCATAACATATTTTACGTAAAATATGTTATGCCAACTGGAAAATGACTTGTATCGTCAAACTTTAGTAAACGTTGGAGTTGGACTTTCTAGACACATGTTTTTATTTATGATGTTATCGTATAGAATACGCTAAAATAAGCGTGTTTGTATGGGCAAAATTTTTTGGGCAAAACGGACTCCTTCGTAGCTCCGGCGCTGCGGGAAGAGCAACCCTCCAGTGAAATTCTAGTTTAGTTTTTTTAGTTCTTCTATTCTATTGGTTCTATATTCTAGTGTTTTATAGCTTCGTTCGCTCGACTTGCGCACTGTTGTGGTCGCAGTTCTAACCTAACCTAACCCAGCCAGGTCGGTTTTGGCGCTTTGCCGGCTACTGCCGCGGCACGCTAGCTTCGCTCGCTCGGCTTGTGCGCTGTTGTGGTCGCAGTTCAAACCTAACCTAACCCAGCCAGGTCAGTTTTGGCGCTTTGCCGGTTGCTGTCGCGGCACGCTAGCTTCGCTCGCTCAGCTCGCGCACTGTTGTGGTCGCAGTTCTAACCTAACCTAACCCAGCCAGGTTGGTTTTTGCCCTTTGCCGACTACTGCCGTGGCACGCTAGCTTTGCTCGCTCGACTCGCGTGCTGTTGTGGTCGCAGTTCTAACCTAACCTAACCCAGCCAGGTCGGTTATGGCACTTTGCCAGTTACTGCCGCGGCACGCTAGCTTCGCTCGCTCGGCTTGCGCACTGTTTTGGTCGCAGTTCTAACCTAACCTAACCCAGCCAGGTCGGTTTTTGCGCTTTGCCGGCTACTACCGAGGCACGCTAGCTTCGCTCGCTCGGCTCGCTGTTGTGGTTGGAGTTCAAACCTAACCTAACCCAGCCAGGTCGGTTTTGGCGCTTTGTCGGTTGCTGCCGCGGCACGCTAGCTTCGCTCGCTCGGCTTGCGCACTGTTGTGGTCGCAGTTCTAACCTAACCTAACCCAGCCAGGTCGGTTTTTGCGCTTTGCCGGCTACTGCCGAGGCACGCTAGCTTCGCTCGCTCGGCTCGCTCACTGTTGTGGTCGCAGTTCTAACCTAACCTAACCCAGCCAGGTTGGTTTTTACCCTTTGCCGACTACTGTCGCGGCACGCTAGCTTCGCTCGCTCAGCTCGCGCACTGTTGTGGTCGCAGTTCTAACCTAACCTAACCCAGCCAGGTCGGTTTTGGCGCTTTGCCGGTTGCTGTCGCGGCACGCTAGCTTCGCTCGCTCGGCTCGCGCACTGTTGTGGTCGCAGTTCTAACCTAACCTAACCCAGCCAGGTTGGTTTTTGCCCTTTGCCAACTACTGCCGCGGCACGCTAGCTTCGCTCGCTCGACTCGCGTGCTGTTGTGGTCGCAGTTAACCTTACCCAGCCAGGTCGGTTTTGGCGCTTTGCCGGTTGCTGCCGCGGCACTCTAGCTTCGCTCGCTCGGCTTGCGCGCTGTTGTGGTCGCAGCTCTTATGCAGAGCCAAAAATATCACTGGGTAAATGAAAAAAATGGGATCCTGCCGTTTTGCCAAAATTATTTTCGTCAAATTTCATTACCCAAACAAATTTTAGCAAGTGTTTTTATTGCCAATGCAATCTTTGGCATAAATTTCAATACGCACATTTTCATTTGGTCAAATTTTCGTTCAGCTAAATATTACTTCGAAAAATGTCATTTAGGCATTTGGTCTTTTAGCAAATGCTTTATTAAGGCAAAAAAATATCAGATAATAAACATTTGCTCAAATTTTCATTTAGCAAAATAATACTACGAAAAATTACATTTAGGCATTTGGTCTAGCAAATGCTTTATTAAGGTAAAACAAAACAATGATTCAAAAGGATTTTTTTCATTTACCCAGTGATATTTTTGGCTCTGCATAAGAGCTGCGACCACAACAGCGCGCAAGCCGAGCGAGCGAAGCTAGAGTGCCGCGGCAGCAACCGGCAAAGCGCCAAAACCGACCTGGCTGGGTAAGGTTAACTGCGACCACAACAGCACGCGAGTCGAGCGAGCGAAGCTAGCGTGCCGCGGCAGTAGTCGGCAAAGGGCAAAAACCAACCTGGCTGGGTTAGGTTAGGTTAGAACTGCGACCACAACAGTGCGCGAGCCGAGCGAGCGAAGCTAGCGTGCCGCGACAGCAACCGGCAAAGCGCCAAAACCGACCTGGCTGGGTTAGGTTAGGTTAGAACTGCGACCACAACAGTGCGCGAGCTGAGCGAGCGAAGCTAGCGTGCCGCGACAGTAGTCGGCAAAGGGTAAAAACCAACCTGGCTGGGTTAGGTTAGGTTAGAACTGCGACCACAACAGTGAGCGAGCCGAGCGAGCGAAGCTAGCGTGCCTCGGCAGTAGCCGGCAAAGCGCAAAAACCGACCTGGCTGGGTTAGGTTAGGTTAGAACTGCGACCACAACAGTGCGCAAGCCGAGCGAGCGAAGCTAGCGTGCCGCGGCAGCAACCGACAAAGCGCCAAAACCGACCTGGCTGGGTTAGGTTAGGTTTGAACTCCAACCACAACAGCGAGCCGAGCGAGCGAAGCTAGCGTGCCTCGGTAGTAGCCGGCAAAGCGCAAAAACCGACCTGGCTGGGTTAGGTTAGGTTAGAACTGCGACCAAAACAGTGCGCAAGCCGAGCGAGCGAAGCTAGCGTGCCGCGGCAGTAACTGGCAAAGTGCCATAACCGACCTGGCTGGGTTAGGTTAGGTTAGAACTGCGACCACAACAGCACGCGAGTCGAGCGAGCAAAGCTAGCGTGCCACGGCAGTAGTCGGCAAAGGGCAAAAACCAACCTGGCTGGGTTAGGTTAGGTTAGAACTGCGACCACAACAGTGCGCGAGCTGAGCGAGCGAAGCTAGCGTGCCGCGACAGCAACCGGCAAAGCGCCAAAACTGACCTGGCTGGGTTAGGTTAGGTTTGAACTGCGACCACAACAGCGCACAAGCCGAGCGAGCGAAGCTAGCGTGCCGCGGCAGTAGCCGGCAAAGCGCCAAAACCGACCTGGCTGGGTTAGGTTAGGTTAGAACTGCGACCACAACAGTGCGCAAGTCGAGCGAACGAAGCTATAAAACACTAGAATATAGAACCAATAGAATAGAAGAACTAAAAAAAACTAAACTAGAATTTCACTGGAGGGTTGCTCTTCCCGCAGCGCCGGAGCTACGAAGGAGTCCGTTTTGCCCAAAAAATTTTGCCCATACAAACACGCTTATTTTAGCGTATTCTATACGATAACATCATAAATAAAAACATGTGTCTAGAAAGTCCAACTCCAACGTTTACTAAAGTTTGACGATACAAGTCATTTTCCAGTTGGCATAACATATTTTACGTAAAATATGTTATGCCAACTAAAACATTTGACTAAATTAAATTTGGTCAAAGTACCAGTTGGCAAACAAGTCATTGTCTAAACGTTGACGTGCCAAACATTAGGTTTGTGTAACAATTGTTTGCGAAAATTTAATTTGGCAAACGATCATTTGGCGAATGAAATTCTTCGAATTTTTTTTTGGAAAGTGATAATTTGGCAAACATATTTTGGTAAAACATAGGTAACCCGAAAAAAATCCTTTTGAATCATTGTTTTGTTTTACCTTAATAAAGCATTTGCTAGACCAAATGCCTAAATGTAATTTTTCGTAGTATTATTTTGCTAAATGAAAATTTGAGCAAATGTTTATTATCTGATATTTTTTTGCCTTAATAAAGCATTTGCTAAAAGACCAAATGCCTAAATGACATTTTTCGAAGTAATATTTAGCTGAACGAAAATTTGACCAAATGAAAATGTGCGTATTGAAATTTATGCCAAAGATTGCATTGGCAATAAAAACACTTGCTAAAATTTGTTTGGGTAATGAAATTTGACGAAAATAATTTTGGCAAAACGGCAGGATCCCATTTTTTTAATTTACTATAAGCACTGGCAAAACGGCCATCAGCTTAAAAAAGAAAACAAATGTACACAGAATCTTACTATTTATCATTAAACAAATAACAATTAACAATATTATGCAGCAATAATTAACACCGTAATATTATAAAACTTAAATACGAACAGTATTTTTGTTACAAAACTAAATAGTATCTAACCAATTATAATATTTAACTTTTTTTCTTTTTTTTGTGTCGTCTACCACAGATAATGCTAAGAACTGCGTTTAGTTTAGAAACTTGACAGGCTATACTGCCAGATTGTAACGATAATTCAAAATTAAATTTAATAAAACAATTGCAAAATACACTTAAATAATTGTAATACATAAATATTAATGCAGTTCATATACCATATTAATTCAATACACAGTAAAATTTGCTGGTAGGCAAGTTTTGTTGATACAACAAAAAACCTTGGCTGGGTTGAAACCTCCTTAGTCTTTAGCAATGTACGAGTGCGTACTATATTTTTAAAACTAAAACCATAACTCCCTCGGGAGTTATAACAATTTATAACTCCCGCGGGAACTATATAGGCCTTTGTCCTTCAGTACACCCGCATGTAATACCATCTTTTACGAGCAAATGTGATGAAAATAAAATAATTAACGCTAAGTACATTTCATTTATGTGACCGTAAAGCTACAGTTTCCAAAGGAAAAAACATTGGAAACTTTTGTAAACAGTACACAGTAACATTTAGCGTCACAAGTCCAAGTAACCTCAACTGAGAACAGTCATCACACAGCGTCCAACTCGTAATGGCGCCGAGTGAATGTGACCAACTTTTTATGGTCTCTAATAGCCACTTCGGAACTTGAGCAAAGTTTCTCGCACAGTCAACTGCGACGTCACTATTATAGAAGAATTGTATCTTTTTAAAAATCTGTCTTTAAATATAAACTATTTAAACGGATTATATCACGTTAATTTATTTCTAGCGACCCGCCCCGGCTTCGCACGGATGCAATGCTGATAAATCTTGCATGTATTATACATATACCTTTCTCTTGAATAACTCTATCCATTAAAAAAACCGCATCAAAATCCGTTTCTGATCAAGATCTAAGCACACATAGGGACAGACAGATAGACCCAGAGCAGGAAGCGACTTTGTTTTATACTATGTAGTGATTTAAACCTCTGTGACGTTTCGGCAACTTTCCAGTTACCGTTTGCCCAAGGTTGTTGTTTTCCTTTGTAGCCTTCACTTGTTCCTGACTTTAGCATGAGGTATTTTGCCAATGTTGAAGTGTAGTTGACTAGGAAAAACGTAAATGTTCTCTGTCAAAGCTACATTTTGCGCAAATACTTAAAAATAAAGGTGTGCATACATGCTAGATGGGCCTAATATGTAAAGACAGTTACACGTGTGCCATAATAATCCATTGTGATCCGTGTGTGATATAATCTGTTTAAATTGCTTTAATTAAATGTGTGACAGTAGCGGCATACACCAATACTATAAATACACAGTCAATATGTATGCATAAAAAACTATGATCATTGTTGAGGCCTAGGTTCCTTTATAGTGTATTCGGGAAGCCTAGGTGTGATATTCAATAAGAATATTTTATTTAACTTTAAATTAAATAGTATAATTGTCAAAAATAAGAAATAGGTACATAGTGTTGTCGTTCCAAGGGTGGTTTTGAAATTGGCCGTTGAAGGCGGCCGGTGGCGGTTGTACCCGAAGGGCTCGATGATCGGCGATCTTCGTGCTTCGGCTGAAGACGTCGGTGGTGACGTCATTTTGGATGCGTTCTGAACATGCTCCCCGCGTTGAAGTACTTCAAGGGACCTATAATTCAGAAGATGGTGTGAGGCACGCATGTTACATGGAGCCTGGAAGGGGGCAAATGTTGTTGAAGGCCCGCCTGATTGTTCCCTTTTTAGTCTTTATGTCGGCTACTCGAGCTATTCCATCCTTGCCAGGATAAAGCTTTACAATGCGACCAAGTAGCCACATGAGAGGGGGGACTCCTTTCTCTTTCACGATGACTAGTGCTCCCTCTATGAGCTCGTCACGTGATGAAAACCATTTGGTTTTTTGTTGAAGTTGGGAAACATATTCAAGTTTGAATCTGTTCCAAAAGTGAAGTTTTAATTGCTCGACGCGATGAAACCTCTGCAGCGTGTTGATTTTATCTTCAGCAACGGGATCCTGCGAATTAGGCACAAACATGAGTGGTCGTCCAATGAGGAAATGGGCAGGGGTAAGAGCGGTCAAGTCAGAAGGGTCGCTTGATAGCGGAGTTAATGGCCGAGAATTTAATACTGCTTCAATTCCTGATAGGCAGGTGCTCATTTCTTCGAAAGTTAAATGCGTCAAATTCAAAATGCGTCGTAAATGATGCTTAACTGAGCGGACGCACCGCTCCCAAAGTGATCCGAAATGTGGCGAATAGGGAGGGGAAAATACGAAATTTATTTCCGCCTCGGCAAGGTCCGAAGCTATGTTTGATGATTGCAGTACTCTGTACAATTCATTACATGTACCGGTGTAATAAGTCGCGTTATCACAGTAAATATTTTTTGGTTTACCTCTACGAGCAGTAAATCGATCTAAACAGGCCATAAAAGCGTCTTTGGTGAGGTCTGAGACGAGTTCTAGGTGCACGGCTTTAACTGCGAAACATACAAAAATGCAAATCCAGGCTTTGATTAATTTACAACCCCTACCTTTACGGTCAGCTATCAATATTGGGCCAGCGTAATCAGTACCAGTGTTAGCAAATGTGTAGTCTAATTCAGCGCGTGTCGCGGGCAGATTGCCCATAATTGGCTGAACTGTCTGTCCCTTAAACCTGCAACATGTGACGCATTTCTCGACAGTTTTGCGCGCCAAGTTTCTGCCACCTAAAGGCCAATAAAGTTGCTTGGCGCTATTGAGTAACAACTGTGGTCCTGCATGTAAAAATTGCAAATGAAAATATATAAAAATTAATTTTGTTAGACGATGTTTACTACATAGAATAACTGGATGCTTGACGTCATCACTGTAATAAGTGTTGTCAAGTCTCCCGCCTACTTTTAACAGGTTATCCGTGTCAATGTATGGAGTGAGTGGAAGAAGCCTATTCTTAGGGGGAAGAGTTTTGCCTGACTTTAGCGTTGCATATTCTTCTTCGAACATCTCCATTTGACACAATGAGAGAATAATTTTTCGTGCCTGAGTTAATTCTGAACTCTTGAGAAAACCAGATAGTTTAGTTTTATTTTTTGAACAATTATTAATGAACCTCTTAACGTAGGTTACGACTCGAATTAATTTCGAAAATTTGGACACTCTTTCCACGAGGAGAGAGAGAGGTGATTGCTCGACGTTGGCTATTAAGCAAGGTACCATTTCAGGTAAATTAGTTGTCAATGAAGATGGTGCTTTGGGCCATAAGGCTGACTCCTGTTTAAGAAAGTCTGGTCCATTCCACCAAAGACTACAATCTGCTAGAAGTTGCGCGTTCATGCCACGGGACGCTAAGTCAGAAGGATTTTCTTTGGAGGGCACATAGCGCCACGTATAACCAGCAGTAACATCCTGTACCTCGCTCACTCGGTTGCGGACAAAGGGCTTGAGGTTGGCGGGCGATGAAGCCAACCATCCTAAGACAATCATTGAATCGCACCAAAATGTGCATTTATTAAATTTAATTGTGAGTGAGCTCAGTATCTTAGTAAACAATCTTGCACCCAATAACGCTCCAGAAAGCTCTAGGCGCGGAATTGTACATGCTTTAATAGGCGCAACTTTATTTTTTGAGGCTAAAAGACGAACCGTAGCTACCCCGCTGTTATCCTTTGAACTTACATAGGCGCAAGCTCCATAAGATGCTTCAGAAGCGTCCGTAAATATATGCAGCTCAAGGTTGCTATTGGCATCGCTTAAAATCCAACGCGGTATTCTAATTGTATTTAAAAATGGCAAGGTTGTTTCAAATTTACGCCATAATAGTTTTAAAGTATGGGGCAATTCTTCATCCCATGAGCACTTTTGTTGCCATAACCGTTGCATAATAATTTTGGCTTCTAAAATACAGGCCCCGACTAACCCCAATGGGTCATATACTTGCGCGATTGACGAGAGTACATGACGTTTCGTCGGTCTACTGCATGTTTTTAAATTAATGTTAAAAAATAATGTATCTGTATCACATTGCCAGTTTAGTCCTAATGTTTTTGCTGCAGCTGAAGTGCTTAAGTTTTGAATATTTAAATTACTATATGTCGTATCAATTTGTGACGAATGGCTTGGCTGTGAATGACTCTGCAATGCGTCCAGGACTGACGTGCTATTTGAGCGCAGCTTACGCAAGTTCAACTTAGCAGAGCTTAGTGTGTCTATTACGCCCTTTCCTAACTGAATGGCTTCGTCAACGCTGCTACTGCCGCTTAAATAGTCATCCACGTAAAAGTCATGTACGATCGACTGCTGAATAACTGGATGTGGGGACTCTAGTCCTAACTGTTTGAGGCATCGCGTGGCAAGATATGCTGCACTGGCCGTGCCATACGTTAAAGTGTTAAGAGAATAGCATTCAAGACGATCAGTTGGATTGAAACGCCACAGAATTTGCTGAAGGCATCTTTGTTCAGGTGCAATTAGCATCTGACGGTACATTTTTTCAATGTCACCTGAAATTACATATTTATGTTGTCTAAACCTGAGCAAAATTGAAATTAAATCATCTTGTATAGTTGGCCCGACTGTCTGAATCTCGTTTAATGAGATGCCCGACCTAGTGGGTGCAGACGCATCAAAAACGACCCGTAATTTGGTTGTGAGACTGGATTCTCGTACCACGCCATGATGTGGCAGAAAACATTCGACTTCAGTCAGAACCGACTTCCGCGTAGATGGTGACATATATGACCCAAATCCAGATATTCAGACAAGAACGCGTCGTAATTCTGTTTTAATTGAGGATCATTTTTTAACTTTTTTTCTAAAGATAAGAAACGACACTTAGCCATTTCATAAGAGTCACCAAGAACGCTAGGTGATTGTTTAAGCGGCATGGTCACGACGAAACGACCATCATCAGTGCGCTTTGTATTATTTATGAAGTGCTCTTCACACTGTCGCTCTTCAGCCGTAAAGTGGTGAATAGGCAAGACACTATCTAGCTCCCAAAAACGGGTGAGTTGCTTCTCAACATCGTTCTGTAATTCTGAAGCATGACAAACGGTGTGATATTTTTGATTGGTTAGAATAGACCCCGAAATTAGCCAACCTAATTTAGAGGCACATAAGACTGGTTGACGTTTCCCTAAATCGATCCTATTGGTACCTATGACGTCCCAAAAGGTTTCCGCGCCGACAAGAATGTCTATGACTGACGGAATGTTAAATGTGGGATCCCCTAACTGTATATGTGACGGTATTTGCAAGCTCCTAACATTTATAAAGGAAGATGGTAACATCTTTGTGATCTCAGGCAGCACGAGGCACCTAAGGTTCGTCTTATAATCCCCAACCATCGAATGAATCGTTAAGTTGCAAGACTGAGTACTTTTAGATAAGGAATTGTTAATACCTGTTACCGTGGAGCTTGTGGAAGAGAGTGGAAGCTGCAACTTAGCTCGCAGCTCCTCGGTGACAAAATTGGTGGTGCTGCCGTTGTCCAGAAGAATCCTGGCGACGTGCTGAGCACCCTTGGCATCGCTGACTCGCACCATAGCTGTGGATAGCAGTACAGAGGATTGTTGAGTCGGAGCACTTTTATCAGCTGACACAGCAGCGACTTCTACTGCGTCATTATTGGTTTCTGTATGTAGCAACGTATTGTGCCGCTCACTACAATATTTACATGTAGATAATCTACACTTAGACAACTGATGCCCTGGCCTGAGACATAATTGACATATGTCCCATTCATTGACTTTCTTTTGACGAATGTCAACGGATAATTTACGAAAAGAATCGCATGAAAACAAGAAATGATTTTGTTTACACATAGGACAGCTGTATTTATGCTTTTGTGATTTTAATGCTTCATTTGCAACAAGAAAGTTTTTCTGTTTATTTGGCTGATACGTCGTTTTGTTTTGACCCGTTTTGGACTCCTCCAGCGTTTCCAATAAATCAGCCCTATTAGAAATAAATGTACTAAACTGATTTAATGTTGGAGGCTCATCTAAGGTATTTCTATACTCCTCCCACTCGCGGCTGGTAACCGAATCTAATTTAGACGACATCATATAAATAACAAGTGTATCCCACTCCGACGTAGGCTGCTTTAAGGTCGTAAGTGCCCTAAGGTTCTTGTTAGTAACATCTAAAAGATGACGTAACGCCCTGTGAGATTCTTTGTGTATTTGTTCGACACTAAACAACGCTTTAACATGATTATTTACTAATAGCCTCTTGTTATCGTACCTAGACATTAATAATTCCCAGGCAGCCTTGTAATTGTCTGCATTAAAGTCTAAACTTTTGATAACTAAGGCAGCACTCCCTTGCAGCGACGAGCGCAAATAATGAAACTTGTTTATGTCGTCGATAGATTCATTATTATGGATTAAAGATAAGAATGTATCCCTAAACTCGAGAAAATATTGATAGTTGCCGTTAAAGTGAGGTAAATCAATCTTAGGTAGCCTTACCAGATTGTTCTTCTGTTGATAAGAACTGGAACTCGCCTCAGACATAACCTTAGTTTCCGTTTTGCTACGCCTGTGTAGCAACTCCCGCGCGGTAGCCAAAATGGCGAAGTATTGATTTTCAAACTCCGTACGCTCGATATACTGCTCGTCCGGCTTCTCAGACGAAATTTCGATCTGCTCCTGCAATTCATCAAACCCAGTATACATTTCCTCGATCTTACTAAGGCGGCACTCGACTTCTATAGCCTGCACTTCACTTAACTCGGGAATAGATAGGTATGGTGTTAGAAACGTTTTGAAATTAGTTAATTTACATTTAAGCGTTCCACGCTGTTTGACTAACTGCGCTAATGACATATTTAATACGAAATGCACTCAAATCAAAGATTAAACACGATTAATGCACAATATTTCGTTATTACCGTAAACACTGCCAAATAAGATGCAAATAGTTAACGATCGATAATCACTGCCACACTATTATAGATATAAGTTAACTGCAATTAGCAAAAAACAGATGCATGCGCTGCGGTCGGTAACACGGGAGCGACTAATGTCCCGTTATCTCGGCTCAAGCGATGCAATTCTACGTGCATAAAAAAGACAATACACTATATTTAAGTAAAACTGATTTGCGTCCGACTTACGTGCGCTCGTTTTAATTATGAACTTAAGGTTTATTACTGTATGATTTTCTACTAGCGAATTAATTATGAAATTAACGAACTAAAATGGCCGTTAAGACAATTTCTTTTGAAAAAATGAGCAATATCAATTCGATATGCAAATAATATGAGGTAATTAACCACGAAAAATAGAAGAATTACTTCTGACTTAATCCAAATTAGGGATAAAGGGAATATTGGAACGAACTCACTCAGTTTGACCGTTATTTTCGACGTATTCTGGATTTTAGGATGTAATCGCAGCTGCTTCTGTCGTGAAGTCCTGAAGCTAACAGTCCGTTGTAGTTGGCTGGATCTCCGTGGAGTCTTCACTTCGCTGATACTTTCTTCGACGAACAAAGACTGTCCTCTGGCAAAAAAAACCGTTACGTAGGCCGGCCGTCGTAGTTCCCCGCGGCTGCTTTGTTCGGTAAATCTGTTTCAAGGTGGGATGCTGCGGCGGCGCGCTCGCGAAGAACTCGTCCGTGCAACAAAGCGCGATTCAGGCTGCGTCTCTCGTAGGTGCTGATGATGAAGATGAACCCTTGCGGCTCTTCTTCGACGGGTGAAGGACCAATGTTGAGGCCTAGGTTCCTTTATAGTGTATTCGGGAAGCCTAGGTGTGATATTCAATAAGAATATTTTATTTAACTTTAAATTAAATAGTATAATTGTCAAAAATAAGAAATAGGTACAGAGTGTTGTCGTTCCAAGGGTGGTTTTGAAATTGGCCGTTGAAGGCGGCCGGTGGCGGTTGTACCCGAAGGGCTCGATGATCGGCGATCTTCGTGCTTCGGCTGAAGACGTCGGTGGTGACGTCATTTTGGATGCGTTCTGAACAATCATAATGTCCATAGATCTCCCCATCTTAAGAATGCCCAAATGAATTCAATAAAGGGAGCGTATACCTTAAATTTAAGACAGATTTCAAGCAAAAAGAGAGCAAACACACCGAGTAAAACCTTAAAAAGATTAATAATAAAGTTTTTTCAATATTATAAAATTAGAATAAGATCAAAGTCAAAGGGCGGCGCGACGAAGTTATCGCGGCAAAGTTAAATTGACACATTTTTAACAAGTTTGGGCTTGTCTTTTTCCTGCCGGGCGTAAGTGACTGGTAACAGCGTTATAAATAATGACACAAAGGTAAATTAAGAAAGAAAAACTGAATGCGATCTACTGCAATCAAAGCAGGATTTGAACCTGCGACCTATACGTTTCCGGCGTATTGCTCTCCCAACTGAGCTATTAGATCGCTACGTCAATCATAGGTACCAAATCTTTCATTGCATAATTCTTACGCTACTGGAGCGCCCTCTGCGTCATATGTGTTTGAAATGCTTATGCGCATTAGCCATACCCTAGAAGGCACTTTTTTTTTTTATAAAAATAAAAATGTGGTATTTCCACATACAAAATAGAATCGATTAAAAGATTCTATAAAAATATCTGGTAACAGCGTTGTTTATGTCATGGAATAAGAAAAAGTATGATTGCGGTGCGATGAGCCTTATAAGAAGGCTCAAAGTCACTCAGAGAGCAATGGAGGGCTATGCTCGGAGTTTCTTTGCGAGATCGAATCAGAAATGAAGAGATCCGTAGAAGAACCAGAGTAACCGACATAGCCCGAAGGGTAGCAAAACTTAAGTGGCAATGGGCAGGGCACATCGCTCGTAAAACCGACGGCCGCTGGGGCCATCGAGTGCTTGAGCACCGGACGACGCAGCGTGGGTAGGCCCTCCACAAGGTGGACTGATGACCTGGTGAAGGTTGCTGGAGTCCGTTGGAGGCGCAGGACCGGTCATGGTGGCGTTCTCTGGGGGCCTATGTCCAGCAGTGGACGTGTTTTGGCTGATGATGATGATGATGATTGCGGCTCCACACTACTCGGGAAGTTGGCCAAGGTTGGGCGAATATGACAGTCTGGAGGTGTGCCCAAGTTGGGCGGAGCAGCGGGCCGCACTTGTGGCCGTGGTGGGGAACGACCTCTCCCTGCCTGCCGTGGTAGAGGCCATGGTAGGCAGCGACAGGTCGTGGGAGGCGATGGCCTCCTTCTGCGAGGATGTGATGTCGCAGAAGGAGGCAGCGGAGCGTGGCAGGGAGGACGATCCGGCCTCCCAGCCAATGCGCCGCAAACGCGTGGGGCGACGGCGGTTGGCCTACGACCGCCGATTACCCCCATAAGGGTACCTGTGGGCGGCAGACACGGGGACGTCTGTCGCCTACATGAAGGCCCCCGAGTGGTAGGCGGCCGTATATCGGCACGCCTCTAACGAAGGCAGGGTTGAGCAGTGCTCCCCGGAGACGGGTCCGAGCTCGGACGGCCGCTAGCAAGACCGCGGTATGCGAAGAGCGTTTCCCGCGACCTTGCCTATAGCACAGAGGCGGCAAATAGAGGGGTTTTTAGTGGGTACACCATAGGCCTCATTAGCCAACATGGGAGTCCCACATAACCACCGGGGTCCGTCCCCACACCCTGATGGTATGCGTAATGCATTTTCTCCTACTAAAAAAATAAAAAAAATATGACAGTGTGGATCTCTTCGCTACGGTAACCCATACTTCGGCCAACTTCGCCTCACTTAACTTCGGTCAACTTCGCGAGTAGTGTGGAGCTAGGGTAACACTCCAGCTAGTGGACCTTCTACGTCACCTATTAGTTGCCGCTTTATGGTAACAAAGTAATTATAAGGAAAAAAAATGCTGCACTTTCGAAATTGCGGAATCAGATCGATAATAAAATATTATGCACTTTGTAAACTTATTTGGTGAAAATAACAATTGAATAGTTTTGGAAAGTGATGTTTTTAGGGTTCCGTATCCAAAGGGTAAAAACGGGACCCTATTACTGAAACTTCGCTGTCCGTCCGTCCGTCCGTCCGTCCGTCCGTCCGTCCGTCCTTCCGTCCGTCCTTCCGTCCGTCCGTCCGCCCGTCTGTCACCAGGCTGTATCTCAAGAACGGTGATAGCTAGACAGTTGAAATTTTCACAGATGATGTATTTCTATTGCCGCTATAACAACGAATACTAAAAATAAAATAAAATAAATATTTAAGGGGGGCTCCCATACAACAAACTTGTTATAAATTATGGTACGGAACCCTTCGTGCGCGAGTCGGACTCGCACTTGCCCAATTTTTTGTATTTATTTGTGTAATGAACCATTACTGAATTAAAGTTTTATGAAACGACTAATTTGTGAATTAACATGATTATTTGTTATTTTTTGCCCTTTTTGTGAAATCAAAATAAAATAAAAATAACTCTTGAAGTCTATTATTCCAAATCGGATAGTCTCTAAGGATACCTATGTGTAGCAACATTCGTGGTTTGAAACGATGGAACAAAGTACAAACGCGATAAAAGAGAAACTTGCAAGATAAATGTTATTTGCTTTTCATCTGCTGTGTGATGTACGACTGTTTGCTCCGCTAGATACAACTATTTATTGCTCTGTATTTTATCCGGCTTTAAAACGTACATGTGTATGAATTTAACACGAGTTAATTATAAATATTATAATGTGTTTTTGTGAGATTGAGAAATATTTTAAACATTCAACCCAACAACTCTGGTGCTCGAAAAAGAAAGTCTTTTTTGTATTTTCGTAATCGAGTAAAAAGTATCAAATAATAGTGAGCAGTCATTATATTCGGCTGCCCTATATCAAAACCTAGTAAGAGACAAATTTTTGGATTCTTTTTTTGGATTTTTTTGGAAAAAGAAAGTCTTGGCTCTTTTTGTATTTTCGTACTCGAGTAAAAAGTATCAAATAATAGTGAGCAGTCATTATATTCTATATTACATATCAATAGCTACTTGTGCGTGGGACATCTTAAATCTTGTTGTTGTTTTTTTTTTCAGATTTCAATCAATTTGGTGAGTTGATAAAGTTGCTTACTTTGACCATACAATATTACCAAATTAAAGATTGAAATCTGAGAAAAAAATAAATCGACAACGAAATAAAAATTGGCCCTAAAACGCTCATAACATAGTCAATCACATCGAATCTTAAATACCATAATCGTGAATACGTACGTATTTTAATACATATTAAAAATCCAGTCAACTTCATACGCCTGTAACAAATATATTACTCTTCAAGAGGGCGCCAACGCGTTGGCTAGCTCTCTCTCTCTCACTGAGCGTAAGCTTGAGCGAGATGGAAGTGCGTGCTCGGAAGCGCAGAAATGTTTTTTGAGTTGTGTCATAAACGTGTGCATTTTATATCGAAGATAGTTTTAAAGTTTTTGAGAACTTATATTTGTGGATCTATTAAGCCAAAAAACATTGTTAAAAACGGACGGGTTTTGAAGATCCAACCGAAAATATCTAAAAAAGGGGTTATGTTTGACAGATAAAAGTATCGAGATAATTATTACCAATCGTGTTTTCACGATGACATGATTGAACAAAAACTGTTTAAGTTTCTTATTTCCAAGGGACAGATTTTTAATCACTATGGATGTTGCGATCTAGAATCATTCACCTGACGAATTAAAAAAAAACTTAAACCAAAAATTCAATTAGAAACGTAGGTTAGGTTAGGTTAGGAAAAAAAAAAGGTTTGGTTTCAAAGTACGTTAGGTTAGGTTTGAACTGCATCCCCCAGAAAGAATACAAAATATACCACCTCATATTTATTTCGATTTGTATACCATATGAACATTATACCATAATGATGGTTATAGGAAATAAGTGTTCTACCAAATGATAAATATACCAAATAAAAATAGTTATTTTAAAATTATACCAAACGTTTATTATATAAAATGAGTGATTATACCCTGTGAAATTATATCAAATGTTGTTATATCCAACATACTAATACCATTTATTTTTATATCGATCATTACACACCCGTATTCATAAGATACATTTTCATTATAACCCCTTTGACTTACACCACAGCTCCTTGGAAGAGTTTTTGCAAGTTTTATAATCAAAGTATAATATTCCTTTCGCCGCGATGTTGTGGGTTATTTGCATAATCCCTTGTCCCTTTGTTTATTATCAGGCACCTATGGACTTTGAGATTTCATTGCGCTACCAACTTTGAGGCTGATAAAATTATAAAAGTGCAAACATATTTTTTTTTCCGACTAGATGGACGGATGACCTTGGGAACGGGGAATCAATGGATGCGGTTTGCGCGGGATCGCACTTGGTGAATCATGGGGGAGGCCTATGTTCAGCAATGGACGTTTGTGGCTGATAGATAAACATACATTTTAGCGGGGTTCCCTTTATCTTGCATAATATCGATTGTCGAAATACACTTATAGCAGCTATCACAGAAATATTTTTAAACGAACGATATTTTAGCATAATCATAATATAATACATCTTTTCGTATTATATTTATCTTGTACTAGTGTTGCCTTTTAAAACTTATAACTAAATAAATATTAAGGGACAATCATAACGCCACACAACCTTTCGAATTTTTCCTTCTGCTTTTTTGTGTGTCTATCTTTGCATTGTTTATTTGAAGGCTTTACGCCTTAGCGATTGTGGTGTACCTATATTCAAAATAATGAGACATTAGATGTTTCATACATTTGTTAAGTAATTGTTCATAATAATGTATGCTTTTATAGTTTCAAAACTTGATATAGTCCTGTTATGATCTGTGTGTTGAGCATCTGTTTTAATTCCAATCTTCTCTCACTCCGGCCTATTCTTTTATGAAAGTTACGAGATAATATCCAATAACTGATACCATTATTATATATTACGTTATTATATGCGATTGCTCGCAGTGCCCAAATAATACGTAATGGGCCGTTATTAACATAATAGCCGCTATTACCGTCGGTTATCTCTTCTTCTAGCCAAAATGTTATGATTTAAAATACCCAGGAACAAATTTGGTTTCACACTTAGGTATTTTTTCACCGAAAGGTTGATATACAAGAAGATTTTGGCTATTCAAACAGCGTTAGGTAGCTCATTCTTAAAGGCATAAATTAGGATTTTAATTCGACTATAGGCTTTGAAGTAATACCGAAAGTGTGTCCGTATTTTTCAAATTATAAAGGTATACTCCCTAGGCCTGCTAGCAGGTACATGAAATATAAAACTTTTTCCGGCGGCTTCGCTCGTAGAATAGTTGTACCCCAATGTCAATTGTACCGCAATTTCAATTGGAATACTACGGGAGCCATAATTTTTCTTGGGAAAATATAAAAGTAGCCTATGAGGTCCAAATTTTATGCAAACCAGTTTAGCGTGAAGAAGTGACAATTGGACACACACACACGCGTACTTTTTAGGGTTCCGTACCCAAAGGGTAAAAACGGGTCCCTATTACTGAGACTTCGCTGTCCGTCCGTCCGTCCGTCTGTCACCAGGCTGTATCTCAAGAACGGTGATAGCTAGACAGTTGAAATTTTCTCAGATGATGTATTTCTATTGCCTCTATAACAACAAATACTAAAAATAAATTAAAATAAATATTTAAGGGGGGCTCCCATACAACAAACTTGTTATAGATTATGGTACGGAACCCTTCATGCGCGAGTCGGACTCGCCGCATACTAACTGCGCCCCGTGGTGTTACCCGCTCATCAAACGAGAACTACCGATCATCACACGACTACTCTTATTTTCGGGATGAAACTCACTAAGTTTAGCGTTTCAAATATTAGTTTGATTAGTGGTAAGTCCTTCCTTTACAATAATTTTTCAAACACATATGAAGCTCTTCATTAGGGGCAGCTATCCGAGCTGCTACGCGACACGCGGCCCAACTACGGCGTAGCAGCACGGATAGCTGCCCCGTTCGAAACCATGTCGGGCCATTCCTGACCATTTTTACGTTATTTTAAGCCGTTTTCATAATTATTAAAGATGTCTCACGATAGTTTTAATAATATTATTGCCACTAGTAGTATTCAAGAACGCAAAGCCAACTAATTAATACCATCTCCAATAATTCCCGCTCCAACTGAAAGTGTCATAAGACCATTCGTCGAAGGTCTCGACTCGAATCAAAGCCAACTTGAAAGCACTCGGCTCGAAAGCCTTTGTGCTTTGATTGCTGTTTCGGACCGAATGCAATCCGATTAACGAAATTGCCTTTACATTTTCATTGTTCTTCCGGTGAGCAGTAATGAGTGTTTAGTATCTTTTTTTAAGTAGGCGTCGTGAATTTTTAAACCCGCCATGTATGGTGGAATACAAATAAAGCAAACACACTAAAAAAAAAGAAGCAATCACACTAATATCATAAAAGCAAAGTTTGTTTGTGTGTTTATGTCTATGTTTGTTACTTCTTCACGCTCTGGCTGGACCAATTTTTATAAATTTTGGTATGAAGATAGCTGACACCCTGGATGCACACATAGGGTACTTTTATCCCGAAAAATTTAGTGTTCCCGTGGGATGAGCGGGTAACACCGCGCGGCGTGGTTTGTCATCAGGATCACTTTAGTCACTTGCTGTCAGCCATAAACTCATACATAATAACCAGTATTTTAATTTAAAACGTCATACTTGCCTACGTTCATTAACATAAATGTTTTAATCGTTCACAGCGTTATTGAAGTTATTTTTAACATCTTAGTCCTTTAATTTAAAAGATCATACTTGCCTACGTTCATTAACATAAATGTTTCAATAGTTCACAGAGTGTTTGAAGTTATTTTTAATATCTTCTACTCGTAATACATCATTTCGTTTCGTCCGGGTTTCATCTCAAAACTTAAATAAAAGTAGCTTTGAGACACCGGTATAGAAAATCCTTGCAGTGCAAGCTACCATCCACGTTTCCCTTTTCTTTAACGAAATGTTAGTCTAGTAAATAATATAGCTTGTATACAAAAGCTCGCTGTCTATTGCTTCAATTCTCGATAGCGCAAAGTTTTAAACAGTCGAGTTGTCAGTTTATTTAGTACTAGCACGAGGCAGAAAGGTCAGCCTATGCATATCGTAACAAACCAAGCGTTTATTGTTATTTAATTAACAATTTACAACACAACGATGAGTGTACGAAGAGATAAAAATACTGTTAGTATAGTGTGTTTAATGCAGAAATTGTAATGAACTTAGAGCTGATTTCATGCTATACTTACAAATTTTTTACTTGATCCAATTTTATCTTTAACAAATTATGACTAATTATTATCAATCAATTGCACATCATTAATAAAGTAATTTTCAAACTATGTGTGCTACATAGGTCTTTCTTCCATCTGGGTAATGGTGACCGCGATTCAAATAATAATTTAGAAAAAAAGAACGAAGAAAGAATGCAAGCTCTCAAATCTATGAAATGGCAGATACAGATGATATTATATCAAAATCAAAATCCTTTCATTGAAGTACGTCGGTAAAAACTGTTTCTCTCTGAGCTACGGTAGCGGCGATTTGAACGGAAGATGGTATTGTCACTAGTCGCCCGAAATCGTTGCATGTGACGCTAATCGCCCATCTCCCTAATTCTTCATTACCCAAATGTGGTCTGGTAGAGATCGCTCTTTAGCGATAACACCGCCTTCCTTGTAACCGATTGTTAACCTCTAATTGTCATTTCTTGCGTTGTATTTCTCCTGTAGGTATGTTTTATGAGGTGTGCAATAAAGAGTACATGTATTGTATTGCATTGTATTGTCGGCGTAAACTAAAAATTGGGCAAGTGCGAGTCCGACTCGCGCATGAAGGGTTCCGTACCTATATATATATAATTTATAACAAGTTTGTTGTATGGGAGCCCCCCTTAAATATTTATTTTATTTTATTTTTAGTATTTGTTGTAGTGGCAATAGAAATACATCATCTGTGAAAATTTCAACTGTCTAGCTATCACCGTTCTTGAGATACAGCCTGGTGACAGACGGACGGACGGACGGACGGACGAACGGACGGACGGACGGACAGCAAAGTCTCAGTAATAGGGTCCCGTTTTTACCCTTTGGGTACGGAACCCTAAAAACGCGCGTTTTTTGCAGAGTCAAATATGTTTTTCTCCCTGGGCCCCGAGGGCGTCGATTCGAGGGATAAGTTGGTATTGTCACTGCGTCGCCGGAATTGGCGCGGGCGATAAGGAAAGTTTTTGCGTCCGCTGTTAAAACCTGTCCTATTGCGAAGGCTTTACAAATTATTGGCGATCTTTCCGTGTAGCTTGGAAAATAGGAGGTTTGTTTTGCCCACGGGCAAGAATTAAGAGTGACAGAACTGAGTAACGACAAAAATGGGAAAATTTATTTTTAGAACCAGATTTTGAAATGGGTAGAACAGTGAAGTTTCCTGAAGGCAAGCACTATCGTTTTAATATTTCTGTACCGGAATAAAATTTTACATGTGCATGTGTGTGTATTCTGTGTGTCTGTCGGCGGCATCGTAGCTTCCAACCAGATAAACCGAATTGATTGCGTCTTTCTTTCGTATCTTTGTTGATATAATAGTCGTCTCTATTATTCAGCTCTCATTGGAACTAGGACCTCAGCTATTATTGAAACTAAGAATCCAAATAGTTGTGTTTTCAGTTTCATCTAAGTTTTTTCTATGAGATTTTTTAAATTAAATTTACTCATCGTCATTTATGCACTCAATAATTTACTACAGAAATGGTAAGGTTTTTGTGCATATTTGTACACTGTATTATTTTCTTGTTCGAATCGCGTCTAGTTTTACAAAAATAAAAGGAAGCCATAATTTTTTTTTTTTATTCTGACAATCCTCATAACCTAATTTTAACCATTCCCCATCTCATCAAGTTCAAAGTTCGACATCCAATAACTCCCAGTGAAGCTACAACGCCAGAAACTTATCCATTGCAGGCTCATAAAAGTTTTTATCGCGCGCACGACTGCTTTATGATCTATATTGTATCGCTGGACGCCATAAATCCAATCTTGTGCACATTTACTGGATGAATAATTGATTCGAAATATGGGCTCGTCCAGAAATCATGTGATCATTATTACTTACTACTTGCCTACTACTACTACGTTTGTTTTGACCGTGGACCGGAAGACGCAGCGTTGGAAGGCCCCCAAGCAAGGCAAGGTGGACCGACGACCTGGTTAAGATGGCGGGTAGACATTGGATGAGGGCGGCGCAAGATCGGTCATTGTGGAGAACTTTGGGGGAGGCCTTTGTCCAGCAGTGAACGTCTATCGGCTGATATGATGATGAGGACTACTTTTGTTCCCCCTCCTCCCACTTGGTGATATTTGGCGATTGTAATGTTACCTCTCTTCTAGATCACGTTTCAAGATTACGACTATTTTCGGGATTAAGTATGACGCGGGCCCCATTACTTAGATGCTGAATCAGTCTTTAGTTTTTTAGAGTTCCCCAACTTACTCGACTTTCTGGAAGAAATCATCGTCTTTGTCGGGACTAAATAAATTGGAGCGTGGAGAGGTATAAGGGTTCCAGAAATACACATATTTGGTACTATACATTTATGATTTAATGGTATATATTTGAAACCTACAGTTTGAAGTTTTCATTGATAATTTTTATTTAAAAAATTGTTGAAATTCACGCGGAAAATTAGTTTTTTCAACTTATTTTCGACTGCACGCAATGAAAGCATGAAAAAGCTATGTCACTACCTAGAACTGAGGGAAAAGTATTATTCACTTCAAGAAGTTAGTTGAAATTATCAATTCACATAGAGTTGGCTAAGGTGTAAAGCTTTTCATATAAACAATGCAAAGATCGACATACAAAGCATAAGGAAAAAATCGAAAGGTTGCTTGGAAGTTAGGGTGGCGGAAAGGTTAACGCGTTGGACCTGCAATCCAGGGGTACCGGGTTCGATTCCCGGTCTCTTCCACTAGGTAACTTTTTTCTATTTTTCTTTATGCTTCGATCTTGTTATCAATGGTTTAATATTGGATACTATTAAGCTGACCACACGGGGGCTATGGTACTGTTATGTATATACTCGTAGTACGGCTCTTCCCAGGTGAACTTTTCGCTTCGAGCCCTAATCTTTCAAACAAAGGCCATTGTCTCTATTACCGCAAAGCCGCTAGCTACTGCGTTAGCACGAGCCACTACAACATTCATATGAAAAATAAACGGTATCGTCATTGTATTATGGTTCAAATTTAATGTCACTGATATTCTATATATTGCGTTTTGGTAGTGTAGGACAATAGAGCACCCCGACGAAATACAGCATTTATATTATATTGATTTGAACCTTAATACTATGACGATGACGTTTGTTTTTATTATGCCACTATAGTGGCGCGTGGCAAACTTGAGCTTGCGGCTTTGCGATAATAGAGACAATGGCCTTTGTTTGAAAGATTAGGGCTCGAAGCGAAAAATTCACCTGGGAAGAGCCGTACTATAATTACATCTCTGATTTTGGTCGCTGCCAAGTAATGAAGGTCTTTATCTATAGTATCTGAAATGATTATAGTAATTTAACAATATGGGTGTAGCTAAAAATATATAAAAAAATCATATCAAAGTTTCGCATTCAAGTAATATAACTAGAAATATAACATTTTGTGATGTGTCCCGGAGATCAACATATGCCGACTAGCGTATAAGTAAAAAATCTGATAATTGAAACAAATAAATAAATATCGGACAACCTCTCACAAATCAATCGAGCCCTACAGTAAGCTTTTGTAGGCTTGTGTTATGGACACTAGACGACGATCAACGTAATTATGTTATTAGATAAATATATACTAAAATACATACAAAACATCCATGATCCAGGGACAAACTATTCGAGTTCATCTCACAAATATTTGCCGTTGCCGGGATTCGAACCCGGAACCTTCGGCTCAGTAAGAAGTTGCTTAACGGCTTCGTCAAATAATTTTTTTTTTTATTAATTAAAAAGGGGTTGACAAAAAATTTAAAAAGCAGTAAAATAAATTTTAGTGCATTTTTGTTGTCACCTGGCGAAATATCGAATCGTGATTTGAAATGCGTACCTATTTAACGAGAAATATTGACAACCTCAACCATTACTGCTATCAATTTTCGCCAATTAAGCTTTGCCCGAGTTGTGTCCCTAATTTTCCAATTACGTCAATTTGTTCGTCCACCATTGGACCTGGGAGCCTATTCGAGTGTTCTTTGAGATATGGCCAAATAAGCGCTATCTCGGATATAATTTATTTCATTCACTGGAATATACATACAGACTATTTTGGAGATTCATTACATAATGCAAGAAAATATAAACATGAATCCATAAAAATCCACAACTCGTAAAACTTGTTTTTTCCATTGATAATAGGGTTTTTCTTCGACAATATTTGCAGGATATCTTAATTGATGTAACTGAAGCAAAAAAGCTAGACAAAAAAAAACTAATGAAATTCGTCTGATTTTGTTACCTACTAGTCATAATATTAGGCTTTCGGAGATTATGGTGGTGATGAAATATTATGTTTTCATAATAAATTACATCATCGCTGTGTCCTGTGTGTGTGTGTGTGTGTGTAGATTATGTATGGCTGAACTACGAAGTCGCTTCACGGACAGCGGCAAATATATTGCCGTCTTATATCTCGGTACTCTCAAGGAAAATTAAAAAAATCTCTCCGTTAAAAATCATTCAAAAATCAATTGAACCGTACATACTGCCAGAATTTTTGATGACGCGTTTGGCTCGGTTGGTAGACACCTGCCTACTGAGTCGGCGGTCCCGGGTTCGAATCCCGGCCGGGGCAAATATTTGTGCAAAATATTTGTTCTTGGGTCATGGATGTTATCTATATATGTATTTATATATTATGTATATCGTCGTCTAGTACCCATAGTACAAGCTTTGCTTAGTTTGGGACTAGGTCGATTTGTGTATGATTTTCCCTTAATATTTATTTATTTATTTATTTATTTGAATAACCACCGTAGAAAAAAAATGGTTTAAGGGTTAAAAAGCCATATTTGCGATTTCAGCTGAATTAAAGTGACATTTCACGTGACTACCCGTCACTTTACGCCTGATACAGAACTATGACGTCACATATAAATATACGGCGCCATTTCGCCAAGCCGGTCGCGTTACCGGGTTGGCAAAGTGGCGATATACTTGGTAAATTTGCCACTTCGGAGATCTCTTCAAGAATTCAGAGATGTATACAATAGCTTGGCAAAAAATGTACTATAGTTCTGTTACTTACCTACTGTCGGCCTAGTACTACTGTTAGACTATAAAGCGCAATTTTTATCTTACTTTTCGTCTTTCCTGATTCTCCTATATGTTGGCATGCCCTATAACTGTCATCCTCTTCCCGCTCTTTTATTAATAACTGTACAAATGTCTCGTGTTGTCTGTGCTGTCCTTAACACAAATATTATTTGTTTTTAGGTCTCCTACATGTCATTATCCTATCACAAAAATCTAAATTTTCTACCGATCAATCTCCTCTCGTGTGATATGTCCAAACGTCGTCATTGGCGAAATACCTCTTGTTAAGACCAGCAAGAAGTGAAAGCCAAAAAAAAACATCCGTGCACCGGAAATCCCGGGATATGCTCATTATAGACAGATAATTATTTGTTAAATCCCCAACGAATTTTGAGTAACCGTGGCTACTCCAATAAAATATTTTAAACACATTTCACAGTGGTCTGAAGTTGAAGCTGAAAATGTTTTAAAAAGCTTTTATTTGCAATGGCAGTAATTATGGCACACGGGCTCTCGGATTCATTTTATACATTTATCTTTATGATCCGACATCATGGCTTTGTCCATTTATTTTTTATTATTATTTTAAGTTTGATCTGAGCTATATAGTGCGAGTACAACCTTGGTTCTCTTGCGTATCTCATCATTTCGGATTCGATCCCGCAAGGAAACTCCGAGCATAGCTCGCGCCATTGCCCTTCAAACACATTGGTTAAAAACCTTGATCTTAGAACACTACTGTATTTAGGACGAGAAGATTATCATCTCCATACTTCGTATCCTAGGAAACCAGAGCTTAACAAACAAATTCGTTCAACGCGATAGCGGTAATCAGAATGACGTCAAATTGATTTATTTTATAGCACGCCGTAAATAAATCATATTTGATTATGTTTTTATGTGAATACCTAACGTCTGGCCGTTCATTTTTATTCTCATTCAAAATAACATTTGCCCAACTCTGCTAGATAACTATAAAACAAACCTCACCTAACCTAAGCAAATGGATTTTCCTCTCAAAACTTTAGTAAACTTAATAAATTTCAGAATTACGGCTAACAATTTTATGCCACACAATACGATACGCCAATTAATTCCTAAATTTCCCTTTCATTTCGTTCCATTCAAATAATCTTAAATATTAGTTTATTCACTACTAGTTACCCGCCCCGGCTTCGCACGGGTGTATTTAGAAACCTTTAAAATTATGTGTTTCTTTACTTATGTATTATACATATAAACCTTTCTCTTGAATTATAAACAAAACCGCATCTAAATCCGTTGCGTACTTTTAAAGATCTAAGCATACATAGGGACAGACAGACAGACAGAAGCGACTTTGTTTTATTTTATACTATGTAGTGATAGTGAAGTGAGGCCTCTAGCGCCAAAACTTGGCAGAAATGTTCTATTACGATAATTTCCCGGCGCCTGTCTGAAGAACTCGAGCAATATAAATATTTGATATCATTGTTTTTATAGCCCAAGTGCCGATAAACGAATAATGGACGCATTACCCACTTGATATGCCATATTATGCTTTATATCCTGCACGTTACGGACGCTTGCGGGTTTAGTGTTATTCCTGCCGTGATTACCAGAAATTGGGAAGTGGATGATGTTTTTATGGGGATTTAAAGGTTTTTATTGGTGATCGCGCGATATACTGTTTATGTGTTAATGCGTGATAAACGAACAGCTAAGATTATATCATGAATATATTGGCTTCTGATTTTTCTGGTAAATGAAGGTTTCTAGGTTTGATGCTTCGAAATATCAGATGTAAACGCGCTAAAGAAAACTTCTACCGTATAAAAAACGTATTTAAAATGATGATAAAATGAATGCACTAACATCATATGGACTTAGTCTGAAATAAAATATTTGTTTGTTTGTTAAACTCAAGGTAGGGCGAATAAAATATATTTTTTTGTTTTTAAATAGTGTTCAGTTTAAAATATTTTCATTATTAATTATCACAGAACCCAAAACTAGTATTTTCATTTGAATTTACCGACTAGTTTTTGAAAATATAAAAAAAATGTCAAATCAGAAATTAGGAGATCCGTGAACGAACAAAAGTCGCTGATATAGCCCGACGGATTAGCAAGCTGAAGTGGCAGTGGCACCCACAAGGTGGACAGACTACCTGGTAAAGGTTTCAGGAAGCCGCTGGATGCAGGCCGCTTCCAACAGGCCGTTCTGGAAGTCACTGGAGAGGCCTATGTTCAGCAGTGGACGTACTGTGGCTGAAATGATGATGATGAAATATAAATGTAAGCAGCGTCATCTAAGAACCGGCCCTCTACATGACGACACATTGTGGAAAATTTTACACTCACAAAAAACAAAAAAAAAAAAAATCTGCCTTACTAATTAGTCCGACTGCTGCGCTGTGAATTAGGTGACCTACGCTCTTTTAGAATGAGGAGCGTTTCAAATGAACTTTTCAATCACAAATTGGGATATTTTCGAAAATTAAAAAATGTGGTAATATCTCGTTTTTATCCTTTACCTATTTGATAGTATCGGAAAAAAGCCCGGTTAAATAAATGAAATGTTGTCAATCGCACTTGACCAGAATTATTTCGAGAATCAGTCGCTTTGTAAATTTAGTGTATTCCTGTATTAAATATATTGTAGCATTCACCTCGTAACTCAATTGGAATTTTCAAGTTATTTTCGGCAGATATATGATTTTCGTATATAAAAAAAAAATAAAAAGAGATTTTTGTACGGTAGCGTGCACTCAATTCAAATGTATACGTGCATGAGGACTTTCTCCAAATTAGATCAAAAGGGCTCGTGATTCTGAGTATAAAATACCTTAAATATCCAAAATTTCAAAAATGTGGGGTGTAAAAACCCAAATTCAGTATGCTAAAACTAGTTTTTCATTAACGGCATAAGTATAGTGAAGTGGGCAAATTTTTATTTTGTTGTCGATTTAGTTTTTTTTCAGATTTCAAATCAATTTGCTGAGTTGGTAAAGTTGCTTAATTCTGAACAAGGCAAGCCCAATTTCACGATATGTCCTACAAAATTTTCCATTGAGTAAAAAATAAATTATGTTTTTTTTTTAACTAAAGTTCATATTTCGTACTAAAATTAAGCTCCAAATGAAAAATAAATGATTTGACAACAAAATAAAAATTGGCCCATGGTAGCTAGCTACATATTATTCAACTGTGGCCCATGGGCCAATTTCTGTAGTACATACATTTTGTGTAACTCAATGGAGCAAAAATTGTAGGACATATCGTGAAATTGGGCTTACCATGGCCAGAAGAAACAACTTTACCAACTCACCAAATTTTATTGAGATCTGAGAAAAAAACGAAATCGACAACAAAATAAAAATTTGCCCAAGTAGGTCCAAATGTGTTACCCATCTGTCATTACACTCAACCCCTAATTTTCGCACAAGCTTAAAACACCGTCGATCATTCCCGCTTATGTTTAAAAGGATCGAAAGAGTCGTTCGCTCCATCACCGTAGCTAATGACAGGCAACATCGTACCAGGAACTGCCAATTTACCCATGACCCAACTATATTCCTAACTCGTTTTGACTGAGAGTCTTTCTTGGCTTACTTCATAGCACAAGAAGTTTGGTGTACATGTAGTCGAACACGCGATTTGGCCATCTGTCTCAGGCCACTTTGAGGGAAAGAAAAAGCTGAGATATTCTTGTAAAACGTGGAGTTTCGTTCGCCACTGAACTACTAAGGTTTAAGGAAGTAACGCTAAATATACAGGGTGCTCAATCCAAATGGGTCAATAGGGAGACGTCACAAACTATAAGAGATAGGGAAATCTGTTCTTAGGAACCATGGCGTCGATTTTAGATTTTATAGGAACTACATTCAAGTTTTTTTATAAATCTTATACATAACCGGGGAAATTAACCAATCAGGCTGTGTCTCTCTGAAGGCGTAAAGAAGTGCATTTAAAGCCTGACCATATGAGGATGCACCATATTGCGGAATTTCACTGGAACTAATTTCTTACACTGCCAATGATTGTATGATGGTTTGTCAATAATGTCAATATTATACGTGGTGGTTTCTTTAAAAGGCAAATATTTAAAAATATCCAAAGAAAATGTCGAAAACCATTCACAGTCGTGAACGTAATTAAAAATAAAGTGTCAGGAAAATAGTGTACCTATTCCATTAAATGATGTTACGAGGTTATGGGGAACTGACAGGTATTTAAACTAAGTCATTATAGTGCGGTTGCGATTGGTTGAGAAAATGTTGCCATAGAAATTTTATGAATACCCCCCTTTTGACAATCCTCATATATTTTTGGACAGGCTTTAAATCTGAGGAATTGTATTGGTCCATTTTGCACAGCTCCGCTCCAGACAGCATTAGTTTATACTGTTTAGTGGAATATGTTTGTAAAGTTAACTAAAGTATGTTATATACAGCGTGTATACCTATTTGATATTACCGCAAACTTTACGGGGTGTGAGTATAGGAATTTATTAATATATTGCACCGTAACTTATTTAAAAAACTAACATTTTTTTTTCATATAAAAAAATTCAGCACGCAATGTATTTGTTTGTTGTTGTTTGTTGACACTTAACATCGTGATGTGTCAACTGTCACTAGTAATTACTACGCCATACATTGCTGCTCAGAAAATTTTCTAAAATTAATTACGCTATAGCAGCTAATCAGATTATAACAATAAAATCTCTGTCTGGTTTAAATTTGCGGTTGTATCAAATATACACGCTGTATATTATAAGGAATTTTCTTAACAAGCAGATAAGACACAATGCTATGTCTAGTGATAAGACTTGTGTGTATAAACAAGACGCGTCTTGTTTATACACACTTTTATCTAGGTACATGTTATCTTTTGTTTAATCTAAGGCATGCTTGCAATATAGATAAAACAATTTATGATCAGCAATAAATCAAAATATAGATTCTACCCTTCGAACTGAACAACATTTGTTAAGCGACTTCTGAAAATAACGTATATATTACATATAACGTACATATTTTCTGGGGCAATTCAGCATACAGAGACATTTTGTTTAGAGCACAGAAACAATGTATAAGGGCAATTTGCAAACTGAAGCCCATAGAAAGCTGTAAACCACATTTTAAGTCCTTAAGACTATTGACATTCCCATGCCTTTATATTTTTGAATGCTGTATGTTTGTTAAAAGTAACCCTGGACTGATCCCCGTTAAAACGCAAACATGTAACCTTCGTCAAAGAAAGCATGCACTACAACTGAATGTATGGAATACTGCCCTAATGAAAAAAAGCGTCATAGGAATGGCTCCAAAAATATTTAATAAACTTCCAGAGGAACTCCAACTAGAGACAACAAAGAGGTTCAAACATCAGCTGTTTAATATATTAATTGACAAATGTTATTATAGTATTAAGGATTATTTTGAAGATAATATTTAAATTGAAATAATTGATAACTTAAATGATTAATTTTAAATACTGGACATACTATGTTATTTGATGTTTCTTAACTTTATTTCTATTAGATTTTATAATATTGTCTGATTTGCTATGTTCTCATTTTATTTTTATTCTTGTGTATAATTTCGTACGCCATGCGGCAAGACGTAGCTGTACCTACTATTACTGCCATTGTCACCTTATCTACCTATGTTTGACGAAATAAACGTATTCTATTCTATTCTATTCTAACGTGTATTCAATGATAATTTGTAGAATAATGTTTAGACAAGATAAACATTTATTAAATGTTTTTCTCAAACATACAATGTAATGTCATCATAACGTGCGTTATAACAGGCCTCGAAGTATCACGTTTCAGGCTGAACAACTCGAGAGAACTGTAATAGAATTTCCTACAAAATTGGAGGCAGAGGCCGAGAAGTATTTTTTTAAACATGGCGTCTGTGTTCAAGAATATGCTAAACAGCTGAACTATATTTTTTAAGTGATGTATTTTTTTATTTCATTGTATATTTGAAAAAAAACACTATACATGCCTTAGATGTGAAAAGAGCCTGCCGGATTCGTATCACTATCCCTACCTACTAGTCTATACCTACCAGTAATGTATTATAATTAGAACTTTAATTTTTAATTTTTATAAAAGCAATATCAGTGCCTAGTGGAAATAAATCCAATATCCAATTATAATCGCAATTTATATCAAATGGACACAGGAATTAAAAGTAATTTAATTAATTAACAGGGAATCGTTGGATGAAACAATAATCCGCATCGATTAGAGAATAGGCTGTGTACAATTTTTGGAGGACCATAAAATTATTCTATTTTGATTTTATTTTTTTATTTATTTGATTTGATTTACGAACTGGTCATTAATTTTTTTCTTTACCATAGTTCTTTTTCCGAAATGGACAATTTGATAGTTCTCAATAATAGTGGCTGGAGAATGTTGACCCATGACACATGACACATGTCAGTGTCAAACCGTTGAAATTTTCACATTGCCAAATCTCAAACCATCGTTTTTTAAGGTTCCGTACCCAAAGGGTAAAAACGGGACCCTATTACTGAGACTTCGTTGTCCGTCCGTCCGTCCGTCTGTCACCAGGCTGTATCTCAAGAACGGTGATAGCTAGACAGTTGAAATTTTCACAGAGGGTGTATTTCTATTGCCGCTAGAACAACAAATACTAAAAATAAAATAAAATTAATATTTAAGAGGGGCTTCCACACAATAAACTTGTTTTAATGGAACCCTTCATGCGCGAGTCGGATTCGCACTTGCCCAATTTATTTTTATTAAGTTTCGAAGGCAAAGAGTCTTCAGCCACTATTATGGAGATTTATTTAAATTTACATTCGTAAAGAAAAATTAATGAACTACAGATTGTAGATTGTAGAAAATTTTATGAACTACAGACAGCAAGGAATGTCGAAAAATATAATTTCATGGTCTTCCGAAAATTGTGCTAAGCCTATTAGAACTGTAATCAAAATAATTGGATCTAGGTATGATATATAAGTATGCCGGACAATACCCGCACTGTACTGTAGGATGTTTCTAATTTACCTACTCTTACTTATGATTTATTTGAGGGTAAGTACTATGACACCGGAACCAAATATCAACAATTCAGCAACTTTCTCAAGTCGAAAAAAAAGTTTAAATAAGTAAGGATAAATACAGATTCTTGTACAATAAACCTGTAAATGACTTATTCATCACACTTTGCTCGTAAACAAGGGCTTACATGCTAGAAAAGCCGTTAAGCCGGTAAGTCGTTAATTACGCCCTAGGGCGGTAAGTAATTTTTATCACACTTTAAGTGATTACATGCTAGAAAACCGGGCGATCAATCGTATATACTGCCCTAGGGCGGTAATTCGTATATTACGCCCTAGGGCGGTAAGTAATTTTGGTATTGACTAATACTACTAGTAGGGCCTCGTGCAGGGTCCGTCCGGATTGTTACTACCGTCTTGCCTGCTAACCCACCGCCAAACAGCAATGTTCGGATTGTTGTGTTCCGGTGTGGGGGTAAGATAGCCGGTGAAATTACTAGCATAGAGGCATTCTATCTTCGTCCTCCGGGTAGGCAAGCACTTGTGACTCCTCTGGTGTTGCAGGTGTTTATGGGCGACGGTAATCGCTTTCCATCAGGCGATACTTTTGCTCGTTTGCCCCCTTTGACATAAAAAAAAAAAAAAAAAAAAAAAATACTTCTGTTTTATTTCTTCCAAAGTGTGATGAAAAACGTCGTACGTGACTCTGGTGGAAAAGGAATTCCTAACTTGTGTCATGAAAGCCCTCGCCTTTGGCTTCGGGCTTCTAATAGACACTCGTTTGTAATTCCTCGTTTACCACCCTTGTTACGTAATGTACTATTACGTCACCCTAGGCCGTAAGTGGGATTTATTGTGCCCGCACCAGGTTCAATATTTAACTTTGCTTTTTGATGACATTTTGGCAGGTGATTTACATTACTGTTATATCGTTTCATTTGTAGTTCTAATTTCTCCCGATAATTGTCGAGAATTGCCGAGTGTCAAAGTGGAGATAATCGTACTGTATTTATTTGAAGATTGGCGTTTATTGTTAAAGCCTACAAAAAGAGTGTGGGTTGATGGAAGATGTTGTGTGGGTGTCTCCCACGCAACACGTTTATATCTATGGTAACGTTCCTATTTATTACTCATATTATTAATATATCTACTCTTTCATGTTGTACTATAGGTAGTTTTTACTTAAATCTCAAAACATAGTATGAACATTACTCATTACATCGTCCACTTATGCCGTCAATTGATTATATTGACGTATTACATACTTGAAATGTGACACATCTCTTCAGTTTAGGGACTTCCTATTATCAACGTGCAACCACGTAATAGCAGCAAAATAAAACAATGCATCGCACGCCATAAATGTTATAAAGTTGATTACGCGAAGTATTTCATCAAACGTTCGCTAAGAAAACATTAAATATAGACTACAATTTAAACTTAAATTTTGTAATCTGTGGTACTAAGGAATAGTGTTTTGGTGACATTATAACATCGTTGGCAGTTTTTTTGGGCAGTAAAGACTTTTTCAGACTTTAATCGTTTGTAAAAGTAAGTACAAAAGTAGAAAAACAATTATCAAATAAGAACGAAACCCGAAGAACAAAGCCTACAAGAAAGAACCCCAGCACGTTTCGAACTCAAGATTTAGAACTTTATAGTATTCCCTCTGTGGTTATAGTTATAGCTATTTAAAATATTTTGAAAATTCGTCACCTTACATTACTCGTAATGTCATTATTTGACAGTTTCAAATGCTAAACAGCGTTGGAGTTGTCCAAATACATTCATACAATGGAACTTTGATGTAAAGAACTATTGAAATAAATTGTCCGTTTTCATCTGAATAGTCCAAATCAAGCATTAAAACCTTGCTTAGTTTGCTTTGGGACTATGTCAATTTGTATAAGATTCTTCCTTAATATTTATTATTTGATTTTGTAATGAAATGGAAACATAAATTTCCAATTAGTCCCAAAGTAATAGAAAAATACCAAAAGTTAACAGTTCTGTATGTCGTCACGGTCACGGTTCTATAAAACAAGTGAGAAGTGCCCTCTTTAATTCCATACAAATGATTTTAAAGGACTTTTCAACGGATTAAATCAGTTATCAATTATCACTCGTTTACTATAAACGTTTTCTCACGACGTACCTACTATTTCCATCAACCTTTTAAAATAGCAACTTAGTCACACGAGTAATCGGAACTAATCTAACAGCCGGGATTTACCTTCTTGTACGTATGTGCTTCGGTTTTTTCTATTCAAACCACATTAAATTTGACATTGACAAGTTGACTTTCAGGTAAAGGTAAGCAGAGCATATTACTATAGTAGACATATCTCGGACATATATAGTTGGAAACGTTGAAATCCCAGGTTATACAGCGAGTGCTAATGGCGCAGTCTTGTAGGATGATAAATCAAAGCACATCTTAGACAGGGGTAATGACCGGCGGACCATTCGTCTGTGCTGGTAAAGCCATCGTTTGTCAAGTATGGCGGTAAGGAGTTGACGGCTTGCTTGATATAATGGTCCTGTCAATGTACACCGTCTATAATTATTGTATCAAATGTTATACACTAATATACCGGGTGATCAATCCAAATGGGTCAGTAGGGAGAAGTCATAAAATATAAGAGATAGGGAAATCTGTTCTTAGGAACCATGGTATCGATTTTAGGTTTATTAAAAACTGTTTTTTTTTTTATTAATCTCATACTGTAGGGGCAGTAATTTGAGAGGCTCACTTACGTCGAATCCAGAGGCAATCCACGTGGTAGGTTTCGCTGGAGTTTTGGACGATCATCAGCGCTCAAACTGACACCCACATTTCACCATAGGCACAGGTTTAGGACTGTTTCACCAGTCGTGTTTTGAGTAAGTTCGTCGCGACGGATAATAGCAATATGTAATTATTTCAGCACAAGCACGGCGGCGTTGCGTGCAGTTCGATCTCAACGGTACGAGAGAGTTATCTCGACTAGGTGGCGCTGCGAGCGCGTAGGAAATGCTTTGAGATCCGGTACAAGCTTGCCATCTCAAAAATACTGACCTGATACAAGGAAAATGTATTCTTTACAAATTGTGTTGTCTTGTATGTAAGAAAAATACCCATTAAAAATAATATGAAAATTAAGAAAGTAAAATGAACTAATCTGTTCCGCGACGGAACACATACATAATTTTATTATCACAATATTTTACTTATAGAATTTTAACCAGGTTCAATTACCGGTAATACATGAGGTTTAAATAAAAAAAAATTATGCAGTTTGTATTAAATCTATTGTTGAGGTTTTATATTAGTTTTTATATTGTTTATGTTTATTTGTCTATTTTTTGAAGAACTATTGTTTTTAAAATTAGTTGTCAATATATTTCAGTGTCAAGCTGCTGCGTTTTTGTCCTAGCTCCCTTAGCCCTTAGTTATCGAAGATTCCCGTACATTTTTGGTCCTTCTCACGGTTTAGATGAACACGCGATTAAAAACAAAGCAGCGGACGCTGAAAACCGGCGCGAGCGAGGTTCGCTCGGAGTCAGGTTTGCCCGTCGCGGGTGGGCTCGGTAAGTCCACAGAACAGGACACTGCTGTTACCGATGCCACTGTTACACCCGCGCCCCGCAATCCTGGCCCCGGGACGCCTCGCGAGTGCTTGGCAACGGGTGCGGAACACGTTAATATTTCGCCAAGTTCCAGGTCGCGCTTGTCGGGGTCTTCGCGGTCGTCGGCCACAATAAGGGCACGTAGACTGACCGCGGAGGCACAGGTGGCCCGCCGCAGCATCGAGCGCGAACAACAGTTGTTCGAACGCGAACAACAACTAGAACAAGAACGTGCCGAACGCGAACAACAACTAGAACAAGAACGTGCCGAACGCGAGCAAAAACTCGCACAAATCGCCCGCGAGCAGGAGCTCGCCCGAAAACGTCTAGAACAAGAACGTAAGCTCATTCAACAGGTGAGGCAAGTTGAAGAGCTTGAACAGGAAGCCACATTGGCGGCGCAGGAAGCCTACGACGCATCAACACGCTCGGTCAGTAAATATTCTCGTACTGCATCTTGGGTTCACGACGTGAACCATGGTAGTCATCCTACCGATAAAAACGCGGACCTCTCCATACCTTTGTTGCCGCAAGAGGATGCTACTGCTATGGTTCCCAAACCCGCGAGAAATTTAGTCGCTGCCCGTAGTACTACCGAACGAAATATCGTAAACGATTCGAGCGTACCATATTTCTCGCGAGAGAACAACACTCGTTACGATATTCCGGCAAATACAACAACTAATACTCAATTTCAGTACAATACTGAACAATTTTCATCGCTGAAACAACCTGAAATTCATCAAACTCAGCCCAATGTTTATAAAAAACCCGTGACATTTGAAATTCCAATAAATGACAAGTCGCAACAATTATTTCAACCATCGATGTCAAAAACTGCGATGTCATTTACACGGCCGTCAGTTGACACAAATTACAACAAAGATTTTATAATGTCAAAACAAACCGAACCGAATTTTTATTCGCACAGATGTTCGCATAAGCTTGAACTTGCTCCGTTTAGCGGTAAAACTACCGAGTTTTTAATGTTTAAACGTACTTACCGCAACACTCAACATTTGTTTACACCCGCAGAAAATCTCGTGCGCTTGACTACCGCGCTGCGCGGCCAAGCCCTGGAGAGCGTGTCGTCGTTGCTGTACACGGCCGAACGCCCCGAGGAAGTGCTCGACATGCTGGAGCAGACGTTCGCGCTCCCCGAGATGATCGTGCTGCATGAAATCAACCTCGTGCGGAGTCTTCCCAAGCTAAGCTTTGACCAAAGAGAGTTGAACCATTTTGCGTGTAGACTACGTAACTGTATAGCTGTCATCAACAATTTAGACCAGAAAGAACACATTTATTCAGTAGAACTATTTCACTCTGTGTTGAGTAAATTGACGCCTATATTGTACAATCAGTGGAAAGATTTTGCGTATCGTAGTGATCAGTCTATACCAAAAATACAATTATTGTCTGCGTTCCTCGACGTGGAGGCTGTGAAGCACAATAGGTTTGGTTTAGTTCCTGATTACGCTAAGCGTCCTGGTGCTTTTATGTCAGACTACAACAAACGACCCGGTACAGTCGGCAACAATTTTACACCCAATTTCACACGTCGTGAAAATGTTCACGTCACATCGACACGCGGTTGTAATGCTGATTTATGTCGTTACTGTAATAACAAACACAAACTAACTGATTGCAAAGAATTTCAGGCTCTGACATTAGATGATAGATGGCGCTGGTTGCGCGATGCTAAAGTTTGTTACAAGTGTTTGAAATCGAAAAACCATCGTTGGAAGACTTGTAGGATTGGTCGCTGCGGTATCGACGGATGTGAGCGCTTCCATAACCCACTGCTGCATCCGCCGTCGACGCCGCAAACGTCCCGCACTACTGATCAGTCTTCGAATCCTTCTTACAACGTCGTAAGTGAACACAACGACACTGATAAAACTGTGACAATATCTAACATTACTGAATCACACACAAGTGGCGATATGTCACCTACACAGACACGTGTATACTTGAAGGTAGTTCCAGTTGAAGTGAGCGGCCCTTGCGGAAAATATGACACTTTTGCGTTACTTGATGACGGATCTTCCGCGACCTTGATCGACTCGGAGGTGGCACGTCAAATAGGAGCATCAGGCCCCATGGAGTCAATCAAAGTTGACGGAGTCGCCGGAATGTCAACGCACAAACCGATTCAACATGTGAGTTTTTCCATTAAAGGTAAACATTGTTCCGAGACATTTTTGGTAAATAATGCTAAGGCTATGGACTCACTCTCGTTGTTTACACAAACTGTCACTCGAAATGACTTGTCTAAATATTCGCATCTAACTGATTTAATCGATGAACTTACATTTACTGATGCAACACCTAAGATTTTGCTCGGTGCTGAGCACTGGTACTTGACAGTTAGCCGCGAGGTACGTGAAGGTTCTAGGAGTCAGCCAATAGGTACACGCACGGCCTTAGGTTGGGCTGTTCACGGAAGGTCCAGCAGCTGGACAAAACCCGTGCATTTTATAAACCACGTTTCCGTAAACGATGGCGGCGATTCCGCCATGAATGAACTCGTTAAGGATTATTTTAGCCTTGATTCTATAGGCATATCTAAACCTGAAACTACCTGTTCCAATGAAGAAAAATACGCTTTAGGCATTTTAGACACTACAGCCAAGCGTCTGCCGTCAGGTAGGTTTGAAGTCGGCCTGTTGTGGCGCAAGGATACGTCAAACATACCTGACAGCTATCCTCACGCTTTATCGAGATTTCTGGGCCTAGAAAGGCGCATGGCTCGCGACCCAGACTTCAAAAAAGGTTATTGTGTTTTTATAAACAACATGTTGGGAAAAGGTTACGCTGAAGAGTGCCCTAGGGACACATACCGAAACACTGTCAATTTAAAAGATATACAGAAGACTTCTCGTTGGTATTTGCCACATTTTCCTGTTGTACATCCACAAAAGAAAAAACTTCGTGTAGTACACGATGCAGCTGCGAAAACTTCAGGTGTCAGCTTAAACTCGCTTTTGCTGCCCGGACCTGACCTTTTGCAACCATTGCTGCATATTTTATTCCGTTTTCGTGAGGGTTACGTCGCTATGACAGCTGACGTGAAGGAAATGTTTCCTCAAATCAGGATTAGAGAGGTAGACCGCGATGCCTTACGATTCATTTGGAGAGAGAATCCCAGCTGTGAGTTGAAGGAATACAGGATGACTTCTGTAATTTTTGGCGCCGCCTGTAGTCCGTGCACAGCGTTATACATCAAAAATCGGAACGCTCAAGAATTGCAGAAGTCATACCCCGCGGCATCCAAAGCTGTCATCCATGACCATTATATGGACGATTTTCTGGGCAGTTTGGATGACGCACGAGAAGCCTCGCAACTCGCAGCGGACATAGTGACAGTGCACAAAACTGCAGGAATGGAAATGCGAGGTTGGGTATCCAACGTACCATCCGCACTTAGAGATGTTCCTGAAGATTTGCGCGCTCCTCCACCCGATAACGTTCACGTGGGCCCTGAAACGTTTGTCAGGACTTTAGGACTTATTTGGCATCCTCAAAGCGACACGTTTAGTTTCCGCAATGGTTCCCCAATTTCTGAAAACCAGAAACTAACTAAACGTAAGGTATTGTCGTATTTAATGTGTGTTTACGATCCTCTTGGCCTCCTAACTCCGCTGGTAATTCAAGGTCGGATTTTATACCAGCAGACATGGAGAACTGGTATTGATTGGGATACCGAGCTGCACCCAGATGCAATTCAAAAATGGTTGACTTGGTCTCGACAACTGGCTATGATATCAAACCTCAAAATTCCTCGCTGGTACAGGTGCGGATTCCAGGGTGAGGGCATTAGTGATAGGCAGCTTCACGTTTTTGCAGACGAAAGTGAAGAAGCATACTCGTGCGTTGCATACTGGCGTTTCACATTTTCGAACGGGCCTGTGAAGTTGTGTCTCATTGGTGGAAAAGCACGCCTCAGCCCATTGAAACCCGCTTCTATACCACGTTTAGAGCTCCAAGCGGCCCTTATTGCTGCTCGATTTGCCAATACTTTGTGTACCGGTCATGATATCCAACCGAATTCAATTCACTTTTGGTCAGACTCAACTACAGTTCTGAGTTGGATTCGGAGCGATGCGCGAACATTTAAGCCATTTGTAGCGAATCGCGTTGGAGAAATCACGGAAATATCAAACGTCAATGACTGGAAATACGTCCCAGGTGGCTTAAATGTCGCAGACGATGCGACAAGATCGAAAGATTCTGACATTGACTTGACGCGGTGGCTCTCTGGACCAGATTTTTTATTACTGCCATCTTGTGATTGGCCTAAAGAACCATTGCGCTCGTCTGAAACTACATCTACCTTGGAAGAACTGAAACCCTCCAAGGAGTCCAAGGTACATGTAGGTTTAACTATTCTGCATAAACCTCCATCGGTTGTGCCCGATCCCTCACGCTTTAGTGAGTGGCAACGTCTGATTCAAGCGACCGCGCGCGTCTTTCAGTGCGCGCACAAGTTTCGGTCTTTTTTGGCACATAACACTCCAAATTCCAAAAATGTTACTAACGTTTCTTCCAACCAGCTCTTACCACTGTCCGCTGAAGAGGTCCGAAAGGCTGAAGTGGCCATTTTGCAAAGAGCACAGTCTGACAGCTTTGGTGAAGAGATCGCATTTCTCCACGACGCCAAGCCTTTGCCCAGGTCTAGCAAACTGCACCCGCTCTGCCCGATATTCGACAACGATGGCCTGCTCAGATTGGACAGCCGTATAAAGCACATGAAGAACGTTGATTACGCCACCACGTCCCCTATCATCTTGGATGGCCGTCATCCTGCCGTACGTCTTCTTATACGTCACTACCACGTGAGAGCTGCTCATGCGTTTAACGAACTGGTGATTTATGAACTTAAACAGCATTACTGGATTTTTCGATGCCGTAGTGAAGTACGCATGATTGCAAGAAGATGCTCCTATTGTATTAAACGAAAAGCATCACCTCAAATCCCACCTACTGGTGACTTGCCGAACGTGCGCCTTGATCACCATACACGCCCTTTTACGAACACCGGCCTAGATTATTTTGGCCCCGTCGAAGTGTCAGTCGGCCGCCGGAGAGAAAAGCGATGGATTTCTCTTTTCACTTGCATGACGACGCGAGCAGTACACCTTGAGATCGTCACTAGTCTCTCAGCGGATTCTGCCATAATGAGTATACGTCGTTTTGCTGCACGTCGCGGACTGCCGCTTAAGATTCTGTCTGACTATGGCACGTCGTTTGTTGGAGCTAACCGCCATTTATGTGAGTTTAATAACAGCGCGGTACAAGAATATGCTGCGAGCAAGCAAATCGAATGGTGCTTTATACCACCTGCGTCACCGTTTATGGGAGGTTGTTGGGAACGGCTCGTGAAGACGGTAAAGACTGCCCTTCAAGTGACTTTAAAGGAAAGAGCACCTAGAGAAGAGCTGCTTCACACCCTGCTGCTAGAGGCAGAGGCCCTAGTGAACTCGAGGCCCCTGACGTACGTCACTGAAAATCAGGAGTGCCAAGCTCTTACACCTTTCCATTTCCTAATTGGAGCTTCCTCGAATCAGCAGTTACCAGTTCACCTGGATGACGGAGTATTCTCACTGAGGAAAGAGTGGCAGAAAGTTCTCCGGCTTTCAGAGCATTTCTGGAGCAGATGGTTAAAAGAGTACCTGCCCAGTCTCAAACCTAAAAAGCGTCACGGAACCCAGTACGAAAACTTAAAGGTAGACGACGTAGTGCTAGTTGTTGACCCAGACATGCCGAGAGGAGTTTGGCCAATGGGCAGGATTCTGGCAGTGCATCCGGGCAGAGACGGAATTGTCTGAGTGGCTGATGTTGCTACCAAAGGTGGCATACTGAGGAGACCCACCAGGAAGCTGGCTGTGCTCCAGCAAGAAGCTGTGTAGCTACGCTACACGGGGGGGATGATGTTGAGGTTTTATATTAGTTTTTATATTGTTTATGTTTATTTGTCTATTTTTTTGAAGAACTATTGTTTTTAAAATTAGTTGTCAATATATTTCAGTGTCAAGCTGCTGCGTTTTTGTCCTAGCTCCCTTAGCCCTTAGTTATCGAAGATTCCCGTACATCTATAATCGATTCCATGGTCCCTAAGAACAGATTGCCCTATCTCTTATTGTTTTCGTTTTCTCACTGATCCATTTGGATTGATCACCCTGTATATCTCTTCTTCTTCTTCATGTGTCGTATCCCTCATTGCTGAGGGTCGTGGCCTCTATTTATCACTCTTAGGACGATCGCTCTCAACTTATTTCGATCTGATGAAGACCGCACGGCGACGGGAAACTTGGTGACCGTTGTGTCTCGAATCTGATACTGCAGCACATGAGACTCCTTCCTCTTGGCCTTCTTTCTTGATTCTTTCCTGTCCAGGTTGTCATTCTCCTGTGCTTGTTCTTCTGTACTGTTCTTGTTCTTCTGTGCTGTTCTGTTTGCTCGCAAGATTGTTTTGACAGGAATTTTTAATTTTTTACCATTTCAACACCAGTTTCTCCACCATTTAAATAAAATCGACAAAACTGATTATACAAATAATATCTATTTATCGAACCTACTTACAAAATTTTATGAGAATCGGTTGAGGAATGTGGCCTGTAGGCGAGAACGAACAGTCGGAAATCGGAAAGAATTATTAGTGAAGCTGAAACAGAGATAATTTGCTCGCTTCCCTCGCTCGGCCTAGTACAATTTGCTACCACCTGTCTGTCCATACCTATATGGAGGTGTATAGTATAAAATGATTTGCCGTCATTAAAACCGAACATACTTAAAACTTGTAAAGGCCACGCGGAACGCAAGGTCAATGTTGTTTTTGTGTTAATACAGACGTAGTTATAAAACAATTACCATGTGCGAGCCAGTTTCTAATGCCGAGGAGTCTGTTCCAGTACAAAACACGATTTACGTATTCTAAATACTTATAAGAATGATTTATTTTACGATAAGGTAGTTTTCCTCCAGGGTCCATTGACTTTTTCATACCTACATGAATGTCTTGATTAAGCGCGTACTTTTCAAAGTGGAAAATGACAGTAATAATTACAGGCATGTACTATTAAAAGATAAATGCACTAAAGACTTGGATACTTATAAATACCACATAATTAATTCACCAGACCATCGATTAAGGATCTAATTATGACGCTCTCCATAACCATTTTGGCGGGAAGTCTATATCCCTCTCTGATAGACGGCAGTGTTGCTAGCCTACTCTCAGCACGTTCCGAAGTACGGCTAACAGTACTTAACTATGGTAACCTGTTCCTTGTTTAGTTGCCGGCAAACTTTTAGAACAAAAATGGCGGATCTGTGCATGTACATTTGTACGTAAATCGGCTACGTGTAGTCAAGGTTATGCTCTAATAGTTTTCCGGCAGCTGTACAATGACTAATAAAGAAGTAAACAATGATAAAAGTGAAGTGTCTCGAACGATAGGTAGCATCGCTATACATTTTGTACCGATAAGCTGAAAGGGAATTTCCATTTGTAACTGTTTACTCGATTTTCCGTGTTATTATATAAATAATATAAATAAACCATTGATACAAAAATGCGACTCGGGAAGCGACCCGGTCTCTTTCGCCAGGTTACGTATTTAAATTTTTCTTAAAATATTGGCATCTAATTTCTTACCACCTTATATTATACAGGGTGATCTGCATTGATATTTTTATCAATCGTTTAATATTTAAAAATTTATTATTTTATAAATAAAATACATAAATAAATATGGATCTAGTCCCAAATTAAGCTTATGAAGGCCTGTCTCATGACACCAGGCGACGACATACATACTTATACAGCTAAAAATATTTATTTACTTAAGTACATAGAACATCCATGAGCCAGGTACAAATATTTGTGTCCTTGACGGGATTCGAACCCAGGACCGCCGGCTCCGTAGGTGTACTACCACTGTGCCAACCTTATCTTCAATTATATAATATAGATATAGTACTTACTCTTAAAAAAATATAACTTTGGAAATAAAAAAGGTAATGTCGGTTATATAGGATATATTCGAAAAGGTGTAATGAATCAATATTTAATTTCAACATTTTAATGTAATAATTAAAACGGTATTTATCATTATTTACGATCAACAGTCTGAATCAGAAATCACTATCAAACTATGATGATTTGACAAATATGTCTAACATAATAGAAAATACATTCTTAACATTATTAAAACTGTCGTGAGACATCTTTAATAATTGTCAGGGACGGCCCGTTTCTGACCATTTTGACGTGAGTGAAAACCGTTTTTATAAAAATTAAATAAATTCTTATGATTTTTTTTATACTAATATTTAAACATAATCCATACTAATATTATAAATGCGAAAGTGTGTCTGTCTGTTTGTCTGTCTGTCTGTCTGTCTGTCTGTTACCTCTTCACGCTTAAACCGCTGAATCGATTTTGATGAAATTTGGCATGGAGATAGTTTGAGACCCGGGAAAGGACATAGGATACTTTTCATCCCGAATAAATTTAGTGTTCCCGTGGGATGAGCGGGTAACACCGCGGGGCACAGCTAGTTATGTATAAAAATAGGTGTTTTTTATTATGTTTTAAGTAGGAATATCCTAAATGTGAATACTGATCATAATTATTCGTAGAATTAAAGAGATTGATTATGAGTTATGAAGCTACTTAAGATTGCTTGGTAAATAATTAGACTGACACTTATTTAATACCAACAACGTCTTTCGCAATTAAAGGGTAAAGTAGATTCTTGGAAACGTGTGTTTGATCTGTTACGCTTAATTGTAGGAGTTTTCAAATACAATAAATGTGCGTGAGAGGCGAATTTAGGTTATAACATGTACTCATGACAGATGACAGATGTTCCACGCACGAACGTATGTCAAAACGACTATAGGTACATATACCCTTACCACGAGATAACGTGTTCGTACTGTAGCGATTACTTTGTAGAACTACGAATCGTAGCCTACGATTCACCATATAAACCGTTTAGGCTGTCGCTTGCGTGTGCGGTCCCTGTAAATTGTAAACTCGTGGTAAAGGTACAAGAACAAACAATACAAACAAACATTAATGTTCGCATTGTTGTGTTCCGGTGTGGGGGTAAGATAGCCGGTGAAATTACTAGCATAGAGGCATTCTATCTTCGTCCTCCGGGTAGGCAAGCACTTGTGACTCCTATGGTGTTGCAGGTGTTTATGGGCGACGGTAATCGCTTTCCATCAGGCGATACGTTTGCTCGTTTGCCCCCTATGATATAAAAAAAAAAAAAAAACAAAAACAATTGTGTATTACGCGCACATGTAGGATAAACAGGATACTGTCAACTACTGTTCCAAGGTCTGTTAATATCAATTGCAATCCCTTCCATACAATTATTATAACAAAATGGGACTTAATGGCGTTTGAAAAGTGTTTATTTCATTACCTCGACGTGTCGAACGTGATGCTACGTTCATTGTCTTCTTGTCGCCGTCCATACAAGCCTGAACATGTTGTTGTATAGTATGGACGAGTTTCACTATTTTCATTATAAAGTATGTTATTATATATAACAATGTTATGTAACATTGATGACAATAAACATTTATGGAACTAGATATAGGTTAACAAACATATTAAAACTTTGAATACTTTGCACAATAATCATTAGATAACTACGCAATAAACTAAATAGTAGTTTATGCAACTATTACGTAATAAAATATCTAATTAAACTACTTTATCTACACCCATATTTATAACGATAATTATGAAATAACATCTCTGATTTTGGTCGCTGCCGAGTAATGTAGGTACCTTTAGTATCTGAAATTATTATAGTACTTTAAGAATATGGGTATAGATAAAAATATATACCAAATACACGTACTCACTTGGTATGACTGAATTTACATGAAGAAATTGAAAAATCTGAACAATAGCTGTTAGGTGACTGCCAATTAAATAGGCTAATGTCTGTATCGATAAATAATTCATAATTAAATAAATAATCTGATTACAAACATTCGGCAAATATACATTATGGCAATAAATAATTCTTTAAACTTAATAGGTATTTGTGTCATCAATAACATTTCGAACCTCTAGAAGATACACTAGGCTGTCTACATTTTTATTCATTATTTTTATTTATTTATAAATTAATGTATACAACCTATGCAGTTCCCTGCAAAACTGTTTGTACTGTTTGTCTGCAGGTGCGAGTCTAAACAATAATTAAAACAAAGGTTTATTGCTAAACACTTGAGTGACATTTGGAATAAACAACTTTATCACTAAAGTGTCTGCCAGTGGCTTGGCGCCAAAAAACATTCCGGGCCCGCAAACCAAAATTATCTTAGTGGTTATCTAAGAGCAAAGGCTAGAAAGCTAAAACTCTAAAATGGGTAAGGAAAGCAGATGGGAATCAAGTTCTATGCACGCCATCTCACTGGTCCAAACACCACTCAGCCAATTTTCAATCTATCTCTAAACAAAATAAATAAATATCGGACAACCTCACACAAATTAATTCCACAGTAGCTCTAACTATTAGGCTTGTGTTATGGACACTAGACGACGATACACATACTTATATAGATAAATACATACTTAAATACAGATAACACCCATGACCCAGGCACAAATATTCGAGTTCATCACACAAATATTTAGGTACCCTTGCCGGCATTCGAACCCAGGTCAGCTCAGTAGGCAGTTGCTTAACCACTGCACCAAACGCGTCGTCAAAAAATCCAATTCATGATCCTCTACTCCTCCTCAAATCCTCTCTTTGAAGAGCAAAGGAAGCCCTCCTCTTATGCTCTGCACGATGCCCGATTTGGGTTCAACGGTCGGGCGGTAGACAGTCTCCGGTGCAGGTTCGACCGTGAACTTGGACAAAATGGCGGCCAGTCCCGCTAATGACTGCATCAGGCCGAGCCTTTCACCTGGAAACATAAATAGCAATAAATAAGTGAACTTTCAAACACGAATTGAAATCAAACTAAGCCAGAATCAAGACTAAGTGAACAATATTATACTTTGTGAAAATGATGTGATAAGGAGCCGTGTGAGAAAAGAATCAAAGTTAAATATAACTATTAAGTACATAAAGATAACAAGATAATATGATGAAAACACCTTTGAAGTGGAACAACTTGGTAGTTTAGATTAAATCTAAATGAATTCTAAACATTATGGTATTAAATGTAGATTGGACAAGAAACTTAATATTTATAAATACATTTGAGCGTGCTTGTATACGCGTAGGTACTGTTAATACGTCTTTCAAGCAAATTTCTAATAAGATATGGTTTATTTAAGATATATGATTGGAGAAAAATACATTATTGACTTAAATCTAGGTAAGAGAGGGTAACATGCAAAGTGACCGAACATAATATCGTCAGAAAACAGGGTAAACGCACAAAGTATGGTAAACGGCAGCAACTAATGCAACATTGTAATGAATGGCCAAGGGCTAGTAGAACCAAACTATTCTACAACATTAATTAACCGTCGGTTACAAGTATGCGACCGAGAAAACTACTTAATTCTAAAATAACATAGTTTAAGAGGAACCTATAGGTACCTATGTTAATCTATAACATGGATTCCGTTGAGCAAACTTAGTTGAAATTTAGCTCATAGAGAAAACAATGGATTAAATGTTTAATTTTTATTAAAGCAACTGAATTGTAGGGCAAATGCTTAATAATAATAATAATTATTATTATGAGCCTATTATGTCCCACTGCTGGGCAAAGGCCTCCCCCTTCTTCTTCCATCTGTCGCGGTCTTGAGCTGTATCTGGCCAGTCCTTCGAAAATGAGTCCAAGTCATCCCGCCATCGCCTACGGGGTCTGCCACGTCTCCGTTTCGAGTTGTGGGGCTTCCACTCTGTGGTTTTTTTGGCCCACAATTCGTCGGACATTCGACAGACGTGACCAGCCCAGTTCCACTTCAACTTGGCCGCCTTCCAAGCTACATCAACTATCCTGGTTTGTGAGCGCAGCGTCGTGTTCCGGATTCGATCCATTAGTTTTACACCTAATATGCTGCTGAAAATGCTTAATAATACATACCTATATAATATTCCAACTTACCAATGCAAGCACGAGGACCGACACCAAAAGGCAAATAAACGCTTTTCTGCACCGAATTAAACTCTTCAGGGCTAAACCTCTCAGGTCGGAACTCTTCAGGTTTCTCGAAGTACTTAGGATCCATGTGCATAGCCTGCAAAGGCACCAGTATCTGAACCCCTTCGTCTATGGTAATGCCAACATCAGGAATAGTGTATTTCCGGGAACATTCCCTTATAAGGAACCCAGGAGAAGGGAACATCCTCATCCCTTCCTTGAACGTCCAATCCAGATATGTCATTTCTTTTACAGCCTCATAACTAAGCTTGTTGTTGTGTTCAGAAAGGACTCTATCGATATCCGCTTGAACCTTTTTCTGCACTTCAGGGTTGTAAGCCAACTGATGCAATGTGTAACTCGTGGCTGAGGAAGATGTCTCAAACCCTGCAGCGAAGAAAATAAAAACTTGAGCAGCCATAAGATCTTCATCCATTTCTAATGTTGCTACTTCTGGTGTCCCATCAGGTTTTATGCGTTCGATAGAATCTCCTGTCATTATTCCTTTCTTTTTACTTTCTATCAGGAGGTCTATAAAATCATTTCTAACTGACGGTTCGTATTTTCTTTCCTTTAAAATTGCACCAACGAGCTCTTTAATCCCATCTTCTACCTTACCTAACGGTCTCAAGGGGTAAAACAGTCGTGGCATGAATTGTTTTAACAGTGCCATTATGAAACGTTTGGCGTCAATTTTGAAGATAGCCGCTCCTAATTTGCGGAAAGCGGATTCCTCTTCGTTAAGTGAGTCTGCATCGATGCCGAAGCCGCAAGCGCCGATGAAGTCAGTAGTATACCTGGCCATGAGGTCACGGGCATCGAGGGTGCGGCCTCCGGCTGCGGAGGCCAGGGCTCGCTCCTGCAGACGCTCAGCCCGCTCAACAATCAGAGGGAACATCGCCTTAAGCTTGCCGCTCGTGAACGCCGGCGTCATACGCTGCCGCAGCAGCCGCCATAAGTCCCCGTCCGCGAAAAACAAATTACGCATAAGCGGCTCGACCAACTTACGATTAGTGTTAAGACCGCGCGGATAAAAATGGTAAAAATCACTGACTAACACATGTTTCACAATCTCCGGATCCCTGATAACAAGCTCTGGCCTGGTGGATCTGAAGAATCCGACGATTCTTTCTTTCGGATATTTCCAGTACATTTCAACTGTTTTTTCGCTGACACTTTTCCGCATGAGGTAGTTTTCGGCATTGTTTCCGAAGAAAAGTATTGGTTTGTCATGTTTGACGCCTCTTTTCTCCCAGTAATTGAAAGTTCTTGTGTTGTAGAGGTATAGCGCGACGAGCACTATCAGTATTATAGCGAGCGTGATCATTGTGCGCGTGCGTCGATCAGCGGACCGCAAGCTAAACTGCGAGTAATGTAGTCTTACACAAGACAGGATGTCTGATGTATATACAAGTGCACCGGCTAATCGGTCATTCATGTGTGTTAACTGTACAATTAATGAATCATGAAGTAGATAATGACGTTGTGAGAGCCAATATTAGATACCTAATGCTCTTGCAATTATGTTAATTAATGGTTTTTAAAACCACACAAAATTATATCATACTCCGTTCCATATAATTACTATTCTCTGAATGTAACCTAGCAAATTATCACATAAGTCCGAGCCAGAAAGACAAAACCAACAAACCCAGAAATAATATGGCAAAAGTGAGATTGAGCTGATTCGGATAACATTTATGATCTTAGGCCCGACTACGGCGAAGCAAATGGATGGTTATGATTGATACAGCCACCAGATCCAGCTGAATATTTTTCAATAAGTGGACAAAGTCGCTGGCATATTCTATGGCAAGGACAAACATAACAACTACTCATCAGCGCCAGTCTGTTCAGGCTTATTATATTTATTTTGCAATAAATAAATAAATAAAGCCAAGTCTAGACGTGATAGCGATAACGTTGAATTTCATACAAAGAGCAATAAAAATCATTTTATAGTATTATTAGCGTCTCAATATACGAGTATGCCGAGTAACAATTACTGAGCACGAAATCGCACCATTATTTCTAAAACGTCCCAATCTAACTTGATATTCCTAAAACATGTGACCTTTTGGATTGCGGCGCAGGCTCAACTTGTTTTCGCATAGTAAACATCATCACGGTGACTGGACAAGAAATTCCTAATACCAGTTAGACTGGTCGTGTAGCCTTGTGGACTTTGTGCCCGAGTGGCCAAAGTCCACAGGTATAGACGGACAGCGTCTGAACTGCAACCTTGCCGCAATATGGCAGTTCGAGTGCAGTTTTGCTGCAGTTGGTGTAACTGCATCAAAACTGCAAACCGACTGTGCAGCCCGCTTACAGTTGCCGTGCAGTCCTGTCAACCGCAGACCGACTGCAAGCTGGCTGCACGGTCGTAATGCAGTCATATTGCAAGAGCTGTGAAACCGACCTGTTCTTGATTCTAAGGACGCAATATTTTTTGTGGACTTTTTGAAAGAAAGAAATACATCCCACCAAAACCATTTCATGTAAAATTGGCGGCCAAGACTCAAATGCTCATAACACTTTCGCAGTAAAAAAAAAAAAACAGATCCCAGGAAAAGCCAAGCCCCTAAGCCCTGACTTTACTAACCCTACGACCTTGGTTAAGAAAGTATAGTATCAACTGGCTTCAAGACCCTAAGCTCTGAGTTTACTAACCCTACACCTTGGTTTCGAAAGTATAGCTTGGCCGTTTCATAGAGTACCTTAAACAAGTCTAACGGACTGTCCGGCCCATATGGTAAGGAATTAAGATTATATATATTATCATGAATACATAAACTTAATGAAGCCAGTTGATACCATACTTTCTAAACCAAGGTCGTAGGGATTTATTCGTGACGTGACCATAAATCATTATTACATAAAGAGTGAAACATAAATAGAATAAAACAACAGGCAACTATAAAAAGATTTTCCAAGTCGTTGGCGTGGAATATCCTAAACCAGTGGGCAAAGACCCGTTTTAATCATAGCTGACGCTACCTACGTTGTTATTGCAACATAGCAGGCAAACGATTCAACATGTGGTTAAAAGTGGACTTTGGATTGATGTCGTTGGTGGATTTCTTTCCAGTGGGCAAAGTCCATGCTATCTTAATTGACGTGCTGCATTCACTACGCAGTTGATGTATCGTTTTTAGGGTTCCGTACCCAAAGGGTAAAAACGGGACCCTATTACTGAGACTTCGCTGTCCGTCCGTCCGTCTGTCTGTCACCTGACTGTATCTCAAGAACGGTGATAGCTAGACAGTTGAAATTTTCACAGATGATGTATTTCTATTGCCGCTATAACAACAAATACTAAAAATAACATAAAATAAATATTTAAGGGGGGCTCCCATACAACAAACTAACAGATAATGGTACGAAACCCTTCGTGCGCGAGTCCCACTCGCACTTGGCCGGTTTTTTTTACTCGTTATTGCAGTCAACGTTGTCGTTTTGTTACGCTATTTTATTCATCAATTAGTAGATTTTCACGCTTACTATCGTATCATCCGGGAAGCTTTGTGATAGATTTATTGACATTTAATATGATTTATTAAGTACGAAATTGATATTAGAGAACATGTCTATAGTTATGAATAAATAAATCAATAAATTTCCTAACTTTTATTTCTTTGCAACCGTAAACGTTTCTGAACATTTTGTAAAACTAGCATTGCAAACCTATTGGGCTCTATTCAACTAGTTAAATCGAAAATTATTTTCTGTTTCGCAATAATGCTCGACTTTAACGACACTTTAAAAATCAGTTAAAGTGATAAAAATAGTTGTGTGAAATAACAAATGGCTCTCAATACAACTTCATCGCATTTGATGTCGAGACCCTGGGCCCGTGGGGTCCAAGCATATTAAATATTATTAACTGGAATCACTCTATCTATTAAAAAACCGCATTAAAATCCGTAGCGTAGTTTTAAAGATCTAAGCATACATAGGGACAGACGAAAAGCGACTTTTATGCTATGTAGTGATGAAGATTAAATGAATAAATAAATATAGTTAGCAGTAAATAAAATGCAACATAAAACTCTGTACAAATAGATTTCTGATTTGCACCAATCTCTTGTATCCCTGTTTGGCCCTATGGTTGACTGGCAGAGAATACCAATTGGCATTAAGTCCGTTATTTCCAAGTCAGTACAACTTTAGTTTGGTGCAATATAGTTTTGATAAAGAAAATAAAACAAAAGTTAACAGCTTTACGTAACGAGAAATCTAAATTCATGAGTCTGAATAAAGTATTGTTATTAATAAAATAGGTCGCGTAATACATAATTTAAAATAAGTAGAGTGGTCCTAGGATTGCTTGCTCAAAATAGGTACTAAAACCACTTTTGAAATAAAGGCAAACAGTCGCTAGGAAACACTAGGAAAGTCATAAGTTAACTTTTATGAGCCGCGTGCTCGGCGCGGAGCAAAAGGCGCTTTATTTAGACATTTGTCTGGAATAAATCGCAATTTGCGAAGAAGCACGGCCGTTGCGAAGGAACGCGGGTCTCGAGTGCGTCGTGAGTGACGTCACTCACGAAATGACATTGCTAGCAATCCTGCCGATAGCATATATCTTATAAAATACTAGCTTTTGCCCGCGACTACGTCCGCGTGGAGCTTGGAAGTATGGAAGCAACCTCGTACAACACGATAGATATCCACCTAATCACCTTAATTAATAAAAGGGATTATTAAAAGTGCCTAAGCAAATGTAAGAGCAATTGTGCTTTTGGTCTAATCATTACATTTCCTACAGGGTCATCAATGTCATCATGAATTACATACACTTTTCAATCTTTTTAGGGATAATTTCCAGGATGAAAACTATCCTATGTCCTTCCTCGGATCTTAAACTATCTCGATGCCAAATTTCATCAAAATCGATTCAGCGGTTTAAGCGTGAATAGGTATTAGGTACAGGCAGACAGACACACTTTCGCATTTAGTTATAATATTAGTATGGATACGTTATACACTAACATGATACACTGATCGCGGCAGCACACATTGTCATTTTATTATATTTTTTACATACCCTACATTATCAAATTCCTATAACAATAAACAAAAAAGAGACACTTAGAATTAACTTGAATATACAGGGTGGAATATTTCTAAAGACTGGGCTGACAGGACAGTGTCATCATTATTATAATTGTAAAGCTGGATTTAAAGTAAAAAAAAGTCATCAAAATAAAGTATTTTAATATCAGTGACAATCCTACTAATTCAAAGGTTTTATTTACATTTTAGAATGACACCTGTCTTTAACGTAAGCGATGTTTAAAAGATGCTAGGGTTGATATGTGCAGATTTTTACACTAATGTTTAACAAAATGTATCTCAAAAATGGATAGAAATATTTACATAGTTCATTGGTGAAAAATGAAGTACTCAGTCTGAACAATTATGTTTGCTTAAAAGTCCCTCAATCTGTTCCACCCTGTATCTGATCCGTCACTTTCCGGAGAACAACAAGTGTTGTCATGACATTGGGCCATTTCACTCCAATTAAGTGCTTCACTTTTTGAGCGCTAGTAACCTATCTATTTATAAAATATCATAAGCGTCTTTTATAAATGGATAGGTTACTTATAAAATATCAAAAGGCCGATAAGCGATGTTTGGTCACAAGCTGAAGAAAGTATGGAGGAACCGACACATCACAAGGGCCACGAAAATCCGGCTATCTTCCCCATATTTTTATACGCTGCAGAGACGTGGACGCTTCGAGACATTGAGAAGAAAAAAATAGATGCTTTAGAAATGTGGTGTTGGAGACGAATGCTGGGAATATCATGGACAGAAGCCTTCTTGAGCTTAGTTTGGGACTAGATTGTGTGAGGTTGTCTGATATTTATACTAGCTTACGGAAACACAAATGGTCCCAAAATCGAAACGCAGCAGGTCGAATCACAGTATCTCCCCGTATGTCCCCTCCCAACCTGACTCCCTGTTCCAGTGCCGATGTTGATATGACCTCTATCCTCCCTGAATTTACATAACCTGCTTTATGATACTTTCTGCTTTGTCTGCTCTATAAACTCAATTTCGCATTATTTGCATAGAGTATGCCTTGTGTGTTTAAGGAATACGTTATTGGATAAGTGTGCTCAGATTTGTGATGCTTGTTTTCCTTGTTTGGTTTGACTTTAAAGACAACATTGTGAAGTAGGTAAAGATATTGAAGAAACCTGACTTGCGCACAAAGGGTTCCGTACAAATACCTTAACTGGCTGGTTAAGTTTAGTTTGCACCTGGTATGTATGGCGCCGAATACAAATGAGGTGCAAAGTTATCGCAACTGATCAAGTTTTTTTGTATGGGAATGGGAACCCCCTTAAATATTTATTTTATTCTGATTTTTTTTTAGTATTTGTTGTTATAGCGACAACAGTAATATATCATCTGTGAAAATTTCAACTAACTGTCACGGTTCATGAGATACAGCCTGGTGACAGACGGACAGACAGACGTACAGCGGAGGCGATTAGGGTCCCGTTTTTACCCTTTGGGTACACAACCTACTATTTTCTTAAATTGGGTTTTACCACGTTTTACTGTACTACCTAATTATTAATGCTTGTGCTCATAGTATTAATTCTTTGGGTAACCTAACTCAAACTTAGAAGTAAAACAAGATCTGAATACAACATTTAAGTTTAATAGACGTTACGAATAAGAAAAGTGTTGAAAACAAGAAAAACATCATCAAAGTCGTTTCTTGAATATTAATTTTATATTTTCGTACTGCCTTTACCCAACTTCACTCGTTAATAATTTATACTATCATAACTTTCTAAAATCTAATTTATTATCAAGAAATCGTTATTTCAATACTTACTCAATACTTTATTACAAAACAAGTGGTAAAGTTACAAATTTGAGATCACATCATGTACCCTGAAGTAGGGCGCAGCAATTTGTGAGATACTATTTTATGGTTATACAATTTGACATAAAAATAAGAATAATAAAAAACTTATTCTAGGGACGTGGTATACAAATTAATAAAATGCGATATGAAAATGTATGTACAATTATTATTAGTATATATTATATATTTTTTAATTTATAGATAATATGTTGGTTGCGCATACTTTAAAACAGTTTACAATATAAATTGACTAAGTACAGTGCATGTTAAATTTTATTCACAAATATTCATAATATAAAATCTTGCAATAATTCGATATGAGCATAATTATCATTATCATTCAAGTTTATGTCCGTGTATATGTGCATGTCTATTTTTATTGTTATGTTGTGTTAGTTCTAATAAAATTAGGTGGTCGTTTTAATTTTATAAGGCATGTATTTAACGCGGCGACAAATTAATCTGATTTAGGGATTTATAAAAAATTAAAGGGGGTAGCAAAAATTATAAGTTGGCGACTAATTGCGGAGACTAGTATAAAGTAAAAAGTAGCAGCTAAGTAATCAATTTTCGGCTTTGTTTCAATATAAACTAGCATCGAGTTTTGGCGACTGAATTAACTAATTAAGCGGAAACATGACAGCGGATAAAAAGTTGAAAATGGCCTACACTAATTGTTCAATGGAGATTGCATATAAAATAAATCAAGGTCATAAAAAAATAAAAGGAGCGCTTTTTAGGGATATTAAAAAAAACCCAACCTAACCTAACCCGGCCGAGTCGGATCTTCTGGTGACATTAGTCGCCAAGTCATTATTTATAGTACCTCGCCTATGATTTCAGTAATCTTGTTTATTATTTCTGCTACCTTAAAGTAGCTGCCATTATTTGAATTTTAAAATATCCTTAGTTTAAAGCTCATTTAATATAAACGATTGCCAAAATATTTAATCGCTGACAAGTTATTATTTTAGTTGCAAATAGTTTGCTGCTCTTTAATTTTTCTGTCGCCGCGAAAATAATAAGCCATTTTATAACGTCACAAATTATCGTTTAAGTATTCCTGTATTATTTCAAGATTAGTATGGGCAGGCATGTGGCGTCAGCTGTACAGCGCCATCTATCAGTTTAAAAAAGGTGCTGCTGCTATATAGTAAATGTTTCACATATTATGCCGCTGGCGTGACATGTTAATATGTACAACAGTCAATATTACAATTTACAATCATAATAATTAAAATGAATGTCCTATCTAAAACTAAAGTAATCTGCAATTATCATATTAAATTATATGGTAGGTACATACAATGATAAATAATCAGTCAACAGAAAGACAAATATTTTATTGCGTGCAACTTTAAAATATCAGCATCAATCAGCACAAATGGGAAAAAAAACACATTTCTTTTGTTAAAATCGTATAATAGAGGATAATTTGATATACTTATTTGGGTAATTGTCAGATTTAGGACCTAAGGATTCCAGGACCTAATTTTCTGATCAAATGCCTGTGAGAGTAAAGAACTTTCCCTCTTCTATAATCCGATGTAATAGCAACAAGCAACATAACCTAGATTCATAGAAGCTCTTAACTTTTGACCACCGAAGGGACGGACGATGGGCTTGAACTGACAATGACCCATTTCATTCTTTCGTCAATTAGATACGTTTAATTATTTGGTTGACTGGTAGAGAATGACTCATGGCATTAAGTCCGCCATTTGTACTTTTACTTATGTATTTTGTGCAATAAAGTTTAAATAAATAATTGAATAAATATATAAGTTTCGTAAAATATAGGCCAAATATACTAATTTCATCCGTTTGCCAATTGACGACGTCACGATTGACTTGACTTGTACTGCAAAACGGCAAGGGCAAGTGAAAGTCAAATAAATTATTATGAATAACTTTTCACAGGTGTCATATCGTCACAATCTAACTTATTATAGCGATATAAGAACCCTATTCCTGGAAATGGTTTCGGAATTAATATAAGTCTTAAAAAATATATTACTATCCCAATTTCGCTTCGTTATAAATATTCTTTTAAACATTCATTTACCCAATTCACCTCTAGCTTCATTCACTAGCGTTGTCTTATCTTGAAAAGATTCTCTTCAAACAGTACCAACCCAAACCCAATCTTACGCGCATCGGTATGAAGTTTAAATTACCTGACTCTATGCAGAGGGGTTACCCTTAAGTTCAAAATGTGTATCGTGCCGTCCTTCCCCCTCTCGTGCGGAAAGCGTTTGATAAAGCGAGAACGCGATACGAACATCGAATTTCGAACTTACTTCGAAGTTCCAGCCAATGTTGCCAATGCAATCGTTTATTCAAAGCCATAAGAAGGGCCCTCGTTTAAATTCTTCGGGGGTATTATCACACTTGGCGTTTACGGTTATCAGGGCTTAATGTGATGTATTCAACAGTAATCTGGAATCGAGAATGCTGGGAGAAAAATGTACTGGAAAGTGGGAGAAATGAGAAATTGATGCTGGTCTTTGAAGTGATAGAAATCTAGTGTAAGGTTTGCGATGTTAATGTGTGAAATTTGTATGAATTTAAAGCCTAAATAAATCCATTTGCCTTCAATTTAACAGTTCAATACTAAATACCAATTATCAACAAATTACAAGAACATAGCACACACCATGTTTACAATTACACGGTTCTAGAGATGGGGAAAAAGCAAATTCTAGTTCCAAACAATCACTGTGAAATTAACTTTAATTCTGCATCGCTTTTGTTTACATTTTGACCCAAAGTTAATGATTATCTTACTTTTTACAAAAGCATGTGAAAAGTTACTTAATGTATTTTTTTTCTTACAAAATTAAATGCGTTTTACCTCTAGTACTTTTGTTCGACCGACGCATTTATCATGAAATACACTAAATATTAGCTGCAACAAGCTGAACAGATATCATTAAGAGCGGAGGAATGAGCTACCAGAAGATTTTATATCGTTGTATTTTCATGACGAGTCAGGGTGATATTTAAGTCCGCTCACCATATCCAAAGCTTTTCAATGATAGTAGAGTAATTTAAAACTAGGCATTAAATTAGGCCCAAAACTGAGTATGCCGTACCCTTTACCATGAGTTTACAGCACAGACAACCCCCACTAGACGGAGCAAGTAAGGCGACCCGCGCTCACCAACGATATGGTACGGCAGAACATTAAAGTATGAACACGGCGACCACCGTTTAGTTGCGTCCTTGTTTATGATCCATGCGTCATCATCATCATCATCATCTCAGCCATAGGACGTCCACTGCTGAACATAGGCCTCCCCTTTGGACTTCCATATATACCGGTTGGAAGCGACCTGCATCCAGCGCCTTCCGGCGACCTTTATAAGGTCATCGGTCCACCTTGTAGGTGGACGTCCTACGCTGCGCTTGCTGGTCCGAGGTCTCCACTCGAGCACTTTTCGGCCCCATCGGCCGTGCTATGTGGCCTGCCCATTGCCACTTCAACTTGCTAATCCGGTGAGCTATATCGGTCACTTTAGTTCGTCTACGGATTTCCTCATTTCTGATTCGATCACGTAGAGACACCCCGAGCATAGCCCTCTCCATTGCACGTTGAGCGACTTTGAGCTTTGAGATGAGGCCGATAGTGAAAGACCACGTTTCGGTGCCGTAAGTCATCACTGGTAACACACATTGGTTGAAGACTTTCGTCTTGAGGCACTGAGGTATGTCGGACGAAAAGACATTGCGTAGTTTCCCGAACGCTGCCCAGCCGAGTTGGATTCGGCGGTTGACCTCTTTCTCGAAGTTGGACCTACCTAATTGGACCACTTGTCCTAGGTAGATGTATGAGTCAACAACTTCGAGTACCGAGTTTTCAACAGAGACTGGGATGGGCACAACCTTGGCATTTGACATGAGTTTCGTCTTGTCCATGTTCATTTTTAAGCCCACCCGTTGAGAAACTCGATTGAGGTCATCGAGCATCATGCTGAGTTCCTCCATCGACTTTGTCATGACTACGATGTCGTCGGCAAACCGAAGGTGAGTGATGTATTCGCCATTGATGTTGATGCCAAGTCCTTGCCATTCCAGGAGCTTGAAGGCGTCTTCCATAACGGCCGTAAACAGTTTCGGGGACACAACGTCCCCCTGTCTTACGCCTCTTCTCAATGGAATGGCCTTTGTGCTCTGCTCCTGAACTCGGACCGACATGGTGGCGTTACTATACAAACACTTCAACACTTCAATGTACCGATAGTCAATATGGCATCGCTGAAGTGACTCGAGCACCGCCCATGTTTCCACCGAATCGAAGGCTTTCTCATAGTCCACAAACGCTAAGCATAATGGCAAGTTATACTCTTCAGTCTTCTGTATAACTTGTCGCAGCGTATGTATGTGGTCTATGGTACTATAGCTTCTTCGGAAACCGGCTTGTTCGGGAGGCTGGAAGTCATCAAGTCTATGTTCGAGACGGTTCGTGATGACCCTTGAAAACAACTTATAAACATGGCTTAGAAGCGTGATGGGCCTGTAGTTCTTCAATAGGGTTTTATCACCTTTCTTGAAGAACAGTACCACCTCGCCTCTATTCCATGCTTCAGGCGTTTTGCCCTCGGACAAGACGGAATTAAAGAGCTTCTGGAGGACCTTAAGTACCGGTGTTCCACCCGCTCTCAGAAGCTCTGAGGTGATTCCGTCTTCGCCCGGCGCCTTGTTGTTCTTAAGGTGCTTCAGGGCCATCCTAATCTCGTACAGACTGATGTCCGGGATATCTTCGGTATAATGTCGGGACAGCTTGGCTCTTGGATCGCCTACCAAGCTGTCAACGGGCTTTGCGACTGAAGTGTATAACTGACCATAGAACCTCTCGATCTCGCCTAGAACCTCTGCTTTGGTCGACGCTATGCTGCCATCTTCCCGTTTCAGCTTGGTCAGCTGGCTATGTCCAATAGACTTGTCCTTTGCGAACACTTTGGAGCCTTTGTTCTGCTCAATGGTCTCTTTAACACGGTTCGTATTAAAGAGCCGCAGATCATGTCGCAAGGACTTCGATATACGTCTATTAAGCTGCCTATATGACCTCGCGTCATCGGGAGACTGCAACTGTAGCGAGCGTCGTTCAGCCATGAGGTTTAAGGTTCGATCAGACAATTTCTGAGGTCTATCTTTACGGCGGGGTCTGAAAAACTTAGACCCTACCGTGTGGACAGTTTCCACTAGCCCGTCGTTGATCTCGTCCACTGAGGCAAAGTTCTCCAGACAAGCGAAGCGGTTGGAGAGCTCGAGTTGAAAGCTCTCGGGGTTTTGAATATGGGCCCGAGTAGGTCGGAGCGTAGACTTCATCAGACTGGACCTTTCCAATTTAACATTGATATTCAGTGTGCCTCTTACGATTCGATGATCACTGCCGGTCTTGACCCTATTGATCACAGACACATCACTGAAAATCCGTTTCTTGTCGGTCATGATGAAGTCAATCTCGTTTCTCGTGGAACCATCGGGACTTATCCAGGTCCATTTCCTGTGAGGCGGCTTCTGGAAGAAAGAGTTCATCATGAAGAGTTCCTCTTTCTCCAGAAAGTCGGCCAGCCTCTGTCCCCTAGGGTTCCGTTGCCCGTATCCAAATTGCCCCACTCTCAACTCATCACCGCTGTTCTTGCCCAACTTTGCATTGAAGTCCCCCATAACAACAGTGAAGTAGGTTTTGGAAGTATGTATGGCCCTACTTACGTCCTCATACATAGCCTCTACTTCCTCATCAGAATGTGACGAGGTCGGTGCGTATACCTGAATGACCTTCAACGAATATCTTTTGGATATTCTGAGTATTAGGTATACCACCCTGCTCGACACACTGTCGATGGTAGTGATGTTGTTAACGAGGGACTTGTGAACGAGAAACCCGACACCACCTTGGGACTGTTGGGCGCCCTCCCGGTAGTAGAGCAGGTTACCAGACTTCAGGGTTACGGTGTCCTCCCCCTCTCTACGGACTTCGCATAATCCTAAAATGTCCCAGTGTAACCTGCTCAGTTCCTCTTCCAACTCGCAAATCTTTTCATCAGTCCTCATTGTGCGTATGTTGTGTGTTACCAGGGCCAGTCGTCGTGGGGATGGGTAGCCGGATTTCGTCCGGGGATTCTTAGCACCCCCTGCTCCGCTATTACCTTGGCCGCTACCCACGCCAGGGATAGCAGAGCTGCCGGAGACTGGGGGCCTGGTATTTGTGTGACTCGTCATAAAGGGGGGGATTTGCCGTACGCGCCACGCTTGGCAGGCGGGTTGGCGCGCGCAGTTTTTTTTTCTTTAAGGTCTCTGGAAGACGCTGCTGCCCATCTCCCGGTATATTATTATTATTATTCCCTTAGCAGGCTTCTACTGCAACCACGGGACGATATGGTGGGGGACAATTCTAAGGCCGGTCACCCCACGGCACGATCCATGCGTACGTCAACGAAAAAAGAAATTAAATAAATAACATGGTAAATTGTAGTGTTAAGTGGTATAGAGAGACCTCATAAACATGGACGCAACTAAACGGTGGCCGCCGTGTTGATACTTTAATGTTCTGCCGTACCATATCGTTGGTGCGCGCGGGTCGCCTACGGGTCGCTTTACATGCTCCGTCTAGTGGGGGTGGTCTGTGGTTTACAGCAACCGTATTCGCTAGCGACAGCGTAAACGATTTGTATGGCGAATTCATATTTCCACAAAGTAACCGCTAGGGCGCTGTACTTCTCCATACAAATCCCTTACACTGTCGCTAGCATGTCACGTTAGGTCATGGTAAGGGTACCGATCACTGTGATTTTTTCCCCGTGATTTAACAACACTACACAATTCCTAGAGGACCAGACCTTAACCCTACATTTGCTAATGAAACCTGTAACCCGGGGTAACCCGGGTGTAACCCGTCTTCTTAGGCTTGGCTTGTAATTGCCCGCACAACTTTCGACAGGCCTCTTGGGAGGGCTGGATTTAACGCACCGCTTAATTCATATCAGCAATGTATTATTAATTTCTCGCTATTACTTAGTTTGAGATTTAGTAAGATTGGGATAAGAATGGGTGGTTATTCTGGTTATTCTAGTGAGGATTTTTGCTAGGCGATCTTTACACTAGCCACGCGCCAGGATAGGTATGTGAAACGTCGATATTAGGAGCATATTTATTTCTTTTATTGTAGCAACAAACATATTCTTCTGGTCTTATAATCGTGTGCCGTCTACATATTTATTTCTATTTAATATAATAAATAAATAAAATAAAAAATAAAAAAGCCCTTTATTTCGAGTCCAAAGATGCATTACATGTCACTTAAGCTATTATAGTTGTTATGTTTAAATATCGCATTTTCTTCTTATAGTATTTTGTTAATAAATGATTCATAAAAAATATACATTTATAAATTTGAATTGAATAGCATTTTAATTTCTGCAGTATACGTAACTAATATTTTTAATTTATCGCGGACAAGAACCCCTTATCAGGTGAAGGCCTCCTCCAAGGACTTCCACTTTTTTCTATTTCTTGCTGTTATAGCCCAGCTTGGGCCAGCTACTCTTTTAATGTCATCCGACCAGCGACTTCTTGGTCTTCCTCTACTCCGTTTCCCTCCATTTCTATATCTATTTAATATAGTACTGTACTAAAAAATGATTACTGCATTTAGTCATTGATGTATGTACAATATTTTCTTTTTTATAATAGTCTTCGCCGGTTTTTTGTCTCTTACAAGAGGCAGAAAAATAATTAAACTACATTGATTGTCACCAAATATCAATGTCGTAGCATAATTTTGACAAATCGAATTTTCACGTAAATTCTAGGGATATTGCGAAAACACGGATGACAAACAATGGTGAACCAATGAAGTTGGTCAAAAGTAGTTTTGACTAATTCGTCAAAAGTAATATTTTACACTGAATCGATAGTGCTTCGCTTGCTATATTTCTAGGCGGTTTGCATTTCGGGCATTTGGAGATAAACCATTGTCCCTTGTGGTACAAATTAGAGATAATTATATAAATTAGCCTAATTTGTAGCTAAAATTTATTATACAAAATACTGACACCTGAATAACACGGTTAATTTAAGTTAGTAAAGTAACTCATTTGACTCTGAAGCCATAAATACAAGACAATACATTAAAATAACAGTTGTTGTGCATATTGTTTTGTTCACATTTTTTCTTTTTTAATCCTATTGCTCATTAAACTAATTAAGAATCTCCCCATAATCCCGCTGGCAGCAGAAGATTCCGCAAACTCGCCTACAGCAGCTTAAGGAGGCCATTAATAATTATAACTAGTGTTAGCGAAGCCGCTTTATGGCTCAACACTGGATGCACTATCTGAGACTTATTCATCTACTTAGTTAGCGGAAACAGTTCGATCTTTTTATAACTGCATCTTAAATTAAGTAAGTATAATAGTACGTTCTAGTAGTAAAAAACCTTTATTGTGCCAGCCTGACTTGCACTAATTTTGGCTGGATAATTTCTGGTGTATTTCATTGTTGCTGCGACTAAAGAATCTTAACTTAGTTCGGCCGATATACTCTTGGTCCGTTTTTTAAATACATACATACATCGGGTGCTTTTTATAGCTTCAGCCATTACTGATGCAGCTTCACCTTATGTGCTTTTATAATTTTCTAACTGTTGAATCTGATTTAGTACGCATTTTTCTACTTAATCCAATTGCTCATTAAACTAATTAATAATCTCCCCATAATCCCGCCGGCAGCAGAAGATTCCGTAAACTCGTCTACAGCAGCTTAAAGAGGCAATTAATTATAACTAGTGTTAGCGAAGCCGCTTTTTGGCTCAACACTGGATGCACTATCTGAGACTAATTTCATCCACTTGATTATGCGGAGGCTAAATTTCAACGCTTCTAATCGTAATATCTGTACGAAATATCGCAAGTATAGTGCCTAATTTAGCCATGGGATTTAAAACTTGTAACAACTTGCCACTAAGTTTTTTTTGCACGTCAAGTATAATAAATCAATTTATAGACTCAATACTCGCTTTTTACGTTGTAGCTAGAGTGCAGGTTAATTATTATCATTGTTAAGCTACTTTTAAAATAATATGTAAAACTTAACTACCAACATGTAAAGTTTCTCTGGCTTGGCTGATTCATTCCCATCCCACATGTATTAAGCCAGTTTTCGTTTTTGAACTGCCAAGAACTCTTGCTCTCTCTTTATTTCTCTCTCTCTCTTGTGGTACGGTTTGACCACCACGTATTAGAACGCCATCAGTTGCTTTTTTTAACGTTATACATTATTTAATACTAGCTGCGCCCCACAGTGTTAACCGCTCATCCCAAGAAACAATACATTTTTACGGGTTAAAAAGTAGCGTATGTGTTAATCCAGGTTGTCAGCTACCTCCGTACAAAATTTTAACAGCGTTTGAGCGTGAAAAAGAGACAAACATAAGTACACTCACAACCTTTCATATTCATAATATTAGTGTGACAAAGAAATTGTTTGCCTATTCCTAATTGTCCTACGCGACTGCGCCAGTCACTGATCCCCTCAAAACAAACAGTCGGTTAGCTAAAGTTTCCAAATTAAACGGTGGTACCACAAAACCCATTCTATACCGGGGATTGTGTTAGCACAATAGCTATTAGATTTAGTACTGCAGCCGTAGTTTTAGGCAGTTCGTTACCTTTCACTAATCAAAAAGAACGTCCCGTTTACCTTATATGTTAGACATCCAAAATAAAATCCAATCACTTGAGCGATCATACTTGCACATCGACAGTCAAATGAATTTGCTAATTCCAATCCATTTCAATCTATTCCGACCGAGATAGACTACAAACTTGTACACAATTGTATAAAATTGTACCCACAATTCATACCTTCCTCACCCTGCATTTATGTCAACTTGCTTTAAATAACAAATTAGTCATACACATGACCAATTACTTTCGATTTATAATAGTTTAATAAAGTTATGAGTTTAACGTCGTTATCAAAATGTTGACCACATCTCATAGCTTCAAGGTTTAATCTAAATGAAAGGTTATCAAAGTTTTCCAGCTCCGTGATTCAAGTTATCTAGTATTATAGACTTGCCCGAATTCTATTTAGGGATTAAAATTTTCTTCGGGTAAGATTAATAATTTCAGAATCCTAATCCCACTGGCGATTTAGTTTATAAAATTAAATAGTTGATAGATAAGCCTAATTCGAGTCTTGTGGCTTTATTCCACCAGGGACTCTTATAATCTGTTTTATTTTGACCTTGAAGGTGCCCGTACTTCGTCTGAGTATTTCTTTTTCGTTTTCCACAGTCGGGTAAAAAAATATTTTAATCATCTTTAGATGTCCAGTTATCGCTGTTCAAATCCGTCCAGCCATCTTGGCGTGATCAGAGGGCAAAAATATTTTAAATGTTTTATTCAGTTTAGACACAAACAAAAATAAAAATATATACCTACTACTAGACCATAGGAAACTATATATGTAACTTAAACTATTGGGACTTAATAATTCAGTAAGATTAGCTGAAAATTTGGCAAAATGAAAGGACAACTTTTATCTATCAGGATATGTAGGTTATAGAGCCAAGTTTAATTTTATCTACTCTCCCCCCCTCTCAGGGGTGAGCGTCACCCCCCCGCGCCCTCGAATGTGTCCCGGAGCGCGGTATTTTCCACTTTAAAAGAAAACCGTGTACGGTACATACAAAGTGTTTTGGAACGAAATAATTCTGATTAAATTTACTATAAACCTTTCATACATATTAAAGCAATAGCACTTATACAATCAGCGCAATCTGTTATCAAATACTAAAGTTTTTAATTATTGATCTTTTTTTTCTGCTAAAAGGTTAGTTATCTCAAAAACTGTACACTTCTCGGCCAAAATATGTACGACAAAAGTAAAGAATGGAAAATGTTCTTTCTAAAAATGTATAATTTATTTCTGTTACTCTTTGATTTACCGTTGCAATGCTATTTTTAAAATTTAAGTCATTTGGCCATTATGCGAAATATAAATATTCGTACTAGTTAAACGGTGTTACTTGCAATACCATAGACTTCTTATATGTTTTTCTGTAATCTACAAATATTGAACTATATCCTGTATTTTTTTTTTAGACTTACTATTTAAAGAAATAAGGGGTGTGTGGGGAAATCGTCAAGTTTTGCTCGTTTTCGTAAATAACTTCAAAACCGTTTAATTTTGAATTATTAAATATATATATTTGAGATATTCTTAATGTACTCTTTCATTTGATATGTCACACGATATACTTTGCTATTTTTTTTTCTAATTTACCCCTCAAATCTGGCCCCCATGTTTCAAATTACTTGATTTACTTTACGTTACGTTACATTTCCATATTTGGGTCATCAATTTACATACGTGTACTAAATTTCAACTCAATCGGTCCAGTAGTTTCGGAGAAAATTCACTATGATTATAGTAGGATCCCTCGTGTGTCTGTGTCAGACCGTCCGTCGGTCATAGCCAATTTGCTCCGAAACTACTGGACCGATTGAGTTGAAATTTTGTACAAGTATGTAAATTGATGACCCAAACATGGACGTGTAACGTAACGTAACGCAAATAAATAAATTTTGACATGAGGGCCAGTTTAGGGGGCAAAATGAAAAAAAAAATGGCATAGTATATCGTGTGACATATCAAATGAAAGGGTACATTATGAACATCTCAAATATATGTATTATATAATTCTAAATTAAACGAATTTGAAGTTATTTACGAAAATGAGCAAAACTTGACGATTTCCCCACACACCCCTTATTTCCTAAAATAGTGAGGCTAAAAAAAAAAAATACAGAATATAGTTCAATACTTGTAGATTACAGAAAAACATATTATAAGAAGTCTATGGTATTGCAAGTAACACCGTTTAACTAGTACGAATATTTATATTTCGCATAATGGCCAAATGACATAAATTTTAAAAATAGCATTGCAACGGTAAATGAAAGAGAAACAGAAATAAATTATAAATTTTTAGAAAGAACATTTTCCATTCTTTACTTTTGTCATACATATTTTGGCCGAGAAGTGTGCAGTTTTTGAGATAACTAACCTTTTAGCAGAAAAAAAAGATCAACAATTAAAAACGTTAGTATTTGGTAACAGATTGCGCCGATTCTATAAGTGATATCGCTTTTGTATGTATAAAAGGTTTATAGTAAATTTATTCAGGATTATTTCGTTCCTATACACTTTGTATGTATCGTACATGGTTTTCTTTTAAAGTGGAAAATACCGCGCTCCGGGATACATTCGAGGGCGCGGGGGGGTGACGCTCACCCCTGAGAGGGGGGGAGAGTAGATAAAATTAAATTTGGCTCTATAACCTTCATATCCTGATAGATAAAAGTTGTCCTTTCATTTTGCCAAATTTTCCATATATTGCAATCTAATTTTCTTGGATTATAAACTATACAGAGCGTATATTATGTTACTTAGGAAGAATTATTATTTTTTGTCCATTATTTCGATTGGCATCATAAAAATAGGGGTCTCTTAGTCGTGCAAGGCAGGAAATTTCTAGAAAAACGCACAGTTGTGGACTGCCAACTATCTAAGTGATTGACCGTATTTGTATTTTTTGGGAGAAATGGAAATACGGGATTCCAATCCCCGCCCTACCTTGTCTCGAGACGCTAACACTTTCACCAGACTTTGTTCTTTCTCTTCGAACGAAGTAATTGGAAGTTTCTAGAAAGAATATAAAACTTAGAAGCCAAAAGCGCCAAACACTAGTTATTATAATTAATGAGCTCCTTGAGGGAGTAGGCGAGTTCACGGAAATTCCTGATTGGCGTCGGGATTATAGGAAAATAATAAATTCGTTTTATAAGCAATCGGATTATGTTGAAGCCGGGCTATATTCAGTGAGTTTGGTAGCCGTAGATACAACGAGATACAGATTAAGTATATGGATCCCCAGTTTAGAAACCGAAAAATGTATGTAGATTTGAATACTTCTACGATAATATGCATGACATTTTTTGAGGATATTAATCGATTCTTGTTTTGTTTGGATCAAAATGTCTTGGTATATGGGACTAACTACATAAACTGAGACTACTCTAAAAGTCTGAAATGACCGTCAAAGTTCGACATTCCTACGGAGCGCTAAACACGCTCCATAAAAATGGCCACCTAATCGGGACGTCATTATATGTTATGGGTACCAATATTTGTACGGAGACAATAAGTACCTAAATTGCCATTTTTACCGTGAAAAAGTGCGTTTAAGTTCATGGTTGTCATACAATTATTGTTTTGTTAAAATGTGAGGATTCTGCAAACTTGAAATGTCTTATAACTTAAAAAAAAAAAAACATGAAATGCCGTAGGTACCTTTAGTACATAATAAAAAAAAAATATATATACAACATATTGAGTTAATTTTATTCATACAGTGTGCTGTAGAATTCAACATCAGTCGTCAGCCCAATTATAAAACCTGGAAAGCTGAATTTGGACTGTGCCGCGCTGTCACCTAAAAAAATTGAGAAACTGAAGTATGATCACCTCTAGCACAATACTGTGACATGCGACTTTCTGACGCCATAAATATTACCTATCTCTTTCTTCGCAGTACTGTGAGAAAGTGACGGGCGATGCTATCTCGCGTGACAAGAGCCGCGAAAGCCTAGTTGTGCTAAACGGGCAGGGTGTTAACTGGTGACCGCCTCATGAATAGACGACTTACACCGTTACCTTTTCATCTTTTCCCTCATTCCCCTATTTATGTAATAAAATAATTTCCTGTGGCATTTTTTGCACATTAAACCAGCTTTAACGAAGTCTTACTGACAAACTGTAACATCTTGCAAACAAGAATCTTGGCCTTTCGCTCCCATATTTTTATTTCAGTAGAAGTAGGTAAGTAATTTAATTTCTCAACACAATCAACAACGCCTTGATAAAACGATATAGGTGAGTGGGGACTGACCTAAATCGTTTTTTAGGGTTCCGTACCCAAAGGGTAAAAACGGGACCCTATTACTGAGACTTCGCTGTCCGTCCGTCCGTCCGTCTGTCACCAGGCTGTATCTCAAGAACGGTGATAGCTAGACAGTTGAAATTAACGATGATGAAAAAAACAGATGATGTATTTCTATTGCCGCTATAACAACAAATACTAAAAATAAAATAAAATAAATATTTAAGGGGGGCTCCCATACAACAAACTGGTTATAGATTATATATATGTATAGGTACGGAACCCTTCATGCGCGAGTCAGGCTCGCACTTGCCCAATTTTTTATTTTATATTCGCGCCTCATTTGTCTTGTTTGTCAAATATGCGATAGGAAAGTAATAGCTGTTGAAATTCTCGAAGACTAGTGCTTACTTTTACTTCCCGAAAGAGTGACTATTTGACCTCACTTGTTTTATTTAGCAAACAACTCGGGAATAGTCAAATTGTCATACTAAAATTTCCTAAGACTACACCCTATCTAAACCAGTGCTGCTGGATGAAGACATGACAACGTTACCTCCTCATAATTCCATTCCATTAGAAGAGAAATCCTTCCCTGCATTCCCACACCTCGAAACAAGCTCGACACGCGCCCGGCACGCGCCTAATAACGAATCGCGACGTTTGACAGTTATTGTTCTTTACGGGTCTGAGGACGTGCGATCGAGTCTAAGAATGCCAAGTGCGAGTTGGACTTTCGTACCTATAGATACCATAATCATCATCATTGGCCTTTTAATCTATCTTCTTCTTCTTGTTCGTGGGCTTCATTGCTGAAGGTCGTGTCCGTCCTGAAACGCTTTGACGGCATCGTTGACGAGTTGCTTCCATCCTACTCTATCCTCGGCTTTTCTCAGGGCAGTGGTAATAGTAAGTCCAGTTATAGCTTTTATCTGGTCGGACCAGCGGGTAGGTGATCGCCCACGTGGTCTTTTGCCGTCTACTTTTCCTATAACAGATGAGTTAAGCCGCGTGTAATAAAGTGCGGCATTTACGAAGATGGCTGGATAGCTCGATACGGAAGCGACAGCTACGGCAACATAATTGACAAGATAAATGTTTCGCCTATCGATGAAAGGGGAAGAGCTGTACGCTGGTGTCTCAGGTTGCGCTTGTGGGAAAGAGAAGCAAACCATGCTTTATCATGTGCAACCACACTTTCGCACGAAGTCTTCCTCCATAGGTCACGGTCTTCAGACATAATCCTCCCAGTGTCAATTCTGAAGTCCAATGCGTCGCTTAGCTTCAGCAATCTCACTCAAGAGTTATACGTGTCAAACGAGATGGTTCCATCCTTACACGCGTTTAAGCCACCGCAAGGCATCTTAGTATATAGATACCATGGTTCAATTTATATATTCCTTATGTATGGGCATTTTTCGGAGAGCAGATGGCCGGTGGGGCAGACAAGTTTTTTATTGAACTGTGGGAACCGTTGCGCCAGGTGGAATAAGGACCGAAAAAAGTTACGGGAAGCGATGGATGCGGACAGCGGAGAACTGGGTATGGTGGTGAGAATTAGGGAAGGCCTACGTGGCAGTGTGCGACTGTGGACTGTTGATGATGATGATTGCATGCAGCTGTTGCTCCGGGAGCCTGGTTACGATAAATCCATACTAATATTATAAATGCAAAAGTGTGTCAGTCTGTCTGTTACCTCTTCACGCTTAAACTGCTGAATCGATTTTGATGAAATTTGGCATAGAGATAGTTTAAGATCCGAGGAAGGACATAGGATAGTTTTCATCCTGGAAATTATACCTAAAAAGATTGAAAAGTGAGTGAACATTTCTGTTGGGGTGCGGTGACCCTGTAGGAAATGTAATTATAAGACTAAAAGCACAGTTGCTCTTACATTTGCTTAGGCACTTTGTCGTTTAACAATTTTAGCAATAAACTAAAAATTTGACGACGTGGTTGGCGCTGTGGTAGGGCTGCTTACTGAGCCAACGGTCCTGGGTTCGAGTCCAGCCCAGGGCAAATGTTCAAATGATGAACTTGGATATGTTGTACCAGGGTTATAATGAATCATTAATCATTATTAATGATATATGTATGCAGTATTAAGTAGTAAAAAAGTATGTAATGATCTATGTAACTAATTTATTTCAACACAACAAAAAAAGGAAAAACAAAGAGACAGTAAATAAGAAACTTAAAAACGAATAACGACTATTTATGTACAAAAAAGCATAAATATAATTATCTATAGATATGTATCGTCGTCTACCACCCATAACACAAGGCTACTAGTGCTTACTTTGGGACTAGATCGATTTGTGTAAAGTTATCCAATATACACATTTTTTTAATAAACAAATTCATTGAATTATTCAAACAAACTAAGACGTAAGAGTTAAGCTGAATTTCTCAGAAACGATTACCTTGTGAAATGTTCTGACTCTAATAGGCTAGTTGACTCATGTCGAATTGTATTTTTTTTCGTATAGTATTTAGCATAGGAAACCTAAATATATATTTTCAGTTCATAAAAGTGGAAATTGGCGAAAAATTGAATTTGAAAATATGGTTTTTAATCTGTATTTTTAAATGCTTAAAACGCTGTCCGCCATTTTCGCTTATGATAGTGACGTCATCGGTCTCACCACAGAAAAAGATCAAGATATATTTCTATGGGTCCCACAAAGAAAACTGAAGGTCTACTCCGACGACTTCGAATAGTGGCGTCCCTCTCGATCTCCTGTCAAATTATATTGGAGTGAGCGGGACGGCACTATACGACGGTCGAATTTCGAACATTTACGCGGAAATCTATACGTCACGCCACAGATTAGAAAAAGGCAAAAAAGGCAAAATTCCAATTTTTCATTTAATACAATTTAGTTTAGCTTTTACAAAAATACAAGACATTTTTTTAGAGCTAGTTATCATTATTAACCATTTCAAATATATTTCAAAAATGGGTCTACTAGCCTATTCCTTTTATGCCTGTAATTATAATATAATTATAGGCTCGGCAACCACAACAAAGTAGAATAGAATAGAATACTCTTTATTGCACACCTCAAGAAGAAAGAAATACAAATACAGATGACACTTAACATTACAATAATGTAGGTATTGCTGCAAGCGTTTTCCCACCTAAATTTGAACAAAACCTTCGATGTTGTTAGTGTATAGCTAATTTTGGGCCATATAGCTGGGGTGTTAGTGCACGACACCTTGCACTTTGTGACTATGCGCTGAAACTTGGCACAGTTGATCCTTAGGTGGCCTTGAGTGAATTCAGACCGGTAGACATCGATAGCCACCGCGCGTTTAGTGGGGGGGAGGGGGGGAAGTTCGACGCTGCCGCGCTTTAATTAATGCAACATTTCTCTAAAACTATACATAATATGGCATGTGATATATCATTTTCGGATAAATCAAGGATGAGGAATCTATTTTTTGGACTAAAATAATGCACTTTCAAACAAAAAAAAATTTAAAAGTAGAAAAAACTTAAAAACGTAATTTGTGTGTTTTTATATAATTGTCAATTATTTTAAAAGTATAAAAGTAATCTCAAAACAAAAAATATAATCGTAAAGCTAAACTTATTTAGTTTCTAAAAATATATAGTTTATTATATATATCTGTTGATCCATGGGAGATAATAAATAATATCAAGCGTAAGTCAGGGCGATCTCAATGCATGATCGTCCGTGAAGTAGGGTTTAGGTACTGTGTTAAGCAACATTTCTCTAAAACTATACATAATGGGGCATGTGATTTATAATTTTCGGTTAAATGAAGGATGAGGAATCTATTTTTTTTAACAAAAATGATGCAGTTTTTTAACAAAAAAGATATTAAAAGGTGGGACATTTGTGTTTTTTACATAATTTCCAATCATTTTAAAAGTATAACAGAAATCTCAAAACAAAAAATATAAACATAAAGCTAAGCTTTTGTAGTTTCTAAAAATATATAGTTTATTATATATATCTGTTCATACATGGGCGATAATAAATAATATTGAGCGTAGGTCAGGGTAATCTCAATGCATGATCGTCCTTGACGTAGGGTTTAGTTAATGTTTATATGAAGGAATCGCAACAAACACGAAGACACAAAAAACCAGCTCGTTCGGGCACTTGTATTCCCCATATTCCTGCCCATTAGATGCCCTAGAGATGTGGTGTTGGACGAGAATGCTTGGAGTATTATGGACTGAATTCCGTACCAACGATTCTATACTCGAAAACTTGGCATCAAGCAGTGTTTATCGTCTTTAGTACAGTCTCGTACCTTTACCTTCTTTGGCCACGTTTGCCACCGGGGGGTGGAGGCTATTGAGCGCTTCTGGTCCACAGAAAGGTTGAGGGTACCAGGCCACGAAGAAGATCACCTATGTTATGGACAAACTAAATAAAAGCTGCAATAAATGCATCATCGTTACTACACGAATGCACGAGGAAGGCGGCTATCAGGTAAGAATGGCGGCGTGTTGTGTGTGAAGCTTATCACCATTCACCAATATCTGAAATGATGACCACGACCACTCTGCCGGGAGTGAAACCAACGAAGAAGAAGAGGTCATGGAGGAAAGGTTTCCCAAGCTTCAAAAGCACTTCTCTTTCCTTTACCATTGAACGAAGATACCGTGTCACATGTAACATCCTGCGAATGCTTGAAATGGGTAATAATTTTCCTCTCTGTGGCCCCGTAAATAAACAAATTTGTATAAAACACCTGTATTTTCTTAATTTACTATGACCAGATATACCATTTTTACCTATCGTGGTGGCGATATCATGATAGCACAGATATTATCTTGTTCCTAATGCACCCAAAGTTCCTCAAGCTGAGGTAAAGCTTGCATATTATGTGTAACTGTCAGTACCAACACATCAGTATCCACAGTATCATGAGTCGTGAAGCCTCGATCATAGTAAATTAAGAAAATACGGGTGTTTTATACATATTTGTTTATTTACAGGCCCACAGAGAGCAAGAGTATTAAGATACCCTCTTTCACGCATTCACAGGATGTGATACGGTATCTTGGTTCAATGGTAAAGGAAAGAGAAGTGCTTTTCAAGCATGGAAGCCTTTCCTGACCTACTGTAGGTTTCGAGTTAGCGATCAAGCGACGCATTGAGTAGTTAATGGCTTCCATCGAAAAATACGTCTTAACATCATAGGTATGATAGGTCAGTTTTTCTGCTTTTGAAACTGATATAATAGTAATAGGATCTCGAAACTTAAAAAAGAATATTGTATATCATAATTATTATTTCAGATCAGCTTCATGTACTTCAGTAAATGAGCCCCCCCCCATATATATATTTTTACCAAGATAGACCAGCAGATAGAACACCTCCCACCGACCAAAGCCACTTTGTATTAGCATTTATTAAGAGGTGGGCGTTTGGGGTCAGTTATCACGCACTTGGGGTAACTACTTGGGGTTGGACGAAGGTCAGCAACAACTGGGAGCCTACATGGACAGACTTGCCTGTTGCTGCAGGAGCATGTAATGTCTGGAAATTTTTAGGTGCAAATTGGCTGGTGCAATTGCAAAAAAAGGCAGCTTAAATGTTCAGACCTCTGTCATTGCAGTGGATCCTGCATTATATACAATAAATTAATTAACATTGCGTAGTTTCATTTAAAATACTAAGAGACATAAACATTAAAATATATGCACTTTTTGTGTGTTTAAAACATTAACTAAACCCTACGTCACGGACGATCATGCATTGAGATTACCCTGACCTACGCTCAATATTATTTATTATCGCCCATGTATGAACAGATATATATAATAAACTATATATTTTTAGAAACTACAAAAGCTTAGCTTTATGTTTATATTTTTTGTTTTGTGTTTTCTGTTATACTTTTAAAATGATTGGAAATTATGTAAAAAACACAAATGTCCCACCTTTTAATATCTTTTTTGTTAAAAAACTGCATCATTTTTGTTAAAAAAAATAGATTCCTCATCCTTCATTTAACCGAAAATTATAAATCACATGCCCCATTATGTATAGTTTTAGAGAAATGTTGCTTAAAAACACAGTACCTAAACCCTACTTCACGGACGATCATGCATTGAGATCGCCCTGACTTACGCTTGATATTATTTATTATCTCCCATGGATCAACAGATATATATAATAAACTATATATTTTTAGAAGCTAAATAAGTTTAGCTTTACGATTATATTTTTTGTTTTGAGATTACTTTTATACTTTTAAAATAATTGACAATTATATAAAAACACACAAATTACGTTTTTAAGTTTTTTCTACTTTTAAATTTTTTTTTGTTTGAAAGTGCATTATTTTAGTCCAAAAAATAGATTCCTCATCCTTGATTTATCCGAAAATGATATATCACATGCCATATTATGTATAGTTTTAGAGAAATGTTGCATTAATTAAAGCGCGGCAGCGTCGAACTTCCCCCCCTCCCCCCCACTAAACGCGCGGTGGCTATCGATGTCTACCGGTCTGAATTCACTCAAGGCCACCTAAGGATCAACTGTGCCAAGTTTCAGCGCATAGTCACAAAGTGCAAGGTTCCCATACAACGGCGTGCATTATCAACCCAGCTAATATAATGTGACACAGCTTATTACAACACCTCCCGGCACAGTACATCGTATATCCTAAACAAATTAGCCAACAAACGCCTCAAGAGATCAATAAAGCCACACTCAGCCAATAAACTTGTCGTGCATTGCAAATTAAACGAGACCGGCGACGCTCGAACTGTTTCACACGACGACAGCTCCAAAAAGGGTGTAAGTCTACTTACAACCCTAAGACACTTACGCCCTCTTGCATCAATGGATACGATTCCAGCACTAAATATAAAGATCACAAATACAGCTGTCTCTCAAACGCGCTTACGACATTTTACATGTGAGCAGGTAAACGTTATTTTAATCAGATAATGACCTAAGTGCAGTGGTGTACGGAATGTATATAAGGCCTTTTAGATTCCAGTAGCATGTTTAGAGACGTCACTTGACAATTTAGCAATGCTAATGGTATTCATATATCGTTGTGTGCTAGAGCTTAACCAAAATGCCGTATGTTACTACGTATATTTAATTTTGTGTCTAGTTACAATAAAATCACATTCAAAAGTTACCTTGGTTTTTGTTTTCGCTGACCGCCATTAAAAACACAACGCTGTCTTCATACGACCTCTCATGTCATTATGACTCTTCACTTTGCATGGTACACCTATAAGAACAGAGGCAAAGGTTAAAGCATTGATACAAAGATCAAAGCTCAAAGAAAAACTACCCTAAAAGTATTTCAAAAAGTTGGGTCCAAATTAACAGAATAACAATACAAATCACAATTCCGTTCAGCTGTTCTACTCCATGGTGGGAATAATTCGTATGCAGCGACAGTCGGCAGCTCATTGGGACATAATACTGCATATTATCTCTTGACAGCGCAGTGCTGTCAATTTGAATAACCAGTGCGCCCGGGATAAACCTAGGTAGTGCAGATGGGGACCGTATAATTTAGTCACTCTTGTGAATACAGTGCATGTTATATGGTTTGATATCTTATGTCAATACAAGGTGCTCGTGGGTACCATGAAGGACGTTTACTAGTCATCTTGAGATCTAAACGATGACACGTCGCCACTCGTCTAGCCACTCAATTGCTTCGAATTTTGAGTTGGACTCTATTTATATAATAAAATAAGAGTGGTGACAGGTAGCCGTAGTTACCAAAAGCAATCTAGTGGCTAGAGCCGCTTTCATTGACGGTAGCCGACACTGAAACTGACTGTCGATCCCAATTTCAAGTTGAAGTCAGATATTTCAAAGCATTTTAATTTTGTTTTCTTCATTCATGACATATTAAGCTATATTCAACCCCCGACGAGAAAAGAGGGGTGTTTCATTTCATTTCATTTTCATTTATTGCAAAAACATAATATTACAAGATTTACAAGTAATAGTATGCACCCCGCAAGGGCACAGCAATGTTAGCCTTAAATATCTAACTTACATACTAACAGAAACTATGAATGTAAGAATAAAATCATGCTTAATTAAGAGGCCTTATTCCTTTTAAAATTTATTTTTTTCATATTATGACAAATGTATTGATAATTTCAACCAACTTTTTGAAGTGTATAATACTTTTCCCCGAGTTCTAGGAAGTAACATAGTTATTTCACGCTTTCATTGTGTACAGTCGAAAATAAGTTAAAAAAACCAATTTTCCGCGTGAATTTTGTCAATTTCGAGTAGTTTTTGAAACAAAAATTATCAATGAAAAATTCAAACTGTAGGTTTCAAATATATACCAATAAATCCCAATAGCCCTGTTCTAGAAAGTAACATCAATAGTATGTTAAGAAACATGTTTGATCATAGAGAAAAATATCTAAACAATCAGCATTTTAAAAGGAATAAGGCCTCTTAAATACAATGTTATAAGTTAGTGTTATAGTAGGGTAGGCCACGATGCTAACTCGGGATTCACTCGAGCGTCATAGAGACCTATTGGGTTGCGTAGCTTAGATGATAAAAAGAAAAAAATGTCATATAAGATATACCTTTTCATCGGTGGGGGGAGCGGCTGCAGAGTTTCAAAAATGTAAAAAAAAACTGTTGCATGGACATACTCGAGCGCGTCAGATATTGATAGCATCCATGTCCTACACATTTTTAAAGATGTACGCATGTTAAACTGATTGTTTCCATGATGGGGTTGGTCGTACTTGAGGGTTGAAAATGAAAAAAAAAAAATTTTTCATCGGGCGCGTCAGATTTTCTAAGGGGATGTTAAGTGAACCTAAAAAAAAGCTCTTATATAATAATCTGACGATTTAGATGTGACGCAAACTCGCAGTTATTATTAGAATGTGCAAAAAAAAATCGCTATTTTGAAATACTCAAGCGCGTCAGATTAAGATATATATGGTTCATCTTGATGCCCTAGACGTGCTGTCTCATAATCTGACGATTATCTGGCGGGGTTCGCCTAATCTGACAATAGAAAAAATTAACAGGAACTTGTGACTCAGAGCACTCTCCAGAAACAGGAAAATGTGACTCGGAGCACTCCCCAGAAGCAGGGGCATGTGATTCGGAGCTATTCCCAGAAACTTCCGATGCACTGTCATATTCCATAATACTTTGCCGCTGTTGTAAATACTTAAAGACTCGCGGTATTTTTATTGCTATAAATAATTTAGAGCACTGTGCGTGATTTACTTCATTTAATGAAGATTCTCTCGAAAGTTCAAGATTATCGTATGTTGTTCGGGATTTTCGGAGAACCGGTTCGCTCCGACTATATTCTAAAATATTTACACATTATTGTTCTGTTTCTAATGTAAATTTAATTGTTTTTTGTAAAGTAGTTTTACCACAAAATACACACTTTATATTAATATCACTCATAGTACAGCTTGCGGGAATCTTTTAGAGCATAATCTTGACGGTGCAGTAGCCGATTTACGTACAAATGTACATGCGCAAATCCGCCATTTTTGTTCTAAAAGTTGCCGGCAACTATAAATATTTAATAACTTTAGTGTTCTAAACAACATGATCAGCTGTCATGGCGTCATGGCAACAGAAACCAGAGTGGAATACAGGCATCACGTAACTGAACGCATTAAATTTACGATGAATTTTTGTTACTTCGGCTAGTGGAAATCGTCAGATTATATATTTTCCGTTATCATAGATTCATTCCCTTTTAAATAAAAAAAAAATTAGCCACGCTCGAGAATGTCGAGATGAAGTTTTTTTTTTACAACTTTGTAGCCCTCCGCCTTCTTTACGTCACCTTTAAATTGTCAGATTAGAAGAATATACACGTTTTAGCATGTAACTAACTCACCCTACCTTAATCTGACGCGCTCGAGAATTTCAGATGAACAATTTTTTTTTACTAATCTGATCTTTTATCCTTGACGGGCGGCCATACATACGAGGTTCATATTTGGTGGAAGTACTTAACTGGGTACAAGGTATCCCCCTATATATTAATCTGCCGCGCTTTAGGTACTCCCGAAATCCCCTCTTCGGCTCTCCTACTATTATAAGTTTAACATGTATATCTGTGTGTCTTTGTATCTGTAAATCTGTGTGTCTGTCTGTGGCATTGAAGCGCCCATGTGGGTGGGCCAATTTGAGTGTGTTTTGTTTTCGATCGAGAACCTGGAGGTTCTTAACTTTCTCTCTCTTCCCGACTATGTATCCCACATGGTGGTGGGCCAGCCTTCCTTATCTTCCTCCTCCACTTCGCCCTTCGAGGTTCTTAACTTTCTTTAATAAAAGTCGGAGCTCTCGTTTCCAAGACATTCAGCTTTTAGTGGACCGGATCTCAGTCAATATTGAAGCTAGACATTCAAAATTTTGTTGTTACGTTCAGTTTTAGTAGCATTTGCTATATCACTCATTAAAAGAGACCATGCTACCTGTGTCGAGGGTGTTTTATCTCACTAATATTATAAAGGCGAAAGTTTGTGAGTGTGTTTAATTGTATGTTTCTTACTTCATCACGGTCAAATGGCTGGACCAATATTGATAAATTTTGGTATAAAGGTAGATGATACCTTGGATTAACACATAGGCTAATTTTATCCCGAAAAAATGTATTATTCCCGTGGGATGACCGGGTAAGACCGCGTTGCGCAGCTAGTTATTCAGGTTGTATAAGTAAATATCAGTAATCATTCCTATTAGTAAAATACTGTACCATGTGTGGGCGTCTATCTGCTAATAATTATGTTTATCACACAATAGTTATTTAGCAATATAAAAATCTTAACGAATCACAAATTCTAGTTCCATATCTTTAATTCATATCATACAAACGGCACGGTACTGTCGGAGCGCAGTGCAATTTTAAACTTTTTAAATCGAAAATCATTTGAGAAGTTGCCACGGCACCGGCGGAGCTTGTTATTTTATTTTGTCCTGGATTTTATGATTTCAGATTTATACACGGTTATTGAATTTGAATTTTTCATTTTGTCCCGAGATACAGCGTGACTGGAACTTTATTTGCGACGAATTTCGGAGTTTGAAGATTATGAATGAATGCAGTGAAGTTTCCGTTAAACTCGTTTGGAATTCTGTTCCGGTTTAACTTTTTCGATGTTTGGTATTTTTAGTTTGCTGCGACATATTTAAATATTAAAGCCATTTATTCTATTTCACATTGTATAGATATGATGGTAAAGTATTCTCTAATTTAGCCTTCGTAATTACTTTTTTCTTATCTCAATTCTTTTTTACTAGGAATTTTGATTCCCTTCTCGTGCAACTCTTGAATTACGTACGTTAAATTTTACGTTGTTTTATTTGTGACGAGATTACCTAATTTCAACTTTAAGATGATAATAAAAACAATATATATAGAATATGATAATTACTTCTTTTAGATATGCTTATATTTTTTTTTTATGATAGGTATTTATTTGGCTTCGTAACAAAATGTAAATACTTTATCTATCGTTAATAATCGTAGTTATAAACTAAGGTGTACTATATTTACACGGTATTATCACTAATTTATTTTGGGCTTGTTGTCAAATTATGATAATGTAATAAAATTTGCAATTTTTTAAAACGAGAAAACGGCATATTGATCAAGTGTGTCATTTGTTGTTATTGAATAATGAAGACTTCAACACAACAAAAAAAACAGTTTCAAATTTAATTATCGCCCTATTTTTTTTCTTGTTTGCAGTACATTTTAATACATTGTTATACATTATTTATTCCGTATGTAGTAGGATTCAATATCAATCACCATCCTTATTGGCTACATCTCGTGGTTGCCTAGCAGCTATTCCATCACACAATAAATCTCATCCTCAACTTAACTTGAATACGTTTCCATAACGACGCCCGAAAAAACGTAGGAACACTTGTATCAATAATGTAAAGCCCCGTCGAATATCATAAGCACGAGTTATAAAACGGGGTTGCATGTATCAGATTTATATAGTTGTCAGAATCCATTCGTATGAGGTCACAGTCGATTTTATGCAGTACTATAAGAACTTTTGCGGACTAAAGTTTATAATATATTCATGAATTCAGGCGTTATTTTGCAAAATCCCATGTCAAATTAATAAATGATAGTTTAATTAGCATTTAGTTTAATGTTAATTCAGCCGCAGGATGCAGGTCGCTTCCAACCGGCCGATCTGGAAGTCACTGGGGGCGGCCTATGTTCAGCAGTGGACGTCCTGTGGCTGAAATGATGATGATGATGATGAATGTTAATTGACATTCATGTTAGAGAAACCAGTCTTGAAATTCTGTACGAATAATTTCTTGAATAATCTCTCTCTCTTAATGTGATAATTGCGGCTGATAATCAATAATCAAGCACAAAGCATTTCAACTGATAATTTTATAGGTTGACAATCCGCAAGTACAAAATGCATCTTTTTTATTGCAGCATTCATTTTAATTGTTTATAAATTTCTATTTGTTGCTATGGTGGAAGAGGCACGTAAAATTTTGAAATTTAAGTATTGTCGCGAAAGGCCGAAAATACCACGACACCTGGTTCTAGGACTTGGCCAAAAAGCATGCAAAAAAGCACAGCCGTGATACTACTGTCTCGTCCACAGCGGGGCCCCAATTGACGTGTGAAAAATGTGGACGTCTATGTAGCTCTCAGATAGGGTTACATAGTCACGAGAGGCGTTGACACTCACATACAGACACGGCTTCAATCATCTGTCAAAGAATGAGGCTGATGAGGTGGACAAGCCAGATAAAAGAGCAATCGACAACCTATAACACCAGAGCATTGAAAGAGACTGATAACTCCGATGCGACGGCCACAACCATTTTGACAGAAATGTGATGCCAAAAAATAATGAACTAGGTATTTTAGGTATCGTACTGTTGTTATGTCACTGCGGCAGGGGTCAGCAGTGCCTCCAAATGTTTCCCACTCGTGTATCCGATTTGAATAAAAGAACCCGATACATTATTACGGAGTGCCTCCCGAGTAAATCGCGGGCTCAATGTAAATATTTCCACCCACTACCCAAGGAGGTATAAGTGGCAATTTTATGGAGGTTATTGGTTTTGTTACTCTTTGATATACAGGCTTGAAGTTATCTCTTGCGGGTTATTACAAGTTACCTGGTACAGTTCTCGTGGCAGTTATTTAAGAGGGTGTACTGCGTTAGGGTGAATATTAATACAGCCGTGGGTATATATGGGTAAATATAATACGTATGTTAGATTGAAATAAACTAAATTCAATGATTGTCTGTCTGGAACCTTAGATCAAATTACTTTTATTGAACGTTACGCACCTACCCCAGACAACCTTTTGGGTAGCGCAGAAAACAAAAAGTAAACAGAGTTGAGATAACAATTGAAATAATGTACAAATTATCATATAATGTCATACGAATATTAGAAGAGGAAGGTCATACACATATAAATAACTAAGATTATGTATGAACATACCTAAGAGTAGTAGTAATAAATAATGGTAAACGTGTCCTATGATATGTCTTATATCGTCTTATGTTTTCTTGTTTATTAGATGTTACTGTTTTTACTTTTATTTTTATTGTTATCTTGTTCTATGTTTAAGTACCTACCTAATTGTGTTTCTTTTTGTATACCATACAAATGTTTTGGTCATATATACTGTGAATTTGTATGTAATAAATAAATATATAAATAAATATAAATATAAATATAAGAATACATACATTACATAAAAGATGAATGAAAAGTATGTACATCACAGTGGACGTTAGACTTGACGAAGAAAAACAACAGCACATAATAGATAATTAAAGAACTAGGCTACGGAAAGAGATAAATAGTAATCTTTAAGCTTATTTTTTAAAATACCTTGTGAAGTAGCCTGTCTTAGATCTCGCAAAAGAGAGTTTCACAGGCTTGTATGATAAAAGAGTTTAAATTAAATTTTGACTTTGCGGCTTCCAAGACAGTGAGTAGACAATTTTGAGCGGATCTCGCCGACGTAAGAAACATCTACAGCATTAATTGCGTAATTTCAACTCAAAGTATTATAATAACTAAATTACTTAGCACAAACTACAAATTGACAGAATATTATTTAGGAGAAATCAACACAATGTTAATTGGAAACCACAGTAGCCTTTGATATTGTAGTCTATCAATAGATTTTTGTGGTGTATGGCCATTGTGATGATTGAGTTGGAAATAATTTGCCAGTGCAATATCACGGTCCACCAAAACAGAAACAGTATATTTCGCGAGAGTTTTCACCAAATTGAGTGCTATATTAGTATATCCATTATAAATCTGACTGCTGCTGAGTTTTGATATTTCGCCAAATTTTCGTTTGATCGCGCAATTTTTTTAAACTATTAGGTATTCGTTTTCTGTGTCATGATCAGTTCAGACATCTTTCATCTTCTTTATACAAGCAGCATTGCTGAATGGCAATGGAAATCTTTTCTTCAGGATTTTTTAACATTAACTTACATGACTAAAACTCTGATATTCTTCATCACAAAAATTTTAACCTATTACTCCTTTTCAATGCCATCTGCAATAATTACTTATTAACACTAAGCAGCATTTCCATGCTGAATGGCAATGGAAACATTTTTTGTTTCAAGATTTTAAAAATATCGGTATTGTATCAACTTACGTTTGTTTTCGCAGAAAAAATCGTGACAAGGTTGATTAAGGAATTTTAAACCTATTATTTCTGTTAACCCCTTAACATGCTTAATTCATAGTTCGTTTTAAAACATACGGCTTTTTGCTGCTGTAGCCAGTTCAAGTAAATCTAGACAAACAAAATTTACCGCCTGTTTTAAAAATGAAGCATGCTCGGATGAAATTTTTGTGTGTTCCTGTAGTTCCTATCACGAGAGAAACAGTATACAATTTAAAATTTAGTATAAAATGTAAAAAAATGTGGCACTGTTAACTAAATACAAATAACATAAATATAAATTAAAGGAATGGGCTCGAAAACGTCATATCTAAAATATCTAAAAATTAATAGTCTTGGATTTTAATCCAGGTAAAGGTAATTTTGTAACCTATTTAAATTAAAAGGTACATTATGGACTCGTTAGATAGAAACTTTTAGAAGCTTAACTCAATTTTTTTTTTTTTTTTAATTATTTTTAAGTAACGTTTTATTTTCGAAAATTAATATTTTATTTCCGTAAACATATATTTTATTTCCGTAAACATATATTTTATTTCCGTAAATAAATATTTTATTACACACTCATCGCTACCGCCTATCGCTTGCCAGTCATCACGTATGTATCGGGCGTGTAATTATGGCAGCGCCATATTGGGGCCTTTTTCATTTCGGCCGGGCCGAGCTATTCATATCGGAGATTAGATATCGAGCATTGTGAAAATACCCGTATTTTCCGCAGAAACGTGCCCTGTGCCCTGTGATAATATTATATTAGTAAGTGTTGTGTTTGGGTTGTGTTATGGGGAAAGGATATTCAAAGGATTAATTTTGGACTTACTGTTTTTAAGATAGTATTTTTCAACAAAAGATTTCAAATAAATATGACAGTAGCTGGTAACCGTTTTCGGCTTTCAGCTTTTTTTTCAAACAAGAAGCTGCAAGGATTATAATTCAGTGAATAAAGGATTTTGACCTTACAAACGGTCCGGTAGTTTTGAATTTTTGATATGTTGTCTAGGATGGTTAGTCAGTGTTTAAAATGCAAAATGCACAATTCCCCCCCCTCCGCGCCCGCCGCCATATTGAAAAACCGGCACTTTCTTTATATTTTTGCTCATATCTTCCTTTAGGAGCATTTTAGCTAGAAAAAAGCTTCGACAATGTTATAGAGAGTTAAATTTACTACATTTTCCATTTTATATTTTGTTTCTAGGACAGATAGTTACGGAGATATGCACATTTAAAAAAACTTAAGAAATTGCAATTTTCAACTCAAAAAAAAACTTCTGGATTATATCTTCGTTTAGGAGCATTTTAGCTAGAACAGTGCTTGGGCAATTTTGTAGAGAATTAAATTTACTATAATTTACATTTCAAATTTTGTTTCTAGGACAGATAATTACGGAGATATGTAAAAAATAAAGTTACATTTTCCGAAAATGTATGTAAAAATGGACATGAGTTTTATAAGCAATTATATTTCCTACATGTTTTAATTTGTCCTAGACTAGTCCCTAACTGAATGACAGCGTTCTAAATCAAGAATTTTCAGAAATTTTCGGAAAATTCGACTTTTCCTGTTTTTTAAATGTGCATATCTCCGTAACTAACCGTCCTTGAAACAAAATTTGAAGTGTAAATTATAGTAAATTTAATTCTCTACAATATTTCCCAAGCTTTGTTGTAGCTAAAATGCTTCTAAACGAAGATATAATCCAGAAGTTTGTTTTTCAGTAGGAAATTGGGATTTTTTACGTTTTTTTAAATGTAGATATCTCCGTAACTATCTGTCCTAGAAAAACAATATAAAATGGAAAATGTAGTAAATTTAACTCTCTATAACATTGTCGAAGCTTTCTTCTAGCTAAAATGCTCCTAAAGGAAGATATGAGCAAAAATATGAAGAAAGTGCCGGTTTTTTCAATATGGCGGCGGGCGCGGAGGGGGGGGAATTGTGCATTTTGCATTTTAAACACTGACTAACCATCCTAGACAACATATCTAAAATTCAAAACTACCGGACCGTTTGTAAGGTCACACATAGTACTTTAGTCTCTATTCACCGTATTATTAATGGAGTTCATGTTTGGAATCAGTACGTAAAAACAAATCCTTCTGAACAAAAATACAAGGTAGCTCTCCTTACTAAATCCAAATAAATTTGAGGTTTACAACTCAAACCTATTTTTGTTATTATATTTTTCTATTGCTATTTCTATTTGTGTTACGTTACGATTTTACGAACCGACTTAAAAAGAGGACAGCTGTTTTTGGTCGCGTAATTAAACCCAACACCAGGCACTAGTATGCTTCTTCATGATTTAGAAAAAATATTTGTAACGTTACGTGCACGTATAATAAAAACAATTTTGATACTAGTTATGTATAAATTCACCGTTTGCGGCCGAAAACAAGGCAAACAATTTTTTGTCATAACTAGGCTAGTCAGATGTTTCGAATAAAATTTTTATGGACTAGTTTTAGATAGGTAGCAATCATTATTTATTGTTGTAGGTTAGATAGTATATAAATATTTTATTTCGAAACACAATTATGTTTTTAGAAAAGATTTTTTAAAGTGGGTAAATTAACACCGTATCCTTAATTGCATCAACACGCAAAGAAAACTTAAATTGCGTTCATAGGTGATACACATCGGGACTCAAATCCGCTATCTTTGGATTACCGGTCCAACGTTGTCACGTAGGTATTATCTAATTACTTTAAGTCTTTCTTCTTTAACTTAAGTCTTTTGAATTCTACCATCACCACCACCTTTCTTAGAAAATATAATGTTTCCGTCACGACTTTATAAAACTTTAAAAATTTCAAGAGAAACTGGGTAATATCCTGAAAGAAACCAGGAAGTCTAGAAAATATAGTTGCAAGCTAAATAAAGCTAACAGTTTTGGAGCAGTTCGGCATCCCATTCTGCCGACCATAAATATCACACGACACGGTATTAAGGCTACTCACATATTTTATCTTTCCATTTCCCTGTAATACATTCTAAAACTCCCTGCGTGATGTACGGGCGCGTTTCATACACCGAATGACATGGCTTTTAATTCGTAAGTACATTATTATGGTTTTGGGGGTTTGAATTCTGAATGGTTTTAAAGTATTATTAGGGACCGTGCAGGAACTATAGATGGCAGCACTGTAGATACATTAGTAAAATATGTACTGTCTGATTATTTTTAATGTGGATACACCACAACTAAGCTAATTTGTAAATTCTTTCAAATAAACAATGCGGTGGAGAGATTATCAGGTTGATGAAACAATGATGGCAACAGTCAGGAAGGAGAAAGTGCTAGCACTACAAATGACAATGTCAAGCATAATATCAGATAGGTGGCATCAGCTGGAAGCACTGTCATTCTGCACCTTTCCTGTAATATTTTCTTTACAGTATTTATTTAGGGAATTTAAAAAGTTTGGAGCATTTCAAGCCGATGTGTATAATGTTTACTAGCTTTTACCCGTGTTTTCGCTAACGCAGGAGGAAGAACTGTACCTATAGCACGCGAACTTTCACTACTGTTTACTCTCTTGTGAATGAAATAGTTATAAACCAAGTTCGTAACATGCGACCAAAGTTCACTGAAGAGATAGCGCCGTCACTGGTCGTCAAAGGTAATTTTAATCAATTTTGCTTGCGTTTTACGATACCTGGTTATAAATTGTGTAGCCTACGTTCTATTCTGATACCTAAGCTATATTACTGAAAAATGATTGCCAGACATTGTAACAAACAAAGATTAACAATTTGAAAACAGACACACAAAGCCCATCGCTGTTAAAAATATGGTAGGGCTCTGAATTTTTAATCCACCTGCCTAAATAATCTTTCGCAATAAATCGCCGCAAAGTAAACAGGACGCGCGACAAAGCGTCGCGCGGTGCCACGGCCGACAGCATCGCAAAATCGTAATTAACGAATTACAAGTTTTTGCCGCGAGTAGATAACGAATGGCAACAACCGCGTAGCTAGTATCTCCAAGGGTAGAAATACTTTATGGTACAAGTATTTATTTCTGTAATATTATAACATTCGAAATTAAAATTTGTATTCATATGCTTAGACACGGATCCGTGCGGGACATATTATGAACCTTACGTTAAAATATGAGTTAATTACAATTTGATTAGCAAATCTTTGATATCGCATACGAGGGGTTAAAAATCAGTTATCTACAGAGGGGTCACTATTTCAGAAAAAAACTTTATAGCGTGATGCAAGATTTGTATGGTATGGGTGTGTGGTAACGTATAGCGCCAACTGCTAGTAAAAGAGAAAAGAGATGGTTTTAGAGGATAAATACATGTTTACCAACATAATTATAACGCTATACTGCACGCCTGTATAAATCCTGACTTGTGCTGTTAAGATGTTTTGAGAAAAAACGACCCATGTCCATTGAAAACTGATTTGCAATACAATTTAATAGTAGGTATACTACACTGCAGACGCCAAGAAAGAAGGGCTTGGGTACTCACCCCCAAGTAGCACACATGCTTTAAAAGAGCTTATACAGCCCTTACACAGCTGAAAAAGTATAAGGCAAAAATATAAGTCACATAAGGGCTATGCAGCCGGTGTGCTACGTGGGTAGGTATAGACCCGGATAGTGACACGAAACCGGCAAGCTCTTTTCATGGCTAGGCATATAGTGCTTTTCTCAAACATATGCAAGGAAAAAAAATACACCACTCAAAGTAAATATAATTCAGCTGTTTACCATGTTTATGAACACAGACGCCATGTTAAAAAATAAAATATTTCCCAGCTTAGGCCTTCAATATTGTATGAAATTCCTTTTACAGGTCTCTCGAGTTGTTCCGCCCGAAACGTGATACTTCGAAGCCTGTTATAACGCATGTTATGACGACATTTCATTGCATATTTTAATTAAAGCAGTAACGTCTCCATTGAATTTTTCAACTAGTTTCTTCGAAATTCAATGGCTCTGACATCTGATTCGGTGGTCCAATTGGGAGGACGCCCGTGTTGGCCCGGAAAGCCGTTGGAAACGCAGGTTCGAATCCTGTCCGAATCATTAAATTTTTCAATTTTCGCTTCATTTGTAAACATTTCATTGCATGTTTGGGAAAAAAATTATATTAGTACAGATATGACAGAGTGCATACTTATATCTGCGATCACAAGGAAATAATCGTCCGTAAAGTATCCAAATGACCGTACCAGTGATTTTTTCCCGGCCGCACCGAAACGCGTAATTCCCGCGTCGAGCGAATATCGCGTAATTTTACCCCTTCATCACGGTGACACAATACGAGTTGATTGATCGCCGATTTAACGAAATTTAACCGAAAGCCTGATTAATAGTTAAACGTAGTCACGGGCTATTATGTCTTTATTTCATTAACGCGCTTTGTGCGTCGGTTGCGGCGCCGGTGTCAGGTATTTTGAGTTTTGATTGAGTTATCTGCATCAAACTGTGACATTCTTGTGTGGGTTTGGGTTGAGCGGCTCAACCTCAACCTGACAAGTCAGAATGGCTCAACTTGAGCCATTCTGACTTGTCAGTTTGATCAGGCTAATTCACTAATTGTCACTTAAAAGTACCTCTCACTAAAGTGGATACCGTACCTCTGTCTGCAACTTCATTCCCGTAAAACTTTTTTTTTACCGTGGTAATCCCGAAACAGTATCATAATTATAACATCTTTGGATGTCTAGGTAGTTATCATGGTTGTTCTATGTATTTAAGTATATATTTATCTATATAAGTACGTATATCGTCGTCTAGTACCCATAACACAAGCCTTCTTGAGCTTAATTTGGGACTAGATCGATTTGTGTGAGGTTGTCCGATATTTATATTTATTTACTTATTTATTTTATTTATCCTTATACCTCAATTGGTTAAAATCCATTTAGCCGTTTTGGCGTGATGAGAGTCCAAAGAAGTTTTTAGCGTTAATAGCAATGCTTTAGCCGGTTGTACTGTACGGAACCCTCGATGCGCGGCTCCAACTAGACGAGTTTTTAGGGTTTCGTACCCAAAGGGTAAAAAATGGGACCCTAGTAGGAAGACTCCGCTGTCCGTCTGTCTGTCTGTCTGTCTGTCACCAGGCTGTCTCTCGTGAACCGTGATACCAAGACGGTTGAAATTTTCACAGATGATGTATATTATCTGTTGCCACTATAACAACAAATACTAAAAACGGAATAAAAATTAATATTTAAGATGGCCCCCACACAACAAACGTGATCGGTTGCGTTGACTTTGCATCCCATTTGTATGCGGCGCCATAAACACCAGGTGCAAACTTAACCTGGCCAGTTAAGATGGGAAGAGTTTGTACGGAACCCTCGGTGCGCGAGTCCAACTCGCACTTGGCCGGCTTTTATTTTTATTTTACGTTAGCATTACTTAATAATAAGTTGTTCAAGTAATCCTTTATTCGAAGTTTAACACAATTTCAATGCTCAGAGCTGTCAGAGGAGAATCTCCGGTTAATATCTCAGAGTCAAGGATAAAAACTCACGATCCGTCGAGGCAGCGGCGATTGGTTAATAAATTACCCGCGTAATGCTGGAAATGATTTATAACTCCAAGTTTTAATCTACGCATTGCTAAATAAGTCAGAAAGGATTTCAGTTGCAGGAGTGGTGATTAAGGTGAGGAAGTCAGTTTGAATTGCGATTTTACAGAGTTGTTTTTATTTGTGAAGAATTTTATGTAGAACTTATTGTTTACTGCTATACAAATAAAGAACATGAAAGAATCTAGTGGAATGAAATCAAAACATAATTGCGAAGAAAAGATACATCTCATATCTGTTTTTTTTTAAGCATGACTTGCACTGTATCAGGGCTGTTTAGCCCTCACTACCAGTGAATCATACTTTGTGTAGGAGTAGACTTTACTAGTTAAGGAGTGTCTCCGCGCCACAGAATTGATTGACTCTCAGATCTGTGCGAATGTGAATTCAATATCACTGCTGCAGATTTTCGGACGTTTATGATCTATTAGGTTTGATATGTCCAACGTCGATTAAGGTTTATTCTTCGAATAAATGTCAAGTTATATATGGCATTGTGTGAATAAATAAATAAATTAATTTAAGGGACAATCTTACACAAATCGAATTAGTCCCAAACTAAGCCAAGCTTGTAATATTATATATAGGTAACATCCACGACCCAGAAACAAATATTCGAGTTCATTGCACAAATATTTGCCCCGCCCAGGTTTTGAACCCAGGACCACCGGCTCAGTAGGCAGGTGCACTAAAAACTGCAGCGACCGTGGCTTCCACGTCGTTAATCTCCGAGTAAGTCTGATTCCAGTTTAGTTGAATCAAGCCTTCGTGGTTGAATCGATTTCGAGATCGGAGAATCTCGTTTCTTTTTTTTTCTTTGATTCCTTTCACATCACACGATATTGTTCTTTGACTAAGCTTATCGTACCTAAATTACAACAACCATTGTAAATCCGTTCCGTCGTCTTGACACCGACATGAAATTTGAACTTGATTGAAAGTTACTATTTGCTTAAAAGTTGCAACACGGAAATCGTTTGGAGTTGGTTAGCGTCAGGTGCTGAGAACAACCTCACAAAGTTTCCTGGTTCGATTTCTGACAGTAGCGATAACCCCTGTTCCACCACTACTTCTATTTATTTAGTTTTTGATATATCTGGCCCAGTGTGACTCATTTTATGCCTTTCAGTTAAACTTCAATAATACACTAGAAGGGTCATAAATAGTTCAAAAACAAAAGTCGTCCCTCCGGTGGTAAAAGTTAAGAGCTTTTATGAATCCAGGTTATATTGCTATTACATCGGATTATAAAAGAGGGAACATTCTATATTCTCATATGAGTTTTATCAGAAAAGTTAGGCCCAGGAATCGTTAAATAATGTACGCTTATGTCCCCAGGAAAGACTCAAACCTAAATCTGATTATGCCCCTAAAACTAGAGCTGAAGCTAAAACTTCTATTAATTCATTACTGTCGTTCTTGGAATGGCATACCCTTTATTTAAAAAATATTTTATGGTTTCAGAGAAAAATGCTTTCGATGAAATCATACAGCTATGAAATTAATAATATTTACTCCAACACATACAAAGTACATGATAAACACAAACAAGAAGAAACTAACACAATATAGGCGTCTAAAACAGACTTGCGTGGTGAAGACTGGTGCCTGAACTAGGGGAAACATGTTTCAGCTGGCCTCCATTCGATGTGTATAACAAAAAAACTAAAAATAAATTAACATTTCAATCAAAGGTACAAAACAGTCCAGGTAAGCTAGGAATTACACTAACACGGAGAAAATACATCTAAATCTTTCTATGAAACGTATATATATAAAAGAAGGGTGAACCTTTTGTAATAAATAAAATAATATCCTCTGTCTTTATGATTGTTATAAGTTGTTATTATTTATTTTGAGAGAAAATATACTTGAAAGTAATATAATAGAGTAAAATTCGTCATGTTTATTGCTTTCTCTAAAGCTCTACGCACCGAGGACCGCATACGTTGTCAATAACAGAATATTGTAGCCCTACGTCGTTACTTTTGGAAAGGCCCTGAGGGCACACCGCGTTGTAAAGTAGGTACGATCCCCGGCATTCTAAAGGTCAAAATAAAGTCTACACTCAGTAAAACTTTACTGGCAATAATTTAATTACTTTCCCTCTGTCGAAATATATATATATATCGTCCTCCTTGACGTTCCGTCAATGGCGAAACCTGGCTCCATGACCTTCACGAGCGTCGGTCATGTGCTTGAATGTGGCTTGCAAAACCAAATTAGGTTTTGAAGGTTCTGTTACAAGGCGCACAAAACAACTCACCTTTATCATTATACGTGTAGATATAGGAAGGCTTTGGACGGGTCTTTCTGTTTAGGCGTTTTGCATCGAGGTCTTGCAAGCGACGCTCCTCAAAATCAGTGACGGCCTCATGAACAGAGCTGCGCCATACTCCTCTCTGTTGTGCAATCTCCTCCCAACCCGAAAAAAATAGTAACAGTGTATCTATGCATTTGTATTTTACGGAAACTTTTAAAAATACAAGCGCCTTTTGTGGCACACAGTATGCAGTACATGTATATGACACAGATTGTGTTATAGTTAACTCGCAGCCTTCACACTCAAGTATTTATTGGATACAATATGCACTGGAAGGTATTTTGAAATTATTTTTTGTGTGTTGATAAGTTTCAATGTTATTATTAGTAGCAACTTATCTTCATAACAGCCGATAGACGTCCACTGCTGGACAAAGTTTTCCACAACGATCGGTCTTGCGTCACCCTCATCCAATTCCTGTCCGCGATCGTAACCAAGTCTTCGGTTCACCTTGATAAGGGCCCCGAGCCCTCCCACGCTGCTTCTTTCGGTCCGCGGTCGCCACTCAAGACTTTTCTGTCCCGACGGCCATCAGTTCTACGAGCAATTATGTTAGCCACTTATATTGCGAGATAAATTATCTCAAATAAAACTGCTTGTAGAAATTATAGCGACTAAAACTGTGATCCAGTTCACAAGTGTACCTCGTTTCAAGGAGATCTGCCAAAAGGCAGTCACGTAGTAAAAACCTATAGGGAAATAGAAACGAAAAGCCCACGAAATCATGATGTTGCATGAGGTTCAAAAATTACTTTGAGTCACATTACTCTAATCGGTTCGATAAAGCTACTAAAAAGACAGGACGTGACTAGCAATATTAGCCTTAGACATGTTATAACTGGGTAAATATCAATAACAAATCACTAACGTGTATCCGGTGTTACATAAACCTTCGACCTTCAGCTGTTATTAATGGGATATCGAGTCCGAAGTCTCCCCTAGTTCTGAAAGCGTCGACACTATCGCTAACTGTGTTAGAGGTCACCGACCCGAGGCCAATATCGCACAAAGGGCATTCATGGCGGTAGATAGCTATCGTTAGTGTAGCCAATGCACGGTACAGAGGGCGAGGCGCCAGTTTTAGAGGGTTTAACCAAACTTGCGTAACCTGTGCAATAACAGAGCAAGACCCAACATCCTGGGACCTAATTCGAGAATGCCGTTTGTCAAAAATGGTATTCATGCATATGAATTTCTGTTTTGAACGAAACGTCACTGACTAATTGCACGCACTACGCGGTCAAGTTAAAGTATGCGCCTGTTATTTATGCCATCACATACAAAGGAACCGCAAATCAGGCGCGACCGGATTGACGAAGTTGCGATGTCACGTCAAAAGTGACGGAAGGCGATGAAATGGAGAGATCGCCATCATCTCTCTAAAATTTGTCAAATTACCCCACTGCCTCGCGGCACATATAGATGTTATTTGGTGCTATTTGATGTTACAGAAAGCTCTATAAGAGTGCAGCCAGTCTACAAAAATGTTTATTCCCGAGTAATATTTTTTTGTATTTTTTTTACATTGCATGTATTGTCGACTGGCATTGAGTTTCGACTACTATGAGTAGCTATAGTCCACGTTTTGTTTAATTCGATACGATGCCAATACCTGGCCACTATTTAACAAGGGGCAGTCATGGTTGTAGATAAATATTATCAATGCAACCAATTTACGGTTAATAATTTATGGTTGGTTACATATAAACGATTTAATTTTGTAAAAGAAAGAATAGTATGAGACCCAACATACTGCCTTGTGGGATACCAAGGTGACTGTAATGAATGATCACACTGAATCGTTGGAAAGCTTAAAAAATACTACTTTATAGAACAAGAAGCAATTAATATTAAGTATGATGAAAAATACGAATCAAAATAACTTATTTTTAACATTATTAAGAGTGAATAAAACTGTTTACACTAACGCCCTACCCTCATATCGGCCGCTCGCTTTTTAACACTTTTAATGGCGTGAAAGGCCCACTATCGCGCGCCGTTAATCCCACCTGAATGCGGACTACCTTGCCCCGCCATATTCGCACGTGTTCGGAAAAAGGAAAACATTTAAGCTTCAGATGAACCACCATAAGCGGCTACGCGGAATGCCTCAGTCTGATGGCTCAAATCTTTGCAGTATTTAGGTTCCACTAATACGATATGATCACGGCTCAAATCTGCTGCTTTTTATATGTCAAAAACGATCTGTTAGTATGAAGTTTCTATGAAGATACTGGCTTGTCACGGCACAAAAATCAACAGTCAAACCACGTCTTCTTTTTAGTTTTTGTTCCATCAAAAATATAATAATACGCAAAGACTAGTGGCAGGTTATTTGTTTCAGTGTAGTTTTGAATGTATGTTTGGTGGCTTCTATGTTAGGTACAATTTATTTCAACTATAGTCAAAAACCGTATTGTTCAGAAGGTTTTGACTAAACTTTGGTGAAGGAGATTCGGTCCACAACCATAATTTAAAACGATTCCCGTTATCACCGATATTGATAATATGTAAAAAGATACCTGCAAATTTTGCGACATAAACGGCCGAATACTGTTTTACGTCAACTTAGAAGTTTTTCACAACTTCAAGGAATTGTATTAGACTTGAGTATAATGGTTTTAATTTCAACTCGATACCTCCACCTCCAAACGCTCCCGAGATAAAGGGTCTTGATAGACAGATGGACGGATAACAAAGAGATCCTATAACGGTTCCGTTTCTTTCCTTTTGTGGTACGGAACCCTAAAAATTTATCACTCCATTACCTGTCAAATCGTATACATTTTCAATAAAGTATATTTACTGATACCGTGATGAAGATCCGTAAATTCCACGTATGATTTTCAAAAAGCCAAAACTTTGAATAGGTACTGAAATAGAACTGAATGATTTTTCTCATACTTCGGTATACCAGAATTACAAACAAGTGTATGTACACTCGAAGTTAAAGTAAAATAAATGTACAAATGTGGACTATTTGTATAATGAACTCGGAATTTAATATCTCTTTCGTTTTATTAAATTATATTTGCTGTACACGATATCGCCGCCATGAAATAAAACTCAACATTTATTATAAAGTTTTAATATCATAGCCAAATGTGCGGCTTCCAGACAAATTGTTCTCGTAAAAGAGAAAGACTCCACCCAACCCCATGTCTGCGACATCAATCTACAATTTTAAAGGAATAAAATATTGTTTACTTTGGTAGTGCCCACGAGACACTTGAATAGTATAATGTGAGTGGGTACACTACATAATTACGAAAAACTAAATACCGATTATCCCGATCACGAATTTCATAATACCGATTATTATAATTCCGAATGTTTTAAAAGTCCGAATATAAGTATTTCGATTTTTAATTTTCCGATTTTTTAAATTCCGAATTTTCAAAATGTCTAACGTTTACAATCACGGTTTTCAAAATTCCGAATTTCAATACACCGAACAATAAGAAGTCCGAATGAATAATAATCCGAAATATCAAAAATACGAATTCCGATTATAAAAATACCGATTTTCAAAACTCCGAATATCATTACACCGACCAATAATAAACACGATTAATCAAAAGTCCGAAACATCAAAATTACGAATTACTGTTATTACGAGTATTAACTATAAAATATAAACCTAAATATGTGAAAGTTTTTCGGGCTAACGGAGGCCTGCCTCAAGGTGAAATAGGTAATTTTAGGATTTAACCTAACCTACAGTTTTCGGGGTTCGGCAAATCTGTTGACGCTTCGCTCGCTCCGCTACACGTGGTCACAATACAAACCTAACCTAACCTACAGTTTTCGGGGTTCGGCAAGTCTGACGCTCCGCTATAAGTGGTCACAATACAAACCTAACCTACAGTTTTCGGGGGTTCAGCCAATAACCTAACCTAGTTTTCGGCGTTCAGCAAGTCTGACGCTCCGCTATACGTGGTCACAATACAAACCTAACCTAACCTACAGTTTTCGGGGTTCAGCCAATAACCCAACCTAAAGTTTTCGGGGTTCAGCAAGTCTTTTAACGCTCCGCTCGCTTCGCTCGCTCCGCTATACGTGGTCACAATACAAACCTAACCTAACCTACAGTTTTCGGGGTTCAGCCAATAACCTAACCTATAGTTTTCGGGGTTCAGCAAGTCTGACGCTCCGCTCGCTCCGCTATACGTGGTCACAATACAAACCTAACCTAACCTACAGTTTTCGGGGTTCAGCCAATAACCTAACCTACAGTTTTCGGGGTTCAGCCAGTTCGATATTTGTCCAAATCCGGTTTTCTATTTTGGTTTTAACGTAAAAAATCGGTGAAGTAAATAATTTTTACCCAAATACTCCGAAATATTTTATTCCGAATTTACTAATTCCGATTTTTAAAACTCCGAAGTTCATAATTCCTAATAAATAAATTTCCGATTATTGAAAATACGCATGTCATTATCCCGAATATCAAATTTCCGAATAAGTATTAATGAAGTTTCGGAAAATTAATAATCGGAATTTTGTTTTTCAGGCCAATGACTCTTCGGGCTTTTCATTATTCGGAGTTATAAAAATCGGAATAATATACAATCGGAATTTTGAAATTCGGTTAAATAAATTTCGTGTTTTTTAGTAATCGGAATTTTATTTCCTAGGAATTATGAAATTCGGAGTTTTAAAAATCGGAATTAATAAATTCGGAATAAAATATTTCGGAATATTTGGGTGTTCCCAATGTGGGTATAATAGTTTTATATACGAATGGACTGGAATAAATACCAGAAATAGGTGTGCCATGACAGGGAAAATTCAATAACTCTATTGAATGCTTATAAATAAATATCTCAATGCACTATTGGGGCTTACAATGATAGACAAGGGGTGAAAATAAGCTATTGTATCACTGGATTCTTTAGACGAGCGAGAGAAGCGAGCGGGGACAAATATAATCTGAGTGTCACAATGGCTTTTAGCCACGTGTTAGACACTGATTTTCACTTCGACAGCGAGAAAAAAAAAAAAAAAAAAAAAAATTGTTTATTTCAGACCATAGATCCATAATAGTGTTAGTAACAATTGTGACTTACAAAACTATGTTAGAAAAAAGAAACAAAACATGTTAAGAGCTTAAAAGAAAAAGAAAAGAAAAGAAAAAGAAAAAATAATGCCTACTTAAAAATTACCTTAGCAACAGGGACAAGTCATTCGCCTTAGACCTAGTTAAAGAAACGCCTGTTACGATCCAGCGCCCCGTGCGGATGTCCGGGTACCTCATCCTACCGTCTTTAGCCTTAGGTGCTAAAACGACCACTTTAAGTCTGCTGTACGAAGCTAAAATAACGAATTTTTCGAGCAGGATCTGACCCGACTACGGAGAAACAAAGTTGAACGATATTAGGGATAGTTGCGTCATAGAAGACAAGTATATCTTTCGATTGTCATCAACTACATTAACATCACGGCCTTATATTTAATATACTTGTCTCTCTTATGAGGCTGGACATCAACTGCTTGTCGTGTCTTTTAGGCCCCCAAACAGGTGGACCAACAATCTGTTCAGGATCGCGGGATCACCTCTGTGACCATTCTTGTGCCGCCAGCATCCGACGGACTTTACACCTTTCATCAGGTTATCACTACCTTGTGGGTGTGGTGCCGTGGTACCGTGGTATCGCGTGGTGGCCACTCCCTTACTGCGTTTTCTGGTGAGTAAGTAATAGTACATTACATACCTAGGGCGGTGAATTCGTAAATGTCCCAGATCGCAGGTATTTGCAGCCCGAAACGAAGGTGAGGGCCATAAATATACGATCGGGGTTTACGAATTACCACCCGTGGTTTGTCTAAATTTTTACGTCTTGCCTTGGCCGGGAAATGAGGTTTTCTCTCTGCGTAATGGGCAGAAAATCCCTCTTACGGCCTAGGGTAACGTAAAAGATAAAACGTGCCATTGCCATACAGTGTACGAGTTACACTTGAGAGACTGGATTGACTCGGCCCAGCAACTAAATACGCCGCATACCGCCGCTGATTTACCGCTCTGAATAAATATACGCTTTTGTTTGGGACCCCTTGCGCTTGACCGACGTGCACTGGGGGACAAATTAATGGTGCTATGAAAAATTACGTTCATTTTTCTATGAAAACTTTGAGTTTGAACTGTGATTTGTTCCGTTTGATCTTTGATATAGATTTTGTTTTTCAAATATTATACTCATTTTCACCATACTGTATCTACCAAGAGTTGATTGTGGCGACCATTTAACAAATGTGATCAACTGTTTACAATTAAGCCCCAAAATATAAGTCCACGTTGCGTCAACGTAACGTAAAACTGCGTAAATCTACGTCGTCCATTGTTAAGATTCACGGCATTTATCATGGAGCGCTGCACCATCAAAAGATTTTTTTAAATATCTGTACACTGACGATGTTACACAACAAAATTATGCAAAATTAGCACCGCGAAATTTACCTTTTTTTTACGTATTTAGCTAAAATTGGTTATGAAGTGGCTTATCCGACTACAGCGGAAAAAAAAATTAGAAGTGTTTCTTTCTCCAAACACGAACTGTGTGCTCTTTCGAGCGTACAAATAAATTGTCAGGCCCTCGCCCAAAGACAATTGCCAGCTATCCTCACCCCGTTCCCCTCTCTTACTTTGCATGCACGCAAATAAAACAACGAAAATAAACCCTTTCTAGGCCATTTCAATTGGTCCCAAGTGTACGTTTGAGGAGCCGTCGGCGTGGCAAAACAACCCATAAATCTAGTGGACATGCCAACCCTTCCCCCCTCTCCTTCGCTGCATCTGCCGGGGAAAAATAATCTACGTTTGTGATTACATGAATGATTTCATTGGAGGCTGCGAATTCATTGAGGTTTTTAATTGGATTGCCTTTGAAACGGGTTCTTTTTATCTAGAGATGTGCAAAGTTTATTCAAATACTCAATATATGAGCTGCGTGGCATTTTTTTTACATACTACGATGGTAGCAAACAGGCTTGTGGCCCGCCTGATGTTAAGCAGTTAGCACCGCCTATGCACGCTTGCGATGCCGGGAGCATCACACGCGCGTTGCTGACCCTTAAGGAACCTATTTACTCCCCTTTTGAAGAACCGTATACCGTAGCATTCTACATGCGGAGCGTTCGCGGTAGGAAATTCCTCTGGAACCGCACAGTTCTCGACCATTTAGGCTCCAGTGTGACGATGAACACCCTGCCGATGGCGAGCAGTGCGATAGTAGAAAGTAGGCGTGTGCATCATGGCAAACAACTCCTCAGAACACATCCCATTATACAGAGACGGTAGGACACACACAAGGAGGCAAAGTCTCTCCTCAGACTTAGAGGCTCGATTCCGTCTGTGAGTTTAAGATCGTCATCACAGAGAAGGGGAAGAAGAGAAAGACATCGGAAATTTTTGATGCTTGTAACTTTGGTGTCGGCGGCGACGTTGCTTGAGCTATATGGCTTAGAATAAAATACGCCTAGAAACTTACTCAGCGCTTGAAAGTGAAGCCAGTTTTGACCTAGCCATGGGCTAAGTTTCGTTCGTGTGCGCATCTGTCACAACGTCAAGTTCACAAGCTACACTCTATGATTGGTTCGTAGACACGCACCCATAAAACCAAAAACTGCTTCTTCTTTCGCAAATCTGTTGTATGAAAACTCTCGTTCTAGGCGTATCCATTCCTGGACAGACATCTTAATTTCCGACGCCTGTCGTCGGTGGATATATTAAAGGATTGAGAATTTATATTATTTAGAGAAATGAAAGTACCCACACTGTGCGCGTAAATGACAAAAAATACAATACTCTTGACATTACGAACACCCGAACTTTATATTTTTTATAGGTCAAGGATGGTAGGTACTTATAGAAGGAGATAAGTAAACTTCTTTACAGACTTTAGGTAAAAGAAATAAAAAGCGAAAACTACCCAAAACCAAGATTCATACAATCATTTAAACTTACACAATTTCCACACAATACTGTAACAAAACGGGACTTAATCGCGTTCAAAAAAGTGGTTATTTAATTACCTCGATGTATCGGGCGTGATGTTACGTCCATGGTCTCTACCCAGCTTCATTATTTACATATATCATCGATGTTTGCTGCTTATTGGTGTTCTAAAAGTCCAAGGGAAGTGTAGTTTTGAATTGCACGAACAAATCCGAGCCTATTTTATTGGGTAACTTATTTTGTCAGATGAAAGATTTACATAGAAAAAAAAAAAAGATTTGTCTAGAGTAGCCCAAATGTAAGGGCTAGTTAATAAATCGGAAGACTGACTAGCTGGGGGCTACTAGTAACCAAAATAAGTTGTGTAAAATTAGAATATTTTTGGTTACTAACTAAGCACAATTTGCATGTTTCTAATAAAGTAGTTAACCAAGTTGAACTATTGATTTTTTTAGTGTAGTAGTAAATATGTGGCCAGTGCCAGTATTATTTACTTACCTTAACTAATATAACAAAATATTTGGTCATATCTGAGGCTATACCTTTATGACCTACATTACTATATGCACGAAATCAAAGAAATACCCTATAATTTCACTGCAAATGACACATTCAGTGTGGCGGCCAGTTCACTTTTCAGTTCGGTTTACTGTATAATTCCCAGTAATTTGTACTCTTGGTCCATACCTTTTTCAATTTTAAAACGATGAAGCTGAGTAAACTATGAAAAAGCTTCATACATTATTCCCGTATGGGTTGTAATGTAATTAAATTCCCAGCTGTATTTATATCAAGAGCTCTCTTCCATACAAAAAGGCAGTAAGTATCCAAAGCCTCCATGTATAGTTACTACGTTTTCAAGAGAAAACTGCTTCGCCAGCTCCTTTTGTAATTTTTACTCGCTGCATAATTAAAATGGGCGACAGCACACGTACGTATAATATATTATCAAGCATGAACGACGCAAGTTTGTTCAAATTGAAAAATAATTAGATTTGACACTTTTGAGGCTACTTGAGGCTTATTTCTTCCGCGCCCACCGTCGTAGGAGTCGTACGAGCCCTACTACTAGAAGTCATTGTCCCGATGAAGAGGACATCATCGTCATTATCATCATCTTCATCACCATCATCATCACCATCATCACCATCATCATCATCATCAATTCTTCGTGCAGGGATAGACATTCAAATAAAAAAAAAAAGATTTATTACTACGGTAAAGAAAAAAACGTGGAGGTATTTGCAGGCACCTTCTAGTACATATATGGTTGATATAACGAGGATATCTTAAATGGCATTAAGTCAATGTCGATCTGTAGGCCTATGATGGTTGCATTTATCACGTGATAAATAAGTGTCAAAGCATCCGTCACGTTTTGACCAAATGCGAGTGCAAGGGACAGATGCTTTGTCACTTATTTATCACGTGATAAACGCAACCATCATAGGCCCCCTGATCAGCACGTCTAGGATAACTGACAAATACTTCCTGTCACTTTCCTTTCAATACCGTGTGAGCAAGGCAGTTGCCACTGAATCGCGCGACAAGCGAAGGTGGCGGTAAGATAATGCTAGCCGTGCTTGATCGTACGTTCGTTGTGGAACGTCTTATTTAGGGACATAAATAAATAAAATTAAAAATAAATATTAAAGGGCAATCTTCCACAAATCGACCTGGTTCCAAACTAAGCAAAGCTTGTACTATGAACATAAATTCGTCTCAGGAACAAATATTCGAGTTCATCACATACATATTTGCCCCGACCGGGATTCGAACCCAGAACCCAGAGTAGTAAGATGCACTACAAACAGCGCCAATCGCGTTTTAAATCATATTAAATCTCACAATAAAAAAAACTAATTGCATGGTGTGAACTCTGTTATTTTCTGTTCTGTGCAAAGAAATTTTAATGCAGTGAGGAAAAATTTGTAGTTAATATGAAGCGACGCTGGTGTACGTGTAATAATGTATAATGAAAGCTGAGGATTGTACCCTGAGTCTTTGTTGTCGCCTTTGAAGAAACTTCTAGTTTACGTGGAGATATTTTTTTAATATTACATGACTGGCTTATAAGAGCAAAGTTCATGTATCATGTATACGTAATATGTCCAAGTGTAACATGCATAATACGTAAGATTTTATGTTTTAGTAATTAGGGAAGGCAACTGGCAACCTTTTGGAAAAACGCATTATGTTGTAAGGCTATGTATAATTTGGTTGATGACTCTTAAAATTTTGCAACATAAGTATTCTAATATTTTCTTCGGTTTCCGCGACTGTCACACATTTAAATAAAGCTATTTTTAATTAAGTTTATAAATTTTTTTTTTTTTATAAAGACATACATAAATGCTAGATGGGCCTAATGTGTAAAGATACTCGTAGTTACATAATATGTGCCAGACGTATTAATTATTTTATTAAAAAATATCTATCAGCGGTTTACTATAAGGCCTCCTGTGGCGAAAAAACTGCCGAAAGAAAAGACTGCCTTATTACTAAGTAATAACTACTTTTAAAACAAAGAGTCTACATTAATTACTTTTAACACTGCTTTTGTATTTACACCGAGGTTAAAATGTCAAAGCATCATCTTAAAGTATTGTCAAAAATTGTTAAGCAGATGCTTTAAAAAACAAAAAAACTTCCTTCCAAGAAAGAGCCACCCTGCTTTCACTTAGGAAGCCGCAGATAAATTTAATCCGCGAAGCCGGGCCATATATCAAGGTTATGGCCGTCGGCGAATTTGTCTTAATATTCTGTACGAGGCGATTAGCTTCGGCTAATTACGCTGTGGCGTGGCTCGTTTTATTTATGTTAAGTTTTAGACTCGAGTTTCCTTGGTATAGTGGTGTGTAAGCTTTTCGGTAAGACATACCCCGCGCCTCCACTAAGTGTAGCAGGGGCGCAGCTCAGTGGTGGTTAATAAATGGAAGTGGACATTTTAAATATTTTATCTATCCAAATATCATAAGCCGTCCATGATACGTTCAAGAACCGCACATTATGACCACCATAAAAATAAACTCATAAAAATTATAAACGAATGAATACAGCATCTCAAAATAAACTGTTTTACACGTTTCAATAAAAACCCTACTGTTAAAATATTTAGTTCTTTCCAATCATGAAGGACATGAAGGTCTTTTTAAAGGATTTCCTATTTCTCCTACGTTATTGAAATTCTTCTATACTGTCCCAGTTAATTTAACATCCTGTATAGGCAACGTTAGTTCCGTTTACAGGCCGAGGTTTATGCATTCCGGAAATTCAATTTCAAACTCCCAACTCGCAGGAATTGTTTCAATCCTCACGTTACTCTATTAAAAATATAAATATGAGCTGCTTTAATGAGATCTGTTTTCAACTAGTGGCTGGAATTAATGTTGTTAGTGAAGTTTTTAGTTGTTGGTACAGTTTCCTTGATGAGTTTAACTTTAACATGTTCATGGACATGTCGAAAATCCCATAAAAATCTACAGATCTCACACTACGTGCAATTATCAAGGGCATTTATTTATTTAAACTTTATTGCAAAAAAAAAGTCAGTACAAATCATCATCCTCCTAGCGTTTGTCCCGTCCGGAGACGGGGTCCGCTTTCCTGCATTTTAGCTTCCACTTCGCTCTATCCTGGACATCGTCTTCGTCTAACCCGCAGCTGTTCAGGTCCTTCCTTATAATATTGAGCTATCCAAGCCTAGGCCTTCCCCTCCACCTACTACCTGGCAAGGTCAGTTCAAGTGCCCTGTTACCGACGTTTTCAGACGTCCTTCTCTTGACATGCCCAAACCATCGTAGTTGACTTTCTTGGACCTTGTCGGCGATATCCCTAACTCTTAGGCTGCCACCGATGTACCTACTCATTACAAAAGTCAGTACAAATAACGAACTTAATGCCTAATGTCATTCTATACCAGTCAAATAGAGATGCTTCAAGTGGGTGCAGAATAGCATGCAGTGGAGCAGGGTGCACGTGCAGGCATTGAAAATGTAATTTAGAAATAAAGCACAATATATGACAAAATATGACAAAGGCTACCGCCTACATTTTTTGTCCGCCCGTCTCCTAAGATGGCTCAAACTTAGTTCAATTCCGAGATTAATATTTTTCCGTTTCTTGAATAACGTGCTCATTTAAGTTATTGGGAAACTCTCGATCCAAGTCTGCGAAACAATTTTGAAATGTACAATTTTAGAAAATCTATCATTTAAATTGGACTTTGAAGCTCTTTGACAGACGCACATTTTGACATATGGCCCGTGCACGTACTTCTCATATCTGCAAAACTACAGGCAAATGTCACAATTTTATAAATTTTGGTACTATACTCGATGAGGAAAACTTAAACACTTTCAATTTTTTTTTTTTTTTTTTAAAGCAGTAACGTCTGCTAACGTAAACTAAATGTTGGAAACGCAGGTTCGAATCCTGTCCGAATCATTAAATTTTTCAATTTTCGCTTCATTTGTAAACATTTAACACTTTCAATGTTAAAAAGTTCCAGCCAAAAAATTACCTTTATAATTATAATAAGTATGTAAATATTGGGCTGTACACGAGTGGCAATTTTGCACATAATAATTGCCGTCCACAGACTTGATGCAGTATCATGAGGGTCAATAAACAAACATAAATAACAATAGTTTTTAGTTTTTAGGCTTTACTATAGCTTAAGGTTTTTTGTCATATATAACTGTTTTGCCTACGCATATTGTTTTCTCTCTAATAATGAAAATAAAATGTACGAATTGCAGTGATATTGGTACTTAACGGGCGCGGACGTAACCAGTTAAGTTATAGTTGAATAAGTTTTACAAACTCAACAACACTTAGTGCACAACAGATCGAAATAGCATTTCACTGCGGTCTACCGCCTACAGCTTTATAAGGTGCATGTTCGCCTACATGTGGAGTACCTACTGTTCTCATATGTGTTGGCTATAGCTTCCCAAGTACCAGCTTCCCCGTCTGTATAGCATTCAACGGAGAGCGACTAGTATCGTCGGCTGCCAGCGTATTTCAGATCGGCTTGACTCCTTGGCCCTGCGTAGAGATGTAGCCTCTCTGAAATGATATGAAACAATTTATTCAGTAAGTAGGCCACAAGGGCACTTTTACGAGTCAGATTGTGAATCTACCTGCATTTCGCAAGAGGAGACCGCTGTTGAGAAGAAAACCGAGAGAAACTCAACAGTAAGTCATTTTTTCGTAAATAAATACTCTGCATCTTTTATCGCTTATTATAACGTCAGGAATTGTTGGGATTGATCCATGTCGTCGTATCCTTCCGCTTTCTTCTTTATAAGGAAAAAATAACAGAAATAATTCGAGTGTTCTTTGACCTATCGTCAAAGAAGCGGCACTATATTTCAGGTATATCGCCTGATATTACAAAATGTCAGGCGCAAACAAAATATTTAATTTGAGGATACATTCTATATTTCTTCTTTTAAAACTGCACTTTAGTCTTATGAATTCAAAATCATGCATATGCCCTATTATATGTATTGTATGTAAACTTCGTATTTATGATATAAGGATAACGACTGAATATGACACAGTGAGAAATACTATAACATATTATCTTATATTATGATGTGATTTATGACTGTCGATACAATCTAGGCTGGTCTCCATTTGCGATTCCATCAATCATCTAAATCCGTTTCCGAGATGACAAGAAAACCAATGATATTTCTGTATATTTACGTGAATATAGGACTGTAGTAGGTGTGTTTATTCTATTAAATAGGCGGTTCACTATCATAATATCGACGCTTTAAGAATCAATATTGTTTAAGCAACAAAAATGCAATTTTACAGGAAGCGTAAAAAACGATTTAAAAATTTGAATTTCAAATTATTGAAAATATTTAAAAACGATTAAAATGATAAAAATGTACTAAAACTATTGTTATACGGGGCACCTCTGTAACATTGCCCTGAACAAAGATATTGTAAGTTAACAGTATTGGCTTCAATATTTGTACTTGTATGTGTTTTAATTTTAATGTAAAGATAACCTGGATTAAATCAAACAATTTGAATGAAATATAAATATAGACCTCAACCCTTGGTACAAACAGTTCAAAATTTCTACTGCAACAAAATTACCAAAAATATAACTAAATTAAGCCGTTTGATTACAAATTGTATGTAATATTGACAAAATTTCACTAAGTGTTTATCACGGTTCTTCTGGAAAGGTTGTCTATCTCAATTTTCAAATATACCTAACGGCTACTTTTTTGTAGAAATACCTACACGAAATTAAGAAATATAATCATGCGTTAATTATAAAATACACCAAAACATACCTTATACGGCTTAAGTAGTCACAAAAATTCTTAAGCGTCGATATGGAAAACAACGTTTTAAAAAACATACACAGAGAGATATGCCGATATCTTTCTTACTTGAAGTTGCTTTAAAAACAGTTCGTTTTGGGTTTCAATGAAATAAATCATTTTGAATAGGTATAATGTAACTTAATTGAGTTGAGTGGATCTTTCATCATTTTCACTGTCCATAATTTTTCATATCAATAGTTTTTGAGTGATTCATTAAGCAGTAACACGCATTTTCCAACGCGAATCCAACGATATCCAACGTTGAATAAGAACTACAAAAAAGCAGTCGCTAATTGGTCTACGAGACCCAGCTGCCTATATTATACCTACTAACTTGTCCGTACAGCAGAGTACGTTATTTATGCGATTTTACGAAATTAAAGTAATGAGTTCGATTATTACATGAGGTTTTATTTCGTAACTTAAGAAATAATACTTTTTTATATATATTTCACAAGCTTTAACCATATCATGAGAGAATGGCCTGGGTCCACTGGACCCTTTAGCGACTAAAAGTGCGACTACGGGTGTTAAGCCTAAGTCAACTCAAATTAGATAAAAACCGCTATTCGGTTTAAGCAGCTTTGTACAGCAACACTTAGGCGCCTTAATAAATTACTATGTATTCCTATTTCACCATTAGCGCGCTAACAGCAGCGTTCCCTCGCAGTAAACTTTAGTTGAAACAGTACGAGAATGTAAATATTCGTATACACATTGTTTTAATGCCTTTGAATGGGGTTGCAGACTATCTTCTTCTAAACCGGGTGAGTCCTGAAAATTGTTTGCAACTTCTATTTTAAAAACATGTTTTACCAAAGTGAGCAAGTTGAAGTGTTTGACCTGACTGTTTGACATGTGTCAATTTTATTACAAAATCAACAGTAGAGAAAATAAGATATTCGATGCAATGTGTCACGTCATCATAATTTAAATATTGAGTATAGCTAATCGTTCTCGTCTCGCATTTGACAGATTAAGCGTTTTGAGTTTTTGGTCACCAAACTTTCCGGAAACGTTATAACGTGAAAGTTTAGTTACTTGCTAGCTAAAACTCAATTAAATCTTATTGGATATTTTTTTATTTGAACCATTTTTTTAAACTGTGAGTTGCGAAATTAATTATAAAAATTATTATTCTTTCCAGAAAAAAAAAACAAGTTTGTTATGTCTAGATTAGGACTTTTGGTAGTTTGCTATTTGATGGGTAGTAAACTACCGAACTAACTGGTTTTATGACTATCTATAAATTCTTTAAAACGTATTGGCTTGCTTACCTACTGTTTCTCATTTCCCGACTGCCGAGTCAGAAGCGCGACAAATGGGTGACGAGGCCGTTTCATTAGACTCTCTCAGGTTTTACGATGCTATAAATCCAGCTAGTCGCGATCGATGCTTCAGACCAGCTTCCTAGCTCCCATCTTGAGGGAACGTGACTACTGGTTTACTACATAGAGCTTACCTACACGACTTTCGAGTCACCCTTGAGCATAGCTTGTAATTAGATTAGGTTGTTGTGGATAACCTTAGAACATTGTCAACCATTGGGCGTCTTTCGGTTGGTAATTATGATAATGATGATGACTTGCAAAGCTAGAACTGCAAAATTGTATGGCTCATTTATGAATGAATTCATTCATAAACGGGCCATGCATTTGTGCAGCCCATAGTACTACGAGGACGTCCCCTGGATGGAACAGGGCTTCAGAACAGAACGTCGCCATCCCGAACGGTCTTGGTCTTCACGCTTTACTTCGCTCCAGCCCGTCTAGCACGACTCTTGTCGCGTGATATAGCGCTACCCATACCCGTCACCCTCTCACATTACAGCACAGAAAGAGATAGGCGATTATCTCGGACGAGAAATCAGAAATAGTATTTTATGACAGGGGTGCTGGTCATTCCTATCGCCTTCGTTCTGCAGTGATCGTCCACCGCCAGGATTGCTTAAGACTCTTAAGAGGATAGGTATATGTATTACTGCTCCTAGACTATCCGTTTACATTAAGTTTGCACCCGGGAGCTATTGTGTTGGATACAAGTGAGGTACAACCTTAACGTAACCGGCTTATACAAATTGAGGTTTCGTTCTTGTCTGTTTCGTCCTCCATAACTTACCCAATCTTTACGGAGTTTTGGACAAAATCAGACGCCTACACAAACTTCATAATAAGAAGCGCAAAAATCAAAACGGTCCGACACAGAACATTTCCTTTCCATTCAATTCCTAAAATTTCGTAAAGATTCGTTCAGTTTTGGAGGAGACGAGAACGGAACCTCGACTTGTATGAAAAATATCGGCCAAGTGCGAGTGGGACTCGTGCACGAAGGTTTCCGTACCATTATCTGTAAGTTTGTTGTAACTATGGGAGCTTACATATTTATTTTATTTTTAGTATTTGTTGTTATAGCGGCAATAGAAATACATCATCTGTGAAAATTTCAACTGTCTAGCTATCACCGTTCTTGAGATACAGCCTAGTGACAGACGGACGGACGGACGGACAGACAGCGAAGTCTCAGTAATAGGGTCCCATTTTTACCCTTTGGTTACGGAACCCTAAAAAATTAGCAGCGGTATTTCTTCTCAAGGCAGTCACTTTTCCGCTTTCCTTAGAGGTTCCAGTCTAGGGTTTGCCTCGGTATGTGACCCGGGTCCCTTCGGAGCGCGGTGATGCTGATGATTCAAGATTTCAATATTATTTACCGAAACCCCACATTGCTGGTGACAAGTAGTACATATTATTTCAATTTCCGAAAAGCCTGATTCGCTGCTACCCCTTCATATCCCCTATACCTATCTCCTTTCATATAGGCTTATATGTAGGTATAATAATGTTTCATTATTTATGTATGTTTCATTGTCATCTAAGCCTATATAAATTGACAGCCGTAAACCTTCTGAAACATATGGAGTCAGAAAATCATTAGGAACAGTCAAAATGGGATTTAGCGTGTATTGCATGACACCTTCCCCGGTTTCTTACTTTAAGAGAAAGGGCGTAAGTAGCGTATTTTTAGAATTAAATTCCACCTTTTGTTCCTGCGAACCTTGTCTAATAGGCGATAGAACGGTTGGCCGCAAACACCTGCCGAAATCAATTTTCTGCTCCAAAGCGCGCGTTGTATTTCTGTTTGTTTGTTGGAATTCTGCTCTGTTGGCGTGGAACCATCACATATACGACAAAGTAAACTAGTACCTACTCGCACGTGGAACTATGGCAGGGTGTATATAATACAAGGCCTACCTATGTTTTTATTCGCTCTTGACTACTCATTAAGAATAACATATGGAGCGAAGTCATTGTTAGTTACTTATAATTAAGTAAGTAAGTAAACACTATTGTACACAAAAACAGTTATAAAATACATCTATAAAAAAATAACATAGAGGTACAAAGGCGAATTTATCCCTATAAGGGATCTCTTCCAGTTAAGCTCTGAGCAATTATAATATAATATACCTAAATATAAGTAAATTAAATTATTATTAATAATTATACACATAAATATAAATACATTGTAGATCCAATTCACAAGTCATTGGAAAGCCATAACTTCTTAAGATTTGTCTGAGGGATGCGACTTGTCAAACTGTATCTAGTTTATTATGCGTATGTATGATGTCCTCGCTAAATAAGGATTCTCCTAATATTCAATGTATTTACGAAGTAAATGTATGTAAATACTAGCTGTGCCGTACGGTGTTACCCGCTCATGCCACGGGAACACTACATTTTTCAGGATAAAAAGTAGCCTATGTGTTGATCCAAGGTGTCAGCTACCTTCAAACCATAATTTATCAAAATTGGTCTAGCCGTTTGAGCGTGAAAGAGTAACAAACATACACGTAGACACACAAACACATAAACTTTTGCCTTTTTAAACTATTTATACAAAAATATCAAAGCTCAAAGAAAAATTTAAATGAGTTACCTTGGGGACGAGACCTTTCAAACCTTTCAAATAAACAATGCAAAGATCGACACACAAAGCATGAGGAAAAATTCGAAAGGTTGGTTGGAGTTCGGGTAGCGAAGTGGTTAACGCGCTGGACCGGTAATCTAGAGGTACCGGGTTCGATTCCCGTCTCGTCCCCCAGGTAACTCATTTCAATTTTTCTTTGAGCTTTGATATCGTTGTACCCACATTTAAAAATAATTAGACATTACATGTTTCATAAATTTAGCCGGGTTAAGTTAAGTTTGCACCTGTTATGTAGCGCTGAATACAAATGAGGTGCAAAGTTAACGCAACCGATCACGTTTGTTGTATGGGAGCCCCACTTGAATATTTATTTTATTTTGTTTTTAGTATTGTTATAGCGGCAATAGAAATACATCATCTGTGAAAATTTTGTCTAGCTATCACCGTTAACCAGCCCATCTAGCACAACTACGCTTCGCGACTTGTCGCGCGACACAGCATCGCCCGTCACTCGCTCATAATCACAGACCACCCCCACTAGACGGAGCATGTAACGCGACCCGTAGGCGACCCGCGCGCACCAACGATATGGTACGGCAGAACATTAAAGTATCAACACGGCGGCCACCGTTTAGTTGCGTGAGATAGGTAATATTTCTCGCGCGTGAAAGAGTCGCGTGTACTGACGTGCTAGGCTAGCTGATGACAGACAGACGGACAGCGGAATCTTAGTAATAGGGTCCTTTATACCCTTTGGATACGGAACCCTAAAAACACAACAAGTGAAGCTATTGACTTCCTTACCAATCGTAAATTCAAATTATATGGACGCTGCGTAAATTTCGCCACACGATAAATAAATAACATTATGATGTTAAATCAACATGATTCGATTTTCCTATTTCCATAAAACAAATTCATAACAATATTTCACTAACTTGGAGTGTAATGGTAAATTTGGATTACGGTATGAATGTAATTGCTACATTAAATTATAACATTTATTTTGCGCTGTTGGCTGCATATTTTGACTGATTGATTCCTGGTTTTAAATGCAACGTAATTTATCCATTTAATATGAAATATTTAAGGGTACAACATGAAAACAATTTTTATTACCTAAAGGATTTTATTGAAACATTCAATCCAAAATGTTATAAGACAAAAACTAATAAAACAGAGGTTTTTATTTAGAAAAAATGCTTTATAGAGATGAGCTGCACCGCGCGGTGCTACCCGCTCGTCCCACGGGAACACTACATTTTTCGGGATAAAAAGTAGCCTATGTATAAATCCAGGGTGTCAGACGTTCATACCAAAATTTATCATAATTGGTCCAGCCGTTTAAGCGTGAAGAAATAACAAACATACACATACCTAAATTTACTCACAAACTTTCGCCTTTATAAAATTAGTGTGATAATTAATTTTAAAATTATATTTATTTAATTTCGTGCATATTTAATTAAATGACGTTTAATATTCATTCATTAAACATTTACATTTAACGCCCTCGTTTAACTTTTTCTGTAATCATAAAAAAACATCCTTAGGTTTTGATCATGAGAAGCGTGGAAGAAATATTCAGAAAACAAAAAGTTATTCAATCCGGGAACATATATTAGATTCCAAAACTCGGAGAGATCTCCAAATTGATGAAATCCCTATAAATCGCTACTAAGCCAACTCAGTCGCATATGCGACGCCATAGCTATCATGCGCAAACTTGGGGGGTAATTCGAACAATCTTAGAGTGATGATGGAGATCTCTCCATTTCATCGTCATCCGTCACTTTTGACGTGTCCCTACTTGACAAGTGGCGCTATCCCTAGAACATCGCAACTTCGTCAATCCGGTCGCGCTTAATTTGCGTTTCCTTTGTATGTGACGGCATTAATAACAGGCGCATACTTTAACTTGATCGTGTAGTGCGTGAAATTAGTCAGTTACGTTTAGTTCAAAACAGAAATTCATATTTTTGACGACGCGGTTGGCTCAATTTGTAGACACCTACTGAGCCGGCGGTCCCGGGTTTGAATCCCGGCCAGGGCAAATATTTGTGTGATGAACTCGAATATTTGTATTTGGGTCATGGTTGTTCTATGTATTTAAGTATATATTTATCTATATAAGTATCTATATCGTCGTCTAGTTCCCATAACACAAGCGTTCTTAAGCTTAATTTGGGACTAGATCGATTTGTATGAGGTTGTCCGATATTTATTCATTATTAATTTATTTATATGCATGAATAGCATTTTTGACAATCATTATCGCCATCGTATTTTCAAAATTGACATGAGATATGACACTCGAAGCTCATCGTATTTTAATGACAGTTCAAATTCGATATCACCGTTATCTAATAGAGTTTTGACGTTTTGCGATCTCTCAAACGGCATTCTCGAATTAGGTCCCTGACCGAATCGTTACGTGAGATATCACTTTATGCAGCTGAAATAGCAAACATCGCGCCAAGGCTGTGCAATATTGTGATAAGCGGTTTACGCTCACGTGAAAATGTCAGGAACGGCCCGACATGTTTCGAACTTGTACGGAGCTCTTCATTAGACTGCTACCCGTGTAGCGGCACGGCACGGTAACTGCGTCACTGATTCTTTGATCGACGCTCCACTCTTATAGTGCGGCACGGGGTCGGGGGAAGCTTGCATGCCAATTTGTCCGTCCGGCACTCCAACGTCACTTTTGTCATCCATTAGACATTACGCACACTTGATTAATGGTATCCACGGGATTAACTTAACGTACAATACGTTTCGCCGCAGTTTTCTGCAGCTATATACTTGACATATACCTGAGACATGGCTTATCAGGCGATATCTCAAAGTATAGGCCAAGAGGAGATTTTTCAACCCTCGCCATATTGCGGATTTTTAGTGGTACTAATTTATTTTACTGGCAACGATACATTTCTGGTAAATGAAGTGGAAATTCGGTGAATGTCACTGATGTAAACAAAGACGAAATGGGACTTAATATTCCGCAAGTTTCAAGTAATTTTTGCATAATAAAGTCAAAACTATCTAAAGTGATGAAAGTCAAGTTTTTTTTTTTCAATAGAATTTAGTATTTATTTCACAAGAAGAACGAAGGATTGCAGCATTCCGGTGAACAATGTTTTGAATTTGGTTAATAACAAATCTTTGACAAATCGTCATTGACGTTTAATAATAATATTTAGGTATATTATTAGCATGTGGCAAATCAAATGAAAAGGTTTCCAAAGCTGAACCACGCACAATTGTCTTCCTTGAAAAAAACGGGTCAAGATCGAGTCAGATAGCTATCACGGTTCATGACACACAGCCTGGTGACAGACAGACGGACAGACAGATAATGGAGTCTTAGTAACAGGGTCCCGGTTAGGGGTAAAACGCCGTATAATAAAGCGAAGCCCGGCAACTAAGTAGGTATAATAGAGCATTTCCATCATTAAGCTTTCTGCACGCCGAAGTTTGGGCGTGGAAAAATGCGGAAAACTGGATGAAAAACCCCATTTAGAAATTTAGAAGAACACTCCGCCTATCTAATTAAAGTGGGTCTTGTAAAACAATATAAGCGGGCTCGTTAGGCTCTTCCAAATTGTCGACTTAAGCGTGTTCCGGCCTGAAAGTAAATTTATTTACGGCGAAATGTGAAAAATATGCCCCGTCCTGAATTTTGTTGCTCTTGTGTAGAGGTTTTCCATGTTTAATATTCAATTCACAATTTAAGAGCACGGCTTTTGGGCTCTCGACAGGCGTAAGGAAATGATGTGGTATCAATGTCTTGTCTCACTCACTCATGGAGCAAATCAGGGTGCCTAGCCTATTCGAGTGTATTGCCTAACAAGTGTCGGTTCGGCCTAAGGAATATTGGCGCTGCAATCAGCTTTTACAGCAATAATGTGCAGACATCATATATTTGGTTCAATTTTCCAAGCAGTATTTTTTGATGGCAAGACTGAAAACGCAGGTGCAGAAAGGTTGAATAATAAAGTACCATTTTTTTTCGGAAACAGCCCGCTATTGTCTACCTCGGGCAATAGCAAAAATTCAAATATTAATACATATACTAATAAAAAAAAAATATATAGACCAAATTTGTCATCAAGGTGGGTTGTCCCGAAGCCGGTTTTGTTTGTAAAATGCCGGGTAAGTCAAATACTATGCATGACAAAGAAAATCTGTTACCTTTTTTTTATACCATATAAATAGGTAACGAAAAAAGCACATTACCCGTTTTATATCTCCTTTGTATACCCTTGAATAAGTGCATTTTGTCCCGAGAAAACTTCTCATTACCGCCGACAATGTTTGGAACCGACTTATATCCCAAATTGGATCAAGTATGCCCCCCGTCTCCCGCGCACTTCAAAGAATTAAAAAAATGACATTCCGGAGCTTGTTATAGCCGCTTTATTTTTAAACTGCGTGGTTTGTAATTTATATATATCAGGTAAAGTATACTCGTGATTTCAAGAGTTGAATTCGTTTTAGAATATAGGGCTTATTCTTTTTTTAAGTAATAAAAATATGTCGTGTTTCTCATTCCACCATTCTCATTTCGGTGTAGTAAAATGACTTTAAACCCCCCCAAAATGAGGAATACACCGGAATGACATCAAAAGTAGCTTCACTTCTCATAGATATTGTTGAAATAATAATATTTTTTTATTTTGTATTTAATACCAGACTGAGATATATATGTTTATATTATTATGTAATGCCAATATAATATATATTACGAATATAAAACCTAAAATTACTTTCATAATTTGCCACTTTTCTTTCATTCCGGTGTATGAAATCTCATTGCGGTACACTTATTTTAATCATCCTCGTGTACATTTATCATTCCGTTGTGTGTTTCATATTCGATCTCGAATATCTTGAAAACTATTTCAGATTTCAGGGTCCTTTTTACATATGTTTAGTTTAATAATATAGTCTAAAGTATCTCTTCACATTTAAAAAACTCAAAAATAATCAAAAATCAAGAATCACACCGAAATGATACAAAAACTGCGTCTTGTTGAAATTGACCCATTTGCATTATCATGTGGAATATCATTCACTTCGTTTGCGTTGCAATAAGCTCGAACTTACTAATGGCGTTTGTGTGATTTAAAGAAAGAAAGAAAGAAAGAAAGAAAGAAAGAAATACATTTATTCGTGACGAGACATAAAACATAATTACATGCAAGGTGTGACAGACATTAAAAGAAAATAAAATAAAACAATAAGCAACTATTTTTATGGCTGTGCCACGAAAAGGTCCCACCTCAGCAAGATGCTAGCTCGAGAGCCAGGGCTGATCTTCCGGTGGGACCATAGGTGGCGCCACGGCGCCACATATAGGGTTTCTAGTACCAGGAAATTTTGATTGGCAGCACTGAAGATTCTCGGGATGGTTGTATTAAAGTTTCCCGGTACTGTAAAATAGTGTTCCATAATTCCGTATGAAACAAGCAAAAACATTTTATAAGCTTTACAGTATTTAAGTTGTCATACGTTTATTATCGAAAAAAAAAAACAAAATAAAAAAAAAATAACTAAACCTTAAGAAACTTATGAACTAATTAAACCTTATTTAAACTATTGGGACCGAAACTATATATGTACAGCTTTACATACTTAGTTATTTGAAGAGCATATAATTTTGTTGCATTGTTGCATTTTGTGGAATCAAAGACACGGAAAAGTGCCTTTTAGCAAAAATATGAATATTATTTGACGACGCGGTTGGCGCACTGGTTAAGCAACTGTCTACTGAGCCGACGGTCCTGGGTTCGAATCCCAGCAAGGGCAAATATCTGTGTGATGAACTCGAATATTTGTGCCTGGGTCATGGTTGTTCTATATATTTAATATTGAGTGCAGTAGTGTTAGCTTGATTGAAATATTAGTAGAAGGAGAAATATCGAGAAAACATATTTAAAGCTATAGTTGAGGTAACTACTTATGTGAGATATAAGGAATTCTTTCGCTCTACAATCCTCAGGGAAATTGAAATTCGCGCAAAGTCGAGGCAGAAAGCTAGCCTAAATAATTTATTGCAGACTTCATCTAAGGCAACAACAAAGGGATCTCATTAGTTATTCATTTGTCTACGCTTTGTATACTAAGCCCATCTATTTTATTGCGTAAGTTCACAAATGCCTTTAAACAAATTAATACACTATCTAGTTTTGACACAAACAGTACTAATTCACTAGTCAACATCATCATCACCATAAATTTAAGAGTCAATACTCGCGTCGGTGTTGCTGATGAAGTGTGTAGTTTTCACTATGTAACTCTATCCATGGCCACTACCTTGACTTCCCTATACGACATGATGCCTATCTTCACTTTTATTTGTTTATAATGTAACTTATTTTTGGCCTTCCTCTTCCTCGCTTCCCCTCAACCTTTCCTTCTATGATGTTATTTTATTAATGTTATGTTATTACATTTACTAGTAGAGGTACTTAAATAACATATACGTACCTAATAATTAAATCAGTCTGAAAAATTGGCGAATTTCATCTAGGGATATTTACCAAGATAATCGCTATTGTTACTAAATATCCGAATTATTGCCTTCTTTGACTAACCTTTTTCTGTCACCCAAAGGTTGTCTGGAAGAGATCGCTCTTGAGCAATAAGACCTTCTGTTGTTACCCTACTATTTGTTTAATTATTTATTTGTTGTGCAAGACAGAGCGCACAAGAGTAATGAGTGAAAGAGTCAGTCGCTTCCCACGTTCGAACTAAGCATGACTTGTACAAAAACTCAACCGTTTAAATAATAATAACGACGAGTTTAATTTATTTTATGCGTTACTAAAACTGGTCCTTCGAGCCGGATCTGAACCAGTGACCTATGGATTCGTTTTCATGTGGTGCACACTGCACAATAAAAAATATTACTACTACTACTTCTTTGTATTGAACAAAGACTATTAATAAGATCTAGACCGGTATTCGTTCTATATTTTGTACTCGTAGTTCGAATACCAGTGTATATCACTACATAGTATAAAATAAAGTCGCTTCCGTCTGTATGTCCCTATGTATGCTTAGATCTTTAAAACTATGCAACGGATATTGATGCGTTTTTTTAATAGATAGAGTTATTCAAGTCAGTTATACGTCAAACTTAAAAGGAGGATTCGACATATTACTTTTATTAACATTTGTTACAAATAAAAAAAAAAAAAATTATTCAAGAGGAAGTTTTACATGTATTACATGCATAATTTATCGCATTGCACCCGTGCGAATCCGGGCGGGTCGCTAGTATACATATAACTTTTACTTTTAACGCACTAAAAACGATAAACCATTCACATCAAAAGTGAGAGAATGACGGATGATTTTCAATTTATAAAACAGTTACCGCAGGCAATTGAATTCAGCATCGGCGTCAAAAATGCGTGTGACACTAGGCTCCATTAACCGGATTATCGAATATATCGGCTACGGCCGCTGCAGCCTGGTTAGTGTAACCGCTGAGGTATTGGATTTGTCACGTTGCTTTGGTCTGCGTGCGGCAAATGGATGGGGAATGTGTTACAATTTATATCTACACCCAAATTGTTAAATAATTGGAATAAGTTCAGATAGTAGAGGTAAAAACCTACATTGCAAGTTTCTGACAAACTGTAGGCACGATGGAATGGACTACACCCGCTAAAAATCGTGCGATTCTAAATCTGAAATGAAATGATGAAATGATTTATTCAATGCATGTGGGAAATCGGGTAACATTTGCAGTCATCATTGCTTAATACATCGTATCACGAAACCCTAACTTTTCAGGCGTACATAAACGAAACAGCGAAATTAATTAATTTAAATGTCAGTACAAGAATGTGCAATGCAAAATAATATCATAATTTTAATTAAATACATAATAGGTCAAATAACGTCATCCAAATAATCATTAATACGTACTATATTAACATTTATGTACCAGCTTCGCAGTATCTTTCCGCTCTTACATAGATTTTTACCCCCGGTTGGTAGTGAAGCATTATTAGTCGCGGCGCAAATTGGCCCCGCGCTTTATCGCCCGCGACTCCCTTTGTTTACGACTCTTGGCCCACGATCTGACCCGACTTCGGAGTTACCGAATGGAGTTATGATGAGCTTAAAATGCATTCCATTTACGCATCATTACAATTGCTCTGACAGTTCTAATAATAATCGTATCAGCTGATAAACGTCTCATCATCATCATCATCATTTCAGCCACAGGACGTCCACTGCTGAACATAGGCCTCCCCCAGTGTCTTCCAGATCGGCCGGTTGGAAGCGACCTGTCCAGCGGCTTCCTGCAACCTTTACCAGGTCGTCTGTCCACCTTGTGGGTGGACGTCCCACGCTGCGCTTGCCGGTGCGTGGCCTCCATTCGAGAACCTTACTGCCCCATCGGCCGTCAGTTCTACGTGCTATGTGCCCCGCCCACTGCCACTTCAGCTTGCAGATCCGTCGGGCTATATCAGCGACTTTTGTTCGTTCACGGATCTCCTCATTTCTGATTTGATCTCGCAAAGAAACACCGAGCATAGCCCTCTCCATAACGCGCTGTGCAACTTTGAGCTTCCTTATAAGGCCCACAGTAAGAGGCCACGTTTCTGTTCCGTATGTCATCCCGCTCTTAGATTTTTACCTCCCGGTCGGTAGTGAAGCATTATTAGTCGCGGCGCAAATTGGCCCCGCGCTTTATCGCCCGCGACTCCCTTTGTTTACGACTCTTGGCCCACGATCTGACCCGACTTCGGAGTTATCGAATGGAGTTATGATGAGCTTAAAATGCATTCCATTTACGCAACATTACAATTGCTCTGACAGTTCTAATAATAATCATATCAGCTGATAAACGTCCACTGCCAGATAAAGGCCTCCTCCAAATTTTTTCATAACAATCGGTCGTGCGCCGTCCCCATCCAATAGATTCCTTTAGTTCAATGATCCTGACCAGGTCGTCGGTTAACTTACCCCAGTTCTATCGAATATCTAACAGTTATACTTGAGGTACTGCTGGGTACTACTGGTTGCACAAAACCAACATAAGACTAGTGTGATTCTAAATCTTTCCGCTCTTAGATTTTTACCCCCGTTTGGTAATGAAGCATTATTAGACGCGACCAAATTGGTCCCGCGCTTTATCGCCCGCGGCTCCCTTTGTTTACGACTTTTGGCCCGCGATCTGACCCGACTTCGAGTTCACGAACGATGAACGTAAGATGCATTTCATTAACATAACATACAATTGCTCTATGACACTTCTAATAATAATAATCATCATCATATCGGTCGATACACGTCCTTTATCTCGATAAAGGGTTCTTCCAAAGTTAGCTACTATAGCCTAACAATTGATGTCTTGATCGGCAGAAAAATCATTATGGTCAGCAAAAGTCTAACCTAACCGAACCGAAGCCTGAACATATGATTTTTCAGTTGGCCTAACCATTTATATTGTGCAGACCGTGTCTTTAATAAAAAACAAATAGACATTAAGGGGACAATATTACACAAATCGACCTAGTCCCAAACTAAGCAATGCTTGTACTATGGGTACTAGACGAGACGACACGAACAAATATTCGAATTCATCACACAAATATTTACCCTTGCAGGGATTTGAATCCAGGACTGTCGGCTCAGTAGGCTGGCTGCACTACACTGCGTCAACCTCGTCGTCAAATTCGTTTCTATATAAGAATAAAAACCGGTCAAGTGCGAGTTGGACTCGCGCACCGAGGGTTCCGTACAATTACTTTCCATCCTTAAGTGGTTAAGTTAAGTTTGCACCTGGTATGTATAGCCATACAAATGAGGTGCAAAGTTAACGCAACCAATCTCGTTGGTTGTATGGGAGCCCCCCTTAAATATTGATTTTATTTTATTTTTAGTATTTGTTGTTATAGAGACAATGGAAAAACATCATCTGTGAAAATTTCAACTGTCTAGCTATCACCGTTCTTGAGATACAGCCGGGTGACAGACGGACGGACGGACAGCGAAGTCTCAGTTATAGGGTCCCGTTTTTACCCTTTGGGTACGGAACCCTAATAAACTAGTTATTTTGCTTTTAATGTCTGCATATTATGTACTTACGTAGTCATACGCTTGTTAATTAAGATTTCAGTCTCTGTTACTGGACACTATAAAATACGTTAATCAGACTTAGCGCAGTACTCCCTCCACCCTCATAAAGAAGTAATTTAACGATTATAGTCCCCATAAGTGAAACTTGGCGGCCCGACGCTTAATACCTCTCGTTCACGACTTACCTACGTGTTGGTAATAATTACCTAGAAGCTTCATGTAATAAAGTTGGGGAATAAAGCGTTAAGGTCCGTATTACGCGTGTGTGCATGGGAAATGGACATCACTTTCTGGTGAAAGGAGTGGCGTGATAACCATATTAGAAGACCAACTGAATTGTTAATTATTGTATTAAGCGGTTTACACTCACGTGAAATTGTCAGGAACGGTCCGACATGTTTCGAACTCGTTCGGAGCTCTTCATCAGGGACGGCTATCAATGACCAAGTTGCCGCGCCGGTGTACGGGTTGCAGTCCCTGATGTGAACCGCTTAATACAATAATTGAATATGTCTCACGAAAGTTTTAATAAAACTTGATTGTTTTATGGTGTCTAACATGTTCACGGACACAGGCCTATTTTCAAATTACACGCAGCGGCACAGATAAAACCCATATGAAAAAAATCTAGCCCAAAAGCTAGCCTTTATATAAAAACTATGAGTGCTCGTCTGTAGACAGAGTTGCAGCTTTGCGAAGATAAATCGCACCTTTAGAATTATAGTGACCTAATTTAAAATCTTGAAGTTTTAGAATTAGGTCTCTTTAATTCTAAATATGATTAAAAATTGAAGTGTCGTAAATTTTGAATTAGGTCACTATATGTATGTATGTAAACACTTTATTGTACACAAAAACAGAAATACATCAAAACAAAAGAAATACATGTACAAAGGCGAACGTATCCCTTTAAGGGATCTCTTCCAGTTAACCTTTGAGTAAATGAGTGCTAAACACAAATGTAAACGGTAGACAACCAAAGCAACATGTACAATACGAAGGAGGATGATTTAATAATAATACTTACACATGAAAATGCAAAAAAATCAAAATAGAGAGAGATAGAGAGAGAACAGTCAATATAATACATAATACGTAATATATATATATATAAATTAAACAGAAATAGTCATAATTAGAACAAAAACAGCAACCTATTGTTCGTTTGACAGCCACAATCCCTTCAACTTCCCCTTGAGCGATGCTACGGACTGCGTCTGCCTTAGGGCGGGAGACAACTTATTCCATAATTTCACGGCGCGCACAGCAAAAGACATATCGTAAACATGCGATCTATGCGGTGGGATCGATAGAGCTAGATTCGCACTAGACCGCAGGCGATGGCTATGGCGATGGCGATGGTATAATTTCTAAAGGTGCGAAATGTCGCCATCCACAATGGTGCCGTGTTATGACGGACATAATTAACGTATCCCGACGTACTATCCGTGAAAGTTTTACTCATGGTCTGTTCAGTTGCAAGATAAGCTTACCCTAAGGTTTTCGGTGCAAGAATGATTTGACGCCTACACTGTCGGCCTAGCGTCAATGTTTTCCTGTCTATATCTTATACCAGCTGTACTTAATTTTGGGGATTTCCACCAACTTCCACTTTTTCTTCATCTCAGTCAGCATCATTCATTTCAGCGCTGCTGCGGCTCGGGATGCTGCGCGGTGCGACTTTGGACCTTAGTAACTACTACTAGGGTGCGACTCGCGCAGCGTGGTGCCGCGGGGCGCAGCGTTGTTGTTGATGGGTAGCAGCAGCGAACGAATAAAACATAGAATCCTAACTAGCGTCAGAAAATGGCCCCACGGATTTTGTGTCAGTTAAGGCGGGGCGTAAATTTTGTGTCAAACGGCTGTCTAGTTTGCAAATGGCGACGCCGCCGAACAGTTGCATTACGTGAAATAAGTGAAGTCTCAAAGTAAGAAAATATGCCGTACTGTTGAGTGAAATGGTGTATTAATCACTCAGGAAAACACAAAAAAAAAGATGATATCACTTTTCATACGTAAGTAAAGCCTTACACATATTAATTTAATTTATTTTACGGAACAGATTTTGTATAGGGATGGTGTTATGCCATATGACTAATTTATATACGATGTTTGAAAAAAGTAATGCAATCAGTGGCGTGCCTAGGCTTACAGGAGAGGGCAAGCCCAGGGATATGTTTGGTATTTTTTTAGTGGGTAAATCTATTTTATTGCCGCATTACTGTCCAATATAAAATTTCAATAATAGGTACACAGGTCGGGCGTGGGTTTTGGGGAAAATATGAGCTTTTTGTGAGAGAAAGTTAGAGTGCCTACCTTTCGTTCGCCTATTATAAGACTTGCGCACTTTAACTCATCACAATCACACAGAACAACTCCTATCATTGTTTAAAGCCACAGTAATCACAACAACAAACAAAATCAAAACACAAGCACTGTTTCTATTATTTTATTACCTATTACTTTTCGCTCAAACAAACACTAAACTAACTAAACATTTCTAAACAACGTGAAGTTAAATCACCCCTATCCGTATCTAACTTCAAGCCCTGATACATAGGATATTTTCATGTGTTAGAGTAGGCGGTATGAAGCCCGATTGCAAGCCAACGCGTGCGAGGGAGATGACTAGCGGTGACATCGATCGGCGACGAGCGCTCAGCGCAGCGAGCGAGCGCCGGCGCGCGGCGGTGGCGTGTGCGGTCGTAGCGCGGACAAATTTTGAACCACGCGGCGGCGGCGTCGAAAAAATTTGAAATTATGAAACACGTCAGGCGCGCCATTTTCTTTAAAGTGTGTACGTTTGTCGTTCACGATTAAGAATGTTTGCAAAGACCGTTCCTAAAAGGCTATGCGTTTTCCGTTAGTCCGGCAGGAAAACGTATAAGTACCTAGTTACCTACCTAATTATGTCTGATATTTTTCCACTAGAAAGGTTAATTGTATCGACTTTACCTACAGGTAAAATATAAATTATTACAAAGAAGGAGAAATAATGATATATACAGCACGCATTAATAATAATCATTCAAAGTATTAGTAACAACAAGGAACAAACAAGGATTCCTTAAAAGATGTATTTTTTTTTAATTCGGATGTAAGCAATAACCTTAACATTCAAGATTTATATTGAAGTAAACAAAAATGACTCTTTATTGCATTAACAATTCACCAATTATGAGTTTTCACTGTCACCGCCGTGTTACCATAGACAAATGTCATGCGTTTAGTCGAATCACAGCTGGCCATTCGGAAATTGACGAATCACATTTAATTGTTAAGCGTAACTGAAAACATTTGACTGGCTGTGATTGGTGGACCGGTGCGCATGCGCATTTCGACTATTGGGCCGGTTTTTGATTGTAACTTTGTATGAAGCTCGTGTTCTATGTTATATTCGTTCGCTGGGTAGCAGTAAAATTAGTGCAGTTAATAAGTAATAATTTATGTAAGTAATTTATAAGTGGTAGCACACGAAAATTTTTGTGAGCGCTTCATCCGCCAACAAACTGTCGTCAGTTTGGCGGAATATAAATATTTTACATACCACATAAGTTTTTTATGATAAATAAATAAAAAAAAAGTCTTAACAACATCTGGCGTAGCTTAATGTGCAGAAGACTGTTTTCCTGGCTTTATCTTACTGGAACTGTACTTAATTTAGGGCCACAGACTTCCACCGTTTGTTCTCCTTATTTTTCTGTACTTTCGGTCTTAATTAATTCAGTAATACATGTCAGCACATATACTTGTCAGTGTATCCAATTTTAATTATCAATTATTATAATGCATGTTTATAAACTGCCTTGACATTACATTTTGAAACTTAAACTCATATTATTTTTGACTTTATTACTTTTATAAATTGATGAATTTGATCTTAAGTCAGAAAAGGAACAACATATTCCTAGTCAAATTAATAGAAGCTGAAAGCAATTAGAGTAACAGTACGATTAGCATAGCGTTAACATAAAGCCTTGACGTGCTTTAGTGCCTTGTCTACTAATATGTCCGGGTCCTGCGACTAATATCTAAGGTGCTAAGGTTCAATATTGTATACATATTTTTGTTCAGATCGTCCGGGAATCGCGGGTCCGACGCCTTGCGATTCAAATGAGCCCATTCGTCAGGCGCGATCGTCCGATTGCGGCCCACCCATTTATTTATTGTCGTTTCACCCAATTTATTGGCTTTGGTCGCTCCAGAAATTCTGTTAGTTCTTATTCTGATTTCTGAGGGTAATAAGAAAGATGAAGAAGAAGACTTTGAAGCTAAACCTAGACGACACTATTAGTGAATAAGTATGTTATAACCAGATCTTAGCATTGATCGCAGCATGATGGCACCGACCATTTCCGACGGATTACTGGTAGTGATGGCACTGGACTTTAAACCAAAGCGTAGAGATGTGAGAGCCCTATCGCCCGCTGATATATCTGGAGCCGTTGGAGAGTAGCAATCCCATGTACCCGAGTGCTTCTGAGGGAAAGGAGGTGGGGTCAGAATGGGGTCGTAAAAGCTGTGGCTCGGGTGTGAACGTGGAAACATAAGCGGCGAGTTGACTTCAATTTTAAGGTACACTAGGGTGGTCCACAGTTGTATGGAGAAAAAAATGGACATTCAATCTTAGCTCCACATGGCTAATTTCGTTTTGTTATCAAATAATAATCATTGTATCAAATTTAAATTAATTTGGAAATGATTTACTGGTGTTGCGTTTTGTAAACAAAACCATATATAACAAAGAATGATAATAAAGAATTTTTCACTTAATCGCTTGCGATAGTTGACGATAATGATAATGACCTTTGCCCACATAAAGCTCGTTGAAAGTTCCGTACTATTTTCTATACGAAAAGTACTACATTTTGAGCGACTTCTAAATGTTATCGGATTTGATTTGACAAATGGTGAGTATCATTTGAGTAGGCTTTGGACAAAAGAATTCTGTGGAGAAAAAATATTAAAAATTTAGTTTTTTGACCCACCCTAAAGGTACGCATATTGTTATAGATGTCAATAATATTACTCGAGTTCTAAATAAAAATAGGTAAAAGTGAGTTTAATTTTACCAAACAATTTATTTTGTTAGAACTATAAAACCTATTTAATGCAATGATGTCTTCAGTGTGGATAACAACAAATCCAAATAAATATCACATTCAATCGCTTTCTGGTGCATGTTGGTTAAACTACTAGTTACGTGCTCTTCGAAGGAGTGATATTCATTCACCATCTTCTGAAACTCGAAGTTTTCGGGACTCGAATCCTTCATTCCGTGAAAAGTAGACTCGTAGTAGGTCATTTTATCCATTGTAGGTTTTTCAAAATCTGTTTGTAGTTTATCTATTTCTGCGAAGAAAAAAAAATAGGTACTTTACAAATATTTGTTAATAACGTGGAACTATTTATTTTTGTTAAAAGGGTGAAATTTCTAACGTTGTAAAATAAACTACAACCCATCAGAAATCTAAATGGAAAGCGCTGAAATGCGAAATCCAGCTAGTGCTATAATGAAGTTATAACATCACATCCATTCTAAGAACGTTAATGTCAATAACGCACTAGACACAAGGTAATGGAATCAATTATGCCAAAAGGAGAAAAACTAAAACGTGCTGGGCAATCTGGCCCTATCCTGATCAAGTTAGTGCCACAGTTGATAACTGTTCAAGCATTCTAAAATGTTGCATTGATGCTAATATTATATAAGGTAATGGACCAAAAAACAACAAGATAAGACACGTAAAACATTTGTATACAAAGGATAAATAAGAAGCCAACATTTTATGAGATCTACTGCACTCCGTTACGTCCGTATGTTGAAAAGCATGCGTGTTGGAGCTTAGTGAATGCGCTTAGTAGGTTAAACATAAAATACAATACAAAGGCGCTGTAAAAAGCGGCATGAGAAGACATTATTTCATCGGTCTGTATAGCGGTCCTGTAGCTTAGTTGGAAGAGTATTTTTCCAGTGGGACTCGAACCCACGACCACTGTGGTCATGAGTTCGAGTCCCACTTGGACTGCTGTTGAAAGCAAACAATTTTGGTTTCTTATTTATCTTTCGTATCTATATTATACAAAATGAGAAATGTGGTATCACCACAAAAATAAGATCAACATTGATTCTGTTCAATATTGTGGAAGTAAATATTGTTCTAGAACTTTATTTCAATCGGATAGTACTAATAAGTATATCTTTACCTTGAACGCAGTCCGTACTAATGTTGAACGTACGGTTATCGAGACAAGAGATAGAAACGCTGGCAGGCTCGCTTTGGTTCCGACGGGACACTCTGATTGAAGATCCAACCGCCACGTATTCGTCACATAAATCATCATCAGTTTCTTCCTTTAGGCATTGGTACACAAAGTCAGGGTTCTTCACGAGTTTGCACGCAGCTGAAATAAGAATATTCGTTTTAATATTTACTATGCTCCACTACAATACATTTTCTGATACGTTAAGATAACCCTGTCTATTAATCACTAATATTATAAAGACGAATGTTTATGAGTAGGTTTGTATGTATGTTACTTCTTAAGCAGTTGGTCCAGATCAATTTTAATAAAATTTGGTATGGACGTAGCCGATACCTCGGTTTAACACATACACATACTGACTAAATTTTATCCCGATTTTTTTTTTTGTTCTTGCCGCCGGCGCAGCTTGTATAAACTAAGTAGTAGAATTACAAATAGCTGATTCGATTTCTTACTAAATAATTCTTCTTTATGCACCATATGTACCATAGTCAATTGCTGGTGGATTTCGGTTAGCCGTCGATGTACAGATTACAAATTCGATTAAAAGATCGGCGCTTAGGACCTCGGGTGTATCCAAATAAATAATTGATTGTAGAACATACCTGAACAAGAAGGGAACTTGTTCTGCCAAACACCGTTGATGCACCGAGGAGTGACTGTCCCAACCACGGCAAATTCAGGGTCGCACACATAACGAAGAGCAAAATCAACGGCCTCTGGTGATAACTCTTCATTCGACATTGCCTCCACGCTGTATTTGCCGTTTGGTGGATTTTGAGGCAGTTCACATGTTTCATTGGTTTTGACTTTCGTCGGAGATTTTTGATATGATTGGGTAATAGATGCTCTGAAAATAATAGGTACAGGTCTTCATTATATTGCAGTAGTTGCAAAATTTGACCTTGAACTTCAAATACTGATAAGCACTAAACCTAATATAACAGAATAATATTTAATACTCAATAATAAGGGCAAGATTGTCGTAAAGGATATCAATGGTAATTATTGTCTAATATTTTTTCTTCTTTCAGCAGTCAAGTATCACGTTATCTCTTATAATGATAAAAACTAATCTTTATTCTTGGGGGTGTCTTGGTGTATAGTGAACATCAAAATTAGCCGACAATTTTACTTTTGATGACGACAGTACATAACATTTATATTAATGAAGACAAAGTATCTTGTGCTCATTTACATAAACACAGTAACAATCATCTCTATCTTTGCCCCTTAGCTGTCGTATAATAGTGGTAAATTTTTAATTAATCAAAAATTTTGTATATACAGGTACTTGCATCTATTTCAGACGAATTATGGTTCGTTGGGTATGGTTCAGGAGACACCGTTTTTGGTGGCTAATTAAACCGATACACTATTGACATGTCCTACCGCAGGCCTGACAAGAGAATGATCAGGGTTCCTAAAATGCGAGCAAAATTCATTGAATTCTGAGTATTCTGACGACGCGATTAGCTCAATTAGTAGTGCAGCTACGTACCCATAGTACAAGCTTTGCTTAGTTTGGGACTAGGTTGATTTGTTTAAGATTGTCCATTAATATTTACTTACTCGTATTTATTTTATTTTATTGAAAGGCTAGGGCCGTCACTGGTTATCATACGTCATTTCAATGGATTTTGCTCGCATTTCACGATCCCTGGTAATTATTACAATAATTTCATTAGCATTGCCATTGTCATTTGCATCATAGGCAGACTTAGAGATCGTATAGATCGTATAGAGAGTCAGTGATAGTAAATAGAAACTTACAAAAGTAAATCGAAGTAAATATTGCACTCTTCTATTTTCCGATGCATCTGGTTGAGCTTCACTTTCACTTGATGTTCAAAGAGGTTGAAAGTTTTCACTGATTCCTTGAACTGGAGATCTGCATGGTTGATTTTGGTGAAATTGGTTTCATAAGATGTCATTTCACCTTTTGTGAGGTCTTGAAATTCATGTTGCAATACTTCAATTTCTGTTTAAAAATATTAAATTCGGTTATTAATGTCACGAAAAATACGCGCCCCGTAGAGTAGTGATTTTTATTTCAAGATTGCCATAAAACTTGATCTCATTTCTGATTGTCTGAACTATATCTACAATCTTGGTTCTCTTGCGTATCTCATCAATTCGGATTCGATCCCGCAGGGAAACTCCGAGCATAGCTCGCTCCAAATTTTAATATAGTATTTATAATATAGAATCTACCTTTCATGCATCCCAAACTTATATTGAACACGCCATCTGTATTGCAACGAATTTCAACGCTGACAGGAGCGCTAGTCAGATCAGTCGTAACTCGACGTGATACCCTTACTTTGGCTCCTTCAGCCACATACTTGTCACAATAACTGTATTCTCCATTTTCTTTTCGGCATTTGTACGTGAATTGCGGTAGCTTCTTTACTTCACAGAGTACTGAAATGAACAAAATTTGTAAGTAACCAATTTAAACTAATGTCTTCGTGAGCTGTAGTAGACACCGAGACTATTTTTAAAAATGGCTGAAATGTGATTTTTTATCGTTTTAACAACCATATCTCCACTTCACAAAAAATATACACATTCATCGCACCTGCTCCCAAAATTTCAGGAGAATCGGCTGAGATGAACACCCTGAAATCCTAACTTCAATTTTGTATGAAATTCCTTTACAGTTCTCTAGAGTAATTCCGCCCGAAACGTGATACTTCGAAGCCTGTTACAACGCACGTTACGACATTTCATTGCATGTTTGAGAAATATTACATTACTGCAGACGCCGACTATTGCCGGGTAAGTAGTTATAGACAGAGAAGAGACGAAAGCGTAATCTCGTACCTGGATGAACCTGAACTGCAGAACTGCATTCCGGAATCTGGTCTTGCCAAACGCCGTTAACGCATAAGTCGCTTGTTGGGCCTACCAGCGTGAATCCAGGGTCGCAGACAAAATGTACTTCCACACGTTCCGAAGACGATTCTGCTACAGAAGCGTTTCCGTGCTTCAGGGTTGGCATGACGCATGTTTGTCTGGAAACAGAATGACTTCATTAATTAAATCAGATGTTGCTTTGCGGAAATCCATATTAATTAAAATAATAATATTACTTTGCTAATCCGCGGTATAATAACATGCCAGTTAATTTGTGCAAACCCGTTATACCTAAGATGGGACTGACAACGTAAAATCACAGTTCACAGACTCTCTAGTTTTATTCATTTTGAAATATTAACAGCAATGTAAATATTACAGAGTAAATACATACTTAAAGCCAACACAAAGTCCACAAATGTACAAAAATTAAGTTGTTGTAGTTACATAGTAAATAGACAATTATGGAACCTTCACGTCTACTTTTCTTATCAGGACAGCAAAAGAGTGGAACGCTTTTCCTGCGCACATTTTCCCTGAAAATTTAACTTAGATCTCTTCAAGTCGAGAATAAATAGGCATTTTTTAGGCAAGAATGCTCCATCTTAGGCCTTATTGTCACAAACAGCAGGTGCAATCGAGGACAAATGCTTCACCATCGTAAATAAAAAAAACGTTAACAATATGCAGTGGGACAGTACAGGCTAAAAATAATAAAATAAATAATAATAATAATAACAATATACATATAAGCTTATAATCAATCTCCACAATGAGCTCTCTAATAGGTGGTCAGAGACCACTGGGGATCAAAGAGCTGGCAGCTTCCTCGCACAACGTATCAACAAGGCTGTTTAGCGAAGAAATGCTACCAGCATATTCGGTACCATGCCGTAGGGGAGTACGTCTTAAAATTATACTTTCTTTGAATTTAAAATTTTGTATACTTCACTCAATAATATCTTGTTTCAACTCTATTGACGCGTTATACATACATACTCCACATGTGCATAATATTATCGTATCGGGCTGTACACCAAACCTGTATTTTGGCAAGGGCATGTGACATAATGTTACCGCCTATTTTGTATAGTACGAGGTCAACATGTAGATAGTTCAAAGTCTAGACCAAGATTGGGGTCAAAAATTTCCAAAATAAATTTCATCTTAATTATCTTTTCTTCACAGTTTAATGGTTAACTAATAAGGAAAGACTGATTTCGTTGTCCAAAACCGCAGGTCACCATTAAAATTAATATCTGCGCATATTTCAACATAATCAGGGAAAATATACGAAAATGTTACATAATAACATCCTTTACTTCTATTATTGAAATAATATATATATATCAATCAATTAGTTATAATTTTATTCGGTTTCCGCGTTATTAACTATTGTTTATACTAATATTAGCTTTATGAAATCAAGGACACGCTAATTACAAATTATTGGTTAATTGCGTACATAACTTTACCAGGATATAATGACCTTTTCGTTTCTTATAAATTATGAAAGAGACACGTAAGTACATAACTTATTCTTTTGACGACGCGGTTGGCTCAGTTTGTAAGGACTTGCCTACTGAGCCGGCGGTCCCGGGTTCGAATCCTGGCCAGGGCAAATATTTGTGTGATGAATTCGAATAATTGTGCTTGGGTCATGGTTGTTCTATGTATTTAAGTATATATTTTATCTATATAAGTATGTATATCGTCGTCTAGTATCCATAACACAAGCCTTCTTGAGCTTAATTTGGGACTAGATCGATTTGTGTGAGGTTGTCTGATATATATTTATTTATTAATGTTACAAAGTATTCCTTGTCAGTATAACCTTTACTCAAGTAACACAGTCTGCATAAGCTTATAGAGCTCTTACAACTCTAACCGAAGCTGTATTAAGGTTTGTATAAACGCAGCATGTGTGCTACTTAGGATACTTCGCGGTCTTCGCGGGCATTTCGATAATCCATAATCTGATGAAAATCGAAGTCCATAGGTATTTAATACTGATACGCCAACGGCTGGAAGACCTGTATGCCAAGAGACATATCCGCAAGACTCAACCGAAGCCCTCTTACACTTACACTTACGACCCTGCTGGACAACTTCATTGCGCACCTTGTAATCGCATCTTCAAGACAAAGTTTGGTTTTGCGAGTCACATCAGAGCCTTTCATAACCCGGACAAGAATAATTGACGGAGTCGCTGTCGCCGGACACGGCGAGGAGGACTGTATATATATAATACTGGTAAACGGGACCATTTTGAAAACATCCTACTGTGGCACAGACAAAACTCATACAAAAAAGTTATAGCCAGAACGCCACAAACCATTTGCCTTTATACAGTATGTATAAAAACTATGAGAAATGTTCAACTGTGGACGGAGTGGTTTTGCTAGAATCAAAGCCGTCGTCTACAGACGTGGTGCTGCATCACGAAGGTCCTAAGTAACGTCTCTCGACGTACTGTCCATGAAAGATTTATAACCCACGACGAAAAAAGAGGGTTGTTATAAGTTGAACATGTGTATGTGTGTATTTCTGTATCTGTGTGTCTCTCTGTGGCATCGTAGCTCCCGAACGGATGGTCAAATTTGAGTGTTTTATTTTTAATCGAAAGACGTGTCTAACGATATAGTTCTTAGCTATGTTTGGTGGACATAGGGCCAGTAGGTTCCAAGATATTCAGCATTAATTGGAATAAGTATCGAGATCCCATGCAATATTGAAGTTAAGCATTCCAAATTGTGTATTTACGTTCAGTTTTAGTAGCATTGTCTACGAGTATATACCACTCAATGAATAAGGGTCTCATGACCAGGTGCTTGTGTAGGGGGTGTTTTAAATTTTTAGGGTTCCGTACCCAAAGAGTAAAAACGGGACCCTATTACTGAGACTTCGTTGTCCGTCCGTCCGTCTGTCACCAGGCTGTATCTCAAGAACGGTGATAGCTAGACAGTTGAAATTTTCACAGATGATGTATTTCTATTGCCGCTATAACAAGAAATATACTAAAAATAAAATAAATATTTAAGGGGGGCTCCCATACAACAAACTTGTTATAGATTATGGTACGGAACCCTTCATGCGCGAGTCGGACTTGCAGTTGGTCAATTTTATTTTTAATTTAAGTTATAGTCATAGTCATCGCTTAAGGAACCGGATAAATAGTATTTAAAAGTGAGTAATCGATTAAACGTAATGATATCGGGTTTTCCCTACTGACGAGTGAGGATGTGGACTATGAGAGCATATCTCATAAAGTTTAGGTAAATATATCCAAATTTCCGAACCCCCGCTGATAATGATAATGGTTTCTTACGTAGTGCTTGTCTCCGGTTCCGTGGTAGTAGTTAAATAGGATGAGTCGATTGCGTCCGCGCATTCTGCTCCGCTGGGCAAACAGCGTCCATCAGGGCATCGAACCTCATCGTTTCTGTGGGCCAGAATAATGAGAAATTATCATCAGAAATGTAATTTTATTAAAATTGACAACATTTCAAATAGTGTTAAGTTACTAATTTTTTCATTACTTTATTACCATTATCACTAAACCAAGAATTATTATGTTTATTCGTTTAATAAGGACTAGTCATAAAAATATTAATAAAAAGGTGAAAGCAGCGTCTTAGAATCAGCACCCAAATGACGCCACCTTGTTGAAAAATGGCCGTCGCAAACTACAAAAGGAATAGTGGTAGTCCGACTGTAAGATTTTCTGCGCTGTGACCAATTAGACAAGTTGTCGCCTACGCTCTTTTAGAATGAGAAACTTTTCAATTGGATTTTTGAATCATAAATTGGGATATTTTCGAAAATGTAAAAATGTAGTAATATTTAATTTTTTATTCTTTATTTGATTATATCGGAAAAAGGCCTGCTTGAAAAAATTAAATGCTGTAAATTTCGTGAGACATTTAATTACTGCGCGGCAGCGTCACTGTACAGGAAGTAGTCCAAATTGAAGAGTTCCATACGAATTCAAAACATGTCGGGCCGTTCCTGACAATTTCACATGAGTGTAAACCGCTTAATGCAATCATCAAAAATATGTTATAAACAATAAAAAAATACAGTATGTTAATAGCCTGGGGACTCCCCCAGTGTTTCACTGTCATGACTACTACTAAATAGATAAAAAAAAATACATACCTACAGTCAAGCACGCTGTGTACCGTTGCGGCGTATCCGGAGACGATAACTGCGTTAGTAAAAATACATCATTTTATAACCATTTATTTATTTATAACCTACTAGGAGGCGCCCGCAACTTCGTATGCGTATTTATTTCTTTACCGTAGTCAGGAAAAAAGTATCCTCTAGCCATCTATGGATGTCCAGCTATCCCTGTACCAAAATTGGTTAAAATCCAGCCAGCCGTTTCGGCGTGATGCGAGGACTAAGGAAACTATCAAAACAGATGGCGCCAGGCTGGCATAAATAGCGCCGCGAGCTCATACAAAACAAATGACGATCCTGCGTCACGCTATTAAGATTTTTCCTGAAATCATGACCTTTCTCAATAGAAAACTGATTTTCGGTATAAATCTAGAATTTTATAATGGTATAGATAATCATAGTCACTTTTTAACAAAAAGAAGCCGTCGTGAAATTGTATTTTATTTTGTTTTATTTTTTTAACTTTTATTGGTGTGCAATAAAGTATTGAAGTCAACCGTTTTCAACCGCCATAACGTGTTAAATTTTCAAATTTAGAGTTCCCTTGATTTCTCAAGAATCCCATCATCTGTTCCACGTAGCAATGGGGTAACTAGAACGTATACAGTCATGGGTCATTTTTAAGAATTGTATTATTCAACTCATTTCGCGGCATTTTTTATTTTAACTTTCTACATCTTCCCAATAAAATAAGACATTTTGTTTTAATAATAATAAGCGTCAATATTCGCCAATTTGGTACAAAGGTACACTTCAAATTTACTACACACTAGTAAGAAATCATTTCTGTGGCAGCTAACATTTAAAGAGTAAATGCCACAGAAGTGAGAAAAGATGACACGGGAATGATAAAACCTACCCACAAAAAATGAAAATCACTTCAGTTGTTTTGGAACTATGGCGCAAATGATTAAATTTAGCGACATTAAATACACTAAATATTTATTTGGTTGGATGTAGTGTTTGATGAGGAAAACCTTTTGTTTATCTATTTATACGTATTCAGATTTAGAACAACACTAAAAATACGAACGACAAAACCTTGAACATTCGTAGTATTACGATATTTTTAACCAATCTGTAACCAAGGATTTAAGTGCAAATAATAATAATCATATACGAAATATACAAGGTGATCAATCCAAATGGGTCACAAGGAAAAAGCCCGAAACTATAAGAGATCGAGAAACTATGAGAGAGACATCTGTTCTTAGGAACCATAGCGTAGATTTTAGATAATAAATAATTAAAAAAACTGCATAGATATTTTTACAATCTCATACACAATCGGGTACTCAATACGATATGCGGTTACTTACAAAGGTCTTACTTAAAAAATAATTGAATGTCATTTTTATTTAATCTAAATCAACCCCATGGTTCCTAAGAATAGATTTCGCTATCTCTCATAGTTTCTGACTGCTCCATACTGATACCCATTTGGATTTATCAATCCGTATGTAAAAACGTTAAAATTTGAAAAAAATGCTGACGGTCACACAAATGTTAAATAAAAAAGGAAAAAAAAAACTTACCGCACACCAAAATGATAAAACGGCAAAAAAACATTGTAAACAACTTGTCTCACATCTGGTTGAGACGGTCCACACACGGATACTGATATTATATTAGGTTACGCTTAGGTATTTCACATCGTACGTTTAGGAGCGGAAAACCCGTAACGATTCCCACTACCTCTCACTATATACTAAAGATAAAGATACAATAATCATACTGTCTCACTTACTCAACTGCCTCATAACGTAGGAGTGAATGAGACATAACCAACGTTTTGAAATAAATTGCTACCGCATCAACAAATGGTCTTGAGACCAGGAGCCTTACCACGATCTCTTAACGCGACTCACTTTAGGCCCTAAACTGAACTGTATCGCTATTTCATACCATGACATTGTATTTACGACTCAGTTCAGATGACAGTTCAGTAAGAGCGTCTCAACTATTTCATTCTCTCATTTCAAGTACTTTTCGTACCACGATGTGTCACTTGAGACGAAACCGAATCGCACGAGTGTCAAATTTTGCGACTCATAAAAAGTTCCTCATTGAATGTATCGTTCTGGATAGTTTTGTGTAGAATATTTATTAGTTCTTAGCTTTTGTTCGCGACTTGTCTCGCACAGGTCTGGAAACGTGTCTGTGTAACTTCCTACCGTTTTATTCAGGGACGTATTTACCCTAGGGCGATCCGGGCTATAGCCTGGCCGTTTGCATTTTGTTTTGGTATTGGCGCCTTTCAACCAACTATTACTTTTCACCTTTTTTTGTCAATCCAAAAAATAAAATGAACATGAAAAATAACAAGAACAAATAGTTTTGGTCGAAAACATGCTTGTAAGTTTGTCAATATCTTCGGGGCGCGTCTGTAAGTAAGAACATGAACATGCTTCAAATATAGGGCGCGGGCGCCGAGTGAGGTCGCGGGCCGGCAAGAGGGGCGGTGGCAATAGGTCATACATATATCAGCGTTGCCAGATCGGATCTTTTTACACTATATCGGTCAATTTTGTTACTACGTACCCCCGCGCCGAACAATTTCGCTCTCGCTGCGCTCGCGTTTTCATCTGATCGTGTTACTACGCACCCCCGCGCCGAAAAATTTCGGTCTCGCTGCGCTCGCGTTATTATCTATTTCTGTTACAATATACACGCACTACTACGTACGTACGCACCCCATCGCCGAAAAATTTAGGGTAGCGAAGTGTTTGACAGGTTTTTCAGAATACTGACGAGTTAATTTCTTTTGAGTTATTATAATACGATCTCTTGGATAATGCAACGGGGAAAAAAAAGATGCACAATGCTCATAGATAAGAGTGCATTACTGGTAATAAGTAGATAGAACTTCGTGTTTTTCGGTTCCATATGACTACTGCAATACTACGGTAAAGAGCTCGTAGCTTTGTATGGATTTCATAGTAAGATACGTTTTTTTTCCGTAGCATTGCAGACTGTAGTAACTAAATTAGCCGCTCGAGGGTGCTTTACATCATGCTTCTTTATTTGGTTACTATTTAAGTTCTTAAACCACAATATGATTTTTAATAGATTGAATTATAAAAACAAGTAAACTATTTTGTAAAACAAAGAACTGGAGTTCAAACATTTGCACTGAACCTAAAATAGGCAACTATAATTGAACATATCTTTAAGCAGTTGATAATTTATTTATTATTCAAAAAAGTTACACAGCATTACAGTAATAAAACCAATAAGGCACTGAACTACAAAAATACATATAAACAAGACTTAAAACTAGTTAATTTACGCGACACAACCGCGTGGGTCCTTTGCGTCGTCTGATCTGGTGTATAATTCGGCAAATTACCGCGGAACTGCCGAAACACAACACCCTTCCGCCAGAAGTCTGCACTTGCGATGGTGTCCTGCAGCGGCCGCGGCACGCACACCACAAATGAGCTGAAGTACACGTAGTGCCGGGACTGCAGCTGGATAATATTGATATCATGGGGTCAAAAATATAAGCCCGATTTCAAAGGTCTCTATCTCGGCGGGAGACAGCTGGCGATAAAAACGGAGCTTTTAACATTGTCATTGACACACTTGATATTATATGGGTGATAAAATCACTTCACCGCATTTCCTGGTCACAATTTCTTTCCCCTGAACGAATACACTAAATCCGCGGAGGATTAAACTGAATTCGAAGATTGGCATACCACGTAAAATTCATTTGAAATTTAACAAATTTACATGTCAATGATTGACATGACATTATCACAGGCGGAAGGCGGCACACGTTCCGAGTCTTAATTACAATTCTTTTGAAATACAGACATTTTAAACTTTATTTCATTCAATGAAGCATTTGGTATGGCAAATAATGTCTTTAAATTAAAAAAAGAACATAAGTCCGCTATGAAATATATGTCTTTTCTTTTCAAAATTACCAATTAGTTTTAAACAAAGTGTGCTGCGAAATTAATTTGTAATATTTTAGTTACCGAACGGATAGAAGCCAGAAAGAGATAAACATATACGAAACTCACATAGCGGCATCCCTTTCGCGCCGTAGCGTTTCAATTGCGGACCAGAGACAAATATCGGTCTTTCATTCACTTTATGCGATCGAGAATCAGCGCTGCTTTAAAGTTGTTATGGTACGAAATTCAGCGATTCAATTTAGGTGCCTAAACTGAACTGCACTGCGTTTGGATAGTTTTTATAAAGATCGTGGTAAGGCTCCAGTACGTTACTGAAAAGGAAACAGGATATTATCCAATTTTCATTAGGTATTCCATGTTAGAAAAACGGTATAGTATTTTTTTAGGTATATATAATGTAAATACACGTTATTTTGCTTTATGGCTTTAAAATCATCGCATTATCGTAATAAACATGGATTCAATAATAAAAATTACAATCAAACCGCATCTCAAAGTTTCAAGAGTTGCGCGATTTAAATGGATCGAAGTTTTTTCTTATTATATAACGTCTACTAGCGTAAACCAAATGTTTACAATGACACGAAAAAAAAATGGTTCAGGTGGGGTATGATCCCGCGTCTCCAACGGCTTTCCGGGCCACGGGCGAACCCGCCTGAACCATTTTTTTTCACATTTTCGCTTCATTGTAGAACATTTAAATAACTAAATCCTGCCCCTGACATTTTAAATTCTAATTTATTTCCGTTGTTTGATATTTGTTAGATTTTTTCTGATATGGAGCATGAAAGGAAAAATATATTAATAACTGACGTCACAATAAAATTGGACGTATATCCCCAATAGGGAAAAATAACAGGATGTTCATTGGGTAAATCCTCATTATCCTAGTCTTTTTAGGGTTCCGTACCCAAAGGGTAAAACGGGACAGTATTACTACGACTCCGCTGTCCGTCCGTCCGTCCGTCCGTCTGTCCGCCCGCCCGTCTGTCCGTCTGTCTGTCAGTTAGAATGAGAAGTGTTTGTACGGAACCCTCGGTGCGCGAGTCCGACTCGCACTTGCCCAGTTTTTTTAGCCTGTTGATATATCCCACTACATTGCAAAGATCTCTCTTCTCTTCTATCGTTCGTCTTAATGGATATTTTATTTTCTAATGATATATCTTCGGCACCCAAGAGCATACGGATGGATTACCGTCGCCTATAGACATTTTTGGAGAAACGCGCAGTACTATTTATGGTCTTTATGTATGTGCGTAGGTGATCTAGGATGCACCATGTCGGTGAGGATGCAAGCATTCAGATCTAGCGATAGAAAGTATAAAATGCGTTAAGAGGTACCCCACTCGTTTTTTGAGCGTCAGCGTCCTGTCAGCGCCTGCACGCAACGTTAGCGCAGCGTCGACGCTGACCGTCTCTAACAAACATGCCACTAGCTTCGGTCTTACGGCCCGGCCTCGACTTCGGTCAGCGGCGAGTGGCAGCGGTGTGCGGTACGTGTGTCTTGCTCACTCTTATGGCCGCCTCGCTCAGATCTCTCACTTAACCCCTCGTCAAAAGTTGTGGTACCACAACTTACGTCCGCAAGCAACGAACCGCGCGGCACGCGGTAAATATTATGTCGCCTTGTACTCGTATTTTGTTTTTAGTCAACAGTTTAGTGAGTATTCAATAGTGCTCTGATTCAGAAATGACCGTCAAAGCTCAACATTCCTATGTAGCGCTAAAATCGCTCCATACAAATGGCCACCTACATGTGACCTCATTTGTGGGTTGGGTACCAATATTTGTATGGAGACAATAAGTAATCTGCCATTTTCACCGTAAAAAGGTGCGTTTAAGTTCATGGTTATCATACAAATACTGTTTTGTTAAATTATGAGGATTCTGAAAACAATTTCAATATTTCTTTTGGATTTCAAATAAAAATCACATATTATTGACACTTGACGCGGTTTTTCCGGATCGATAACCTTCAAACCTTCAAGAAAAGAGCGTTGGGAGTACGCTCTTTTCTGGAAAGGCCGGCAACGCACTTGTGACTCCTCTGGTGTTGCAGGTGTCTAAAGGCGACGGTAATCGCTTTCTATCAGGCGTTCGCTCGTTTGCCCCCTATACCTATGCAATAAAAAAAAAACTTTTTTTTTTGTTGTCTTTGTTTCATGATATATTGAGCTAATTTTATTCCTATCCTATAACTATAGTGCGGGAAGTAGTGTCACCCAATGTAGGTATGGAACGTGCAAATTTTGGTATCGGATGAATTCACTTGGCACAGATGTAATATACGTAAAACTACGCTAATTTACCCCGGTAGCCATCCACCACCCCCTTCACCACCACGCGCTTCAGAAAAAATAACATATCAGTTTCTATTTACCCAATACCTCGAGTGTGGTATCATTTTCTGATAAATCAGGCATAAGGGATTCATTTTTGAGACATTTGTGTGACATGTATAGTTTAATAGAAAAAAATTGGGCAAGTGCGAGTCCGACTCGCGCATGAAGGGTTCCGTATAGGTATAACAAGTTTGTTGTATGGAAGCCCCCCTTAAATATTTATTTTATTTTATTTTTAGTATTTTTTGTTATAGCGGCAATAGAAATACATCATCTGTGAAAATTTCAAGTGTCTACCTATCACCGTTCTTGAGATACAGCCTGGTGACAGACGGACGGACGGACGGACGGACAGACGGACGGACGGACGGACGGACGGACGGACGAACGGATGGACAGCGAAGTCTCAGTAATAGGGTCCCGTTTTTACCCTTTGGGTACGGAACCCTAAAAAGGAAAATATTGACGAACATATCAAAATTGGGTTAAAATATTTTTTACTCCACTATCACTATCTTTGAAAATCCTGAAAGTATGCTGTAGAATTTAATTCTACCGGGCAGTAGTAGTAGTAGATTGGGTATTTACCCGGTATCTATCGGGTATTTACTCATGAGCGCCCATCTCTAAGAATTTAACATCAGTCGTCATCCCTATTATATCGGGTCATTATCCATATACCAGGTGTTTCCTGTAATAGGAGCAATAAATTAAAATATAGATTCTACTCTTCAAATTGAACAACATTTGTTCAGCAACTTTTAAAAAAAGTCAGTTTTCAGAATTTTATTATTTCAAACTAATTAAATAGTATTCTCAATGTACGTCGTCCAACATTGACATTCCCTGAGCATTGACATAGCTGTCACTCTACTAATATCGGACATTTCGCAATACATTGCTTCTTTGTCTAAACATTATTCTACAAAATATCATTTAATACACGTTATTTTCAGAAGTTGCTTAACAAATGTTGTCCAGTTTCAAGCGAAGAATCTGTTTTAATTTATCGCTCCTATTACAGGAAACACCCGGTAGATCAGGCATACTGCGCGTTCCCCCCACTTTTGTGTTCATGTTCGGTTGTTATCGTAAGTAAATCGAGCACCCGTCCAGGACTTTGGTTGGCACGCGTCGCTTCACGTTTAGTTTGTGGTATTTGTCCTACCATGAGATAATAGTGACTGTCAAAGCAAAACGCGTATCTAAGGCAATGCACCGTGCTGTAATATAAATACACGATTATTGGTAGGTATAGGCTAGTGATAATGCCACAGGCTCCTTATCCGTTCAAAAATGGTGATTGTTTTAGACATTTTTTCTTTATGATCAAACATATTTCTTAATATATTATCAATGTTACTACTTAGAACAGGGCTACTGCGATTTTTGATATTTTTTTGTTTTAAAAAGTACTCGAAATTGTCAAAATTTACGCAGTTAACTCTTTTTTTTTACTTATTTTTGACTGCACATAATAAAAGCATGAAATAGCTATGTTCATTTCTAGATCTCAGGGAAAAGTATTATTCTCTTTAAAGTTGCGTAAAATTACCAATATGTTTGTCATAATATGACAAAATACATTTAAAAATTTATAAAGCCTTTTAATAGTAAGACGTGAATTTTACCCCATTAGGACCATTATAACTCTTCGACTTCAGACAGCGATATAACAAAACTAAAGAACGAATTTGTTTGAAACATTAGTTTTCCTATATTTTGTACATTTTACTCAGTATGTTTTCCCCACCTTGCTATAATATACTTAAATACACGATGTTTAGTATAGGCTCGCAATATTAATGTTTAGTTATAGGTCGGTAAAATTAATCACTAAGTTCGGAAATCGGTGGATGGAAATGCATAAAAACTGATTAGGTGTTTACAGAGTTACAGAATAATTATGCAATTTCATAATCTGTTATTAACTAGTTAAATGCATGGTTCAAATGGTTCCTGTTTTTGTTACATTGCGTATGGAATTAGTATTTCAATTACCTGCATGTTATTAATTATACAATGTTGTTAATAATTATGAGGAATATGTAGGAATGCCCTTTTTATATTAAGTAGTGCATAATCAATAGATTTGATATGGAACATCACTACATAGTATAAAATAACCCAAATTAAAAAAAATTAAACACCCCCGAGACAAGTAGGTGGCCATCATGAGAGCCTCATTCAATGAGTCATATAGAAAATGCTACAAAAACTACAAAAAAATTTTGAATTCCTAGCTTCAATATTGGCTGAGATCTTGTCACTTGTTTCAATCAAAGCTGAATATCTTGCAAACTACAGTTCCTATTTCCATCAAACATAGCTAAGAACCATCTCGACGGACGGGTCTTTTGACTAGAAAAAACCGCACTCAAATTGGTCCATCCGTTTGGGAGCTACGATGCCACAGACAGACACACAGATACACAGACACACAGATACACAGACACACAGATACACATGTTAAAGTTATACTTATATAACACCCCTCTTTTTTTTGTCGGGGGTTATCAAAGTCGCTTCCTGTCTGTCTGTCCCTATGTGTGTAAGGGGAAATATTAGTCTGATGAACTCGAATATTAAATTTGTCCAAAGAAATTGCAAAATATAAATACTTACATCAAAGAAACTACACCTAGTATGACTCTCTGATGGACATGAGCAATCTTACAAAGAAGGCAAATTGTTATGAACATATATTAGGCGCTTTAAAACAGAATGCATACAAGGCACGTAATAAACAATGTTCAAGGACATTAAAGAACAACACCGCACACAAATGTATCGTGATCATGATCATTATTAAGGAAGTATAGACGAGGTCGATAAGACCTACGAAAGAATACTAATATAAGACGATGAATATTTTGAAAAAGTGTATTTTTAACTTTTACACATAATATAATATATCTTATTTTTGAAATACTCTTTTCTCAACTGTGCGTTGAGATTGTGTGCCTTCCTTGTGTGGCGGCGAAAGTATAACGTTTGTACGTACGAGATATGAGGCGCATATCAAAATTTCTTAGGAAATTGCTGAGCTGAAGAAATTAATAGGCCTGCAATGCGAACCTCTCTACGATCCTCTTACTCGTACTATGCGACTGACTCTGGTTTTGCTATCTAATTTACTCTGCTATATGTTTTTATTATGTCTAAGTATTATATGTAGGTATATTTGATTATTGTTATTTATGTATGTTTATTGTTTTTATTTTATTTTTGTAGTTAATTTTTGTGGTTTAAAGTTGTTTTGCATCACCTACTCAATTCTAACTCTTGTTATTCTACTCCGCTACCTAAAGGTTATCTGGAAGAGATCGCTATTTAGCGATAAGACCGCCTGTTGTTAACCTCTGTTAATTTTTTACTGTATATATCTCATGTTTTGTATCCCTGTGTATTTGAGGTGTGCAATAAAGTGGATTTGTTGTTGTTGTTGTTGTTGTTGTTGCGAACTACTGACTCATTGTGTCGGTACCAATACGGTATTTGATGACAGCTCAAATCAGCTACTCTTAATGAGCTGATGTCAAAAACGATCTGTAAGGACTGTAAGTAGGTATCTTTGAATATACTATTGAAGTTTCTATGAATATACTGGCTTGTGACGTCGATAAAAACCGATAGTCAAAACATAATCTTATTTATAGTTCAATAAAAAAATTAAAAAATTGTATGATATATAAAATTCAGTTATAGTTTATTTGGTTCCGCGTATTTTTGAATATATATATATATATAAGTGGATTCAATTATATAATTTATTTTCACTGTAGCCAAATACCGTATTAATGACACAAAATTGAATTTTTTTATTTCATATTTGGAAACATCACTAAATATGAACATCGATTATCTTCCCGACATCTAAGAGTAGAAAAGTGGATTTTTGCAAGTGTGAACTAATCTTTGACCAATAAATACTATTTGCAATAAAAAAAACGCTTTATAACTTACCCAGGTTTTGCCGCAGCCAGGTAATTGAGAAGTTCGCCAAAATCATAACACGTCAAATATTTGAAATCGCGAATTCTTATTTTTCTTATGTGCATATCACCGTAACTATCTGTCCTTGAAGCAAAATTTAAAATGTAAATTATAGTAAATTTCATTCTCTACAACATTGTGCCAGCTCTTTTCTAGCTAAAATGCTCCTAAACGAAGGTATACAAGTAAAAATCTGAAAAAAATGCCGGCTTTATCAAAGTGGCGGCGGGAGCGGAGGAGGTCGAATTGTACATTTTATCAAACAATTTTGGATTAATAATACAGTATGTTGGCTAATGCGTTTCGAATAAACCTACAATTTCTTTATCAATGTGTCTGCGAGACATTCAAGAATAAACATTATGAAATTTTGTTTATTCTATTTTATATATGTCTAGCTTAAAACTCAAGTCACGCTACGTTTTGACAAACGTACTATGACAAAGGCAATCAGTTTTATCTCGTATTGTATCTAATGAGATGAGAGTGTATAGTGGCATTTTTGTTGAACTGTGGAATAAAGTACCTGATGAAACTAAAAGCAAAATTCACGAAACACTCACTTAATCGTAATCGTTCTTAATCACAGGTAGAATGATATACATCTGATATGTTTATATATACACACAAATGAGATATCCGATGTAAACAAGCGGCAAGCCAACCGGTTGTACTCGTATCAGTATCACTCGCGCTGCGCAGACTGGCGGTCGGTACGAGTTCACAATGATAATCGTTGCTCTAATCATCGTCGCGCTCGCCGCGTTCTATTATTACAACACAAGGACATTCAACTACTGGAGAGACAGAGGCGTCAAACATGACAAACCCGTCTTCCTCTTTGGGAACAATCTCAAAAACTATACTATGCAAAAAAGCATGACAGAAATGGCAGCGGAGATGTATTTCAAGTACCCTGGCGAGAAAGTCGTGGGGTTCTTCAGATCGACGCGCCCGGAGCTGGTAATCAGAGACCCTCATATTATAAAGAGAATTTTAACGGTCGATTTTAACTATTTTTATCCGCGTGGCTTGAATCCTCATCAGACGATCATAGAGCCGATGCTGCGGAATTTATTCTTCGCTGACGGGGATTTGTGGCGGCTGCTTCGGCAGCGTATGACGCCAGCGTTCACAAGTGGTAAGCTGAAGGCGATGTTCCCTCTGATCGTGGAGCGCGCCGAGCGCCTGCAAGAACTTGCCACCACCTCTGCCGCTGGTGGGCGCACCATCGACGCCCGCGACCTGATGGCCAGGTACACCACCGACTTCATCGGCGCCTGCGGCTTTGGTCTCGATGCTGACTCGTTAAATAACGAAACCTCCGCTTTCCGAAAATTAGGAGCTCAAATTTTCGAAGTGAGATTCCAGGACTTTGTGGTTGCAGTTCTTAAAGAAATGTTGCCAGAAGTCTGTGCTCGCTTGAAAATTTTGGGTAAAATCGAAAAAGATATGATAGATCTCGTCAATGAAATACAGAGGCAAAGGAATTACGAGCCGTCCGGACGAAATGATTTTATTGACTTACTTTTGGAAGTTAAGAAGAAGGGGACGATGACCGGGGAATCTATTGAAAGGTTTAAACCAGACGGGACTCCTGAGCAAGTTTCGATAGAATTGGATGATGTTCTAATGGCAGCTCAAGTATTCGTGTTTTTTGCTGCTGGTTTTGAGACCTCATCATCAGCCACCAGCTTCACTCTTCACCAGCTCGCCTTTAACCCTGATGTCCAGAAGAAAGCGCAAAGTGAAATCGATAGAGTACTCGCCAAGCATGGAAACAAACTATGCTACGAAGCGGTTAAAGAAATGACTTACTTAGAATGGTGTTTCAAGGAGGCTTTGAGAATGTTTCCTTCACTTGGATTTTTAATAAGAGAGTGTGCTCGAAAATACACCTTCCCTGAAATAGACGTTACTGTGGAAGGACGTGTTGGAATATTTATCCCACTACAGGCATTGCATAATGACCCTGAGTTCTGGGATAAGCCAGAAGAGTTCAGACCGGAAAGATTCCATCCAGATGAATTCAATTCTGACCAGAAACAGGTTTATATGCCATTCGGAGAAGGACCCAGAGTTTGTATAGGTAAGTTGAGACATAAATATCTCTCCCTATGGTGAATTAAGTACTTTATCGAACAAATCAAGATTTAGATATCTTAATTATTTTATCTACACCCACATTGTTAAATTACTATAACAAGTTCAGATACTATAAACAAGGACCTACATTACTTAGCGGCGACAAAAATCAGAGATGTTATTTCGATATTTCCTTCGGGGTCACTTTAATGTGCGATTCCCACTGACCGGGCGGAGTCGGCGCGCGCTCAAGCGCATCTAAATAGTCGCCAAAGGAATGTAGAGCTTTTATACAAAAGTCAGATCCCATATTCGAATGTTTTTCGCTCCGCTGCCGGCTGATCGGGCGCTTGCGGACGCGGACGGAGGTGCTTGACTGTCGTCGCGCGTAATCGACTCCGTTCGGTCATCGCCGCGCGCCATCGGCTCCGTTCGGTCACCGCCGCGCGCCATCGGCTCCGTTTGGACCGAGATATGCAAGCAGGTCACCCTAGTAGATTTAATCGTGCGGATGGACGAAGTCGGCTGCCGCCGGGCGCTCCAGCGTCCGCTGGAACGTGGCGGTAGCTGAACCCGTCCGACCTGATCACTGGACGCGGTCGGCCGCTGCCGGCTTTCAGAGCGCCCGTTGCGACGCGGCGGCAGCCGACCCGGCCCGGCCCGGTCAATGGGAATAGTAAAATAATGAAATAATGAACTTTATTCTGCAAGTAGGCCACAAGGGCACTTTTACATGTCTGAGTCTACCGGCATTTCACAAGAGGAGACCACTGTTGAGAAGAAACGCCGAAAGAAACTCAACAGTCAGTCATTTTTTCAGAAAGCATAAGTACTTAACTATTACAATGATATGAACTTAACTATACGTAGTTCTACAAGAAAACATATTAAAAGTGTATTTTAAGACATAAGTGAGGAAAAGTGTAAGAATAAAATAGAAACTACAAGAAAGCCGGACGGTTTATCACAATTTATGTACGTTTGATATGCTTTCTTATTAGAACTGTGTCCCTTAAACTAGTTAGGTACAATCTAAGAAGGAGTCAGCTACGCGGTTTCTGGTTCAGGCCATGCATTTTTGTCTGTCAGATAGTCCTCTACTGTATAATATGCTTTTAACATTAGAGATTTTTTTAAATAATTTTTGAGAGATGGAAAGGCTAATTTTAAAACATGATCAGGTAACTTGTTATAAAAATGAATACATTGGCCTAAAATGATTTACTTACTTTACGAACACGAAACTTTCTAATAGCAATTTTATTTTTATTTCTAGTGTTAAAACTGTGGACATCGGAATTTTTTGTAAATTAATCTAGGTTTCTAATAACATACATAATACTCTCATAAATATATTGGGACGCTACAGTTAAGATGTTTATATCTTTGAAAATGTCTCTTAAGGAGTCACGAGAATTTAGGTTATATATAGAACGAATGGCTCTTTTTTGTAGCACAAATATAGTCTGAATGTCAGCTGCTTTGCCCCAAACCAGAATACCATATGACATGACACTATGAAAATAACTATGTTAAACTAAGCGAGCTGTATCAACATTACTCAATTGTCTGATTTTCCTAACGGCGTACGCCGCTGAACTTAATTTACCTGCAAGCACTGCTATATGTGGACTCCATTGCAAATTACTGTCCAATGTTATACCTAAGAATAATGCCTTATTTACTATTTCTAAACATTCACCATTTAGTAATATAGTAGAATCTACCGCCGTAACATTCGGTAAAGCAAATCTAACACATTTAGTCTTCTTGGCATTTAATAGAAGATTATTAGTAGTAAACCAGTTAAGTACTTTCTCTAGTGTGCCATTAATTTCCGCATAGTCGGTTGATTTCCGGTGAACCTTGAAAATTAATGATGTATCGTCAGCAAATAGTACTATATTACAAAGATTATCTACTATAGATGGTAAGTCATTTATATAAACCAAAAATAGAAATGGACCTAAAATAGAGCCCTGTGGCACTCCTAGCTTAACTATAGCTCCATTGGACTGGGTTCCATTTACATCCACTGTTTGCATTCTATCACTGAGATATGAAGACATAAGGCTTAAAGCATTTGAAGACAGACCATAATGTTCTAATTTCAAAATGAGTGTTCCAGAATGAACGCAGTCGAATGCCTTAGAAAGGTCGCAGAAGATCCCAATTGCATCACAAGATTCCTCCCAGCTGTCATAAATGTGTTTAATAAGTACAGGATGCTGCATCAGTCGTGGAACGTCCCCTTGTGAAACCGAACTGTTTACTAGAGAGTAATTTATTTCTATTGAAGTGTCGTAGTAGATCTTTCAACATTAATTTTTCGAAAACTTTACTTAAAACAGGTAGTATAGATATCGGACGGAAATTAGTCAGATCACTCAAATCACCCGATTTAAAAAGAGGTATGACTTTACTAATTTTCATAAGATTTGGGAAAACTCCCTCTGCTATGCAACTATTGTAAATCAAAGCTAGGTAAGGCGCAATTGAATCTATGATATGATTAATTATTTTTACTGATGCTCCCCATAAATCCTCTGTTTTCTTTAAATTGAGTGATTTAAATGATTTAATAACATCTACTGTATTTACTGGACTAAATTGAAACTCAACATCACATTTCTTACAATTAGCACAAAGTAAGGTATGGGCTTCGGACGCAGATGATTTCAAACATTTACAAACAGTACATTAGAGTATCAAATATGATAAAGCAAGGTCGCCTAATTTATTCTTCTGCTCTGTGGGCTGACTGGCAGGACTGAGTGTTTCATATATCTACATAAAAGAAAATCTATGATAATGTTGATGAATATGTGTGTAGATAAAGTAGTATATGCAACTTTAAAAATGCATGGGCCATTTATGAATGAATTCATTCATAAATTGGCCATGGAATTCTGCAGCTCATTATACATAATTAGGTCTTAAAACACTCGTGTGATTCCATTATGACTACTATGAGTACATTATGACTACTTACCTTCGGCTCCTTGCATAAAACCACACTCGTGTTTTAAGACCTCTCATTATATAACAGTTGCATAAACTACTAATAAAGCGCCACTTAAGATCGTTTACCAAAGCAAAAAGAACTACCAAAGAATTTTTATTGTGATTCAAGATTCATGAATCATGATATACGGTTATTTCCTTTTTATTGCCTTCTTTAGAACAGTAGTTTCAATAGAATATTTGTATCGATTATGATGTGGTTCAATTTCCAACCGAACGCGTTATAAATACTGTTTTTTTTTCACAGGTGAACGCTTGGGTCTCATGCAGTCCATGGCTGGCCTGGCCGCTGTTTTGTCCAAGTTCTCAGTAGAACCAGCTCCCGAGACCATTAGGCATCCAAGGGTAGAGCCGAAGTCTAGCATCGTACAGGGTATACGGGGTGGTCTACCACTTCTGTTCAAGGAAAGGAAATAAGTTCAAGTTTAAGGCAACAATAAAAGCGCCGAAGAACTGATCAAATTCAAAGTCTGATCTGGTGATATAAGTAATGTGAAGAATTTACGCAAACAGATTATCAACGCGGAGGAATACAGGGAAGACTTGACTCCACCACCATGTGGGATGACTATGTAGTCTGAAAAAGCGATAGAGAGAGAGAGTCCATAAAACACTTTAAGTCATCGGTATTTCTATACCTAATATTATAAGTATTTGTGCATAATATATCTTTTATTAATAATAATTAACATAAAACCTTAAATAAAAATTCAAAACTAGACTTAATAATAAACTATAGATAAAAAATTTGGCTCAAATCGCCATCTATTGGCAGCGTGCCTAGAAGGCTGGCAGCATTGCCGCGTTGAATGGCAATGCTGATCCGCTGTGCGAGATATGAACCAGCCCTCTGGTCACGCGTCAACTCGACTAACCTGCGGCTACACTCTTTAAAGACCCTGTGGGCGCTTTCACCCCAGGGCCCCAGAGTCTCAACCCCAAACGGCTCAAATATGCATCCGCTATTTATTTGCGCCGCTTGAGGAGTTCGGCCGATTTTGCAGCCGAGCCAGCCTTTACAGCAGTGCCACGAAGATGGAACATGGGAAAAACGGCTCAACCGATTTTATTCAATATAGTTTTCATTGAAAGTACTTATAAGGCCTCATTTTCATGAATTTTTCCATAATTTTTTGACCCGTGGACGTGGTTGAAAAGTTAGAAGGGGGGACACAATTTTTTTTATTTTCGGAGCGAATATTTACAATACTGCTGACTTTATTAAAAAATAATGTTCGGAGACCCCTATTATTTTTAAAAGACCTATTCAACGACACCCCAAACACTAGTGTTGGAACGAAAAAAAAAATCACCCCTACTTTAGGTGTAGGGGAGGTAGGTACCCGAAAAAAAGATTATATTGTAGTTTTTATTTTACCGTTTTGTCGGCGTGATACATACACATACTCATACCAAATTTCAGCTTTCTAGTACTAATGATCACGGAGCCAAGCCGCGGACGGACAGACAGACAGACAGACAGACAGACGGACATGGCGAAACTATAAGGGTTCCTAGTTGGCTACGGAACCCTAAAAACAGCAATAATCAACTTAACTTTGATTATTATTTTTTGTGTATATACATTGTTTGCTTTTAATTTATTATTATTATCTCCTTTATTCATTTTATAGCTCAGATTAGGTTTTATACAATAAAGTTATATCAAAAGTAAAATACAATAAAAAAAATTACAAAATATAAGTACATTATAAAAAACCTAACCTAGGGTGCCGCGTGGTTAGGGCTGCAGACAGAGGAACCTCCTGACAATGCGCGCCGTGTCCAGGAGTACCGCTTTCTGTATCTGACCCTTGATCCAGCCATCTAGCGAGAGTCTCTTAAGATGTTTGTCGATACTCTTCGCTATAAGACCGTTATTATGGTTATTATTCCTAGTGCTTGACGTCGTTACAGTTATTTTTATTATTATATTTTTATTTTGACGATCATGATGTGAATACTTATATTTTTGACTAATGCAAAGGTTATTTTTACATAAAATTAATTAATCTAATCTAAAGTATACTAAGAGAACCTATCTGAAATAAAATGTTTATTTAATTATTAATTTATTTATTTATTATTAAAAACACATGCTGCGATAAAAAAATATTTTCTTACAATAAATACGGTCGCCGCGCATAATTATGTTTCGTGCGCATAATTAATTTTGACTGGGTTATGACTCGTTTTGAAATTGGTACCTAAGTATGTGTACCTAATAGATATTTTTTGCGACATTCAGAGATCGGACGAATGGATATCATTATACACGCCGACCTGTACTTAACGAACAACCTTCTAAAGTCCTAACAGAGCACTTTAGAATGGTCCAGAAAATAAGCCTCTTATTTTTTTTGCGTTATTAAGACCCATGGTTTTTTAGGTCCCACGGTCTTAATCGGACTATATATATATTTTCTTTAATGATTGGGACCTTGATTCACTCTTATGACCGTCTAGGCCACAGATGAAGATTTTGTTTTGTTCTTTTTTTAATTCTTTAATAGTGATGCTAAATTGCGTGTGCATTCATTCAAACTTAATTGTACAGTCGAGTTCATTTACATCTACACACTTACGAGAACAAAAATATCTGAACACGACCCTATTGTCAGGAGCATAAAATCGTGTTCAGATATTATAGTTCTCGTAAGTGTGTAGATGTAAATGAACTCGACTGTACCTAGAATTTTTTTTTTTGCGTTAATGAATGAAACACGTTTTTATCTATAATATTTTTTTTACAAGATTAATCACTTGGGTAAAGATATAAACTACGAAATTTATAATGAAAAAATAATGCAGTTTATATTCAATCTAAAATCGACGCCATGGTTCCTTAGAACAGATTTCTCTCTCATAGTTTGTGACTTCTTCCTACTGACCGATTTGGATTGATCACCCGGTATAATTATAGATGTTTTACGATTAAATAACTGATAACAATTGGCATAAAATGATATTTTGATTATTGGCACATGGAACAGCGCAATTGTTATTTTGAAATTAATCAAAATATTGTTAGTTTTTTTTTTGTTTTGGCGCCAAGTAGTGGTTGGTGTCTTTAACAACAAATCAGGTATGACAAGAACACAGCATACATGTTGGAGTGAAGAGAACAAAATACAAGTTTGAATAACACAATAAAACTACAGATTTCTGAAGCATGTAATGTTTTTTTTAACGGGTGTCGTTTTCCAGTTTTCCCGAGGTCGGTCAGTGGACATTAAGAAGGGAGACACGTCGCTGAATTAATGTATTATGTGTTTACTGTATTTATATACAGCGTGTATGTGTGTTGATATAACCGCAAACATACCGGGGTCTTAGTACACTTATTACGGCACTTATTACTATATTGTTCCGCAAAATTATTTAAAAAAATCGAACTATTTTTCCATATAAAATAATCCAGCACGCAATGTAGGTATTTGTTTGTTGTAGTTTGTTGACAATGAACATCGTGAATTTTAATAAGTGTACATAGCTGCTCAGAAAATTTACGAAAATTAATTATGCTATGGCAGTTAACGCTAAATTAGTAATTGTTAAAAATTGATATTTTATTTTTTATTTAGTGCTATATCAGATTATAGCACTAAAATGTACATCTGGCTCCAATTTGCGGTTATATCAAATATACACGCTGTATAGTTAAATGATGCGGCCCTATATTCATTTTTAGTTTTCGAGCAATCGGGACACACAAAAAAAATATACCGACGCCATGAGACCTGCTCCGTTTTTGACCTAGGTTAAAAGTTACGTTTATTTTCTCTCAAAATAATTAAACGTGATCAATAAGGGTTGGTATCATAACGACTACATTGTCAAAACGACCAAATCACCATAAGATCTAGATCTCAAAAGGATATTCTCTAAATGACTAGGTAGCAGAACGACTGGATTTTGAGAAGACCACGTCGTTAATAGACCTTAGATGCTAAGAACTTAAATAATGCATTTTTAAATTCATTACTGCTTTCCAGCTTTCAAATTAATGTTGGTAATTTGTTAAATATTTTTGTTGCTTTTCTAATAATACTGTTTGATAAAACAATAAATACTTTTTTCATTATCTTACTTTTTTCATAAAAAGCAGTTTTTACGTCATGTGGAGGGCCAATTCTTAGATGACGCTGCTGTCACATGATTTTTTTATATTTTAAAATCTCGGTGTAATCAAATAAAAATAGCGATACAGTTTTTGCACACTAAATAAGCTCCTTTAGGTATTATTACATTGTAATCAAATTGTAATCTAATCGGTGTCTTGTTACCAGTCATGATATTTTTAGTTTATCAGTATTTGTATTCTCATAATAATAATACTTGGACTTTGATCGTTTTAATGTTATCTTAGTGAACTTTAATTACCTTGTTCCAATTTTGCCCTAGCGGGTAAATGTCCCCGCGGTTTTAAATATAGGTTGAAATAGGTTAAGGATTCACTATTTAAGCTATATATATATATAAATACGTTCGTTCATCTATTTGCTAATAAAATACGAAGAATAGGTATACATTTATTTCACTGCACCCACATTAATAAAATATACAGGAAATAATTCATACTTCGAACACTTTTATTTTATGCTGCAAGGCCAATATGGGGAAATTTACCAATTTGGGAGTAAATTGGCTATCACGGATATCACACAAATATTTGCCCCGGCCGGGATTCGAACCCAACGACTGTCGGCTTACTTAGTAGGCAGCTACACTACAAACTACACCAACCGCGACCTCAAATTGTAGATTAATTAATTGTAGATTGTATGCGCTCTCGTATGCTAGGTAGTTAAATTGACACTTAATAATAAATTTAAACCAGATTACCAATTTTTGGTATGAAATGAAAAATCTTCTGAAAATGTAAGTTTTTAAGTATTTCAGAATACTAAACCAGCGTTGATTAGTCATCGTTTGAAATGAAAATGTGTTTACTTTAGAATTTCTTTATAATGAAATTCACGGAATTGATTGGTACATCGACCATAATTTCAAATACCGCAGTACCTAACTTCGCAAGAAATCACAAATTTCTACTGCATTATTGAAATTCACATTGAATTTCTAAACACATAATATTCAATTAACCACTCTTTTCTCACACACTTACATTCATCGTCTGTGAACTTCGTTCACTTGTTTGTAATGAACACAGAAGCGTTATTTGTGAACTTTGTTCACTTGTTTGTAACACACACACACAATCATTATTTGTGAACTTCCTTCACTTGTTTTACACACATACGTCTTTTGTGAACATCGTTCACTTGTTTTATACACACTATACACAGACGTATTTTGTGAACTACGTTATTTTGTTTTACACACGGACGTCTTTGTTTTAAAACACAGACGTCTTTTGTGAACTTCGTTCACTTGTTTTACACACAGACGTCTTTTGTGAACATCAGGTATACACCCTGCCCACGTCTCTTATGAGTGCTCATGAATCATTATTAACTGGACTAGATGCAAATTATTATAAATGCTGCATATCTCAATGTAAAAGAAAGTCTTCAATTTGGAAAACCCTCGTTTAACCCGATGTTTATTTTGTTTTACCATATTGTGATTTACGGACAGCACTATTTTAATGCATGTATAATCACGAAGACGCAATCGTCATAAGTAAACCCAATGCGGAGTGGTATATGCTACACAGTTTACTTCTAGTATTTTTTTAAAATTGTTAGTACCTGTCGTCACAGACTTACTACTAACAACACAATCTTATTGTAATGCGTGCGTAAGACTTTAAATCTATGTAATTATTACCAATTATAATATTATACACAGTGTAATAAATTAGTTTGTTGAAAATCGGAACCAAAATTATTGACACTTATTTACCCTTTACTTGAAAGCAGGTCGCTTTATTTTAGTTTATCATTGTTATTTTTTGTATGCACGTTAGCGTTTTTGTACTTTTTGTATACCATGGTACAGTTTGTACACCGTGGTACATTTTGTACACCATGGTACATTTTGTGCCCCTTCAATTTTTGTTTGCGCATTAGCACTTTGCACTTTTTGTGTACTTTGTGCTCCTTCGGAACTTTTTATACACCATTGTACCTTTATTTGATACCCTAAATAGGGTTGTTTTCCTCAAATCCTGTTGGTTTTTTTTTTGCCTTCCATCGTCCTATTTTAATTACGGTCCAGTCCTATAATGTTATTTAAAAGTGTCTGTTCCCTTATTAACTGGCTACTAGGCCAGAGATATCCAAATATTTAGGTAGTTTATTTAATCAAATTGTATTACGCATATTTGAATTTCCGATGCTTTGCCGCATCTGCATGGCTAGCATAATACCTTGCTGCGACTTCCCTTATCGCGCGTATCAGCATCACCTGTCCAGTTCGCACGATATTGAAATGAAAGTGACAGGTAGTTTATGTCGCGCAGTAAAGAGTCGCGTGTCACCAATAATGATAGAAACCCTGACGGGCTAGTTAAATATCGTTTTTTTTTTTGCCAATTTCCAGCTGTACCTGTGCTTTTTGTACTAAGTAGTTGTATTTTTAACTGCTTTGTGTACAATATAATGTGTTTACTTACTTATTCCTATACAACGTCTTCTAACCGAATAATGTAATGTGATAAGTAGGTAAATATTACTCAGTCATCAAGTGACTCCTATATTGTTATTCTAGTTATATCAAGGTACTTGCACATAGTCTAGTCTCGATGTCACAACTAATTCACACATATATTGGCAGTTAGTAACGTTGTTAAATTTGTTAATTAAATTTGTTACTACCGAACATCAGTCGATACTTCGGTTTGGTTGGCAAAAGGAAACATACTTAGTATGGGAGACAAACGAACAGTTTTTGGATTAGGCCTTAATTTCCACGTTTTGTTTGGTACCAGGGGTATTCTTTTTGGCTATTTTACAAAGAACCTCGAGGAGTTTTCACTCCTTGGCACATTTTTGGCTCTTTTATAAAGAACCTCGAGGAGTTTTCACTCCTTAGCACATTTTTGGCTCTTTTATAAAGAACCTCGAGGAGTTTTCACTCCTTGGCACATTTTTGGCTCTTTTACAAGGAACCTCGAGGAGTTTTCACTCCTTGGCACATTTTTGGCTCTTTTACAAAGAACCTCGAGGAGTTTTCACTCCTTGGCACATTTTTGGCTCTTTTACAAAGAACCTCGAGGAGTTTTCACTCCTTAGCACATTTTTGGCTCTTTTATAAAGAACCTCGAGGAGTTTTCACTCCTTGGCACATTTTTGGCTCTTTTACAAGGAACCTCGAGGAGTTTTCACTCCTTGGCACATTTTTGGCTCTTTTACAAAGAACCTCGAGGAGTTTTCACTCCTTGGCACATTTTTGGCTCTTTTACAAAGAACCTCGAGGAGTTTTCACTCCTTGGCACATTTTTGGCTCTTTTACAGAGAACCTCGAGGAGTTTTCACTCCTTGGCACATTTTTAGCTCTTTTATAAAGAACGTCGAGGAGTTTTCACTCCTTGAAAATAACATAATGCAAATAATTGGCACATTATTTCCAATCCTAAGACATGAAAAACTCGGTGAGCTTACTTACGCTCTTTTGTGTATGTTATGTTATATTTACTCGCACTTAGCTCGCACTTAGAAACATAATAATACTAAGGATTGCCCCGAGAATTATAAATGCGATTAGATACATTCAGTCTATGTAGAACTCATGCAGCTTTTACTCCTTCATATATGTTTTCTCAAAAATTGCATGTAATGTTGCCTTACCATCGCTAGATAGACTACAGTAAGTGGAACATACCGAAGACTTTTTAGAAGTGTCCAGTAAACAGCGAGATTTTAAATTTGGAATCAATATTTGTCCAGTAAGTAAGTATGTAATTCCTATTACGTATCAAGATATTTGAATATCGAAACACGATTTACATCGTCACCGACCTATAAAAAAACTAAGGATGTGAAGGCGATGAGGTCGTATATAAATGTAAAAAGGATGCATTCCACAAATTGTTTTAATTATAAGTACAGTGCGAGAGCAAATTGTAGAAATTAAAAAGTGGCGTCCCTTTTTCATAGATTAAATAGAAAGAGACGACATTGCAGTATACACTTGCAATTTACACTAAGTGCAAATGTAAAATAAAAAGAGGTTAGTACTATTGGCAGTATAAACGTAACTCAAGATGAATATTTAAAAAAAAAAAGTAGCGACAAGGTTTAGTGCGGAAGTTTGTATGCAGCGTTTAGTTCATAATTGTGCTGTGTAAAATGACAATGATATTTCGGAATTCCTTCCTTTTTTGTGTCGTTTAGAAAAAACCTCGGAGTTAAAATTGAAGGTAAGCTTTATGATATGAAAATTAGTTAGAAAATACAACAATGTATAACAATAATTAAATTTTATCTTTAAGACTTAGATTTGTAAGTCAGTGCAAATAATTAAACGCAGTATTTATAAAAAAAGAAATTAAGGCGGGATTTAAATTAAAAGACAAACATTTCAAATTTGTTTGTGTGATCTATTACAATAATTCAGCAAAAATGAGTTCAGACGAGTCTGATTCCGAATAGACGGCACTCCTCCATACTTAAAAGCGGAGGCAGAGTTAGCTAAAATAATTTACTTCCGACTAAATCCAAGGAGATATAAAAAAATACAAGAGATTCATTAAATGGAAGGAAGAAAATCAAGTTAATAGTTGGTCAGATAATGTGTGATAAGGTCTGAATATTTCAACAATCTTTCTGAGACAATCGGATGGCTACAAAGGAAAGAAATCACAAATATTCAGCAGCAAAATATAGAAAAGTTCTTAAATCAAGCTCTAGATGATAGACAGTTTGGCGATGAAGGTAAATAAATAAATGCTGCCACTATTTGATAACGATATAACTATATCTTTTATCCAAGTATAAACTCATAATTATTTTTGTTATAGGTTGTTATCGTGGGAGTTAATGGTGCCTGCGACGACGAATATCACAATGTGTAATAATAAAAATGGGATATAACAAAAATATTCATTGGAAAATGGCCGAATATGAATGTCACCTATAAAATATAATTTTAATCTAATTTTCTTGTTTAATTTTTGAGAAAAGCACTATACTTGCTTCGGCCGTAAGAGCCATCCTGGCCTCGTATTATATCCGGACCTCGCCTACGGCTCGGTCCGTCTAATTCCTACTCGGCCAGTATGGCTTACTTACTGGTCTCTGCCGTAATGTACTATTGCATAGACGGGCACTATGTAAGTAAGTGTGAATTGCATAAACTAATGTTTATTTAGTTTCCAGTTTATGAGGAACTCGGGGGCGTCTCTTCCCCATAATTTATTTTAATTCGCTAATATTTACAGGCACTCTTTGTTATTGTTGTTGTGTAGGTAATCCGTAAAACATGATATATTTTACCAATAACACACTAACCTATTTACATCGAAAGTTTGTAGGTATATTTTAGTCCAGCTGATGCTACCTAACCTGATCACGTTACGATGTAAATAGGTACAGGTAGGTGTGGGTTTTCAATATTAATTACTTACCTACCTACTAAGAATCGTATGGAATGGTAATATTGTTCAAGTTATTATCATAAATTGAACACAGATCCAACTAATATCATAACAACTTATTGCGCGACAGCTAGATATTATGTACAAGAATGTTGAATATTTTTGTTACACAACAGTACTGCCTTCCTTTTGTTAGTTTCACGGTAGTCTTTATTTGAACATACTTATTCTCAAGGCACTTAGATATTCAGTTTTAATGTGTACCTTTATTTAGAAATATTAATATGTAACGAAACATTATTGTAGGTAGATAACGAATTTGTAACTGGCTGTCTAACTACCATCAAGCATTTTATTTAATACTTAACCAAATATTTTAAATTGTACGTATACCTAAGTATGTCGAATTTAACAATTTGTTACCATAACACAACAACGGGAATGCATTAAGGTAAATATTAGCGGGCACATTCTGTTCCTAACTAATTACGCCGACCGTTATCAGTTTGTTTTAAATTTCTCTGTTTTATTTTTTTGACATAACTGCACAAAGTACTGATCACAATGTTATGTGATTTTTGTTGTAGGTACTTCAATATTCTAAGCCACTATACCCACTTTTACTTTTTCTTTTCGTTTTCCGGAAATATTTAAAACGATATCATTTCTTGTTTGGTATTTTTTTTTATCCTCATTGCCAATGTGATGTCCCAGGGTTTCCGGGCGGGAATAGATTCAATAAAACACTTAAATGGGTTTACTGTGGAGTGGACCATGACCTCCCTGCTCCCGTTGACGTCTGTCATTGCAATGGCGGCAGCGGGCAGGTGGTGGGGATACTTTATTATTATAAAGGTGTCTATACACCACAAGCCACAAGTGTCGATCTTGCTCAGGGATTGTGGCGCTTTAAACAGCTTTCATACGGTAATAATGTGCATACGCCATATATTTGCATTATAAAACGTCTAGTATTCATTTGTCAATGATTTGTTATCTACTAAATTCAAAACATTGTTTACCGGAATGCTCCTTAATCCTTCGTTCTTCTTGCGAAATAAATACTGAATCCTACCATTGAAAAAACTTGACTGTCGTCAAAGTGGATAGTTTCGGCTTCACTACATAGTATGAAACAAAGTCGCATCCTGTTGTCTGTCCTTATGTATGCTTAGATCTTTAAAACTACGAATGTGTATATGTATAATACATGCATAATTGATCAGCATTGCACCCGTGCGAAGCCGGGGCGGATCGCTAGTTATTACCTATGCAAAAATGACTTGAAATTTGCGCAATATTTAGTCCTGCTTCCTCTTTGTATATACATCAGGGTCATCCACAGACTTTCAACGTCAGTTACCAAAAATTTGTCGTTTTCAGTAAAATAAATTAAAGCCTGACCAGAAATATATGAGGATTGTCAAGAGGGCATAATTTACAAGATTTATATGGCAACAATTTTGCAACCAATCGCAACACACTATAATGAGCTCAGTTTAAATACCTGTCAGTTCCTATGGTAACCTCGTAATATAATTTTTCTCCAACTTGCTTGGAAATGTTCCCATTAATGTAGTAAAACTGGACCGCGAAATCGTTCGTTATTTTTAGAAGGCGTTAATACAAATTAAAAAATATATATATTATTATTATTATTATTATTTATTTATTTTATTGGCCTTAGCCGGGAAATCAATATTATTTAAATAAGACGATTAAGTAAAAAATACACCTTCCGTTTATGACGTCTCATACAATGAGGGTAATCTTAATTTGGCCGGTTACTGCATTTTTACTTTTAATTTTTTCAATGACTTTGATAATTCACCATACAGCCAATTGTCGACTAAATTTAAAAAATAAAAACTTATAAACTTTTTAATTGTTCTCTGCGTTTAGTTCTTGCACTGAACATTTTTCTGCTCTGCTACTGTCAATGTATTTTAAATGACGACAAATTTCGAATAACGGACAAACAATTTAAATAATAATCTTATATGCGGTTAATTTATTTTCATGATTCTTAGTTATTTATAAGAGATTTCTCAAGAAAGTTTTAATTATAATAATATGATGGTATTTAATGAGTGAGTTGAAAATTAATAAGTGTACCAAACGTAAACAAATTAAAAATATAACAGAAATGATTGTGTCCAAATCAATATAAAAGTTATTTTGAACTTATGATCTTCTCCGAATGATAAATATGGTAGGTATGGTTTCTAAAAAAAACAGTGTGTTTAGAAGTTGTTAATTTAACTAAAATTTATAATTACCTATGTGCATATTTTTTGTTATTGTGTTTTCATATATATTTAATTCTTATTAATATATTTTGTTTTTAATCAAACATATGATTCGGACCCGAATTTTTATTCCTATTCCTAAAAAAATATAAGTACCAAATGAACTTCATGGTACTGATATATTAAATAACAAATGTAGATTGGTGATTATTTCCAAGCATATTTGGAGAAAAGCACTATACAAGCCTCGGCGGGAATGTCAGTTCGCAGATTCGTATTGTTGAAGGACTCGGCTACGCCTCGTCCTTCAAAATCATACTCATCCACGAACTGACTTTTCCCGGCCTCGGCAGTAATATACTATTAATGGAATGACTCTTTTGCCGACTGTTTTTTGTGTAGTAGACACGTGTACACATTATTTATAATATCACGTTCACGACTGTGAATGGTTTTCGGCATTTTCTTTGGGTATTTCTCAATATTATTTTGTCTTTTAAAGAAACCAGCACGAATGACATTGAAATGAAATGAAATGAAATGAAATGAAATGAAATGAAATGAAATGAAATGAAATGAAATGAAATGAAATGAAATGAAATGAAATGAAATGAAATGAAATGAAATGAAATGAAATGAAATGAAATGAAATGAAATGAAATGAAATGAAATGAAATGAAATGATATGAAATGAAATGAAATGAAATGAAATGAAATGAAATGAAATGAAATGAAATGAAATGAAATGAAATGAAATGAAATGAAATGAAATGAAATGAAATGAAATGAAATGAAAAGAAAAGAAATGAAATGAAATGAAATGAAATGAAATGAAATGAAATGAAATGAAATGAAATGAAATGAAATGAAATGAAATGAAATGAAATGAAATGAAATGAAATGAAATGAAATGAAATTAAATTAAATTAAATTAAATTAAATTAAATTAAATGAAATTAAATGAAATTAAATGAAATGAAATGAAATAATTTATTCAGTAAGTAGGCCACAGGGGCACTTTTACAAGTCAGATTGTGAATCTACCGGCATTTCGCAAGAGGAGACCGCTGTTGAGAAGAAAGCCGAAAGAAACTCAACAGTAAGTCATTTTTTCGTAAATAATTGACATTGTTGACAACCATCATAAAATCATTGCCAGTGTAAGAAATTAGTTCCAGTGAAATTCCGCAATATGGCGCATCCTCATATATTTCTGGTCAGGCTTTAATACCTACCACTAACAATCCGCAATGTGGCGTGGGTTCAAAAAGATCCTTTTGAGCTATAGTTGAAAATAGATCTTTTCATCCAACTGTTGGGATGAGGGAACTTGATAAATAGCTCAAACTATTCATGCTGCTATGCTCAAAGTTTGACGCCTTACTGCGGTCGGGAGTTGCGTTGTGATTTTCCGCACTGTTTAATAAAATTACTCAAAATGGGAATGTATGTTTTAAAGGAGATACAAAGGCTTAATAGTAAATTACTGCAGACGCCGGAAAAAAGGGCTTGCCGGGTGAGTAGGAATAGATGGCTGACCGTGACCGTAGGTAGGCCGGATAGGTGATACGAAGCCAGCAAACCCTTTGTATAGTGCTTTTCTCAAACATATGCATTGAAATAAAAAACATAACACACACAAAAAAAAACAGCTGTCTAGCTTGTCCATGAACACAGACGCCATGTTTAAAAAAAAATACTTCCCGGCTTAGGCCTTCAATTTTATATGAAATTCCTTTAAAAATCTCTCGAATTGTTCCGTCCGAAACGTGATACTTCAAGTCCTGTAATAAGGCACGTTATGACGACATTCATTGCATATTTGAGAATAAAGTTTTATTTTTATTATTTTTTACTTTATTACTTTTATTAGTGTACATTGTAAGAATTATAATTCACGAAGTTTTTTCAATTAAGCCAAGAGAATGAAAGTCGCTGAGCTCATTTAATCCTCAAAATTGATAGTTGTCATTAATCAGGATTAAAAAGTTCCACCCGTGTTGTAGTAATGTGAGTTTCGCGGTACAAAATAAAAACATTGACAAGGTTCTGCATATGAACATTATTAGATTTTTTATTATTCACTTATTTTATTTAAACAAAACAATTTCAACGGATTATATCGCGTATATTAATTATTTGAGCCTCTCTGACATTTCAGTAGCTTTACAGTTACCATTGTCAAAGGTTTGATTTATTTTAAGTTGAATAGCCAATCAATCAATCAATAGTTTTATTAAGTTACAGATGTCATTTTCTTAAATAACTACAAGTTGCAAGTTCGTTCGCGTAACCTTTTTCGTTATCGTAATCGGGTAAATAATTATTATCCTGTTACCATCCTTTGGACGTCCAGCTATCCTTGTACCAATTTTTTTTATGTGTCCAATCCAGCCATTTGCCAACGGATGGCGCTGTACGGTGCACTCTTAAGTTTTTTTCCTAAAACAATGTCCCATCGCCATAGAAAATTAATTTTGAATACAATTTTAGAATTTCACAATAGTATAGACTGGCGACGCGCCCGACTTCGCACGAGTGCAATGCTGATAAATTATACACGCACATAACCTTTCTCTTGAATCACTCTATCTACTAAAAAAACCCGCATCAAAGTCCGTTGCGTAGTTATAAAGATCTAATATATACAATAGGGACAGACAGACGGGAAGCGACTTTGTTTTATACTATGTAGTGATGTCGTATACTATCCACCACCGTGCCAAGATTTGATTTTGTATACGGTACCCTAAAACTTGAGACTATAGAGCACGTGTAGGGAATCCAAAAGTAATTGAACAATGGACCGGTCTGCCCTCGTCTGACTATTGCCAGCCCAAATAATTGACGAAAGTATTAATGAGTATCTAATGGGTATCGACAATCTTAATTATAGGTCAAGTTACTAAACTTTGTAGCATTAATTATTAGCATTAAGATAAGATAAGATATTCATTGATAGATAACTTATTGTATAGTAATAATAACTATAGACATTCTACTCTGACATAATATGACGCACGCCTGAACTAGGATTCCCTGTGTTTCAGGCTTAAAAGGGACTAACTTATTAACATTTACAATATACAATTTCACATTATACAATAATGTATTTCCCATTTAATGAATAAAATTATATATCGGATACAATAATATTAAATCTGAATTACTATATAAAAATGAACTTAAAACAATCAGTAAGTTCTCCGTATCTTCGTATGACATAATATTTTGTAGTGTTTCCTGGATTGTTTTTTTAGATTTCGCGTAGCTAAGCGGATAATAATACATCCTGTTTCACATTTAGCCTACTGTAACGGAGAGGACCCAGGGAACCATAACATCTAAAACAGAAGTGACTCCTTCGTATAGTTTTAGAGCAATCAATATCATTTCGCCTTTTATTAGTCAGTGCTATAAGGGATTGCAGCGTGCTGTTTAAGACCGTTCTTAGTATAAATAATTGTCAAACAGTTAGAACTTCACAAGACTTATAATGAAGGTTAGTAGGGTAGAGGAAAGGACGAGAAGCAGACTCCTTTAGAATTGCGCTTTGAACTCTTTCTAACTTTAGTTATGTAGCTTTGGCCAGACCGCGCCACGAGGAAAATGCAGTAAGTTATTATCGATTGACATAAGGCAAAGCATTATTTTTCAAATAATCGATAGTTTCAAACAAGCATACCGTGGCACATACATATTATACGCTAGCAACGTCAAAAATATTACGTGCGTATTGTAAACCTTTTCAATTCAATTTAATTTAAATTATTTATCTCGGATCAATAATCCATCGATTGTGGGTAAAATACGGCCAACATTTAAAATTAAAGACAGCAATACGACTTTAAGAGACACCAATTTTTTTTTTCGAGGAAACTGGAAACATACACAGCGAAACAGACAAAGCTTTTTTATTTCAGGTATGTTACTGAATTTTCCTCTTTAATATTGTCAATCATCACTTAACTGAGTGATGCTTCCTCGCAGATTACCACATAAGATTACTGTCATAAGCGAACCTCTAATTTGACTGGAAATACGTCGATCCATCTCGAGTAAAAGCGCCGCTCGGAGCATTAGCGGCGGCTGCGGCAGCAATCGGCGCTAAGTGCGGGACAATAGCACGCATCGGGACGGGAGCTGAGAGCTGCTACATGAACGTAGATATTCTGGAAGGCATAATGATATAAGAGTACGTCGCATAAGATTAATGTCATTCCTGTACGGATGTTGATACCGATGACAATGATGATGGCGATGACAAACACGAACACGATGACAATGAGGATGTCAATGATGATGGTCTTGAGAAAAAGCGTAAGATTTAAGCGTACATCTAATAGCATAAGATTACTGTTATTCCTATGATCTGACTAGAAATTTGAAGATCCACCTTAAGTGCGGATGTTTATGATGATGATGATGACGAACACGATGACAATGAAGATGAGAATGTTGTTTCGAGTAAAAGCGCCGCAGCAATCGGCGCAAAGCGGCGTGTTCTATTCCCAGGTTTCCACTTGGGCACATCCAGTGTTAGTAACTCCTTGAATAATGCGACATCGGCGACATACTCGAATGATTAGCGAACAGTTAAACATATGTTGGCACATTCGCTGTAATGGCCGCTAAGACATCAAGATGGTAAGTTTGCCAGGCGGTGCTTGATGGTAGATAGTTCACCTGCATTTCCACATTACTCCAAATAGATATACATATGAATAAAGTAGTAATACTCAGTGTTAGTGCCGTAACACCCTTCTTAGGAATCACAAGACACTACATTCAACGGATTCTACGTCTATAGACGTTACGTATATGACCGTAAAATATCTGGGCCCAACAGTTCTCAAAATAAATGATTTCGTGTCCGTGAAAGTCTTAAATTACGAGTAATGTATCTTTGTACAGAAAGCGTCAAATAAATATCTATATCATGAGTAGATTTTTTTATTTAAACTGTTGCAAATTAAATATAAGTACAGATGGCAGACATAATGCATTCTCTGCCAGTCAACCACAAGGCCAAACAGAGAAATTATTGGTGCGGGATGGGTGTACAACAAAACGTGTATGCACACGATACAAATGTCGAAACAAAACACATTAATTAATAAATACTTACAATGAAAATAGTACTACATATACAAATATGGACATATATTACAAATTAATATGGATATAATACATATGAATATAGAAATTATTGCAAATACGGTGATACAAATATTTTGTGTGAATTTATTTTCCCGAAAAATATTACTACAGTAACTTCTCTTACAACAATGCAATTAAACTTCAAAATAATCCTATAGCGCACCATGCACTTTAATGTCATTGTATGCCATCAAAGTGGCCCGAAGACCGCTCATAACACGATGTCGGATCGCTTAAGCCGGGTTTCTATTACGGGAACTTGTCCGTCGAGTAATTAATGTTCTTGATTAAAACTTGCCTCCGCGCCTGCGCGGCTGGACTTTTAATACCATTCAGGAGTTGCACCTTACTATCAGAGCCGATTAACGCTTAGAATTACGCTGACAGTTGTCACTTTCAGAAATTAGGAAATTATTATTATCATGTGTCGTAACGGTCTTACAAATATCATTTTAGGTTTACTAATGTTTCGCAGAAAATTGTTTTATCGAGCGTAATGTTTCCCATAATGCTCATATCGCATATTCTACTGATACCAGTTACTTTTCTGAGAAATTATAAAATAAACCTAACCTAACTGAATCTAATTTACCAGGATACACTGAAACATTTAGAAATATATTGCCCGTTTCAGCTGAAGAGAATTTCTGCGAAATGAGCATTATGTGAAACCTTGCATTCGGTAAGAAATCTGCGAATGAGGGTAACGCAGGACTCTAGTTAGATGTAGACAGATCGAAGCGAAAAACGCAGCATAAACAACATTTTACAAAAGTACAAATTTTTGATAATGCTTTACAGCACTGTCAAACTGTCAGTAAGGAATATAGCATCAAGGCTCCTTTCCTTATCCGTACTAAAATGCTGTTTGTTTCAGACATTTTTCTCTATGATCAAACATGTATCTTAACATAGTATCTGGGGCACGGTAGTGCAAAAAAGAAGCATAAACAAAATAATTCTAAAACTTGGAACTTTTACTATCCATTATCCAACCCGTTAAACTAGAGGATGGAAGTTTGTATGAGAGTTCCGCAAATTTTGATACTAGAGGTCTGAAAATTGATATCTGAATATTGATAAGGAATTCTCTTGTTATAAATAAAATACATATTCTAGGATTTTTTAAAAATCACTTACCACCCTTTAAATAAGGGGATGGAAGTTTGTATGGGTTTCCCATAATAGGGGATAAAAGTTTAGGTATATAAATAGCCCACTCAATTGCTTCGAATTTTGAGTTGGACTCTATTTATATAATAAAATAAGAGCGGTGACAGGTAGCCGTAGTTACCAAAAGCAATCTAGTGGCTAGAAACGTAAGTATTTCTTAAATACACAATTATTTATTACTACTTCAGCTGACGCTCAAGAAACGCTACAGAACAAAAAAGTACAAAAAACTAGGGCACCTTACTAAAAGAAATGAGATCCCACCAAAAACATTCCATGTAAAATTGGCGGGAAAGACTCACATGCTCATAATCATAACGCTTTCGCTGTAAAAAAGTTATCGGATCCCAGGAAAAGCTAAGCCCCTAAGCCCTGACTTTACTAACCCTACCACCTTAGTTTCAAAAGTATGGCTTGGCCGTTGCATAGAGTACCGTAGGAAATCTTGTTTCATCCTGTCCATTTTTCATCTTGTACCAACGCACCGTCTGGCCCATATGGTATCAAAAAATTAGGTTTATGTCTTCATGATAATATTATATATAAACTTAATTCCTTACTCGAATTTGACAAAATTCACGCAGAAAATGTTTTTTTTTCTACTTATTTTCGACTGCAAGCAATAAAATAATTAAATAGCTTTGTTACTTTCTAAGAACTCAGAGAAAAGTATTATTCACATTTTTAGTTGAAATTCTAAATATATATTTGTCATAATATGAAAATAATAAAATTTAAAAGGAATAAGGCCTCTTAAATGGCAGGAAAAATATAACAGTAGATAATAAATAAGTACCTACTGACTACTATCTGTATTTCAGTCCGAAATAAATGGGTTTGCGCACACTTACCCACTGCGCACACTTGCCCCACATGACTCTACCTATGTTTGATAACACCACGATAACACATATACTATTGTAATAAGCTTGACTTATCCTAGATCATACTTTTATTTCCAATTATATTTAACCAGGTAACTAGATGAATCTTTATTCAGGTAAACATAAGGGTATAAAAACTTACTTAATATCTTATAGCGACGGATTACAGACAATTTAACACTATATATAATTTATATATAAAAAAAAGATAACATAACACTTACAAAAATTGGATACCCTCAACCAGTGGAGTCGCCCGGGGCATTGTCCCCAAAACGCTGGCCGCGTTTCCTCTTTGAATCGCCAACCCCAGCCGCTGCGCAAAGTAAGGTAACTAATTACTACCAATATCAATGTTCAAATAACAATCCCATTATTATATTCTTGTGGGAGTGGTAAATAAATTTTCAAGTTCTCCACTAGTTCTCCACTGGGTAGGTACCCAAAGGTTGTCTGGAAAAGATCGCTCTTTAGCGATAAGACCGCCTGTTGTTTACCTCTAATTGTGATTTCTTGCGTGGTATTTCTTATGTATGTTTTATGAGGTGCGCAATTAAAGAGTACTTGTACTGTATTGTATTGTACTTCTTCCTGTTTACATTTTGCTATCTGAATTACGCAAAGCAATGGTTTAGAAATATTTGTGGTAGACCTGTCTACGCTACTAAAATCCACTCGATATCAACCGTGCCCTCCTGTACTGAATTCGGAATATTCTAGGTTATAATATAACATACTTACCTACAACATTGTATGCAGTTTGGACGGTTTATGAAGCGGTTTTCCTTCCCTATAAACAATTATGTAAAATTATTTAACCATTCAGGACAAAGTTATAGTTCGGTGGACTCGTGCCGTAACCATGTTGCAGTATTGCATCTTATTAACAAGTAAGCATATTTACGTTTTTAAACATTATTGCGTAATATAAATCTGTAAATCTCAATAAAGAATAGTATTAAATGTCTTATAAGTTATAATTACATGTGTTTTGCAGTTTTATGTGGAACGACGGCGCAAGAAACGAAAAACGTTACTTCAGAGCCAAATAATCTGATCGCAGCCACGGAGGCAACGGAGTTCACTTATGAAGAAGCTAAGGCACTGGCCAAGGATAACGGTTTGAAAGATGCACCAGATGTGACTGGTGGGAAGATAAATATCACAGGAGAAGCTAATGATGTGTTGCCAACGACTGTGACACTGGAGGATACTAATGGGACTTTAGCTACAATTAAGACAACAACCACACCCGCGCCTAAAACTCCTTGCAGGTACGTGTGAACTGTATTTTGAAAAATATAAAGTACTCGTAGTTCGAATACTCGTAATAGTACATAACGTAACAAGGGTGGTAAACGAGGAATTACAAACGAGTGTCTATTAGAACGATTTTGGAATTAATGTTATTAAAACTATCGTGAGACATCTTTACTAATTATAAAAACGGTATAAACTCACGTAAAAAATTGTCAGGAACATGTCGGGCCGTTCCCGACAATTTTTTACGTGAGTTTATACCGTTTTTATAATTAGATTTTGGAATTCCTTTATAACCAGAGTCACGTACGACGTTTTTCATCACACTTTGGATGAAAAAAACAAAAGTAATAAATAGTAGTAGTAAACAGCAAAATTACTTACCACCCTAGGGCGTAATATACGACTTACCGCCCGGTTTTCTAGCATGTAAACTCTTAAAGTGTGACAAAAATTACTTACCGCTCTAGGGCGTAATTTATGACTTACCGCCCGGTTTCCAGCATTTTAAACCCTTGATTTACGAGCAAGTGTGATGAATTTTTTTTCTTGAAACATATAGAATTAGGTAGTTACCTATTGATATGATACTTTGATTATTGCTTATTGGAATTGAAAGTGTTATTTAATGTAAATAATAATTTCATAATGCGTATTTCTAATCAACTTAAATATTATTTGCATGCCTACGTGTAGGCTGAATATTAATACAAAAAAAAAACCGGCCAAGACCATTTCGGACCACGCTCAGTGTAGGGTTCCGTAGTTGCTCATCCTTGAAAATAGACTAAATTACGAGAAAGCGCTATTTTATTGATTTCCGTAACGAATATTTACAAAACTGCTGACTTCATCAAAAAGTAATTTTTGGAGACCCCTACTTGGTTACGTTCCTAATAGTTGGCTACGGAACCCTAAAAAATATTATAAGATCTGCATATAAAGCAGCAAATAAATCTTTTGAATTGAATTTGAATTTGAATTCAAGCTCTAACACGTTGACGGACACAGGACCGTTTTTAGAAATGGCCACGCCGCGACACTGACAAAACCCTTACAATACCATCCAACATTACATATTATTGTCTTTATAAAAAAACTATGAGAAATATTTGGCTGCAGACAGAGTGGTAGTTTTGCGAAGGTAAAAGTCGTCGTTGATAGGCGTGGTGACGTATCATGTGGGTCCTAATTTACGCCTCTCGATGTTGTGTCCGAGAAAAGTAGTTACTCCATGAGATTTTGTTATGATATGAAACGTGAATCTTCATTCATGGGTTTTTTTATGGTTTGTCGTATTGTCTGTAAAATACTTAATGAACGGTTATTTTATACAAAGTTACAAATAAAATGTATACTTGATGCATGATTCCGAAGTTATAATATGCACATACATCCAGTGTGGGCGTGAGAATATGCAATAAAACCTTATGATAAAGGTTAAAGTCGCTCAAAGCACCTCAAAAGGAAAAGACGCGAGCTATTCTCGGAGTTTCCTTAAGTGAATCAGAAATATGGTGATACGTAGGAGCGCCAATGTCATACAAGATAACATAGCTTAAAGAATTACCAAAATACAGTGACAAACAAAACAACCTATGGCTAGTGAGTCTTAGAAGTCATTGTATTATGATCGCGTACCGGAAAACGCAGGTCAGATAAACCATCCGCAAGGTAGACTTATGACCTGATGAAGATCAAGAGGTCGCTAGATGCGGTTAGGGTAGGCCCGGTTATGGTAACAATACTTGGTGGTGGCATATGTACTGCAGTGATCGTCTAATTTAATAATGATGATCGTGAAAAAGTTGAAAACTAAATAAACGTCAATTAAAGTTGCCCGTTTGCAGACCCTGAGGTATCAGGACATAATTTGAATATAAATCCGGAAGGCTCCGTAAATTTCTACTCTGCTGGGTTTCTGGCTTTTGAACCATTTCATCTTGTACCTTTTGGCATCAATACTCTGAGTTGGCACCCAGCGAAGATACAACCCCAGCATCTTCGGCACAAGGCCTAAAAATTTCCTTTTAGATTTAGTTTAGTTTTATTTTTAGCATTTCATTTTCTGTAAATATTTTAGCTATTCAGGAGTACGTATTGTTTTTCTAAAAAAATAGGTAATTTAAAATCTACACAACATTTTGACACATTTTATAACTGGCACTTTGTAATTAAGAGATTTTATTTGACAATTGGGTCATTTTTGTTCCAGAAATGACACGGAATGGACGTGTCAAGACTTCGGCTGTATCGCAAATCGAAGTGTTTGCGACGGTGTGATCGATTGCGAAGATGCTTCTGACGAATACCGAGAGACCTGTAAAGAACGAGGCGAAAGTAAAAAGTTAGTACTTGAATCATGTTTTAGTGTAAGGGCCTTCGCACACGCCTTTTTTAAAGAGGGCAAAAGACACACACGTAGCAGGAACTGGCCTTGCGTGCCTATGCATGCGAAGTTTTCTAAACGAGCTGACCCCTAACGTTTTAGTGTATGCTCGAGTTGAGCATGCAGCGGGGTGGGGGCATTCGTTCTAAACAAATGCTATCGAATCTATCGATCTGAGTGGACGCTGTTCACTTTATATGCCGCTTGTGCAGCACGCTTACTACCCCGCCTTAGTGTAAGGTCTCAGTGTATCCTTTAGTTGAGTAGCGGGGGCGGGGCATGCAGTGTTCAGCTTCCAGCACGATGCACGTTGTTCACTCCCTTTGCCGCTTGCCGCCACTCTATGCGCCGCCAACGCTTAACGCTCTACTCCGAGCGTCTACTCAGGCCGTCGTGACAAGTCTTTAAAAGTAAAGAATGAAGCTTAGATTGATTATTTTAATGCTTACTTTGTCTACAGCCGACAGTTGTTTGCGCTTATCCTCCACTGTTCTTCATTTTGGACCGACTTCCACAAAAAAGCATGTCCAGAAATATGCTCAAAGGAACCGGAGTTTTGCTATTATGCTCTCAATGCTGAACGTGGCGAAGAGTACGTATAACTTCATACAATATACTAGTATGCCAGGGAAATTATATGAGATAAATAGCAGCGAACTAAGGTAAAGTGCAAAATTTAACATTTGCCTCGAGGCTTTTAAAGGAAAAGAAGTTAAAATTAGACTATGAAACAGTGGGATGTTTACCTTAAATAACCTTGTCTCTTCCATGACATGAACTACGACCTAAATAGGTTTTTGCATATAAGTACATTGCTTGTTTTTTAATGGGATAGCTAATGTGATATTTATTCGCATTGTACCTACGTTTCCGTATCTTGCAAATTAAACATTACAACAATTTGAGACCTCGCTATATTCCATTCGATAAAAATTATTGGGTCATTATTGTCAGTTCAAAAAATAAAAGTCGCCCTTCCGGTGGTCAAAAGTAAAGAGGTTATGTTGCTATTACATCGGATTATAGAAAAGGGAACGTTCTTTATTCTCATACGAGTTTTATTCCCTGAAATTACAAGTAGGCCCTGGAGACCTTAAAATGTCGCATATGTCTACCAGAAAGACTCGAACCTAATTCTGACATGGACCCTATTACAACAACAAAAGTAGAGCATTCGACAGCAGTTGACCGGTTTACTTATTATTAGTTTAATATTGATTTGATGTGTTTTTTATTCATTTGGTATTCAACTTGTTACGGTTATCCCAATATAATAAAAATAAACTTAAATTAATCATAATAGCACCTACACTCAAATCCACAACACCTGATAATGTAACCTTGACTGTGGTTATAAACGGATGTTTTTATCTCATAATAGTTCCATTTTTCCTTAGACTTTTTATTTTTTTCTATATCTATATTATACATATAATATCTTATTAAAACTTTCGTGAGACATATTTAATTATTGTATTAAGCGGTTTCACGTGAGTGTAAACCGCTTAATACAATAATTACATATAATATCTTCTAGATTCAAGGTTTTGCTCGAAATTTGTTCAGCGCGACTGGAGTTTATCTAGTTCATCAACGTTCTTTGTTATTCCATCATCGTTCTCTGTATGAATGTGTGATGATCTCGAATATTTGGTTCTGGGTCTTGGATGTTTTCTTTGTATTTAAGTATACTTATTTATCTATATAAGTGTGTATATCGTTGCCTAGACCCATAATACTTTCTTTTTCAAAATGTAGCCCTTAATTTTTAAGAGTACAAAACTATTAATATCTTTCAGAGGCACATGCGAATTTCCCGAATTCCCGGAACATGGTTGGTATAACGTCAAGCCGAACACCACGAGTAATGTAGATCTGCCAGACTTTCGCCTGAAGTACAACTGTTTCGAGCCTTACGTTGTGGTGGAGCACGCCAACCTCGAGTGCATAAATGGTTCATGGGAAAATTTAAATGCGACTCGATATTGCTCAGGTACTCATCATCATCATGTATATTTCGTATATTGTCCTCTAGTACCGATAGCACAAGCTTTGCTTGGTTTGGGACTAGTTCGATTTGTGTAAGATTGTCCCTTAATATTTATATTCATAGGGTCTTGTCGGCTGGAGTAATTTCCCGCTTATTCTACACTCCGCTTTTTCATTTACTTCTTTATAATTATGATGATGAAGCATTTATTTTTTCTTATATTTGTTCCATATTATGTTTCTTCTCATTTCTTGTTCTTCCTCATTTCGTTTTCCCTTCTACTTTCCCTTCTACTTTCCCTTCTATTATCACCTTGAAGTAGTTATCGTGACATATGACATAACCTAACATTGTTCCTCTTTTATTTTCAATCATGTTCAACAAAGTTCCAAAGCTCAGGTACTACTATTACTTATTTACCTCATTGGTATAACAAAACAATAAAGATCCCAATTTCTCTACGTATTCTATTCTGTATTTCCAAGGACCCAAATGTCTCGGAAAGTTTCTACACTATTATGGTATAATTCTATTCTTAACCATCAACTTCGCTGTTCTGGTGAACCACTTGCCATTTGCTGTCGATGTCCAATGTGTGGCATGTCCAATAGATCCACAAGCTTTATTTTTATTTAAGAAAAAATGCCTGTCTCCGGCCGGGCGTCCCTACACCAAGCCATCGTTATAATACTGTAAAATAGTATTCAGCACCAAAAAACTAAAATCCATACTTAATATTATAAATGCGAAAGTGTGTCTGTCTGTCTGTTACCTCTTCACGCTTAAACCGCTGAACCAACTTAGATGAAATTTGGTATGGAGATAGTTTGAGACCCGGGAAAGGACATAGGATACTTTTCATCCCGAATAAATATAGTCTTCCCGTGGTATGAGCGGGTAACACCGCGGGGCACAGCTAGTGTGGTACATATATATCTTTAAAAAAAAAAACAAATAGATTCAGGCATTTTAAACGCCCGCTATTATGGCGGGCTTGTCGAGATGTCACAGCCTGTGACGTTACCCTCGACTATCACCATCGGTCAAATCATCGGATCAATAAAGTCACGTTTTAGCAGCTTTGAATTTCCCACATTATTTTGCACTTTTCAATAATTATTTTCACATCGACAAAGAAAAAAACATTAAGAAATATTGATAGAGATATGGTGCTGAACCAAAATAGTTTCCAAATAAAGAATACTCTCAGTTTCAAGCGCATGTTTCTTATTAATCGCATTTTCTCCAATTTCAGAGGCTTGCCCGCTAGTTAAGAGAGATAAATTCACCTACACATGCCCAATAGACAGGGACACCGACAGCAATTTGTGCGGCAAATACGTAGCCATTGGCACAACGGTGACTGTTTCCAGGATGACGGATGACAAACAAACGAATGACATCTTCGTTCTCATACAGTGTAAGGACGACAAAGATTTCAACACGACTGTGGATTGCGTTCAAGGTAATTTGAAAACCTTATATAATTACTTTTAATACAATGTATTTAAGAAAGAACACGACTTACTCAGTCTCGGTTCACATACAGTGTATGAAAAATAAAGGATTCAACATGCAAAAATTGTCAGGAACGGCCCGACATGTTTAAAACTAGTATGGAGCTCAGAGATAGCAGTCCCTGACGAAGAGCTCTATACGGGTTCGAAATACGTAGGCCGTTCCTGTCAATTTTTACGTGAGTGTAAACCGTTTAATACAATATTTAAGTAAGTACTTTTAATACAATATTCATCAGGGACTGCTACCTGTACAGGCGCACAGTAACTTTGTCACTGATTCAATCGATCGCCCACCGAAGGCGGGGGCTGCTTACATGCCTACAACTTATCCGTCCGGCACTCCAACGTCGCTCAGAAAAATCAGTGACAAAGTTACCGTGCAATGTACGGGTAGCAGACCCGCATAAAAAGCTCCATGCGAGTTCAAAACATGTTGGGCCGTTCCTGATAATTTCACATAAGTAAATGTAAACAGCTTAATGCAATATTTAAATATTATGTCTCTCGAAAGTTTTTTTTATTTATTTATTCAAATTAGTTGCACAGCATTACAGTAATTAAACTAAGACACTGTGAACTACAAAATCATACATATTAAAATAAACTTAAATCTAGTTGGATTTAGGCGACGTAACAGCGTGGCTCCGTTGCGTCGTCTGATCTGGCGCAGGATTTGGCAGATTGCCCCGGAACTGCCGAAACACAACCCCCTTCGGCCAAAAGTCTGCACTTGCGATGGTGTCCTGCAGCGGCCGCGGTACGCGCACCACAAACGAGCTGAAGTGCACGTAGTGGCGGGACTGCAGCTGGTGCACCCTCAGCGAGAAGCCAGTCTTCCGGCGAACGTACTCCACCACATCGTCAGCCACGGCAGAGTGATGCAAGCGCGACACATAGAGCGCCTTACTCGGTGTGGCAATCCGAAGACCACCAGGCAGTGCCACTCAGAGTCTTGCGGGGCACCCTACGCGCCTTGCTCTTCCTTTCCACCAGTGTGAACCCCTCATTATCCACATTGGTGCGGGAGGACTTTTCCTTATCAGGAACCCGTACTGAAGCCCGGTTAGCTACGACAGGCTGACCGGCGACGTCAGCATAAGCACGCTGGCGTGACGTCGAAACTTGAGGCGGCCGCACGCGCGGGGGGCGCGCGGGCGGTGGAGCGGCGGGTGCGGCACCTTTTACAGTGTCAGCAACACGCAAATTCACGGACTCGGCGTTTATAGTAGCGGGCCGGTCGTCGGTCTTGAAATTTGATGCCACCTGCTGAGTTGGAGCACTATTTCGCATACTGTTTACTTCGTTGCGTAACTCAGTAATAGTGACTTGGGAAGCTTCAAATTTCAAAATGATTTCAGCTAAACTTGTTTTTAGGGCCACGATTTCCTTATACAAGCAGCAAACGTCGATGCTATCCGGAACATGAGACGGCAGGATTCCCCGTCCCACACCCGTCGCCACAAACTCCGGAATCTGATCTTGGTTCTCCCTTAGGATTTTCATTATATCCGCAAGGGTCTTCTTCCCAGTTTCGTCCCCTTTCCTGTGAGGTACATATGTGCCGACGATCCCAAGGGACTGGCACAACACCTGCTTCGCTTCACAGATGTCTTCGATGGTGAAACTCGATGCCCGCGAACTGAACTGGACAGCGGTCACCGCATCCATCTTGCCTTCCAGTTGCAGCTTCTCCTTTTGCTGCAGAAAGGCGAGGAAATCGTTCACGACGGGTTGACTCTGATTGGAGGCACTCATCGCGTCGATTCGCAAGCAGCGGCCGGGCCGCGCTAATGTCGAATTAATATTTAATTATAATTACTCATCAATGCGTCTATGTCGCTCGGCGACACTTGCTTTACTTGGTCTTAATTTAAGACTAAGCAGGTACATTTGTAAAAGATTGTCTGATTAAATTACCTTTTACAGAGATTGATGATCTACAAAGCAACTTCGAAAAACCAACAATGGAAAAGATGACCTATTATGAAACCAGCTTCAATCACATCAAGAGTAACGACACCAAACATGACAGCAACTTTAATAGCTTGGTGAATGAGTTCCACACGTTTGAGGCGGACGTTAAAGCTAAACTAAACATGATGCATCGGAAGGCTGAGGAATGCGATATCGTACTAGACTTGATGTTGTTGGATCTCGAAGATAAACAAAAGGCCAAAGACAAAGAAGCATCAACCCCAAATCCAGTGTCATCAACAACCATTTCGTAAATAGGAATATAATAAGTATTTGATTAATAAACAGTTTTTACAGTAGGGTGGTTTCTAAATGATATCTCGAGTATGCATCCTTAATGAACTACTTATATTCACGTACTACGTAGCATCGCTCAAAGGGTTTTGTTTTTGTGTTGTCACGTAAATAAATTACACCCTAGCTTTCTAACTAAGGGGTTACCTATCCGGCCAAATAATACAAGAAGTTAAATTTAATCTACGATTTATTAATACTATAAAATATTTACAACCAAAATGTTTAGTCTAAGTTGTACCTTTAAATTAAGTTATATCTACAAGTTAAGTTAAGTTAAGTTGTAACATTAAGTTAAGTTTTAGTTTAAATTAAGTTTTAAGTTAAGTTAACCATAAATTCAGCTTTATTTTAATCTAAATATAGGTCTAAGTTCTTCGGTGAGCTAAGTTTTAAAATAGATTTAAGTTGAGTTAGATTCTAAGTTAGATTATATCTTTAAGTTTTAAATTAAGCTTTAATCGTAGTTAAGTAACAAGTTGAGCCTAAGAAATGTCTAGAGTGGGTCCGAAGCCTAGATTCTGGGTCATAATCCTGAGAGTTGGGTCCGTTCCTCTGAATACCCTCACGCCCCTTGTGGTGCGACTGCGTGGTAGCGGCGGGTTGGCAGCACTGCAGCGTCAGGACAAGAATGTAGATCACGCAGACCTCCTCTAGAGCCCGTTTCAAGCGCCGAAAAAAGGACGACTCCAATAGTCGTCAGACTTATATAGATGAGCCCGTACGGTGTTCCTGGAACGCGTCCAATTATAAAAATTAGGGAGGTGTCATTGTTCTGCCCTGGACTGTTGAACATCACACGCGCGCACCAAGGGGTAGGTATTTATTTACAATGAAGCAGTCGGTCGTGTATGATGGGCAGTCCAGGTACATGAGAAGCAAAGCGGTGAGGCGAGAAACACATGCCAAGCAAAAAATAAATATTTATAATTACAACATTAACGCGGACAAATCCGAAAGATAGTAGTAGTATGATGATAAGTCGATCTCCAAATATTTAATTTAATTTTAGCTATATAGCAGTGTATTTTAATTATCGTTTCTATGTAGGTCGCGAAGCAAGCTAGCAATGGCATGAGGTTCTTGCATCATTACAATGGAATTATGATACAATGACTAAGCACATAATTATATGTAATATGCGTGTAATTAAAAGCCTTTTCTTACAAATAAGTAATGATTGTATTTAATATTACAACCAAGAGAGCAAAATTGTATTTTAATATTTAAAACGTGACTAAGAAGTATTTTTACAAATTTAGAAATTAATTAGAGAAAATAAATCTATGTTTTAAATTTACAATATTGATTTATTTTAAGTAATTATTTACAAGGAAAGGCAGTATGTTGGCAGGCGAAATCAACCAGCGAAGAACCATGATTTTCTAAATGATATACATTATGATTTATTTATCTAATAATTACTAATGATCACTTTAAAAAACATAACTACACATCACATTCAGTTACAATATAGCAGGACTACGCAGAAACAAAGGAATGTTCGAGAATGTTCTCAACCAGACAAAGAACTCGCCCACTGACGTGGTTGGTAACGGTAAATCTCCTGTTTCTACGAAATAATCTATAATGTGCGCTTATTACTACAAAAGCCACTTAGTCTAAAGATAATTATGCAACACTTACCCATTTACGGGATAATACACTTAACTGAATCTAGTAAAGTTAAATATTTAATATTATTAAAAAACACGTCCGCTCGGAAGGCGGCGCTCCAAGGACAAGTCTTTATGATAAGGGACCGCAGGCAGCTCGCAGGAGTGCTCGCGGCCGAATGTGCGAGAACGGGGACGGCGCGCGCGGCAGCGCAGCAGATCGGAGTACTTCGTAAGGACTCGGCGAATGCTTATCGCTCGGGATCCGAGCGCTCAGCGCGTACGTTCATAATTTTAAGTATAAAATATCTGTTAAGATTATAATAGTTTGTCATGGAGTTTTTATTTATTTACAGCGTAATATGGTTAAGCTTAATTATTTATAATTAATTTTTAGACAGTTAAGTAGATTTTATACGTAGCATAGTAATAGTTTTATTTTAAACATACGTATAGGTACGACATTAAGTCCGCCTTTTAATCTGTAAGTTTTATCTTGTGCAAAGGAGATTAAATAACTACATATAACACAGGGCAAGGAGCGATTCCAAGGCAACAAATACATTTTAAAGTTATTACAACTATGCCATTGATGGCATAGGTGACAGTGTACAATAAAGTGTTTACATACATACATATTTACAGTACTCTTACAATTAGTTAACGTGACTGTACTCGCTACCGACAGCGTATATGATTTGTATGGAGAATAGAACAGCGCCCCTAGCGGTTATTTTGTAGAACTAAATTCTCCAAACAAATCGTTTTTGCAGTCACTAGCGAATGTAAACTCATGGAAGAACTATTATATTAATCTGTGCTCATGGTAAGGTACTATACGTCACCTAACGTGAATTCTTTAGAGATAACGTTAATGGGTGCGTAACGATGCGTATAAATTTATTTGTAATAATTTTCGTCGGTATAACGCTCAGTTGATATAATTCCCAATTAATATAATAACACTGAATATATTTACATATGCTAATTAGGTATTATTTTATATAAAGATCATTTGATCGAATAATATTTAATATACCATACATTTAGTATAATGCATATTTCTTATAATGAACATATGATTTATTGTAACGTTAATTTTATCTAATGTACAGTTAGCATAATAATAGGCTAAGGGCGGAAGGGCTGCTCTCCCTTTCACTAGATAAAATAGGCGATATCCTAACTTACCTCTTCCCTGAGGTCAGAATCATTACCTAATCTACTTTAAGGCAGGTCAGACTTGGGTTAGGTTAGGTACGACGACGAGCAAAGCGAGGAGGAGTGTTAGGTAGAACTGCGACCCTTACGAGCGAGGAAAGCGAGTGAGCGAATCACAAGAACCGAGTTTTTCCGAATCATTCGTATGGCTATAATAATAAGGAATAAATTATACCTATGAGTAAGTTAGCCACTTGTATATAAAATGAGCATTATAATATATCATGATTATAATAAATAAGCCTTATATCAAAACATTATTATAATAAATAAATAAATATATTTTGAAATTGTATTAAATGTTCATTATATAAAATGAGTTATTATATCCATTGAAAATATATTAAATGTTGTTATACTCAATGAAATTATATTATTTATTTTTATACCGATCATTACACACCCAAAATACGAAGATGACGATTTAAAAGTGTCAAGTTGGGTTAAAAAAATTACGAAGTCGTCCTGAGGGGATATTTTTTTCGTTATGGCAGGGGCGCTGCCGTGCTCCTAAATACCTAATATAAATTCCCATTACTAAAATAATTACTGTTCATATAATGTTCCTTGTTGGTTCTATCTAAATAGGTGACTAGGTAATCATTTTCATCTCTTTAATTTTTTTTAAGCAACAGAAAAATCACAGATTATTTTTCTAGGAATAATATATTCCAGCCTATAAACAAAAATTTGAGATATTTAAAAAAAGTCTTCTATTCCCCATTGAACAAAAGATAAAGGTAGCCTTCCCAAAACTTTTTTTTTATTCAATGATCTCAGTCAAGGCAAAGAGATAAACAAACCCAAACTCCGTGGGATGTGTAAAGACAACAAAGAGATGGTGTAAGAGCCCCATTATTACCAGCTGGGTTACGCAACCCCTAAATATCTAAAGATAAAATAAATTCGTTTCAAAACTAGGATAAAAATCCACAACTCGTGTTCCAGTTCGGAATAGCTATGTTTCAACCGAGATGAGGAAACTTAATAAACTGCTCAAACTATTCCTGCCGCGATGCGAAGTTTGACGCGTTTACTGCGCTTGGGAGAAAAGAGGTATATTTCAGCACTAATAAATCTGAGTCCAAAAGTACGTCTATGTACGGAATGTAAAAAAATATTTTATAAGATCAATTAAATTAAAATTAAAATAGTGACACTGTGAGCTGAAGACTTCTTGAACATGTTTTTTAGTTACTAAAAATATATTTTGTATATGTATTAAAAAAACGAAAAAGTGGATAGACAAAAAAAACATTTGTTTAATCATCGATCGCGATCATGGGCACAAAATTTCACAAAAGTCTGTTGAGAAATGCGACCTGAAGGCGAGAACAGCCGGAAACATCCGGAATTCGGGCGTATGAAAGAATTGTTGGCCAAGCTTGAACGGAAACGCTTCGTTCATTCGATGATGATGATGTATTTCTATAGCGGCTCTAACAACAAATACTAAAAATAAAATAAAATAAAATATATATAATGAAAATAATAATATTGCTTTGCTATTCCGCGATAGAATATCGTGCCAGTTAAATTTGTGCTAACCCGTTATACTTATTTGCGTATTTTTTCATGCATATATGCATTTTTCGCAAAACATTTAATAGATAGTGGCCATACTCTGCAGGAAGATCATTCTTTTACCGTTTTGCATGTTTGCGAAAAAGGATTGCGTTTAAGTGTTCTGGAACAGTTGGAAATAATTAGGTACAACAATAGGGGTGAGATTCTTAACGAACAATTGAATGTCGTTACATCACCGTTACTACGAATTTTTGCTAATCACTCTCAGTTGCATAATAGGGGTGGCCAGGTTATAAATATGGCCGACCAGTCTGGGCAGCTCATTCGGTTGTCGGACTCCAGACCGTCAACATCTCCTGATGATGCCTCGTAGAGGGGCGAAACACGTGTCGAGTAAGTTCTGTTATTTTGGTGGTGGTTTGTTATATTTATTTTTCTTATCGTGGTGGGAGGGTGGGACCATTAAATGCATATATGCATGAAAAAATACGCAAATAAGTATAACGGGTTAGCACAAATTTAACTGGCACGATATTCTATCGCGGAATAGCAAAGCAATATTATTATTTTCATTAATATGGATTTCCGCAAAGTAACGCCTGATTCAATTAATTACTTAAAATATATATATAAGGGGGATCCCATACAACAAACTTGCTCAATGCGCAAGTCGGACTCACACTTGCCCAATTTTATAATTATTGTTTTCCTATACTTTATAACAGGATTACCGTTTAGAATTAATCCACTTTAGTCCTTTATAATACTGATAAGTACGACCTCGCTCAATGCGATGAGGAAAAATCGAACCCCAGAAACGTTATCGTTCATTTACTATTTATACATGATTTAACAAGCACTCAATAAATAATTTTACAAATTGAAACTATTAAAACACATTCTAAATTATACATAACGACTTACCCCTAAGGACTATTAATAAGACGAATTTGGTGTGAAATTAAATGAAATGAAATAATTTATTCAGTAAGTAGGCCACAGGGGCACTTTTACAAATCAGATTGTGAATCTACCGGCATTTCGCAAGAGGAGACCGCTGTTGAGAAGAAAGCCGAAAGAAACTCAACAGTAAGTAATTTTTTCGTAAATAATACTTAAAACAATTATAATGATTACATTTGTGTTATAACTAATTACACTGGTACACGTAAAGGAGATGTATAGATACTCCAAATAATGTTTGATCTATGTCCAAATCAATGTTAAGTAGGAACATTAAAATAAAATTTTAACGATGAATTCATAATATTAAATATACCCAGAGATGTATAAAGTCTCTGGGTGTCACAACATGCAATAAAATATAATTACTTAATTAATTTAAAATCACAGAGATGTATACCTAAGGTCTCTAGGCGTCAACGTGAATAATTTACAATAGAAAATAATTATTAAACCTAAATTTCTTAGAGATGTATATGGTCTCTAGACGTCATAACATGCAATAAAATATTTTAAAATTATTAAATTTCCTCAGAGATGTATAAAGTCTCTGAGTGTCATACTACACTAAGCTGTTTCTTAGAGATGTATAGTCTCTAAGAGTTCAAAAGGTGTGGAAATTGTACCACTTTTACCTATTTTTATGTATCCGAGCGAGGATTGTATCGCTCGGCCAACCGAGTAGTGCCCGGTTGGCCACCGCCGCGACTGATCAGCTCTCCTGATGATGAATTGCGTACCGATTTGAAACATATCGAGTGATTTTCGGCTTCTACGACGTGAGTAAAACCGTTTTGTATTTTAAAGTCATGTTTGTCAATTATTACGAGTATCAGAGCCTTAGATATGAAGTGATGACCACACTGCTGCATTGAGGTAAGTGAGTAAAAAAATATGAAAATACGTATTAAAAGGAGAGTTCCGTTTAAACACTTATACCATCTTACTCGTAACTGGTTTGTACCTGGTATGAATGGTGCCGAATACAAATGAGGTGCAAAGTTAACACAATCTCGTTTTTTATATGGGAGCCCTAGTTTTTTATTCTGTTTTTAGTAATTGTTATTATAGCGACAACAGAAATGTCATCTGTGTAAATTTCAACTGTCTAGCTATCACGGTTCTTGAGACACAGCCTCAGGTGACAGACAGACAGACGGGCAGTAGAGTCTTTGTAATAGGGTCCCGTTTTTAACCCTTCGGTACGGAACCCTAAAAAAAAAGAGGTTTTATGCCCTTCTATTTGACAAAATCCTTAGATATGAAGTGGCGACCACACGGCTGCATTGAGGTAAGCAATAATCGCATAATGAAGCCGGGAATTGGAGCAGCAACTGTAATTGATACCAGCTCGGACATATCTCGGAGAGGGATTAACCGGCAGATGCCGTCACACCGACCGGACTTGTAATGTACCTAGACCAAAGAATAACGTAAAAAGAAACGACAGCGAAACTTGTGTGCAGTAACAAAACTCACGGCTATGTGTGCGTGTCGAAGGGCGAGCGCGGGACGCGCGAGTTGGGGAAAGGCATTCACGTGAATGCCTTGTCGAAGTATTCGGCATTACAAGGTCACCGACGCCCGAGCTACACAGATAGGCGCTGTCGTGCTTGTGTAGACTGACTAGAGACGCACCGAATACGTCACGAATACGAATATATTATATAATAGTGGCAATGGGCAGGCCATGTAGCCCGGAGAATGGACGGCCGTTGGGGCAGCAAAGTCCTAGAGTAGCGACCACATATAGGGAAGCGCAGCGTGGGTCGGCCCCCGACTAGATGGACGGATGACCTCGTGGGGGTAGCGGGGTATCAATGGATGCGGTCTGCATGGGATCGTACTTTGTGGCGAGTTATGAGGGAGGCCTAATAGGCCTATGTTCAGCAGTGGACGCCTGTGGCTAATAGATAGATAGATAGATAGACCCATTTCGGTCCAACATTCGGTCTAGCTTCCCTTACTGAACCAAAGTGGCACGCGTGCCACACACAACTTGCCAGATTTGTGGTGGACAAATAGTGAAAAGTTAAACAATCGCCTTGAAATGGTTGATTACAGATTAGGGTCTCAATTCGACCAATATCGGAGATATCTCCATTGTCTCGCCGTAACTTTTGAAGTGTCCCTGCTTGACAAGTGGTGATGTCCTTGAAGAGCGCAACTTCGCCAAGCCGGTCGCATTAAGATTGCGTCTCCTTTGTATGTGACGGCATAGATATCAGGCGCAACGACACTTGTCAGGTGATAACTATAATTTGATGCTCATGGCTAATAATTTCAAACTTTCAAATTCTCTACATTTCTCAGTTTATATTAGACTTGATATCTAATAATGAATATATATTGGTTTGTCACTAACAGAATACACCTGTGGTACAACAATTAATGAATGGTGAGGAGATAGATATAGCTAAAGTTCGGCCTGCCACCAAGGGTAGGACCAGTAGCATAGCGGGGCACAATATTGTGTTCGTAATGACGCGCCAAAATCACGTTATGATCTATACAGTCTGACGGGCGGCCATCTTAAACCTGCCCCGAACACGGCAGCCGCAGCCATTCCTTAGCGTCACTCGAGATTTAATCAGGATCGTGCTCAGGCTGGCCGAGCTTTGTTTAATGCGACGCGGCAGATTGGTCAGGTGGTTGGTTGGTTGTTTGTATAAACTGCGATCCATTGGTCGAGCGAAGCTGGAAGATAGAACAGTTCACCATGGCGCATCTTAAAACAGTTGCTATCGTGACTTCTGAAGTTTTGATGCGTAGTCAGACACCCTTGGCTTTATTTAATCATGATGGAGTCCCTCCGCGCCGCACGCCGTAATAACAGACTTTGTTCTCGATGTTTTGGGTGATTAAGTCAGGATTCAGATTTGTTCATTTGCTTGTTCTGTGATTTTATCACGCCACTATTAGCATGCTTAAATCGCAAAATGGTCTATACAGTGTGACGGGCGGCCATCTTAAACCTGCCCCGAACACGGCAGCCGCAGCCATTCCTTAGCGTCACTCGAGATTTAATCAGGATCGTGCTCAGGCTGGCCGAGCTTTGTTTAACCCCTAACTTGGCAGTGTATATTATAATGCACATTGTAAAGTAAAAAAATCTACCAGTCAGTAACGATCGATTTATATTTTCTGTTTAGTATTAAATCGAAGCATGATGTGCACACTTTCTACCAAAAAAATATTTTTGTGCTCTGGCAACAAATTTTGACCAGTAGCTCGCCAGATGACAGACCATACGCGTGCGACTATGAAGCTCAAGGTAAAAAAAAAATATATAAATTTTTAATATCGACTTGGTAAATAGAAAATCACTTTAACTTATTGCCGAATAGTTGAACTAACGATTTTAAAATAAAATTAATAGAAAAACACTAATTTTCCAAGTAAAATATTAGCATATTTTTGGGTGTATCTTTTAATGCACACTGCCAGCTTATTAGTAATTTTAATATGTGCATTTTGGGATACACTGCCAGGTTGCGGTTATTATAATTGACCGGCGATTGACGTCAGTATCACCTGATGGTAAGTGACTACGGGGTCGAAGATGTAGGTCGCTGGTTCATCAACAATATCAACAACACTACACACCATGGGAGCGAGTTCCATCCCTTATAGCGATAGTAATTAGAATATAAACTTACAACATAAGGATGAAGTCGGTTCTCTTGCCTGGATGGCCGATGGTGAAATACCGATAGTGGGATTGAATCCTGCAATTCCTACACAAAATCTCCAAAATAGATCCGATAGAAAACTGACATGCTGGTTACTTTGCGGCGATGTTTGAGGCTCTCGATGATGCCCCTAACCGGCGCAGCCGGCAGCATTACCAATGAGCTCGCGTTCTGCCGAATCCAAGGTACCCCCTTTGTGTTTTTGTTAGAGCACTTTTATTAAGCTCTATAAGTAAGTAGTATCCATGAACCGGTGTGATTTGAGAAAATTTCTTAAACATTTCTGTAAAAAAGCACTAGATTCTCTTTTGCTATGTAGCAGGCAAAGTATCCTTAAAGATACAAATCTAGTTTTGTGAACACTTGGCAATGTATCCAATAAGATACATGCTATAAATATTAAAATACGAGTCAAATATTTTTTTATATATTTTTTTAGTGTATTATTATCGCTAACGAACTAAATAAAACAAGAAAAAAAATTAAAAACGCACATTTAATTCCCTGCCAAGTATAGGGTTAATGCTCACTTCGCCTGATGGGACGCGGCAGATTGCCCAACTGCTTCATTCGACTTTAAAGTGTGTGTGCGGTCACGAATGGCAGAAAGGTTCAAAACTAAAATTTGATGCGTTTGATGAGCAACAAAGTCTTCGGACAGAAATTCATTATACATTTCATGATAAGATTAAATTTTAGATTTATTTTAGTTGTTCATATAAAGAGTAGGGTCAGTGATTTATCATTACTGTGTTCATCAATGCTGTAATAGGTCCAGCTGAGCAGCAGCGATTTAAGTTTGTTTTTAAAACGGAGTCGTTTTTTGCGTCCGTAATAGGTATAAGGCGGTAACGTGTTGTAGACGGAAAATATTATAGTCAAAATATTGAACTCGAGAGTAAAAAATTGTACAACTTATTATATTACGTAAAATTCGAGGTATAAAAAATATCGAATCTGCAACTCTTACAATAGTCCAATACGGGAAGGGTAGGTATAATAGCCCCTCAAACTAAAATAATTCGCATTGTACTGTATTTTTATAAGTCAACAAGGTTAAATTGAGTACTATTGGGTTCTAACGGATCTTGAGTGTGCGTTAGGTATAAACAAAGTTTTCGTAAGCAACGTCTGTAAATCTTAGATTATTCAAATGCATTTCTTCTGCACTAGGGCATCGCATTTTACCGTTTTAACATTTAGTTTTATTTTCTAACAGTTTTATCGAGAGATTAATATGTCAGCGCAATACGAAACGAGTGAAAAAATTATAAAGATCCGTAAGAAAATATTCATACCCATTAGTACTCAAACCCTTCGCGTATCGGGCTACAACATTCTGCCTATAAAACAGTAAAGCTGCTTCTATAAAACTCAACTAAACTAAAACATTTTGTCATTATTTATAAAACATTTTTCCATAATGTTCTATAGAAAAGTTATAATTAAATTAAACGACCATGTTTGGAGTTTACCAAGACTGACTTTATTTATTTTAATAAATCATAAATAGAATGCAACCATAGAGAAACTAGATGGCACTAGTGGTGTTTATGTTGATAACAAACCTCAACACACTCCCTTATCAAAATAACACACCAACTCTCAAATGCAAAAACAAACTTAAAAATTAACTTCGTATAAGATAATACGTCAATGCACTGCCTAATCTTGAATTTGAACCATTCCCAATTGTTCTACAAACTTATGGTGTTTATCTGAACATAAACTTTTGGTAAATATATCAGCAGGCATATTCGTAGTATTAAGGTATTTAATCTTAACAATATCTTTTTCAACCGCCATTCTGATAAAATGATACCTCACGTCGATGTGTTTGCTTCTCTTATGGAGTGAATTATTTTCAGTAAGCTTCTGAGCGCTTTGGTTATCATTGTATATCAGAACAGGTGCATCCTTTCTACATTCTAATTCACATAGCAAATTCCTGAGATAAATAGCCTCTTTACTTGCCTCACAGATAGCCATGTACTCAGCTTCAGTACTTGACAATGCTATAGTACGCTGTTTTTTACATTCATGGGATATGACACTCCCTGACATTTTAAATACAAAACCCGTAAAAGATTTCCTATCTAAAGGATTAGATGCCCAGTCTGCATCAGCAAAACCAATCAGATCTGCATTATCTTTTACATATCTCAAACCTAGATGTTTTGTACTCTGTAAATACTTTAAGATACGCTTTGCATGCTTCCAGTGAGTTTCGTTATAACTGTTATTGAACTGGCTAAGATAACAAACTGCATACGATATATCAGGGCGCGTAAGTATTGACAGATACAATAAACTTCCAATCAATTGCTGATATGGATACTGAGTTTGGCAAGTATCATTTTTCTCAAGTTTTAAATTTACCTCCATAGGTGTATTCATTTGTTTACAATTTTCCATATTAAATTTACTCATCAATTGCTCTATAAACCTAGTCTGATCTATAGTTATTACATTGTTTTCTTTTCTTACTCTCATGCCTAAACATAGCCTTATTTCCCCTAAATCCTTCAATTGAAATTTAGAACTAAGCTCTTTTTTCAGGTACTCAGTTTCTTTAGGACAATTCGAGAATACGAAAAAATCATCAACAAACAATGCTATATAGGTCCTAACTTTATCATTTTGCTTTACAAACAGACACGGTTCATACATTGATTTTTTATAACCAATTTTCTGTAAACAATCATCTACACGTTCATACCATGCCCTAGGTGATTGTTTAAGCCCATAAATTGCCCTTTTCAACTTTAAAACCTTATTAACCCTGTCTGGACAGTTGAAATTAGCTGGCAAATGCATGTAAACAGTTTCACTGAGATAACCATTCAAGAAAGCTGTAGTAACATCGAGATGAGTCATTTCTAAGTCATATTTTACACTAAGCGCAAACAACAATTTCAAGGTAGAATACCTTAAGACTGGTGAGAATGTCTGATTATAGTCTATACCTGCTTTTTGTGTAAAACCCTTTGCCACAAGTCGCGCACGATATCTCACCTTGTTATCACTGTCGAACTTTTTCCGAAAAACCCACTTGCACTGAACTACTGTGCCTTGTTCAGGTTTTTCTACCACTTCCCATGCTTCATTTTTCTTGAATGATTCCAGCTCTTCTTCCATAGCCTGACTCCACTGCTCTGATTCCGGCCCGTTCATAGCCTCATGAAATGTGACCTGATCCCCACACATGTCTGGATCTGCCTGTACACATACATTACTATAACCATACCTTTCTGGTTTTCGCCGTATCCTTTTCTCAGGTAGAGGTTGTGTCTCTGGATCTGCCTGTGTCACATTTTCTATATCAATCAGTGTGCTGTCAAAAAACTCATCAGAAGAACTTTCTGTTGTATAATCTACTTTATAGGAACTGTCATCGAAATATACTGTAGATTGTTCCGAGTCAGTACATTCAGTGGACTCACCTTGTTGTACAGGAGATGATGTTGTTGGTGGTTCCTCTTCTATTATCGCCCGTGCAATATCTGAACCAGAAGCATCTGATTGCTCACACTCTTCAACAGTTTCCTTCTTCCCCTCTACTACAACATGTCCTTCGGATTCCATTTTCGGCTCCATTATAGTTACATCCCGGCAGATGACTATCTTCCTTGTGACAGGATTGTACAGTCGATACCCTTTAGTGTTATCTGCATATCCTAGGAGAAAATGCCTAATTGCCTTCTTGTCCCATTTTTTTCTTTTTTCTTTAGGGATATGAGCCATGACTGTGCTGCCAAACATACGAATGTGTCCCACATCCGGTTTTCTTCCTGTCCAGAGCTCAAATGGTGTTTTTTGGTTTAATCCAGAAGCCAATAATCTGTTTTTCAGATATACAGCCGTATGTACCGCTTCAGCCCAAAACTTCTTCTCAAATTTGGCATCGAAGAGAAGACACCTGGCTTTCTCTACAACAGTGCGGTTAAACCTCTCGCACAAGCCATTTTGCTCAGGGGTGTATGGATTGGTACGCTGATGTATTATGCCACATTGCTTCATGTAATTCTGCATTTCTTCAGAACAAAATTCAAGACCATTGTCAGTTCTGAGGACTTTTATGCTAGTATTCATTTGTTTCTCCACCATTACTCTGAATTCCTGAAAACATTGGAATACTTCATTTTTATTCTTTAAAAAATACACAAATGTCATTCTGCTGTAGTCATCCACAAAAAGCAAGAAATACCTGTGCAAGCCAATCGATTTGGTCTCCATAGGCCCACACACATCGGCATGAACGACATCGAGTACAGCCGTGCTTCTGTTGTTGCTCAATGGAAAAGGTAATCTGGTCTGCTTTCCTTCACAGCACACAGTACAATTCAATTTACTGGCTTCTGCCTTGTCATTGTACATCAACCCTTCTACAGCACCATTCTTCATTGCATTTAAATCCTTACTGTTGATATGGCCCAATCGCCTGTGCCAATCAGTACCCGAAGCTGTAGCTGAAGCTGCCAACACACTTGCTGACTTCATGTTTAATCGATATACTCCATTCACCAACTCAGCCTTTCCAACTAGCACATTCTGCCGATTTCTGATGTAACAAGTTCCCTTCTGGAAACTAACCTTGTTCCCATTTTCGATCAACTGGCTAACAGACAGTAAGTTAGCTGTCAGATTTGGAATATATAAAACATTTTTGACAGTTATCTCATGCTCCGTATTATTCACAAGAGTCGTGATCTGCGTGTCCCCTGAACACAGAACTGGTACACTCACTTGGTTCGCAACGACAATTTCCTTCGTTGTGTGGTCGTTCGTCTTGTTAATTATTTGTTTTTCGCTTGCTACTAGATGACAACTTGCGCCAGAGTCTATAAACCAGTCTTCTTGGTTATATTTACCGCTGAAGAACATCGCACTAAACACATTCACGGTCTTTTCTTTCAATAATGGACATTTGTTTTTGAAATGACCGATTTCTTTGCAGTTATAACATTTGACGTTTTTATTTTTGACACTGACGGTTCGTGATTGCGTTTCGTTACTGGCATTGCCCACTTTGCCACTTTTCTTATGACGTTGCTGCCAACTTTTAGACAGAAATGCGCTCTCGGTGTCGTTATTCACAATTTCTGCGCTCATGTCTAGAAGTTTCGATTTTATGACATCCGATGAAATGACAATGCCCGAGTGCTCAACTGCCATGATCATTGGGGCAAATTTTTCGGGTAAACCTGCCAACAATAATGACCCGACCCACTCCTCGTTGATATCAAAGCCGGTTCTCCTCAATTTCTGCGCGGTATCCACGACTTGAGTAACATACGCCGTCATTGATTCACTGCTGTCAAGGCGAATCGAAATCAAACTCCGCAACAGGGATATTTTTCGCTGATACCCGGAGTCATCGAAAAGCGATTTTAACTTATTCCACACTGCAAACACTGTCTTCTCACTTTTTATATGGGAATACAGTGACGAATCGATAGTCATAATCAACTTCGCCTTGGCTTTTTGGACATCAATAGCAGACAAAACGGCTTTGTCATTGCCATCCACTTTTACTTCAGAATTGATTTCGATGCCTTCCAAAATCAATAAGTTCTCGGCCGCATACGCCCACTCATCGTAATTTTCACGTCCCTTGAGTTTTGGAACATTTAGGATGTAGTTAGATGCCATCACAACGCGAAAAACTATTAACTTTTTATTTAAAACGAGTCTGGGCCATAACCTTATAATTAAATTAAACGACCATGTTTGGAGTTTACCAAGACTGACTTTATTTCTTTTAATAAATCATAAATAGAATGCAACCATAGAGAAACTAGATGGCACTAGTGGTGTTTATGTTGATAACAAACCTCAACAAAAAGCGAGAAGATAAAAAACCAACCATACTACGTCAAGTATTTTTGTGCCTACTACGTATTTATACCCAGTATCTACATGAATATGATGCTCTAGGGTGCAGATTGCCGGACATTTAAATGAGAGCTAGTATTTAAATCCATACTCTATACCACAAATGAAAATGCTTCGATGGACGACAGCGTGACGAAACTGGATAGAATCAGCAATGAACACGTTAGAGGGAATAATATTATTAAAACATTCGTGAGACATACTTAACTATTTTATTAATCGGTTTACACACTCACGTGAAATTGTCAAGGAAGGCCCGACAAAAAATCAGTGAAAAAGTTGCCGCGTGGCCGTACGGGTAGCAGTTCCTGAATCCTGATAAAGAGTTAAAAGCCATACTAGTTCGAAACATGTCGGGATATTCCTGACAAGTTCACGTGAACGTAAACCGCTTAATACAATGAAACGTTAGAGAGAGGGAGCTTTAAAGTCAGATTCCTAGGCCATTTCGTACAATTCGTACCTTGTCACAGTGAACGTCGATATGAAGGCCGCTTGAAATCTCATATCATTGTCATTGTGACAAGGTTCTATGGTAGCTATACCAGAAACTTTTGGAGAGCCAGCTGCAGTGGAAAAAGTGATGCATCGAGTGACGACGCGGTTGGCTCGGTTTGTGGTGCAGCTGCTCACTGACTCGGCGGTCCTGGGTTCGAATCCCGGCCAGGGCAAATATTTGTGTGATGAACTTGAATATTTGTTGCTTTGCTTAGTTTGGGACTACCTAGGTCGATTTATGTTAGATTGACCCTTAATATTTATTTATTTAATTTAATTTTTATCATGAACAAGACCACCCATTTAAGATCGCTCTAAATATAGACATGGGAAAACAACTTCAAGGACGCCCAAAACCTACTTGGTGGAAAAACCTGGAAAAATATCAAATTTAATTATGGTTGACTTAAATGACAGAGCCTATTTGGCGTAAACATATTGAGAGGGCCGAACACAGATGAACTGGGAAGAGACACGGAAAAAGAACACGACATACATAAATATAATACAAACGCCTTACCCGATGACTTCTATTTATCTGGTCTAACTAGCAGAGAATTTGTTCAGGGATTGCTCATTCAAATAAAATAAAATAAACGTACTTACCTATATATAGTTTAAAGGTACACCCCAGACCAAAATTATGGAAACAAGCTTATATTACAAATTACAACACAAAGCTGCGATTTGCTTACGGAATAAATTACAAAATTAGAGAGTAAAAATTATAATTTACATTTACAAGTCCAGATTATGAAAATTGCCAGTTCAACATGTTGTAGAAAGGCAATAAAAAAGGCGACATGCAACCTTTTCCCGGAGTTAGGTGAGTATTTTTTTAACAATAATATTATGATGCTTTAATAAAAAACCGGTCAAGTGCAAGTCGGACTCGCGCACCGAGGGTTCCGTACAAACACTATCCATTCTTAAGTGGTTAAGTTAACTTTGCACCTGGTATGTATAGCGCCCCATACAAATGAGGTGTAAAGTTAACGCAACCAATCCCGTTTGTTGTATGGGAGCCCCCCTTAAATATTTATTTTATTTTTAGTATTTGTTGCTATAGCGGCAATAGAAATACATCATCTGTGAAAATTTCAACTGTTTAGCTATCACCGTTCTTGAGATACAGCCTGGTGACAGACACGGACGGACGGACGGACAGCGAAGTCTCAGTAATAGGGTCCCATTTTTACCCTTTGGGTACGGAACCCTAAAAATTACGATTTTTCCATACCTTTGGCCTGGGACGTATGATACCAAAGTTTAGTGTCCTGCGTTTAAATCTGCTTTATACCATCCTCAGTTCTAACGTCGTATTAGGAGCGTCGCAGCGAAACGATAAATCTGCCCTAAAGCTAGGTATTAGTTGAAATTGTCTTGTTCACGACACTACACGCCTTCCGACCTAACTGTGTTCCACTAATAACTAATTCTACGCTTTAAAAACAACCATTAAAGCACAAGTTAGCTTAAACTTGATAACACGAAAGCAAACTGTGACTCGAAATACATTAACGGATTCTAAATGTACATTAGTCTAGTTGTCTCGATGGAAAATGAAGTGAAAATAATTTATAGCGATAGTGAAGTCATTTATAAAGGAAGAGTTCACTAGTTTTGTGATGAATCGATGCAGCGGGGAGTTATGAGATATTCCTTTGAAAAGATTTACATTTTATTACTTCGATACTTTTAAGCAAACTGTACTTCTTTATTGAGTGAATAGGCATTTTTTGGGCAAGCATGCTCCGTCTTAGGCCTTATTGTCACTTAACATCAGGTGCAACCAAGGCCAAAGTCTTGAATATCGTAAATATAAAAAAAAAATTGGGCAAGTGCGAGTCCGATATATACACGATGATTTTTAATGTATAGGTACGGAACCCTTCATGCGCGAGTCGGACTCGCACTTGCCCAATTTTTTTGTTGAAGTTGAAATATTCACAGATGATGTATTTCTATTGCCGCTATAACAACAAATACTAAAAATAAAATAAAATAAATATTTAAGGGGGACTCCCATGCAATAGAAATACATCATCTGTGAAAATTTCAACTGTCTAGCTATCACCGTTGTTGAGATACAGCCTGGTGACAAACGGACGGACGGACAGCGAAGTCTCAGTAATAGGGTCCCGTTTTTACCCTTTGGGTACGGAACCCTAAAAACTGTTTAAACATCAATTTTCTATGAAAAGGGGTCTTTATTTCAGGAAAATAAATCTTTGTCAGCTCATCACGCCGAAACAGCTGTACTCGTTTTATACAATTTTAAGAAATTATTTTTAGAAATTACGTTTAAAATAAAATCGCGTATTATTTAAAAGAGTAAGTTGTGATATTAATATTACATTGTAAAGAAGACAATGTTCATTTCATGATAGATTCCTTTCATGGTTTTTTTCACAACTTTTTGTCAAATTTCTGTATTGGTCTTATCGCTAAAGGGCGATCTCTTCCAGATAAACTTTAGGTAGTTAAGTTGATGCTAAAAATCAATTAGGTGATGCAAAAGGCGAATGGGACTCATTATAAGGTACTAACAGAAACAAATAAACAAAACAACAAAGATATACAATCATAAATAGACCTTGCTTGTATGTACATTTACATAATCTCATTAAAACTTTCGTGAGACATATTTAATTATTGTGACAAAGTTGCCGCGACGGTGTACGGGTAGCAGTCTCTGATGAAGAGCTCCATGCAATTTCGAAACATGTCGGGCCGTTCCTGACAATTTCACGACAGTGAAAACAATAATGTAAGTACCTACACAGTCATCCTGTAAAGCTGTTTAATCTTAGTTATATTTTTTATTATACTTGTTCTTTACTACGAGTAAGTGTGATACATTCATAAACAGCATCTGAGTCTCACCGAACCACCAATAATTTTTCATTCCACCTACATCTGCGACCCAAATTCCAATTCCGAAGTCAGTACTTCTTTCTGCGCCTCAATACTTGAACACAAGCTATTACTCTTTACGTACAATGGTCTTCCATCCCGTTCTGTCGTGGCAAGTGAGACAAGGAGCGCGCAAGAGCATTTATTGTCGGAAAGAAATTAAAGTCTCGCCGAATCGAACAGTTTTATCTACGTGTCGATAGCGGACACAAATTATGTGCTTCCTTCGGTTTAGGGGGGCGTTCCGTTGGTGCGAATGTTGGAGCGCGTTCGTTCCGTATTCGCTACTTGCTAAATATCAGAAGTTATCCACGCTAACGTCATGCGGATCTAGCAATAATTTAATTCGTGTTAAGTAAATACATTTGTGAGTGTATGTTGTCAATATGTAAATGTTTCATTATTTTTGAATGTGCCGTTCGTCTCTCGTTTATCAGTGCAATGTGTCAACCACGCCACAACGCCAACGCCAGGAGACCATTTAAATTTTCCTTATGCTTTGTGTATTCATTCATCTTTGGATTGATTTTTGTTTTAAATTTTTCTTTGTGATGTTATCTTTATATCAATGGTTAAATGCAAAATAGCAATTGCTATTTGATTTAGTTTCTAGGATGAGTTTTTGTCATTGCTTAAAAAATTGACAGTTGTCTTTTTGTCAATCGACTAATTGCAGGTCCCATACCTACAGTTCCAATATTTGCTATCAACTGTACCTACCTAATCTCGGAGAATCAACGGATATACACTTAATAACTAAAAGGATTCACAAAAAAAAATCACGAGGTAAAAGAAAATAAAATAGTCAGAAATGTGACTCCAAATGATATAAAAAGCTAAAGTACACAAACAGTACGTGCCGTTAACGATATCCATTCAGAAAAAAAAACATTCGTCAATTCATAAAATACACGTATAAAATAAAACGTCAAGCCATTTTCCTCCTCTTATATTGACTCAAAACTCATGTTGCGCCATAATCTTCAAGTAAATAATCCCATCGAAAACAACCCTTAACCACCCTTTCTCGCAACTTCTCAACCTATTTTCAACCTTAGTGAATCTTCTTTCAGGTCTATGTATGCTTGTTAGAAGGTGCGCCACTTATGCTGGAGTAGATAAATGAATTTCTACTCATTGAGGATCAATCGAGGCGGGCGTTATCAGTGTTTTGCCGCCTTATCTCCGAAGGCGTTACATTCTACGGTCGATTTATTAGTTAGGTTACGTACTCGGCGTAGGAATGCTCGGTTTATAGCGATGTGGGTTAATGTAACTATAGCCTCAACACGGTCTTTTTCAGCCCACGCCATATTGCAACTTTTTTTATTAGCAACGACAAATTTTTGGTAACTGACGTTGAAAATCGGTAAATGTCACTGATGGAAACAAAGAGGAAACATGAATAAATATTCCGCAAATTTCAAGTAATTTTTGCATCAGCAGTCAAGTTTTTTGAATAGGATTCAGTATTTATATCGGAAGAAGAAAGAAGAATTGAGCAGCATTCCGGTAAACAACATTTTGAATGTGTTCAATGACAAATCGCTACTGGTGTTTAATAATGCAAATATATATATGACGTATGCTCATTATTGCCATATGAAGTGAGTCTGAGTGGCACTGCCGAGTCGGTTGGTTTTGGTCTTCGTATTGCCACACCGAGTAAGGCGCTCTACGTGTCGCGCTGGCATTACTCCGCCATGGCTGACGATGTGGTGGAGTACGTTAGCCGGAAGACTGGCTTCTCGCTGAGGGTGCACCAGCTGCAGTCCCGCCACTACGTGCACTTCAGCTCGTTTGTGGTGCGCGTGCCGCGGCCGCTGCAGGACACCATCGCAAGTGCAGACTTCTGGCCGAAGGGTGTTGTGCTTCGGCAGTTCCGGGGCAATCTGCCGAATCCTGCGCCAGATCAGACGACGCAACGGAGCCACGCTGTTACGTCGCCTAAATCCAACTAGATTTAAGTTTTTTTGTTTTTTGTCTGATTGGATGATTTTGTTTTGTCTGATTTTGTAGTTCTCAGTGACTTAGTTTAATTACTGTAATGCTGTGTAACTAATTTGAATAAATAAATGAAATAAAATAAAATAAAAGCTATCCACGGGCGCAACCTATAAAAAACAGTGGTGTACGATTGTATGCTTTAATAGGCTGTGACTAATTACTGGTCGTCTACGCTCTTTTAGAATGAAGAACTTCTGAAATTAAATTTTTACCTTATCAAAAATTGAAATATTATCGACAATGTGAAAATGTTGTAATATTGAATTTTTGTCAAACCTGTGGTCGAATTTCGAACCCATACAAACAATCATAAAATAACATCTAAACATCCAAATATACAGGCATACGAAATAACTTTTGGCCAAACTGAAACATAGGTGCTTCACTCGCTCGATCAATTAGTTAAAAAAACACTGATATCGGCATCGTCGCAACTCCTCCCATTAATCTATTTAAGACATTATTGCCGCGAAGATAAGACAGGAGTCGCTTAACAATGGTGCATAGAGTAATTTACTAAGTAGGTAACATAAGGCAAACTGAAGCCCGTACCTTTTTAAGCCTTATTTCATTGTGACATGAGCGAAAACGGTACGTGTTTCAATTCGCTTGACTGTACAGAGTCATGCTAGCTTTTAATTACGTTCTATGTTCGGGCCGCGGCATAATTAGAGAGACGATTTAACAACATTTCTTGTCGTGTACTGTCGAGCCATTGAACCACCTATCGATGAACAAAAGGTCGTAAATGACATTATTTTTCATGTGAGATACGTCTTTTGTGCAGAGAATGTGTGTGGGATAAGAGAAACGGCCGTATGTAAACAAAGTCACATAATAATTACAGAAGGTTTATTCTTTTGATTTTAGCAAAAGCCGCCTGCGCTATATTTTATTGGTTGTGTGTGTGAAACGCGCTGTTATTGGTCGTGGGATGTGGCCGCGCTACTGACCGATGCGTGGTGTTGACTCCGGTTGCGCGCCGAAATACCCCAAAAAAAAGAAGGCACCATGGTCCACTGTAAGGGCCGCCACAGACGTTCGGTTTCCGTAAGGAATGACGTCAGCGAGCGAGACATCGCTCTATGACAGACAGTGACAGAGACACTTTCTGACGTTATTCCGTATGGAAACCGAACGAAAATTCTGAAAATCTGTGGCGGCCCTAAAACGATCGGTTCTTATCGTGATCGTGATAGTCACTCTTGACAAAGGATATCCCGATCCCGATCTTCTAAAAATTTTGGTGATTGTTAAATCTTTTAATTTTGTGGGAATAGGAATTGGAATTAGAAGTGCCGTATTATGCACTGGTAATGTTAGGTGGTTAGGTATGTTTCGCATCAACTGAATATACAACTACAACTACGGTCGAAAAATATACTTACAATAAGTATCGATTCCAATTTTTATCATATTTTTTTTTAATATAGTTTAGTATAGTTGAGTTCATTTACATCTACACACTTACGAGAACAAAAATATCTGAACACGACCCTATTGTCAGAAGCGTCTAAATTAACTCGACTGTACAATAACGACGGCTATAATAATATTGCCTTGTTATTAAAGTAAGTTCTTTACCACTTCAAATTGACAAAAAACATAATAACAATGACAAACACACACACAAATCACTTAAAAACAATAGACGTGTACATAGGCAAACTTATTACGTAAAGGACTTCTTGCAATCTACCTTTGAGCAAATGAGAGAGAATTCAAAGTCAAAGTAATCTTTCAAGAAGAAAAGGCGAATCAAAAATCATGTAAATACTTTTATTATACTTATGTACGTATGTTAATACTTTACTGTACATAAAATTCAATAAGATAGACGTAATAACAATAACATTAGACACGTACAAAGGCAAACTTATCCCTATAAGGGATTTAACGAGGCATGATCGTAAAACTGTATAAAACAATGACGATAAAGCAAAAATATGACTCTTTTTAAAGGTATATTGTAATTAATTTAACCAAATTACCCTTTAAATGTTTCAAATAGAAGCGAAGCCAACAAATTGCGTCAGGGCCACCATTACCGCTAATTCTATCATTTTCTTCAAAGTAATTAAACTCTGGCCCTAAATCAAATTATGAGTGCGGGCGGCGCGGAGATTACAGTTATTATCAAAGTGACGTTTAGTACAGGGCTAGGGAATATTAAGGAACCCGGTTAAGGGACTTAGGGTCCAGCACGGCAGCGTATCTATTAGAGACGGTTGGACGACTAGACGAACATACAGTTTGAATTTTTCAATAATAATTTTAGTCTTAAAATCTACCTACTCGATTCTCGACGAACGCAGAAACTGGTTTTTGCAACTTATTTTCGACTGCACGCAATGAAAGCATGAAATAGCTGTTACTATCTATGTAGAACTCAGGGAAAAGTATTATTTATATCAAAAAGTTGGTTGAAAAATGAAAATATATCTGTCAAAATATAAAAAATTGAAATAAGAGGATTAAGGCCTCCTAAAAAATGTGACGTTAATTAACCCACATTAAACAATGATTTCCAAAAACATAATTCTGTGTTCGAAATAAAATATAATATATATATATATATTTAAATTTCATACTTTCCCCATTAGATATTACTAATACATTTAATATTATTAAATTAGTACATTTTCTAACTCCTAAATAAACTACTAAAATTTCTACATCGCTAGAACATCATAACTATGCGCATACCTTGAAAATCGGAATGCACGTTGATTTATCGGGGCAGCAATAATTCCAACAAGTCCGCGCCAACCTAATTCTTGCGCTGGCAATAGTTTGCGAGGGAGGCACGCTTGAAGTTGTTACATCTGCACCTCTAGTATAACTGTGACACGCCACTCTTTCTCGCGTGTGAAATATTACCAATCTCTTTCTTTGCAGTACTTTGAGAGAGTGACGGGCGAGGCTATGTCGCGCGTCAAGAGTCGTGTAGCGTAGTTGTGCTAGGTGGGCTGCTGTGCTATGGCAAAAGACCGTATCTTTATATGGATCTCATAGTAAGATACGGCTTTTTTCAAGTTACATGGCAGCTTAGCAGCTCAAGACGACTTTATCTCAATGTTTTAAGGTGTAAATCACAAGGCAGTTAGAACAAGCCCAGCACCGAGATCATGTCTAACATCGCACCATCTTCATTATTTTTAGGGTTTTGTAGTCAAACTCCTATAGTTTCGCTATGTCCGTCTGGTCGTCGGCGGCGATCGTTGGCTTAGATTTTTTTTGTACTTTAATCTATGCGCAAGGCTCAGGAGCGTTTCAACTGCTCGTTTTCATGTGTTACGAAATAACACGCTCATCCCACGGGAAATTTGGCATAGAGATAGTTTAAGATCCGAGGAAGGACATAGGATAGTTTTCATCCTGGAAATCCTGGAAATTATACCTAAAAAGATTGAAAAGTGAGTGAACATTTCTGTTGGGGTGCGGTGGTGACCCTGTAGGAAATGTAATTATTAGACCAAAAGCACATTTGCTTAGGCGCATTTAATAATCCCTTTTATCAAGTTCCACGCGTACGTAGTCGCGGGCAAAAGCTAGTAACCTTATACTTTTAATATTACATTGATGAATTTCTCTAACCTATCCCGCCTATATGGCTATCCAGCCAACTATTTGGGCAGGGGTTCAATCCCGGGGGTCACACATTTGTATGCGGCCACCGTATGGGTTTGACCGATTGATTTATTGACGCTGTTTCTAGTTTTTAGTTTGGGAAAAAATTATACCGACCTTTTGTGTATTTCTATTGATAGAATAGTAGATATACGGTAACATAGTGGTTCCGTGAGATAGACCTTTTTATATTATTAACACACAGTATCGTGAGACATGTTTAATAATTGGACGTATTTATGCAAACTGGAACCAACCCATAATAAATAAGTGTTTGTTCTCTATGTTAGAGTGAGAGGGTTCAATATTATAAATACTTTCTGTGTCGGTAAGTTCCCTTATGCATAAATACATCCAATTATAGAAACGGTTAAAAGTCACGTAAATATTGTCAGGAACGTCCCGACATGTTTCGAATTCATATGGAGATCTTGGTCAGGGGCAGCTACACGACTCACCCACATAAGAGTTCGAAACATCTCGGGTCTTTCATGACAATTTTTACGTGAGTGTAAACCGTTTTTTATAGTTATCTGTAGACCTGTGTTTCGAAATGGCTAAAATGTGTGATTCTTTACGTTTTCAATCCTCATAACTCTATTTTCTGTTTAGTTTAGTTCTCTCCGCTACCCAACGGTTGTCTGGAAGAGCTTTAGCGATAAGACCGTTTAGAATATAGTTCTTGTTGTTGTGCAATAAAGTATTTTTGTATTGTATAGTATAACTGCAATTTTGAAAAACTTCGAAAAACTGAATCAACCATAAAAGTCTATAATATAATTAACAAACCTTCATAAACAAACAAACTTTCATAAAATTTGGTTGAGACATGCGACCTCTATGTGAGGACTGTCGGAAAACGGTTAGGCCAAGCCGAAACGTAACGCGACGCTTGCTCGGTCGATTACGAAGCGCTACAATGTAAGTAAGTACCCCTACCCCTTCCATGAGTTAACGTGACCGTACTCGTCAGAATGATACAGTGCCCCTAGCAGAACTAAATACAATTCTCCATACAAATCGTTATGCCTTGATCACACGTACGGGGGAAACGGGCGAGACAGTAATATGTTTCTCGGCCGAGACAGTGATGTAAGCGAGTAGCTGTGTACAGTTACACATGTTTTGAAATTAGCACAGTCAGTTCTGTTCAGTTCCATTTAGACGTCCGTCCGTTGATGGATTGTAAAAAAATCGCCGAGTGGCGAGACAGAGCACGTTCAGACCGGCCGAGAGAGCGAGCGAGACAGTGCGGGGAAGCGGGAGGGTGGACACTCGGCCTAGTAGATAGAACGGGAGCCGAGCTACTGTCTCGCCGCTTCGTTCGGCCGAGCGCTCGGCCGAGCACTCGGCGCTATGTTTATACGCACCGAGTACTTGGCTGAGAGCACTGTCTCGCCCGTTTGCTCGGTAGGTGTGATCAAGGCAACGCCGCCACTAGCGAGTACTGTCACTGTAAACTCATTGTAAGTAGGAGTACAGTATTTGCTACTGATAGTTTCGTCATAATTAAGCAACCCGCTGATACTCTAGACAGCACTTAACGCCATTGACGCTTTAATTTAATTACGTCCTAATCCTATTGAGGCGGTGCATCTCAATTACCCTCTTTGCCGCTCGTTGTAGTAAAACCGTCAAAATGTTGGCTTCCCTCTGACAATGTACGTCGTATATTAAATATGATTACGATATTAAGAGAATACTGTCGTCAAGCGAGTTGCTCGACAATGAAGGAGTTTTGTACTGTAATCAATTCTAAAGACTTTCCATTGGTGTCCCCCCCCCTCATCCCCTTACGACAAAACAAATTGTTGAGAACACACCCTTTCCATTTAGTAATCAACTACCCTACCTTAATCTGACGCGCTAGAGTATGCCCGATGATCGTTTTTAGGGTTCCATATCTCAAAAGGAAAGAATGGAACACTTATAGGATCACTCAACAGTCTGTCCGTCCATCTGTCTGTCAAGACCCTTTATCTCGAGAACACATGGTTGTATCGTTATGCCGCAAATAATGTATAGTTCGATACCCTCATGGGAATCAAAATGTGTAGTATAGTTCCCGTTTACCTACAACTATGGATTTTGGCAACTAATGCGTTACTACTAGTTGCTCACAGTAATTTCATCTCGTCCTTCCTCTACCTCGGTTTCCCTCGATTTTTCTTTCTATTATATTTTTGACGAAAACGTCATGCATGCCTCCTCTATTTTACTTATATTAGTGTTAATAGTGTCATTTTCTCTCCTATCCTATTCAAGACTCGGTCAATTAATTTACCACGCTCGAGTAAACCCAATAATCCTCTTTATTGGGTTACGGCATGGTAAAAGAAAATAAGGTATGCCACTCCGAAATGACAGGCGAGATTTTCGACATTAAAAATTCCAACACTTTACTGTGATTGTTAATCGAGTTAACTTACTTTTCGCCAATCAGCCACAACAAATCGCTCGTTACGTGAAACTCCAAACTTTCCGATTCTATCCATAATTTAACAATGTTTGATTTCAATATTTGATTGAGTACCTATAATCCGATAACCTCAAAAAGTTTTAGATTTGTTAAAAAGATATTATTATTCCACCTGGGGTTGGGTGAAAAAAATATGCCGAAGTTTCGAAGGACGCTTTTAAATTTTGATTAATAGTTGTTTATTTTTTATAATGTGTTGCATGTACGTTAAGCATGTAACTATTTAATTTGTATGCCCAATGGCACCACATATTGGTACAATAATGATGTATTTAATACCTAAATTTACCTATGTTGTATAAATATTTTGATTTTGATTATGATAGGAAATAAAAGACACTATTTTTTTAGTCGACCTTAAAAGTCAAATTTTCTTACATATCGACGGTGAAGTACCATGAACTCCTAACTTACATTTTGACGATTGTGAGATTTTAATGTGGTTACGCTCGAAATTTAATTGGGCATCATTACTGAAGAGACTGGTTTGATTTAGCCTTTTAGAGTATCAATTGGATTTTAACTAGTTTTGGCAAAGGAGTTGGACATACAAAGATTAATCTTTTTTCCCAGCTACGGTAAGGAAAAGTAGAGCGATATGCGATTTAAAAAGTTACAAGTTTGTAAAAAAGATATTCCACCTGAAGCTTGAATCACGAAAAATATGCTGAAGTTTGGAAGCCACTCTCCGTAGTTATCTGTCCTAGAAACAAAATCTGAAATGTAAATTATGGCAAATTTAATTCTCTACAACATTTCCCAAGCACTGTTCTAGCTAAAATGCTCCTAAACGAAGATATAATCCACAAGTTTGTTTTTGAGTTGGAAATTTCGATTTTTTACGTTTTTTTAAATGTGCATATCTCCGTAACTATCTGTCCTAGAAACAAAATATAAAATGGAGAATGTAGTAAATTTATCTCTATATAACATTGTCAAAGCTTTCTTCTAGCTAAAATGCTCCTAAAGGAAGATATGAGCAAAAATATGAAGAACGTGCCGGTTTTTCAATATGGCGGCGGGCGCGGATGGGGGGGGGGGGGGAATTGTGCATTTTGCATTTTAAACACTGACTAACCATCCCAGACAACATATAAAAAATTCAAAACTACCGGACCGTTTGTAAGGTCAAACTCCTTTATTTACTGAATTATATAAAGCTCCTCATAAAGTGGCTTGAAAGTAAAACCTATGAAGAGATAGAGAATTTGATAAGATTAATGTGATATAACACACACGGAGAGCATAAACACACACACACACACGCACGCACGCACGCACGCACGCACGCACGCACGCACGCACGCACGCACGCACGCACGCACGCACGCACGCACGCACGCACGCACGCACGCACGCACGCACGCACGCACGCACGCACGCACGCACGCACGCACGCACGCACGCACGCACGCACGCACGCACACACACACACACACACACACACACACACACACACACACACACACACACACACACACACACACACACACACACACACACACACACACACACACACACACACGCGCGCGTGCGCTCAATTTGACAGTGAGCGTAAAATTGCATAAGTGTAATGTAATTTAAAGATTTTTTTTTTTTTAATTACTCATAAGTATTGAAACCTCATGTCACCTATGCCAATTGCTGGTGTCTCCCACCACAGGCAATTGTTTGCTTACAGGGCGGCCCCATCCCTTAGATCATGTAAGACGTGTTTTTACGCAATAAAGAATTTTGAATTTTTGAATTTATTCATATGCCTATAATTTACAAAACCAAAAAAGTAAAAAAAGGAACTTTAACTGAATTGCGAACCTCTTCCGTTTTGAAATAGTGCCTAAAATTTCCATCGGTAAAATGTTCCATTAAGTCCTCCATCGAGGTTACTTCAAACTGTTTACGCAGCCGATCATCGATCAAAAAGCTAATATAATTAAGCGAATGTTTTCAAATTAAATAAAACGCCGAGAGGTTGATTGATGGTCTGATCAGCGGCTGTTTTGGCGATGTTTTCCTTGTTTGCTAGCCAGGTTTTTTTAAACTTTTTTTCATGGTGACAAACAAGCATACGCCCTACTGATGGTAAGCAGTTACCGCCGCCATTGGACGCTTGCGACGCCATTGCCAGTAGCATACACGCGCGTTGCTGACCCTTTGAGAACCTATTTGAGCCATTTTTTCTAAAGTTGTACACCCCTTTTTTTTTTTTTTTCTTTCGATATATTGGGTATTTTCTACTCAGAATCACGATCTAATTTTACGCCTTGAAGAACCCCAAGTAGCACCCGGAAAAACCTTAAACTAATACGAGATTCCATACCACTTTTTTCACGTTCTTTTTTTGTTTGGTAGTGACCATAGTAATGCCTTTAATGCAAGTTTCAAGTAGATTCTATTACTATTTCATTAAGCAAAATAACATAGAATAACCAAAAAAAAACACGTTTGTTGTAAGGGCACCAGTGACATGTTTTTCTTTAACTATGTAATAACTGTATATGAAAGTCAAGGAAGTGGCTATGGATAGAGTTAGATAGAGACTACATATTTCATCAGCTTTGACTCTTAAATTTATGATGAATGTAACCGACGGACTATAGTTGTTTTTTTAATATATAATAAGGATAATAAATAAGAAACGAACCCACGACCTCTGCTTGACCGGTTCAATGCTCTCACCACTGAACTGGACGTCAGTTCGTTATATAAATAACTATCTGCGATCCACGGTGTTACCCTAAATTTTTTCGGGATAAAAAGTAGCCTATGTGTTAATCGAGGGTGTTAAATACCTTCATATCAAAATTCATCAAAATTGGTCCAGCCCTTTGAGCGTGAAGAAGTAACAAACATACACAAACACACTCACAAACGTTCGCCTTTATAATATTAGTGTGATAAGACATGTGGTATCTGATGGAAGGTTTCGGAATCTAGAGATAAAAGCGAGTGCTATGTTCAATTAATTAACTGTGACTGCGGATGGGCCTAGAAAGGAAACACAAAAACAAACTGCATAGAAAAAACCTTATTGTATAACACACAAACGGGTTTGTATAGTTTTACATATAAACCCTATGTTCCAACAATATCACCAAAAAGTAGTAGGTATCAACATTGATTTAGTTCAATATTTTTTTATCCAAGACACAAGCCAATTACGCGTATTATTACAGCAATAACAGTAAGTATAATTAATTAATCGCTAACAGTACCTAATAATTATACAAAAGAAACAGAAACAAAATGATATTGCAGAAACTTAACGCGAGAGGTCGAGAAAGTTGCTCAGAAATGTCAGGCTTCGAGGGTGGGTGGGCGAAATCTCATTTGGTAATTAGCCCTCCCCGCTCGAAACTGTTTCAGTTTAATCCTGCTTCCTGTGATAAGAGATGGATGATAAAAAGTACATTACATTAGCAATATTATAATGTTTTTTTGAGCATCTCTCTCACTTGTTATCTTCAAAGAGATTCCGTTTCTTTTAGATGTAAATACCTACCCTGATAATTACATAAGCTAAAATTGCATGTTTTACTAAAATATCTTAGGTATTTCGAGTTTGTTTATAGGCCACCCGAAAACTTATTAGTAACTCTTATCTAAATAACTTAATATTTATTTCGAGCAAAATTGACGCCACATTTTTAAATTGCGACACAGATGCAAAGAAATTTATTTAAAATTTAATTGCGCTCAAACTGTTGAAATTTTGACACCTGTTTTTGTCAAAAATTTATTGTGGTACAAAAATACTCATAGTAAAACAAAACTATAAAATAAAATAAAGATAAACTGATGATGAAATGGCTCCTGCGGCATAGGGCCGAAGATGCTGGCGGTGATTCCGCGCAAAAACAAAAATTAAATACATTTATAATTGAGAGCCAATGTATACAATATATTTCTACTAAGGCGTGCATCCACAAATTTTGTGCGAAAAATTATATCCAATATTATCACTATATTTTCTCAATCTCGCTCTGAGACGGTGTGGTGAAAATGTGCTCAACGCAGACATCATTTTTATATTTAACAGGCGATAAACCTATCGCAAGGGACAGAAACGAGAAAATCCGAAGGATATTTGCTTGCATATCTGAAAATAGACCATCATGTATCCACCACCGCACTGCTACGTAAGGAATTGACAACATTTCATATTTATAACAGGTGAAAATTAATATAGAGATAGAAAGGGCTTTAAGTCGTGTACCTTAAAAAAAAATCTTTGAATTTATTCTTCTGTATTTAAAGAAATATAAGAAAATACATCAAATAACTACAATCTAAGACAATACGGGCTGAATAGGGTTGTTGTCTAAACCAAAGAGCGAAAACAAATATATATTTTTTATTTGACGTTGACAGGTGACAGATGCATGTATACCGAGTTTGATTAAGTTTTTTTTAATAAGAAAACCGACTAAAGTACCCGTTCCATTAAGTTCTGGTTTCTGTGTTGCCACATTTTAAAATGAGTATTATTTATTTATTATTTTATTTATTTATTTGGTTCACCAACAATTGTTTACACTAAATACTTACAATGTAACACAATTTCTGCCATTATCTAAGTGTAACAATCACTTATAGGTAAACACCGCATGCGTTTTATTATAAAACTAGTTAAAATTATTACCTACTTAACACTAATTATACTTAAATGTAAGTTATGCTCAACTGGCCTAAGCTTTTTATTTATGAAAGGTTTTTCCTAGACATTTATGAATAGTTTTTTTAAATTGCTGCGTCGAGTCAAAGTGCACATCCGTCTCATGACAGCTATTAAGGGTTTTACAAAGCCTTGGTACAGGTGAGTTGCTGCCGAGAACAGTTCGTCTAAGAGGTGGACATAGGGGCGTGATAGGATAGCGGGGCAATCGAGATGGGGCTCTGAAAGACAATAAAGCTAATAGTTGTGGACAGTCAATTTCATTTCGTATGAGCTTGCGCAGGAACAATGCATCGGCGATATTTCTGCGCAATGCTAAGGACTCCATCCTGAAAAGCTTCAGCCTTTCCGTGTATGAGGTTAATTCTTTAGCTTTACCAGCTGAAAATGTCAGATGTCGCACAAATCGCTTCTGTACACGCTCTAAGCGTAAAGAGTGTGTAGCAAAGTGTGGACGCCACACCATACTACAATATTCTACGATACTTCTTACTAGGCTAATGTATAATAATATTTTTGTTCTACTACGATTAAATGTTTTAGCATTTCTTATAACGAACCCCAACATCCTTGATGCTCTTTTAATAATATTTTCAACGTGAGGAACAAATGTAAGTTTTTGATCAAATATTACACCCAAATCACGTATTGTGGACACCTCTTCAAGCTTATCGTTATGAATATAATATTGAGACTGAATTAAGTTATTTTTTCTAGTTATCTTTATATGTACACATTTCTTAGCATTCAATATCATTTGGTTATTATTACACCAGTCAACTAGCCTATTTAAATCACCTTGTAACAAATCGACATCACTAGCAGTATCCACAACACGAGCAAACTTCAAATCATCGGCATACATAAAGATTTTTGAGTACAAAAAACAATCTGGAATGTCATTTATAAATAGATTAAACAGAATTGGACCCAGATGGGATCCTTGTGGAACCCCTGATGTTATGATGTGTGATTGAGACTGAAAGCCATTAACAACTATATAAAATAATCTATCCGTTAAGTAAGACTCTAACCAATCCACTATTACGCCAAACCCGTATGCTGATAACTTATTTAATAAGATTTTATGACTAACTTTGTCGAAAGCCTTGCTAAAGTCTGTGTAAATTACATCCATTTGTTTACCAGAGTATGTTTTTATAAATTAATAATAAAGTAAATAATCATCTCAGAAAATAAATAAAAACAGAGATTACTTCATCTTTTTAAGCAGAATTCAGAAAAGTAATAAAATGATAGTGTTAAAAATATGAAATGTTGTCAATGAAAGATGGTTTCGGCCATATTGCATTTATTGCTATCTCGTTTTTTCTAATCGTATTACATATTTCTAGCCCTTTCACTAAATTACGTTTCTTTTTACATATTTGTTACTTCCATACAACTGTACCTTACAGCTACATACGCTTTGGTAAATCCATGCTCAGTTACGGCTCTTGATGGAAACATTTTCTCATCTGCACTACCCTGTAATCACTCTTGTCGTGCGGAGACATTCCCTTTAGTGGGTTTGCACTCCCACAAAAAGTCCGACTCACAGATAGTGAGGGCTAAACAGCCCTTATAAAGTTCAAGTCATGTTAAAAATAAGCTAAATTGAAAAATAAAAAGAAAATCCTGTCACTTATTTCAATCTTCTATCTATTTTCAATACACAAACTAGCTTGCCCCGCTACCTAGCACACCTTCAGTGAATCGCAGCCTAATTCTCCTAACGTGTGAAGAATAAGGCTACGTATTCACTAAAGCTGAAGTGTTAACCGATGTTAATAATATCAATTGAGGGATATCTGTATCCGCTTAGCAGCGCGGACATAACACAAGTCAATACATACGTAATTACAGCTATCACGCCCGCTTCAATCCCACGATTAATAAGCCCGATAGATTTACTAAATCCACCTGTCAATAGCGGTTTATTATAAAAAGTAAACCGTTGTGAAGCCGCCGACCAACAATCCAATTTCACACACCAATTCTTTCTCGGAGGGCCCAATCTTTCGAGTAATTCGTTAAAATTTCCTCCGTACCCGGGATCCGACATAAAATACAGTATAATTCTCAGTCATTATTCACAGTTTTCCCCGGATTTCGGCCGTGGGTAATGACTTTATTTGAATTGAAATTTTCCAAGAATTTGCCGGGGGATTCTTTACAGCGCTCCCGGGCACTGATATTGTGCTGCCGGGAATCCCAACTTTCTACGGAATTAGGTAATAACAGACGTCATAAATGATATTTATTTACAACTAACTTTCAGCCTCGACTTTGCCCGAAGTTAGGTGTTGTATGTTTTAGGCTGTGTTAACCAATATTTTATTCCAAGAATCACGCTTAATCATCCGAGATTAATAATTTCAATTTTAACGAAATCAAAACGTTTACTCTGTAAGTAGGCCACAAGGGCACTTTCACATGTCTGAATATGAATCTAGCGACATTTCACAAGAGGAATCCCCACATTAAGTTTGACATTACTATTCGACAGTACTTAATCGTTATTCTTGTACTTAAAGTTTGGTCAAATCCAGACTTAGTCAATTAATTGATCTATATGTGTACCAAGTTTACCAAGTACCAAGTACTTTGTAACGTAGCAAACAATGAATACTTTATATGTATCTTATAACTTGCGATTTTGTGACCTCCCGAGTATGTTTCAAATTGGTTGACATTTGTAATTTTTTACATTTTAAACCCCCATACCGACGCCATTAAAAAAATCTACGTAATGACGAAGTTGCGGGCGCCTCTTAGTTTTATTATATAAATAGAGTCCCACTCAAAATTCGAAGCAATTGAGGGGCTATGCACCGTTTTTTTATGTACCGAAAATAGGCAAGCATGCTGATGGCGTCCTCGGGAGAGTGAAGCCGCTTTACGACTGGGAGCAAACGGCGCAGAGCGAAGCGCGTGGCCATGACATCCGCGGATTGTTATTACCGAAAACGACATTTCTTTATATGGGTACAACATAGTGGCTCCACTTCGCCTGATGGCAAGCAAAAAGGGGAGCCCAAGTCGCAATGGCAACTGACAAGAAACCAACGGCGCCTTGTCAGTTGACTGCCATGCCCGAGAGATGCATCTTCAAGTTCGTTTGAAGGATATGTTGTAAGAACGAGGAATATGTGGTCGCAAAGAGTTCCACTTTTAGTTCGGCAGATGAAGGAATCGCCAAACTTCTTGGTACGCGTGGAAATATTTTCCACGGTGAAGCGACGACGTTCTATGACGGAAAGGGAAGGATGGGATAAGAGAAAATAGCTCTACAGAGCACTCGCCATAGTACAGGCGATAGAAAACGCTCACCGAACCAAAGTCGAAATAAAACAGAAACGCAAAATCCTAACCGATAATTGAATCATCAATATCATCATCATCAAAGTCCTTTGCATTTTTATCGAATGATTGCTATGCAGCGTTTTTGTGCCATTGTTTAAAAGTCCAATACGGGAGCGACAGTGACGTCCACAAGATTGACATTTCAATAGAAGGCCGATGATTGAGTTGGTGGAGGAATCCTTATCTCATTCAGGTGTATCCTATCGTGTTTAGCGGCTAAAACCTGAAGTCAGCCTAATAATTGAATATTGAGGTGAATATCCCGGTTATTTATGGCGCATTTTATTCATCAAGACAATAATAAAATCACACATCAGTATTGATGACATAATAATATCAATAACGGTAAAACGCTCAAAGATCCGCTTATAGGTTGGACTGCGGATATGACCGGCATGTCTCAAGTGAAAGGGTGTGGATTGAAGACTAAGAGCGGGTAGTTCGAAACTCATTTTAAATTCGTCTGTAACCACATCTTAACCACATTGAATATTTTCGAAATTTCGTAATTCACGAAAAAGAGCTAGGTATACAACTATCAAACCTTCTCAAAATATTAAAATTCTCACAATATCGAGAAATGGTTGTAAAATTCGTCCTATAGGCGCAGACAGCCCGAAAACTGGACATCCAAACATCCAGAATTTGGACACACCAAAGACCATCCGGAATTCGGACATAAAACTATTGGCCAAGCCAATTTTCTTCCAACAATTTTCCACCAGCTTATCAACCCCGCCATTCCCATGGCCCCACATCTTCAGCATCTAATCCTCCTTTGATTGACGTAAAAGGTCATTGAGAGGGGGTTATCAAAGGGCTTTGACAAAAGTAAACGCGTTAGCGAAATATAGTTAGCATTCGTTCCCCACTTTACGTGCTCAATACAAATTAGGGTAACCTGATTATGCCGGGCCATACGGCGGTGATTCTGTTACGAGTTACGAGAAGGATAAGCGCGACAGAAATTGGTGGAATTATGTTGAGACTTAGATAAAAACCGGATAGTAAGGAAACCAGACAAGACCAACTGAACCAGACAAGACCAACTGCTCAAGAAAGATTTGGATTCTCCCTCAATTATGAAAAAGTTTAGGATAAAGCAGCACGTGACTTTTCTATTCTAGAAGGGCAAAGTGATTTTATGACTTCGTTGTGCGTCATCAAAAGGTTCATGGTGAAATTGGTATCAAATACCTAGTTATATTATAATTGTAATAGTTTTAAGTACAATTTACGAAAAAATTACTTACTGTTGAGTTTCTTTCGGCTTTCTGCTCAACAGCGGACTCCTCTTGTGAAATACCGGTAGATTCAGATATGCGAAAGTGCCCTTGTCTTTACTTACAGAATAAACGTTTTGATTCACGGCCCGTTCGGACATCGGCCAGTAGAACGAAATTCCACCAACTTGCATGCACATGGAATTTAGCCCGACTGGCAAAGAACTAGTTTTCTTCTTACGAGCTATGATTGCCTCGGGCTTACTGCGGATAGATGTGACGCCTCACCAGCCCTGGATGGTTTTACCAAAGAGTATGAACAGCAACAGAGTAGCTATAATAATAATCTGCCCGATATCACATCATAACACCAGAATAGTATCTATACTGTATAGAAAACATTTAAAACGGGTTTCCGTCTATTTTTTCTCGCAATATTTTTGAGGAATGTTCTATTCCTCTTTTGTCACGTAAAATCATAGCCTAGAAATTTCATGTGGCAAAATGGCACCCAACGTGGGGCCGAAAAGTATTTTTATGCCCATGTTTTACACCAGAGCCCACAGGAGTTTCACCGTGGTCGGTACCCAACTATATGTGTGCCAAGTTTTTTAATTTCTTTTTGGTGGTAATTTTTAATAACAATTAACTGTCTCCGCAAAACTGTTTAATATTAGCCGGTTGTTAGTTATTATTTAATTAATTTATATTTTTGTTATCACCTTTTACACGAACGACCAATAAAATAGTAACTAACTCTTCACTTTTACATCAAGGCTTTTACAAAGATCAAAAAAATAAAAAGTGCGTGAGTTGACATAATATGATTCGAGCTTATTCCTCTCTCGCTCGCTCTTACGCGATCGATCCAGATAAGAGCCTCTCAGTTTTCACCCAAAACCGAATCCCAGTCTGCGAGCTCACGGACATGTACAGTGCGTGAGCTATCAGATCTACGATCTACTTAAGAATCTCTCAATTTCGGCGAAGCCCGAATCGCAAAACATAATACGGTCTGGCTAGCAAAAGTTCAACGAAGGGACAGTCAATTGTGTGGCAACACTTTTAATTTCGTAGTACCTTCTGTAGTGGTTTATTCTGTGCCACACGTTACATTTCCGGGGCTCACTGTCGATCGGTGCCGAAAAGCCGGCCACTCGTCGATCGCGGATCGGAGAATGCCGCCGACGCCCACAAATCACATGCCCGCATATTCAGCAAAAGGAAGGATGGATGGTTTTATCATATAGAAATCAGAGGCTCAAGTTTGCAATGCAACAGAGAGACTGAATCGCTAATACGTTTCCCGAAACGTGTTTAGCGTTAAAACGAAATTGACAACGGAGTTTCTGACCTCACGTAAATATCTATCTTTAAATGCAATGGAACAAGCTATGCTCGGAGTTTCCTTGCATGATCGAATCTGAAGTGATGAGATACGCAAGAGAACCAAGGTTTTAGATATAGCTGCTCAGACAATCGCCAAACTTGAGTGGCAGTGGGCAGGACACATTGCTTGCAGAACCGATGGTCGTTGAGGCAGAAAGGTTCTTGAGTGGCGACCGCGGACCCGAAGACGCAGACAGACGCAGAAATTAGATGAAGGCGGCGTACGACCGATCGTTGTGGAGAACTTTGGGGATGGCTTTTGCCCCGAAATGGACGATGATCTTTAAAAAAATACATATATATATCTTATCTTAAGCTCTTAGCTCTCTATCATAACTTTATTTTTACGTCTGAAATAACCAATCTAATTTTTTCTTTTAAATTACATATATAGGTATAATGTGTCCAGCAAGCCTACAATGGCTGCGTTTATCACATGATAGGTAAATAGCATAGCACCTGCACTTTCTAAATTCCCTTGCGCCGCAAGAGTGACGCAAACTCTATTATCATTTTGTCCATTGCGTTTCCAAATGTAACTTGGATTCTTGGATTTCTATAGCAGTATATTAGACGTACCTTAAGCGCAATGTCACGCTTAAATACGAAGCATCAAGTAGAAATCCAAGCTACTAACAATTAACAAAAATATACCTCCAACTCCATTGTTACATTCACATAAAACGAAAACCTGAACGCCATTTACGAGCAGGGCAGAAAGTCATCTCCAATCGCCAGTCTTTCATCTCGCCTACAAAAGAGTTGTCTTTGAGGACGTTGAATAGACTACATCCATTCACTCATTTCGTATTCGTTCAATGGAAAGAAACAATGAACGAATTGCTCCGGCGAACGGCGACAAAAGAAGGCCGGGTGTCGCGAATTTACTCTAGGATTAAGTTTGCAATTTGACTGGGAATATTTAAAGTTATGTTTAAATAGTTGAAGTGCGATATCTGAATACTGATGAACACAAGTTGAACAAGCGATGCATTCCTTTAGTTGTTCTGCGAGAGGCATGATGACAATTTTTTTCGGAATTTTCAATAATCCTGTTTTTATCATTGCGATTTTTGCCGTGTAAAGCTGCGTTGTGGAGATACTAACTGGTTGTTAAATTATGAGGATTGTGAAAAAATTTCAAATTGGCTTTCGGATTTACCTTTGAAGTCTAATATTTCAAAGTCTCTTTGATTTTTTTCTTTATTTTATAATACATTACTGTATAATTCAACATCAGTAATTTTTGCAACTTGTGAATCGATTCCTGGAACAATTATTAATGTAAAACTTTTTCTGCTTTTAAGATGTAATTTTATTATTGACGAGTTTCTAAGATAGGGTGCCCATGACGCAGGCTGCATTCCCACGCTGTATGGCTATGGAAAGCCTTTGCGCGAGAAAGCCGCCCGCGCGTGGGTGTTGCATCCCTCAGCCGCTTTACTAACTTATGGATCCCACGCGCACCCTAGCCCCACGGACCACGTACCTCGACGCCGAAAGCGATGAAGTCATCGATCAAATATTATTCTTCACAGCATTATGCTTAACACTTTTGCGGACAGTCGGGATCTTCCCAAAACTGCTCCGCACACCCGGACATTTCTCATAGTACACTCTCTAGAACTTTATGTCTGTGCATGCAATTTTCAAAATTATCTTGTGTCTGTGAACGTCTTTAAGGGGATATACCACTGCTCATTATTCCATACAAATCGAGGTTTCTTCTTCACTGTTTCCTCTTTCAAAACTTAAGCAATCTTTACAAATTATTAAGAACTGAATGGTACAGCGACACGCACAGAAATGCATGAAAATACCCAAAAATACCGATTTTTTTTTTCCTTTTCTTGGACCTTCATAAAGGCTTGGAACCGTTATAAATATATCCATACTAATAAACTGATTTTAATTACTCTTATTGAAGGTCGATTTTCTTGTGGTTTAAGACTTTAATCTCGTCGATCAGGATCAATAAATACCTACGGACCACAAGTAAGAAACCGCAAAATATTTATAGTTTAGGAAAATATAATATATTTATTTCTAATATAAGATTCGTCGCTTACAAGCCCTGCTCCATATAACATATTTAACATCGCGATACATATACAAATACAAATCATTTATTTCACATAATTTTAGGTAGGTACAATTAAGATCTTAAATAATAATATTCGTATCACTAAAATCTACCATACATGGCATGTGAAATTGAACATATAGATATATGATAGGAGTAAGTTCCAGTTTTTCAAATAGGTCAAAGTAGACTTGTTTATCTGTTTAGTAGTCAAACGAACCAAAAAGCGAGCAACATTACGTCGCTGATAGTCTAGAACGCTCTAGAACGTTCGAGAAGGTCCGCAATGAATGCGGGTCGCTAAGCTATCGGCCACGTCGGCAATCAGTTAAAAGCATACGGACTGCGGGTTAGGGCGCGTGCACACAGTCAACACTGCTGTTTGCAGCCGGATTACCGTTGCATAGCAATTTCGGCCCAAGTTACCAGTAATTACCGTAATAGAGCGCAATCCAATTGAATACTATCAAGTATTGAGTGATTGGCGCAGTTGATGGATTTGCTTAGCAGTGAGACGTGCGTATTAGAACTATTTAGCTTGTTGAAGACTTGGTATGGACGCCCGGCCGGAGGCAGGCGGTCTGTTGATCGCTTGGTTGCGTTCATTCAAATCGAATCTTCTTATCCTCCTGCAGAGAGAAAGGACATCTTTAAGGTTAATGTCCTTATTTTTTCCTCTCCCAGTTTATATTTTCTGAAGATGCTATATTGTACTGTCGCATACCTACAATACTGCTATAACATGCTTACTTGTCGCCTCCTGACCATAGTGCGAGCAGGATGGATTACTTACCACACCCTGTTAGCTTGTTAGTGCAACGAGTATTTCTCTAATGATTTCCCGGTCCCTGATGATGTCAGGATTGTGACATTTTTGACTCGAATAATGTCGTGCAAAGCGTCTGCGACATAATCATGCTCGTCAAGGTGACCGATGCAACTGACATGCCTTCCTTCACGGTGAAGCCTCTGCATCGGCTGCCTCTCGTCACGTTCGATCACGTCGACGTCACCAGACGGCTCAAGGACAAAATGTTCTTGAAAAACAGTACCAATGTCCAAAATGAAGACTAAGATCCAATTATACCATAACTCAACTGCATTCTGAGGTGATTACGTACCGTTATTTCACAATGTAGGTCAAGCTAGGCTTCTAACTCAGAAGCACGTCACGGTGTGCGGAATCTATCCGTCAGCAATGCCGCTTCCGATGTTGCAGAATTGAGATGACGACTGATATTATACAGTATACTGTAAGTAGTTATATGAATAAAATTTGCTACATATGTCATAAAACAGTGAAAAAAACAAAACACTAAAAAATGCTGCATTAGGTCGGAGCGTCGATCAAAAAATCAGTGACATGTTACCGTGCGGCTGTACTGGTAGCAGACCTGGATAAAGAGCTCCATACGAGTTCGAAACATGTCGGGCCGTTCCTGACAATGTCATGTGTGTAAACCGTTGAATACAATAATTAAATTTAATATGTCTCACGAAAGTTTTAATGAGATAATTTTATTGCAAACTGTCAAATTGACAATAAAAAAAATTGGAAATACCATGGTAAAGAAAAATAATTGACCTGCAGTTACAACACCTATTCATTACGTAAGCGAATCAATATACAGTTGATAACTCACGAAAACACCTGTAAATAAGTTTGTTTGATTGATCGAGTTTCCGCCCGTTTGTTCACGACTCGCATTGTGTTGATACGAGGGAGAAGTTACGTTTTCTGACAAAAGTTGCCAATACTGTTTATTTATTCAATGCAAGAAACGTGATTTTCACATAATCAAATAATGAATTTTCTGTAAGAAGATACGTAGAATCTTTGACTTTGTCAACTTTTATTGCATGCCGTTTGAGAAGCATAAAAATAAAGTATTATTCATTGTGCATATATATTATTCATAGCATAAGCATCATTCTTTTCCCTTATCCCATTTAGTTGGAGTCGGTGCAACATGCTATTTTCTACCTTCCTTCCCTGTCATGTGTCATATCGTCATTTAATTCCTTCTTCTCTCGCACAAATTACCCTTCTTTCCTTTGGCCTTCCTTTTTTCTATGTCCCTCTTTCATCTTCAACCCTTTTTTAATCACATGGCCATAATTAATTATCTCTACGCATCACGTGCCCATAACCAATCTTTTAATTTTATTTTGCATTAAATGTTACTATATGTTACACTAGCGGCCGCCCGCGACTTCGTCCGCGTAGATTTTTGATGATGACAAAGATATTAAAATAGGTAAGTGAATTTTATTCTTAGTTAAAATGGTCTAGACATATTACATTTCAAACAGTGGCAGACACTGATATGCAATTGTTAAAGAATTTTAGAAGATTTTCCAATTAGATTACGGGAATTGTTTGCCGGATGCTTAATTTATTCCGTCAGTTACCTGATGCTTTTAATCTTTGGCAAAAATGACTTTGCAAGATATAGAGCGACGCATGGATTTGGAGTTAGAAAATGGGGATCTTAGTTATTATGAGTGAGACGTAAAAAAAAATTTAAATATCGTAAGGCTGTTAAAACAATCTGAAACTCAGTACTGGAAATCGAGAGATGGAGGCAGTTTAATGAAGAGTATCTCTTTCAACAATAATAAATAATAAACTTTATTTCAAAACAATAATAAATAATGACCTCTTTTCATAAGAAGGCAGCACTGGTATTTGTACACGCCGGCCTGGCTAGTGGCTATTAAACGAAAAGAGTGGTGTGGCGGAGTTCCCGAGGCTGGCTAAAATGTTTCTAAATAGTCTAGCAGGTACCCCAGTTATTAAAAAGGCTAGTGTTTAAAGAAAATGCTGAAATGTGACCATTAAAAACTAAATGCACATAAGCGAATTTAATGATGCGATTACTATTTTGGTCTACAGGCTAGTAGTGTTGTTTGAAGAGTGATTCAATATATTCTGGTGCTACAGTTCTCTATATTTCTCAAGAAGCTAAATAAAGTAAGAATAAGAATAGGTATATAAAGTATAGATTATTCATGTGCTGATAGACAACTCACTAAATATAGGAACACATAAAGTTTGGAACACAATTAATAAGAGACAGCACTAAGAATTGTTGACACTATATTGTGCACTATTGTTGACAGTCAACCATAGAAAAGGGGGTGCAAGTTCGTTTTAAAAAAAGGACGTAGTCACTGGGTAGAAGACAGGAAATAAAAAAAATATAAACTGATAACCTTAGCGTAACACTTCTTTATAAACAACATTAGCGGTGTTCCCCATACAAACTTTGCACCCCTTTTTAACCCCTTAGAGGTGAAATTTTCCAAAACGCTGAAGATTAAGTAAGCTTTCTACAAAGTTTCAAGTCTCTAGTTCAAAAAATAAAGTTTCTCCCATATAAACATTGCACCCCTTTTTAACCCCCTTAGGGGTGAAATTTTCCAAAACACTGAAAGTACTTTTTGTGTTTTTGAATAAGTAATCTTTCTACAAAGTTTCAAGTCTCTAGCTCCAAAAAAAAAGTTTCCCCCATACAAACTTTGCACCCCTATTTAACCCTCTTAGGGGAAGTATTTTCAAAAATCCCTTCTTATCCCTAGCCCACGTTATAAAAGTAAACTACTGTGCATAAATCAACTCTCTAACATTAGTAGTTTCGGCTGTGCGTTGATGAGTCAGTCAGGACTTCTTCTTTTATATATATAGATTACGCCGTCGTTTTCCGAAGCGTTAAAAGGTAAACGTTAATTTTGGTGATAAAATCCAGTCATGAATGAGAAAAAACTACGTGATATGTGGATATTATTTATTATAGATAGATATTATACATGGATTTGATTACTCCCAAAATCAAACCTGGCAAGGCATATCTACGCAGTACTAGCGGGTTATACTCCCACACAAAGTCAGACACACTGGCAGTGAGGACTAAACAGCCCTGATACAGTTCAAGTCATGCTTAAAAAGAAATAAGGTAATTCACACACACTAAAAAACGTGTTTTCCCCACCAGCATTTGTAAAGTATCATTACATTACGCACATTGATATTAATTCTCAAATAATTATGAAGCACAAACCAACTTGTAACGATGTTATGAATAAACTTTTCATTACCATTTTAACCAAATGAATGCACGCTCATGCACCCAACCTTACGCAGAACCTTAGCTACTTTATAAAGAGCGTTTTAAGCGACAAAAATAGACTGCATTCCGAATGCGCTGGGCTCCATCCGAAAAGGAATTAAAAAGAACGAGACAGCTGTATAAACTTTACTGGAGTTCATTTGAAACGAATAGAGCTCCCTAAATGGAAGTAAAATAAGAAATGACGAACGTAAAAGTGCCTCAAGGGGATCTAATTTTTTATACTTTTTTATACCTCTCCGTGACTGTTAGCGCGCATTCTTGGAATTTGGTGATCTCCTGGGATGAATTTTGCCGGCCTTCGCTGGAATTTGGGAGTTGGAGGATCGATGACTCAATCAGGCTTCCGAATTTCAATAGGGTATTGATATTGATGGACAGCGGCTTTGGTTAATAAGACCGCGTTGTGATGTAACTTAGTAGGTACGCTTGTACAATGATATCATTTTCATGCAAGGAAATGCTAAATATTAAGTTTAATTAGTGATTAAGGAAATATGCATATATTAATCGTACATATGCGTTCATTATTGTCGCAATAAGATAATTGAAAATATTTTTACAAGTGTGGTTTAGGGCCTAGTTATGTATGCTTTAATTGACATGGCAAAACACTGAATCGACTTAACAAAGGAAAGATAATTTAAAAAAATATAATTTTATTCACGTGGAAGTGCAATGGAAAGAGCTATGCTCGGAGTTTCTTTGCGTGATGGAATTAGAAATGAGGATATCCGTAGAGGAACGAAAGTAACCGACGTAGATCACAGAATTGCACGGTTGAAGTGGCAATGGGTGGGCCATGTAGCCCAGATCTGCCTTGCTACGTTAAAAAGTCGTATCTTACTATGACATTCATATAAAGATACGACCTTTTACCGTAGCACGGCAGAGATAAAGTTGGCTGTTGTGGCAGCAAAGTCTTGGAGTGCAGGCGACTATAGGAAAGCGCCGTGGCCGGCCCCAGACTAGGTGGACGGTTGACCTCGTTAGGGTAGCAGGGAGTCGATGGATGCGGTCTGCACAGAATCGCACTTTGTGACGAGCTATAGGGGAGGCCTATAGCCTAGGACAAAATCGGTACAAAGCATTTGCCTTTACATAATAAGTGTGTGAAATGGTCGGTTTTAGACGGAGGGGCAGTTTTGCGAAGATAAAAGTCGCCGTCCACAGACGTGTTGCCGTATCATTTATTATCATTTCGACGACGCGGTTGGCGCAGTGGTAAAACAGCTGCGTACTGAGCTGACGGTCCTGGGTTCGAATCCCGGCAAGGGCAAATATTTGCGTGATGAACTCGAATATTTGCACCTGGATCATGGATATTATTTGCATTTAAGTACGTATTTATCTATATTTGTTTATCGTCGTCTATTTGCCCATAACATAAGCCTACTAGAAGAGCTTATTGTGGGACTAGATTGATTTGTGTGACATTGTCCGATATGTATTATTATTATTTTATCATGAGGGTCCTCATTTACATAACTCGACGTATTGTCCGTGAAACACCAGGGGGCATATGATGGTTGCGTTTGTCACGTGAGAAATAAGTGACAAAGCATCTGTCACTCACACTCACATTTTGTCAAAACGTGAAGAAGAACAGATACGTTTATTTTGCAAACCAATTACCTACATTTAACATTATAACAAACAGTTTACATTTAATTAGTGTTTTTTTTTCTTATCTATCTAGTATCGCTATAAGCTAAATGGTATCTAGGCTGCAAAAATGGAACCCACTCAGCATATGCCACAGCACTTGTGAGCACCACGACGCTGGTCTTCCGTGGATCCAGATCAGGATATGTGTAAAACAGCGTACTGTGTGTGTGTTTGTTTCAAAAATAGATATAAGAAATTACTAATAGGTGATATCCATATCCATACTATCCATACTTAATATTATAAATGCGAAAGTGTGTCTGTCTGTCTGTCTGTCTGTTACCTCTTCACGATTAAACCGCTGAATCGATTTTGATGAAATTTGGCATGGAGATAGTTTAAGATCCGAGGAAAGCCATAGGATAGTTTTCATCCTGGAAATTATCCCTAAAAATATTGAAAGGTGAGTAATGAGAAGAAGAAGAAAGTGAGAAAATTCATGATGACGTTGATGACCCTGTAGGAAATGTAATGATTAGACCAAAAGCACAATTGCTCTTACATTTGCTTAGGCACTTTTAATAACCCCTTTTATTAATTAAGGTGATTAGGTGGATATCTATCGTGTTGTACGAGGTTGCTTCCATACTTCCAAGTTCCACGCGGACGTAGTCGCGGGCAAAAGCTAGTAGATTATACATACTACAGTAGTTGGTACATATGAGAATCGAAACATTGTTATGCTTTATCACTTATTTATCGCGTGATAAGCTGCCATCATAGGCCCCCAGCACTAGAATTAAGTGACCACAATGCTGACGTTTGAGGAGTCCGAATTTTCCGACGCGTTTCAGTGCAATAAGATTGGAAGCGTGTTTCGCTGGCGGCATACCAGGCTTTACAGACTTGCTTGCAAACCGGTAGTGCTCTGTTTGACTGTAGGTGTACTTGTGTAAGGTGCTTTGATTTGAACATAAGTGAGGAACGAGGGCGCTAATTCGAATGAAAATTGAGGTTTCGCCAAATAAGCGATGTCTCAGGTATATCGCCTTTAACAGACATAAGATTCGAGCTGCATAAAGATAAATTTCTTGTGACGTTACGTTTGCGCCTCATGTCTATGGGAAGTATGGGGCCGCATATAAATGAGGCGCAAGGCTAAAACGACCGGGATGGCGAAGTGGCGATATGCCTAGGCAAATCGCCACTTCGGAGATCTCTCCGAGATATCAAAAACATATATATGGAATTAGGGCCAAGCCCTCTGCTGCAAGTTTAAACCGATTTTTCACTTTGTGACGGTTTGGTTTGATTTTTTGATTTTGATTTTTGATTTTGATCGTCACATATCCCCAACAGCAAAATTAAAAACTGGCCAAGTGCAAGTCTGACTCGCGCACCGAGGCTTCCGTACAAAGACTTATCCCATCTTAACTGGCCGGGTTAGGTTAAGTTTGCACCTGGTAAGTATGGCGCCGCATACAAAAGAGGTGCAAGATGCGTTTGTTGTATGGGAGCCCTACTTTTTTTTTAGTTATTGCCGCTATAGTGGCAACAGAAACTCATCATCTATCACGGTTTATAGATACGGCCTGGTGACACACAGACTGACAGACAGACGGACAGTCGAGTCTTACCAATAGGAATTGCACACATTGGGTACGGAACCCTAAAAACTATAACAATTTTAACTTCTCCATCGGCTAATGCATACTACTGACCTAGTCCGACAGTTGAGACCGATTCTCCCATCCTTTTAAAGTTAACGCTAATGGGAAAAACATAAATCAAACGAGTGAAAAATGTTGCTTCTTCCCCTGCCGCAGTCAACGCAAAAATAAAGCGTAAAAGAGATTTTCGCAAAGTTTACATGTTTACCGAACTTGAATGCAAGCCAAATGAGCCGTTCTGTGTCATCGTTAAGGTGAGGGCACACAGGGAGTCGGACTGTGTAGTATCAATCCAAATGGGTCAGTGGAGAAGTCAGAAACTATAAGAGATAGGGAAACCTGTTCTTCGGAACCATGTTCGTCGTTCTTCATGGCGTTTTACCAAATCACCGACCTTGCCTAGGGAAATGGCAATGAAAGAAAGAAATGCATTTATTAATGACGTGACCATAGAACATAATTACAAATAGTGACAAAAATTACAAATGAAATAAAACAATAAGTAAATATACTACTATGGCTGTGCCACGAAAAGGTCCCTCCTCAGCATGATGCTAGCCCAAGAGCCAGCTGATCTTCCAGTGGGACCATAGATGGCGCCACGGAGAGCTGCACGCGCGAGCGCCGATCGCATTTTGATGCGTTAACCTGAACGCAGACAATGCAATGCAAGAGACTACTAGCTTATTTAATTTTGACATTGCACTACTTATTCTAAAATGTAGTAACTCCAAAACTATGACACAATGTCACACAATGTAAAGGTTACTTATAAGTCTGGTGTCTAATGAAAAATACGAAGCTTGACTTTATTGACAGCTTATTTTTTTTCGCGGTTAGGTCGAAGACTACAACTCTATTTAGGCATAATTGTCGGAGCTTTCGGTTATTTTATGTATTTTCTTGTATTTCTTTACACACAGAAAAATTAATTCAAACATTTTTTTTTTTATAGCAATCGCGAGATTTGTGTCGAGAGAGGTTTGTGTCGTGTACAGTCTGGCCAAAAAGAGTAGAAATTAAAAAGTGGCGATACTGTAGCGTAGTGTCGTCCCTTTCTAATCAATCTAAGAAAACAGAGACGACACTACAGTATTGCCACTTTTTAATTTCTACTCTTTTTGGTCAGACTGTACACCCACGCGATCGCTATATTAATTAACCTGTTAGAAATATGAAATGTTGTCAATAATTAAATGTAGACCTACATTCCGTGAGCTTTTAGATTGGGATGGACGGAGAACGGAGAGGTTCTTATATGAATAGCGTAAGAGTGAACGAGACAGGTATAAAACTCGAATCACATTCTGTCAGCTCACGCTACGAAGGTAAATCAGTTACTTTTGATCCCCCTCGGACACATGCAAGTATTGGACGCTAGAAACGTTGGAATACGTTTATTTCAAGAAGAATATGAGCCAGGAGCATATTTTATTCAGTCAGTGGTCGCTCGAGGACCGTTCAACTTGTGGGAATGAATTTCCTGATATTGCACGGACCATCTGTCTAGCTCCCGGTTAATTTCACCCAAATGTCGCCCTCCCTGCGCTTCCCGTAATCTACGAGTAACTTCTAACTTATGCACCTTCGATTTTGAACAATTTCACAAGATTTTATTTGAATTTACGTCCGGGTGGAATCTTAAAGAAAGGAACCCAATTTAAGGGAAAGCAAGGAGCATGTCCATCTGGGATGTCAAATGGAAAATAAAAAGTACAGAAACATGGAAGTTACTTTACGGGCCAGAGCTCTTAAATATTGATAATATTCTGAAATCGATTAAAATTCTGAATAGTAATTTATTATAATAAACCATTTTCCGGCTCTTATAAGAATTTCGTTTTTACATGACCTGGGGGTTAAGATGGTTGCTTTTCTCATGTGATAAATAGTGACTCTGTCACTCACACTCTTTTGTCAAAATGTGACGAATGCTTTGTCACTTATTTATCGCGTGATAAAAGAAACTATCATGCCTGCAGGTCTGCGAATGACGCCATAGCCATCTAATTCGACGACTCGTTTGGCTCGGTTTGTAGACACCTGCCTACTGAGCCGGCGGTCCCGGGTTCGAATCCCGGCCAGGGCAAATATTTGTGTGATGAACTCGAATATTTGTGCTTGGGTCATGGTTGTTCTATGTATTTAAGTATATATTTATCTATATAAGTACGTATATCGTCGTCAAGTACCCATAACACAAGCCTTCTTGAGCTTAATTTGGGACTAGATCGATTTGTGTGAGGTTGTCCGATATTTATTTTATTATATTTATTAATTATGTATTATAATATCCACTCGCACTGTGCAAGCAACCTAAAAGTACGCGTTTTAAAAATCCATAATAGTTGTTAAATTGATATGTTGTGTTGCGGGCGCGGCGCTGTGGTCGCGGATAATTAAGGTTTTCACACCGATTCCATAAAAGAAGGATGTTGTTTTTATATAATAACAGTATGCCTACACTTTTCTCACACTATTTTGATTCAAGATATATCTAGACTACTAGCTGCGCCGCGCGGTTTCACCCGATCATCCCACGAGAATACTATTTTTTTTCGGGATAAAAAGTAGCCTATGTGTTAATCCAGGATGTCAGCTACCTTCATACCAAAATTTATCAATATTGGTCCAGCCGATTGAGCGTGAAGAAGTAACAAACATACACAAACACACTCACAAACATTCGCCTTTATAATATTTAGTGTGATTATGTGTTACCTACGCCTTTTCGAAAGATGTTTTGCCGACATTTATTTCGTCGAAGACGTTTTATCGCGGATACCCTTGAAATGTCGACAAACGTTTCACCGAATACTTCATTTCGTCGAATTTTCATTTCGTCGACAGATTTTTACTCGTAAGTCATAAATTTTTCAGATATTTTGTTAATTATAACCTTTAGATTAGGTTAGGTTAGGTTTGTGTTATAACATTCAAAAATATTTTATGGTTTCAGAAAAAAAATGCTTTCGATGAAATGAAAATTCGACGAAATAAATTAGCTTCGGAATTTTTGGGTGTTCCAGGAAAGGCACAGATCGTGTAAAGGTTATGTTCCCCAGGGTTGGTGCGGCTCTGAGCCTAAACGGGATGGGTTCGATGACCCCTCCCCAAGGAAATTATCGGAACTACGATTTAATCAACGAACAATACGTGGCGCGATAATGTCTGCCCCACACTTCTGGCAGAATATATTTGTTCATGTAGGTAACTCTTTACACATAGTCATAGGTCATAAACTAGATGAGGTTCGGATTATAATCTAATCCTAATTTGCGTCGAGTGCCCTAATTAATACTAAGGGAGATCTAGACTACAATTAACACGTAGCGGACTGTAAACACTATGTGTTGATAATAAATCTTAGCATACAAAAGTTGTGCGAGCGCAAAGAAAGACGCGAGGGGAAGTATTCGTCTACCGTCGCTGTCGGTTAACGGTACTCCAGGCCGCGCTCTTCATGGCGGTCCGGTTTACGTTGATGCGTCGGCGTTGTCACAACCAGGTACCTAATTTGTTACACCCGCATAATACCAGCGTCATCATCTGCTGGACAGAGGCCTCTCCCATAGCAAGCACTGAGCTCAATTGTGAGCTCTCCTTCGCCAGTTACCCGCTGTCCTACGAATGTCGTCGCCCCAGCTTGTGGCAGGGCGCCCTACACTACGCTTACCGATTCGCAATCTCCACTCCAGAACTCGTTTGTCCCAGTGGTCGCCGGCTCTACGACAGATATGACCAGCACACTGCCACTTCAGCTTGCTGATCTGCTGTGCTATGTCGGTAACTTTCGTTCTCTGTCGAATTACTTCGTTTCAGATTTGATCCCTAAGAGACACACCGAGCATAGCTCGTTCCATGGCTCGCTGAGCGACTTTGAATTGGTGTACCAGTAGAATGATGAGTGGCCACGTCTCGAATCCGTAATTCATGACAGATAGGACCAGTTTTATACCAGCGTATTACCAGTATCACTAAAAATTAAATATTTTGTTTCACCTTTAATTTGATCTTCATGATGGATATATTCGGTATATCGAATAAGGTTTTAGGACTTTTCTAAGAAAATTTGTTTGTTGTACAAATAATGAGTTTACAAACCTTGTCGTGCTCGTGTAAAGTAAGCATGTTAAGAACAAATAATTTCGTACGTTAACCCGCCATTACCCGTGTATATTACGCGGGCATAATTATATTGCCGTCGCACTCACGGCTTGCCGCTCCATGTAACAATGTAAGAAGTCAATGTACGAAACATTTCGTGCGTAGCGGTCTTACTTTAGTAAAACCGTTATAACACTTCTTATAACTGAGAGATTTACGTTCCTAAATTCTTCGTTATAAATTCAACAGTGTAAAAGGTCAATGTACGAAACTTTTCATGCTTAGCGTTCTTACTTTAGTAAATACCTTATAATACTTCTTATAACTGGGAGATTTACGTTCCTAAACTCTGAGAGTTGCCATTATTGAGTAACCATTTACATGGCAAGCTGGATACCATGCACGACCTGAACGTCCCACCTTATTCGGTGTAACCCGCAAGATAACCGCCCGGGGCATAATCCGATGTTTTAGGGGGAATCAATAGCGCACGTTCGGGGAGATAAGACCGGACCCTTGTCACGCCACTCGATATTACTTACAATATTACCTAGCCCGGTTTTATTTCACATAGGGCTTACCGCAGTCGTCGTGGAACAGTACCCCTACCATGAGTTAAGTGACAGTACTCGCTGTACTGTATCAGGGTTTAAATTTAAACTGTTTATTTCAGGAAAAAAATAAGTACTAATTACATATTTGCTTAGCTAATCTTATTATTTAAGGGTTGTTTAGCCCTCACTACCAGTAAGTTGGAGTTTGTGTGGGAGTATAACCCGCTAATGGGATTATCTCCGCGCCACAGGAGTCATTCGCTAGCGACTGCGAAGACGATTTGTATGGCGAATTGTAGCTCTACAACGTAACCGCTACGGGCGCAGTACTATTCTCCATACAAATTGTTTACGCTGTCGCTAGCGAGCAAGGCCACATTAACTGGTAAGGGTACAGTGGACTGCTCTGAAGGAAAAGTTGTTCATACTTGATATAATCGAATCGTAAGTTTCACGAATTTTAATTGACTGACGTTTTTTAGTAAAATGTCACCACAGTGCTATAATAATTTAATTGTTCAAGAGTCGGCGAATCTCCAAATTGGTCCGATAAAATGTTGGTGAAATCCGTTAGGAATCGAGGGAATTCCTTAAATATTTAATCCAGTTTTCTTCCCGTTTAAGACGTAAGTATAACGACAATTAGTCGGTTCACATAATAATGAATTTTATTCTGCAAGTTGGACATTTATTATATATTCTCTGCCTTCTCGCCGAATTATTTCTCGGCGAATATTTCATTTCACAGAAGTTTCATATAATAAAACGCTATTTTTCTCTACCGTAAACTACTTGGGATATTTTTTTATAAAAAACCTAACCTTATTTAATGATATTATTAGTTAAATTTAAAAATAATATATGACATACAGAGGAACAAAAATTATGCGAAGTGAAAATTAGGCGATATGAAACATTAGACGAAAAATTATTGCCAAAAGGCAGTTCACCTATTTGAAGAGAAGATTCCAATTTTAGTCTGACCCTTGTCCCTCGAAATACTTACATTACCTAGCCCGGTTTTATTTTACAAAGGCTTACCACAGTTGTGGCGGGACAGTGGACGCTAACTTACTGAAGCTAATGGAAAAGTTGTTCAAACTCGACTGTCGTCACAACGAGTGTGTTGACAGCAGTAAGAATTTTGAGTCCAAGTCAACATTTAAATAAAACTATTTTCAATGGTTTCATATTAATTATATTTAGAAGTATGACAATCGCTAAAACGTATTCCTAGCTGTGTAGTAAGAATATTTTTTATAGTAATATTTGCTTATTTTTGTTACCTGCGAACAATGAAATTATCTCGAACTAAACTGACTCGTCCATAATATAACTAATAAGCATTGAACTTCGCACGGTAGGAATTAAGAGAACTATGGTGCCGATTTTATAAAACTACAATGCATACTCATTCTCATTCAACTATTTCATTCCAAATTGCCTTTATGGTTATTGTGGTTAACATTCTCAAACATTAAATAACTAAAATTATAAATAAAATCAAATTTGTACAATATTACAAACTCCTAGATTTAACTGGATATCCAATTAATATAGAACCCAATTTACTCCAGGAAACATGGAAAAAGTCGCAAATATTTACGACGAAAAAAGCAATGATTAAACAAATCAGGTCTTTGTATATTCTTCTGATTTTGTCCTCGGCCGTAAAATTAGAATTGCGAATTAAATACACTTATGAGTATGAGTCTGAATTGTTTTATTATTATTAGTAATAAAATATAACCAACTACCGTACCTACTGTACCTTAACCACTGTGACGTACCCGAAGTCATATTGGGACGGCACTAGATACAAAGGAGTGAAAATCGCGGCGAAAATGTGTCGATGCTCATTCGGATACTGTCCTAATTTAAATTCAACACCTCGGGCCCAATCCTCATGCGAGGTTACTCCGAAACTAGTTTCGAGATGTGTATTGGTAAACTCACTGTTCGGGATATGGAAATTCAAAAGATTATGTTTATAAATAAACCATCACCATCACAGGCTTTACTTTCTTTTGAAATCTGAATCTAACAGCACATTTGAAGAGAAAAAACCAGACACGTGCGAGTCTGACTCACGCACCGAGGGTCCCGTACAAATACTTATCCTATCTTGACTGGCCGGGTTAAGTTTGCTTCTGGTATGTATGGCGCTGGATACAAATGAGGTGCAAAGTTAACGCAACCGATCACGTTTGGAGACCCACTTAAATATTTATTTTATTCTATTTTTTTTTTGTATTTTGATGTTATAGCGGCAACATAAATACATCATCTGTGAAAATTTCAAGTTTCAACTATTTAACGATAACGGTTCATGAGATACAGCCTGGTGACAGACGGACGGACAGCGGAGTCTTAAAAATAGGGTCTCGTTTTTTACCCTTTGGGTACGGAACCCTAAAAAGGAGACACATAGCTGCAAAATGTCTTCTGCACGTCTAGCATAACTGTGACACTCTTTATCGCGCGACAATACTACCTGTCACTTTCATTTCAATACCGTGCGAGCAGGACAAGATACCCTCCAGCTGGAGTTATTTAAGAAACTTTCGAAAAATTATGAGGTTTTTATGACGTACATTTTCACCATGACCGTATCGTCTTTGTCAGTAGGAAAGCAATAATAGAGCACAGTTGAATTGCAATAAAGCGCTTCATGCACTCTGACACGTATTGCTCGCTCGCCAGATTCATGGCTACACAGTTTGCAATGTTAAAACGGCTTGTACCGGCATTACGATTGCCGACATTATGTCAACTATTACAGACGACACATTTTCTGAAAGTATTATAGTTTCGATCCTAACCTAACTTACCCAACCTTACCTGACGTAACTCATCTGACAATTTACAAGACAATTTTATAATTATCATAGAAAAAAAACTATGAAAAAACGCGTTATATAGTTATTGGGTCAAAAACACCTTCAAACGTCACCTGGGCACCCGGGGGCCTATGATGGTTGATTTTATCACTCGATAAATAAGTGACAAAGCATCCGTCACATTTTGACAAAATGTAAGCGACAGATGCTTTGTCACTTATTTATCACTAGTGACCCGCCCCGGCTTCGCACGGGTGCAATGCTATTATGCATATATTATCGATTACCTTAGAGCACAATCGTACTAACTTTTAGGAAAGATAGTTGCAATTATGACGATAGTACACAACTCTATGTGGTTTAAATTTAATTGGCAATCAAATTTTAATTAGTACGCGCGTGACCTAAGGTATCTACATATAAACCTTCCTCTTGAACCACTCTATTAAAAAAAACACACCAAAATCCGTTGCGTAGTTTTAAAAATAACAATAATATATAAGCATGCATAGGGACAGACAGATAGCAGGAAGCGACTTTGTTGTATACTATGTAGTGATGTGATAAACGCAAGCATCATAGATATTGTTGTTTCATTGTATACTGTTATTTTTTCTAACCGAAACCGGATTGCTTCTGAAATAGCCCCATAATTTACGCGCACCATAAATCCGTCCCTTCAAAACAAAACAACACGTCACTTTATAATATAGCCGAGTTTACGGCCTCGCCAGAAAAACATGGCGGGGCCCCCGATTGTTAATTCAGTTACAATAAAACTGTTGTTCTGAACACAGAGGAATATATCCGCTTCCGGGGTACGATGTACGTCCTCCGGATGCTTCCGAAACGCTGGAATTCAAGGGGGTACCCGCAAAGTTACCTTTCAGTTAATATATTATTGTATTAAACTATGTTCTTGGGGATTAAATCGGAGACTTAGCGTGTACATGTAAACAAAGCAACTTACAATAGTTTAAGGTGTTAATTTTATTAAAACTTTCGTAAGACATATTTAATTATTGTATTGTGTGTGACGAGGTTGCCGCGGAGGTGTACGGGCAGCCGTCCCTGATGAAGAGCTCCATACGAGTTCGAAACATGTCGGGCCGTTCCTGACAATTTCACGTCAGTGTAAACCGCTTAATACAATAAAGTTTAAGGTGTTTTGTATAGAATCTTTTTATCGATTCATATTTTTTATATGGTAATACCACATTTTTATGTTTATAAATAATGACACAAAGGTAAATTAAGAAAGAAAAATTGAATGCGATCCACTACAATCCAAGCGGGATTTGAACCCGCGACCTCTGCGTTTCCGGCGCATTGCTCTTCCAACTGAGCTATTTGATCGCTACGTCAATCACACCAAATCTTTCATCCCTTAATTCTTTACGCTACTGGAGCGCCCTCTGTGTCACATATGTTTTTGAAATGCTTATGCGCATTAGCCATTACCCTAGGATTTGCGCTTTACACGCACGATCCCCAATTTAAGGTGTTGCTTATATTTACCAGTACCCTTACCATGGAGTTTACAGTGACCGTACTCGCTAGCGATTGCGTAAACGTTTTGTATGAAGAATTGTAGTTCTACAAAGTAACCGCTAGGAGCGCTGGACTATTCTCCATATAAATTGTTTACGCAGTCGCTAGCGAGAACGGTATACGGTCACATTAGGTAACTCATGGTTAGGATACAGGACTTTACAATACAATTACAAATACAAAATACTCTTTATTGCACACCTCCAACATCAAGGAATATACAACACAACATGAGATACATTCAAATAACAGGCAGAGGTAAACAACAGGCGTTCTTATCGCTAAATAGCGATCTCTTCCAGACCTTTAGGTAGCGGAGTAGTTGAAAATTAATGTTTGAAATTACTAGATGGTGCATAATAATAATAGGACTAAATGAACGATGTAATCCTTCTGTCAGTGAAAATCTACATCTGAACCGACTGGAGTGTAGCACTACCTTGAGTAAAACACTCCAGTAATTTACTTGATGATTCTTTCAAGGAAATGAAGGTTGTTAAGACAACTATGTTGTGTCGAACTTTTCTTAGGCTAACTAGCGGGGTATATAATTAACACCCATTACTATTCAATTAATCCCTTTAGTAAAAGACGATTTATTCTTAACATCAAAAAAATATGCAGTTTTAAAATCCGGCCGTAACGAACAATACGAGCCTCATTGCAATTTGCGAAAGTTTGCGTTTTAACACGATTCTACTTACCTACTTGATAGTACAAAAGAGAAATCAATGTTATTATCACAGAGCTCAAAACGATTATTTTATTGTATATACAGAACAGTTTTTAAAATATTAAAAAAACTAGCTGTGTCCCAAAGCCGAGCGGTAACCACAAGTTGCAGAATCCAGCGTCACCCGCATTAATGTTGTAACAACAATCTTTGTTTCCTGAACTTGAGTAATTAAGGAGATAATAATGCCAAACGTCTCGGCACAGAATTTAATTAGATTGCAGCGGGACAGGGTTGCCACTTCGTTTAAAACTGCAATGTCGAAATTACAAAGTAGCTTCGACCCCGTCTAGAGATGTGCTGTTCTCTAAAACCCGATTTCTATGGTAAATGTTCGAGAACGTTCTTACCCCATACAATTCGGAAAATGTTCTCGAGAAAGTCACATAGGTACTAACCTCGTCTTCAGTGGTGAATTTTATTCAGCGGTTTCAGCGTGAATAGGGAACGGAAACTCAGAGTTTAATATAATCTTTTTATAAATTCTGATTGTATTTTAAAAATGTGGTAATGTCAAATAATATATTTTTTATATTGACACAAAGGCTAATTATGAAAGAAAAATTGGGCAAGTGCGAGCCTGACTCGCGCATGAAGGGTTCCGTACCTATACATATATATATAATCTATAACAAGTTTGTTGTATGGGAGCCCCCCTTAAATATTTATTTTATTTTATTTTTAGTATTTGTTGTTATAGCGGCCATAGAAATACATCATCTGTGAGAATTTCAACTGTCTAGCTATCACCGTTCTTGAGATACAGCCTGGTGACAGACGGACGGACGGACGGACGGACAGCGAAGTCTCAGTAATAGGGTCCCGTTTTTACCCTTTGGGTACGGAACCCTAAAAAGTGAAAACATGATTCACTGCAGCGTGAACGAAACTCGAAACTGCGGCCGTTTCCGGCGTACTGTCGTGCTCTACCAACTGAGCTATCACCTCGTTATGCCAACCACGCTAAATCATTGATACCATAATTTACACTACTAAAGCGCTCTCTGTGTTGTGTTTTTTAGATGCTTAATCGCATTTGCCATACTCTAGGAAAAGCGTTTAATATAAGTAGGGATTTTATGATATAGTCTTTTCGTTATAAAGATTTTCGTGATAAAGTCGTTCATGAAAAAGTTTTCGTGAAAAAGTTTTTCGTGACTAAGTACTGACGGGAAAGAAAACACTCAGGAAATAAGTAATTCACGTAAATAAAATTAGTATATATTTATTTTTTTATTATGATATGTATAACCTCACACAAATCGATCTAGTCCCAAATTAAGCTCAAGAAGGCTTGTGTTATGGGTACTAGACGATGATATACATACTTATATAATATATAGATAAATATATACTTACTTAAACACATAGGACATCCTTGACCCGAGCACAAATATTCGAGTTCATCACACAAATATTTTTACCTTTGCCGGGATTCGAACCCAGGACCACCGGCTCAGTAGGCAGCTGCACAACCATTGCGCCGGCAAGATACACAATGAGTTGACTTGCTTATTTCCTTAGCTAGATAAAGTTAAACTTATATAATAACTCAGCGCCAAAGTTATGGCGCAAAAGAAATATCCCTTAACTAGAACAATACAGTTACTTCTAATTCAATGTCTCTAGAACTAAGGCAGGCACAAATCGAGTTACTTTATTATTATGTTTAGACAAAGTCTTAACAATTTGGCAGCCCTACCCGACACGTCCGGATCCAAGCTCGGAAATCTTCCCAAAACCCGTCCTCTGTTACACAAACAAGGACTTTAATACTGGGAGATATGGTTAGAATCTGTTTGCATATTCATAAGGCGTCTGGAGACAGGCATAGATTATATTTGGTAGATGTGACATTTGAAGTGGCACTATTTTTATAGTGGTGACGTAAGGATCAGGTGAAGGAATAGTTCCTGGCATATATTTAATTATCATAATCATATCCCGGGGTTACGGGTTACGGGTGCACGAATGATTTAACACTAGGCCCATAGTAGATGTTAAATCTTTCGTGATTCATGATATTAATAGAACTCAAAGACGAACGAAAAAAAATATTACACTGAGGGCTGTGGTAGTCTTGCATAAATATAAGTGACATTGAAACGTTGCCTTCTAACGATTCTCAAAACGCAAAACCAAAACAAATGGAATTAACTGTGTCATACCAAAACACGAAAAAACAAAACGTGACAACATGGAGAATTTATCTTTTGCCTTGTTACATAGAAATGTACTATTTCTAACGGTTCTTTCAAGACACATTTCTACGTATCACGTACACTACAGAGGTTTACGAGAAAATCCGGTGTTTATAATGATACACCACATTTAGCATTGTACACTATCTGGCGTCTCTAATCCTGGCAGTTGAAGGTATTGCGGGGATATAAAGTGCGGTCGCCCTAGGAGGCAGGTGAGACTGCGGTCACTGCCGTGCGTGCTAGCACGCAGCTTGAGCACAACATGATTGAGAGGCTGCACTAAGGATTGACGTCTCTCCGGCGACTAAATTCCAAGTCTTTTATAAATTTTTGTCCTATATATCTCCAGTATAGCTATTTTAGCGATGTGCTCCATTTACATTGACAAGACAGTTTTTCATAGTAAAATATTTCAGGTTTTTAATATACAAGGTTTTTTCGTGTCAGCTGTCACTACAAAGTTTTACGGGAAAATCCGGCGTTAATAAAGTCATTTTTCCGATTTACCACCAAATTTCGCACTACACTTCTGGCATCTCTAATCTTGGCAGTTGAAGGTATTGCGGGGATATAAAGTGCGGTCGCCCTAGGAGGCAGGTGAGACTGCGGTCACTGCCGTGCGTGCTAGCACGCTGCAGCTTGAGAGGCAGCAGGATTAAAGCCTTATAGATCAAGTATAATGCAACAAATGTAATGGTTTAAGTAACTAAATGTTGTATTGTGTGCCATTTTAGTAAGACTCGGTTACAAGGAGATGATCAATTTGCATTATTCATCATGATTTTACCAACATATACTTACTATATACAATAAATAAAAATTCCAAAAGCATGCATAGCACAAGTCGCAAGACACCAAAGTATTCAAGAGCTAAATACGGTGTTTTAACAAGATTTATCCGATTATCACCACTACAATCTACTTTAGCGATATGCTCTATATACCCTTAAGTAAGAACTTGTTGATATTAATTCAGCTCGTTGTAGAACGGAGTTCTCGTCCCAAAGTCGCCTGTACGCTTACCATGAGCTTACAAAAACCGTACTCTCTAGTGACTGCTGTAAACAATTTATATTTATTTATTTATTTAACCTTTATTGCACAATTGAAAAACAAATCGTACAAAAGGCGGACTTAATGCCATTGGGCATTCTCTACCAGTCAACCATCGGGCAAAGCAGATAAGTTGTGGGCGGTGCAACTAACTTAAATAGGTTTTAAATAAATGATATACATATATAAATAAATACTGACTAAAAAGCAAAACAGATATGCTAAGATTTCTCCATTTTACTAATGAAGAGGTCAGCCACGGATTTTTCAAAATTTACCTTGTTCAGAGCTTGCTTGATCTTGAGGGGAAGGCGGTTCCAGAGGCGGGCAACTAGGACGGTAAAAGAGTTGGACATAAAACCTGTACGGTGAGGAGGGATAGAAAGAGATAGATTGCCAGAAGAGCGAAATTGGCGGCTAAGAGTTAAACCATAACAGTGGAAGAAGTCTTTGAGGTATTCAGGAGAATTTGAGAAGAGAGTGAATTGAATTTATATAGAGAATTGTAGTTCTACAAAGTAACCGGTAGGGGCACTGTACTATTCTCCATACAAGTCATTTGAGTTGTTGCTAACGAAAAGCTACCATCACGTTAACTCATAGTAAGGGACCGCGAGCTAAGGTTGAGGCAGCGCTGGTCCAGGCCGTGCGGTTAAGTGTCCGATAGCCTCAAACGCGCAAGGGTCATATTTCCTAGATACCCATGAAAGACCCGTCGGGATTTACAGAATACACGAGACACAACGCACATCTGCACGCGATTGGCCGATTGCACTAAAAATATTAACAGACAATCGACCAGTCCGGCGGGCCGAGAAGGACGCTGCTATCTGTTAGAATGAGATAGTAATATACATCTCTCAGTCTAACAGATAGCAGCGTCCCTCTCAGTCCGTTAATACTATAAGTATGCCAAGCTATAGGTACATATGGCATCCGCCCTTAAACAGACGATCGAACGGTTGGGCGGACCGACAGGGAGGCTACTATCTGAGAGATGCATATTACTATCTCATTCTGACAGATAGCAGCGTCTCTCTCAGTCCGTTAATGCTTTAAGTATGCACACGCAAAGCAAGCTATAAATCTCACCATCCGCCGTTAAACAAACGATCGACCAGTCCGGCGGACCGAGAGAGACGCTGCTATCTGTTAGAATGAGACAGTAATATAATCGTACATCTCTTAGTCTAACAGATAGCAGCGTCTCTCTCGGTCCGGCGGACCGTTCGATTGTCCGTTATCTCCATAAGTATGAACACACAAGCCAAGCTATACATCTGCCATTAAACTTCCATCCATTGAATCGTTCTATTCAAGATCCGTGGCTCGGACTTAGCGAGTGTCGACTCTCCACGTTATTGGCCAATTATATGGCCCCCCCACAAGTTGCGGCATTAATCCAGGAACTTGGCTCCGAGGAGTGCATTACAGTTGCCCGACTCCCCCCTCCCCTAACTTAGCCGAATGGCCCGAACTTACAACTTAGATTTGTTATGATTGCTTCTATGACTTAAGTTGGGAGTCGAGGATCAGGAATGGCGGTGGGATGTGAGTTTATATGCTCGTTGTTGTAAAGTGAGCGTATTGTATAGTTTCATGTGAGTATTAGTTAGTTAGCCAGGCTAGTCGTATGCTGACCGTACAATATTTCAATCCTATCAAGGTGAAATTTAAAAAAATACTATCTCCACTCACCTTCTAAAAATCTTTTTTGATAAAGTTGCAGCTACACCTGACACACCGTAATATAAACGCAGTCAAATGTATTAAAAAAGTGACATCACGCAGCGTCAAGCTTCGGTATACCTAGTCGATCTTTAAGAGAAACACTCTACAATTTTTTCCATACTGCCCTCTTTTAGGTTAAGTTCGCACCCGATACCTAACTAAAAATCGAGGTTCATAATACAAATGGAAGATTAGTTCTCTATTACTTAACCTAGATTAAAACGAGTCTATTGTTTCTTCGTATAAGGAAAATAAAGTAATATCCAGGCCGATCAATCCAAATGCAGTTTCTATCGAATCTTAAATCGACGCCATGGTTCCTAAGAATAGATTTCCCTATCTCTTATAGTTTTCGCCTTCTACCTACTGACCCATTTGGATTGATCAATCTGTGTTCATTATGTGTACAAACTAGTAGTTCTCAAGTGTATGGGATAATATGCAGTGAATTTTCTCTTAAACAAGTAGAATAATTTCGCTCTTACAGACAGTTGGTTAATACTTCAAAGAAACAATTGAAAACACCGCTCAAATCCTTCATTTCCAGCAAAATTTGCAAATAAACGCCAACAAAAACCAATTGCCCCACAAATCAAATCAAAACTCTTGGCTCGACTATAAGCAGACTTTGAAACTGTCTTATGACACTTGGGTGATGCTGCCTGGGTCTAATTTACAGCTATCCCAGTGCCAATTCCGCTTTGGCGTGACATCAAGTGACGGCCCGTCTAGCACAACTATGATATAGTGCGACCAACTTATCTGTGGAACGGAGAAATTAGGAACTACGAATGTCATGCTGAAATTTGATACGATTGTCAGTGTCTCTGCGTTCGAGTGCTCTGCGTGTGAAGATTGTGGCGAATTAGTCGCATACATACGACTCTTGTTGCCATAGCTTCACCCATCACATTCTCACTGTACTCCATAAAATGAGCTAGATAATGTTCCTCGCGAGAGAAAGACTCCTGTGTCACAGTTGTGCTATAATCTGGTCGGTTGAAATAAACTGGGCTTCCTGGATAGGGTTGTAAATGGGAAATTAAGAAATATATGAGCCGCGTAGCGAAGGATTATTTCTGTACGGAACTTACTATGTTATAATGTAAATGGCGTGTTTATGTAGTTGGGCATTTATTATTATTAGACACGTTGCTACGCGATAAAATAAATTAATAATGGCAAAAGTGCGGACGGTCGCCCGAGATACCGATGGGGGGTGAGGTGATGAAGTACCAATGCGCTTTACAAGCAAAACATAGAGGCATTCATTACTAGCATAGAGGCATTCTATCTTCGTCCTCCGGGTAGGCAAGCACTTGTGACACCTCTGGTGTTGCAGGTGTTTATGGGCGACGGTAATCGCTTTCCATCAGGCGATACGTTTGCTCGTTTGCCCCCTATGACATAAAAAAAAAAAAAAAAAAAAAACACTGGGAGGATATCGCTTCAAACAGGGCACAATGACACCATCTCGTATCGGAGGCCAAGATCCACTTCAGGTGGCTGTGGAAATGGTAGGCAAAAGTGCGCTTAAGGCCAGATTCAACTACACTGGAATAAGACATATAAGGTATGTGGTGCAGTAACAAAATTACATAGAAACTTGACATTAATTCTAGCCGTACACTTTAATCCTTGTTGGTCAAATTAAACCGTAGCTACCTTTACAATTGAAAGTGTCCAATCTACAAACATGTCACCTTATAACCTGTAAGTACCTAGCTATGTTTAACAAAAAAAAAAACTGATTTCTACATTTTAGACTTTTATAGTTCAGGTCCGATATTATAAACTACAGAATAAAAATTACACGCCTATTTGGTAGTCAACAGTAATTTAGAATTAGTGTTGGATAGATAGTGAAATTAAATTAATGAAAAGTAATCGGCGTGATTTTTTCATTTGAAATATGCTCATTAAATTCAAAGTACCTGGGATTGCTTTATTGATAAGTTTCACCGCATCAGGCCTAAATATAGTTATTATTAGGGTTCCGTACCTCAAAAGGAAAAAACGGAACCCTTATAGGATCACTTTGTTGTCCGTCTGTCCGTCTGTCAAGACCCTTTTTCTCAGGAACGCGTGGAGGTATGAAGCTGAAATTTATATCAATTACTCAAGTCTACTGTCCCTTGAAGCTGTGAAAAAATCAAACTTCTAAGCCAACGCAATCAAAAGATACAGCCGTTTATGCCGCAAATTTTCGACACTTGCAAGGGAATCAAAACCTACAGGGTGCTTCCCGTGAACTCAGAATCTTGAAATTTGGTACGAAGCAACGTCTTATAGCATAGATAAAGGAATAATTACGAAAACCATAATTTTTTTTTTTAATACCTATACAGCCGTTTATGCCGCAAATTTTCGACACTTGCAAGGGAATCAAAACCTACAGGATGCTTCCCGTGAACTCAGAATCTTGAAATTTGGTACGAAGCAACGTCTTATAGCATAGATAAAGGAATAATTACGAAAACCATAATTTTTTTTTTTAATACCTAACTTTGCACCTAATTTATATGGGGCGCTATACATACCAGGTGCAAACTTAACTTAACCACTTAGGGATGGAAAGTGTTTGTACGGAACCCTCGGTGCGCGAGTCCGACTCGCACTTGGCCGGTTTTATTATTATGAAATTCATTTTCGTGTAACCATTTCATATTCATAGAACATCATTAACAATTTAATCGCCTTAGGTATGTACAGGTAATGATTGTTACGTGTCAAGTTCGCGAGATTTTTCGTGGTCGTTATCTTGGACTACCAGAAAATTCCAACTTCCCAGATTTCGCCGCTAAATTTGGCCCATTATATCTAAGGGACCCAGGCCGCAGGTAGCCCTAAGGTTCCTTTATTAGGCCATTCGACTAAGACTCGCCGTCGCTAAGCACGATCTTTAAACCCGACCTGAATACTGAAGGTCTAATTAACGCCATCTAACGAGCAGCGCCGTCGATAGAATGACCGCGAAGTCAAGTTTTATCTCGCATTTGCTTTGATGGGGCGTGGGGCGAATGTAAGGAGCGCATTATGGGTATGGAGCCATTGATTTCGGTGCCAAAGTTGAGGCTTTGGTCGGGCGTTGGGAATATCATTGACATCATTGGTCGATTTTCAATGGTTCGCCTGTGGACAGACGATACCTATTTGAATTATACTCGGGCATGTCTATGTAAGTACAGTACTTTTATCTCACGAGCGCGTGTGAGCCATGTTTGTGTGAGTAGATGTACATGCACATTGGCTCTGTGTGGGTGTACTGTAACCGACTTAAAATGTAGACGGTTGATGTTGTGAGCAAGGAAGCTGGAAGCACAAGGCTTAGCCGTTCTGGGGGCCTATGATGGTTGCGTTTATCACGTGATAAATAATTGACAAAGCATCTATCACTCTCACTCGCATTTTGTCAAAACGTGACGGATGCTTTGTCACTTATTTATCGCGTGAGCAACCATCATAGGCCCGCTGGAGAGCTTTGGGAAAAGCCTTGGAACAAAGGCTGTAAACGTCTTTCGGTTGTGATGACTAATAATGCTGTCGCAGACAATTTCCCTCCGGAGAACAGATTGCTGTTGGGGCAGCAGAGTCTTGGAGTAGCGACCGCGTATAGGAAAGCACAGCGTGGGTTGCCCCGGACTAGGTCAAGGGATGACCTCGTGAGGGTAGCGCGGAGTCGATGGATGATGTCTGCACAAGATCGCACTCTGTGGCAGCAGTGGCAGGTTACAGAGGAGGCCTATGTTCAGCAGTGGACGTCTGTGACTGATAGCTAGATAGACAATTTCGCGAATTCAATAGTGTAACTATACTTACTGTTATTTGCGGCAGAATAAGCGTATACCTTGGAACTTGGTTTAATATTTACGAAGGGTGAAGTTAAATTCTTTATTTCATTTTTAATTCTTAAAAAGTGTAAAAGAAAAATAATTCGATTGAATTATTTCGTGATATTACCTACCTTAGTAGTCAAATCTATACAGTATTCGTATTCAATAAACCATGTCAGCGTCTCAGTGAATAATAATGTAACTGGAAGGAATTGATGGCATTTATGGGTTGAGTCACGGGGAACGAGGCATCTACTGACCACATTTTAGGGGCACAAGCAAACCCATTGGTATCGATGCCTTAAGGGGACATCACACGTTTCATGACCAAACTACCTTTATTTAGAAATAGGGATAATACTTCTTTTAGTAATAGGGATAATATTTATTTTAGTAATAGGGATAATACTTCTTTTAGTAATAGGGATAATACTTCTTTTACTTGATTACGCTGTTGGCACAGTTTGTAGTTCACCTGCTCACTGATCCGACGGACCTGGGTTCGAATCCAATTTTTTTTATTATTGTACAAGACATGGCTCACCCGCGCTCGTGAGGTAAAAGTACTGTACTCTTAATTCGTTCAGTTGTTCTCGGAGTAATTTAATAATATTCACAGACATAACAATTTCCAGACAACTCACTATTAAGTAAAGATTGAACACACTTAGGGACTAAAGATACTACGTAAATATTGAAGCAAAGTTTTTAAGGAATAGTGCAGTAAGATAGGATTTTCTGAATACCACTTAGGCGATTAAACGATGGCTAATGAAAAAGTAAAAATCGATGAAGCTTATGTGCACATAACAATTATTTTCTAACAACAGTGAACTTCTCCTTAACTCCTGAAACCCGAGGCGTTAAAGCTGTTGCTTTTACACACACACACGAGCGCACACACACACACGCAACGTCTAAGTTCTGTGTGTGCGATCGGCTTAATTAACGCAGCGCGGACTCCAGTTAGTTTGCTGTTACCGGACCCTCGCCTTTGATGGAATTTAACCAAATCATTGATATTTTTAACCTAACACTACTGGTTAAGTATCGTTGATTAATAGGGTATTTATTAGTGACGTTTTTGATTAGTAAAAGCGAAACTGTGTGAATATGCAATGCTCGTTGCCCATACTAGTTTTTTTTAAGGGACAATCTTACAGAAATCGACCTAGTCTCAAACTAAGCAAAGCTTGTAACTACTAATCTTATTAAAACTTTCGTGAGACATATTTCATTATTGTGTAATACAATAAAACTTGTACTATGGGTATTAGACGACGATAATTATACATAATATATAAATACATCGACGGCAAAAAGCATAAACGCTGTAAACGCCAATGAATTCCCTTGGCGTTTACAGCGTTTACGCTTATCGCCGATAACAGATAACATCCATTCGAGATCATCACACAAATATTTGCCCTGGCCGGGATTCGAACCCGGGACCGCCGGCTCAGTAGGCAGCTGCACTACAAACTAAGCCAACCGCGAGTGGCTAAAATTCACTTTTCACATTTTCAACCCCCGAAACTCCGGAATTTTAAAAAAGTTCGAGAAAATGACTCGAAAAAGAAATCTATGTGACTATCATACCCCGGGGGTGTATGAAATGAATGACTTGCCTACGATCGGCTTAATGGTTAAAATAGCGCACTAATTTGCTCGATTTGGTGCTGTGATCATTTAGGTAATAAATATTTTGTTTTTTAATTTAATTTTTTAGGTTACAAGATGATATATATTTTAATGTAATTTCATATTAAAATAGTGATCAATTTTTGGAGAACGTTAACATTTTTTTGGGTTAAAAAAATATTAATGTAGAGTTATTTACTTTAAGTAGGATAGCAAGTTTCAATATTTATGGTTATAATTTTACAAAAAATTGGTTTTCTAAATTTGGTGCACATTCACTATTTTTGGTCGCAAAAAGTGTTTTTTTTTTGCTGATAAATTTTACTATATCTGATGATCTGGTGATCAGTGTTAAATCATTCGACGAGAATCTGTTGAAAAACGTGGCCTGTAGGCCAAAACAGCGGCACAGTCTATAATAGACTGTAATCCATTGTAACAAGACAATACGATTAGATTAAATACGAGTAAGTATCTAAATATATCTATTGTTTAATGTATGTAGGGCCTGCGTCAAATTATGTATCAAAAGGAGGCTTTCCTTGCATCATTGTCGGGTAAATTGTTTTAGTATCACCCAGTCTGCTTGTAACCCCCACATTCCCAGAAACAGCGCGTACCGAATCGCGTGAATAAGTTAAACGGACCCAGGCTTGGGTAATAGAGCCTTCAGCAAACAACCACAAAGGAATCCCCGAATAAAGCTAAATATAAAGGGCTATAAGCAATTACGCAACGATCGCGGACTCGCTCGAGATTTGCCAAAACCTCAAAACTTTACAGACACACAGACCTTCATCCTTTGGGTTACGGTAGGGATTCGTCTGTTCTGGGTGTTTTGGTTAGTTGGGAATGTCGCTCAGACGTCAAGGGCTTCCCCCACTTTATTTATTCGCCTTAACGAGCGAACTCCACTCAATGGGCAGGAATTGTTGCGACGCCATTGTGATGGTAATGCGGAGTTATTGCTGGCCTCACCTGCCGGACGACGTGGCCTTAATACCCGGGATAATTCAGACTGTACTGTTTCTAACCTCTGTTAGCGAGTCGGCAGCAGGGAATGCGGACGTGGTATGGCGGAGCACAAATTAAACAGCAACAACTTGCATATAAAAGTGTATTTTCATATACAAAAATACCCCTTTATACGTTGCGTTGAATTAATAATAATGTGTTCAACGATTAAAATGTAATAAATATGCAATTAAAATTATATTAATCAGGACATCACAACCTTACATGCTAATGGCGGCTTAAAAAGCTGCTGTTGCCATGTATGACACAGAGAACAAATAATTACAGCATTGACTAAAATATGCAATATTTCCAACACTCCGATAAGAGAGGTGTGATAAAGTTTTTAACCCCTGCCAAAAATGAGGGGTGTTATTAGGTTACCTATCTGAAACACTCATTTTTATTTCCCATCTGTTACGTTTCGCCAAATTTTCAATTGTACGAAAACCATTTTTATTTCAAAACTGTTCATTTTTAGAATGATTGCGTGAAGAAGCATCTCTCGGGCCAGCATGGCAGTGTCAACGTCAACTGACATGGCACCGTTCACTCGTCAGTTGCCATTGTGACTTCGGCTCCCCTTTTTGCTTACCATCAGGCGAAGTGGAGCCACTATGTTGTGTCGTTATAAAAAAAAGATATCATAAATCAAACCTAACCTAACCTAATGGATTCTATAAAACGATGTTTATAAAATCATTAAAATATTACGGATTTAGATGGGATTTAGAGAAAAGAATAGCTACTTTCGGACAAATGAAAATTTGGCAAAACGTTACAGATGGGAAACCATGTTTCGGAGTTGAAATAGGATACCGTGATATAAGTATAACATCTGTATCTTCGTGTCTGTCTGTGGCATCGTACCTCCCAAACGGATGGTCCAATTTGAATGCGGTTTTTTTATCTAAAGCCTTGTCCGTTGGTATGTTTGGTTGGGTCGGGGGATTTTTAAATTTTGTATTTAGGTTATTAACTAGAAATCTGCTGTGGCACTATGATATTTAAATCACTAAAGTTTTACTTACATTGAGAACCGTACTTCTATCTTGTATAAATGAATGAACCTTCATATTTTAGTGCACGACAAACAAGGGCCTAATCCTGCATTTTTACCCAGTTGGTAATTTTCGTCCTTGATAATCATCTGAATTACGCCAGAACTAGCTACTTCTGCCGCAATTTAGATGATTATCAATGGTGGTGGTTTTTGTCGAGATTATTTAGGATATGTACTTTAATGTACATAGATGGTCATGGAGCTAAATCTAGTGGCGTTAGCACTGTGTCAATAAAAATTTATCGACAGAGAAACCAGAAAGAGCGTTCCAATTAGTTATTTTTTTTTGGGTTTAACGAACAATAATATTATTAACACCCACAAGGTGGACAGACGACCTGGTAAAGGTTGCAGGAAGCCGCTGGATGCAGGTCGCTTCCAACCGGCCGATCTGGAAGTCACTGGGTGAGGCCTATGTTCAGCAGTGGACGTCCTGTGGCTGAAATGATGATGATGATGATGATGAATATTATTAAAACTATCGTGAGACATCTTTAATAATTAATTAATTAATTGGTTTAACGAACATTTTCGTAGGTAAATTGATCGTGTTAGGCACAAGTATCATATTCACAGTATAATGATTTCCAAGGGACAACTCAATTCGCTGCCTCGCCCTTCCCATACATTAACTTTGTTTGCATATTGTGTACTTCTTGCATACTGACAACTTGTGACACACAGCTCCTGAGTTAGTTGAGCATCCACTTATGTTTAAATATCGAAAAGAAGGCTTCTGGACCCAAACGTTTGCTGCGTCCCACTTTACGGATGACGCAGTTGTGACCCGTCTACATTGCACTACGAAGTCTGAAGAGATCGTTGAATATGTAAGCGTGAAGTCCAAAATCACCCTGAGGGTCGCGGAGTTCGGGTCTCGCCACGACGTGAGTTTATTTATTTATTTATTTTTAATAGGTACATTCGATTGAGGAGTTTCAATACAGTCGTATTGAGAGGCCAACTAGGGATTTGCACAAAGGAAGAAAATTAGCCCGAGGGTGTCACGTTCCAGCTTTTCCGTAGATCTGACACCTTTAACTCGCGGAACCATTTCAATAATTTATATACACAAAGACTTAAAACTAGTTACATCTAGGCCTCACAGCGGCGTGGCTCCGTTGCGTCGTCTGATCTGGTGTAGAATTCGGCAGATTGCCCCGGAACTGCCGAAACACGGCACCCTTCGGCCAGAAATCTGCACTTGCGATGGTGTCCTGCAGCCGCGGCATCGCACCACACACGAGCTGAACACATCGCTGTTGCATAAATATTTTATTATTTTGTAGTTGATAGATTATTTTGTTTGTTGGTCTTAGTAGTTATTAGATTCAAGGTATCTCGATACATAACCATGGGTTTTCTGAAATAATGTCTTCGTTTTGATTTAATGTTCATTTTACTTTGATAGAGTCTTTAGTAGCAGAATCTAGACACAAAGGCGACCCTTTTGCTTCGCGAACTTAGCCTGTGTCCCGCCCACCCGTCTGCATATAACACTGAGGAAACCGTGTTGGCATTGCCCTAATATAGGCATTGGCATAAAGGGCCATGTCCAGATCAATATGACTCCTTTCATGAGTATTTCTTCAATAGTAAGACAAATAGCTACGACAGAAATGAAGATACATCAGGGGCAGCTGTGTTAGTGCCAGTTCCATAATGAACGACCACCGCCAGACCTGAAGCTTGTCCCATTCTTCCAATGACCACAACATCAGCATTAAAGCAATGAAACACGAGGGAAATAAATAATGATAGGTCTGATGCAGAAGTGGCAGTACCATTAATGCAGTTTAAGCGTAAATTATCTCCGACCGATTTCGGCCATGGCGACTGCTTCCACTCTTAATTGGCTTGGCGATCATGCGCCCGAAGATAACTTATGTGGCCAATTTTCACGGTGAATTTCTGTGCACACTGTCGGAACGTAAGTTTAACAAAAATCATCATAAGCGCTTCAAATAATTATCATTAAGAAAAGTGAGACGCTACTTGCGTAGACACCCTGGCTCCGTCCCATTTGTCCAGTCGTCGCTGAGAGCTGGCGGGGTAGCGGTTTGCGCTGAGGCGGCAAAGCGCCGCAAATATGTAGGTCTCTCTAATAACTTCATATTTGCGGCGTTTGCAGTGGAGACACTCGGACCTTGGTAAAAAATAAACTGTCAGAATGTTCTTCGGACCAAGGAGCCGGCTTATTCCTCGGCCAAAGGATTAGCTTGACTATTCACCGGGGGAATGTAGCCGGCATTATGGGTACCCTACCGCAGGGCCATGATCTGGGGGACATCGGTTTTAGTTAGTAACTTTTATTTAGGTTAAGTTGATTTCTGTTATTTAGTTTTTCGTTACATAAATATATACCCTAAAAAAAAAGTTAAGCAAAAAGTTCGCAATTCTTCCCGACCTTAAGCGCGACGTGTCTATTTACCCCCGGCTCGTAAATATGTAAGAGTGGTTTTAATTAAAAGCGTCCGTCAACGCCGTGCCACTCGACGCGGACGTGTTGAAGGGCTGCTCCTTTGATCAGTGCGGAAACGACCGCTTTACACGTCAAGGGAGACAATGAAGGCGCGAACAATCAAACTAAGCAATTCGATAAAGTCAGGTATAGAATTCACAACAGGACGTTCTTGATATAATTAGACACGTGAAGTAGAGGAAGGTGTTCTAGAACACAGTTCGAAATATACTGGTCTGTCAAGCTTGATGTAAAGAAAACGAAGTCAAGGGGGTGATAATATTATAACTAACTATCGTGAGACATCTTTAATAATTATAAAAACGGTTTAAACTCACGTTAAAAACAATACGTTCAGACAATGTCGTTGATACAATAAGTCAAGTGTGCGTGGTATCAGTGGGTAATAGTGAAAATGCAGTGACAGACAGTCCAGTAGTGAAAGTGCAAGAGCCCTTCCCTCCTCCCGCCGCGTTATCTGCGCGTGTGCAGAGGGCGGCGAGGAGAGCGATTAAACGTGCAGTGGGTCGCCAGTCGCTTAGCAGCACGGATAGCTACCCCTGATAAAGAGGATAGCTACCCCAAATGAGTTCGAAACATGTCGGACCGTTCTTGACAATTTTTTACGTGAGTTTAAACCGTTTTTATAATTATCAAGGGAGTGACTTACCTATGTTTATGGGTTGTACCTTGTTTTGCCTAACAACTTTTTGCCTAATTTCGGTTTGCCTAATTTCATTTAAACTAATATTATTTAGCATAACTATTCACTTTGCCTAATTTTCATTTGAGTGAAAGTCGTTTTGTATAATACTCATCTCACATAATCTTATTTCGTCTAATTTTATTTGGCCTAATTTTTAATTCGTATAAACATATTTTGCCTAACAATTTTATTGCCTAATTTATTTATTTAGCAAGCATTCTGACGCTCCGCTATCCATGGTCATAAAACAAACCTAACCTAACCTACAGTATTCGGTCTTCAACCTAACCTACAATTTTCAAAATAAGAATCGACAAAGTGAGTTTTAGATAAAATAATATTCGACAAAACAAGAGTTATGAAAATGATCATTTAGGCAAAACGAATTTCGACAAAATAATAATTATGAGAAATGACATTACACATATTGACTTTAGATAAAATGTTCATTATGATAAAAGTTGTTAGACAAACTGAAATTAGACAAAAAAAAATTAGACAAATCAAGGGAATACCATGTTTATGAATAGTTGATAATTATGTGTGTAACGGTTATGCCACTACTTTCGGCAGCGAGCGGCACGGTGAGAGGTTGAGCGAGAGATCCGAGTGCGGCGGCCATACGAGTGAGCGAAACACACGTACCGCGCACCGCTGCCGCTCGCCTCTAACGGCGCGGCCGCGACTTCGTTCTTAGCGGTGAGCGCCAGCGGGCCGAATCCGTGGCCACTGGTGGCGAACCCATGTACGATTGTACGCGCTGTGCACGGACATCACCCGTATTGGGGCCAGTTTTTATTTTGTTGTCGATTTCATTTATTTCTCAGATTTCAATAAAATTTGGTGAGTTGGTAAAGTTGCTTATTCTGACCATGGTAAGCCCAATTTCACGATATGTCCTACAAATTTTTCTCCATTGAGTTACACAAAATTTATTAAAGAAATTGGCCACGAGCCAATTTTTAATTTGCTGTCGATTTATTTAGTTTTCATTTCGATTTGTAGGTACTAAATTTTAATACAAAATACGAAATTTTGTTACAAAAATTACATACATTTTTTGTAACTCAGTGGAAATTTTTGTAGGACATAGCGTGAAATTGGGCTTGCCTTGTTCAGAATAAGCAACTTTACCAACTCACCAAATTTGATTAAAATCTGAGAAAAAAAAGAAATCGACAACAATATAAAAATTCGCCCTTTGAGTACCTATACCTATTATGACAACATATGGCTATTATGAAACTAGACAAGTAGCGATATTATGATTATAACATAACATCTAAGTAATTAATGTATTGTAGGAATCGTTATAAAGTCGGCATTGTTGACGACGCGTTTGGCGCAGTTTGCCTGCCCTGCCTACTGAGCCGGCGGTCCCGGGTTCGAATCCCGGCCGGGGCAAATATTTGTGTGATGAACTCGAATATTTGTTCTTGGGTCATGGATGTTATATATATGTATTTATATATTATTTATATCGTCGTCTAGTACCCATAGTACAAGCTTTGCTTAGTTTGGGACTAGGTCGATTTGTGTATGATTGTCCCATAATATTTATTTATTAATATTTATTTTAAAATTGATAAAAGTCTTGTCTCCGAGTTCCGTTCCGTTTATTTAACCAATATTTTAATTGAAAGTAGCTTTATAGATCAGACAAAAAAATACCCTGATAAGATTATAAGCAGAAAAGCGTTCGTTGACCTGATCTTATTAATACTCAGATTTCCATCGGGTATCTCGTAAACAACAAATATTTGGTATACTAAAAATCCGATACTTAAAAGTGAACGACCTTTTAAGTTATTATTAATTTGGATCATTAAGTTTGTTCAGATGTATTCATAATTGTTATATTTTTCAACAATAGTATACATTATGAAATTCAGGTTCTATATCTTAATAGTTTTTAACCTCCCATGAATAAAGAGGCGTGTTATAGTTTAACATGTGCATCTGTGTGTCTATCTGGGACACAATAGCTCCCAAATAGATGGACCAATTTGAGTGCGGTTTTTTAATCGAAATACCTGTCTGTCGAGATGGTTCTTAGCTACGAGTACATAATGTTTGGTGAAAATAGGACCAGTAGTTTCCGAGATATTAAGCTTTAATTGAAACAAGTGACAAGATCTCAGCCAATATTGGCCTCAATAGTGGCCTCCACTTGGAGGTCACTGAATCTTAACTAAATAATAACGAACTCATTTTTTTTTATAAAAAGGAATTTGGACTTAGACATTCCCTTTTTAGAACATAATAATATTATGGTCAATAGGCATTATCAAATTTTTTTGGTACTTGTAATTTGATCTTATTTTTTATTGGATCCTATCATAAAATGTCTTTATGGGACTAACTACCTACGTTAAGAGTGCCTTAAGAGTCAGAAATTATCGATAAATTTATTTTGTTGAAAGATTTCGAAACTATTTTAATTAGCTTTTAAAAATATAGACTGCGTGAAACGCGTAACTTTAAAGGTTGAAGTCACGTGTTTTAAAGCGCGCTTTAATCTGTCATGAAATAAAAAATAAAAATACGAAAAAAAGGGCGTTGATACACGTGACTTAAGTGCTTTAAAATACGATGAAATAAAATGATTGATGTTAAATCATTTTCTTTTTCATGACAGTGATCTGTCATCATGAAATAAAGTTGAAGATTGAAGTCACGTATTTTAATCATATAATTACAGTAAGCATCTTGTATAAATTCAACATCAATCATACCCCTATTGTACATTTGTGCCAAGTCCTTATTGAAAAACTTACCGTATTCAAAAGCTTCATACTGAATTCAGTAATTTGGTTAATTTACTTAAGATATTAAGCGGCGCGCCAGGAGTACCTTTGTCAATCATCATTGCCTTGAAGCCACGATGCCTTTGACCTGGCTCTATTGAGGAATGTTTGCGGAACTGGCTTGAGCATCCTGTAATTGAAAGTCAAAGCGTAATTAGCTGCCGAGAAACCGCCCAATGTTGCTAGCGGGTAAATTTCCCCATTGGCCTTATTATTTATTATTATGAGCCTATTATGTCCCACTCCTGGGCAAAGGCCTCCCTCTTCTTCTTCCATCTGTCGCGGTCTTGAGCTGTATCTGGCCAGTCCTTCGAAAATGAGTCCAAGTCATCCCGCCATCGCCTACGGGGTCTGCCACGTCTCCGTTTCGAGTTGTGGGGCTTCCACTCTGTGGTTTTTTTGGCCCACAATTCGTCGGGCATTCGACAGACCATTGGCCTTAAAGCATATAAAAAAAATGTTTGAATTATTTTGCTTTAAAAAAGTGAATCTTTAACCTATTTCAACATATAGGTATTTAAAACCGTCTTGACATTTATCCGCTAGGGCAAAATTGATACAAAGATAATTATCAAATCACAAAGGTAAATTGAAATGAGTTACCTACCTGGAGGGAGGAGACTGGGAATGGAACCTGGTACCTCTGGATTGCCGGTCCAGTGCGTTAACCACTTCGCTACCCGAACTCCAACCAACCTTTCGAATTTTTCCTTATGCTTCGTGTGTCGATCTTTACTTTTTTTTTTAAGGTTTTTACACCTTAGCGACCTCTATGTGAATACGTTAATATTATACCGCGCCACTTTACAGCAGCCTTTAATTAATTTAAATAGAATTAAAATAGGGTCTCCCCGTGACTACGCTAAAAAAACTATTGCAATAACACCTTCGAACCAAAAACCTTCGGAACTATTTTACTTAAGTGATATCAGCTGTAACATATACATATATTTTTATTTACGTGCCGTTTCATACCGTAGTCAGATAAAAAGTATTCTATATTTATAAATAATGACACAAAGGTAAATTAAGAAAGAAAAATTTAATGCGATCTAGTACAATCTAATGGTTTTTCCACATAAAAAAATAGAATAAATAAAAAGATTCTATAAAAATATAAGTATTCTATAACTATCTTTGCATGGCCAGCTATCCCTGTACCAAAATTGGTTAAAATCTGTTCATGCGTTTCAGCGTGATGAGAAAAAGGAAATTATAAAGATTTTTCCTGAAATCATGACCTCATCATCATCATCATTTCAGCCATAGGACGTCCACTGCTGGACACAGGCCTCCTCAATAGATTTCCACATGGGCCGGATAGCAGCGACCCGCATCCAGCGAGTCCCCGCAACTCTAACCAGGTCGTCCGACCACCTTGCGGGTGGTCGTCCTACTCTCCACTCGAAAACCTTTCTACCCCAACGGCCATCGGTCCTTCGAGCTACGTGCCCCACCCATTGCCACTTCAGTTTGCTTACCCGGTTTGCTATGTCGATGACCTTGGTTCGTCTACGAATCTCCTCATTTCTGATTCGATCATGACCTGAAACGAGTAAAATAGTTTATTAGATATACACATCTGGGGGCCCATGATGGTTGCTTTTATCACGCGATAAATAAGTGACAGAGCATCCGTCACGTTTTGACAAAAGGCGAGTGTGATCACAGGCCCCCTGATCACAATACAATACAAGTACGCTCTATTGCACACCAAAAAACATTTACACAAGAAATCATATATAAACCAATTAAAAACGGTAGACAATAGGCGGTCTTATCGCTGAAGATCTCTTCCAGACAACCTTTGGGTAGTGGAGTTCACCATTGAATATAAAGAAAAGTTTATGATAACGACCCGGTCAACAATATAGTTATTGTTGGCCATAAATAAGCGTTCCGTGATTTCTATTCTATTACTTTATATATTTCGTGTAAGTTTATGGTAATTATTTAATTATATATACATTCTTATATATATCTTTAGGTAATTGATTTGTGTTGTACCTATTACTGTTTGTCTGTAACCTTTGATCCTGCACCGACAACATATTTCTGATTAACCCAGTGGTCGACTGGTAGAGAATGCCTAAAGGCATTAAGTCCGCCATTTGTACTTTTACTTATGTATTTTGTGCAATAAAGTTTAAATAAATAAATAAATAAATATAAATTCCGCCGCCGAGTCGCCAGTCCAGCTAATTTCACAATCACAATTAATGATCATTAAAATTCACTGTGTACACACTAGAGCGATGTCCTAACCGCCCAACATCATTATTTGATGCCGTTAAATTTGATTCAATGCAGTGCCCGCAAAATTAGTTTCGCTAACGACTAGTTATTGCATTCTGTGCGGCTGAATTTTCATCGCCACTGCAACACATTATTTTGGAACACCGTGTATAAAACAAATACGTAACTTTGTCTGCCTAATTGTTTTAGGGTACCCCAAAGGGTACATTTTTTTAAGGGTTCCGTACCATAATCTATAACAAGTTTGTTGTATGGGAGCCCCCCTTAAATATTTATTTTATTTTATTTTTAGTATTTGTTGTTATAGCGGCAATAGATATACATCATCTGTGAAAATTTCAACTGTCTAGCTATCACCGTTCTTGAGATACAGCCTGGTGACAGACGGACGGACGGACAGCGAAGTCTCAGTTCGTCTGTCACCAGGCTGCATCTCATCAACTGTGATAGACAGCTGATGTATTTCTGTTGCCGCTATAATTACAAATACTAAAAACAAAATAAAATAAATATTTAAGTGGGCTCCCATACAACAAACGTGACCGGTTTCGTAAACTTTGCACCTCATTTGTATCCGGCGCCATACATACCAGGTGCAAACTTAACTTAACCCAGCTAGTTAAGATGGAAAATATGACACTTTATTTTATTTGTGTTAATTAAGATGGAAAATGTTTGTACGGAACCCTCGGCGCGCGAGTCCGACTCGCACTTGGCCGGTTAATTTATGCTTTACAGGAGCCCATAAATTTGTTAATTTAAAACATGATATAGTTTGTATTCTTGCAAAAATACAATAAATAAACTAATAATTTTCATTATTAATTCGTGGACTGGAATGATAAAACAGGAATTCAGTTAACGGGGCTCGAAATTTAAATAACAAATTACTAGACAGAGTAATGTTATCGAACTTCGGCATAGGTACCCTGTTTATAAAATTAATTATTAAATTCCATACAATAACACTCAGAATATTTATACGATCATAAAATTCTAGATGTTTTAAATTTAAGTATTAAGAATCAGTTTTCTATGGAGAGGGGGTCATAATTTCAGGAAAAATCTTAATAGCGTGATGCAGGATCGTCATTTGTTTAGTATGGGCGCGCGGCGCCATGCCAGCCAGGCGCCATCTGTTTTCATAATTTTCTTTGTACTCGCATAACGTCGTGATGGCTGGACGGATTTTAAAGAATTTTTGTACAGGGATAGCTAGACATCCAAAGATGGTCATAGGATATTTTTTGGGTTCACTATTATCTTGTAGAAACTTTTTTGACATATATTTGTTTTGCATAACGATACTTGGCAGAAGTAACGTTTGGCAGAAACATCTTACGCAGAGTATGCTTTGGCATAAATCATTTCGCAGATTTTTATAATACCGAATCTTATATTGGCATAATGTTGATGAGCATAACAGTCTTCTAAACGAATAGTACTTTCGCAGATAATTTTTTTGCATAATATTTTAGGCGGCATAAAGTTGTCAAGCCGAATACCATTTGATTCCAAGATAGACTTCATTGTCTTATCTTGTTGTACAGGACATATGCGGAATACCTAACCTAATCCAAGTCGGACCTGCCCTAAGGTGCAATCAGTACCTAATTTATGCATTACAAATTGTTGTGATTACCCATTTTGTCCATGGAGTGGTATGGTAGCCGGCCGATGCCGCGCGGCTCGCTCGCTTCGCTCGCTCGTTAGGGTCTCAGTTCAACCTAACACTCCTCCTCGCTTCGCTCGTCGTCGTACCTAACCTAATCCAAGTCGGACCTGCCCTAAGGTGCAATCAGTACCTAATTTATGCATTACAAATTGTTGTGATTACCCATTTTGTCCATGGAGTGGTATGGTAGCCGGCCGATGCCGCGCGGCTCGCTCGCTCGTTAGGGTCTCAGTTTAACCTAACACTCCTCCTCGCTTCGCTCGTCGTCGTACCTAACCTAATCCAAGTCGGACCTGCCCTCAGGTGGAATCAGGACCTAATTTATGCATTACAATAGTTGTGATTAAAAATTTAGTAGCAGTTGCCCCGCGGCGGCAAGATACCTAACACTGCTCCTCGAACCGCTGGTCGTCGTACCTAACGGTACTTACATTCTACTACGTAAAGTTTACTTAACGCACTTTTCTGCTAGTAGAAAATAATTATGCTATTGTAATCGTATGCTATAGGATTATTATGGTACATAAAATTATGCTAAACCAAAGTCGGCCAAAGAGATATTCTACAAAACAATGTGCTGCAAAATGTGTTGTATGCGAGGGAGTAGTAATGCCAACTATACCTTTATGCCATCTTACCATTCGACCGAAAGTGTTTCTGCGAAACGTGTTATGCGAAGTGTATTTCTGACCAATATTATTCTGCCAGATGAGGGTAACCCTATTTTTTGACTGACTATGGTAAAAAATACGCGTACGAAGTTGCGAGTACACCCTAGTATACCTAAGGATAAAATAATAAGTGGGGAAAAAGGGGAGGCATTGTTTAATGGGTGTTGAGTAATTCAGGGCTTATAGTTGGCTTTTTCGGTATTCCCTTGATTTGTCTAATTTCAGTTTGTCTAACAACTTTTACCATAATGAACATTTTATCTAAAGTCAATATGTATAATATCATTTCTCATAATTATCATTTTGTCGAAATTCGTTTTGCATAAATGATATTTTTCATAACTCTTGTTTTGTCTAATATTATTTTATCTAAAACTCACTTTGTCGATTCTTATTTTGAAAATTGTAGGTTAGGTTAAAGACCGAATACTGTGGGTTAGGTTAGGTTTGTTTTATGACAATAAATAGCGGAGCGAGCGAAGCGAGCGGAGCGTCAGAATGCTTGCTAAATAAATAAATTAGGCAAAAAAATTGTTAGGCAAAATATGTTTATACGAATTAAAAATTAGGCCAAATAAAATTAGATGAAATAAGATTATGTGAAATGAGTATTATACAAAACGGCTTTCAAATGAAAATTAGGCAAAGTGAATAGTTATGTTAAATAATATTAGTTTAAATGAATTTAGGCAAACCGAAATTAGGCAAAAAGTTGTTAGGCAAAACAAGGTACAACCGGCTTTTTCCACTAATTATTGCTGAGGCTGTGGCAGTGGGCGGGGCACATTGCTCATAGAACCGATGGCCGTTGGGGCAGAAAGGTCCTTCAGTGGCAAACGCGTACCGGAAGACGCAGCGTGAGGAGGCCCCGAATAAGGTGGACCGACGACCTGGTTAGAATCGCGGGAAGCGGTTGGATAAGTGGGAACGCGACCGATCGCTGTGGAGAACTTTGGGGAGGACTTTGTCCAGCAGTGGACGTTTATAGGCTGATAATGATAATGGTTGAGGCTATGAAAATTTTTGAGGCTGATATCGTAATTGTTAAGGCTAATATGGTAGTCGTTGAGGCTGTTATTATAAATATTGAGGCGGATATGGTAATTGTTGAGGCTGATATGATAAACTGTTGCGGCTGATATGATAATTGTTGAGACTGATATGATAATCGTTGAAGCCGATATGCTGATTGTTGAGGCAGATATGTGTGTCGTCCCCGTTTTCTTAGATGAAAGGGACGACACTACAGTATTGCCACTATTTAATTTCTACTCCTTTTTGTCAGACTGTAGTTCACCTGTCTCGCCCGAAAAACCATGGAGAATAGGTCAAACTCCTGCTCAAGGCATTTTTATTTTCAATTTTTAGCTTCGTTGCTGCTTTAATAAAAAGAATTTATTGAAAGAAACGTTCACATTTTATTACATAAACCAATTGGCCAGTTAATTAACTCCAAAGGTCATTATTAAACACTAGCCTAGCTTTACAGCCTAGCGTATTATCGGGGTACAATGAGGAGGGTTAAGCCGCCGAATTAGCAGCGGCAGCGCAGGGTTAAGTACGAGACTAGGCCAGGAAATCGAACAATACCTATACTTTGACTTCTAATTCAATGGCAAAAGACCTGCTAAAAGTATTTCTATCTATATATCAACCACAGATGTTGACTTAACATAGGTCTGCCCTAATATAATTGACACAAACTATATCGAGGGGGGACCTTGAAAACTCGACAAACTTTTTATCGAATTTCATTTCATCGAAAACGATTCATAGAATATTCAGTATAAATATTATCTCTTGGAGTATTATGGTATTACTCATCAAATATTAATTACATATTAAAACAACGGTAGAAGGAATTTTGAAAACTTAAAATTACTTTTAATAAATTATTTTAAAGACAGAACATCAAATCATTTCTGTTATTCCATCGACGTATTATTATACAACTAATTCATTTCATACTTTAAGGCAGGTCAGATTTAGGTTAGGTTAGGTACGACGACGAGCGAAGCGAGGCACGTTATAGTAATTTAGCAATTTAGGTGTTGATAAAGTTTTATATCGCCTCCCCGTATACACAGAATGTGATTATTAGGTAATTTTACTTAAAGGAAACATAGGATTAAAAACTACCTTTAACTTGACCGCAACGGAACACTAACCTAAGGCCGGCCCTGATTACGGTCTTCTACAGTTTCCTGTGGTCCATCGTCACCATCTCACACTGTTTGTGCCATCTTAAGCACCAGCCGGGTGAGTTAGGATAATCTACTCAAGTTAAACACAATTACCCTTACCATGAGTTTGAAGTGACCTTACTCGCTAGTGACTGCCGTAAACGGTTTGTATGAAGAACAAGTACAGCGCCCATAGCGGTTACTTTCATCATCATCATCATCAGCCCGGAGTCGTCCACTGCTGGACATAGGCCTTCCCCAGTTCGCGCCACCATACCCGGTCCTCAGCTTTCCGCATCCAACCGCTTCCCGCCACTCTTTTTAGGTCGTCGGTCCACCTGGCGGGAGGCCGTCCTACAGGGCGTGTCGTTCGTGGTCTCCACTCTAGAACTCGTCTGCCCCATCGACCATCGGCTCTACGACAAATATGCCCCGCCCACTGCCACTTCAACTTGCATATCTTAAGGACTATGTCGGTCACTTTGGTTCTCCGTCGGATCTCCTGGTTCCGGATTTTGTCCTTCAGAGAAACTCCGAGCATAGCCCTCTCCATAGCTCGTTGAGCAACTTGGAATTAGCGGTTACTTTGTAGATCTACAATTCTCCATACAAATTGTTTACGCTGTCGCTTAGCGAGTACGGTCTCTGTAAACCCGTGGTAAAGATACCGTACTTCTCTGTAAACCTGGAGTACGGTCTCTGTAAACCTGGAAGGATACTATAGTTCTCCATACAAACTGCTTGCTGAGCCACGGATCCTGGGTTCGAATCCCAGTAAGACATTGACGGAACCACCAAACCAATCATAGTGTGATGACTTCAAAAGTCTCGACTGACGTCCGGAGTGTCACCTTCTTTTCTTATACTAACATTAACTAACAGAAACTTTCACATTACAGAAAAGTTAGTTTTACTTACATTTATACCTGAGCGGCCGTAAAAGTTTCCAAAGTATAAAAATACCCAAGAAAATTCGACAAAGCGAGCTAGATTTATAAAACTAGTGCTTAACCTTATTTCCATTACATAATTCGCGTTGCCAAATAGTGCCAATACGGACCAAAGCTAGAATTAGCGGAGCGCCCAGTAAGCTGGCCCAGGACTGCCGCGAGTTATTTGAGTGCCAATAACCGGGTGCGGTGCGGCGCTTAAAAGTATATTTAGGGAAAGGATTTAGCTAAGAAATGCAATTTACATTGCAAGTCTATGTAGAACGCTACGTTTGAATTGTCGGCCAGGTAGAGTGCTTAGGTAAATTGATTAAAAACATCCATACATACAAACCTAGCCATTATTGATTTGTTTGTTTTTTATCTACGTCCTTAGGTGTAGGGTGTAGGTACAAAATTATCCGACGGTATAATATATACTGTATTTGATATTTATTGAAAAACAGGTTACATAACATTACAGTTTACACCAATGTGTCATGAACCGAAATATGTTTATTTTGACGGCAAAACGGCGTGGCCCCGTTGTTCCGACATCTCGGGTGTTGGATTTGGTAGGTTGCCCCGGAACCGACGAAATACGACACCTTTCGGCCAGAAAACTGTTGATTTCGGGACAATGATCGTGTTTATCACGTGATAGGGTAACCTATCTCAAACACTAAAAACCATTGACCGAATTTCATTTGCCCGAAAACTATTCGAATTATTATCGTTTGTTCGATGACAGGATTCGTACATTTTTCTTTTCACCATTTTACATTTAGTAGAAGTATCGTTTGTCCGAAAAACTTATCCCGTCACATTCACTTGCCCTATGAGTTGTTACGTATTTTTTTTCGTAGCCCATTTTTCATTTACCAAATGATACTTTTGGCACTGCATACGTTTGAACAAATTTTCAGTTCACCTTTTAACTTTTCCCGCCCCATTCACTTGCCATCTGAATTGAGACGTCTTTTGTTTAATACCCATTTTTTTCATTTACTCAATGATATTTTTCGCATTACATAAGAACTGCGATCACAACAACAGCCCGCGAGCCGAACGAGCGAAGCTACCGTGCTGCGGCAGCAGCTGACAAACCGCCAAAACCGACCTGGTTGGGTTAGGTTAGGTTAGAACTGTGACCACAACAGCGCGCGAGCCGAGCGAGCGAAGCTATCGTGCTGGGGCAACAGCCGACCAACCGCCAAAACCGACCTGGTTGGGTTAGGTTAGGTTAGAACTGTGACCACAACAGCCCGCGAGCCGAGCGAGCGAAGCTATCGTGCTGCGGCAACAGCCGACCAACCGCCAAAACCGACCTGGTTGGGTTACTTAGGTTAGATTAGAACTGTGACCACAACAGCCCGCGAGCCGAGCGAGCGAAGCTATCGTGCTGCGGCAACAGCCGACAAACCGCCAAAACCGACCTGGTTGGGTTAGGTTAGGTTAGAACTGTGACCACAACAGCGCGCGAGCCGAGCGAGTGAAGCTACCGTGCTGCGGCAGCAGCCGACAAACCGCCAAAACCGACCTGGTTGGGTTAGGTTAGGTTAGAACTGTGACCACAACAGCGCGCGAGCCGAGCGAGCGAAGCTACCGTGCTGCGGCAGCAGCCGATAAACCGCCAAAACCGACCTGGTTGGGTTAGGTTAGGTTAGAACTGTGACCACAACAGCGCACGAGCCGAGCGAGCGAATCTACCGTGCTGCGGCAGCAGCCGACAAACCGCCAAAACCGACCTGGTTGGGTTAGGTTAGAACTGTGACCACAACAGCGCACGAGCCGAGCAAGCGAAGCTACCGTGCTGCGGCAGCAGCCGACAAACCGCCGAAACCGACCTGGTTGGGTTAGGTTAGGTTAGAACTGTGACCACAACAGCCCGCGAGCCGAGCGAGCGAAGCTATCGTGCTGCGGCAACAGCCGACAAACCGCCAAAACCGACCTGGTTGGGTTAGGTTAGGTTAGAACTGTGACCACAACAGCCTGCGAGCCGAGCGAGCGCAGCTACCGTGCTGATCGCATGATGAAATCAAAGTCATACAAAAAAAGTCGAGTAGTTAATAAACCGAATCGTTACATCGGACAAATGAAATCAAAGTCATACAAAAAATGTCGAGTAGATAATAAACCGAAACGTTACATCGGAAAACTGATATTACGGATAAATGAGATTAAGGGAAACGTGTCATTAGTCGAGTGAATAAAAATCCTAAACAATTAATGCCCAATCGTAAATTATCGAATTGAATTTTCGGACAAATGAAAAAAAGTTAAAATGATATTTGTCGAATAGTTATTGTCGAAATGAAATTCGGACTAACGTTTTTAGTGTTTCAGATAGGTAACCCGTGATAGAAATTACTGATATTTACTAGATTTATGAATAATTGAATACGATAGTGACGAATGCTTTACCATTTATCTATTCGACCATCATAGGTTTGCTGGTATCCCTGTCATAGGAGGAAATACAGACAGACGATATTACGTCAATCGCTGCAAGATAACAATCTGCCTTCCTAATTTTAAGCGTTCAAACATCACGAAAACCAGCGCTAACAGAATGACCAAGAAAGATAAATAAGATTTTGCAAAGAGGCAGCGAAAGAAGCCCAACTAGGTATCTATTTACCGTGGTACGCCGGCTATAAATCAAGCCAGTTTATCGTCTTACATTTTTATGATATTTCGCCGCAAACAAAGCCACTCCACATTTGTCTTGCGCGTATCTGTGCTGTTTCTCTGAACAATGGCGCCGAAATCAAATGGTAATTTTAAATTTGAGAGCGCGCAGATAAATCTCGGGCATGAGTCGTTGCGGGAGAAATATGGCCGCGGACCTAATGAACGCGCTAAATGCGATTCTTATGAGTAATTTGGACTAAACTGAGTATGTTTGCAGAAGTGACTACACATATTACATATATAAAGTTACTTTTTCTACAGAAGTCACAGTGTCTAAAGAATATGGATCCGAGGAGTGAGTATGTCTTCAGAAGTGAATATGCCTGCAGAAGTGGATACGTATTTCTTTAGATGTGACAATTTCAAGGACGTCTTCATATATTGGTTTGTATAACTTTCTCTATGTTATGGCCATCCCACATTTGTCTTGCGCGTATCTATGCTGTTTCTCTGATTCTTTCGCAGATACATCTCGGGCATGAGTCGTTGCGGGAGAAACATGGCCGCGGACCTAATGGACGCGTTAAATGCGATTCTTGTTAGTAATTTGGACTAAAGTGACTATAATGTTAGCAGAAGTGAACGTGTCTAAAGAAGTGAATTATGTCGACAGAAATGAATATGTCTTCAGAAGCGAATAATTATGTCTCCAGAAGTGAATACGTATTTCTATAGAAGTGATAATTTCTAGGACATCTTCATATATTGGATTGTATAACTTGCTGTATGTTATGGCCATACCGCATTTGTCTTGCGCGTATCTGCGCTGTTTCTCTGAACAATGGCGCTGAAATCACATGATGATGAAATTTGAGAGCGCGCAGATAAATCTCGGGCATGAGTCGTTGCGGGAGAAATATGGCCGTGGACCTAATGAACGCGTTAAATACGTTTTTTGCTACGGGCAATTTGAAGTAAGAGTAGAATAGAATAGAGGTCAATATATATTTGAAGTTTGACCGTAGCTTTTCACATGATAAAAGGTGCTCACCAATGCTCGCACGCAAATGGCATCATCTCGCTTACTCTTGTTTCGTCGACCATCGTTTTATTGAAAGCATTTTTCTCAGGAACCAAAAAATATCTCCGATATAACCCGAACTAATCTATAGGATAATATTTTCAAGAACTATGAAAAATGTATGACTTCAGGCGAAAAAAATGTACCCCTGTACACTACATTACTCTGAAGCTTATTTGTCCGAAAGCATCATTATTCCAAATTTCCATAATTCCGAAAACCACTTTGTAATCAGATTTTCTTTTTTTTTGATATCATACAACCCTTATAATATTGTATAACATATCATTTACTCTACAGCAACAACCTTTGTTTAGTGAAAATTCACTTTCGGATTGATGAAAATTCGGACATACCAATAAACCCCTGGATTTCTTGAGTGTTTCAAGGACGGAGCTTCCAAAACTGTCACTGTCTGTTGCGAATTATCTTTGAAATTAAGTATATGAAATACGCTTACGACTTACTTGAAAATACGACAATTAACATTTGGGCATGTTATAAGAAAATAAGGTATGGCACACTGGCTAAGTGAGACTTTCTTCGTCACTAATTAGTAGCTGCTTTATAGCAGGGATCGTTACCGAAATTCGGGTCGATTGTGACGAAAGTTACCCATACATTTTGTATGAGTAAATTTTGTCACACAAAGGAAACTATCGTGATCTTTTGTTAACTAAGCTTTTAACTATGTATTTTTTTTGCAATCGAACCCATAAATCCAAATTCACATCTTTTTCTAATTTCAGGTGTTATTTCAAACGCTGCTAAATTGAATTTAGGTATTGCTGCTTTGCTCACTAAATAGAAATATGTAATAATAAGCGAAATACCGAAATCGAATACCGGTATTTTGTATAGAGCCGAATACTGGTATACGATCCCTGCTTTATAGTAACAAAATAAAAATATTTGCCGCACAAAAAAGTCAAAAAATGCATTTATGCATTATGATTGTCATGTCTAGGTTTTATTTTATCGTGATAATTGATTTAAAACACTCACGATTTTATGAGATTCATACAGGTAAACAAGGTAATCGGTGAGTATTATGATACACCACTGGCAACACAGAAACGGATTGACAGAACCAACCGACCAATCATAGCGTCATAACGTCAAAAATCTCGCCTGTCATTTCGGAGTGACATACCTTACTTTCTTATACCATGCATTTGGGTAAATAATTAATATATGTAGATATTGTAGGTACTCACTGAACCTGTATTCATCAATCATCACAAATTTATTTATTTATTTATTTAATCTTTATTGCACAAAAGAAAACTTATCGTACAAAAGGCGGACTTAATGCCATGAGGGATTCTCTACCAGTCAACCTTTGGGCAAAGCAGATAAATTTTGGGCGGTCAAACTATTGTATTTTTACATAATCACTATATAGTATAAAAAAAGTCGCTTCCGTCTGTCTGTCCCTATGTATGCCTAGATCTTTAAAACTACGCCACGGATTTTGATGCGTTTTTTAAATAGATATAATGATTCAAGAGGAAGGTTTATATGTATAATACATGCATAATTTATCAGCATTGCACCCGTGGGAAGCCGGGGCGAGTCGCTAGTAATATAATAATTTAAAGTGCAAATCAAGGGCTGAAGACCCCAGCTCAGCACATTATTTGCGAATGCTTTAAAAACTTTTCGGTTGTACGAGAATAAAAGTAACTGCAGTATAGCGCAGCTGTTAAAAATCTGATGCAGTAAAATGTAATTCATTTTCAGAGATCCGTAGTAAGTATATAAGAAAAACTCTGGTAGGAAAACCTTGCTGTTAACATGAAATTTGATGCAGTTGTATGTTGAGTTTGTTTCGGTATTAATATTTCAGACACGTATTTGTTTTATACAGGGTGGAACAGATCGAGGGACTTTTAGGCAAACAGAGAATTGTTCAGACTGAGTGCTTCATTTTTCACCAATGAACTATGTAAATATTTCTATCCATTTTTAAGATACAGTTCGTTAAACAGTAGTGTAACAATCTGCACATATCAACCCTAGCATATTTTGAACATCGCTTAAGTTAAAGACAGGTGTCAATTTAAAATGTAAATAGAACCTTTGAATTAGTAGGGTTGGCACTGATATTAAAATATAGTATATTGGTATTTTATTTTGATGACCTTTTTTGTTTTTATCCAGCTTTACAATTATAATATGTCGATTGTAGATCACTTGGATGACACTATCCTGTCAGCCCAGTCTTTAGAAATGTTCCACGCTACATTATATAAGGGCCCAAATTGTAAGTTAGAAAAACTTCAAATAGATAATAATGGGACGAAAATAATCCCTAAGCAATTCCAAATAACATTCACCGTATACCCTAAGCACTTTAATTTGATAAATATCGTTAATTCGCCCTATTATATTTAATATTTAGGCTTATATGAAATATGCCTTTAGGTACCTTTAGGGATTTGAAAATAGGACAAATAACATTTTTGGTTAAATAATATTAGGATAAAGGTTTAGATATTCCAAAATAGACTCCAATAAAATGGATCGTAAAAATACGAGTAAAATCGATAGAAATGAATGACGTATGACTTACGCGACGATCCCGCGTAAATTCCGCTCGCATTTTGCGATCCCTGCAAAAATTTGACGACGCGTTTGGCTCGGTTGGTAGACACCTGCCTACTGAGTCGGCGGTCCCGGGTTCGAATCCCGGCCGGGGCAAATATTTGTGCAAATATTTGTTCTTGGGTCATGGATGTTATCTATGTATGTATTTATATATTATGTATATCGTCGTCTAGTACCCATAGTACAAGCTTTGCTTCGTTTGGGACTAGGTCAATTTGTATAAGATTATCCCTTAATATTTATTTATTTATTTATTTATAAATATACTTACTGAAAATTTATCTGTCGCAGTCATCTGGTTGAATCTGCTATTTGATTGAATGACTAGCGTGTTCATTGAAGTTATTTAATATAACGTTCGACGTCTTGACTGAACGTCATTTCGCATTTCAACCACCTGACTGATTTTACGTCTGCTCTGTTCAAAGGGCTATGTTACAATCCGCTAACTAGTTGGACGTTGAGTGACGCTTGTTCAATCAACGTTCGGTTTAGTTATTCAATTGAATGTTGTCATTCAATGAACGCGCTAGTCATTCAATCAAATAGCAGATTCAACCAGATGACTGCGACATATCCATCACAAAGAGAGTCAAACTCTTATTGTTGTAGATGATAAATTATGTAGTTGTCTCCGTCTAACTCTGTCCATAGTCCGTCTGTTCTTTTATTTCGGTATACGAAATTACGTGTACCTGGGGCGCAATTCGAGTAATGTTTTAGATATCTCCGTTATCTCGGCATCTGTCACGTCTGACGTGACATGTATTATTTAAGCGAGAAAAATATTCATGTCTATAGATATGCCTAGAGATTTTACTACCTAACACAAATTACGTGTTGTTAGTGCTTGACAAAATAAAACATCGACAATTATGTTAGGTGTCGATAAATACCACTTCAACGTCATACAGGAATCTTTATAAAGTTGACGTGGTTGATATCTATATCAGGTTTGTCGATATTATTGTTTTGTAAGCACTAACCACGTGCTGCTCCTGATAGAAATATATTGTGTTCATGTCAAACCCGTTTAAATGTGAACTCCAAAGAAAAAACGACCCGTATAGTGTTTTGAATACGAAACCCTAGCTACTAACGTGCATGTCGCAGTTCACCCCTTTTTTCACTATCTCGTGTTTTACTCGGTATTATTCACGGCTTATTTCAACGCGTACCAATTAAAACTTTATTTGTAGGCATTGCGTTCATCAACTCAGCCGCCGGCGTTCGTTACACTTGTACCTCTACGAATATGTTATTCTAAGTACATACCCTGATAAAGGTGACCTAGGAACTTTGGTAACCAGAATGGACTGAAAAGAAAGTTATGGCTTACTTCAAACAAATTGATTAGGTAACTGATTTTGAGGCGTAATTTGGACCGATAAATAAGAATCGAATGAAGTTATATTCTACCTTAAAAGTAATTAGGTACATTTTTGTCGTAAATTAATTATTTTCTAAAAGATTTAACAACATTTCTGAACTGCTTAAATCTAAGTGAAATGTGTATTTTAAATTTGAGTCCCTTAGATTATACAAAATACACGCAAGTACCTGAAAATTTGTAATGGTATTTTTGTTACAAGATGTATGATACGTACATAGATTTATATAACCGGAGCCATTCAGTCTTCGCTTCTCCGTTCAATACCATTTCGGCATCAGACATATTATTTTCTCCGTCCTTAATAAAAAAAATACCAATATATTAATTTTTCAATCGCTGCCATCACAAACACGCTTAACGTCAACGACGCTGCACCATTTTTCCGTAAATGAAAAGGAAACTCAAGTGAAAGAATTTTCATTTCAAATTATGTAACCTAGTACATTTTAGTGTCACACTCCCGGGACCTGTGCCCCGCGTCCCGGCTAATTAGAAACCGCGAACGCGCCAACAATGAAAACCGAGCCAACTTTCCTGGCCTGTACGGTTGATATTTTCTCGTGGAAAATGGAGCACTGCAACTCTTCCGACTGCAAGGGAATTTGGACTTGGTTGATGGGAATGTGAGTCGGTTTTTGGACGTTGGAGGCTAGTGCGATGGTAATGGATGTCGTGGGTGCACGCAGGTGGAAACGTGCAGCGGCGAAAACATGAAAATTGGCGTCGAGCGAGTTCTACGGATAATTAATTCCTATATTTTGCTTTTCTCTAATTATCGATTGATATAATAGGCTCAATGACATAATTGACAACATGCATAATTATACTTTCGTATAACATATTTATCACATAAATTTGTTTAACATACATACTATTTAGAATAATAGCGTTTTCATATAAATACTGCCTTAAGGTGAAATAGGTAATGTTAGGAATCGTAAGCCAAGTCGGACCTGCGCGGCTCGCTCGCTTCGCTCGCTCGTTAGGGTCGCAGTTCAACCTAACACTCCTCCTCGCTTCGCTCGTCGTCGTACCTAACCTAAGCCAAGTCGGACCTGCCTTAAGGTGATATATGGGGTAACAGCCTAATATATCTAGTCGGAACCACCTTTTTTGGTTATAGTAAAATCAACTTATATCATCTGTACTTTATAGCATTGACGAATTATATCAAGTAAGTCATTATGATAAATACGTTTTATACCAAGTAATAAATATATTAAATGTACATTATACTAAAAGTAATTATACCTATAAACCATTATATCAATTGTTACATTAGATCATTTGAAAATTATCTAAAACAATATTATACCATTCGTTACATTATACAAAGCAATGGTATATCAAACCAAAATAGATTAAGTGAAGTTATATGAAACGTCGGGCACCCGTTTTTAGTACTTAGTTGTTGCATTGTGGAAAACATCTTATTTAATTTTTGTCTTTTTAGGGTTGGCTTTTTAGAGGAAATTGAATACCGGTAATTTGTATGGAGCCCAACTCGAATACCGGTATAATACAGGTATTCGATCCCTGCAAACGAATGCCTACGCTACGTACATAACCAAGACACATAGATCCCTTCCTGCGATACATCTTCAACGTGTCCGGGAACCATTAAAGGGGAACAGTAGAACACTAACGTAACGTGATACAGCTAACGAAGGACAGTAATCTGATGCGCCATTGTCCAGACAACACTGACGTGTCACTCGTGTGGACTCCTCTGTACTATTGTAAAGCTCAAGAATAGGGTAGACGACTTTTTAGAGCGCTCTACGAGTAGAAAATTACTGTTATAGTTCGACATTCCCGCGGAGCGCTGAAAACGAGAAACGGGAAAAGGTGCCTTTAAATAAATTATGGTTTTAGAATTATTGTTTTAATTATAGAGAAACTAAAAATAATTTCATATTAACTTTTTAATAAAACATTTATAAATATTTCCGTAGAACTCACATATTTCAAAGAACTTTTTTTTCTTGACCTGCTTTTATTTATATGTTCAATAATTCAACTTCAGTCTGTCTCCCTATTGAATTTTCTCAAGCGATTTTCAGTACCCAGGTAAGCACGTCAACGACAAACACGATAAAGTGTCGTTCCGATTTATCCGCAACGTCGAACGACGTCAATTCCCGCGGTGACGTCACGTGCACATCCACGTCATCGGCCGTCAGCCGGGAGTTGAAAACAATAGGGATACCCAACTGTTCGGGATTGCGCTTCAGAAATTGAAAATGTGGGATACGGTACCATTCAGTCATGGCTGTTTGTCGACGCTTGTGGAAATAACCATTACAATACAATATAAAACAATACAAGTACTCTTTATTGCACACCTCATAAAGCATACAAGAGAAATACAATGCAAGAAATTACAGTTAGAGGTAAACAACCGGCGGTCTTATCGCTAAAGAGCGATCTCTTCCAGACAACCATTATTGGATAGAAATAAATAAATATTAATGGGCATCTGAGACAGATAAATCTAGACCCGAGATTACGATATACGGATAAGACTAAGCAATGCATAAGTACTACGGGTTCTGGATGACGATATACTTGGTGTTGCCTGTAATGGGAGCAATAAATTAAAATATAGACTCTTCCCTTAAAACTTAACAACACTGTATGAAGCAACTTCTGACAATATCGTGTATTAAATGATAATTTGGAGAATAATGTTTAGTTAGACAAAGAAGCAATGTATTGCAAAATGTCAATGTTGGACGACGTACATTAAAAATACTATTCAATTTGTTTGAAACATGTTGGAAATAATGAAATTCTGAAAATTGACTTCTTTTTTTAAAGTTGCTGAACAAATCTTGTTAAGAGTAGAATCTGTTTTAATTTATTGCTCTTATTACAGGCAACACATGGCATCCTCTTTTTTCGAAGTCGGTTAAAAACGAAGAAAAAGTAATATTCACTATATTTGAACCACTTTCTGCTCCGGAACGTTATTCCGCAGTTGAAAAATTTAGCATTCACTCGTAATAAAAGGCAACTTTGTTTTTAACTAACACTTAATTTTAACGCAAAAACGCTTCCTACTGCGAGGACAGTCGTCGGAACTAAAAAAAGTACCGAACCAGGTCAGGACTGTGCCGCAAAAAAGTTAAATTAATCGGGACCGTTGTCGCCCTGAGTTTTCTAAAGTTTTAATCAAAATTTTGCTTTTTTGGAGAGAGACAATGTCCAAAGGACGAGTTGGGAGGGTCATTGGAAGTTGCCGATTGCGCTGTCCGATGGTAAATATGACAGCGTTGCGTTTGTATATGTGTTGATTTGTTCCGCTTCGTCTGTTTTGGATGTGTGGTTGATACTTCAGTAACCTGCCAAAGGACGAGTCGTTGGAGGGACAATGCACTTGCCGATTGCGCTGGCCGATAGTAGATGCCACAGTGTACCGTTTGTATATGCTTTAGGATAAGATGGGTTGAGTTGATACTTCGTCACCTGCCAAAGGACGAGTCATTGAGCGCTGTCCGATGATAGATGCCGTGTAGTGTTTGTATATATGTTTACGTATTTTAGGATTGGTTGATCCCTCAGTAGGTAACCTGCCGAAAGACGAGTCATTGGGAGGGACATCGCGAGTTACGGATTGCGCTGTCCGATGGTAGATGCCACAATGTAGCGTTTGTATATGGTTTTACATGTTTTATGATTGTTCGATATCTCAATAACCTGCCTAAGGATGTGTAGCGAGCGCAACGTAATGTTTCGTACGAGTATTCCTAACTCCTTGTATAGGAACGTTTTTTAGTGTGTGGTCGCTGCGCGCGGCTTTGCAAAAGGTCGCGAGTGTCAATCTTAACAGCTCTTTATTTATCGGTTGGCATTTTCTGATTGAATAATTGTGACAAATAAATATAAGTGATTCATTGCATATTGTTGTTCGTTCAAATTCATAATAAAAATACTCTAAAAATACTCAATTAGCGATATGGGTAAGGTTTATCAATAGTCTAATACCTTATCTGGCGTATGCGTATGCATATTAGTAAATGTTAGTAACCATTGCAGGTATAAAATATGTGATCGTGCAAACTGAGACCACAGACGGCACGGTTCAAGCTCGCATTGCAATACGCGGCCAACACAAACACCCGGGGATATTGCCGCAAGGGAGCAAGTTATAATGTTTGTTAATATAACATTAATAACATTCGGTACCCTGACGGCCGGGCTCTTGGCACTAAGGAATCGATTTAATGTGGGCTTTTCGTGATATCTCTGAATATTGGCATGACACGAACTGAATAAGCTTGATGACTGGTGTTGAAATCTACAGCATACTGTAGTTATTTATATGAATAAAACACAATAAAACACATCAATATGTCATGAAATTAAATAAAAACAATAAAAAATTAAAGGGACTTTAAAATATGTTAAGGATTTTTTTATCAAGAAGCGAAAATGTCCATTTATATGATTTGTACTTTTCTATTTCATGGCTGTTAGCAAATGACTTTCTTCTTCATACAAATATTGAAATTTTCAACTTAGACAAACATAGAAATGACGTGACATCTCTGTTGCCATTTGTATTGAGCGTTTTCAATGCTCTGTAAGAGTGTCGAATTTTAATGGTCATTTCTGACTTTACGAAATAGTCTAAGTGTAGGTAGTTAGTCCCATATAGACGTTTGATTCTATTAAAAAATTGGATCGCTTGATATCTTCGTAAAAAAAATCATCATGCCTATTTTAGCCATCATCAGACTCTAAGTGGAAGTTGCTAATGCTACAAAACTCTATATTATGTTTCCGTGGAATTACAAAATTAATTAGATAGTACAAACGCTTGCGAGACTTCTTTAGCTACAAACATACTTATAATTTATACTAAAGCCTTCTGTTAGGAACAACTTGTATAACGGATATTTTTAAACGTAGGTAGGGCTAAATGTGGAAGTATAAAAATATTGTTATACCAACAGAGGGAGTCTTGGACCCTGTAGGTATAACCGTATTTTTATGACAACCGTATTTGTCTTCTATCTACAGTTAGACAAGAAAGTGTAGAAATTAAAAAGTGGCAATACTGTATGTAGTGTCGTCACGTTTTCTTAGATTGACTAAACGAACGACATTATTAATTGCCACTTTTTAATTTCTACTCCTTTATATCTTACTGTACCTCTAACCCATGTCGTATTTTTTATTAGGTTACGACTAATTAGGACGTTGAATACATCGTTTCTGTAACTAGTGTACGACCGAAAACTTAACCGAAGCTCCGGCTTCAGTGTCATTTTTGGCCGAAAACGGAAATGATTTAGGCTTAAAAATAAAATATATTTCATCTGTAGGTACACTGAAATCTGTTTTGTACATCTTAGGATGTAACAGTTTCCCTTTTGGCCGCGTGGAAGGAAAAAGAGCCCGTAGGAGATCACCGATCCGATGAACCGATGTCGCGAAAAAAGCCTGTCAGGAAACTACAGGTGTCATTTCGGAAGGCGGAAAACTGTATGGAGTGGAGAGCTTTGGTGCAAGGGATAACAACCTCATATGGTCACGACCCTCAGTCATGAGGCAGCGAGGAATAAGAAGAAGATAATATCTCCTAATATTTTGCAGCTTACAAACATTTTCAAACAGTTTTTGGACTCCGCGGCTGCGCAACGATAAATTCCAACCATATTAAAATTTAAACTCCAATAAAACCACTCAAGTTATCCAATACTTATATTAAAAGTTCCGAACTACGCATTCTTTATACGGTGCAACTGTGTCGCCTGTGTCGACGGTCCAGCACTACTGGAGAACTTGCTAAAACGACGTTTATTTACCCAATTTAAACAACAAAATCGAACCTTATTGAGCATAGATCAAGGGCAAATTTGTGCTGGGAATGGTAAGGAATTTGGTCGTGTATTTTTGGTACAGGTTTCAAGTTAAAGTGGGGCGTTTAAAGAACTTTTTCAATTATTCTGCGCTGTTTATTGGATCCGATTCTTGGCTTACGTTTGATTTGATTTCGTTGCACCGTCTCCCGTCTGATTGGGAAGCTTTAATATTTTTTTCTTGGCGGTATTTTCTTGTACAACTTTGAATTAAATGTTGGGACAAATTAAACGTGAAAGGACCAAACTTTTTGTTTATATCGAATTTGAATCTGAACCTATAGTTATTGCTGACTTTGTGGAATATAAATGTTTGAGGAACTTCGTTCTCAATCGTTTTAAAATTATTTTTTACCTTCACTTACCTCTTAAGGCCCAAGGTTATATCTATAGGAGTAATTCACATTATAATTTATACCCTAGACTACTACCAGTATAGGAAAATTTTGCTTTGGACCTTAGGAGGTTAATTTTATTGTCCTTCATTTGCATATAACCGATTTCCAATATACATATTACCGCTTTCAAAAGTTATTTTCATGCTTTTGCAGCTCAAAAATTGGCGCTCCTATCCACGTTTCAGCTTAAAAGGTATACCAAAATCACCTGTTTCATTCGAAACCTGACTATCAGTGTATTGGCTCGACCAAAGAACATAGTCGGGTTTCCACAGAAGTCGGCCTTTACATCAAACGGGCTAGGATATTTTGAATTTCCTCTGGAACTATAAAGTCTGTATCAAAAAGCGAGAGTACGCGAATACATCTACATTATTCGCACTAAGTTCGCAAGTAAAGTCGAACACATTTCTCAACCCGAAACTAGGCCTTTGCGGGATGTTATGCTGAATAATAAAATGGGAGGGATGTTTGTCTGTACTGGAATGCATAAAAATACTTGTTTTCGTTACTAATACAAGGCATATACAAAGATGAAAATGATTGTACACGTTTTATGTAAATCTTTAAGGGGTCTTGTATTTACCTTTACTGGGCCATTTGTTTGTTGTACGCTGTATGTATACTAAATACCTACGTATAAGGATGCTCCCACACCACGAACATACGCCTGTAATACAACCAAAATTATATGAACATTGTATTTGTTTTTTGTTACATCATAGGCGAATGCTCGCGGTGAGAATAACTCTAATGCCATTTTCAACAATATAGAGAACATGCACGTCAACTTAAAAGATTTGTGAAAAGAATATAACTTCTCAAGAGATAAGATCAATAATGTTCACACAAAATAGATTGACACGTTTGTGAAGGTTATACTTAAGGGGCTACCCGCTCTCAATGACCTTCAATCTGTTGCGATAGATTTTCCCATATTATAAATAGCTAATCATAATAACATAGTTTTTCCACAACAAAATACCGTATCAAGTACCTTTCACATGTCACTGACTTTGAGATACAGGCCGTCAAAGTTTACGATTTTTTCGGGGAAAAAGTTGTGGAAACGGTTTTTAGCGTTTTTCTCGAAAAGTATTGAGAAAAATAGAAAAAGCTTCACAACAAATTTTGTGGAATATGGTTTAGAACAATAAAATGTAAGATATTTTCTACATATACACCGGGGATAAAAGTAGAAACGAGATTAGTGTATTTTTGGTCCTTCACCGAATATTTTTTTATTAAATAAACAGTCGTTAAATCAAAATTCGGGTCACTACAAAGTGTTAAGCATAGACCATACTACAATATATATTAAATAGGACATTATAACTCTATAATCCACAAACTAAATACGATGTAAAAATCATCAAATTGGCTGATTTCTGCAGGGAGCCCCTTAACCTAACGCGTCATATTGTTTTGTGCGGACATTTAAAATTTTCACCTAATCCCGGTGATATGAAAGACAATTTCCATCACTTACAGTAAGTAAGTGGATAAAATGGCATTCAATAGTTTATGACATAACTAAAGTTTTCCTTTCTATCTGTAAATATATACTGACCAAAATAACTGGAAAGTTATGTTCTCGTATTATATACAATACAATACAACAATACTTTACAGCACACCAACAAGAAAAATATTACCTGAGAAATCTAAAATATAATTTTCACGTAGCGGGTCTTGTTGCCGTTGCTGAACCTGTGCAATACATTTCTTAGTACAAATAGCTTTACTATCTACGAGCGGCCAGCTACAAAACCAGAGCTATAAACTAAACTAGCTGTATTGCGTCACAGACAACTAATGAACGGATTAAGGAGGTTCGAGAATGATGGTGGCGGTACAGCACCCGCCCTGGTTCAACCGGGGTGCTGCCGTGTCAGGGTTGTATCTTACTATGAGATCCATGTAAAGATACGACCCTTTTAGCATGGCAGCTTCGCTTGCGCCTCCAATCTGATTAAAGTGACTTTAATATACTTTAAAGCTAATTAACGTTTATTAAAGCTGTGTTAGCGTTAATCAAGATTTCAAATTGAAGCGAAATATTGGAAAATTGTATGGTTCGGACGGGGTCAGAATGGAAGCAATTGGTTGAAAAATTTAATGATTCGGTGGTTCGGTGGTCTAATAGGTAATACGCCCGTGTTGGTAAGCCGTTGGAAGCGCGGGTTCGAGCCCCGTACAAACCGCACTTCAATGTAAACATTTACTTAAAAGCTATGTTACATATTTCTCCTTTGTCTCGAAACGGCGGTGTTGAAAATCGAAAAGTCAGAATAGCGATGATACCATCACGAATTTGTAAAAAATTAATACTCAAAATGTACACTATTTCATGTCTACTTTAAAAAAATAAAATGAGCAATAGTAATGGCTTAAGGTCTATCGATCGGGACGTCGACTCGACTTTATTTTTTAGCAATTCATCCGAAACTATTACTATTATTGATTTACTAATTAATATCATTATGTGGAATGTTGGCTAGGAGACTATACCTATCTAAAAAAACTTGGAAATAAAAACACTTTCGAAATAGAAACTTTATCTTAATAATTCGTAAATTAACGTAGCTCTAAATACATTGCCTGTTCTAATATTTGCAAGCTCTAAATACATTGCCTGTTCTAATATTTGCAAGCTCTAAATACATTGCCTGTTCTAATATTTGCAAGCTCTAAATACATTGCCTGTTCTAATATTTGCAAGACAAAGGTAAGAGATTATTGCTAAGAAATCGTGGCTTTATTTTGCCGTTATGATAAACTAAGTTATTAAACTACAAGTAAATCAACAGCCTAGTTCTTGGGTAACTCCAAGAATTTCTGTATAAAGTACTTTCGAATATTCGAGTTCTCGGCTCAAGCTAACATAAAGTGGAATAAAAATTCCTGCGGGACAGCCATTTCTTTATCCGTCAGCCCTTACCATGAGTTTACAGTGACTGTAATCGACAGCGGCCTATCGGTGTAACTCGGGCGTCGGTGACCTTGTAATGCCGAATCCTTCGACAAGGCATTCACGCGAATGCCTCTCCCCACCTCGCGCGTCCCGCGTTCGCCCGGGCTCGCCACTCGACACGCACACATAGCCGCGAGTTTTGTTACTGCACACAAGTGTCGCTGTCGTTTCTTTTTACGTTATTCTTTGCTTGTATGGAGAATTGTAGTTCTACAAAGTAACCGCTAGGAGCGCTGTACTATTCTCCATACAGTTTACGCTGTCGCTAGCGAGAACGATCACGCTAACTCAAGGAAAGGGTACAGCGGTAACTTTGTAGAACTACAATTCTCCATACAAATCGCTTACGCAGTCGCCAGCGAACTGTGAATGTGAACTCATGGTAAGGGTACAGTGCGCAGTGGTCGGACGGCTGGCGCGACGATACGTCTAGTTTTGGAAGTAGACAAGTCCAGGGTTGCCAGACAAGTACAACTGGAATATCTTACACCGGTCAAAACGTAAGGATAACTTAGCAATCATTCATCAAGCGTTAGGACATCATAGCATCAATTTTTCTTTGTGCTTTGATCTTTGTATCAATGGTACAACATCTTAGCAGTTTCGCGAGTTAATTACAGTTGCATGAAATTTATATGCACCTTTCTTGGGTAAAAAAAAAACTCGGAGAAAGCGCTATAAAATCGTGTTTTTACGCCAATTATGAGCCAAATAGGTACTATGGGGTATTTAGAGATCTAACATTAGCATCCCTGCTGATGGTGACAAAGCGGCAGATCAGGTTGGTTATCATTCTGTCATATGTGGATGCTTGACACTAAACATGGTAACTCTAGTGAGTGACATTTTTAAAGAAATGTATTAAATACCTATCCTAGAATTGACCCAACTAAAGCGGATTCAACAGCTAAATAGATAAGAAGAAGAGAAGATGTAAATTTAAGTAAATAATAAAGCAGCTGCACACAAGCAAGACAGTAACAGAGAAAGGAAAGTAAAAAAAACAACTTGAAAAACGCAGTAAGAAATTAATAGACAATATAAAATACTTACAAATAAAACTACATGTACAACCTCAACACGAACCCTCCCCCGACCTGCAAACAGTTGCACTTTTGCGTACGATAGTGCTCATTGTATCGTACTTCGTGTCAAAAATACCGTACACATACGGTATTTACCGTACGTGTGGCAACCCTGATGTCTGTCTTTGGTTATCGTTTAAGGAAATAAAGAGCTACCACCACATCGCAATTTTGCAACTTTGGTATACCAACCCACCAACCAATGAAACTGAGCCTTTAGGTGTATACACCTAAAGGCTCAGTTTCATTGGTCGATAGGGTCCGCATGCGGGGTGCGGTAGATTTCCATAACGCATGCAATAGGGCCCGCATGCGGGGAATTGTTTTCATTGGTCGATAGGGTCCGCATGCGGGGTGCGGTAGATTTCCATAACGCATGCCATTATGAGTTTCACTGGTCGTTACACCGACTGCGGGAGTCCTCGCATGTCGTATGTCGACCGAGTTATCGACTTGTGAGTTTCACTGGTCGTTATACCGTCTGCGGGGAGTCGCTGCATGCCGTATATCGACCGAGTTACCGACCAATGAAACTGAGCCATAAGTAATATCGATGTTTTACATAGAAAACTACGAAGCCGAGCTTGGTTGGCCGCCGCCGCGACTAATCGGCTTTCCTGATGATGAATCACGAACCGATTCGAAACATGTCGAGCGATGTTCGACTTCTACGACGTTCCCGTTTCATAGATCTGTATCCTCCTGACGACCAGCATTCATAATTTGTCAATTTAATTTTAGCCTTATGACACATAGTTGACAGTTAACTATTCATTGTAGTTTATGTACTATGTGTAGGACGCGGGAAGTCAGGAGGGTATTGTTGCAATAAATGTATTAGAGCCGTATATGGTGCGGATTATCTTGCTCATTGTAAACCCATATTTCAAGAACTAAATATACTACCGCTACCGTGTCTGTACATTTTAGAAATCACCAAATTTGTTCAAAAACACCCTCATCTCTTTCCATTACATGACGTCATCATAAAAAAAACAAATAGGCCTAGTAGGAATCCGCTCAAACTATATCAGCCGAGACAAAAATTGAAAATGTTTGGCTCAAACGCATATTGTATGGCTATAAAGTTATATAATAAAGTACCAGAGCAGTTCAAAGCATTACACACACGTGAATTCGAAAAAAAGATGTTTAAATTGCTTTTAAATGAATGTTTTTATACTGTAACAGATTTTTTAAACTATGACAACTCTAACTATTGTAAATAAATTTCAAATGTATATAAAGAAAATAATATATTATTTCTTTAAGTTGTACTGTATAGCACGCTCGGTCGGTAAGCAGTCACTATGTGCGTATGTACTCCATAGATGGCGCTGTGCGCTGTGAGTAATGGCGGCCTACACGGTTGGTAAAACAGCCTATATGAAGAGCTGTCAAAGACCTCAGTGATTGAGCATAATTTTGTGGTTAGAATTTAAAGAGGGAATTGTGATAATTTCAATAAGAGACTTTAATTGTCGTTTCTTTGTTTACAGGTAAGTTTATAGGATTTTAAGTTAGTTAAACAGTGTTATTATTATCACCGTGTGTATGTAAGAACTAAAATAAAAACTTTGTTTACAGAGCAACACAATTATTTCAATGACAATTCCCGAAAGAGTTATTGTCTTATAAAACGACAATTCTAGTTAAAAACGAAGAAATATGGAAAAACTACAATTTAAATTTGTAGTAGTGGGATCAGCGGATGGAAAAACAAATTTGATATGCATAACTAGTATTGAAACACCTGAAGGACGTGTTTTTGAGCTCCCAGATGACTTAAAACCCGCAAGTAAGCACGCTGCTATATTGTCTTCAGAAGTATATCGGAAAATAAAAAATTCTTTAAAAAAAAGACATCAAACACGCGCGGTGTGGATTCCTTTAAATACGGATTTGAGAGCCATATATTTAGATGAGGGTGAAAACGTACAGTTTGGTGACCAGTATTTAGATGAGATCACTGGACGGACAATGCCATCACACAATAGTACGAATAGTTATGTGCCGGATGTGAAAAATGTAGGTAAAACTGCGGAGAGATTTTTGATTGAAAATTTTTCTAATAAAACATCGAACGCTGACCAATGGATTAATGAATTTGAAAGTGAATGTGGAAGATTCGAGATCCTACAGGATGAAGAGAAAATTGAGATTTTAAAACATCTTTTAGAAAAACAGTGCCTAGATTGGTATAGTAGTATGTTAATAAAATTGACGGTGAATTCCAAATGGGCAGACTGGAAAAGTAACTTTTGTGAAACATTTGGAAATAAAGGTTGGTCCCAAGTCAAATATGCATTTACATTTAGATTTCAAGCTGGATCCTTACTGGAGTATGCCACGAAAAAAGAAAGACTACTCTTAGAGGTTAACAAGCACATCGATACCCAAACCATGATAAATCTTATTGTTATGGGATTACCAGATTACATTATGGATAAGATAGACAAAGAAACTGTAAAATCAACTGCGACACTCTACAATGAAATTGGAAAGCATGAATTTGTAGCGAACAAAAACAATTTTAGCAGGAATAAAAGATATACCTATGATTATAAAGTAAAGACTGATAAAATTAAACCATGCAAAACTTGCGAAAATTTAAATAAAGGTGTCCGGTTCCATCCTGAAGAAAAATGCTGGTTCAAAGAGACAGATAAATTTAACCATAAGAGAAACAATGGGAAAACGGTCAATAATACTGTGATTGATGTTGAACTTAATTATGAGGATAAAAAAAACGAACAATAACACCATTAATTAAAGTCGAACTATTATTAGACACAAAATTAGATATATTTGGAATATATGATTCAGGCTCAAATGTTTCTATAATAAATTCCAAATTGATAAGACTGAAAGGAGAAGAAATACGTGATTATAAAAGTGATAATTTAATCACAATTAATGGTGTTAAAAAGACGATTGGTTTGACAACTATTAAAATGAAGATTTTTGATATTGAAGAAAAAGCTGAAGTATATATAATAGATGGAGAAGAGTTTAAATATGATTTTCTAATTGGATTGGATATCATAAAACAATTTAGATTGGTTCAAGATGAAAATTTGAAAATCACTCAAAAGAGAGAAGAAATAAAAATTGAAGATGAAAATAATCCTATAGATAAGGAAAATGATAAGAAGAACATTTCTAAGGAAGAAAAGAATGAAGAAAACCCATGTTCAATTAATTTTAATGAACATATAAAAGAAGAAGATTTCAACATAAGCATGAATAATTTAAATACTCAACAAAAGTCGGAGATATACGAATTGATAGACAATTACAAATCAATATTTGCCAAAGACAAATATGATATTGGTACGGTCAGAGATTATGAAGCACGCATCGATCTACTCGTTGACAAATACTGCAGTAAAAGGCCCTACCGATGCTCAGTTGAAGACAAAAAGGAAATCGAAGAACAAGTGGCTAAGCTACTTGACAAAAATCTTATTGAGGAATCATATAGTCCATTTGCGGCGCCGGTAACATTGGCTTTCAAAAAAGAAGACAATAGGAAATCAAGGTTGTGTATAGATTTTAGAGATCTAAATAAAATTGTGGTTCCTCAAGCTCAACCTTTTCCATTGATCGACGACCTAGTGATAAAAACAAGAGACTCGACATATTTTACGACTTTGGACATCAATTCAGCCTTTTGGTCAATTCCGCTTAAAATAGAAGACAGAAAGAAAACTGCATTTGTAACACAGGAGGGACATTTCCAGTGGACGTGTTTACCATTTGGCTTGAAGACTTCACCGGCTATTTTTCAAAGGATACTGGGTAATATTTTAAGAAAATATAAGCTTAATGATTTTGCAGTTAACTACATTGATGATATCTTAATATTTTCTAAATCTTTTAGTGAACACATTAACCATTTAACACAATTGTTACAAGCTATAAAAAAGGAAGGTTTTAGATTAAAATTTACAAAATGTATATTTGCTTCGAATTCTGTGAAATATCTCGGCCACATAATAAATAATAATACAGTGCGACCCGTAAGAGATAATTTAGTTTCAATTAAAGATTTTCCAATACCGAAGACTCAAAAAAATGTTAGACAATTTCTGGGGAAAATTAACTTCTATCATGAGTATATACCGAAAAGTGCGATAATTTTGGAACCCCTGCATAATTTACTTAGGAAAAATCAAAAGTTTATTTGGACAGCAGATTGTCAAAAATCTTTTGAAAATATAAAAAAATTGTTGTGTTCACAGCCAATTTTAGAAATATTTGATCAGAATTTGCCGATAAATATTCATACAAACGCGTCTTTGGAAGGAATTGGGGCCGTATTAAAACAAACACAACCAAATGGAAAAGACAAACCAGTGGCATATTTCTCAAAAAAACTAAATCAAGTACAAAAGAAAAAAAAAGCTGTTTATTTAGAATGCTTAGCTATTAAAGAAGCAATAAGATACTGGCAATACTGGCTAATAGGTAAGTCTTTTACAGTGTTTTCTGACCACAAACCATTGGAAAATTTAAATATTAAATCTAGAACAGATGATGAGTTAGGAGAATTAACATATTACCTATCACAGTATGATTTTAAAATAAAATACGCCCCGGGAAAAGAAAATATAGAAGCAGATTGTTTAAGTAGGAATCCGGTGTTGGCAGCAAGTGAGGATACAGATGAACAATTAAAAATTGTAAATATGGTAAAACTTACTGATATTGTTACAGATCAGGAAAACAATAAAGATATTCAAAACAATAAATCAAAATTAATATCAAGACACAATGTTTATTATAAAACGGTAAGAAAATGTGAGAAAATTATTTTATCAGAAGATTTCAGTAAAAAACTTATTAAAGATGTACATGAAAACATGTGTCATTTAGGTGTTAAACAAATGCAAAACAAACTAAGTACATTATATACGGCAAAAAATTTAACTATAAATATTAAAAAACATTGTGAAAGCTGTGAGATATGCATAAAAAATAAAACGCGAGGACAAAATAAGTATGGTCTAATGTCACATTTGGGTCCAGCCACAAAACCTTTCGAAATAGTCTCAATAGACACGATTGGAGGCTTTGGTGGCTCACGATCAACTAAAAGATATTTACATCTGCTAGTAGACCATTTTACTCGATATGCTTATATTGTTACCTCAAAAACGCAAAGTGCTAATGATTTTATTAAATTAATCAATAAAGTTACAGATTCAAACACAATTGGCCTACTTCTCTGCGATCAATATCCGGGAATCAATTCTAAAGAATTTAAAACATTTCTAAATGAAAAATCAATAACAATAGTCTTCACTGCAGTAAATGCCCCTTTTTCTAACGGGTTAAATGAAAGACTTAATCAAACACTTGTAAACAAAATCAGATGTAAAATAAATGAAAAATGTAATAAAATAGCATGGACAACCATTGCCCATAACTGTGTAGATAAATATAATAATACAGAACATACAGTTACTGGCTTTGCCCCAAAATACTTGTTGGATGGTACAAATGTTTCAATTTTGCCAAATGAACTAAAAAGAGATAAAACAGAAGTTGAATGGATAAAAGATAGAAAAATTGCATTGGATAATTCATTAAAATCACATAATTATAATAAACAAATATTTGATAAAAATAGAACTCAATTTCATTTCAATACAGGGGATATGGTATATGTAGAAAATGGGAATAGACTCAATAGAAATAAATTAGATGAGCTAAGGATCGGCCCATTTGAAATTATGGAAAAAATATCAAATTCGATATATAGAATTAATACAGGTCATAGAAAGTCTGAGTCAAATCTCTTTCATATTACAAAGCTTATACCGATACCTACATGAATATACAGATGTTAACTATAGTTGTGTATAGGATTATATAATTTAGATTTAGTTTTAAATAATAAGTGTAGATAAGTGAAAATTTTGTGAAAATTTTCTTGTTTGAGGAGGGAGATATAAAGAAAATAATATATTATTTCTTTAAGTTGTACTGTATAGCACGCTCGGTCGGTAAGCAGTCACTATGTGCGTATGTACTCCATAGATGGCGCTGTGCGCTGTGAGTAATGGCGGCCTACACGGTTGGTAAAACAGCCTATATGAAGAGCTGTCAAAGACCTCAGTGATTGAGCATAATTTTGTGGTTAGAATTTAAAGAAATTCCCGAAAGAGTTATTGTCTTATATGTATACATGTTTTATAAGGGTGCATGTTATTTTTGTAAGGACTTAATTTTAATTATTTTTAATATTAATTGACATATTTATATTTAATTGATAGAAATTGACATAATTTTCGGAATCTATAATTGACACGTGTAATATTAACTTTAATATAATTTAATTTAATAATTTAATTGACATGTTTACTAGCAATACTATAATAACATTTCTACGCCAATACTGGCCGAATATGTAGCACTAAGACACTTTATAATAACCAAATGTACCATATTCTTGGAAATAAATGATTATGAATTATGAATTATGAATAATATGAGCTGGTCTGATGGTGTATCCGAGAGTTGGCCATAGCAACTGAAATTATTATTTTTTGCAATCCCATCAACTTTGGGCACATTAGAATCGTCTCGGTGAGTAGTTGATAAATGTCAAAAGAAAAGTACAATCGGCAATAAAAGCTTGTTACAAAAAGGTTTTTTTTCTTAAGTCACGTCGCAGATTACGAGGGTGGAGTTATACAATGCGAATGCGTATTTAGGTGTTTGTTATTCAATAACGCGTCAACTTTTAAGCGGACTTAAATGAAAATAATTTCCAGTAACAGCTCCGCGGGGGTAAAAAGTAATTAGAATTTTGCAGAAATACCCCGTTTCTAGTACCTACCTATTATATGTCTGAATTAAAACTTTCATAATTATTTTGTCTATTTCAAATTTGTATTTATTTGAGTTCGTGGAACGTAGCTTTTACCTCTTTCTTGAAATTTTTAGATGTAAGTTTTATAATGGGATTAAAGTTACTTTTGTATAAATTAATAGAATACCTATTTACTTATTTCTAAAGTTTGCGCAAATACAACGCAACAAACACGAGACCTTACAGTACAAGCAAATAAGGAAAGATGTTCATTCAAATCCAAATTTCCAATACCGTTAATCCGTATTCAGTTACAAGCAAAGCCTTTTATATTTTGAGGAAGTGCCAGATATGACTTAAATGGATTACTTATCATCGTCAGCTCGCGTTGCCATGGCGACAATCCTTAGCTACGGGAAAGGCTACGGGAAGGAGGTATTTGATGGGGGTAAGTTAGGGTTCTGTACCTAAATGGTAAAAACGGGACCCTGTTACTAAGCCTCCGCTTTCCGTTCGTCTGTCACCAGGCTGTATCTCATGAACCGTGACAGCTAGATAGTTGAAGTTTTCACAGATGAAGAACTAACTATTTTGGCTCAGTGACCCAAACAGGATCTTCGCCTCCGAAACGAGAGTACGCCACTTGTCCCGATCCTGCGCATTTTCTTGCAATTTTCGGCTTGAAGCTTACGCAGATCCACCACCACCACGTCTCAATCATTGCAAATACTTAAAACGGAACGTGATCGGTTGCGTTAACTTTGCACCTCATGTATGCGGCGCCATACCACCTAGGTGCCGTCCGACTTTAGGGGACTTCCCCCTACATACTCAGGAGGACTCCCACTGGAGGACTGTCCGCGGTGCAGAGGAACACATGAGGTGATTCGCGCGGCGGCGGAGGCGAGGTGACCATAACAGGATAAAAATTGATACTGTAATGGTGACCTCGCGGGGGCTATGGTGCTGTTATGAAATTACATCTCGCCGCCAAGTAATGTTGGTCTTACCTATAATATCTGAACTTGTTATAGTAACTTAACAAGATGGGTGTAGATAAAAACGATAATACAACCGAATAGCTCTTTGAGAGTCGGTTGCAAATCAAACGAGAAATATTTTAATGTCACAATCGTAGCCTCGTGTCAAGCTGATGAAGGGGTGAATTTAATATCCGTTTCTATTTGTTTCCTTAGATTTATTCAATGGCGTGATCAAAGCGGTACAGACGTGGAATCCCGTCTAAGTACGGCTAAGTGTCTCCCTGACGACAAAGCCGAAGCAACTCTAATACCCATACACACAGTCTGAATTCCGGTTCGGTTTCTGTACGGAATGATTTCAGAAAGTGTCTCTGTCCCTGTCTGTTATATGGCGTTGTCTCGCTTGCTGACGTCATTCCGTTCAGAAAGCGGGATCAAAAAATTCCGAAGTTTAATTTATCCAAAACCATTAATATTCTGAATTTTCAAAATTTCGAAAGTGAAATAACGGGAAATGATAATTATTTTTTCCATGGATCATAATGTTACATACTATATATGTTAGGTTAGGTTAGGGCTATCCCATCCCAGGTGATATCCCAAAGAATAACTAAATATTAAATCTGAACATGGTTTTCGGAATTATGAAAATTCGAAATGATGATGCATTCTGACAAATGAAACTTCGAAGTATTGTAGTGGGTTTCGGAATTATGAAAATTCGAAATGATGATGCATTCTGACAAATGAAACTTCGAAGTATTGTAGTGTAAGTATACCTTCGGAAGCCGGATCAGAATTCGGACTGTGTGTAGCCGGTCTAATAATTCCCGAACTGCTCAGTATTTATGCGAAAGGAACTGTATTAATTGACTGAGCAGACTAAATATATTGTTTGTGCACTCGCTAGCACATTTTAATTAGTGCGAAACTCAACCGACTGTTTTCAGCGGGGATAAACACTGGCTTTGTGAGCTGTATACCTCACGAATTTGCTTAAAAAGGCAGATATTTATAATCTTTCCCTTTTTCAAACTACATATCTCCGCCATTAAAAGAAAAAACGTAAAACGGTATCCTATGTCAATCCCGAAACATTGTTTCCCATCTGTAACACGAAAAACATTAATCAACAAGACATCTAAACTTATCGAACGTACTCACAAAATTTCATGAAAATCGGTTGAGAAATGCGATCAACCAGAAAGCTTGTGGGCACATGAATGAATTTTGACCCAAGCTGAAATGACAGTCCACGCGCTCGATGAATAAATTAACTGGTTTTTTCTATTCGGAAAACTCGACAATATTTCACACGACAATTTTTAGCGAGTCTCCCAACATAAAGTCAATAATACACTTAGTAAATCCATCGACGTCCCAGATTGTTGCAAACTCGAATTCTAAGCCCAATCATGTCGCAATAAGCTCGGCGACTTTATTATTTCTCAATGTATGTACATTTCGATTGCGCCGCAACAAAAATTCGATTCGAAAAGTTGCCCAAGTTCGCGAGAGTTCCTAACTTATCGTTGCGGCGGTTTCCAATACATTTGCGGGTGCTATCGCGTTCAGTAGTAGGATATAAGGTTTAGAAAAGCGAATAGAGGCGACGAGTGTCTAGAGACGGCATTGGGAACAAAATCAATAGGAGTGATGAACATCTGTGTAAATATTTAGCGACAGTCGCTTTCAACGTTTGAATTTGCAATCCCATGTGTCGTCGAGACGAGACAATGCATGTGGATTACACTTTTACAATTTAAATACCGCGGCGATCCAGTTTTATCGCCGACTTAATTTACATGTTTAGTTGCGGTTTTTGCATTTTTCAGTGCGTTTTCGGCGTCGAGTTTGTTGCCTCTTTTTAGGGTTCTATACCCAAGGGTAAATAACGGAACCCTATTACTATATGACTCCGCTGGCCGTCCGTCTATCATCAGGCTATATCTCATGAACCGTTATAGCTAGACGGTTGAAATTTTCACAGATGACGTATTTCTGTTGCCGCTATAACAACAAATACTAAAAACAGAATAAAATAAATATTTAAGTGGGGCTCCCATACAACAAACGTGATCGGTTGCGTTAACTTTGGACCTCATTTGTATGCGGCGCCATACATACCAGGTGCAAACTTACTGGCCAGTTATGATGGGAAGTGTTTGTACGAAACCCTCGATGATCGAGTCCGACTCGCACTTGGCTGGTTTTTTTAGCTATAATGTTTGCAACGAACAGATTCGAGCTCCGGTAAGCCCGGCTTACTGGAGCGTAAGACATAACAGCCTAAAGTAAAATAACCAAAAACGCTCCCTAATTAATTACAATTCGTAGCTAAACTGTCTTTCTTTTTGTTTGCAGGAGACAAAGCTCCAGTCTACATTGTCCCGGCCACAATGGAGTCGTCCCAAAGAGAATGAAGATTTTATTCCTGTACTTATCACTACTTACATAATTTGCGCAAGTTTTGCATCTGACTTTGTTCGGCACCGCTTTAAGTTGGAACAATGCTCGCTGTCTAATAAATGTAGTTCCTGATTTATTGGCGGAGTCATAATTATGACTAGTCCGGAGGTAGGAAAATTAGCTCAGCCTATTAGGAAATTGAAATGAAAGTTAGTTGGAACAGAAAATTGTTCGAACTCCGTTAAAAAAATCATAATTATCTTATGCTAAGATGAGATATAAAATTTTCAAGTGTAATAAAATTGAAATGTCGTTCCAAGTTTGTCATTTTGGGTTTAGCGGGCCTATGGTTCCGTTTATCACGTGATAAATAAGTGACAATAACGCATCTGTCACTAACATTCGCTTCTTGTCAAAACGTGACGGATGCTTTGTCACATATCGCATGATAAAAGCAACCACCATAGACCACCATAGAATTTTTATATTTATAGTCTAGTTAATGAAATATTGCTCAAAGTTTTGTGGGGAAATTTAAAAAATCTGTGTCTGGTCACACTTTGTGTAGTAGGAGTGATAGTTTTGATACTAGAAAATATTATAAATATATTTGATTTTCTATGCACACGTAAGGTACCTGAGGAAATAAGTTAAATATGTTGATGTGCACTCATAGTCATCTCACATCATTTCTACCACTATGTACAGTACAGTCAACGAACAACACATATTATGTTTACACTTTCTAACCATAGACAATGCGAAAAATTAAATGTAGTGTAAATAAGACCTAGCTCGCTAATAACATATTAATCCATCACCAAAAAAATTACATAAATACTTGTTTAAATTACATAAGCAAATTTCATCTTGATCGGAATGTTAGAAGTAGTACATAAAGTATCAACATTATTTATAGTGGACCCACCAACTCAAGAATCTTATATATAAGATTCTTGCACCAACTAAATGGTTTAAATCATAGACAATTGGTGATACCACAAGGAAATATCTATCCACATTATTTGGCTAGCCAGACTCTATCTCACAAAGAAAATTTAAACATGAAGAAGACCCTAACCCTGTAGATAAATATGAGGACATTATTATGTAGCTACACGGAATATTTTCATCAGCCCCGGGCTATTGAGAGTAATCCTACTTTCGAGGCCTCAAACTAATAATATTTAGATGTTCAAATATACGAAATTATCTCAGAATAGGCGTATCGTGTATGATTTATGACATATATTCCCGGGGGATGGGAAGGCTGGCTTATCGGATTTTTACATCAGTACAGTGAATCCCAAATTCCCACCCGGCGCGCACGTCCCGAAGCATTACTATTTTATATTTCGCCCTATTTGCTTTGATTTTAGGAATTCTAGTTGGTGTCTTACGTGATCTTCGGCAGTTTGATCCGGTTTACGACGCAATGAGTTTGGGGCAAGTTAAACGGATTTGTGACGAAATTAAAAAAAAAACTCTAATGTCAAAAGCATAATATACAGTAGAGGACTATCTGACAGACAAAAATGCATGGCCGGAACCAGAAACCGGGTAACTGACTCCTTCTTAGATTGTACCTAACTAAAAATAAGAAAGCATATCAATCGTAATAAAGGTTTTCTTGTAGTTTCTATTTTATTCTTACACTTTTCCTAATTTATATCTTAAAATACAGTTTTAATATGTTTTCTCCGAGAACTGCGTATAGTTACGAGTAAGTTCATATTACTGTAATAGTTAAGTACTTATGATTTCTGAAAAAATGACTGACTGTTGATTTTATTTCGGCGTTTCTTCTCAACAGTGATCTCCTCTATGATTATTCTTCCTAGATTTAACTGTGAAAAATTATGTGTCTATTGGTACCGATTCAATATTTTCAGCGACACGGATTCGCCGCGCTATACGCTATAAAAACTAGTTATTACTCATCGCACTGATTCCATTTAAGAGCTCTTTTATTAGTTGACCGTAGTAAACCCAAAAAAACAAACTATCCCATAAAATAAGCTTTTTGTCGAATCTATAAAACAAAGTATCGTAAACAGTAGATAATTTGAGTTTATGCTAAACGGGCGCTGCGGTGTTTGGTTGATCCGAGCACTTATAAACATTGTCCGGGTTTCCATTACCCGGGCGCCCGGCCCGGCGACCGGGTCACTTTAACCGGCCCGGTTAAATCTCGTAAGACGCTCAGTGTTGGGGTAAATCCCTATATTATCGTTATTGCTTCCCGAAGGACCCTCTACTGCGAGCTGTATGTTTTTCTGGCCGTATTTTTCAATCGCTAGCTGTGGAAGCATTTTTATTCATACGCTATTGTAGGGTAGAAGTTCGATCGTCGTTTAAAATGAACACAGTGGATTTTATTTACGTTGAACCGAATTTTCAGTCAAAATAAGCACCCTCATACGTTTTCGGCATAATATAGTCTGATGTTTTAGATTGGAATTCGGCTTTGATGTTTTTTTATTGGATTAAAACCAGCGATGACCAGCGATACTCCTTCTTTAACAGGAACTAATTCAATGTTATTTTATTCTTTATTTTATTTTTATTTAGCCTACGTATGTGTCCCACTGCTAAGCAAGCCTCTTTATCGCCAGTCGTCGCGGTGAAATGCATGTCCCTACCAAGCGTACAAGTCATCCCGCCATCTCTTTTCCGGTCTGCCTCTGCTTCGGTAGCCATCCTGCTGTATCCACTCAGTGGATAGTTGTCGCGCAGCTCCTTCTTATAAACATACATCTAGGTTCTTCACCTATAATGCTAATTAATAATATACAACTTTATTAAAGCAAAAACCTTGAGAAACGGGCAGCGTCGCAAGAGTTTGCAGAACTTCGAATATCTTACAAAGTTGATAAAACTACGAGTCGCCAACGTAGCGTAATGAATGATATTAAACAACCTCGTAGTGAGTCCGTTAAGCTCATCAGATTATATAATATGCGTTATAACAGGCTTCGAGGTATCACGTTTCGGGCGGAACAATTCGAGAGAACTGTAAAGGAATTTCATACAAAATTGAAGGCCTAGGCCGAGAAGTAGTATTTTTTTAACATGGTGTCTGTGTTCATGAACAGGCTAAACAGCTGAATTGTTTTTTTGGAGTGGTGTATTTTTTTATTTCATTGCATATGTTTGAGAAAAGCACTAAACCATCCTTATCCGTGAAAAGGGCTTGCCGGCCACTCACTATTTGCCGCATTGAACTGCGAAATAGTTTTTTTTTAATAACGATGAACGAGATAAAGGAAACATTTTCTTTAAATAGGTAATTATTTTTATTTCTATTAGCCGTAAATTGTACGTCAAAATGGCATGCCCGCATAATCTCATACAATCATCAGTAGCCCATCGCTTGTCGCGCGACTCAGCATCACCTGTCTTGCTCGCACCGTATTGATAGGAAAGTGACAGGTAGTGTTTGTCGCGCGACAAAAAGTTGCGTGTCACAGTTATGCTAGACGTACACGTACAGTACCGTAAGCTCGGGGTACTTTAACCCTACAAGGTTACTTTGTCCACTCATAGAAAACCATGACTTGATTTGACTAATCTACCATTGTACGGAACCCTCGGTGCGCAAGTCAACTCCCTCTTGGTCGGATTTTTTTAAATTTATGGACTCGATAAAATACATGCAATTTTATGGATAGACAAAGTAACCTTGTAGGGTCAAATTACCCCGACCTTAAGGTATATAATAAGTCTCTGAAAAAATCATTAAGACTTCGTAATCCAGAAGCAAATTAAAAGTCCTCAAGCTCTCTTTAGAATACGTTTAATTCAATAAAACAATAAATAATTGTACCTGCTTTTCAGAATTAAAAATTGAAAATTACTTGTATTTATATTTACATTTCAAATAGGTACCTCACATCACAGTAGGGGTGACTGACGCCTTTGACGAACCATTAGTATGTCAAACTTGTTTTTTTTCTCTAAAGAGTACTTTTAAATTTGTACTAAGTCATAGGTAATCCCCAAAAAATTAGATCATTTAATTGCTGAGAAATATAAGTGTCCGCAATTACTATGCCAATTACTTTAATAAGTCTTTACACATTAATAATAATGCCAAAACAAGTTAGCTGTAATGATACTCGTTCACAATCTTTTACAAACCCAGTTTTTGTATCAAGTGGGTGTCTTTTCAAAAATTACTATTACGAATATCAGACTTAAACTCCCACATAGATAGGTCATATAGGTTTTTTTTTTAATCATCTAAGTTTGCTTATATCTCGGTCATGAAATATACCTACTCTTCATTTTATTGCTTGAGAACAGGTCTACTTAAATTTTTTTTTATACAACCACATCAGCCTGCGTATAATTCCCTGCCGTTTGCATTGTTTTTCGTACACTTACCGTGATTACTTTCGGAGATAATTTTGTTTAAAAAAAAATCTGTCAATCACACGATAGCCAAATGTAGCTTTATCAACAGTATTCAAATCACGATTTAATTCCGCGGAAAATAAGAGAGACAAATTGTAGAAGTTACATCCGTTTTTTTTTGTGGCTAGGGCTGTCACTTCGGGTGATAAATATATCCGGGTCCCGATATTTAGTTTCGTTGCTACGTTTCGATGAAATGCCTCTAGGGCTCCTGCCGTTTTGTGTTAATTATTTTGGTCAAATTTCACTACCCAAACAAATATTTAGCAACTGTATTTTTTTGCCAATGCAATCTTTCGCATAATTTTACGTAAATTTTCATTTAGTGAAATTATAATTCATATTAATATTAATGCGAAAAATTACATTTAGGCATTTGGTATTTTAGCAAATGATAATATTAAGGCAATAAACATTAAATTTAGTCAAATGCACATAGCAAAACACAAAAGGAGGTTAGGGTAGGTATAGCAAAGGGGGCCGAGGACTAATACATTTTTGATGGGTATGATGTCATTATGACGGCACATTTCTAACTATGACACTACGTGTTTGATGATGTTATCATGTATAATACGCAAAAATAAGTGTTTTTTGTACGAGAAACCTTTTTTCTAAACTTGATAATTACCAAGCAAGACAAATGGTGGATGATAATTCGATGGCGAATTGTAGTAGTTTTGAAATGTTATATTATGTGTAGGTACGATATATTAGGCTGCGACACCCCGAGTCTAGTACTCTAGCTGGTTAGTTTGCGCGCTGACACAGAGCACCCTAGAGTGTTTTTAGAAAGCCGGAGGCGCGGAAGAAGAGCAGCCCTCGCTCACTGTGACAAAGCTCAGCAGCCGTCCGAAGCAGAGCGGCTGAGGCTGGGGCTGAGGCTGGGATTTCAATTTAGGTTATAAAAACCTAAAGGTTTTTGAGAAACTAATTTCGTTGCAAATATAAGTATATTAAATGAAACGTTTTCCCAATGAAAAAATATTCATATCCGGATTTTTCGAATATATGAAGTGGCAACCCTGACTATTTTTTTCAGTCATTTCTATCTTCTATTCTCCGCGGAATTAGATCGTGATTTTAATATTGTCTATAAAGGTACATTTAAACTATCGTGTACTAAAATTTCTCCACCTAATACGGGGTAAATTTGGAATAATAAAACGAAAACAGAAAAGTCTAAAAACAATATTATCTTCGAAAGTAAAAAAATACAAACGGTAGGGAATTATATGCAGGCTTAGAGGTGGTTTAATCAAAACTTTTGGTTAGTAGACCTGTTCTTAAATAATAAAATGAAATATAAATTTGATGACCAGGATATGAGCAAACTTAGATGAGTTTTTAGAAAAATCTACATGACCTATCGATGTGGAAGCTTTAGTCTGATGTCCGTAATGGTAATATGTATCGCATTGAGACATAAAACTCGGTTTTTAAAAGACTGTGGTTCATGAATACGTCTTACGATAGGTACTTGGTTCAAGAATCACTCGACAACTGAAGGAGAACACGCAAAACTCGGGTTAAACTATTTGGAGCGTTTTGTGAAACTGTTTCACTATTTGTTCAGTTTCTTTCTGAGTGACTCCGGCATGGCGCCGGGCGCCGGGCGCGGCATTCTGAAGTATACTTTATAGCCATCGTAGATGAACCACTGCAGCCCGGTCAGTGTCCCTATCATGATGATACGGGCCATCAAGCCTCGCCAGATACCGAAGAACCCGACCTCCGATAAGACACTGCCCATGCTTGAGCTAGGATCCTTGTTCATCTTGGAGACTAGGGTATCTGCGGGGTGAGACACGATCGCACAGAGCACCCCGGCGATGTAACCCGCAGCAAACGTGACCCCCAGCTGCTCACCCTTCGTGCACTGCTCCCTTGGCTTCGGAACCACGTTCGCGTACAAATACTCCACCGTCTTTTCGAAGGATGAAAACTTCATCATCGTGTACGGCACCTGCCGGCCCCAGAGCGGCACGATGCCCTTGTAGAACACTCCGAAGCCTTCCGTCGCTACCATGTGAGGCATCGCCTTTCGCATCTGCGAGGTATACCCAGGAGTGGTCTGAATCCGTACCTTGGTGGCTTCGAAAGGGCACAGCGCGATATCAGCGCACATCTCCGCGGAGGCCGCGGCAACTAGATACAGTCCAGTCCTGTACAGGTAAGCATTTTCTTCGCCCACCATATTACTGTATAAAAATTTAAAGTACTCATATCCACCGAATTTGAACGATCCCTGAGCGGAATAGCCGAAGAAGGTGGGCGCCCAGCCTTTGACCAGATTCGCAGCGCCGCCCTCGGCGTACGAAACCCCGAAGCCCTTGAAAATTGATTTATACTTGGCGGGGTCGACCTAGAAATAATTAAATTATTACTTTATCGCTCATATTAAATACACTATCTTTCGATACCTCTCGACACCACTCCAATGAACAAATCTATGTCACATTAGTGGGAAATGATTTTTTTATCGTTCGTTAACTGTACCATACTACAAGGGGCCAGAAAACTTTGAAGTAAGTACCTACTAGGTACGCTCACGTTCCATAATTGGGTTTACAGACTTCACCAACCGCGTCGATATTTTTTGTTAAAATATCTGGTAAACCGCCAGATACAAGCCACCTAAACTAATTATCAAGGGCCTTGTAGGAAAATATAAAGTGGGATTAAATACCTAAAGCTACAACGGCCGGCCGTTTTTAGGGTTCCGTACCCAAAGGGTAAAAACGGGACCCTATTACTGAGACTTCGCTGTCCGTCCGTCCGTCCGTCCGTCCGTCCGTCTGTCACCAGGCTGTATCTCAACAACGGTGATAGCTAGACTGTTGAAATTTTCACAGAGGATGTATTTCTATTGCCGCTATAACAACAAATACTAAAAATAAAATAAAATAAATATTTAAGGGGGGCTCCCATACAACAAACTTGTTATAGATTATATATATATGTATAGGTACGGAACCCTTCATGCGCGAGTCGGGCTCGCACTTGCCCAATTTTTTTTTTATTGTAATATTGGAAGACTATTCTCTTATGACTAAAAATGCACTACACTAGCATTACGTTTTAATTTAGAGGCCATAATAACAGCAGTTTGTCTGTAATAAATAGTTTACTGTCGCGAAATCTCATGTCCAACCGTTAGTTAGGAGCGCGCCCACAGTGCGGCCTCTAAATAATCATATTTAATGTAATAAAATTGGGTCAGTGCGAGTCCAACTCGCGCATGAAGGGTTCCGTACCATAAAACAAGTTTGTTATATGGGAGCCCCCCTTAAATATTTCAACTGTCTAGCTATCGCCGTTCTTGAGATACAGCCTGGTGACAGACGGACGGACGGACAGACAGCGAAGTTTCAGTAATTTAGGGTCCCGTTTTTACCCTTTGGGTACGGAACCCTAAAAAACAGCGAAGTAGTTTCATATTAGGACCATATCGTATCAATGCCATCTATATCATATGTGCTTAAAATCGTTTTTTATTTCATCCTTAAGCATAATGACTCAGTTTCATCGGTCGATAATTCGGTCGATATACAGCATGCAGTCACACCCCGCAGACGGTGTTAAACGACCAATGAAACTCAGAAATTGATACCTGTTGATAACATCGAAATACAGCATGCTGTTACTCCCTTAGGCGGTATAATGACTGGTGAAACATCTTCGGCTAATCTAACTAAGTCTTAAAGGCTTCTTATCCGTTCAAAAATGCTGATTGTTTTAGACATTTTTCTCTATGATCAAACGTTTCTTAACATATTATCAATGTTACTACTTAGAACATGGCTAATTGCGATTTATTGGTAGGTATATATTTGAAACCTACAGTTTGAATTTTTGTTTAAAAAAACTACTCTACATTGACAAAATTGACGCAGTAAACTGGTTTTTTAACTTATTTTCGACTGCACGCAATGAAAGCATGAAATAGCTGTGTCGTTATACTATCTAGAACTATGGGAAAAGTATTATTCACTTCAATAAGTGCTGTGGATACTGTGATATGTATTTTGCTAAGTTTTTGTCTTTTAATAAATTGCCTATTAGCTTAAAAAAGTTGTTTGAAGTCATAATATGAAAAAAAATGATTTTAGAAGGAATAAGGCCTCTTAGATTACCTGTAGCCGGCACTTGACGAGATCCAGTGGTGTGACAAAAGTGTGCGTGGTCCCACATGACACTATACCACCTCCTGCACACATTAAGAAGTATTGCGTGGTATTGAGCTCGCAAGAGTATTCCGACGGAGGTGGCGGCGCCATTTTACAAAATTAAGCGTTCAAATGCGAGCAAAATATATCATTTCGTGGGGAATTTTCTTAGTACGGTGACTTTTGGATGACAGATTTGTTTTTCTCGCTGTCGTGCTGAAGTTGAGTGACATTTCAATCGAGGAAGAAGCTTGGAGGCTGCATTTTGGATTACAAGTTGATGGCAAGTTAGGGTGAAACATCCTATTAGCTCTGAAAATTATTAATCATTGCTTACGGCGCCATACATATCAGGTGCAAAGTTAACGCAACCGATCACGTTTGTTGTATCGGAGCCCCTCTTAAATATTTATTTTATTCTGTTTTTAGTATTTGTTGTTATAGCAGCCACATAACTACATCATCTGTGAAATTTTCAACTGTCTAGCTATCACGGTTCATGAGATACAGCCTGGTGACAGACGGACAGACAACGGAGTCTTAGTAATAGGTCCCGTTTTTACCCTTTGGGTACGGAACCCTTAAATCATAAATAAACATCTCTAAGAGGTAAACCTTGCGGATTATAAATTAAAGTAATCAAATAAAACACTGTAAATACAATAAAAAATATTTATTTCCATTCGCTCTGCCTAAACTAGACTTAATTAACACTACTACTTACAACTAAGAATTATATTATTGCATTTATCATTTGTATACACATATTTACAAAATAAAATAAGTTTATTGCATTTTTGTACTTTTAAAACTAATATAAAAGGCCAAAGATTTCTTAACAGTCTACAAAACCTACAATAAAAATGGCTAAGTAGAAATCGAACTTACAATTGGAAATATAAAATAAATAATTTTCTTATCTCTAAATAAAATAATTACTTCGGTTCGAAACATAGTTCCCTTTATACAGTAACATTTCGAATCACTGGAAAAACAGCGATTTGAAACGAGATAATAAGTATTAACTATATTCGATTTCGTTCGTAAAGTTTAGTAATGCGGTAAACGCGATAAAATCATTACTATCGATAAACATTGTTCGTTAAGTTTTAATTATGCACTCAATATCATATAATACTGCCAACGAGATGTTGGAGCCTCCGAGCCGGTGCGGCGCAAACAGCTTCTAGTGAGGTTATCCTGAAGTTTGATTCGATGTTCGTACTGCGTCCCTTTTGCTCTCGTCTCAACCTATATTCGAGTGAGCGGGAAAGTAGGATTCGAACTACAAATTTCGGAGCAACCCCTGAGAATAACTCTGCCATAGTACAAAAAGGCACATTATGACATTAATAATATCGCCTGACAACGAAAACTCACTAAAATTCCTGTCACTGCTCTTCATAACCTCGTATATAGTAGGTAGATTGACTCTAAGATACGAGCTTCTTTAAAGTAGCTACTTGTAGCTAGTGGTTGTCAACAAACGTTCACAACCAAGCTCATTAAGAGGCCTTATTCCTTTTAAAATGCTGATTGTTTTAGACATTTTTCTCTACGATCAAACATGTTTCTTAACATATTATTGATGTTACTACCTAGAACAGGGCTATTAAGATTTATTGGTATATATTTAAAACCAACAGTTTGAATTTTTCATTGATAATTTTTGTTTCAAAAACTACTCGAAATTGACAAAATTCACGCGGAAAATTAGTTTTTTCAACTTGTTTTCGACTGCACGCAATGGAAGCATGAAATAGCTATGTTACTACCTAGAACTCGGGGAAAGGCATAATTCACTTCAAAAAGTTGGTTGAAATTATCAATATTATATTTGTCACAATATGAAAAAAATAATTTTAAAAGGAATAAGGACTCTTAAGAGGCCTTATTCATTTTAAAAATTTTGTCACTGCTCTTCATAACCACTGTCACTTCAAAAAATTGGTTGAAATTATCAATATATTTGTCACAATATGAAAAAATAAATTTTAAAAGAGGCCTTATTCCTTTTATAATTTCTGTCACTGCTCTTCAAAACCTCGTATCTATCTACTTAGTTAATTGATACTGAGATACGAGCTTTGTTGGTAGGTATTAGTAACTGAGTTTTGGTTGTCAACAGATATAGAAAAGGCACAGAGTGGACTTATTTGTACATACATGAACACGACTCAACACATTGCTCAATATTTCAGATTTCGAAAAGGATCGCAATCTTGTAACCATCATGTGCCTTGTCCCGTATATGCTTCTCTTGTATGCCAGAAAGAAAATCCTATAATTTTGCATTTGTCGTTCACCGCCCTTTATGGCAACTATGAAGGAGAAAGGAACATTATAATTTGTTTTTTTTATTCACAAACTGACCGGAGATTGACCTCAGTATCACCGGATGGTAAGTGACTACGGGGTCGAGGAATTAGCTCGCCGGTTCAGTAATAGCAATAGCCTTACTTGAACACACAACTCTTAACTTGAAGAGAGCCAAATTATAATTTTCTGGAAATACACACGTTTTTTTTTTTAGTTAAGATAGTGTTACGCCTGTAGGTTAGGTTAAAAACTTCGAACGTCAATTTCAGTGCTATAATAAAGCTTTTAAAGCACTAAAATTCACGTTCCAAGTCTTTGACATAACCTGTGTAACACTACTAAAAGGCATTTGAGGACGGAATTTATACACGGCGTCTATTATGTGGACGGATACGGGACAAGGTAACTGTAAGGAACGAGTGGCGAGCCTTTTGATTTGTGCAAATTATAAATACACTTTAGAGAGTCACGCAGAGAAGCGACCTCGATAATAAAATATAGTACGCTGCAAAGTACCTACCCAAATATCTTATAAAAGGGTGATTCAACAGGGGTTTCAACCGCCGTCAGTCCGCTGTCATAAATATCAAAGCAATGGGCCATAATATGCTTTAAATTAGATCAATTATGGTAAGAAGTACGGTTACAGTGTATAATTGCATGAAAGTTTTCAATTTGGTGTAGCTCATACTTCCAATATTTTTGACGGCGATAGAAACGCCTGTAGAACTTATGAATGGTTGCTGGAAAAAAATACAAGACACTCTTAATACAAAATAGCGCTATCAAATGTACTATCCGGTTAATTTAACAAAAATTGGTAACATAAAACCAGTATATCAATTCCGATCACACAGAACATCGTTAACACAGAGTTCCTATAATATATTTATCCTTATAGTTATTTATTATGGCATTTTATTTATATAAACCATTTCCTCACACATTTAACTGACATTTTATATAAAACTAACGCGACCTGGCAGTGTATTTAGATTTAGGTAAAATTATGCAAATTTTATCAATAATATTAGTCCCGAGTCAATATCGAGCACACATCCAATTTGATTCACCAATTTTCATACCGTGCACATCGTATATACTGTGGGTATTCAGCGCTTGGGCGGCGCGATCCGCACCGACACGTAGAGGCGCAACGGCGCAGGGGTGTTGACGTCGACGCTTCGCCTTCTCCGACCAGTGCTCGGCGGGGATACGAACCTGGAACAGATTCATTTGTATACCATCTTTATCGAGAACTGAACGCATAATAATATTGGCATAGAAAATAATCAAATTTTGATATAATATAGGGCCTGATCCATAGTTGACAACATTTCATATTTCTAACAGGTGGAAATTAATATAGAGATCGAGAGCTTTGCGTACCGTACACCCTAAAAATATATTTGAATAAATTTTCCTATACTTAAAGAAATATAAGAAAATGCATAAAATATCCGAAATCTACGACAACTATGCCTGGATATAGCCTTCGACCTAATCGTAAAAAAATAAGCTGTCACTAATGCCAATCTCAAAGTTTTACGTGTCAAGTTTTTTTTTTAATCAGACACCAGAATAAAAAAAAACTGATACATTGCGTCATAGTTTAGGAGTTACAACTATTTAGAATTAGTAAATTATATTAATGTGTAGTAGTTTGTGTCATTATTTATAAAATTATAGTAAATTAATTAGTAACCTCAGGAAAAATATAAAAACAGTGATTAAGTCCTCTTTTTAAGGGGTATACGAAATGTTATAAAATTGTAGTATTGAATATATGAAATTTTGTCAATTCTATGCTACTAGACCGCCCTCTGTGCCATATGTTTTTTTAATGCTTAAGTGCATTAGACGAACGTGTAAAGACGCACGATCCCCAGTCCCCGTTGATGAAAGAGTTTACCTGGCTTCTAGCTCCAATAGACTGGGTACAATTCCAGTCCGACCAAAAAGAGTAGAAATTAAAGCTTCAATTGTTGGTTCAGCAGGTGCTTACAAAGTATCCGCTTGAAACCTACCATGGCTTGGGCTTGTCTTATAGACAGAGGGAGTGCTCACCTGGCTTCTGGCTCCAATTGTTGGTTCATCAGCTTACAAAGTATCCGCTTGAAACCTACCATGCTTTGGGCTTGTCTAATAGACAGAGGAAGTGTTTACCTGGCTTCTGGCTCCAATTGTTGGTTCAGCAGATGCTTACAAAGTATCCGCTTGAAACCTACCATGCCTTGGGCTTGTCTAATAGACAGAGGAAGTGTTTACCTGGCTCCAATTGTTGGTTCAGCAGATGCTTACAAAGTATCCGCTTGAAACCTACCATGCCTTGGGCTTGTCTTATAGACAGAGGGAGTGCTTACCTGGCTTCTGGCTCCAATTGTTGGTTCAGCAGATGCTTACAAAGTATCCGCTTGAAACCTACCATGCTTTGGGCTTGTCTAATAGACAGAGGAAGTGTTTACCTGGCTCCAATTGTTGGTTCAGCAGATGCTTACAAAGTATCCGCTTGAAACCTACCATGCCTTGGGCTTGTCTTATAGACAGAGGAAGTGTTTACCTGGCTTCTGGCTCCAATTGTTGGTTCAGCAGCTTACAAAGTATCCACTTGAAACCTACCATGCTTTGGGCTTGTCTAATAGACAAAGAGAGTGTTTACCTGGCTTCCAGCTCCAATTGTTGGTTCAGCAGCTTACAAAGTATCCGCTTGAAACCTACCATGCCTTGGGCTTGTCTTATAGACAGAGGGAGTGCTTACCTGGCTTCTGGCTCCAATTGTTGGTTCAGCAGCTTACAAAGTATCCGCTTGAAACCTACCATGCTTTGGGCTTGTCTAATAGACAGAGGGAGTGCTTACCTGGCTTCTGGCTCCAATTGTTGGTTCAGCAGCTTACAAAGTATCCACTTGAAACCTACCATGCTTTGGGCTTGTCTAATAGACAAAGAGAGTGTTTACCTGGCTTCCAGCTCCAATTGTTGGTTCAGCAGCTTACAAAGTATCCGCTTGAAACCTACCATGCCTTGGGCTTGTCTTATAGACAGAGGGAGTGCTTACCTGGCTTCTGGCTCCAATTGTTGGTTCAGCAGCTTACAAAGTATCCGCTTGAAACCTACCATGCTTTGGGCTTGTCTAATAGACAGAGGGAGTGCTTACCTGGCTTCCAGCTCCAACTGTTGATCTAGCACAGCGTCGGGGCGCAGATGCCTGCGCAGTCGCAGCGCCCAGCCGCCGTCGCGGCGCGAGAGCACGAAGTCCCTGTCCGGGTCCCCGTAGACCAGGCGGTAGTGCGCGCGCGCCGGCCCCATTCAAATAGACAGGCTAATAGACATTTACCTGGCTTCCAGCTCCAATTGTTGGTTCAGCAGGTGCTTACAAAGTACCCGCTTGAAACCTACCATGCTTTGGGCTTGTCTAATAGACAAAGAAACTGCTTACCTGGCTTCCAACTCTAACTGTTGATCTAGCACAGCGTCAGGGCGCAGATGCTTGCGCAGTCGCAGCGCCCAGCCGCCGTCGCGGCGCGAGAGCACGAAGTCCCTGTCCGGGTCCCCGTAGACCAGGCGGTAGTGCGCGCGCGCCGGCCCCATTCAAATAGACAGGCTAATAGACATTTATCTGGCTTCCAGCTCCAATTGTTGGTTCAGCAGGTGCTTACAAAGTATCCGCTTGAAACCTACCATGCTTTGGGCTTGTCTAATAGACAAAGAGAGTGTTTACCTGGCTTCCAGCTCCAACTGTTGATCTAGCACAGCGTCGGGGCGCAGATGCCTGCGCAGTCGCAGCGCCCAGCCGCCGTCGCGACGCGAAAGCACGAAGTTTCTGTCCGGGTCCCCGTAGACCAGGCGGTAGTGCGCGCGCGCCGGGCCCTCCGCCGGGAGCAGGCGCAGCAGCGGCGCGCGGCCCCAGGTCTGCTTCGGAGACGCGGAGACTACGATCAGCTCGGCCTCTGGCTCCAACAGCGAGCGGCGTCCTGATAACATAATACTACATTATTCTGCAATAATGTGTGTAATAATGTACGCTAGGAAAGAAGGGCACGGGCAAGGTCAGATGGCAGTCGCTTGCGTAAAAACTAGTGCCTACGCCACATCTTGGGATTTAGGTAGCCGACCCCGATTGAGACATCATTCTCAAAAAATGGGACAAAAGCTAGGAGGACGATGAAGAGCAATGTATTATTTGTAGCTGTTGGTTCTCCTAATAAATAAGAAATAAATAAATTAATTAATTAAGATTTTTCTTGAAAGTGAAAACCCCCTCCATAGAAAAATGATTTTGATTACAAATCTAGAAGTTTATAATAGTATAGATGTGTTAGATTATAAAGTAGGAGCTTATAGGACCAGATGGCGGCACAACATCCGGGAGACACTGTTCCGAGAAAATGACCACGACCCTCAGCACTGAGGTAACCGAACCAAAAAGGAGGAGGAGATTGTAAAGTATTTACGTATATTTGATGCCTGAAATAAATGATTGGAATTTGAATAAAACAAAAGATTGTATATCGATGGCGAACCTGGCTCCATGACCTTCACTAGCGTTGATCATGTGCCCGAATGTGGCTTGAAAAACCAAATTTTGGTTTTAAAGGTTCTGTTGCAAGGCGCGCAATGCAACTCACCCTTGTTGTAAGGAAGGATTTGGACGGGTCTTTCTGTTAAGGCGTTTTGCGTCTTAATAATGAAAAGTATGTATGTACGTACATTCGAGGCCTGAAATAAATACAATCAATGACTATATGAATAAGGACTTACGCCTCGAGCGCCGCCGCCGCCGCCGCATGACCGTGGTTCCGTTCGCAAACACTATGCCTTCATCCGCGGGAGCTCTTCTTCGGCGACCGTTCATCTGAAAACATAATACGTGTTATAAAAAAAAAGCCTTTATTTATATTACTAAACTACGTTTCCTTAATTTACTAGGTAAAAGTCGCCTCTGCGGCGTCGGCCTCCCCCATTTTCCTCCACAGCCGTCGAATCTCGTGCTTTTTGCGTCCAGTCTGGCCCAACCATTTTAGAGAAGACATCGCGCCACGTTTTCCTTTAACGTCCGCGTTTTCTGTTCCATCCTCTTGGTGCCCATACGTATATGTATTATAATATTATAACTCAAATACAGTATTTGACTATCTATCTATCTATCAGCCGCAGACGTCCACTGCTGAACAATGAACATAGGCTTCCCTCGGGACTCCCCACAAAGTGCGATCCCGTGTAGACATCATCTATTGATTCCCCGCTACCCTCACGAGGCCATCCGTCCATCTAGTCGGGGGCTGACCCATTCAAGCCATTGTTAACATTTAGATTAAGTACGTTTGAGTTGTTATTATCTTTAGTTTAAGAATCATTTACATTCTTATAGTTTTGGTGCTATTTGGTTAGTTCTCAATAAATTTATTTTCTTTCTTTCAAAATATTTGTACAGTTAAATACCATATACCGTATTGTTTATAAACATCAATCAGGAATTCATACAAATGCGTTTTGTTTTCATTCCATTTAAAACTCAAAGTGAATATAATTATATCGCTGGTTACAGATTAGAGTCCATAAATAGAGAACATTAAATTGTAGACTATCTTATCAGACACCGCACGCCGAAAGTCATCAGCAACTTTTAACAACAACTCAAAGGTAATAAACCGGGTCGGGCCGATTCGGCAGATAATAAACCTGGGGTGAATCGCTATAAAATAACTTAGGCCCAATAATTATGCGCATCGAACTCTAAGCCCGGGCTCAGCCAGATATACGGGGCTTAGGGGTCGATTTATGCCTCCCTTCGAGCTTGTCCAGAGACTAATCTGTATTATTAAAATGTAATCTGTCTTATTCAATTGTACTTTTCGGTATCGGCACGATTTTGCACGCTTCGCAATTTATTTCGCACGTTATCTAGGTAAAAGTTGAACCTTAGGAAGCTTTTGTTAATAGATAATAGTTCAACAGTGTTAACCAATCACGTGGCTCCTGTGTCAATGAATTTCGGCATCTCAATAGATCTCGAAGTCTGTATGTTAATACGGTGAATAGAGACTAAAGTACTATGTGTGACCTTACAAACGGTCCGGTAGTTTTGAATTTTTGATATGTTGTCTAGGATGGTTAGTCAGTGTTTAAAATGCAAAATGCACAATTCCCCCCCCTCCGCGCCCGCCGCCATATTGAAAAAACCGGCACTTTCTTCATATTTTTGCTCATATCTTCCTTTAGGAGCATTTTAGCTAGAAGAAAGCTTCGACAATGTTATAGAGAGTTAAATTTACTACATTTTCCATTTTATATTGTTTTTCTAGGACAGATATTTACGGAGATATCTACATTTAAAAAAACGTAAAAAATCCCAATTTCCTACTGAAAAACAAACTTCTGGATTATATCTTCGTTTAGAAGCATTTTAGCTACAACAAAGCTTGGACAATGTTGTAGAGAATTAAATTTACTATAATTTACACTTCAAATTTTGTTTCAAGGACGGTTAGTTACGGAGATATGCACATTTAAAAAACAGGAAAAGTCGAATTTTCCGAAAATTTCTGAAAATTCTTGATTTAGAACGCTGTCATTCAGTTAGGGACTAGTCTAGGACAAATTAAAACATGTAGGAAATATAATTGCTTATAAAACTCATGTCCATTTTTACATACATTTTCGGAAAATGTAACTTTATTTTTTACATATCTCCGTAATTATCTGTCCTAGAAACAAAATTTGAAATGTAAATTATAGTAAATTTAATTCTCTACAAAATTGCCCAAGCACTGTTCTAGCTAAAATGCTCCTAAACGAAGATATAATCCAGAAGGTTGTTTTTGAGTTGAAAATTGCAATTTCTTAAGTTTTTTTAAATGTGCATATCCCCGTAACTATCTGTCCTAGAAACAAAATATAAAATGGAAAATGTAGTAAATTTAACTCTCTATAACATTGTCGAAGCTTTTTTCTAGCTAAAATGCTCCTAAAGGAAGATATGAGCAAAAATATGAAGAAAGTGCCGGTTTTTTCAATATGGCGGCGGGCGCGGAGGGGGGGGAATTGTGCATTTTGCATTTTAAACACTGACTAACCATCCCAGACAACATATCAAAAATTCAAAACTACCGGACCGTTTGTAAGGTCAAAATCCTTTATTCACTGTATTATGTAGTCTATGACGAGACGAACTTGATGACTTTTATACAAAATTCGGAGGAGATACAACTTTAATAAAAACAAATTATTTCTTATTGTTTAGAAGGTTGAACTTGATTGTTGTATGTGCAGCAATCTTGTGTTTTGACTAATTCGAATAATATTATTAAACTGCGAACATTTTGAAATTAGCGTATATATATGAGCAACTATTACTAATATCTACTTGTATAAGGTAAGGTGGGGTAAGACTAACATGGTTTATTGTCTAATGGGGTAAGGCTAAAAGTCAGTAGTTATCCAAAAATCCCCGCCGGCGGGGTACTACCGCTACTTATTCTAATTCGCGTTTTTTCTCTGTCATATCCTGATTCTCCTTCCCCTCTCCGCTCTAAGTCAGACTAATTCGGTTCAGTCTATTCACGACGCAGTCCATGAGCCCAGTGCGCCCGCGTCAACCTCCCCAAATTACCCCTGTGGCGCGGAGATAATCCCATTAGCGGGTTATACTCCCACACAAAGTCCGACTACGGTAGTGAGGGCTAACCAGCCCCGATACAGATCAAGTCATGTCTTAACAAAAAAAAAGTATCATAACATTGTAGTTATCTAATGGAGTGGCGCACTCATTGTTAAGACTAGATTTTGTTCGACAGAGGGCAAAGTCCGTCTGTAACAACTCGCTTAAACTTTGACCTTTTTAAATAGGAGTTAAACGATCGCGCAAGACACCTAGTCAGTAGTCAGTAAATTTAAGATTCAAAATGCGTTGACAAATTTAAATGTATTACGCCACGGTAATATTGTTGGTAGAACGGATAACTCGTAATCGGGACTAACTCGACATGGAACATTTCGAGTGTTCAAGTTAAATAGGCGCTTCAAAGTTTTTCCCAATCCAATTGTAATAACTTTCGGCGTTTCCGTTCGCGGCATTAGGCAAGTGCGTGCTTCTAACGAGTTCGGAGCCAGTTGGCATGGAATAATAGTGGAGTGAGACTAGAGAAACAATACTCCATAGGAAAGAATAATAAAAGAATAATGATAGAATGCGAACTGCGTTTTAAAACACGCGTTGTAGACGTGGGTGCCAAGACCGCAAAGCTGAAGTGGGACTGGGCTGGACATATCTGCCGCATGCATCCGGAACGATGGGCCAGAATAATCACCGACTGGACGCCGCAAGGTTACCGGAGCAGAGGCAGACCGAAAAAAAGATGGCGGGATGACCTGGATGCATTTAGTTACGAGTGGAGGGAGCATGCAGCCAATAGAGACGAGTGGCGCAAGAGAGAAGAGGCCTTTGCCCAGCAGTGGGACACAATTATAAGCTAGTAAAATAGATATATATACTCGTATATAATATATAGTCTGTGAATTGAACGTTCATTCTCCCATTTCCATCCGATCTAACTCATTTTAAAGCTGTTTATTATGTATCGTATAATTAGAGATGTGCCGTTCTCGAGAAAGTTTCCCGATTTGTATGGTGAAAGAACGTTCCATCACCACCCAATCGTATAATACGCTAAATCATGAAATTCCTAGGCACAGTTCTGCGACCTAGCTAGACCTTACCAGTCAATGTGGAAATAGATGCCCGAAACAGTGGAAATAGATGCCCGAAACAAGGGCTTCGTTGACTGGGTGTCAAGTCAAATTTCAATACTCTAAAGTATTCACCGAAGCCCCTATTTTCACTTTCTAGCATCTATTTTCACTTTTTGACTCATTTTAGACGGCCTCGTAAGGTTTAGTTAGGTAGCAGAAATAAAAGCCCTGCAAGCATCGACTCACTCTAGCAATAGGGGTATAGACTGAAACAAAGAAATAAAAAACAAAAAAAATATTTTTTTTTTGCAATATGTGACTATACTAGTATGTACCGTAAAACTACCCAACTATAGTCCAGTCCACACAACTATGGTCCAATTTGATCCGAAAATTACTCGTTAATATAATGAATTAATGAAAATTATAACTAATATAAATATATACACTCTAAAGTGCAAGACATAATTAAACAAACTTAAATAAAAACGTATAAAATCACTGATAGAATATAGATTTTTATAAAAATAAACGAGTTTTGTTTTGGACCTTAGTTGGATGATTGGACTATATAGTTGGGTAGTTTTACGGTATGCAAATTTTACGTTTTTTTTAATCCAAAAGAAAATTTTAAATTGTTTTCGGAATTTTCATAATTTAACAAAACGATAATTGTATGACAACTTAACTTAATTACTTTTTGTCTCCTTACAAATATTGGCACCCAACCCACAAATTACGTCACACGAAATGGAGCGTTTTAGCGCTCTGTAGGAATGTTGAGCTTCTTACTTTAAGAGCAGTCTAAGTGTAGAGTTAGTCCCATATATTATGGACATTTCATCCCAATAAAAAAATAGAATGAATTGACATCCTCGAAAAAAATAGTCTACACGCCTATTGCAAGTCAAATACCAACATTCGACGTATTTTAAAACTCCAAATATTTCCGTATTCCTCATGGCGTTAAATATAAAAATCTCGTTCCTTTTAAGCATGAGCAGTTCAACAAAACAATAAAAATTTAAAATATCTGACCCCGGAGCCAGGTTACTTTCCGCAAGACTGGCGCAGTTGTGCCAATATTTGAACAAGTGTCTGGGACGACCTTAAGCAGGCGCCGCGTGTGCGAGGGAGATACGACACAGGTTTAAATTTGGGAAGCCGGCGACGATTACTTCCGGATTTACCCCCCGACTTTATTATCTGTATTAGAATTTTATTCCATTGGTTGTTGATACGGCGGATTTATTTTATTGTGAACGAAACGCGTCCGTGTTTGGGTTCTTATCTGCTTATATCCTTAAATATATTTATTGCCCAAATACATTCTCAATTTGTCATTTAAGAACACACAATAAGTATTCGGCATTAGAATTACATATTTGTAGTTGACTCTGCGATATAGTATGCCAACAACAGCCTGCAAAGCCGACATCCTTGGGTCTAAATACCATACTTAAAGATATCTCAAGATGGAAAAGTTAGAAGAACATGTATTCATCTTCAGACAAGAGTATAGCTTTTACGAAGCAGAACAGCATAGGTTTACGATGCTTTTTTGACAAAATGTCTTACAAATAAAAGCGACTTTCGGTGCCTAGCGGCACGTTAACATTTAGGGGTGACCTTACTGACTTTATGGAATAGGTACTAGTTGTTATCTCAATATTGCGAGTTGTATCACTTCGCGCTGAGTTTCTACTCCACAGTCTATTCCCAGCACAAACCTTGCAGCTGGAGCAACCCTGCGTGAATATGAGCTCGTTCTTGCCCCAAATCTTGCACTGTCAGCATGAATAGTAGCTGACAATTTTACTACCGGTTTAACTGACTGCACGCGGAGAAGACGAAAGTTTCGCCAATGTCGGGCGGCAGTGCGCCGTCTAGCGGACAATGTCTTCATCAACTGGTACAAGTGACCTAACCTAAGGACAAGTGACCTTGCTGGTCGCGCACTGGAAGGACGGGCGCGTAGCCGATGTCTTTAGGCGGCAGGGCGCCATACATTACCCTAAGCAATTGGTAGTTACACTGGTACGAGTGACCTAACTAACCTTGCAGCTGAAGCAACCCTCCGTCGATATCAGCTCGTTCTTGCCGCCGATCTTATATGGGTCGCGCAATGGAAGAACGGGCGCGTAGCCGATGTTTTAGCAACCCTGACCTGTGACCTTACTGATTTTATGGAAAAGGTACCAAGTTGTATAACTTCGCGCTAAGTTTCCGGTCCATTCCCAGCACTTACCTTGCAGCTGGAACAACCCTCCGTGAATATGAGCTCGTTCTTGCCCCAAATCTTGCACTGTCAGTATAAATAGTAGCTGACAATTTTACTACCGGTTTAACTGACTGTAGCTCACGGGGAAGACGGGAGTTTCGCCAATGTCGGGCGGCAGTGCGCCGTCTAGCGGACAATGTCTCCATCAACTGGTACGAGTGACCTAACTAACCTTGCTGGTCGCGCACTGGAAGGACGGGCGCGTAGCCAATGTCCTCAGGCGGCAGGGCGCCACACATTACCCTAAGCAATTGGTAGCTACACTGGTACGAGTGACCTAACTAAGCTTGCTGGTCACGCACTGGAAGGACGGGCGCGTAGCCCATGTTTTAGCAACCCTGACCTGTGACCTAACTGATTTTATGGAAAAGGTACTAAGTTGTATAACTTCGCGCTAAGTTTCCGGTCCATTCCCAGCACTTACCTTGCAGCTGGAACAACCCTTCGTGAATATGAGCTCGTTCTTGCCCCAAATCTTGCACTGTCAGCATAAATAGCAGCTGACAATGTTACTACTGGTTTAACTGACTGTAGCTCACGGCGAAGATGGGAGTCTCCATCAACTGGTACGAGTGTCCTAACTAACCTTGCAGCTGAAGCATCCCTCCGTCGATATCAGCTCGTTCTTGCCGCCGATCTTGTACTGGTCGCGCACGGGGAAGACGGGTGCATCGCCGATATCATCAGGCGGCAATGCCCCGTCCATTGCGGTAAGACAGTGCCCCGCTCCCACCAGCTGGTAGCCAGTGGGGCAGCCGCACTGGTACGAGTCACCGAACGCTGAGCAGCCGAATAGGCAGCTTGCTGTCGCACAGCCTCCGGCCATCTGAGACACAAATCAATAAACGTATATAAAACTTCCATGACGTACATAATGAGGACTGCTTACAACTTTGCTGCGGACAACTTAAGACTGCGCCGAGCGAAATGTGGAAAAATAGGCAGTTGCCGTTAAGTAGATAACGTCAACACTAGTTGTTTAATCCATTTCTAAACTATATATTTAGCACTTCGAAGAATGTGTTAACAACTTCTCCGTTGAAAAATTATAAGATTATTAATATTTTACCCTAGAGAACTAAGTAAAGTTGGACGAAAATTGTAAAATCGTAAGCAGGCGTTAAGTGGTTTTTTATACTTTAACAATGGAAATCTATTCTGATTTTCAGTTAAAAAAAAAGATGAATGTTTATATTACAATTTGTCCGCATCAAATATTTCAATTATTGTTGGGCATTAAAGGTCCAGATTTATCAAAAAGTGCTTTTAATTCTCCATACATTTTTACTATGGCTGCCGCGCGCCGATCTAAATAAGCATTCCCCGCGCTCTATGATTCTGTCGCTAACGCTCGGCGCCCTCTTAAGCTACTAAGGCTGGATTTGACCAAACTTTTACTATCGCTATCAAGAATAACGCTCACTCTCGGATTGTTATATCAAACTAGTATAGGGTTGTGACATTACTATTCAAGGGTAAGCTTTATTCTTCGGATAAAAGTCTGGTTAAACGCAGCCTAAATAATATAAGACGAGGAATACATTTTCTTTCCACGGTAAACAAGATATAGGCTGGAGTATAGAGCTTGAGATAAAGTTTTCCGATACGAGCGGTAGACGCCGCAAACAGCAAAGCACTGCACCTAAGCCGCAAAAACTTGCGTCCATGTCCCAGTCCATGTGCAACGATTCGCGTAATGCTAGTTGTGTTATGGCACCCAAGTGTTGTGGCTGTCTCAGGGGTCATATTTAAGGGGCCTATTGTCTAAGGGGTCAGACACTTGCAATTTATTCATCACAGATGCCGTGGCCACTGTGTCAGCAGTACCTAATCTCTATAGCAGTCGGACTGTAGAATTTATTGAATTTAATAATAGGCTATGTAAATTTTGTTGAGACTGTAGTAGTAGTAGAGCTTATACTTCATTTTTGTTATATAGAAAATAAGATTGTATTATAATACCTATTACTAGATTAAGTTGCTAACTGTTGAATACATTTCCCGTTAACGTTGCAGTGCCCTATACAGGGTTTCATAGCGGATAAGTTTAATATTTACCATCTTGTAATATACCTATGAAAGCAATAAATGAAAATGAAAATGAAAATATTTTATTTCAGTAACTTAACATGGTAACAGATAGTAAGGTTGGGGCTTCCTTTTAAGAGGCCTTATTCCTTTTAAAATGCTGATTGTTTAGACATTTTTCTCTATGATTAAACATGTTTCTTAACATACTATTGATGTTACTTTCTAGAACAGGGCTATTGGGATTTATTGGTATATATTTGAAACCTACAGTTTGAATTTTTCATTGATAATTTTTGTTTCAAAAACTACTCGAAATTGACAAAATTCACGCAGAAAATTAGTTTTTTCAACTTATTTTCGACTGTACGCAATGAAAGCGTGAAATAACTATGTTACTACCTAGAACTCGGGGAAAAGTATTATTCACTTCAAAAAGTTGGTTGAAATTATCAATATATTTGTCATAATATGAAAAAAATAAATTTTAAAAGGAATAAGGCCTCTTAAGTATGTATTACCTGTATCAGGAAACCCCTCTCTTCCTTAATGACAATTGGTTTTATATTAGAAATAAATTTTTAAATCTAAAATAAGTATACTGTACTAAAATAAATAAACTGATAAACTGTCAACACATATCCGTCGGCTTACCTGCAAACAGACGCCATGGCCGCTGTCCCAGCCGTAGCCGCTCGGGCAGCCGCAGCGGTACGCCCCGCCGACAGGGAAGCACGGCGACGTTCCACACGGACCGGCCGCGCAGGCGTCGGTAGGCACGCATATGCCGCTCGAAGAACGCGTTGTACCTGCACAACAAAATGTTTAATAAAAAAACGAGCAGGTTTAAAGAAATTTATAAGCGTCGATTTCATTTTCAGCGGCAACATATGCCTCTCTCTCTCTCTCTTTGGCCGATGATGGCGATAGTGATGAGTATAATGATGATGATGACCATGATGAGCCCAACAGGTTCAAGGCAATGATGCGGCTGTCACTTATTGGGCAGGACGACTGGCAGCGGCCGTCGCCGCGCTCGTCGCGTTCCAGACACCTGGAGCCTTCCAGGTCGAGCGGCAGGTCCAGGACAGTGATGACGTCACTCACCGGCGGGACAGTCGCAGCGGTAGGAGCCCGCGTAGTTGCGGCAGGGCGACTGGCAGCGGCCGTCGGCGCATTCATCACGGTCCAGACACCTGGAGCCTTCCAGGTCGAGAGCAGGTCCAGGACAGTGATGACGTCACTCACCGGCGGGACAGTCGCAGCGGTAGGAGCCCGCGTAGTTGCGGCAGGGCGACTGGCAGCGGCCGTCGGCGCATTCATCACGGTCCAGACACCTGGAGCCTTCCAGGTCGAGCGGCAGGTCTAGGACAGTGATGACGTCACTCACCGGCGGGACAGTCGCAGCGGTAGAAGCCCGCGTAGTTGCGGCAGGGCGACTGGCAGCGGCCGTCGGCGCATTCATCACGGTCCAGACACCTGGAGCCTTCCAGGTCGAGCGGCAGGTCTAGGACAGTGATGACGTCACTCACCGGCGGGACAGTCGCAGCGGTAGAAGCCCGCGTAGTTGCGGCATGGTGACTGGCAGCGGCCGTCGGCGCATTCATCACGGTCCAGACACCTGGAACCTTCCAGGTCGAGCGGCAGGTCCAGGACAGTGATGACGTCACTCACCGGCGGGACAGTCGCAGCGGTAGGAGCCCGCGTAGTAGCGGCAGGGCGACTGGCAGCGGCCGTCAGCGCAATCGTTGCGGTCCAGACACCTGGAGCCTTCCAGGTCGAGCGGCAGGTCCAGGACAGTGATGACGTCACTCACCGGCGGGACAGTCGCAGCGGTAGGAGCCCGCGTAGTAGCGGCAGGGCGACTGGCAGCGGCCGTCGGCGCAATCGTTGCGGTCCAGACACCTGGAGCCTTCCAGGTCGAGCGGCAGGTCTAGGACAGTGATGACGTCACTCACCGGCGGGACAGTCGCAGCGGTAGGAGCCCGCGTAGTTGCGGCAGGGCGACTGGCAGCGGCCGTCGGCGCATTCATCACGGTCCAGACACCTGGAGCCCTCCAGGTCGAGAGCAGGTCCAGGACAGTGATGACGTCACTCACCGGCGGGACAGTCGCAGCGGTAGGAGCCCGCGTAGTTGCGGCAGGGCGACTGGCAGCGGCCGTCGGCGCATTCATCACGGTCCAGACACCTGGAACCTTCCAGGTCGAGCCGGTAACCGCGCGGGCACACGCAGCGGTAGGAGCCCAGCAGATTCACGCATTTTCCTGGCGCGGGGCACAGGCCTTCCTCGTGGCACTCGTTCACGTCTGCAAGATTATGTCGATTAGGTCGCCATCAGATATATCGCAGCATATAAGGCGTTCATAAATATGTGAACATGTACTGTAACGCCCAGTCAATAAGAGTCGTGTTCAGATATTTATGAATACCTTACATGCTACGATATGTATGATGGCGACTGTACACAATTTTAAATTATCCGGTTTGCTTTCTAGGTGACGCCACGGTGGCTTCAACATCAATCACGTCCAATGTAGGTATATTTCTTCGTACCTCGAACCAATTCCACGACAGTGAATATGCCAGTATTCAGATGGGCACAAAAATCTGAGTAGACACAAAAACCTTAAAGGAACCTGTATCTGATTCAAACCACGATGAAAATGCTATCCACTATCAGAAACATCGCAAAGGAAACTACTATTACTACATCGGACAGACTACTCTGCGAAAAGGTGTCCCATCGCAGAAATATGTTACAGATAACGAGATGTTTTACGCGCTACCCATTACAATTCATCTACCAACACTCACAAATACAAATACAAATACAAGTACTCTTTATTGCACACCTCATAAAAAATACAGGAGAAATACAATGCAACTCACCAACGCAAGCGTCTCCTCTCTTCTCGTAACCCTCTTGGCAGGAGCATTCATAGGATCCGTCGGTGTTAGTGCAGGTCTGCTGGCAAGTGTGCGTTCCCCTCTCGCACTCGTCTATGTCTCGGCAATTGGCACCGTCCTCGTCAACCTGACAAAAAGAGAGATAAATAGAAATTAGAATGAGTCTGGCACTCGTTTCTCTCTACTTTTTAGGGTTCCGTACCCAAAGGGTAAAAACGGGACCCTATTACTGAGACTTCGCTGTCCGTCCGTCCGTCCGTCCGTCTGTCACCAGGCTGTATCTCAAGAACGGTGATAGCTAGTCAGTTGAAATTTTCACAGCTGATGTATTTCTATTGCCGCTATAACAAAAAATACTAAAAATAAAATAAAATAAATATTTAAGGGGGGCTCCCATACAACAAACGGGATTGGTTGCGTTAACTTTGCACCTCATTTGTATGGAGCGCTATACATACCAGGTGCAAACTTAACTTAACCACTTAAGGATGGAAAGTGTTTGAACGGAACCCTCGGTGCGCGAGTCCGACTCGCACTTGACCGGTTTTTATTTATATACTACGACGATGGCAAACAATCATGCGGCCCGCCTGATGTTAAGCAGTTAACGCCGCATATGGACACTTGCGACGCCAGGAGCATCACACGTGCGCCTTCACCTTACACCAACATTTGAAGCGTATATTCATCACACGAATTGTTGTCAGCAATATTATAACACCACTCTGGTCGCGTCTGGTCCAAAGACGAGTTCCGCTTTAATTGGTCGCTGCTTTCACTGCGCACAATCTTGCACTAAGTCTTTGTCTAAACCGCGACAGTTAGGTCTTGGAAAAAATTCTAAATTCAAAGCTTAGAACCCATTTTCCGCTAATAGACGAAGCTAAATTCTTAAAGTTAACATCGGTAAATATGATAGCATATTATAATATTTCCAGATGTCTTCTTGAAAAGGTCCAACGATACACAACGATATACGATGTACTTATTTAGCGATACTCTGGACTAAAAAATACAGATTTATATTATGCGCAGTACGAATACTACGCATAATATACTACGTATTTCTCTGAGTAGTCAGCGAACTGACTACTCAGAAAAACTGCCTTTGGGATGACTTGGGAACTTCTGCTATAAATTGACATATTGACGTACAATCCGTTAGATCTCAGATTGCGATTCGGGTTTGGGTGAATTCTGAGAGGTTCTTATCTGGATCGTGTAAGAGCGAGCGGGACAGGTATAAAAAGCGAATCCTGATAGGTCACGCACTGCTTACCTCGTATCCAGTCCGACACAGACACTCGTACGAGCCCTCGGTGTTGCGACACAGTTGCTCGCACGGCGGCGGCCGCGCCGCGCACTCGTCCGCGTCTACACAGATTCCATCCGCCGCCTTGTAGCCGCCAGGGCACACGCAGCGGAAACTGGTGGACAGGAGAAACAAATTGTATGTAGTTTTTAACTAGATTAATGAGAAATAGGGGAGGAGAAAGGGAAAAGCAATCGTGCCTTACAACGGCTTTCCGGGAGAATCGATAGTAACGATGTGCTACACCCAAACTAATTATTTATATCACAAACCCAAACTTAATTACTTACTCTGATGACTCAGGGACCCAAAGTGAATCTTGGCCTCCGATAAGAGATTTCGCCACTCCTGACGATTTAGTGTTGTCTCTAGCCGGTTCTCTGCCTTTTCGCCGAATTACGTTTCGTCAAACGTTTCATTTCGCAAAAGTTTCATTTCGCCAAAAGCATTTTTCAATGAAACTGTAAACTATTTCGAATTGTTATAAAACAAACCTAACCTAACCTAATCTAAAGGATGATATTCACAAAAATCTGAAATAGTTTACAGTTTCAGTGAAAAATGCTTTTGGCGAAATGAAACTTTTGCGAAATGATACGTTTGCGAAACATAATTCGGCGAAAAGGAAGTACACCTCTCTAGCCAGTTATCGGCGTTCAACTCCGCCAGATTCGCCTCCACTGCATCTCTCCAGAGATACCTGGGGCGGCCGACGGGCCGTCGTCCAGTCGGTCGACCTAGGTATGCTCTCCTGACACCACGATCCTCCCCCATCCGGATCACGTGGCCGAGCCAGCGCAGTAGGTGCGCTTTAGCTTCCCCCATTATATTTGGGTCAGCCATAAGGTTCAAGTTCAATGTTCTTCAGAACCTAAACACTCAAACTAATCTATATTAAATGTTTCGCTTGGTCATTAACGGAAGCTCAGAAGTCCCGACTCAAGGTTTGCCAGCGAGCGATGGAGCGCAGCATACTTGGAGTTCGCAGGACTGATCGTGTCAGAAACACCGAACTGCGCTCCAAAACAGGCATTACAGATGTGGGTGTCAAGGCCGCCAAGCTAAAGTGGGACTGGGCAGGACACGTCTGCCGAATGCATCCGGAACGTTGGGCCAAACTATCCACTGAGTGGATACCGCAGGATGGGTACCGGTGCAGAGGCAGACCGAAAAGAAAATGGCGGGATGACCTGTACGCATTTGAGAACGTTTCGGAGCAACTTGCTCTTCAGCGAGACGACTGGAGAGAAAGAGGGGAGGCCTTTGCCCAGCAGTGGGACACACAGAAACAGGCTAGATAAAAAAAAAAAGTTTCGCTTCGTTGTAAAATATGTAATAGTCACCTGCCAATAGTGTTGACGCATCTGCCGGGCGTACACAACCCCGGCATGGCGGCGCACTCGTCCACGTCGCCGTAGATGTCCGCGCCGATGATCTCTCCGTCCGGCCCCACGAGCCCGCCGTGTCCCCCGTGTCCCCCGCCCCCGTGTCCCCCGTGTCCCACGTGTCCCCCGCCGCCCTCGTGTCCCGGCGGCGTGAGGTTGTCGGGGGTGCACAGCTCCAGACGTTCGGGGGTGCCGGGCTGTGGGCATAACTCGCACTCTGGCCCCCAAGCTACGCCCAGTGTACAGCAGCATATCGCTCTAGGAAACATTAAGAAGATATTAGGGGAAAATCTTTTCGAAATCTATATATATATATAAGTTTCTGTCAAAAATGACATATTAGTGGCAAGCTTTTATAGCCGACTGTACTTTTCTTTAGATATCCATCAAATGCTCACTGAGACAATTCTAAAGAACCCAAGCTCGGTAGGATTGCTTTTTCTATTATAGAGTTCCTATGGCCACCTTCCGGCTCCATCATCAGATCAGCCCTATGGTACCATATTATTGTATTGTCATCTAAGTTAAGTAAGTATGCAAAATTTTAGCTCTATCGGTTGACGATATCTGCTTCAAAATTGAGTTGCAAGATTACACCCGAACATACACTTTAAACATACCATGCAAGCTAAATAAAAGCTTGTAAAAAGAAAGTCGTGTTAGTTACACTATTTATAACTCAAGAACGGCTGAACTGATTTGGCTGAAAATTGGTGGGGAGGTAGCTTAGAACCAGGAGAAGGACATAGGATACTTTTTTTTTTTTTGTTATATTTATCGGCTTTCAGGCGGTACAAAGTTCGCCAGGTCAGCTAGTTGAGGATAAAACTCACCAAAATATTTAAATCGAAAACCAGTTAAAATAACTGAGAAGCGTCAATCTACAATACTATTGTTTGAAAGTAAAATAAAAGACCGATCTATTAAATAATGAATACTTAACTAAATAAATGACGACGCGGTTGGCGCAGTTTGTAGCACACCTGCCTACTGAACCTGCGGTCCCGGGTTCGAATCCCGGCCAGTGTAAACATTTGTGTGATGAACTCGAATATTTTGTGCTTGGGTCATGTTTTTTTTATATATTAAAGTATATATTTATTTATATAAGTATGTGTATCGTCGTCTAGTACCCATACTTAACACAAGCCTTCTTGAGCTTAATTTGAGACTAGATCGTTTTTTGAGGTTGTTTGATATTTATTTATTATTTAATAATAGTAATAAAAAGTTTCACTCTACAAAACTAAATCCAGATTTTATTATTATAGTTATTTGGTAATGGTTGGTTACTGTCGTGTCACTGTGGTGAATCAGACATTATGTTTAAGGTTAATGGGCTTCCTTTAAGTCGGCATGTTTCTCATGAAATGACTTAGGTTTATAAACCAAAATGCTTTAGAATGAAGCAGTATGGGAAACACAATTACGCGATGAATGGGAAAGTTCGGAAATTCAATTACCGATAAATTAGATTGTCGACCGCGTTGTCGAATTCCGAATAATATCGGTCAATTTTAAATCAAAATAGGGCAGGCAGACTTGGCCAATCGATACTCACCTGGTGATCTGGCAGCAGAAGCCACGCGGGCACACAGTATTATAAGATCGAGATGAGAACAGGTTTGTATATCGTCGGTGATAGTGCAATACCGCGTAAGTAACAAGTGTATATACGAATCAATATTCAAACAAATTCCAAGCATTTTATTGAAATGAGAACTTTATCGACAGCTGTTATTTACGCGGTATTGCACTATCCCATATACTTACTCAAAATATACAGGTGATCAATCCAAATGGGTCCGTAGGGAGAAAACGAGAACTATAAGAGCAAGCGCACACTACGGCTTCTTGTGGCCGCGACAGTATATCTCTCTTTTTCTAACTTCGAGTGTATAAAAGAGACATATGTACTGTCGCGGCCACGAAAAGCTGTAGTGTGCGGAGCCAGTAAGAGATAGGGAAATCTTTTCTTAGAAACCATGGCGTCGATTTCAGATTAAATAGAAGCCGCGTTTTTTTTTTTATAAATCTCATACATCAGCAGGAAAGTCATTGGCTCGCTTCATGCTCTGAACAAACTAAGGAACTTCTTGCCCATTAAAACCAAGGTGTTACTAGCAAATACCCTTATCCTGCCGATAATTGACTATGGTGATGTGTGTTATCCGGACTTAAATGAAGATCTTCTTGATAAGTTGGATCGAGTTCTTAATAATTGTATTCGTTTCATTTTCTGTCTCCGTAAATATGGTCACGTGTCCTCATTTCGCTCTCAACTTGGCTGGTTTCCCATCCGTCAACGACGCAACATTCGTATGCTTTGCATTCTCTATTCGATTCTTAACGATCCACAATCTCCTAAATACCTCAAGACTTTCTTCTGTTATATCGAATCCACTCGTAACCGTCATTTTCGCTCTTCTGGCAATCTCGCCCTTTCTATCCCTCTTCACCGCACTGGTTTCATGTCCAATTCATTCTCAATTCAAGTGGCTCGCCTCTGGAACGGTCTTCCTTTCTCAATTAAACAGGCACCGAGTAAGCTAGCGTTTAAAAAGTCTGTTTGCAGCTTCTTTGCTGGCAGAAATGAAGTCTCGTAGTCTATCTGCTTAGTATGTTTCATCGCTGTATATATTTATTTATATTATATATGTTTATATTATATTAGATGTATGTATATATTTACATGTAGAGCAAAATTATGTATAAGTATTATAATTATGTTTTGTTACTTATGTGAAAGTTAGTTGCACCGCCTACAATTTTTCCGCTTTGCCCTAAGGTTGGCTGGTAGAGAATGCCTCATGGCATTAAGTCCGCCTTTTGTACGATAAGTTTTCTTTTGTGCAATAAAGATTAAATAAATAAATAAATACATAGTAATGTCTCTTAAAGTTTTTGACTTCTCCCTACTGACCGATTTGGATTGATCACCCGGTATATGAAATGACAGTTGCTTCAACCCTATTCTCATGACATAGCGGTTTTTATATAATAGTTTGTCCGAAATCGAATTATGTCAAACGGGCACAACAGATAAAGGACATTAAGCTTGCAAAAGAGCGGTCGTAATGCATTCATGCCTGTCAGACAGATTATTCTCTTAACCTTTTGCCCGTTCATTTGAGATCGTTTATGGAAAAACGTGTCCTAAGCGTCAAGTAATAAACCAGACGTATAAAGCCAATACGGTTTTCGATTATAGTGAAAAATAATTATGTCATTGAAACCACTAAACACACATTCAACAATACACGGTACCAAATAAACTTCCATTAACTTTTGGACATTTTTCTATTTTTAATTAGACTAAAACTAAAAAGGAGACGTGTTTTGACTACTGATTTTTAAGACGTCACAAGCCAGTATCTTCATAGAAATCATACTAACAAATCGTTTTTGACATTTCATAAAGAGTAGCTGAGATGTCAGCTGTCATCAAATACCGTATTGACGTCTTAGCGTCCTCTAGCTTTCCATCGACGTGATTTGCCGTCTTTGATGTTGAAGAGGTTAAAGTTTCGACCCTATAGGGTTATTGACAAATTTTAAAAACCGTATTGAATGTAATACTATTGTCGTAAATTAAAATTTAAAATATAAATGCTTTTTCTGGTCCTGGGTTCGAGTCCCGGCCGGGGCAAATATTTGTTCTTGGGTCATGGATGTTATCTATGTATGTATTTACATTATATTATGTATATCGTCGTCTAGTACTCATAGTACAAGCTTTGTTTAGTTTGGGACTAGGTCGATTTGTGTAAGATTGTCCCTTAATATTTATTTATTTATTATTTTTTATTTTTCAACACCATTTACATTTTCGCGCCAACCGCGATACAGTGTTTATGTGACGTCACACTTCTATTAATGCCATAGACCTAGCATGTACTAGTACACCTGGATTGAGTATTGCTACGATACAACGATCCAAGTGAGATAGCCACCAAGCAGCCCGTTTGTCCCACTCAGCTGGGGTAGCCAAATATTTTGCAACAAAGAGGGACTCATCCTTACTCCATTTTATTATTACAAATCTAAAAATGTGTTTTGGCTGGCACTGTAGCTAGATTTACTCGTAATACGGTATTTGATGACAGCTCAAATCAGCTACTGAAATGTCAAAAACGATCTGTTATATAGTATCAAGCTTCTATGATAATACAGGCAGGTGACGTCATAGAAAGCAGTAATCAACACATGTCTTTTTTTAGTTATTGTACAATTAAAAATAGTATAATGTCCAAAAGTTAGTGATAGTTTATTTGGTTCCGAGTATTTTTTAATGTGTGTTTAGTGGTTTCAATGCCACAATTTATATTCACTATAGTCAAACACCGTATTAACTATACCTTAAGTTACAAGCTACATGTAACAACACGTTTTATAATTATTTATTACGTGTGTCAAATCCATACTTTCCATACTAATATTATAAATGCGAAAGTGTGTCTGTCTGTCTGTCTGTCTGTCTGTCTGTCTGTTACCTCTTCACACTTAAACCGCTGAACCGATTTAGATGAAATTTGGTATATAGATAGTTTCAGTCCCGGGGAAGGACATAGGATACTTTTCATCCCGAATAGATTTAGTGTTCCCGTGGGATGAGCGGGTCACACCGCGGGGCACAGCTAGTACCCTATATACTCACTTGGTGACCTGGCTGGACACGGACGCGGGCGCCGCGGACACGGAGCGCGGCCACGGCTCGGGCACGCAGCGCCCGCCCACCAGCGAGCGGTAGCAGGCGCCCGTGCGACGGTCTAAGGGACAAACGACACTTTTACATCTCTGAATTCAAATTGTTGACCAGGGCGACTCTCTACGTTTCCATTAAACTTAGTAATAAGCTTATTTTTATTTTGACGCCTGAGACCCTCTACATCTCTCATCTTATTTGATGTCATAAAATAGAAGGAAAAAACGTCAGAGTGAAACTGATCAGCTGTTAAACAGTATCATAAAATAACTCGGCACGAAGAAAAAATCTAAACGGGTCTATATTGACTTCTAGATCTATTTTTCGTCAAATGTAGCATTTCGCCGAAAGATCATTTCTTTGAAACCTAAAATTATTTGAGATTGTTATAAAACAAACCTAACCTAATCAATAACATGGTATTTGCATGAATTATGAAAATTTTATGACTACAGAGGATTAAAATATCTGCGAAATTATTTTACATTCGACAAAATAAGTTTCTAGCAAGCAAAGGGATCCCAACCAAAACGCACAGGGTGTTCGTTTGCTCCTGATTAACTCAAATAACTTGTCACTAAATTACCGTAGTATGAAACTTTACGCGTAATATGTAATAGCGCTCTTCCCATCTCACGTACGAGCACTAACTTAATGTTGGCTCACGATGGGGTGGTGCCTTGCTGTTACAAGTTTACAACTGACCGATGCAGGCGGTCTCCTGTTCGTTGAGCTCGTAGCCGACGTCGCAGTCGCACGTGAAGCCGCCGTCGGTGTTGACGCAGACGCCGGGCGAGCAGAGCGACGGGTCGTCCTCGCCCTCGTCGATGTCTCGCGGCATGTCACTCACCGATGCAGGCGGTCTCCTGTTCGTTGAGCTCGTAGCCGACGTCGCAATCGCAGGTGAAGCCGCCGTCGGTGTTGACGCAGACGCCGGGCGAGCAGAGCGATGGGTCGTCCTCGCACTCATCAATGTCCTCACACGCATCGGCGGCGTCGTGCGGCGCGCTTGTTCGTCGGTAGCCTGCAAGTGCGTACGGCAAATTAAAGGCAAAGCCACACCGGCTGCGTGAGCAGCACGACTGTAACACTTATCATCGGAAACTGGTAGTCATTTTAGAACGAAAGTATAACATGGTCGTGACTTTTTTTACAAGCTTTTCTTTAACTCGCAATGTATGTATGTACATATGTATCTAAGTATGTTTGTTCGGGTGGAATCTTGCAACTCAATTTTGAAGCAGATATCGTCATCTGATTGAGCTGAAATTTTTCATACTTACTTAACTTTGATGACAATACAATAATATGGTACCATGGGACTGATCTGATGATGGAGCCGGAAGGTGGCCATAGGAACTCTATAATAGAAAAAGCAATCCTACCGAGTTTGGGCTCTTTAGAATCGTCTCAGTGAGAATTTGATGGATATCCAAAGAAAAGTACAGTCGGCTATAAAAGCTTGTCATTAAAATGTCATTTTTGACAGAAACTTATTAATAGCAGATTTCTCTACAATGGCATAAGTACGTATGGTGAACATACCATCAGGGCAGGTGCACTTGTAGGAGCCGACGACATTCTCGCAGGCGTGCGGGCAGGGCGAAGGTTTCGAGGCACACTCGTCGATGTCCTTGCAGTGGACACCATCGGCCGCCAGCACGTAGCCGTAGCAGCAGCTCGCAGCGGAAGGAGCCCACCGTGTTGTGGCAGCGGAACGAACAGAACAATATCGATATATCTCTGTATAACAGGGTCAAACTCACCATCAGGACAGGTGCACTTGTAGGAGCCGACGACGTTCTCGCAGGCGTGCGGGCAGGGCGAAGGTTTCGAGGCACACTGGTCGATGTCCTTGCAGTGGACACTATCAGCCGCCAGAACGTAGCCGTAGCAGCAGCTCGCAGCGGAAAGAGCCCGGCGTGTTGTGGCAGCGGAACGAACAGAACAATATCGATATATGTCTGTATAACAGGGTCAAACTCACCATCAGGGCAGGTGCACTTGTAGGAGCCGACGACGTTCTCGCAGGCGTGCGGGCAGGGCGATGGTTTCGAGGCACACTCGTCGTCGATATCCTTGCAGTGAACACTATCAGCCGCCAGAACGTAGCCGTAGCAGCAGCTCGCAGCGGAAGGAGCCGGGCGTGTTGTGGCAGCGGAACGAACAGAACAATATCGATATATGTCTGTATAACAGGGTCAAACTCACCATCAGGACAAGTGCACTTGTAGGAGCCGACGACGTTCTCGCAGGCGTGCGGGCAGGGCGAAGGTTTCGAGGCACACTCGTCGATGTCCTTGCAGTGGACACCATCGGCTGCTAGTACGTAGCCGTAGGGACACACGCAGCGGAAGGAGCCGGGCGTGTTGTGGCAGCGGAACGAACAGAACAATATCGATATATCTCTGTATAACAGGGTCAAACTCACCATCAGGGCAGGTGCACTTGTAGGAGCCGACGACGTTCTCACAGGCGTGCGGGCAGGGCGAAGGTTTCGAGGCACACTCGTCGATGTCCTTGCAGTGGACACCATCAGCTGCTAGTACGTAGCCGTAGGGGCACACGCAGCGGAAGGAGCCGGGCGTGTTGTGGCAGCGGAACGAACAGAACAATATCGATATATCTCTGTATAACAGGGTCAAACTCACCATCAGGGCAGGTGCACTTGTAGGAGCCGACGACGTTCTCGCAGGCGTGCGGGCAGGGCGAAGGTTTCGAGGCACACTCGTCGATGTCCTTGCAGTGGACACCATCAGCTGCTAGTACGTAGCCGTAGGGGCACACGCAGCGGAAGGAGCCGGGCGTGTTGTGGCAGCGGAACGAACAGAACAATATCGATATATCTCTGTATAACAGGGTCAAACTCACCATCAGGGCAGGTGCACTTGTAGGAGCCGACGACGTTCTCGCAGGCGTGCGGGCAGGGCGAAGGTTTCGAGGCACACTCGTCGATGTCCTTGCAGTGGACACCATCAGCTGCTAGTACGTAGCCGTAGGGGCACACGCAGCGGAAGGAGCCGGGCGTGTTGTGGCAGCGGAACGAACAGAACAATATCGATATATCTCTGTATAACAGGGTCAAACTCACCATCAGGGCAGGTGCACTTGTAGGAGCCGACGACGTTCTCGCAGGCGTGCGGGCAGGGCGAAGGTTTCGAGGCACACTCGTCGATGTCCTTGCAGTGGACACCATCAGCTGCTAGTACGTAGCCGTAGGGGCACACGCAGCGGAAGGAGCCCGGCGTGTTGTGGCAGCGGAACGAACAGAACAATATCGATATATCTCTGTATAACAGGGTCAAACTCACCATCAGGGCAGGTGCACTTGTAGGAGCCGACGACGTTCTCGCAGGCGTGCGGGCAGGGCGAAGGTTTCGAGGCACACTCGTCGATGTCCTTGCAGTGGACACCATCAGCTGCTAGTACGTAGCCGTAGGGGCACACGCAGCGGAAGGAGCCCGGCGTGTTGTGGCAGCGGAACGAACAGGTCGCCATGCCTTCCGCGCACTCGTCGATGTCCACGCATGTCTGTATGACAGGGAATGGTTGGTGACATGGTGTTTATGGCAAGAGCGGATGGAATGGAAAAGATCGCTGGAATCATTATAGTTTATAATATATATTTTTTAATAATTGTTTTATAGTTAAGAATAATAAGATTTTTTCTAAATTGGATCAGTACGTGAATAAGATTATCTAAGGCATATATACATCTACGACAGCTACCTCAGCTCAGCTTGTATATGACAATGTCAGTACAAAAACCAACTTATGAAACGTTATCCTTAAATTACAACATGTTGTTAAATTATGCATAAGTCATGGCCAGAACCAGCGCGCAACAGTGTTTAGTTGCAAATAGCAATTCGCTAAAAGTGAAACATAAAACTGGGCTAGCGGTTTTAACGGGATTAAAAAATATGTTATATTCAAACATAGATAACCTGCACACTCGTCTGAGACAAGTAACGTCTAGTTGGTAGCCGTCAGGGCAAGCGCAACACACGGAGCCGTCCGTGTTGGTACATTTACCATTTTAAACGCACGGGTCTATCTATACCACACTCGACCTACCACTCCACTTAGATAGTTGACAGTCCACGGCAATGCGCTTTTCTAGAAATTTCCAGCCTCGCACGACTGCATTATGGAATGAATTGTCATTTGCGTTTCCGGACCGATACGACCTTCAAACCTTCGAGAAAAGAGCGTACTCCCAACTGAAAGGCCAGCAACGCACTTATGATTATGACTCCTCTGGGGTTGCAGGTGTCTATGGGCGACGGTAATCGCTTTCCATCAGACGATCCGTTTGCTCATCCGTCATAAAAAAAAAAATGAAAGTCTCACCTGCTCGGGGCCTTGCATGAAGCCCTGGTTGCAGGTACACTCGTACTCGCCCGGCTTGTTGGTACAAGTCCCATTGCCGCAGATACGAGGGTCGACGGCGCATTCATCGGTGTCTTCACAAGCGAGGCCAGTAGAGTCCAGTTGGTAGCCGTCGGGGCAGGCGCAGCGGAAGGAGCCGTCGGCGTTGGTACATGTGCCGTTTTAGACGCACTTTATACCACACCTGACTTACCACTCCACTTTGATAGTTGACAGTCCACAGCAATGCGCTTTTCTAGAAATTTCCTGCCTCGCACGACTGCATTATGGAATGAATTGTCACTTGCGTTTCCGGACCGATACGACCGTCATACCTTCGTAAAAAGAGCATATTTGCACCTGAAATGCCAGCGACGCACTTATGACTCGTCTGGTGTTGCAGGTGTCTATGCGCGACGGTAATCGCTTTCCATCAGGCGATCCGTTTGCTCATCCGTCATTAAAAAAAAAAATGAAATTCTCACCTGCTCGGGGCCTTGCATGAAGCCCTGGTTGCAGGTACACTCGTACTCGCCCGGCTTGTTGGTGCAAGTCCCATTGCCGCAGATACGAGGGTCAACGGCGCATTCATCGGTGTCTTCACAAGCGAGGCCAGTAGAGTCGAGCTGGTAGCCGTCGGGGCAGGCGCAGCGGAAGGAGCCGTCGGCGTTGGTACATGTGCCGTTTTAGACGCACTTTATACCACACTGGACTTACCACTCCACTTTGATAGTTGACAGTCCACAGCAAAGCGCTTTTGTAGAACTTTCCTGCCTCGCACGACTGCATTGTGGAATGAATTGTCGCTTGCGTTTCCGGACCGATACGACTTTCATACCTTCATAAAAACAGCATATTTGCACCTGAAATGCCGGCGACGCACTCGTGTGGTGTTGCAGGTGTCTATGGGCGACGGTAATCGCTTTCCATCAGGCGATCCGTTTGCCCGTTTGCCCCTTAAAAAAAAGAGAATGAGAGACTCACCTGCTCGGGGCCTTGCATGAAGCCCTGGTTGCAGGTACACTCGTACTCGCCCGGCTTGTTGGTGCACGTCCCATTGCCGCAGATCCTTGGGTCGACGGCGCATTCGTCGGTGTCTTCACAAGCGAGGCCAGTAGAGTCGAGCTGGTAGCCGTCGGGGCAGGCGCAGCGGAAGGAGCCGTCGGTGTTGATGCAGCGGCCGCCGCGGCAGATGTCCGGGCGGACCTCGCACTCGTTCAAGTCCTGGAAGAAAAGATATATACTTTGGGAACGAAATGCGAACGATTTAAAACTGTCACTACAAGTACAAGGTAAATTGGATCAGGATCACACTGGACTGTAAAAAAGAGACGGATTTAGGGTTGCCAGCGTAATTAATAAAATATGGGTAGTTATATAAAGACTCCAGACTGGTTCCAGCACTGATGTATGGAAGTGAGAGTTGAGTGTGGCAGAAGAAGCATGAAAGTAGATTAAATGCAGTAGAAATTAGAGCATTGAGAAGCATGATTGGTGTAATGGAACGCTGTGGTGGGAATGACGATGTAGTCACTAGAATTGAGAAAGGGATGCTTAGTTGGTTTGGGCATGTAGAGAGGATGCATGAAAGAAGATTCACGAAACAAATCTACAAGGCGAATGTGAATGGAAATGTTGGAAAAGGAAGGCCTAGACGAACGTTTCTTGATCAGATTGGAGACGTTCTGGAAAAAGGGCAAGTCAAGAGTACTTTAAACTGACGAGCATGCATGAGGAGAGTAATGAATGTTGATGAAGCGGAAGATGTATGTCAGGACCGTAGCAGGTGGAAAGATGTGGTATCTGCCTACCCCGTTGGGAAAAAGGCGTGATTTTATGTATGTATAAAGACTATTCACTCCTTAGCGGGCTATCCAGCAATCTACACAAGTGCCGCACTTTAAAAAGTGGTTCCAGTGAATCCCAATTCTTATTATTATTTTAGAGGCTGCTTAACTTATCTGCACCTCTAGCACAACTGTGAGACGCGACCCTTTCTCGCACGAGAATTATGGCTTATCTCTTCCATCACTGTCTATCAAAGAGTGACGGGCGATGCTATGTCGTGTCGTGTATGCAGCGTGGTTGTGCTAGACGGGCTCACATAGATGTAAAAGGCCAATGATGATAAAAAATCAATGAAATAACGTATAGACTAAAGGGAATACTTGTGCGTACCTGAGTAATGTTAGGTCTACCCATGCCTCCCTGGCAGATCCGCAGGAACTCTGGCGATTCAGGCGTCGGACAGCGCTCGCATCGTCGGCCCCAGGCCGCACCTACGCAGAAACATTCAAGATTACACGTACTCATACGATATATTATGTAATTCATTATAAAATAATGCAGCAATAATACATGGTCTGACGACTCCGCTGGCTGGGTCACCTGGAGAGAACGGGAGACGATCGGGCCGTAAAGAGAGCGTTTCAGGGGCGATCGAGTGGAAAACTTCCGGTCGGCCGCCCTAGATACCGCCGTTTGATCGTGACGAAGTAACAAACACACAAAAACACTCACAAACTTTCGCCTTAATGATATAGTCCTCCTCTCCGTGTTCGGCGACAGCGACTCCGTCAATTATTCTTGTCCGGGTTATGAAAGGCTCAAATGTGACTCGCAAAACCAAACTTTGTCTTGAAGATGCGATTACAAGGTGCGCAATGAAGTCCAGCAGGCTCGTAAGTGTAAGTGTAGGAGGGCTTCGGTTGAGTCCAGGTCTTCCAGCCGTTGGCGTTCAATTTGCCCCACTTTTTTAAGACAGTAGAGTGCCATTGTGATATAGACATACCGTCGGAACAGCAACACTCTGGTCGGGAGGGATACATAGCACAACTCCTTGCGCTCGTCCACGCAGACAGCCAGCTCCTCGTAGAAGCTCCAGCCCTCTGGACACTCTCGGCACCTACGATATCATTGATATAGACATACCGTCGGAGCAGCAACACTCCGGCCGCGAGAGATGCAGCGGCCGCGCGCGGTGGCAGCGCCCCGCCGACCACTCGTCGTAGCACAACTCCTTGCGCTCGTCCACGCAGACAGCCAGCTCCTCGTAGAAGCTCCAGCCCTCTGGACACTCGCATCGGTACCTACGATATCATTTTTTACAACATTTACAAATTAATCAAACATATCCTTAAACTTTAAACGCCATGCGGTGAAGCAATCGTGCCCATGACGCCACAAAAAAGTAGTGCTCCATCATCAACAGGGATGATTGAGAAAAAGGCTTCTAAACGGGTCATGTTTTCTTGCAATTTATGTTTTTGATCATTGAAAGTTTGACAGCCGTGGCCAACGTTGTCATCAGTGGGGCAATTCTCCGATGTCGGTCAAAGCCGACAGTGGCGTTCCATAGAAAAATCATCACCTACATTATCTTGCCCTTATCATTTTTATTTCGGTTCGCCAAAGAATGTTATTTCTTCCATTCTTCCCTATCATCTCATCTTGAATAGAAACATGTTGTTTTTTTCCTTTTATGGTTTGTCTGTATGTACTCGGCTTCACGCCAAAACGCTAATAAGGATTTCAACAATTTTTGGTAGGCGATTAGCTTAGTATTTCGTACTCGGAATGTACGTGAAACAAAATAGAAGGCCATGACATGACCACCCACTATAAGACTAGCAGCTCTAGCATAACTATGACACGCGACTCTATCGCAAGACATACAGTACCTGTCACTTCCCTTCAATACCGTACGAGCAAGACAGATGTACTCAGTCGCAAAGTCACCGTAAGATATGCCTGCGGGATAAGAGAGACGGTCCACTCACCCGCCGTTGAAGTTGTGGCAGTCGCCGCCGGCGCACACGTCCTGTATCTCGCGGCACTCGTCGCGGTCCACGCAGCGCTTGTTCACGAGCCGCCAGCCCTTGCCGCACGAACACTCGTAGCTGTCAAATGGAATAATATAAATAATAATGCAATCGAGGTTAAATGCATGGCTATTTTTAAAAAAAAAAAAAAAAAAAAAAAAAAAACATACAGCGTGTATATTGGATATAACCGCAAATTGAAGCCAGACGGAGATTTTAGTGAGATAATCTGATATTTATAACAATTACTAATTTTGCATCAACTACCATAGCGTAATTAATTTTTTAAAATTTTCTGGGCAGCAATGGAAGTTACTACTAGTGACAGTTGTCACATCACGATGTTAAGTGTCAACAAACAACAACAAACACATACATTGCGTGAAAAGTTAGTTTTTTTTTATAATTTACGGTGCAATATATTAATAAATGCCTATTCTAAGACCCCGCAACGTATGCGGTAATATCAAATATACACGCTGTATATTACAAGTTCACGAATCAACCGTCGTCTTGTCAACCAGTGCTGGAGTACTTTAGGCACATTTTCAGCAGAGAAGACGATAATCTGGAAAAACTATTGGTCACTGGAAATATCCAGAGGAAGAGGCTTAGGGCCGCAGTCCGACTGCACTTGACTTCAACTTCCACGACACGCTCAAGGTGGCCGAGGACCGTGGAGGGTGGCGCAAAATCATCCGTAGGAAGCTAATCCACGGTGGATATCACGACTCTCAGCAAAGCTCACGGAGATGGAAATAACAATGGAGTGACAGATTATCTGAATCTTTTGAGGTTTCTTAATCATAAGAAAATTGAACAAAAGTGCTGTAGCGGATGGCCTCAGATATCAATATATATACAAATATAAACGAATAATAATTATAGCCCTATCAGTGTCTACAATATCGTAGCATCCAGAAGAGACAGTCAAGAAACCGGGCAAGAAAAAAAGATGATTAGTGTTGCTCTGTATATTTACAGTACTCAAGCATCTCTTGGATATGCTCCGTCCAAGTCGATCCTACTAACTGCGCTAAGCACTTCAAGGCGCGAATCAAACAGAAGTACTAATAAAAAAAAACAGAGAGATCATTTAAAACAAACAGGACAAAATTATTTTTTCATCACACTTGCTCGTAAACAAGGGTTTACATGCTAGAAAAGCGGGCAGTAAGTAGTAAATTACGCCCTAGGGCGGTAAGTAATTTTTATCACACTTTAAGCGTTTACATGCTATAAAACCGGGCGGTAAATCGTATATTACGCCTTAGGGTGGTAAGTCGTATATTACGCCCTAGGGCGGTAAGTAATTTTGGTATTGACTACTACTGCTTTTTTTTATTTCCTCCAAAGTGTGATGAAAAACGTCGTACGTGACTCTGGTGGTAAAGGAATTCCAAACTCGTGTCATTAAAGCCCTCGCCTTCGGCTTCAGGCTTCTAATAGACACTCGTTTGTAATTCCTCGTTTACCACCCTTGTTACGTAATGTACTATAGTAGATCAAGCTCACTAAACGACGTAGAACATCTAAAAAAGCTGATGGTATAATTTCTAAAAACTGACCTGCCCATGGTGTTAGTACAGGACGGGTCGCCGTCTCGGCCGCAAGGGTTGGGTATCTCGGCGCACTCGTCCACGTCGCGACAGTTGCGCCCGTCGCCGGTGAGCGCGTAGCCCGGCGTGCACTCGCAGCGGAACGAGCCCACCGTGTTGCGGCAGCGGCCGTTGCGGCACACCATGCCGCCCTCGCGACATTCGTTCACGTCTGCAGAAAACAATCAGTCAGTACGTTCGATAAGAGAGTACAGTTCGTATAATTGAAGACTAATGACAGTGGTATATCTATAGACTCTATTGTAGATATGTCATTAGTGCTTAATATGTTTTTATCCATCTATGTATCTGTACCATATCTAAAGGGGCTCCTAAACGGGCCATGTTTTGCTGCAATTTGTGGCCGGCCATTATTTGCATCCTGCTCTATAGTCTGTACTTTTAGGTACTTAAAAGAATGTAAACAAACAATTAAAAGGGTTATTTATAAGGTAACGTTTGGTTCCTGTTAATTTTTTTATATTATAAAGTAATGGACCTCTCACTACTGCAGTCCGTTCCATTTAAATAACATGTGTTATCGCTTAATTTTACCGTACATATACAAATTCACGAATAGAAACATATTTTTATCACATTTAATAAATATATATTTTTTTCCAGTAAATCGTCACTAAAAAGTACCCAATCTTGCAGAGGTTCAAAACGCAAGGTTGCATTATACTGGAAGTAACACGACTAAAATAAAAAGTCACAGGTTTAAAGTAGCAACACCTTACCTTACGTAATTTTTAACTAGGCTGCATTATACTGGAAGTAGCACGACTAAAATAGAAAGCCACAGGTTTAAAGTAGCAACACGTACCTTACGTGATTTTTTACTTTGTCGGTTTGACATTCGCCATTGCTTGCTGTCATATTGATGATACGCGTGCGATATTTGTGTTTAAAGCTTCCGTTCATTGTTAATTTACGTTAGTTTTATTTGTTTCTGTTTTATATATTTTTTTAAATAGTTTTTTTTTGTCGTTTTGTTACGGGATCGTGTTTTTAACCATTCGAATTGGATCACTATAATTTATACCACTGGATCTGTCAAATTTGACAGCTCCGGTTTGTTTACAATTTTTTAAATACCTAAAAGTACAGACTATAGCGTAGGGTGTCAGAGAGGGACGGCAATAGTTGCCGGCCACAAATTGCAGTAAAATATTGCCCGTTTAGAAGCCCCATAAAGCAAATAAATCATTTCATTTCATGTCATTTCATTTTAGTGTTCCTTTCGTGGGGTTTAAGAACGGAAAAATATACTGAAATTTCACAAAAACGGAGCTGGGATTCATTATTCAAAGCGCAGTGTGTATCAATAACTCTTAAATCTGTCTTTCGACTAAATGTCAGAGTGAAAAGGAGTTTTTACATTTGGTGCCTATGACTAGGATGCTATCTCACCGATGCAATCATTGTTAGCACTGGGCGCGCGCTGAAGTTTTCGCCGCAGTGACAATTGTTAGAGCCCGGCAGGTCTCGCTGATGCGTTACGGCTCAGTGACAACGTGATAGATTGAAGTAGGGTTTTTACAATTGGTGCCGTGACCAGGATACTGTCTTATCAATGCAGTCGTTGTTGGTACCAGTTTGGAAGCCCGCATCACAGTGACATGTGTATAAGCCCGCAAGTTTTCGGAGAATCCGCAATAACATGCTCGAACGGGGTAATAGTAGGATTTTTATGCCGTAGTTATTGCGTAAGATATTCTCTTACCGATGCAGTCGTTGTTAGCGCCGGGCTTGAAGCCTTCGTCACAATGGCAGGTGTAGGAGCCGGGCAGGTTCTCGCAGGTTCCGTTGCGGCACAGCGGGCGCGGGCGCGCGCACTCGTCCACGTCGCGGCACGCACCGTCGCGTAAAGTGTAGCCTGGTTTGCATTCGCATCTGCCAATACCAAGTATGGTTTTAGGTACTCATCTGCCTTGTGATTCCATTGTACAAGTGTTGAAATAAAACACGTCCATTAATTGTTTTTTTTTTTATATTGGCACAACATAGAAACCAACGGTTGCTTGTCAATTGACACTGCCTTGCTGGCCCGAGAGATGATTCTTCACGCTTCGTTTAAAGGGTCCCATTGTAAGAAGGAGGAAACACGTGTGTCGGCAAAGAGTTTCACTTTTTAATAGTTCGGCAGATGAAATAATTACATAGTTATTTTTTGAAACTTTGAAATTGAAACACTTGTTGCGGTCAGTACTCTGTATCCACTATAATTTGTTACGTAATGAGGAGCAAAATAACTAAGCAACTGGCGTACGTACCTGTAGGAGCCGATAGTGTTCCGGCAGTCGCCATGCTCACACAGCCTGGAGTCGGCGCACTCGTCGACGTCCTCGCAGGTGTCGAGCGCGGGCGCGAGCGAGTAGCCGGGCGGGCAGCGGCACTCGTACGTACCTGTACGAGCCGATAGTGTTCCGGCAGTCGCCATGCTCACACAGCCTGGAGTCGGCGCACTCGTCGACGTCCTCGCAGGTGTCGAGCGCGGGCGCGAGCGAGTAGCCGGGCGGGCAGCGGCACTCGTACGTACCTGTACGAGCCGATAGTGTTCCGGCAGTCGCCATGCTCACACAGCCTGGAGTCGGCGCACTCGTCGACGTCCTCGCAGGTGTCGAGCGCGGGCGCGAGCGAGTAGCCGGGCGGGCAGCGGCACTCGTACGTACCTGTACGAGCCGATAGTGTTCCGGCAGTCGCCATGCTCACACAGCCTGGAGTCGGCGCACTCGTCGACGTCCTCGCAGGTGTCGAGCGCGGGCGCGAGCGAGTAGCCGGGCGGGCAGCGGCACTCGTACGTACCTGTAGGAGCCGATAGTGTTCCGGCAGTCGCCATGCTCACACAGCCTGGAGTCGGCGCACTCGTCGACGTCCTCGCAGGTGTCGAGCGCGGGCGCGAGCGAGTAGCCGGGCGGGCAGCGGCACTCGTACGTACCTGTAGGAGCCGATAGTGTTCCGGCAGTCGCCATGCTCACACAGCCTGGAGTCGGCGCACTCGTCGACGTCCTCGCAGGTGTCGAGCGCGGGCGCGAGCGAGTAGCCGGGCGGGCAGCGGCACTCGTACGCGCCCGGCAGGTTGACGCACTGCGCGAGCCCGCGGCACGGCGTCTGGTGCGTGCCGCACTCGTCCACGTCGCGGCACTGGTGGGACGTCGCGTCGTATTCGTACCTGAAATTAGGAGATAGTAATATTCAGATGAATTTAAGACTTTCACTAAATATTAAGAAAAAAGTGATAGCTTGCTTGGATACCCATACCTAAAATAAAAACAAATACGTTCCTGCCCGCGTGTGCAAAGGGGAGAAGCGTCTTAAAATTCAAGCTTAGGGATAAATAAAAAACCGGCTGCACAAGTACGAGTTGGAATCGCGCACCGAGGGTTCCGTACTTAATCCATCTTAACTGGCCGGGTTAAGTAAAGTTTGCACCTGACATGTATGGCACCGGATATAAATGAGCTGCAAAGTTAACCGATCACGTTTGTTGTTTGGTAGCCCCACATAAATATTTATTTTATTATGTTTTTAGTATTGTAGGCAACAGAAATACATCATCTTTGAAAATTTCAACTGTCTAGCTATCACGGCTTATGCGATACAGCCTGTAGACATACGGACAGACAGATAGACGAAAGGACTGCGTCTTAGTAATAGGGTCCCGTTTTTTACCTTTTTTTGGGGACGGAACTTTAAAAATCAGTAGTAATTTGAAGGGTACACGGAAAGAACATGTGTAGTCACCTTAACATCTTTTAAAGTTATCGCGATTTGAAAGTTTGGAACGATGTAATTATCCATATAATTTTCGTATACATGTTTTTTTAAAGTGATAAAAACTACAAGTTACGTGAATAGTTGTATCTGTAACTGAGTGGTAATTTATAGTCTATAGAATGCTCTATATGTTGAGATTAAAATGTAGTTTAAAAAAAAAAGTGACTAAACATGTTATTTCCGTGTACCCATCATTTGTATTTGGAGAGTAGGCAAAGTGTCTGGAGGGTAAGCAAAATGTGGTTGAAGGCAGCGGCCAGGCTTGCAGAGCTGCGGCATGATGGAGCACTCGTCGATGGGGCGGGTCTCGTTGCTGGTCGGGTCGCGGTAGTTGACTCGCGTGAACCCTGACATCAATCAATAGTGTCCGCCCACCCCCCTCTAACTAGGAGTAAGCAAAAAGTGTGGTTCAAGGCTTACCCGTGGTCACAGAGGCACGAGAAGCCCTGCGGCGTGTCCTGGCAGCGGCCAGGCTTGCAGAGCTGCGGCATGATGGAGCACTCGTCGATGGGGCGGGTCTCGTTGCTGGTCGGGTCGCGGTAGTTGACTCGCGTGAACCCTGACATCAATCAATAGTGTCCCCCCACCCCCGTCTAACTAGGAGTAAGCAAAAAGTGTGGTTGAAGGCTCACCCGTGGTCACAGAGGCACGAGAAGCCCTGCGGCGTGTCCTGGCAGCGGCCAGGCTTGCAGAGCTGCGGCATGATGGAGCACTCGTCGATGGGGCGGGTCTCGTTGCTGGTCGGGTCGCGGTAGTTGACTCGCGTGAACCCTGACATCAATCAATAGTGTCCCCCCACCCCCGTCTAACTAGGAGTAAGCAAAAAGTGTGGTTGAAGGCTCACCCGTGGTCACAGAGGCACGAGAAGCCCTGCGGCGTGTCCTGGCAGCGGCCAGGCTTGCAGAGCTGCGGCATGATGGAGCACTCGTCGATGGGGCGGGTCTCGTTGCTGGTCGGGTCGCGGTAGTTGCCGGGCTCCGAGCCACAGAACGCCGCGTATTCGCTAGAACCCTGCCAACAATCGATCAATAGTTTACTTGATAATTATAAAAACGGTTTAGACTCACGTAAATATTGTCAAAGACGGCCGGCCTAGGGTGATGTAATATATAATTATATATATACTAGCTGTGCCCCGCGGTGTTACCCGCTCATCCCACGGGAACACTAAATTTATTCGGGATGAAAAGTATCCTATGTCCTTCCCCGGGACTGAAACTATCTATATACCAAATTTCATCTAAATCGGTTCAGCGGTTTAAGCGTGAAGAGGTAACAGACAGACAAACAGACACACTTTCGCATTTATAATATTAAGTATTAAGTATGGATTATATAGTCCTCCTCGCCGTGTTCGGCGACAGCGACTCCGTCAATTATTCTTGTCCGGGTTATGAAAGGCTCTAATGTGACTCGTAAAACCAAACTTTGTCTTTGTGATGTGATGTCATTACTTCAGACGTCAGAAAGAAGAGCTTGCCGGGTGAGTAGGTATAGTGATACGAAGCCGGCAAGCCCTTTTCACGGCTAAGGCTTGTAGGCATAGTGCTTTACTCAAACATATGAAACGAAAAAAAATACACCACTCTAAGAAATATGATTCAGCTGTTTTGCCTGTTCATGAACACAGACGCCATGTATAAAAAGAATTTACTTCCCGGCCGTGGCCTTAAATTTTGTATGAATTTCCTTTACAGTTCTCTCGAGTTGTTCCGCCCGAAACATGATACTTCGAAGCCTGTTATAACTTACGTCATGACGACATTTCATTACATGTTTGAGAAATAGTACATTTCTGCAGGCGCCGGGAATGAACAAACGCCATGTTTAAAAAATTACTTCCCGGCCTCGGCCTTCAATTTTGTATTGAAATTCCTATACAGTTCTCTCGAGTTGTCCCGCCCGAAACGTGATACTTCGAAGCCTGTTATAACGCAAGTCATGACAACATTTCATTGCATGTTTGAGAAAATAGAATGTCTATACCTACGCACCCGGCCCTCCCTTCCTTTCCGGCGTCTGTACAGTAATGTTACTATCACACACAGACCACCCCCACTAGACGGAGCATGTAAGGCGACCCGCGCGCACCAACGATATGGTACGGCAGAACATTAAAGTATAAGTTCTGCCGTAAAGTTTAGTTGCGTCCGTGTTTATGAGGTCTCTCTACACCACTTAACACTACAATTTACCATGTTATTTATTTAATTTCTTTTTTCGTTGACGTACGCATGGATCATAAACAAGGACGCAACTTAACGGTGGCCGCCGTGTTGATACTTTAATGTTCTGCCGTACCATATCGTTGGTGCGCGCGGGTCGCCTTACATGCTCCGTCTAGTGGGGGTGGTCTGTGCCTAGGTATGACTATCACAATACCTTGTCGGGACAGGGCTCGCAGGGCGCGCCCCACGCGCGGCCCACAGAGCAGCAGCACAGGTACTTGTTATAACGCACGTCATGACAACATTTCATTGTATGTTTGACAAAATAGAATGTCTATACCTACGCACCCGGCACTCCTTTCCCGGCGTCAGTACAGTAATGTTACTATCACAATACCTTGTCGGGACAGGGCTCGCAGGGCGCGCCCCACGCGCGGCCCACGGAGCAGCAGCACAGGTACTTGTTATAACGCACGTCATGACAACATTTCATTGTATGTTTGACAAAATAGAATGTCTATACCTACGCACCCGGCACTCCCTTCCTTCCCGGCGTCAGTACAGTAATGTTACTATCACAATACCTTGTCGGGACAGGGCTCGCAGGGCGCGCCCCACGCGCGGCCCACGGAGCAGCAGCACAGGTACTTGTTATAACGCACGTCATGACAACATTTCATTGCATGTTTGACAAAATAGAATGTCTATACCTACGCACCCGGCACTCCTTTCCCGGCGTCTGTACAGTAATGTTACTATCACAATACCTTGTCGGGACAGGGCTCGCAGGGCGCGCCCCACGCGCGGCCCACGGAGCAGCAGCACAGGTACTTGTTATAACGCACGTCATGACAACATTTCATTGCATGTTTGACAAAATAGAATGTCTATACCTACGCACCCGGCCCTCCCTTATTTCCCGGCGTCAGTACAGTAATGTTACTATCACAATACCTTGTCGGGACAGGGCTCGCAGGGCGCGCCCCACGCGCGGCCCACGGAGCAGCAGCACAGGTACTTGGTCTGCGGGACGCCCACCGCCGCCGAGCAGCGCTGCGTGTCCGGCTCCCACTCCATGTAGCACTGCCGCTGCCGGACGTCCACGCATTCCTCTGGAAAAATAAGGTTTGGTCAAATGACACTGAAGCTTCAGTTCAATATAACTTCACGCTACTGGGGTGACCCAAAGGACCTCTATATTAATTTGCTACCTGAAGCTACGGACTGGTTGCGTAACCTGGATATCCATCCATACTATACTAATATTATAAATGCAAAAGTGTGTCTGTCTGTCTGTCTGTCTGTTACCTCTTCACGCTGAACCGATTTAGATGAAATTTGGTATATAGATAATTTCAGTCCCGGGGAAGGACATAGGATACTTTTCATCCCGCATAAATTTAGTGTTCCCGTGGGATGAGCGGGTATCACCGCGGGGCACAGCTAGTAAATTTATAATTTCCAACAACAAACTTTTCACCATACGATTAAATAAATATAATTTGAAAATATGTCTAATGATAACCTAAAAAAAATTAAATACCCTCGATCCAAACAAAGAACCATCTCGACAGACAAGGCTTTCGATTTCAAAAGATCCGCATTCATATTACACCATTCGTTTAGGAGCTACGATGCCGCAGACAGACATGCAGATACACATATTCACATGTTAAACACCTCTCTTTTCTGTCGGGGGTTAAAAACGAAATTTCATGGCATTTAAATGGATTCTAAGTATTCCAACCCTAGTCATTTAACTATTCTGTACTATTTACTGGGGCTTCCAAATGGGCCATATTTTGAGGGAAATTTGTGGCCGGCAACTATGGCTAACCTTCTCTGACACCCTACGCTAGAGCAAGACGCAAATAATGGCCGGGCTGCAAGTTGCAGAAAACCATGGCCCGATTAGAAGCCTTACAGCAAAGGACCAAAGGTATCTTTCATTTGGTCCTTTGTAGTAAGGACCTTCGACATGTGATTTCGACCACTCGTAGATGACTACACACAATACGGGAGCAAGCACCATACTCTAAGTGTTATCATGAGTGGTTTACAAACTTCCATTAGGCAAGCAAACGTACGACCCAGAAACTTCGACATGTGATTGCGAACACTCCTAGATGACCACACACAATTCGGGAGCAAGCACCATACTCTAAGTGTTATCATGAGTGGTTTACAAGCTTCCATTAGGCAAGCAAACGTACGACCCAGAAAGATCCCTGCAGACGCCAGGCCCAAATATATATGTAACTGGACGCACTCGTCGATGTCCTCGCACTTACGTTGATCAGAAACTAGCTACCATCTCCCTATAAAGAAATAGTGAGTGTCTCACTTACTTCCATTAGGCATAGCCACGTATCCCTCCGGGCACAAGCACACATACGCCCCGGGCAGGTTCCTGCAGACGCCAGGGCCGCATATGTCAGTCTGGGCGCATTCATCAATGCCCTCGCACTTACGTTGATCAGAAATTAGCTACTGACTTTGCGCGACAGCGGTGTAGGTACGTGTGTCGCGCTCGGATCTCGCGCTCTGCCGCTGCCGATGTCACGCAAAGTCCTATAGTGAATTAGTGAGTGTTTCACTTACTTCCATTAGGCATAGCCACGTATCCCTCCGGACACAGGCACACATACGCCCCGGGCAGGTTCCTGCAGACGCCAGGGCCGCATATGTCAGTCTGGGCGCATTCATCAATGCCCTCGCACTTACGTTGGTCAGAAACTAGCTACCAACTCCCTATAAAGAATCAGTGAGTGTTTCACTTACTTCCATTAGGCATAGCGACGTATCCCTCCGGACACAAGCACACATACGCCCCGGGCAGATTCCTGCAGACACCAGGGCCGCATATGTCAGTCTGGGCGCATTCGTCGATGTCCTCGCACTTGCGCTGGTCGGGCGCGAGCTGCCAGCCCTCCCCGCACGTGCACACGAACGAACCGAACGTGTTCGTGCACGTCCCGTGCTCGCAGAGGGCGGGGTGTTGCGCGCATTCGTCTATGTCTGACAGCGTTACGACGTATGATGGCTGAAAACGCACATAAACAAGTAATTATCAGACAACCTCACACAAATCGACCTAGTCCCAAATTAGATGATCAGGCTCGATTAAGAACCTTTACATAGAAAGCAGAACTTTCACAGGTTATTTAAAAAAACTATTTTAACAGATATGTCGCGTATACTAATTATTTGACCCTCCCTGACGGTTCGGTAACTTTCCAGTTACCGTATTGTCAAAGTTGATTGAGAAAAACACTTTCTTTATCTCTGTAAAAGTAACATTTGCGATGGCCAGGTTACTTTAAGGTCTACAATTTTGAACGATTTAGAGAAAACCCATTGTAACGATAAGAATTTCAAATATTATAATATAAATAAATAGGTATTATTACAGCTTATGCAAAACAAGCTGTCATGCAGCATGGGCAAAAAAAAAATTACAAAAAGAAAAACCTGTGAAAGAAAATATTCTTTTCATCACAATTGTGAAATGTGATGGAAAACATAGTGTGTATGACGGGCAGTAAGAGGATTTCAAACTCGAGCCATTAAAAGCCTTCGTCCACCGGCGTTGGGCTTGTAAAAGTCCTTCGTTAGTATAGTTAGATCCCTTCTAACCACCCTTATGACACAACGTACTATTGAAACGGTTTTCGATGAAATAGAAGCTACTCTAAATGAATAGCTAGCGTACCGGTTCTAAAACAGGCTCGTAGCCGGAGCCGCACAGCACAGCTGGCGGTAGACCTCCGAGCCCGGCTCCGGACACATCCGGGTTCATTTTTATCATCACATTTGTGAAATGTGATGAAAAACATTGTGTGTATGACAGGCAGTAAGAGGATTACAAACTCGGGCCATTTTAAGCCCTCCGACATCGGCGTTGGGTAATAGTCCTTCGTTAGCATCGTTAGCAGTCCCCTTCTTACCACCCTTAATCCTTATGACACAAAGTACTATTGAAACGGTTGTCGATACAATTGAAGCTACTCTAAATAAATAGCTAACGTACCGGCTCTAAAACGGGCTGGTAGCCGGAGCCGCCGGGGCACAGCTGGCGGTAGGCCTCCGATCCCGGCTCCGGACACAGGTCACAATACTTGCCCCACGCAGCACCTGCAATACAATACTCATTAATTTATGAAACACTCTAGGCAGCGCCCGCAACTTCGTCAGCATATTTTTTTTCATACAAATTTTAGTTCAATGAGTTAAAGTAGCAAACTTTTTGGTCTTCACCCATGTGTGTCTTCAGAATGCAGCTAAGGCACAAAGATTTTCAAACGAATTATGGGACAAAATGGTGTGACTACGAGTCCGGAGGGATAGACACAGTGACACGAATGATCTTACCGACGGAGCAGCAGCAGGCTGCCATAGTTCCATCTTCAGACAGCTCATCGCCATTGAGGCAGTGTTCCGTGCCCGAACGCAGGTCCACTCTGCCGTAGCAACGCGCTTTCCTGGAATCTGTAATTTACAAGGGAAAAAATCAGTATAACCCTATAGTAAGTCTCACGGTATTTATTTATTTATTGGAGAAACAACAGAAGTAAATGTGTAACAAAAACCATTATGGTTTAAAGTATACATTTAGTCATGCACTTACTTCCTAAAGCGCTCTCACTGAGCACACACAACATGAACATTTAATACTTACTACACTAGACTAAACTTCTGCATAGGATAAACTACAAAATCTTACAAGGAACGACGACCAAAAAGAGAAAACAAATAAAATTAACATGCAACAGGATTGGCGTTCACATTTACATGGTATGCGCACATTATAGCACAACGGTTTTCCAACCCGCGCCATATTGCGGATAGTGGTACTAATTTAGTTTTGAAACAGGACTACATATTCCGCAAATTTCAAGTATTTTTTGCATAATAAAGCCGAAACTATCCACAGTGATGAAAATCAAGTTTTTTTTTCAATAGGATCCAGTATTTATGTCGCAAGAAGAACGAGTACATTATTGCCATATGAAAGCTGTTTGTAGCGCCACTATCCCTGGGCCAGACCGACACTTGTTAGGGTATAATTTCATAATAATAATAAATAAATAGCCGACAACCTTACACAAATCGATCTAGTCCCGAAGTAAGCTGAGTAGGCTTGTGTTATGGGTACTAGACGATATAAAGATAAATAAATATTTGAATATTTTTTTATGTAAATAAATATAAGAAGATACATCATCATCATTCATCATTTCAGCCATAGGACGTCCACTGCTGGACACAGGCCTCCTCAATTGATTTCCACATGGGCCGGATAGAAGCGACCCGCATCCAGCGAGTCCCCGCAACCCTGACCAGGTCGTCCGACCACCTTGCGGGTGGCCGTCCTACGCTGCGCTTGCCGGTACGTGGTCTCCACTCGAGAACCTTTCTGCCCCAACGGCCATCGATTCTTCGAGCTATGTGCCCTGCCCATTGCCACTTCAGTTTGCTAACCCTGTTTGCTATGTCGGTGACATTAGTTCGTCTACGAATCTCATCATTTCTGATTCGATCACGTAGAGAGATCCCGAGCATAGCCCTTTCCATAGCTCGCTGAGTGACTCTGAGCTTCCTTAAGAGGCCCATAGTTAGAGACCACGTCTCGGCTCCGTAGGTCATCACCGGTAACACGCACTGGTTGAAGACTTTTGTCTTCAAGCACTGAGGTATCTTGGACGAGAAGACACTTCGCAGTTTCCCGAACGCTGCCCATCCGAGTTGAATCCGTCGATTGATCTCTTTCTCGAAGTTGGACCTGCCTAATTGGATCGTCTGACCCAGATAGACGTATTCGTCGACAACTTCGAGGACCGAGTTCCCAACCAATACTGGGGTGGGTGCTACATGGACATTCGACATGATCTTCGTCTTGTCCATGTTCATCTTAAGGCCTACCTGTTGGGATACTCGGTTGAGATCATCCAGCATTATACCGAGATCCTCCAGCGTCTCCGCCATGACCACGATATCGTCAGCAAACCGAAGGTGCGTGATGTACTCGCCATTTATGTTGATGCCAAGTCCTTGCCATTCCAAGAGCTTGAAGGCGTCTTCCATTGTGTGGGTGAAGAGCTTCGGAGATATTACATCTCCTTGTCTCACACCTCTCTGCAATAGAATCGCCTCCGTACACTGGTCTTGTACTCGGACTGACATAGTGGCGTTGTTGTACACACTCCTGAGCACCTCGACATACCGATGGTCAATTCGGCATCGCTGGAGGGACTGTAGTACTGCCCATGTCTCGACGGAATCAAAGGCCTTCTCATAGTCCACAAACGCTAAGCAGAGTGGCAGATTATACTCTTCGGTTTTCTGTATAACTTGCCGCAGCGTGTGTATGTGGTCTATGGTACTGAAGCCTTTTCGAAACCCGGCTTGTTCGGGAGGCTGGAATTCATCGAACCTGCTTGAGAGACGATTCGTGATGACCCTAGAAAAGAGCTTGTAGACATGGCTCAGAAGCGAGATGGGTCTATAATTCTTGAGCAGTGTTTTATCACCTTTCTTAAAGAAAAGCACCACCACACTCCTGTTCCATGCCTCTGGCGTGATGCCCTCGAGCAATACGGAATTGAAGAGCTTCTGAAGGACCTTAAGTACCGGTGTTCCACCCGCTTTCAGAAGCTCTGAAGTGATTCCGTCATCACCCGGCGCCTTGTTATTCTTGAGCTGTTTTAGGGCCATTCTAATCTCGTACAGGCTGATGTCCGGGATATCTTCGGTATAGTGTCGGGTCAGCTTGGCTCTCGGGTCTTTGGCCAAGAAGATACATAATATAACCGAAATCTACGACAACTATGCCTACATAGAGTTTTAGTCTTCGACCTATCCGCAAAAAATAAGCTGTCTTGACATTATTCAAACTCAACGGCATCCGCTTTTTAATTAGACACCAGATTAAGGTAGGTAACCTATACATTCTGTCAAAATTTTGGAGCTACAACTTTTTAGAATTAGTCAATTCTAATAAAATAATAAGGAAAAATATAAAAATAACAGTGATCAAGTCCTCTTTTTAAGCGGAATACGGAATAGTGATAAAATTGAAATGTTGTCAGTTTTGTAAGTACGTATAGTTGTAGTTACCAAAGCACGCGGTGCCGTCCGACACCAGCTCGTAGTTGGGCGGGCAGCGGCAGACGTAGGAGCCGTCGGTGTTGATGCACGTGCCGTACTGGCACGACTGCGGCGACTTGCACTCGTCCACGTCCGTGCAGTTGAAGCCGGGCATCACTGGAACACGACAAATCGACGTAAGGACTGTGAAATAATTATAAAAACGGTATAAACTCACGTAAAAATTGTCAGGAACGGCCCGACATCGAGTGGATCGCGAGTCGCGTAGCAGCACGGATAGCTACCCCTGATGAAGAGCTCCAAATGAGTTCGAAGCATGTTGGGCCGTTCCTGACAATTTTTACGTGAGTTTATACCGTTTTTATAATTAGTAAAGATGTCTCACGATAGTTTTAATAACATTATGACTGTGAAATAGACTTATTTTCGACGTAATAACCGGTCGCACGCACGAAAAAGAATGACTCATTGTCACGTTCCATCTGAGCCGAGCGTGCAAGCGAGAGCGCGGAACAAGCAATAGAGAGGAGCGTTCGGCTCGTGACGCATCTATCTCTCTTCCATTCCATCGGCCGGCATACGTTATCACGTAAAATTATCGTTCGTAAATCGATTTTACAGACCACCAATTCATTTACTGATGAATTGCTGACATCGAAAACACATCATGGAGCGCAAATATTGGTGGATTATTTGATTCTTACTGCACTTATAAATGCACCAAAGTGTCCGTACTCACACCCGTCACTAGCGCCAGAATACACACATATAAAAGTAGATGAACTAAGTTGACGTTCTGATAGAATGTTCCATATACAATCCAACCAAAATAAGAATGATGTACTCACGGTCGTCGACGCTGTCGGACTGGTAGCCTTTGTCGCAGATGCACTTAAACATGCCGTACGTGTTAACGCATCGCCCGAATACGCACACGTTATCGAACGTCGCGCACTCATCCATATCTGAAACACACATTTAGCATTACTTAGTGAAATACCTAAATCTGAACTCATGCTGGCTGATGGTTGTGTTTATATGACAAGACAACGGTCATTTTTAAGCATGTTTTGAACTGTATCAGGGCTGGCGCTCACTACCAACCAGTGAACCAGACTTTGTGTGGGAATACTAACCGACTGTCTCCTATATGAGTTATCATTCATTTGTCGCGCGATCAATGTGATCATCATAAGCTCAGATAGTGTAGCAACAACTGTAGCCAGAGAGTACAAATTCAGCCAAATTCCAGATAGGTTTCGTAAAAAGGTTAAAGTCTGATGTATTACCGAGACAAGCCCTGGAGTCAGGCGATTTGGTGAAGCCAACGTCGCAGTCGCACTCGTAGCCACCAGGAGTGTTGGTGCAGTGCCCGTTCTCGCAGAGAGTCGGGTCGTTCTCGCACTCGTCGATGTCCGTACACGTATAGCTGTTGGAAACAGGAAATCCATAATTTTAATCTGTGGAAGACTTTATTTAGGGATTACCCGATTTTTTTGACTATCGGCCCTTGATTATCTAGGCATCCAATAGACTAGAAAAAAGGGAAAGGAAGAATTTTGACCTTGTGTGTGATGTGGTTGAAAGTGTTTAACAGATTGCCAAAAAATATACAAGAGCTTCCTTTAAGAAGATTTAATAATAAAGTAGCACAATTATTAAACGAAAAAAGTTATTACAGTGTCAAGGATTTCCTCTCTCGTGAGATGTAATGTCCAAAATATTTGCATGCTAGTATTTAAATACAGATAGCAGAATAAGTTACCTATTGTCACATACCATACTATGACACATTTGTACCTATTCTAAGCAAACAAATACCTATTCTATTCTATTCTAAGCACTGACCCGTCACCCTTATAGCCGGTGTCGCAGAGGCACACGAAGGAACCGTCGGTATTGCGGCATGTCGCATGCGGGTGGCAGCCGCCGTTATTGGTGACGCACTCGTCGATGTCGGAGCACTCGCTGCCGTCGCCTCGCCAGCCTTCACGACAACGGCATTGGAACGAGCCCTGGGAAAAAATGTTAAGCTGTTTTAGAAACAATTATACGAAAATCGAGGAAAATTGAGGAAGATAATGGGATTTGTTAGATCATTTTCCCGAACTCATTATTTCTTCGTAGTAAATTTTCTGTTCGCATATTTCCCCGAAAGTTCTTTTCGACAGTATTGTAGTTTTCGGATTCTTTATTTTAACGCTTTATTTTTTTTCCAAGGGCATATTTTTTATCGTCTTTTTTCCATGCAGCATATTTAGACACTCGAGATTGTGTCAAAACGATTTTTTTTCAATGCAGCATATTTACACACGGGAATTTTATCTAAACATTTTTTTTCGTTGGAGCATATTTACACACTACATTTTTCACCGCTTTTTCAATTTTTAACCGAATTTGATTGACTGTAATTTTTGTTTAAAGTATGTATAAGTTTTAAAGCCGCTTTAAAAAAACCCACTCAAAGAGTTTTCAACTGACCGATCCAAGGAATTGCCTATTTGCTGCCTAATAAATAAATCGATAGGTACCATAATAGGGTATATTGAAGTTAGTGGCAAGAACCATGTGATATTGCTATGGTGTATCCCTACCAACTTGACACCGGCTTGATACTCGTATGTAGTCAGCGCCAAAATCTGATTAGAAGTTACTGTAGAACTATGTTACTCTATGTACGATTCCCACTGACCGGGTGGATTCGGCGCGCGCTCAAGCGCATCTAAATAGTTGCCAAACGAATGTAGAGCTTCTTTACGACAGTCAGATCCCATATTCGAATGTAATTGGCGCCGCTGCCGGCCGATCGGGCGCTTGCGGACGCGGACGGAGGTGCTCGGCTGTCGTCGCGCGTAAGCGGCTCCGTTCGGTCACCGCCGCGCGCCATCGGCTCCGTTCGGTTACCGCCGCATGCCATCGGCTCCGCTCGCACGTCCGTCACCCTAGAATTTAATCGCTCGGACGCACGCAGTCGGCTGCCGTCGGGCCCTCCAGCGTCCGCTGGAACGTGGTGGCAGCCGAACCCGCCCGACCTGGTCACTGGACGCGGACGGCCGCTGCCGGCTGCCAGACCGCCCGTTGCGACGCGGCGGCAGCCGACCCGGCCCGGCCCGGTCTATGTGAATCGTACATTATGTTCCAATAGATTTGAACGAACGTTTGATATACAAGTTACCAGACAGGGTACTAAAATCCTTATCTAAGAAGTGACAGAGCAATGGTCCATCTGCTAGGTATATCTAACGTGGTCCAACTAGAGCTGCCATCTCTATATTCGCTAAACCCGGACAAATACTTAAAAAAACCCGGACATTGGGCGTAAATTGTATTTTTTTTCCCCTAATCCAAATAATAATAATTAAAAAACAATCGCTTCATTTTTCATTCACTTATAAAGTGTCCGGGTTTTTCCCAGACACTTATTGAACCCTTAAATCCTTAAAAAAACTGTTCACTTATTTAATATTTTAAACACGACCACTTTTCAATGCAATTATCGATATCATGAAACAATTATCGATATCACGAAATAAAGCAAAGTGAAAATTAAACGCAAAGTCAAAATTACATTAAATAAAAAACACGAAACGAAAAAAACAACGAAAAATAAAATATGGTACATATTTATTTTGCCGATCGGTGAAAAATACGAACGGAAAATGTACTACTGACTAAAACTACGACAAATTAATTATGGTGAATGTGAATTTTACTGATCGGGGAAATATGCGAACGGAAAATTTACTACGAAGAAATAACAAGTTCGGGAAAATGATCTAACAAATCGATAATGGATCACTATCCTTTACCTCATTATCATTTGTCGTCTTGATCACTACCAAGAAGATTGAAGATCGAGTAAAGAATACAAAATGAGACGAGTCAATACTATATCAATTAAACTAACCTGAACTGAAAAAGCTTAACATTGAGGCGAGGTACTATCTATAACGGAGACTCTCATCATCGGCATCACCAGAACCCGAGGTTTTCGGTGCGAGGATAGTTTGACTGAGTAGAGAGTATGCATCAAAACATTCCCACATCCAAATGGTATGATTATTACTCACCGGCAGATTGATGCAGTCCGCACTGGGATGGCAGTCACAGGTTCCAAGTTCGCATTCATCATCGTCAGTACAGGCGGGTCCTTGTTCTGGCTTCACGCTGTATCCGTCGGGGCAGCGGCACACGAAGCTACCAATAGTGTTGCGGCACTCGCCCGCACCGCACAAGTCTGGGGCCTGTATAACATTATTTTTTTGTCAAAACCAAATTAACATTGACATAACCAGGATTTACTCTAGAAATAAATCACACTTGATTAATTAATGTCATTATAGCGTTAGTAGTGCAGACAGTTTGTAAACTATTGCTAATAGTTCTTCCGCAATGATTATTAAAATATTTACCTATACACTTTTAATTAAATAAATAGATTCAGTCCCTTTTGTTATGTCAGCGCACTCATCGATATCAATGTCTCACGTTACAATTTGGTGCCGTGACCAGGATTTTATATACTTCGGGAATAAATCGCATAGATATTGAATATAACAATCACGTTTTCGGAGACGCCAGCTGATACAATGGCATAAGTCCCTTACGTCAGCACACTCGTCGATGTCTTGGCACGTGGGCTTAGATCCCTCAGGCGAGGGCAGCAGTCCCTCCCCGCATGAGCACATGTACCCGCCCGGCGTGTTGCGGCACTCGCCACCACCGCAGACTCGTGCACCGTTCGCGCACTCGTCGATGTCGCGACAGGTGCGTCCGTCGGCACGGAGATGCCATCCATCCCTGCAAGAACGACGCAAGTGATTAAATACTAAATAATCTGCAACGAATAGTATAAAACGTGGCGGAATAAGTCCCAGTTAGGCATGTGACAACTGCTTATAACGAAAAGTCAACACTCGATGTCCTTGTATTGGCTTTCCACCAGCTACACCTTATAACTACATATTCCTCGCGCGACCCCATAGGCCATGTTCAGATGACAAGCGCTCAACGCGTGTTTTTCTAACGCGCGTTTTTGGCTCCATACATAAACGCGCGTTGGCATGTGTACGGCCCGAATAAAATGTATGTAGTTGTAGTTGTAAACGCGCGATTGCAAAACGCGCGTTGAGCGCTTGTCATCTGAACATGGCCTTATACACTTAATTCACCGATACTCACAGTGGTAGAAGCCTGGTGTGTTGACGCAGTTATGTTGGCAGCGCGTGGGGTCCTTGGCGCATTCTTCGATGTCCTGGCAGTGGGACTTTACCGTCTCTCCCCTCTCTTAAATACACGGCTCACCGAAACACATTAATAGGAGCTGGTTGTAATAGCGCAGTCGTGTTGGTACCCCGTTTGGTCCTAGCCCTCGTAAACATCCTTACAGTTTATCACCGCTCCCATTCTGATAACACTACTAATATACTGACCGACACATGCAGTGGTAGGAGCCTGGTGTGTTGACGCAGTCGTGTTGGCAGCGCGTGGAGTCCTCAGCGCACTCGTCGATGTCCTCGCAGTGGCTCTTTACCGTGGACTTGAATTAGTGTGCTATTTCAATGAGGCTTGGCGATATCACCATTTTATTTCGGTTTGTCGCAGTCACAGTCAGTGTCACGAAAGAAGATAGTTGCTGTTGAAGGGTTCGTAAAATGCGAGCAAAATTCATTGAAGTGCTACGGTTGTCACTGGTTGTTATAAGTCATTTTACGATCCCCGATGATGATATGATGATGTAATTGGAGCTGTTACTTGCTGAAGAGAGAGAAGGCCGCAGAAAGTAAAACACTATACTGACCGACACACGCAGTGGTAGGAGCCTGGTGTGTTGACGCAGTCGTGTTGGCACCGCGTCGGGTCCTCGGCGCACTCGTCGATGTCCTCGCAGTGGCTCTTTACCGTGGACTTGAATTAGTGTGCTATTTCAATGAGGCTTGGCGATTTCACCATTTTATTTCGGATCGTCGCAGTCACAGTCAGTGTCACGAAATAGTTGCTGTTGAAGATGGTTCGTAAAATGCGAGAAAAATTCATTGAAGTTCTACGGTCGTCACTGGCTATCATAGGTCATTTTATAATCCCAGATGATGATATGATGATGGAATTGGAGCTGTTACTCGAGGCTGAAGAGAGAGAAGGCCGCAGAAAGTAAAACACTACACTGACCGACACACGCAGTGGTAGGAGCCTGGCGTGTTGACGCAGTCGTGTTGGCAGCGCGTGGGGTCCTCGGCGCACTCGTCGATGTCCTCGCAGTGGCTCTTTACCGTGGACTTGAATGAGTGTGCTATTTATGAGGCTTGGCGATATCACCATTTTATTTCGGTTCGTCGTAGTCACAGTCAGTATCACGAAATAGTTGCTGTTGAAGATGGTTCGTAAAATGCGAGCAAAATTCATTGAAGTGCTACAGTCGTCACTGGCTGTCATAGGTCATTTTACGATCCCTGATGATGATATGATGATGGAATTGGAGCTGTTACTCGAGGCTCAAGAGAGAGAAGGCCGCAGAAAGTGAAACACTATACTGACCGACACACGCAGTGGTAGGAGCCTGGTGTGTTGACGCAGTCGTGTTTGTACCCCGTTTGGTCCTAGCCCTCGTAGACATCCTTACAATTTATCACCGCCCCCTTTCTGACAACACTATACTCACCGACACACGCAGTGGTAGGAGCTTTGTGTGTTGACGCAGTCATGTTGGCACCGCGTCGGGTCCTCGGCGCACTCGTCGATGACCTCGCAGTGGCTCTTTACCGTGGACTTGAATGAGTGTGCTATTTCAATGAGGCTTGGCGATATCACCATTTCGTTTCGGTTTGTCGTAGTCACAGTCAGCATCACGAAATAGTTGCTGTTGAAGAGGGTTCGTAAAATGCGAGCAAAATTCATTGAAGTGCCTCTGGCCAACTGGTTGTCATAGGTCATTTTACGATCCCTGATGATGATATGATGATGTAATTGGAGCTGTTACTCGAGGCTGAAGAGAGAGAAGGCCGCAGAAAGTAAAACACTATACTGACCGACACACGCAGTGGTAGGAGCCTGGCGTGTTGACGCAGTCGTGTTGGCATCGCGTCGGGTCCTCGGCGCACTCGTCGATGTCCTCGCAGTGGCTCTTTACCGTGGACTTGAATGAGTGTGCTATTTCAATGAGGCTTGGCGATATCACCATTTTATTTCGGTTCGTCGTAGTCACAGTCAGTATCACGAAATAGTTGCTGTTGGAGAGGGTTCGTAAAATGCGAGCGAAATTCATTGAAGTGCTACGGTCGTCACTGGTAATTTTACGATCCCTGATGATGATATGATGATGTAATTGAAGCTGTTACTCGAGGCTCAAGAGAGAGAAGGCCGCAGCAAGTAAAACACTATACTGACCGACACACGCAGTGGTAGGAGCCTGGCGTGTTGACGCAGTCGTGTTGGCACCGCGTGGGGTCCTCGGCGCACTCGTCGATGTCCTCGCAGTGGCTCTTTACCGTGGACTTGAATGAGTGTGCTATTTCAATGAGGCTTGGCAATTTCACCATTTTATTTCGGTTTGTCGGTCAGTGTCACGAAAGAAGATAGTTGCTGTTGAAGAAGGTTCGTAAAATGCGAGCAAAATTCATTGAAGTGCTACGGTCGACATTGGTTGTCATAGGTCATTTTACGATCCCTGATGATGATATGATGATGTAATTGGAGCTGTTACTCGAGGCTGAAGAGAGAGAAGGCCGCAGAAAGTGAAACACTATACTGACCGACACACGCAGTGGTAGGAGCTTTGTGTGTTGACGCAGTCGTGTTGGCAGCGCGTGGGGTCCTCGGCGCACTCGTCGATGTCCTCGCAGTGGCTCTTTACCGTGGACTTGAATTAGTGAGCTATTTCAATGAGGCTTGGCGATATCACCATTTTATTTCGGTTTGTCGTAGTCACAGTCAGCGTCACGAAAGAAGATAGTTGCTGTTGAAGAGGGTTCGTAAAATGCGAGCAAAATTCATTGAAGTGCTACGACACTGGTTGTCATAGGTCATTTTACGATCCCCGATGATGATATGATGATGTAATTGGAGCTGTTACTTGCTGAAGAGAGAGAAGGCCGCAGAAAGTAAAACACTATACTGACCGACACACGCAGTGGTAGGAGCCTGGCGTGTTGACGCAGTCGTGTTGGCAGCGCGTGGGGTCCTCGGCGCACTCGTCGATGTCCTCGCAGTGGCTCTTTACCGTGGACTTGAATGAGTGTGCTATTTCAATGAGGCTTGGCGATATCACCATTTCGTTTCGGTTTGTCGCAGTCACAGTCAGTATCACGAAAGAGGATAGTTGCTGTTGAAGAGGGTTCGTAAAATGCGAGCAAAATTCATTGAAGTGCTACGGTTGTCACTGGTCATTTTACGATCCCTGATGATGATATGATGATGTAATTGGAGCTGTTACTTGCTGAAGAGAGAGAAGGCCGCAGAAATTAAACACTATACTGACCGACACACGCAGTGGTAGGAGCCTGGTGTGTTGACGCAGTCGTGTTGGCACCGCGTGGGGTCCTCGGCGCACTCGTCGATGTCCTCGCAGTGGCTCTTTACCGTGGACTTGAATTAGTGTGCTATTTCAATGAGGCTTGGCGATTTCACCATTTTATTTCGGTTTGTCGTAGTCACAGTCAGTATCACGAAATAGTTGCTGTTGAAGAGAGTTCGTAAAATGCGAGCAAAATTCATTGAAGTGCCTCTGGCCAACTGGTTGTCATAGGTCATTTTACGATCCCCGATTATGATATGATGATGTAATTGGAGCTGTTACTTGCTGAAGAGAGAGAAGGCCACAGAAATTAAACACTATACTGACCGACACACGCAGTGGTAGGGGCCTGGTGTGTTGACGCAGTCGTGTTGGCAGCGCGTGGGGTCCTCGGCGCACTCGTCGATGTCCTCGCAGTGGCTCTTTACCGTGGACTTGAATGAGTGTGCTATTTCAATGAGGCTTGGCGATATCACCATTTTATTTCGGTTTGTCGTAGTCACAGTCAGCGTCACGAAAGAAGATAGTTGCTGTTGAAGAGGGTTCGTAAAATGCGAGCAAAATTCATTGAAGTGCTACGACACTGGTTGTCATAGGTCATTTTACGATCCCCGATGATGATATGATGATGTAATTGGAGCTGTTACTTGCTGAAGAGAGAGAAGGCCGCAGAAAGTAAAACACTATACTGACCGACACACGCAGTGGTAGGAGCCTGGCGTGTTGACGCAGTCGTGTTGGCAGCGCGTGGGGTCCTCGGCGCACTCGTCGATGTCCTCGCAGTGGCTCTTTACCGTGGACTTGAATGAGTGTGCTATTTCAATGAGGCTTGGCGATATCACCATTTTATTTCGGTTTGTCGTAGTCACAGTCAGCGTCACGAAAGAAGATAGTTGCTGTTGAAGAGGGTTCGTAAAATGCGAGCAAAATTCATTGAAGTGCTACGACACTGGTTGTCATAGGTCATTTTACGATCCCCGATGATGATATGATGATGTAATTGGAGCTGTTACTTGCTGAAGAGAGAGAAGGCCGCAGAAAGTAAAACACTATACTGACCGACACACGCAGTGGTAGGAGCCTGGCGTGTTGACGCAGTCGTGTTGGCACCGCGTGGGGTCCTCGGCGCACTCGTCGATGTCCTCGCAGTGGCTCTTTACCGTGGACTTGAATTAGTGAGCTATTTCAATGAGGCTTGGCGATATCACCATTTTATTTCGGTTTGTCGTAGTCACAGTCAGCGTCACGAAAGAAGATAGTTGCTGTTGAAGAGGGTTCGTAAAATGCGAGCAAAATTCATTGAAGTGCTACGACACTGGTTGTTATAGGTCATTTTACGATCCCCGATGATGATATGATGATGTAATTGGAGCTGTTACTTGCTGAAGAGAGAGAAGGCCGCAGAAAGTAAAACACTATACTGACCGACACACGCAGTGGTAGGAGCCTGGCGTGTTGACGCAGTCGTGTTGGCAGCGCGTGGGGTCCTCGGCGCACTCGTCGATGTCCTCGCAGTGGCTCTTTACCGTGGACTTGAATGAGTGTGCTATTTCAATGAGGCTTGGCGATATCACCATTTTATTTCGGTTTGTCGTAGTCACAGTCAGTATCACGAAATAGTTGCTGTTGAAGAGAGTTCGTAAAATGCGAGCAAAATTCATTGAAGTGCCTCTGGCCAACTGGTTGTCATAGGTCATTTTACGATCCCTGATGATGATATGATGATGTAATTGGAGCTGTTACTCGAGGCTGAAGAGAGAGAAGGCCGCAGAAAGTAAAACACTATACTGACCGACACACGCAGTGGTAGGAGCCTGGCGTGTTGACGCAGTCGTGTTGGCAGCGCGTGGGGTCCTCGGCGCACTCGTCGATGTCCTCGCAGTGGCTCTTTACCGTGGACTGCGCGTAGCCCTCGTCGCACACACACTGGTATGTGCCCATTTGGTTTTCGCACGCTCCGTTACTGCAAATACCTGGAAGCAAATCAGCTCCATTAGATGGTACTCAAAATTAGGATTATTAACGTCGACAAGTTTAAGAGCAAGTCCTGTCAGATTGGCACTAAGTGAAAAGCAGCCTTATGCTAAAATAGTCTTCGCTATGTTGTGTTTCACTAGTTTGACGTAAGTGCAACGAAGAAGGGTTTCTTTTTTAGGGTTCCGTACCCAAAGGGTAAAAACGGGACTCCGCTGTCCGTCTGTTACCAGGCTGTATCTCATGAACCGTGATAGCTAGACAGTTGAAATTTTCACATGATATATGATATATTTCAGATGATATATTTCAGTTGCCGCTATAACAACAAATACTCATAAAATAAATATTTAAGGGGGCTCCCATACAACAAATGTGATCATTTGCGTTAACTTTACTCCTCATTTGTATCCGGCGCCATACATCCATACTAATATTATAAATGCGAAAGTGTGTCTGTCTGTCTGTCTGTCTGTCTGTCTGTTACCTCTTCACGCTTAAACCGCTGAACCGACTGAGATGAAATTTGGTATGGAGATAGTTTGAGGTCCGGGAAAGGACATAGGATACTTTTCATCCCGAATAAATTTAGTGTTCCCGTGAGCGGGTAACACCGCGGGGCACAGCTAGTTCCAGATAAAAACTTAACTTTACTCGGCCAGTTAAGATAGGATAAGTATTCCTACGGAACCTCGGACTCAGACTCGCACTTGGCCAATGGCCGGTTTTTGAGAATTGGGCCGCTTAAGAGGCCTTATTCCTTTTAAAATGCTGTTTTTTTTGTCATTTTTCTCTATGATCAAACATGTTGCTTAACATATTATTGATGTTACTACCTAGAACAGGGCTATGGGGATGTATATATTGGTATATATTTGAAACCTACAGTTCGAATTTTTCATTCATGATTTTTGTTCCAAAAACTACTCGATATTGACAAAATTCACGCGGGAAATTAGTTTTTACAACTTATTTTCGACTCCACGCAATGAAAGTATGAAAAAGCTATGTTACTACCTAGAACTCGGGGAAAAGTATAATTCACATCAAAAAGTTGGTTGAAATTATCAATATATTAGTCATAATATGAAAAAAATAATTTCTAAAAGGAATAAGGCCTCTTAAAAGGGGCGAAGCATTTACCGGAGGTGATGGAGCACTCGTCCACATCTTTACACGAGAGCCGGTCGGGCGCGAGCTCCATGCCGAGGCCGCATTCGCAGCGGAACGAGCCAGGCGTGTTCACGCAGTGACCGTTGCGACACAGGTCCGGCATCTCCACGCATTCGTTGACATCTACAGAAATGTTCACTTTGAAATGTTATGTTACGTTTACTTATCAGCCTCGGCCATTAGTTACTCGGCCATCGGACGAGAGTCGCTGAATGAGACAAGTCCTTGGGTTGGCAAGAGTAGTGCCAGCAACCCTTTACGCAAAATAGGCGCATTGTAAGACGTCGAGTTGCGGAAAACTAGCCCGCGATAACCTATAACCTATGAGACAAGTCCTTAAATGAAGATCCCGAAAATGAACTTCAGGGATCGGGGCAAGCCTTCGTAGCGCTGGGTGGACGATATCCGACGACCCGTAGATCAGGACTAAATAAATCGGGCACAGGCACAGTACCAACTAGATAAAAAGAAAGGAAAGTCCACATGTAAGACAGGATTGTCGAAACGCTATTATAATAATTATATGAGAATATGCCACCGTATATTACTTGCACAAAATCTCAGTTGGAATTGAATTAAGATGTAGGCTATATCTAACTTAAGATTTCTTATCATTATTATGTGACTGTTTTGTCCAATAAGGAAAATAAATAAATATGTTTTATGCTTCGCTCTAAGCAGGCACCAGGTAAGAAAACCTTATAAACCTCATTTGCCAACATTGGGGCGGCCAAAATCCAAACCATTGGATCCCTTTTTTTACTAGCCCGTTTGAGTGTCCCACTGCTGAGCAAAGGCTTCTCCCCTTGATTTCCACGGGAATCAGTCAGTCAGATGCCGCCTCCGGCCAGCCGTTGAGGAACGTGTCCTGGTCGTCCCGCCATCTCCGCCTAGGCCTGCCCCGTCTGCGCTGCCCATCTTGTGGCACTCAGTGGCCATTGGATCTTATCCATGAAAATTAGAAACCTTCCCATTGAAACATTCCCTCGTCACTCGTCCACGTCCACGCACGTGTGGTTCTTGCCGTCCTGGCGAAACATTGGCCTGTCACCACAGACAACCCCCACTAGACGGAGCATGTAAGGCGACCCGCGCGCACCAACGATATGGTACGGCAGAACATTAAAGTATCAACACGGCGGCCACCGTTTAGTTGCGACCATGTTTATGAGGCCTCTCTACACCACTTAACACTACAATTTACCATGTTATTTATTTAATTTCTTTTTTCGTTGACGTACGCAATACGCATGGATCATAAACAAGGACGCACCTAAACGGTGGCCGCCGTGTTCATACTTTAATGTTCTGCCGTACCATATCGTTGGTGCGCGCGGGTCGCCTTACATGCTCCGTCTAGTGGGGGTGGTCTGTGCCAGTCACTTACCGACGCAGACCTTGCTCAGGTCGTCAGCCTTGTGTCCGGGCCGGCAGCGGCAGTGGAAGCTGCCCTCGGTGTTGAAGCACTCGCCGGCGCCGCACACGTCGTCCACGATGCGGCACTCGTCCACGTCCACGGACGTGTGGTTCTTGCCGTCCTGGCGAAACATTGGCCTGTCACTTACCGACGCAGACCTTGCTCAGGTCGTCAGCCTTGTGTCCGGGCCGGCAGCGGCAGTGGAAGCTGCCCTCGGTGTTGAAGCACTCGCCGGCGCCGCACACGTCGTCCACGATGCGGCACTCGTCCACGTCCACGGACGTGTGGTTCTTGCCGTCCTGGCGAAACATTGGCCTGTCACTTACCGACGCAGACCTTGCTCAGGTCGTCAGCCTTGTGTCCGGGCCGGCAGCGGCAGTGGAAGCTGCCCTCGGTGTTGAAGCACTCGCCGGCGCCGCACACGTCGTCCACGATGCGGCACTCGTCCACGTCCACGGACGTGTGGTTCTTGCCGTCCTGGCGAAACATTGGCCAGTCACTTACCGACGCAGACCTTGCTCAGGTCGTCAGCCTTGTGTCCGGGCCGGCAGCGGCAGTGGAAGCTGCCCTCGGTGTTGAAGCACTCGCCGGCGCCGCACACGTCGTCCACGATGCGGCACTCGTCCACGTCCACGGACGTGTGGTTCTTGCCGTCCTGGCGAAACATTGGCCAGTCACTTACCGACGCAGACCTTGCTCAGGTCGTCAGCCTTGTGTCCGGGCCGGCAGCGGCAGTGGAAGCTGCCCTCGGTGTTGAAGCACTCGCCGGCGCCGCACACGTCGTCCACGATGCGGCACTCGTCCACGTCCACGGACGTGTGGTTCTTGCCGTCCTGGCGAAACATTGGCCAGTCACTTACCGACGCAGACCTTGCTCAGGTCGTCAGCCTTGTGTCCGGGCCGGCAGCGGCAGTGGAAGCTGCCCTCGGTGTTGAAGCACTCGCCGGCGCCGCACACGTCGTCCACGATGCGGCACTCGTCCACGTCCACGGACGTGTGGTTCTTGCCGTCCTGGCGAAACATTGGCCAGTCACTTACCGACGCAGACCTTGCTCAGGTCGTCAGCCTTGTGTCCGGGCCGGCAGCGGCAGTGGAAGCTGCCCTCGGTGTTGAAGCACTCGCCGGCGCCGCACACGTCGTCCACGATGCGGCACTCGTCCACGTCCACGCACGTGTGGTTCTTGCCGTCCTGATTAAACATATTTCACATTGAGTTCTGGCATCCGTACCCTTACCATGTCAACGTGACCGTATTCGCTAGAGACAGCGTAAACAATTTGTATGGAGAATAGTGCAGCTCGGTCAGCGGTTACTTTGTAGAACTACAATTCTCCTAATCGTTTTCGCAATCGCTAGCGAGTAGGGCCACTGTAAACTCATGGTAAGGGTACTTCATGGTTGGCTTGTTTACTGGATAAGTTTCTGACATGACAACTGTCCCAAATTTCTGACATAATAACTGTCCTCTATCAAATTGCTTAAGAGGCCATATTCCTTTTTTTTTTCCATACCAAATTTTTGAAGTAAATAATACTTTTCCCCGAGTTCTAGGTAGTAACATAGCTATTTCATGCTTTCATTGCTTGCAGTCGAAAATAAATTGAAAAAACTAATTTTTTGCAGGAATTTTGTCAATTTCGTTTTTGAAACAAAAATTATCAACGTAAAATTCAAACTGTAGGTTTCAAATATATACCAATAAATCCCAATAGCCCTGTTCTAGGTAGTAACATCAATAATATGTTAAGAAACATGTTTGATCATAGAGAAAAATGTCTAAAACAATCAGCATTTAAAAGGAATAAGGCCTCTTAACTTTATTTGAATTTCCCGAATTTTAAAATATTCAAATATTTAGGCTTAGGTTAGTTATTATAAGTCATAAATGGTACCTATACTTGTCACTGCTGCACTTGTCTTTAGAAAACTACCCTTTTATAAGGTATAGTAATATCAGATGAGTACATACTCAAAAACCGTAATAAGTGACAAATTCTACGGGCTTCCATAAGTAAGCTAAACCCTAGGCGAAAAAGAACAAGCGCCGCGCGTATTTGGTACACATTTGCACATGATGATGACCAGTATGCTATGATACTGTGATTGTGACTACAATTATGTTATGTTATTCAGGCTAAGATAGTACCAACAAAAAGTTAGTGCGCGGCATGATCGGTGAATGACCACTCACTTTTTCGTATCCAGGGAAACAGTCGCACTCGAAGGAGCCAGGCGTATTCCTGCAGCGACCCTGCCCGCACATCCCCGGGAACGCGGAACACTCGTTAACGTCCATCTGCCCCGGCACAACCTGCCCGCCGGGAGTAAAGATCGGGCGACCGGACTCGCTGCCGCCGCCGATGCCGCCCCAGCCGTTGTTGTTGTTGTTGTTGTTGTTGTCGTCCCGGTGGTTGATGTCGACGTTGAGGTTGTCGCTGTTGTTGAACGCGCCGAAGCCGCCGGGGCCGCCGCCGATACCGGGGCGGTCCCAGATGGACGGCGGGCCCGTCGAGTCGGCGATGCACAGGGTGCGGAATGCGTCTGTTCCTGAAGTAAATATAGAGTTAATTAGAAGCTGGTTTTTGGGTACGATTATCACATGAAAAAATTGAGATTATAAAATCATCGGAATGACAGGAGCTCAAGATAGAAGAAAATAGTGTTCTCTGGTGTCGGACGGCAAGATTTTTGTTCTGAGGGTTATTTCGGTAGGTGCAGTAAGTAAGTATAATAATATAAGCATAGTTGTAGATCATGTAACATGTAGGTAACCCAAATCAATTAAGCTACACACATTTGTTGACTATTGTGCGGTTATTGTATTTTTTTCTGAATGTTTTCTGGTATCTATGTCGTAAAATAAGCGAACGTGATAAGTGACAACGCATCTGTTACTTTTTGACAAGTATGTGAGTGCGAGTGTAACAGATGTTATTTCATTCATTTACTATTTGATGAACTCGAGTATCACAGGCCCGCAGGTTGGTGTGTAAACACGTTACACGGTAACTAACCTTTCTTGGGGCAAGGTTCGCACCGCGAGCCACCCCATGCCTTGCCGAGTGCAGAGCAACAACACGTGTACTTGTACACGTCGCCCGACAGCGCGCCGCTGCAACGTCCCGTCGAGTACTCCGTGTAGCACGCCTCACGACGCGTGTCCACGCAACGATTACCTAAAATATACCATGGTAATAATAATAAATAAATAAATAAATATTGGACAACCTCACACAAATCGATCTAGTCCCAAATTAAGCTCAAGAAGGCTTGTGTTATGGGTACTAGACGATGATATACATACTTATATAGATAAATATATACTTAAATACATAAAACAACCATGACCCAAGCACAAATATTCGAGTTCATCACACAAATATTCGCCCTGGCCGGGATTCGAACCCGGGACCGCCGGCTCAGTAGGCAGGTGTCTACAAACCGAGCCAAACGCGTCGCCAAATGGTATCAACAGATTAGTTCTAAATATAAATCCCATAATCAGTAAAAAGTATCCCATACATAGATAGTTCAGCTTGATATCGCTACAGCAAAGTATGTTGAAATCCATCCACCGGTTTCATGTAACGAAAATACTAATATCCTGGTCACGGCACCAAATTGGAAAACCCCCGTCAATATTTTGGGTATAACGTTAGATATGTACGAAATCGCCTAGCATGCGAATAGGCAGTCCAGGCTTGAATATTGTTAAGAGAATGTTGTTTTTGAGTAATAAAATGGTTTATTTTTATTAAAGCAGTAACGTCTGCTAACGTCAACTAACTGTTTACAAATGAAGCGAAAATTGAAAAATTTTATGATTCGGACAGGATTCGAACCTGCGTTTCCAACGGCTTTCCGGGCCAACACGGGCGTCCTCCCAATTGGACCACCGAATCAGATGTCAGAGCCATCCTGTCCGAATCATTTAATTTTTAAATTTTCGCTTCATTTGTAATAAAATGGTGTTACCGGTGGGATCGAGCGTAAGTCCATCGGGGCAGTCACAGCGGTAGGAGCCGTCCGTGTTGACGCAGCGGCCGCCGGCGCACAGGTCGCCGTCCAGCTCGCACTCGTCCACGTCGCGGCACGTCGTCCCGTCCAACTGGTGAACACAAGGTACGTTAGCTCTAGCGATACGAGTATGACATGACTTTGAAGTTTATTCTGACCAATATATGTCTTTCAACAATAATTACTGAGATGATAATGACGATAAAAACGCTATGATATAATTCATGCGATAATTTATCTGAAAGGTTCCGTAGTATTTTAAATTAATAGCTAACCTTGAAGCAGCCCTTAGGGCAGGAAAAATAATAGACGTTTCCAGCGGATTTATACAAAATCTCAATCAGCTCAGCGCTGCTTATGAGTTCCACGGTTCGCGACCACAAATAGACCTTAAATAAACTTACGGATTATCGTGACCCGGCTAGAAAATCAAGCTTCGTCAAGATGAACGAAGATAAGCGGCAGTTCTGTCATCCTTCTTACGTGTTGTGACTGCTGCCACTTGCAGCGAAATCGGTTCAATTTGTGAAACACTCTTATCGTAATAGAGCCGTCACCGGCTCGCACTTTCCGACCGCCAAGCGCAACCAGGCTGTCTGGAATGTTCTGCATCGTCTTCCGAAGCGATACGACTAACCTTGACGTATCCTTTAGGGCAAGGGCAGTCTGACGTGTCGCAGGGCTCACACGGCGAGCCCCAGGCGAGGCCCACGCTACAGCAGCACTCTTGACGTAACAGCGCGCCCGGCGCCGCCGCTTCGCACTGTCCATCCACCACGCGACGCCAACACGAGCCACGGCGGTTGTCTGCAACATCATATCCATAATACTATACTTATGAATGAATATGTATATATTCACTCATAAGACAAATATTGTAAAGGTGAAAGTTTGTGAGTGTGTTTATGATTGTTACTTCTTCACGCTCAAACGACTGAACCCATTTTGATAAATTCTGGTATGAAGGTAGCTGACACCCTGGATTCACCAATAGGCTACTTTTTATCCCGAAAAATGTAGTTTTCCCGTGGGATGAGCGGGTAACACCGCGCGGCGTAGCTTGTATTACATATTTCTTTTAATCTGTTCATCTTTCAAGGCAAGAGAGTGACAATGAAGGTATACTACAATTACAATTACACTATACTCTCGCGATTTGTAACTGATTTCGTCGGGTAATGATACATTTGGCTGACACCTCCGGTAACAACACGCTGATTCACCAGTACATCTGAGACCATGGCGTATGCAACTCCGCCGAAATGTTAGATAATGATATTCAAGATAGAAGATTTGTTAAACATGAACACTGACCTCGAAAGAGGAAACTAAACTCTATGTTACGGAGCGAAAAATCTTGCAGAAATTTTGGTATTGACCTAAGGAAGGAATGAAAACTAGAGGATGAGGAAGATCAGAAACATTAAAACCCTTAATCCTATTTCGTGGCATTAGTCCATAAAGAGGCTTTACTGAACTTACTTGAAGCACTACGACAATCTCAAGAATATTCTTCGTTCCTATCTAGCTGCGACACTACTGTTAAGCCTTAATTGTTTTCTACCGCGAATGCCCCGCATATGGAATGAGCTTCCTGCCAAGGTTTTCTCCGGGGGCTACAGCATGCGATTCTTCAAGAGGGGACTAAATAGGTACTTAAAGGGTCGGCAAGGCGCGTGTGATGCTCTTGGCGTCGTAATCCTCCATAGGCGGCGGTAACTGCTTGTTGTTACCGTATGTATATCGCAGTATAAAACAAAAATAAAACACAATAACACTCACCGAGACAATGCCGGGCGCTCGCGTCGAGCACGAAGCCATGTTCGCATTTGCACTCGTATCCTCCATGGGTGTTGATGCATCGCCCGTTCTCACACGGGTTCGCCAACTCTGCGACAAAAGAGATCGCGTTTATGCAAACTGCCTTCGCTAAAAACTTATAGGGACTCTCTGGAAATAAAATTAGCATGAATCTACAAGTCAAATAGGGATTGAAATTCATCTTCTGAATCATGCAACAAATATTATTATCCATTCAGCTTTAAATTGGGGGGTAATTTTTAGTTACGAGTACTCAATTAAAATTAAAATATTTCTATGTAAAATACTAAATTCACCTTTAAAAGTCTTTGAAATTTTATATTTTATGTTTTTTTGTTCAAGTTTCTTAGTCACTCTATTCTATATACTTACGATCTTTATCGCCAAATTCCCAAAATAGATAAGACATTATATTTAAAAAAAAACAACACTTATTCTCGTGTTGTAGAACAAAACTCGTTATTAATTTTACTTATTATTGAGCACTGATAAGGTATGACCCATGATTTTAGTAGATTTAATAATAAATAATTGATAATTCGCGCCCTAAGTTCTTAAATTTAAATTTTAGCTGCACCCACCAAAATCCTCTTTAGTCAATTAATAGTATTAAAAATAAAAATGAAAAGTGCAATGAGATCGATTGCGTGCAATGCGTATTTGAAATGGCATTATATTCGTCGTATGCTTATGCGTATATGGTACGAGTATTACAGTCGTCATAGCTAGATGGCGTTATTCCAATGATGGCTGACGGAACAGAAACTTTGGTAACCTGTGACTGGGAACATGGGGGGGATGTCCCCGCGGTCTATATCGCTCTCGATGTAATTGAGCTCACCCTCGCATTCGTCGACGTCGCGGCAGAGTTGCTCGTCCGCTTCGTACCGCGTGCCCGCCGGGCACACGCACGTGAAGCTGCCGAGCGTGTTGCGGCACTGCCCGCCCGTGCAATACTGGAAGAAATAACGGTTACTTTCTGAGGCTGAGCTTAGAGGTGAGACGTCCTAGGTAAATCACCATTGGCGTATTTAGGGGGGTGGCCGGGTGGGCCGGCCCACCCCAATATAGTCTAGTGCCCACCCCAGGTTTTTGGGTTACCCATATAAATGACTTCAACTCATAGGCTATAGCCAGGCCCCACCCAGGCCCCACCTGAAAAATAATCTTAGATACGCCAATGTAAATCACGTAATGAGTCTTCCGAGTCCATGAGAACACTGGATCCCAAGACCACGAGTATTTAGGTGTACGGATCCCGTTCTGAGTAAAGTAAGTGCCGAGTAAGCATGTACGCGACTTGCGAGTCTTGAAGTATCGCGACTCGAAGTGTTGAAAGTACGTATATGGAACTTGTGACGGCCCGACTACAATTAAAGGTTCTTTTGAGCACTTACTGACTGATGCATATCGCATTCATCAATGTCTTTGCAGACACCATCTTCATCAGAATGGAAGCCCGGGTCGCATATACACCAGTACCCAAGAACCAGGTTTTCAAAAACCCCGTGCGTGGGTACAGATCCCAATCATAGTGTACTTTTCGATAATGGAGCCCGACCCCGAGTTACCTTAACTATCCGCCTTCAGACACAATACCATATGAATTGAAGGTTCTTTGGAGCACTTACTGACTGATGCATATCGCACTCATCAATGTCCTTGCACACGCCGTCTCCATCGGAATGGAAACCAGGGTCGCATATACACCGGTATCCAGGAACCAGGTTCTCACAAGCCCCGTGGGTGCAGATCCCAGGAACCATAGTGTACTTTTCGATGATGGAACCCGAGTTACCTTAACTATCCCCCTTCAGACACAATACTATAAGAATTATAGGTTCTTTAGAGCACTTACTGACTGATGCATATCGCACTCATCAATGTCCTTGCACACGCCATCTCCATCGGAATGGAAACCAGGGTCGCATATACACCGGTATCCAGGAACCAGGTTCTCACAAGCCCCGTGGATGCAGATCCCAGGTATCATGGTGCATTCGTTGATGTCTGAGCCGTCGTTGGCCTTGCTCGGGCCCTCGGGGCAGAGGATCTCGTAGTCGCGGGTGCCTTTCTCTGGGCACGCTTTGCAGGACAAACCGCCCCAGCCTAAGTGTAAACCTGGAAATGCAGAACAAACGTTTTTAGGCTGCGTTTTCACCAGAGATGTAGCGAGGGATGTGTTTTTGTTAACCAATAGAATCAGCTGCGCTGAGCGAGGACAAGTAAATGAAATTATTCCATCGATTAACAAAAACATATCTCTCACTACACATCTTTGGTGGAAACGCAGACTTAATCTGCCTCCGTACCATCTTAAAAAAAAGTTAATTGTATTGGAACCACCTTTCATTTTTAATGTTTGTTAGGTATCATAGCGGCGAAATTAAAAGGAAGAAACGTTTTTTGCCGGTGTTTTTAACACTTTTATTTTTATTACAATACAATGATGGTTTTTATGAATCAAATGGTTTTTATAATTGAGTAGCGACCGCGGACCGAAAGACGCCGCATGAGAAGGCCCCCAACAAAGTGAGCCGACGACCTGATTAGGATCGATGGCAGAAATTGGAAGGGCGGCGCAAGACCTTTCGATTGTGGAGAACTTCGGGAGAGGCCTTTGTCCAGCAGTGGACGTCTATCGGCTGATATGATGATATAGATAAATCCATACTAATATTATAAATGCGAAAGTGTGTCTGTCTGTCTGTCTGTCTGTTACCTCTTCACGCTTAAACCGCAGAACCGACTTAGATGAAATTTAGTATGGAGATAGTTTGAGACCCGGGAAAGGACATAAGCATACGTCGTTATCGCGGGTACAATTACCAATCAGATAAAGAGCAGATAAAACAGAATGTCTATTTGGTAGAAACGGACGTATTCTGCCTACAGCTACTAAACATCTAAGAAGCTCTTTACAGGAGAGTTTTCTCTAGAAAAGATCAATAAAAAATACAGCCGTAATAGGGTATGGGTTAAACTGTTGTCATATGTTTCCATCTGTTTAGTTAACAAGTTTATACATAGGAAATAAGTAGATTTAATTATCTTTTAACATCTTTTTTTTAACAATTTTAACAATATATACGTACTTGTGTGAAGATAACTGTTATCGTCTACTAATTAAATGCTTACCTACTTAGAAGAAAGTCTATTTAAAAATAAGAAAACAACGTGTGTAATTTTTACTAACGTGTATTTTTCACATGTATTATTTGGTTTTCGTAATAGATTACAAAGATTTTTTCTAAATTATCTACAGTCAATTTGCGGCGTCTAGCAGTAAATATCCATTTTAATTGACTAAATGATCTTTCAACATCAACTGTTGTTGTAGGTGCATACTTGAAACGATGGAAATAATCTAGAGTAGTGTGACATACCCGAAATGATGATTCAAGTATTATCTCCTTCCCTTGTATCAACTCATTAATTTTTTTTATTATGTCAAATCCAGTATTTTTCTTCAAGACATTTTTCAGCTTTTTAAATATTTTTTTTCCATTTGCACTCAAATTTAATTTCGATATATGCTTGTATGTTTTTTGAACGATTGCTAAACTTTCACTGAGAGATAGATTCGGGCACTGCAATTTGTTTATAGCGCCTGGAAGTACCTGAAGATATTTCGCTATAAAATTTAAATCATTCCGAATTTTCGCACTGCGAAATGCTTTTTTTGCCTTTGTGATACATGCTGCGTCAGAATCACGAAATGTGTCCACAACGCCTTTTATTTCCTCGAAATACTTGTTATAGTATGTCGCAGCCTCAATCCACGTTCCCCAACGAATAATCGTTGGATTTGGAGGTAAGGGTATTCCATTAACCATTTCTTTAAATGTTTTTATTCTTTTTGGCGATTTTCGAAAAACTTTTTTTAAATTTGATATTAATTTATTCACTTCTGGAAAAAGAACGCGAACTTGATCAGCAACTCTGTTAAGACCATGAGCCAAACATGTAACATGGAGAAGGTTTGGGTAATTTTCTTTCAATGTTCTACCCGCTTTTTGCATGTACCCTACACCATCAGTTAATAATAACAACACTTTCTCATGTTTATTGTGGTCGGGACCCCACAAATTATCCAGTGCATTTTTGACGGTATGCGTTATACTTGTATTGTTAGTTTGTTCCAATTTTTTGCTTGACAATACATGTGGAGTTCCGACTGCATCTTCAAGCAATGCACCGACTATCACATTAGCAATTTGACGACCCCTGGCATCTGTTGTTTCATCAACACTCACATAAATAAAAGCATTTTCTAACTCCTTTTTAATTTTTTGCATTTGTTCGTCGTATATTTGGTTTACGTAATTCTGTCTCAACAAACATTCCGAAGGGACCTCCACAGTTTTTTCGAACTTTCCAGAGACGCAGTCATTGATAAAATTTTTGAAAATGGGATTTTCTAACTGAGACCATGGTATATTACAGTTTACCATAAATTTGGTCAATTCCACCCTAAAATCTTTTTTGACGGATGTATGCTTTTCCGAGTTGAAATGTCGTTCCATAGAAGCTTTTCTCTGGGGGAAACTAACATTGCACTTAGTGCAATATAATTTTGTATCGCGAGCCTGTAATTCAGGATAATCCTTTGTCCACAACTCCACAAATTCATCGCACGTTTTTTTCCTTCGCGGCATTTTAAAAGCACTCGGCAATAAATATATTACACACAGTTATCAGTACGGATTTACGATACATTTTAAACTCGTAGGAGTAGGCATACATGTTCCTCAAAATGAGTTTCGCGTCTGTTATTGCTTGTTTTTCATAATCTTTCTGTACTGTCAAATCGTTTTTGTACCCGCGATAACGACGTATGGACATAAGATACTTTTCATCCCGAATAAATTTAGTGTTCCCGTGGGATGAGCGGGTAACACCGCGGGGCACAGCTAGTAAAATATAAATACCTTTAGCAGAGCTGCAGCAACACTGAGATCTCGTGACTGTGGTAGATCCCGGGCCGCTGCAATGTCCTTCTTCAAACTTTTCGTAACACAAGTCCTTCATTTCATCTGAAAATTTATGTAAAAAGCAAACCTCTATTAAATTTTTATTAGGGCAGTAATGTCCGCTATATACCGAATGTTCACAATAAATTGAAAAAAGCAAATTTTAATGGTTCAGGCAAAAAGAACTTTGATTAATTCAAAGGCGCTTGCATCGGTTCAGTGGTCCAATAGTTAGGATGCCCGTATTGGCCCGGAAAGCTGTTGAAAACGCGGGTTCATACCCCGCCTACACCATTAGATTTTTAAATTTTTTGCATCATTGTAAACAGCAACCTCTATTATTCATATATAACATACTGGTTACTTGTAACTAGTTAATGCCGGGAATATGAATAATGGTGTCAACAAAAAAATATCATAAACTTGGTGATTTCATTGCAAGAGCATTACGATAGTTACCTACAACAAAACTAAACTGCTCCTTATGATCACAATATAGTTACACAAAGGTTATTAAAGTTAGTGTAGGGCACCTGCATCTATCTATCGGCATCATGTAATGAGTGCGTTTATCACGTGATAAATAAGTGACAAAGCATCTGTCACTCACACTCGGATATTGTAAAAACGTTACGAATGCTTTGTTACTTATTCATCGCGTGATAAAAGCAACCATCATAGGCCTCCAGATAGGTTGAGGATGACCTGTCCGAAATCTGAAAGACCAGTGGTGGGCACTAGTATTGGAGGCCAAGCATCACATCGGGTCACTGCGCCAGAGGCAAGTTAATGCCAATTATTGGCATCAATGTACTAACCGAGACAGGTCCTGCCGTCGTTGCTGAGCGTGAACCCGGGCGCGCACTCGCAGCGGAAAGACCCGGGGGTATTGTGACAGCGGCCATTCCGACAGACACGCTGTTCTGAACACTCGTCCACGTCGACGCAGGCGCCGCGGTCGGGAGTCGTACGGTAGCCTGCTTCGCACACGCACTGGAAGGAGCCTTCGTTGTTTACACAACGACCGCCCTGGAAAGCAAAATTAATCCGCTTTACGGGCCAGCCACGACTTGGTCATAGCGGCGCGTGGGGCGGTAACCATGTCACGTACACCGCGCGATCCGCTGAAAGCGCCGCTGTGGATTCGTAGCATCTTTCCTAGTCGCCGATACGTTTGTTCCCGTCGGCGATACCGCGCGTGGCGTTCGTGGCATGCCTCATACATCGGTATGATTTTGTTTTTGCCCCACGACGCTCACTGCTTTCGCTGGTCGCGCAAAGTCGTGGATGAGCCGTTAAAGTTCTGTTTCTCATAGATGCCAGGGATTGCAGGGCCTGGGACTGTGATTAATTTATCAAAGCAAAGCCAATTAATCAAAAGATAAAACTAAGCAATCTAAATTTATGTGTCAGGATTGGGATTCAACGGTCCCAGCGGGAGGGAGTTTGGATTGACTTTAAAAAACGCAGACTTTCGTACCAATAATAATTAAAACAAAACACGTTCAGTAATTGAGAAAATCCCAGCCGTGGTCCATCATGTAGGTGATGATGATGTAACTGACCTGGCACACCGCGCCTCGCTCGCACTCGTCGACGTCTCCGCAGTAACCAGCAGCGGTGAGCTCGAAGCCGAGCTCGCACTTGGCACTCGTAGGCCCCTGGAGTGTTACAGCGACCACTATCGATAACTTCCAGTACTGACCTGGCACACCGCGCCTCGCTCGCACTCGTCGACGTCCCCGCAGTAGCCGGCCGCGGTGAGCTCGAAGCCGAGCTCGCACTGGCATTCGTAGGCCCTTGGAATGTTACAGCGACCACTATTGATAACCTCCAGTACTGACCTGGCACACCGCGCCTCGCTCGCACTCGTCGACGTCGCCGCAGTAACCAGCCGCAGTGAGCTCGAAGCCGAGCTCGCACTGGCATTCATAGGCCCCTGGAGTGTTACAGCGACCACTATCGATAACCTCCAGTACTGACCTGGCACACCGCGCCTCGCTCGCACTCGTCGACGTCTCCGCAGTAGCCAGCAGCGGTTAGCTCGAAGCCGAGCTCGCACTGGCATTCGTAGGCCCCTGGAGTGTTCCTACAACGTCCCCGGCGACACACGCGCGGGTTGTCGCGACACTCGTCCACGTCGCGACACGCGTGGCCGGTGTCGGTCGGCTCGTAGCCGGAGTTGCAGGTGCATTCGTATCTGCAATTTGGGACAAATACATAATGTTAACAGAGAATAACGTATAACGCTCGACATGTTTCGAATCGGTACGCGATTCATCATCAGAAGAGTCGCTCAGTCGCGGCGGCGGCCAACCGAACACGAACATGTTCCACGACTTCCACGACGTGAGTAAACCTGTTTAAGTATTTTTACATACTCACAGTAATTTTCTACGTAGAATAAGGTATTATTTCAACTTTCGAAGAGGTGCCCAAAGATGGTGTTACTATCGTCGTAATTATCGTCGTTGGTTTTGAACATAACAACTTAGACGTAGAAAATTACTGCAACGATATATTTTGGCGTAATCAGCCGTCAGTAATTAATACTACCACTGTGAAAGTGAGTCTTAGGTTGAGTTGTATATTTCATCAGCTTAAAGTTCTTTAAATTATTACAATCCACTCACCCTCCATCAATAAGGGTGCATTCTCCATTTGTGCACATTTGTCCGTGCGTCATCTCGCATTCATTTTTGTCGCTGCATCTTAGTCCTCCCTCCACAGGATCGAACCCAGGAGGACATCTGGAAATGGGAAATAGTGTTTTTTAGCTGGCTCATGAGCGGGTATCGCTACATAAGTGAGAGAGAAAATGGTTTGATATTCTGCGACAACAATATGTTGGGTAACTTTTGCAGCTGAAATTAAAATAGTAGCGTGGTAGAAAATGAAGTATAATTTTTGTGTAGCAGGATTCTTCTACTGGATTCTTCGCTTCTGCACAAAGTAAGGCTGGCTATAAAGTTTCATTATACATTTGTTTTATGGGACCTATCTGACGTACCTGCATTCGAATCCGCCCGGCTTGTTGATGCAGGTGCCGCCGCGACAGTAGTCGAGGGCACACTCGTCGATGTCGATACAGATTGGATTCCCGTCCTTTTCGGACAGCTCGGCACCGTCGTCACAGTTACATTGGTAACTGGAAGAAAAAATACCTTGTTGAAATGTATCCATTAATTGAATGCTCGTATCTTTGCGTTCAGCATTAACTGTTAATAGACCCATTTTTGAAATATATTTGATATGGTTAATAATGATCTTACTCGCTCTAAAAAAATGTCTTGTATTTTTGCGAAAGCTAGAAAGCTACATTTTATTAATTGTATATAGGAAATTTCATGAACAGTCAAAAACGCCGTTCGCAATTTTTGCCTTTTGCTAATCTGTGGCATGACATAGAAAACCGCGTAAATATTCGAAATTCGACCGTCGTATAGTGCCATTCCGCTCACTCCAATATACTTTAACAGAAGATTGAGAGGGACGGCACTATTTGAAGTCGTCGGAGTAGACCTTCAGTTTTCTTTACGTGTAGTACAATGACGTCACTATCATAAGCGAAAATGGCGGACAGCATTTTAAGCGTTTTAAAACACAGACTAAAACCCATATTTTCAAATTAAAATTTTTCAGCCATCTTTCACTTTTATGAATTGAAAAATATATATTTAGGCTTCCTTTGCTAAAAACTATACGAAATAAACATTAGTTTAATACAATTTGACATGAGTCAACTAGCCTATTTAAAGCGAAGACCGGTGTCTTTTCCTGTAGGGGTATTGATCAAGGACCAACACCATTAAGAGTGGAAGAAAGTGGCAGGCTTGAGGCACACCCCACAGGATAACGGACACTGATAAATGAACTAGATTTAACCTTCACCTTCTTTTTTTCACAAACTCACCGGCGATTGACCTCAGTAAGTGACTACGGGGTTCTCGCTGGTTGAGTATAGCCTATTCACTCATACCTTGAAGAGACCCAAATGATCATTTTCTGGAAATACACACGATGAGAGCGAGTACTTTATCCGGAAGACCTCCTAGTTTGGGGTCGTCGGATATTTCCTATGTGCAAATTCCAGTCATCATCATCATCATCAGCCTGTTTCAGTCCACTGCTGGACATAGGCCTCTCCCATGGCACGCCACTGAGCTCGGTTTTCAGCTCTCGTCCTCCAGTTACTACCCGCTGTCCTACGAATGTCGTCGCTCCACCTTGTTACAGGGCGCCCTACCCTACCTACACTACGTTTACCGATTCGTGGCCTCCACTCCAGGACTCGTTTGCCCCAGTGGTCATCGGCTCTACGGCAGATATGACCAGCCCACTGCCACTTCAGCTTGCTTATCCGCTGTGCTATGTCGGTAACTTTGGTTCTCTGTCGAATTACTTCGTTTCGGACCTGATCCCTAAGAGACACACCAAGCATAGCTCTTTCCATGGCTCGCTGAGCCACTTTGAATTGGTGGACTAGTCGTATGGTGAGTGGCCACGTCTCGGCTCCGTAGGTCATAACAGGTAAGACAGGCAAATTCCAGTTTAAATGACATATTTTGTAAAATGTCTTGTGTTAAATAAATTATCATTTATTTATTATTATTATAAGACTCACCCCTTATCTTTATCGACGCAGCTGCCAAGACCACAGATCCCAATCCGCAGCATGCATTCGTTGATCTTCGCAATGAAGTGTGGCTCGTCGTCGTCCCCCGGCTCGCCGCTCTCCGTGTCGTTGCGGCGCCAGTTCGGCGGGATCGCGCCGCCGCCGCAGAGGTGCGTCCAGTCAACTGGCGGCGAAAGGGTTACGTGTTAAAGTTAAGGATTATATTCTTAATATATTTATTATTTATGTTAACACGTTCGCTGCGGCAATTAAGTTAACGTGTAATTAGCCATCGTAAACTAAAGGCCCTATACCGCAAGGTGTTAAGCTGTATTTATCGTAGATTCATTTACAAAAATCATGGGTGGTTGGATGTCATGGTGGTCTAGTGGTTATTTCAAGACATCGTGATCCCCATCTATACCACTTTTAGTATCTCTGTTTTACTAATAGAGAGTGCCATTTGGAATTAAGTGCGCTATTTTAATATTTTTTATGGGCAATAATGTTGATATAAATAAACAATATCCTAGAAATTATAACATAGCACCTAATAGGATTATTTTATTTTAGAGATAGCGTTATTATTAGTTAAAACGTACACTGACAGTAATTCACAAGTTTAGGCTCAAAAATTTAACTCTTAGTCTAAAGTATAAAGTGATGCATTATTCGTATGGTTCACCATTTTTTACAATGAACTGAGGGTGAGCACTTACTTGATCGTTTCGGTGGACACGGCACACACAGGTCTCCCCACGCTCTCCCCATGTTGTATCCGCAACAGCAGTCTCTGTTAGAAAGAGACATGGATAGCCTCTCGGCGCACTCTCCCGTCTCGCTCATGTATGCGTAGCAGCTGCCTACGCGACCGTCTGAAATAAAAATGAAAATATTGACTCAATCATCATTAAAACAATAAAGGATCCAAGGTTTCATTAGTTACATGAAATGATAATAAAATCTAAAAATAAATTATTCAACATAAACAACAGCCTTTATCTAAGCAGCATTTTTCTTACCTATACAAAACTTTTTATCTGGACTGGGTATGAAATGTGGGTTACATAGGCAGTAGTAGTCACCCTCTGTATTTACACATTTGCCGTTCTGAAACAACACATTATTAAATAAAATGTGTTAATTATTTTATGTTTGCTGCTTTATTCGAAATCAGTTTGAGATGACGATGATTAATTGAATACCAACTACGACACAAAATATACTCCAAACAAATTAACAATGTCAAGGATAACAAGGTCAAGCCCATCAACAAAATAAAATACTGGATACTCGTTTTATCAATTTAAAACAAGAAAGGCCCCAGAATTGGACCTTGCGGTACACCCAAGTTTTATCAACAATCACTTAAATTTATCCATTAACTACTTTCTATATTTTGGAATCTAGAGTATTTGGCTCACGTAATATATCATAAGGTTTAGGCTTTTAGTCAAAACCCCATAGTATTTTAAGCTGTTTAATGCTCCACGCAATCCAATGCTTTAGAAAAAGTGCAATATAAATAAATTGCTATATGCATAACCTTTACTTCTATATTTGCAAGTTCGCTAAATCCTCTGTAGGAATATATATCACAATAGTGAAGTGAGTCACAGTTACGTATTTGCTAGCATGTTTTGTTACGCAAATGCCTACTTAAAACTCTGGTGTATAGATACTATTAAAGTTAATCAATTTGTTTAAGGTAGACTGGGACACCACTCTTTGGGGTCTTGGTTTTTTAATGACGTGTATGTTATGCTCAGCTCGAAAACTGCGTACGTGACGTTTAACTCACCGGGCAAATATCAGGATCCTCGCACTCGTCGATGTCCTCGCAGTTGTTGGTGAGTTTGTGTCGACGCTGGCCGGGGGGGCACTCGCACGAGAACGACCCGATGGAGTTGATACAGCGCCCGCCCTCGCACAGACCCGGCACCGCAGCGCATTCGTCTATGTCCTGATAGATAGGAACAGGTTAGCATTATAAAAGACGAAACAAAAGTTAAACATCTAAAAAATCTTGTCTGTCAAGCGCAAAATGATCTCAATCTCTTTAACTACTGGTGTCAATGTAATCTCCTAACTATCAATACTAAAAAGACAGCATATATGATATTTAAAGCTAAAAATAAAGTCATCCCCACACACATCAACCTAACGATTAATGGCCAACCCATAAATCTTTCCCATCATGAAAAGTATCTCGGACTACACTTAGATGACAAGTTAACTTGGAAGGATCATATACAACATGTGCGTTCTAAGTTATCTTCAGTAACCGGCATACTGCGTAGAATTACAACATGCATCCCGCACAAAGCCCGCTTGACAATTTACAACTCGCTAGTGAAATCACATTTAGATTATTTAATCGAGATATGGGGATGTGCTGCCAAAACTAATCTACAGAAACTACAAAGATCTCAAAATAAATCCATAAAGGCACTTTTTAAATATGATTATCGAATGAACACTCAGTTACTATACAAGAAAGTACAGCTTTTTAACTTAAAGCAACTATACACCTATTCAACTTGCATTTTCGTAAGAAAAATTCTAACAGATAAAATACATTCAGACATTAACTTTACACAACGAAAATTCAAACACTGTCTAAGAAACACAAACAAGTTACAACTACGCAAAAATAGAACGGGTTATGGCAAAAGTAGCATAATGTATGAGGGAGCACGGATGTATAATGAATTACCAAATAATGTGAAAGATTGTGAATCCCTTAGTGTATTTAAAACCAAACTGAAGACACATGTACAAAATAATGTAATATAAACCTCTAGCGATCACGCTAAATACATTTAATTTAAGAATATCTAATTTGTAAGCTCATTTTAAGTGAACTGTATTGTTCTTATGAGTAAATAAAGATTCTCTAAACCTAAACCTAAACCTAACATCCTCATTCTTTAGACAGTAGTCATTTTTGTAGACTTTTTATTATAGACTTATAGTATATGTTATCTAAACTATGAATACAAATATATATATGTTATCTAGTTTACCGAGTATGCTAAATCTGACAAATTCGTATGTCTCTTATAGAAATATGAAAATCTTCTTTCACTAACACTCACGTCCGTCATTGTCAATCTTAAAACTGACTTCCATGACGACTTTAAAAGTCGTCGTCGTTAAAACACTGTCGAACACCTCATGCCAGGTCTAGTTAAGATTGGTCGCGGTAGCGGTAGTATGCGAAGAGCGTTTCCCGCGACCTTGCCTATAGCACAGAGGCGGCAAATGGAGGGGTTTTTAGTGGGTACACCATAGGCCTCATTAGCCAACATGGGAGTCCCACATAACCACCGGGGTCCGTCCCCGCACCCTGGTGGTATGCGTAATGCATTTTCCCCTCCTAAAAAAAAAAAAAAAAAGGTCTAGTTAAGATTGTGGACATGGCATTCCTTGGTGGCCAGGTTTCTGAAGTGTCCAGTGGGACAGTCTATAGGTTACCACAACTTACACAAGGGTGTCCCCACGTCACGTTACTGTCTACACGCATACCTGGCATTCCTTGGTAGCCAGGTTTCTCAAGTGACCAGTAGGACAGTCCAGGTCGCCGCAGCGCTCGCAAGGGTGTCCCCACGCCACACCAACAGTAGCACAGCAAAGCTGCTTCGTGCATACGACACCTTCTAGTGCCCCCGTGCAGAGAGCGTTTCGGGTCTCCGTGTAACAAGGCCCTGGAAACAACGAATGAAGGGTAGTTATTGAAAGCGAATTGATACCAAAGAAATGTTGAAATTTGTAACAATAGACGGACGTCATTATGCGAAATGATGATAGACTAGTGAGATAGGTAATCGTCGAGAATGAATCTGGAATGTTATAAAACAAGAGGCAGAACGAAGACAATATAAATGGATTGTGTGAAAGATGATGTGGAGACTTTGAGAGTAAAGAAATTAGCAACGAGATGACTAAAGTGTTTAATTTAGTAGTCGTTGAGGCCTAACACCAGCCAGCTTCTGTTAAAACGACGACGCGTTTGGCTCGGTTTGTAGACACCTGCCTACTGAACCGGCGGTCCCGGGTTCGAATCCCGGCCAGGGCAAATATTTGTGTGATGAACTCGAATATTTGTGCTTGGGTCATGGTTGTTCTATGTATTTAAGTATTTATTTATCTATATAAGTACGTATATCGTCGTCTAGTACCCATAACACAAGCCTTCTTGAGCTTAATTTGGGACTAGATCGATTTGTGTGGGGTTGTCCGATATTTATTATTATTATTATTTATTATTATATAAAACTACTGACCTGTTCTTCTGTCTATTTCACATCTGGTTCCGGAAAGACCGTGGAAACAGACGCATCTGTCCGGCGCTATGCACCGGCCGCCGTGTAAGCAGGGCTCTCGGCAGATTGCTGGAAAGGAAATAATTGTGTTAATCTTAAGTATCATTGATTATTCCGATAGTCATCTTGAGGAATGTTATCTTAGCCCACCGTTCCAAAAAGATGATAGCTGGAGGATTTATAATTTTTTTGGAAGCAGTTAGCAGTGTTGAAAAGAATGATAAAGGCGGGAAAGAAGACAAACCTTTCTCCTATAGTGGGGCAGTTCAACAGATTGATATTAATAATAAAATTTATTTATACAAGATCAGCAGGTCAGGCAGTCTGTGACATCGTTGCTTTTGAATGGATAAAACGATGTAGTTTTTTTTTTAAAAGAAAATGGTTCCAATCGATTCCACCGTTTAAAGACTTGTTTCTAAGCGTAAGGGTTGTTTCTAAAATTTCAACGATTTTATACTCACGTTCTGTACAGAACTCGCCGCTCCAGCCGGGTGCGCAGGCGCACGTCCCGTTTGTACAAGTCCCGCCGTTCATGCATATGCGCCGGCAGCCGCCACGCGTGCGCACTGGAAAACAAACGATCCGTCAATCTTACTTGTGATTTTATGTAGTACCTACACTGAAGTTCTCCGTTTCATCGTAAGTTATTATTTTTAGCCAATTTATGACAAGTTTTTTGCATTTGTGGCACGATTTAGAGTAGGTAAATGTCTAACTAATTTGTGTTGATTTTATTGTAGACGTATGCTGATCTGCTGTTGAACTGTGTGGGAATACTGATGTAGGATGAATTTTCGAAGTTTTTCAAAATACGAATATGTATAAAGAGTGGATTGATAATTATGTTTCTAATTGTTGTATTTAGGTACTTATAATTGTTCGCAACGTACTTTTCTGTATGAGAACGCTGGTTGGCACTGGTAGTGTGGAGGTTTCTAGGATGACAAGATCGGACGGGATCCATTGAGATGTGGGTGCGAGTCACAGGGTTATGCCTTCGTAGGGTACTCACCAGGGTAGGGGTACCCGCCGCCGCCGAGACACGAGGGCGCCTCCACGCCGCCCGGGCAGCGGCACATGTTGGGCGCCACGCATGCGCCCGGCGACCCGCAGTCGGGACGACATAAAGCTGTGGAGAGAACATAGAGTTTAATACAAAATACATATAACGTAAACTTTAAGCAGATGGCGCAAAGTATATGTCAACTCTGTACTTATCACCTTTAGCACATTACCTCTTTATTCATTGTGAAACTTTGCAGAAATATGTCCCCTAACTGAATAAAATTATAGACTCACGTGAAATTGTCAGGAACGGGCCGACATGTTTCATGTTAGTAACGAAGTTACCGCACCGCTGTACGGGCAGCAGTCCCTGATGAAGAGCTCCGTACGAGTTCGAAACATGTCAGACCGTTCCTGACAATTTCACGTGAGTGTAAACTGCTTAATACAATCACGAAAGTTTTAATAAGATTAAAATCAAAGACGTCAAAACACTTTTCGTCTTTGAGACTTCATAGCTTCTGACTGCAGGCTTAGATGGTTCAAAAAAGGGAGTAATAAGACAAATTCTTATTATTTATTTATCGTACGGTAGACGCGACCATCGGAAGCCCACCATTAGTTGCACAAGCGCAATAACTGATATAATTAGAGGTGTGCCGTTCTCGAGAAAGTTTCCCGATTTATATGCGAAATGTTATCGAGGACGTTGTTTTCCCATACAAATAGGGAACCGTTATCGAGAACTTTACATCTGGGTCATTGTCAGATTTAGGTTGGCGTCTTTCCGATGGACATTTGCGAAATTAAGGATTCCAGGGCCTAATTTTCTGATAAAATGCCTGTGAGAATAAAGAACGTTTCCTCTTCTATCACCCGATGTAATAGCAACATAACCTAGATTCATACAAGCTCTTAACTTTTGACCACCGAAGGGACGAAAATTGTTTTTTGAACTGACAATGACCGATGGGTCATCTAGAGATGTCTAGATATAGTCAAGTGAGTACTTACGAACTACACATAATAACGAGTTAGGCCGAGACGTCCACCCCGGACAGCAATGCGTGCTGTTGCGGCTTCGGCATACGTGGGGCCTGGGACAGAAAAAAAAACAATATAAATATCACTATATATTTACGTACAAAGATCAACACGCAAAAGAAAAATTAAATTACGCTCATACGTGTGTAATGATAGTGCTAAGGTTAAAATACCGTTCGACAATAAAATAGGTAGGTATAGTGCGTCTCTGCTCGAAAGGTTAAGACGTAGGACCAGTAATCCAAAGATACCGGGTTCGAGTCGGGACTCATGAGCGTAATTTAACATGATGTCTCCGTTGCTTAGTGCCATTGGATGGCATCAAACTTCTGTGAGGGTAAGTCGAGGAAGAGGTTTAGCTTCTTTTTTTAGGGCAATAACAAGTGCTAATATATCGTAAAATAGAAATACCAACGCGAATATTCTTTGAACCTCAGATCATTGCCATATTTATAAATTTACCTTTATAACTAGCTTAATAATTAAAAAAAAAATTGGACGACACTGAACATTACAGCTACACATTAACCATTTGTAAAATACAACATTTTGTCGTTAAATACGAGTCAAAAATATACGAATACATAAAGACACAGTTATCTATCTTAAAGACAATTATAGCCATGATAACGATCAAATTAAAACAAGTCATTTGCGATAAGGAATTATGTGAATGCCCTGCTAGTCACCTTTTCTATCATTCATTACGCTATATAGTTATGATTTATGATGTCACTGCGTTTACAAGGACAGACTTGCAATTTCTAAGTATTCGGGAATATGAATTCCGACTTCGAAGGCTGAGTCAAATGTAATTTGTACTTGAACGGGTTATTGTTGGCTTTTTAGTTTTACTGAAGTCGGTTCTTTTTTTTGTTAAAATTTTTTTATCATCAGTTTCCTTACACCAAATCCTATTTACTGAATGTAAATTCTTGACTTTATCAATAAATTACCGAAAGCGCCGTACATGTCCCTATAACATTTGAAGAGTTCCCTCGATTTCTCCAAGATTCCATCATCAGATCCCGACTTAGTGCCAACGGGACCAATTTGGAGTTTTACCCTTTCGATAAAAAAAAAAAATTGAAAATCGGTCACGGTTCTCGGAGATATCGAGTAACATACATACAAAAAAAAATTAGTTCGAATTGAGAACCTCCTCCTTTTTGAAGTCGGTTAAAAATGGTACAATTTCATTTACTTATACGGTTGACTTATATGTTCATGTATAGCCCAACAGAGTGTTTTAAGTCCACGCCATATAGCGGATTTTAGTGGTACTAATAAATTTTACTGGTAACGACACATTTTTGGTAACTGACGTTGAAAGTCGGTGAATGTCACTGATGTAAACAACGAAGAAACAGGACTAAACATTCGACAAATTTCAAGTATTTTTTCCATAATTAAACCAAAACTATCCAGTGATGATAGAGAAGTTTTTTCCAAGAGGATTCAGTTTTATTTCGCAAGAAGAATGAAGGATTGAGCAGCATTCCAGTGAACAATGTTTTGAATTTGGTTAATGATAAATCCTTGACAAATCACTACTGACGTTTAATAATGCCAAAACATGCCGTATGCACATTATTGCCATTTGAAAGCGGTTTGTAGTACCATTATCCCTAGGCCGGTCCGACACTTGTTAGGCTATAACTTTCATTCATTCATAAATTTAAGAGCTTCGCTCTCGTCGGTGGAGTAATCGCCACTCTTCCCTATTTCTTGATAGTGTTTTGGTCTCCTGATACGACATAGTGCCCACTTTCTCTTTCACTTGACTAAAAAACGTAATTCTTGGTCTTCCTCTGCCTCTTTTCCCGTCCACTTTGCCTTCCAGGATGTTCACAAAGAAAGCATCATGTCGCATCAGGTGTCCAATCATCCGTCCTCTTCTATTTTGGATGGTTTTCAGTAAGCAACGGCCTTCCTTTACCATACTCAAAACCTATAACTTTACTATGTCAAAATTAAGTAACAATATTCATTATTTTTATATCATGATCATGACTCAAACAGTTTAAAATATTGTAGGAGTATCTAATTTGTTGAAGTAGCATTTATCTCAACAGTCAGACTTACGGTCTAAATATGGAGCGTGTATTTATCAAATTAACACAGATTTTTTTTCACCTGACCAGAAGTAGTTGTTATAAATCATCACACAAAAGCTGTCATAGTTTGACCAATAGTACAATTACGCCTTACAGCTGGTCAAAGCTTTATAAGTGTGATGTATTACAAGAACAACCTTGTGGGAATAATTGTCGCCTGCAATATGAGGCGTGGGGATCGATTCGGTTCGCCTCTTTAGATATAATAGGGTAATTCGTAGGTCAGTTGATTAGGAGACCTTGTGTCGAAATCCTTCAGCTTATCAAATCTAGTGCACTTAGAACGATGCAGAGATAGAGATAGACATATAGATTTAAATGGGATTGGATGGTGATGAAAGGGAAGGGAGAAGGGGAAACAATGAGAGTTGGATTCAATTAATGATGAGCTCGCGTCCACAAGATGATCATCAATCTAAGAAGGAAAGGACAAGATAATCCGGATGAGTATATTTAACAAGAGTTGGCGAAATTTTACTCAGCATAGCTGTTGTGAACATCAAAATGACTTCTGATCCCGTCCGATCTAGTCATCTTTAGATCACACTACCAGTGTCAACCAGTGTTCCCATACAGTATTATACACGAGAAATTATAAGTATGTATGGGAACGCTGAAACAACGCTAGTGGTAGGGGGATTTCCTAGACTCTTTTGTTTCGGATCGCGTCACTTTTGACCATCTTGGCTGTCTAACGTTTCCGACCATATTGGTCATCATTGCGAGCTCCAAACCCGTATCCACAAGACTTAACAGGGATAGACCGAGGAATAAATTGCAGATGGCCAAATCAGCCCGGCTCTTCTGAACATCACGATATAGCCATGAACAATGGTTTCCAAAGCTGTCCGTAAGCTGGACTTAGACTTTTTTTGTTTCGGATTACCACAATTGTCTCGCCACTTTTGACCGTCTTGCTCACTGAATGTCTTCATTATTGGTCCCTCACCGCGACTTCCAAGCCCGTATCGCAGGATCGGTCCCGGCGCCGCAAGCTTGAAATTCATCCACGCGCACACCCCACGTTACTATATTCTATCACCCAGAGTAGAATAGTAGTAGAGTAGTATCATATCAGCGAAACAGACGTCAACTGGTAGACAAAAGCCTCCCTAAAGTTTTCCACAACTATCGGTCGCGTGCCGTCATCCTCCAACTGCTTCCCGCGACTAGGCCATCGGACCAGGCCATCGATCCACCAAGGCCTTTCCAAGCTGCATCTTCCGGTACACGGTCGCCACTTAATTTTGGTAACTGTCTGAGCTATATCTACATTGGCTTCTTTGCGGATTTCTTCATCTTTGATTCGATTCTAGTAACTTTGAGCCTCTTTTTGCCCATTGTAAGCGACCACGTATCAGTGCCATATGTTATCACTGGCAACACACATTCAGATCTTATTGGTCCCTCATTGCGACCTCAAAACCCGCATCGCAGGATCAGACCCGACGCCGCAAGCGTGAAATTCACCCACGCGTACACCTACGTCTCACGTTACTATATTTCGGCCGTCAATCCGTGAGGTTGAATTTCACTCATTGTTGAATATTTTTTGAAAGGAACCTGACATATTGTGTTAAAGCCAGAAGTGACGTTCGCACTGACTGTTTTTGGACTTATAACAGAATCACTGTCGGAAACTGTTAATTCAATAGAGCAAATAGGCGTCGTCTCAATTATCTCCTAACGTATGTTGTAAAGCGAAAGTGAAAACTTTGCATGTAAAGAATTCAACCACAAAAACGCGCCTCTTGCCATCAGCACCAATGTTGGCAGTTGAAATTCCAGAGTGACCTGAGGCTTTAGTAGCAGCAAGCGATCTTGTCGCTAAAGAGCGATTTCTTCCAGACAACCTTTGGGTAGCGGGCATTTGATATGAACGTCACAAATGACAATCTGTCTCTTGTATGTCTACCTGTGGGAGTAGTCTATGTAACCAGCGTTCCTTAAGTTAATAAATTCGGATTTCCCGTGTGACGCACAGTCCTTGATACATATTATAAAGCTGCGCTGAGTCGGAAGGCACGGAAGTAATAACGTCTTGAATATAACATCGCTGGTTTTAAAAAGGAACCACCTAAATACTAACAGTGAGTGGACAAATGACGAATTTAACACCGAGTTGCAGTTTCTACCAAGCGTCCTCAGCCATAGGGTCATACTTCGTTTAGGTAGTAACCTTGAATCCTGAACTCTTATTTCAATCTAATTTTCCCCTCAACTGATTCCTAAAAAGGATCAGATATTTGCTAAGCTATCAAATATTAGTAGGTAATCTCAACTAAACGTAAGATCCTGCGTCAGATTACGCCAGATGACGCGACCGACCCACGCCTTTAAAGAGAGAAAGACGTATGTTACTATGTTGGCCGTGGTGACATAATACTTTGTGGTACCAAGTATACGCGTCAATTGGGAATACTGGAATGGTATGGGTGCGATGCTCCGGTGATAGACGCATTCCTTCACTGCCACTTAAAGGATGTGCAGTTCCGTGAAATGAAAGTTGAGCTGATTAGCAAAAAGATGTTGCATATAACATAGTTACGGAATAACGCTTCCAGGAATAATTGATTAATTATTTTAAGGTAAGGAAAGAACTTAGGTGGGAGTGAAACCCTAACCGCGAAGTTGGGAGATCTATTAGAAAAATAATGAACTTGTTTAATGATAAATTTTTGCAGACTTGTATATTTCTCAGAAACCGGAGAGAGACTCAGAACCTAATAAATCTACTGGACTCTACACAATTATTGTTTCCAGAAAAGTTTTCGGTTATTGAAAAAAGAGTGCTCACAAGAGTAATTTCACCATTCACTCGTCATCGGCAATATCCACGTGCCCATGACTGACCTTACTCTTCCAAGTACCCAAGCCCTGGTCAGGCAAACGGTTAATGACCAAAGCGCTCCTTGCGGTGGTGGATTTGCTCTAAGGCCCTGTAGGCCCGGGTCTAAGGCTGCCAGATTTTTAGGGGCGGCCAATCATGGATGAGGTGCTGTGAAAGGGGCGCCTGTTACTTTCTACATGTCCTGAGGGCTTGGGCGGCCAAGCCTGCAAATCTTTCATTTGCTCCTTGGACCTAAACCCGAGCCAGCTAATGTCTGTAAACTCACCCCACGAAGTGTGTGGGCGTGCGCTCGTCCATGGGCCGGGCACCGCGCCAGTGCCGCGCGCGCGGTGTACTGTACAGCGGCTCTGCGCACGCGCAAGCCGCCAGCAGCAGGAGCCACGCTGTCATCTTGCCACCATGACCCTGCCAGATTTAAAAAAACTCGTTATTTATTTATTTATTTATTTATTTATTTATTTATAAAACTACAATTGTAAACTAACAGTATATAACCAAAGCGTTTACAATGCAAAACTTAAAACTACTAATACTTAAAATACAACTCTAATCGAACTTAAAGCACCAAGCACTTATTTTAGTAAATAACGTGTGCCAGCTCTCGGCGAACACGTCAGCGTCTTGTTCCAAGACGAGTTGGTTGAGCAGCACGGGCGCAACGGGCACGTTATAAAAGACAAGCGATGTCACTGTTAAATAAAAAATATCTTCTATACGATTTCCAACCATATTGGATGTTGCTGACTTTTTTCTTCTATATGACTCATATAGCACCTTAGAAGGTTTGCTGAAAACGCTTCAAATCTTGCCAGTACACCCAACAAAATGTCACCATCCAGAGTATGAAACATTGGATGGATTACCAATAACTCGGTCCTCAAATCTATAACTTTTATAGATAATTGTGTGAATGGGTTTGCCGCCAAAGATACGAAAACAATGACTTAATTCCTTATCAGCACATGCCGTGACGTCCCTAATAACAACTTCGTTGTGAATGAAACTATTGGCCAAAACATGAAACAATACAATTACTGGCCCATCCACAACTTAGACGTAATAATTAACTTGCCAAAAGCCACTGCTATCGTGTTACAAATAAATAGGCCTATGATGAAACCAACAACGAATCCAGTGACCTAGTCTCCAGAGCACTCCTCTTGGTTTGCGTGATAGCCTGAATATGCTAGGCATGGACATCCGCTGCAATCTTAACCAAAACGAATACATCGAGTCACTGATTACCACAGCTTCCAAAAAACTGGGGATCCTGAACAAGGTGCGACGGTTCTTCACGCCGGACCAGCTTTGTCTTCTTTATAAGACTCAAGTTCGGTCGTGCGTTGAGTACTGCTCGCATCTTTGGGATGGCTCTGCCCAATATCTACTCGATGCTCTTGACAGATTGCAGCGTCGGGCGGTCCGCATCATAGGTGACGAGAAAAGTACCAGATTCCTCGAACCCCTTCAATTACGTAGGGACATTGGGTCGCTGAGCGTTTTCTATCGCCTATACCATGGCGAGTGTTCTGAAGAGTTATTTTCTCTTATCCCACCCTCCCCTTTCCGTCATAGAACCACACGTGCCAGCTTGCGATGTCATCGCCTCACCGTGGAGAATATTCCCACCCGTACCAAGAAGTTTGGCAATTCCTTCATCTGCCGAACTATTAAAGTATGGAACTCCTTGCCGGCTCATGTGTTTCCTCCTTCTTATAACTTGGGACCCTTCAAACGAAGCGTGAAGAAGCATCTCTCGGGCCAGCATGGCAGTGTCAACTGACTTGGCACCGTTGGTTTCTCGTCAGTTGCCATTGCGACTTGGGCTCCCCTTTTTGCTTACCATCAGGCGAAGGGGAGCCACTATGTTGTGCCGTTATAAAAAAAAAAAAAAAAAAAAAAAAAAAAAAAAGTACTGGTAAACTCCCAAACAGGATACCTACTCTCTTTACTCACGTCGTACCTACGTAAAAACAAAAGATAGCTCCGAATGCAGATAACTAAATATAAATAAGATTTATCTCGACTAGTTATCAGCGAATGCATTTAACGGCGTGTTTATCAATGTCTGTAACCAGGTCAGAACCGAAATGCTCCCGTTTAACCTAATTTTGGCCAGGGCCACGCCGGCCACTGGGTTATGTAACTTGCATTGGCTTGCATCTCTTTCCTGTATGCCTCTTTTGTAAGGTTCTTCAGCAATGTTTCTCGATAAATCACTGCTACACGTATTGGACATTGCGTATCTGGTAGTCACTGAGACTTTGTCAAGAAGTATACATAACGGAAATCAAACAAACAGTAATTACAAAAATATGATCAAAGAGCATCTGTTCGTTTAAAAAGCATTTGGCTAGAAAATGGCTAACTGCAAGCACATGTTGGGCTAGTAATCCAGAGGTATCAAGTTCGACTACTGGACTCTTCCGCCAGGTTGTTTCAATTTTTCTTTGTGCTTTGATCTTTGTATTAATGGTGTGAATGGTGCAAGCACATGTTTTCTTATTTTAGAAATATACTCATATTCAAACAAAACCAAACCATGTTACAAGTCGGAGTTTAAATCAGAATTTCTAAACCATGCATATAAAAATCTATCAAAACGCGTTGACTCATAGAGTTACAACGCAAATTCAGAACACATATTATTAAGAAAAAAAGCAAATATAGAAATGTCAATGCAAAATGGATTGAGAAGAATTAAGGGTTCAAATGGACTTGGCCAACCAATTACGCTTGATGAAACTAGGTTGATCTTAAACACAGTTGATCGGTAGGACGACGGTTACAAGCTCACTCTGGTGTCGGATCAGTCCATCAGTCGTGTAACCCTCTGGGCTGACTGACTGACGGTCCGGACTGGTGAAAATGAATGAATGACAGTAAACAGAAGACGGTGCATCAGAATGAAGGACTGAACTGACGCCAATATGAGCATGAAACTGATGCCTAAGTGATATGCCCGTGCTGGACTCTCTTCTTTCTCCGTACCTCTTCCCAGATCATTTGGGGTCGGCCCTCTGAATATGCTTACCCCATTTGGCTCTGTAATTTACGTCAACAGTAATTTCGTGACTTAGTATACTGGACCCAATGTTGGAAATTAAAGTTTGAATCGTTCACAAGGGAGGGGGAGAAATGGAGGCGAAGCGGGCGGGGGTCGAACAATCCGTGCCGAAATGATAACGAAGCGATGACCCCGCGCACTATTTCACTACGCCACTAGCTATATTTAATTACGTATTCGTGACGTAAGAAGTAAAAAGAAATTGCTTCAAGGATGCAGAATGGAATATGTACTGAAGAACAGAGTAAGAAGCTCTGAACAACACTTATTTGTTATGTCCGTCTTTTTGCAAAACCTTTAAATCTCGCAACATTAAATCAAATAAAAAACTATTTAAAAGTAAAGATTTTCCACGATTTTAAGGACTAAACGTAGTTATAACTTGAAAACGCACAGTATACCTATTAAATTACTACCGTTAACTAAATCCCTGAGCGCTAACAGGAAAGGTATATGAAGAAAACTCTATTAATCTACCCAATTCTGCTTCTCCGTGCATTCATTTCATAAACTGTGAATTGGGTTGCCAAAACCAAACTACGAAATTACGAGCAATGAAATCAAGAAACAGTACAATAGATACATATTTGCATTCTTACTAAAAGTTACTTTGGGGAAACTTTTTTTACATTGATCAGGTACCTATTCTGAATCTGGACTTAGGTCCATGAACAAGGTCTCCTAATGTCCGTAAACCAATGCACGCACCCACAGCGACCACAGCCACCGTGCTACATAGTAAAGCCGTATCTTACTACGACATTTATACGAAGATACGACCTTTCACAGTAGCACGGCGACAGCCGGTTGACTCACTCCGCCCACGCGGTTACAACACTGCTCATTGTCAGTTATTCGCTCCATTATCTGCGTATTGTTTTCTATTGTAATGTGGACGGTTTCCTTATATGGAGTTTAATTTAAGGAATTGACAGATTGATGTAAGCAGTCAAGGTTTTTGCGACCTACGCTGTCACATCTAGATGTCGAATTTCTTTCCTTTTTGGTGAATAATGCTAGTGCTCAATAGACAGTAGAGCTAAAGATCAGTACTAGAGATTAGATTTGTACCTGTTAGAATTGAATCCCCTGATTACAAGTAGCACAAGTTAGATTTTTGGTAGTGCTTTAAATAGCAAAATCAGCGTCCTGAAATGGGTATTGCTTACTACATTACATTAATCTGTGTAGCATTTAATTTAATCGATAAGTATTTCGCATTAATCATGTTTACGTCTATTCTATGTTAAGTAAACTTATTTCTTCTTTTTGCAAAAACATTTCTGTTTATTTTGAAGTGTTTTTTTTAATGTAGTTATTCGGGAGGGCTTCAAACCCGCGTCTCCTACGGCTCTTCGGGTCAACAAGAACGTCTTACCTTTATGTTCGAACCCCGGCCGGTGCAATATAATTTTAAATCTTTCACTTCAACAATGCTTCAACATAAACTTGGTTTAAGCTACGGCTTTAATTCAGTTAAAAACATTTCGGTTCTTTTTTTTTCCCATACATGTGCATGTTTTATGAAAAAGCGGTGGTAGCCTAGTGTTTAGGGCATGCGACTTTCAATCCGGAGGTCACGGGTTCGAACCCGGCCCGTACCAATGAGTTTTTCGGAACTTATGTACGGAATGTCATTTGCTATTTACCACTCGCTTTTCGGTGAAGGAAAACATCGTGAGGAAACCACCTAAAAATAAGGCCTAGTTTCCCCTCTGAGTTGGAAGGTCAGAATGGCAGTCGCTTGCGTAAAAACTAGTGCCTGCGCCACATCTTGGGATTTAGGTAGCCGACCCCGATTGAGAATTCATTCTCAAAAAAAATGGGACAAAGGCTAGGAGGATGATGACATGTGCATGTTTTATAGAACTTTCTTGTCACGGTAAGTTAAGCCGTATAGTAAGTTTGAGGTCCTAAAAGGAAATCTGCAAACCTTTTATAGGACCGGGTGAGTACAGATTGATTACGAAACTTCCTACTAGACTTTGGAGCCCTTCAGATTGAACTATTGACACCAAGGTGCTAGAGACCTTATCACTACATAGTACAAAACAAAGTCGCTTTATTCTGTCTATTCCTATGTATGCTTAGATCTTTAAAATTACGCAACGGATTTTAATGCAGTTTTTTTAATAGATAGAGATTTTTGATTCAAGAAGAAGGTTTGTATGTATAATACATGCATATTATAACTTTGCACCTGTGCGAAGTCAGGGTGGGTCGCTAGTAATAGATGCTTACTAGAATAATAAATATTAAGGGACCATCTTACACACATCGTCCTAGCCCCAAACAAAGCAATGATTGTACTATGGATACTAGATGACGATATATATACATAATATATAAATGCATTTATATAGATAACATCCATGACTATGACCCAGGAACAAATATTCGAGTTCAAATATTCGGTTATGGTATGATTATAACTACGACTATTGTTGGAATTTTGGATTAAGATGACAATGTGTATTGAATGTGTTCAGATGCCTAATCCAGATGGTTCCACGATATGGGACGATGGCCATCTGGTGAGAGTAAACATGTTGTCTAACTACGAGATTTAGAGTGTTATAATACTTATAATTATAACATAGTTATAAGTGCTTACACGACGACGACGCGTTTGGCTCGGTTTGTAGACACCTGCCTACTGAGCCGGCGGTCCCGGGTTCGGATCTCGGCCAGGGCAAATATTTGTGTGATGAACTCGAATATTTGTGCTTGGGTCGTGGTTGTTTTATGTATTTAAGTATATATATATCTTTATAATATCGTCGTTTAGTACTTCTTGAACTTAATTAGGGACTAGATCGATTTGTGTGAGGTTGTCCGATATATTTTTTTTTACAAAATTCATTGTGATGTTAAAATTTAATTTACTAATCAAGTGTTCATTTTATGTATTATTTATGATAATGTATTTAAAGTAGTAAAATTTATATTACAAGTAGGTAGTAGTAATAACGCACTTTGTAATATTTACTACCTTTATAAAATAAATTACGACCCTTAACCTAATAGATAGACCATGAATTGCAATCACCTATTATCCTATTTTTGCCATTCCATATAAGAAACAGATGGAAACAACGTGAATATCCTTTGGTCAGCGATGTTCAGTTAGCTAAGAAATTGATCTATCACTTTTGAGCCTAAATACACAGAAACGTAGTCGAAATGCGATGAAATTTCTTGGCTATTGTGGATAATAAAAGCAACCTAACCGCGAAGCCACCCTCGTTCAATCCGTAACAAGTCCTCTTCAGATACGTCATTTTATGTATGAGAGCAAAACTACTCCCTGTATGGACACTAATGAACTTTCCCCAAACACTCCTGCACGTACGATTACCAACTGACAGTGTTGGATCCTTTCGTTCCCTGATGACTCGAGATTTGAAGATTTAAATAAATATGCATTATTAAATAAAATATACTACATATATCTAGTCGGCGCAGTTCGTAAGTTGCAGCTGCCGACGATCCTGGTTTCGAATCCCGGCAAGGACAATTATTTGTGTGATGAACTCTAATATTTGTTCCGGGGTCATGGATTTTACCTAATATGTATGTATATATTATGTATATTGCCGTCTAATACGCATGGTACAAGCATTGCTTAGATTGGGACTAGATCGATTTGTGTAAGATTGTCCCTTAATCTTATAATTATAAAACATATTCTAGCCATTACCAAACAGACTCACGAGGTCTGCAGCTCACAGAAGCAATATTTAATGGTTAGTGACCGAATAATTGTACCTATTGTCTTTATAATCCAATGAATAAAGGGGTTTCACCTTACAAACGGTCCGGTAGTTTTGATTTTTTGATATGTTGTCTAGGATGGTTAGTGAGTGTTTAAAATGTAAAATGCACAATTCCCCCTCCTCCGCGCCCGCCGCCATAATGAAAAAACCGGCAATTTCTGCAGATTTTTGCTTATACCTTCGTTTAGGAGCATTTTAGCTAGAAAAGAGCTTAGACAATGTTGTAGACAATTAAATTTATTGTAACTGTAACAGTCTATATTCACCGAACTATTAGGCCACGGTTCTCAGGCATATAAATAAATAAATATCTGACAACCTCACACAAATCGATCAAGTCCCACAGTAAGCTCTATAGTAGGCCTGTGTTATCGACAGACGACGATAAACATACTTATATAAATACACACTTAAATACAAATAACATCCAAGACCCAGACACTAATATTCGAATTCATTACACAAATATTGCCCTTGGGAATCAAACCCAGGACCGCCGGCTCAGTAGGCAACTGCTTTACCATTGCACGCGTCGTCCCAAACCCGCCCCCATGAACATTCTGAATTACCCCTTCTTGTTACGTATACCTATAGAATAGTTTGATAGAATGAAATAACGTGCTCATTATAGCATGCTTTCTGAGTAGGTACGGAATGTAATACTCCAGATTAATGTAAGTAAACATTGCTGCCATCCCGTCATCTGCTACACGTTCCTGGCCCTTCGCGTGCTCGTCTATTGATAACCTTAACGCACCGATTTAAGTGATATTTTACACTCTATAATAGACATTTAGTTATTGATCTATAGCCGCATTCCTGTTTAAGCGGCGGGAATATTTCAATAGTCTGATTAGTTCTGACTAAGATTTTTGTGCATGTACAGTATATGCATTTTTGGGATACAAGAGCGATTGTATATGCGCAATATAAACATTACCTATATTAAAAATTTAAACCAACATACAAGTATTAAATTTAAACCAAGATCATGAGACTGTATTTTGTGTGTGTACACAGATACACAAAAACACCCCTCTATTTTTTGTCGGGGGTTAAAAACAAATCAGCAATCTCTCCTGCATGGTAAAAGATAACAGTTGTATAAACTTACTTATGTAGTTTTATCAATTGTGTTCCGTTTAAAAATCTGGCCCCGGTTCGATTGTTCAAGTTTCTTGAGAGTCAACAAGTTGAACAAAATCAGAATAGTATCATAAAATCAAGGGACATACAGGATGATCCAGTTTGCCGCGGCGGTGTACGGGCAGCCGTCCCTGATGAAGAGCTCCATACGAGTTCGAAACATGTCGGGCCGTTCCTGACAATTTCACGTGAGGGTAAACCGCTTAATACAATAATTAAATATGTCTCACGAAAGTTTTAATAAAATTATACATAACATCATTCGCAAACAATTGAAAACATCCAATAATCCATTATTCTCAATAACATGATCAAAACTCAAGCGCATGGCGCTCTATCGCTGTAAAAACATAACGACTTAACTCCAACATAAACTGTACACAATCGCGTAATTTTTATACTGCGCTGCGCAAGAGCAATTCGATCAATTCCGATCCCTCGCTATACATCAAAGCGCGCGTGCCTTTATAGCTTGTTGACAGTATCCTAATTGACACTGAATCAGTGTTGACAGTAGTGACAGTCGTCAGTCGTTAGATCATTCATCATGCTTACTGTCTAGTTACTGTCATAATAGATTTTAATGGTTAGCAATAGAAATAGTGCTCTCATGTTTTTAAATACACAAACTGACATCGTCCGCGTAAAACATTTTTCCATAAAATCCTGTATCCATCTTTGGATGTCCACGGCTATCCCTGTACCAAAATTGGTTGAAATCCGTCCAGCCACCAGGTCGCTGGTTCAATATTACAGGGTTCTATTATTGTCTTTTGACGAATTCAAATTTGAACATTGTCACAATGACATTAAATCTAATTTTAATTACCCTGAAGATGTAACATAGATCTTGCGTAGGAAATGTAGGTACGCTAGGGCCGCGCTCCCATGCAAGAGAACTTCTCAAAAGTTGTACACAATTGAGACTGAATTTTTTTTTTGCTATTTTATTTTATTACCCTATTTTCTTTGGGATTTCCAATAGGTACATTGATCTCAGATTATATATAATTACAAAAGTACTTATAAGCATAACAGAACCTTAATTAGCAAACATAGCTATAGGTAAGGGTAGCTATTGGTAACGAAATAGGAAAATTGTATCGAAATTTAACTAGTTGATGTCTCAATTGTGTACAAACTTATTGAGAAATGCTCACAAATCCTACATCAGGCTAACCCCTCTCGTGACCTTCTCCACAGACAACTGATTTTCAATTCAATTTTAGAATTTTATAATAGACTATAGACGTTTAGAAAAGTCTCGCCACGTAAACATAGTTATATTGGTTGATTCTGCGAACTTTCAATGTTATCCAATGTTTGCAAGCACTTGAAACCTGCCACTTCGATAATAACAGGAAATACCTCGATTTTCTTAAATTAAACAGAATAAGTGCCAAAGGCAATATTAGATACAAAATTCATATAATCAGACATAATTGGGACTGGGTTTAAATTTGGGAAAAGGACACTTCGAATCTGAAGTCAAAATCAGTTTTAAGGAGTCACCCGGGTCGAAAGTATCTAACTTACTGACTTACACGATGTAAAGGAATGTTTTACGATAAACACGCTTTTTACACTATGATCTATTATTATTATTATTCGATTTTATTGACGACGCGGTTGGCGCAGTTTGTAGAGACCTGCCTGAACAGAGGCGGTCCCGGGTTCGAATCCCGGCCAGAGAAAATATTTGTGTGATGAACTCGAATATGTGTGCTTGGGTCATGGTTGTTCTATGTATTTAAGTATATATTTATCTATATAAGTATGTATAGCGCCGTCTAGAACCCATAACACAAGCCTTCTAGAGCTTAATTTGGGACTAGATTGATTTGTGTGAGGTTGTCTGATATTTATTTATTTATTTATTCAGTCTATCTAGTGGTTATAACTAACCGAAATAAAAATTTTAAAACACCCCCGACAGAAGTAGCTGCTCATCATGTACGAGACTCTCATTCAATGAGTGATATAGAAAATAAAGATAAAGATAAAGATAATTTATTTGTCAAACATGAGTAAATATACAGAATGTTGTTATTGCTAGAGATAAAATGTCCTCCATGTTTTGCCTTTTGGCGTACAAATTATAATTCACAAAAATAGAGATTAACAAAACAAAATTAATAAAATAACTAAGTAACTGCGCTGGTTCAAATGCTACTGAAACAGAACTTAACTACATAATAATTTGGAATTCTTAACTTTAATATTGGTTGAGATCTTGTTTCAATCAAAGCTGCATATCTTGGAAACTACTGGTCCTATTTCCACCAAACATAGCTAAGAAGCATCTCGACGGACACGTTTTTCGAATAAAAAAACACTCAAATTTGTCCATCCGTTTGGGAGCCACGATGCCACAGACAACACACAAATACACATGTTAAACTCATAACAGCCCTCTTTTTTCGTTGTCGTTAAAAAGGGCAAGTTTAACCGACCGCACGCTCGCGTGATAAGCCAGGATTACGATTTGCTAATCCGCATCCAGTCGGGCACTAGTGTAAGGTCAGACTTATGGCTTCAGCACGTGTCTTCATTGATTATCCCTTCTTATTAGTATCTTATTGTGGCCCGTGAGATTATGACAAGAAACCGTATAATTTCTAATAAGCTACTTTACTGAAGACTACAAATTAATCGACACTAATAACCACAAAATATAACCGCACAAACGCCTCGACTCTCAAGCAACTTAAAATAGAAAGAAAGAAGGAAGAAAGAAATAAGTTTATAGTAAGAAAAAGTAGTAGTAGTAAAAAAACTGCATTAAAATCCGTTGCGTAGTTTTAAAGATCTAAGCATACATAGGGACACAGACAGACAGTAGGCAGCGACTTTGTTTTATACTATGTGGTAATAGTGACTATGTAGTGATAGTATAGACATAAACGTGATTAACGCGTAATACTTATAGATTAAATTAATGCCAAAAAGGTCGTCACTCAGCTTAATGTCATTCAGTAAGCAATACCTCAGGACGCTGATTTTCAGTGACATTGAAACAGAAACCTTCCAACGTCTGTCCTCTATTAGTCTACACCGTGTTGTGACTTATTTGGCCATAGCACGCAGATGCCAACCACCTGGAAAGACTGATAGTGACGGGGTAGGTCGAAGGAAAAGACCCAGGGGTCGAAGCCCGAGGAGATGATCGGACCAGATCATCGAACAGCTGGAGTTATCCATCAGCGCTGTACTTTATTTTATCACTAACCAAATAAAAGGTTTTACCATACAGTACAGGGTAATGACGTCATCTTTTAGTTCTTATAAATACACTAGCGACCCGCCCCGGCTTCGCACGGTTGCAATGCTGAATAAATAAATATATAAATAAATTATACATATATTATACATATAAACTTTCCTCTTGAATCCATATATCTATAAAATAAACGCATCAAAATCCGTTAAGTACGTAGTTTTAAAGATCTAAGCATACATAGGGACAGACAGACAGGCAGCAGGAAGCGACTTTGTTTTATACTATGTAGTGATAAATATCGAACAACCTCACACAAATCAATCTACTAAGCAACAGCAAGATACAACTAAGCTCTAGTAGGCTTGTGTTATGGGTACTAGAAAACGATAAACATTCTTATATAGATAAATACATACTTGAATACAAGTAACATACATGGCCCAGGCAAAAATATTCGAGACCATCACACAAATATTTGCCCTTGCCGGGATTCGAACCCAGGACCGCGGGCTCACTATGCAGCTGCTTAACCACTGCGCTAACCGAGTTGTCAAACATATTATCCATTCGTTTCATTAAAAGGAGCCGATTTCATGTCAGGAAAGTATCTTATTGGGGACATTAAGTTTCCCAGAGGTATTCATATTATATTTTTTATAGTCTAATATATAATAGGTATTTTTTTGTATATCGTAAGTATGCACAAATGAATAGAAAATATTTATACGTGTTTCTGGATTTACAACTTACTTTTCGTTGTCACCTTCATTGGTTTTCAAAACACGTTATAACGCGTACGATTCTTCGTATGATATAATATATTATAATATATACCTAATAGTATCTGCAACTGTACATCACACGTAATTCATAAAAAGAACGATAAGGGGAAACAAAATTCACGCACAGAATATTTAATAGTTAAATAAAATTAACAACTTGACTGCGCCTATTTGCGTTATGAGCCACGCAAATAACGCTGTTCAGTTTCTATTCAGTTGTTTTTTCACAAACTTTTTCTGTAACTGTTGCAAGTGGCTAGTATTTTTTTTTATAGACTACAAGCAAATAGGTGTACGTCATAAATACAAATTTAAACTTACATTTTCTGGAATGCAATTCAAATAAAAAGAACAAGAGGGGCATGGTAGCGCCGTGAGCCAAGTTCAACATTTTACCCGGTCTAGTCTAATTAACATTTTAAATCGTGACCATAAATTTATCACCGGTCAACTCATAGTTACAGTAGATTACAATAATTGTTTCTAGGCGTTTTTTACTTATCTGTAGTTCATGGGGTTATTTATTAGGATAGTGATACCGTGAAATGTGTTCGGATCACGTTTGTATTTTAATTTGTTTTGAATTAGATATTAAGTCAGTGGAAGTGATGAATGTTTTAAAAGATTATATTTTCTATTAATAATTTTGAATAAGTTTGTTTGTACAAAAAACAACGTTTTGTAAAATGCTATCTGATGTTTACATCTGAGACAAATTAATGTCACTTAATAATTTACATTTTTAATTATTTATAGTTATAAAATCCAGGAGGGATGAAATTAGAAAATAAGAATTACGTATAAAATGTACCTTCTATTAGAAAATTGTAAAAAGGAAGTGTCTGTATTGAAGATGTATTTCAAAAATAAGTGAAATGAGTAAATTGAAGGTGGACTAAATCCAAAAAATATATTTGTAATTTTTTGTATGTATGTATGTGCCTAAAACTGTATTCGAGACATGGGTACCAGAGATGGTAAGTAATAGGAAACTTATTATTATTCAATTACATTTACATTATTAAAATAAAAATAAAAATTAAAATCATTTATTTCTCGACAATGAAATGTTTTACTAGATTATTTTTATTGTGTGCAATTAATCAAGAGTTTTTATTGTTATTTGCCAATGGCCGTTGAGGCAGGAAGGTTCTTGAGTGATGACCGCGTACCGGACGCAGCGTGGGAGGACCCTAACAAGGTGGACCAACGACTTGGTTTGGGTCGCGGGAAGCAGTTAAATGAAGGCGACGCACAACCGATAGTTGTGGAGAACTTGAGGTGAGGCCTTTGCCCAGCAGTGCACGTCTATCAGCTGATATTGATGATGATGACTATTATTCAATAAAAACAAAATCCATTTTCACAGACACGACCAAACAAAAAATAAATAAAAAAAATACGAGTACCTATACCTATCGATAAATAACGCATAGTGCATCATAACATACCGCACCTCCATAGGTTAAGGGGTGAACGACCCGTGAAAGTAGACAGCCAGGCGCCGCACTGGCATTGACAGTTAACGATTGATTGATCGATAAATCCGATGATCTATCGCGCCTGGAGTGTGAAGTGTAATAAGTCCAAAACATTTTTTTTTATCGATTTTTCATTCCATGCGAATGAAGCTTTCAATTATTTAATAGTTTGTTTCGGCGATAATAAATCGCAATGTATCATTCAACATTACGTATAATTTGGTTAAATTTGTTTTTTAGGCCGTCATGTTTTCAGGGTCGTTATCAAAACAAATCGAGGCTAGTGGGAACCTGTGAAGGTATTATATAAATCTTAAAAAAAAAAACAAAATTATTAATTGTAAATTATCTGTATGACAAATATTAATTACGTCATTATGCAATGATCAGAATGCATAACAAAACGTGTGTACTTAAACAAAAAATAAACTATATACCATTTGTAGACCAGTCACACTAATGAATGATTTTTGATTAGTTCGTACACACAGTCTTGCACGTCTTGACACAACGAATCACTACCAAAAAAAACTCGAAATCACGGCTAACTTTAAAAACTTACGTAAAGCAAAACGCAAACATTTACCGAATACCCGATAAGCAGATTCGACCCAATTAATATTGCAGAATGAAGTTTAAAAAATACACATCAATCAAGTTGATGGATCGCGTCGGTAAACAACGCGGAGCGACGACCGCGTTTCGACTATTATTAGGTTACATGACGTTCGTTCAACTCATTAATTAATTTAAGGAATTCAATTACACCCTTTTACTTACACCAGTCATCGAAACATAGTGGGTTATCACGTGTAGCATAACTGTGACAAGCGACTGTCGCGCGATATATACTCTGTCACATTCCTTTCAATACCGTGCGAGCATGACAGATGCTTAGTCGCGCGACAAGCAAAGCCGCGGCAAGATATGCTAGCCCTGCAGATCGATAATGTCTTATCAATGGTTTAACCCTATACTCCAAATTTTACAAAAGAAATATATACTTACAAACGAAGCTGGGAGCGATCACTAGTATAGGGGAAGAGCATCGATAAGATAATTTATCGATAGAGCAACTCCCTACCTGTCACTTCCAAAAACCCAATGTCTGCTTATCAGTTATCACCCTGACTTCTAAAGCTAGTAATACATTGAGATTACGCTACAACACAAAGCTTGTTCTGTCTTCATGAGAATTTATTTTTCAGGGTTCCGTGATCATAAAGATAGGTATCAGCGGAGCGTATTATCAAACCGCGATGAGAATCATTGGAATGCAAATGTCATTTTCATTATACTTAATATAGAATAACTGTTTTATTATCCCTACCAAGATACCAATTGCCAATTCATCTGTAACTGGGCTGTGTTCAACTGACAATCATTTTTTCACACAATATATTAATTTGGCTGCTGTAACAATATTTTTTTGGTCTATGGAAAAGGTTGAGGATAGTATTTTAAGTTTTTATAGAATTTTTTATCGATTCTATTTTTTTTGTAATAAATTTCAAAGTAAAATAAACTAAACAGTAATTCACTTAGAATAAACTGTAGAGCTTTTCTCATTGCTTCTAAGATGGTACGAAGCCGTCTGCGAGTTTCCACATAAAATGATAAAAAGTTAGTTGTAGTATTTTACCCGCAGGCCGCATTGGTGCATGTATAGCCACATGATGTCAAATTTTACTCGTAGCAAGAGATTTGATAAAAGAATATCTTTCAAAGAGAATTGGTACTAAAATTCTTTTCACAACAGTTTTAGGCTCATTATCCGTTCAAAAATGCTGATTCTTTTAGAATTTTTTCTCTATGATCAGAGATGTTTCTTAACATATTATCTAAAATCTTAGAACAGGGCTATTGCGATTTATTTTCATTGATAATTTTTGTTTCACAAGCTAATCGAAATTGACAAAATTCACGCAGAAAACTTTTTTTTCAACTTATTTTCGACAGTAAGCAATGTAAGCATGAAATAGCTATGTTACTATCTAGAAGTTAGGAAAAGGTATTATTCACTTTAAAAGTGGCTTGAAATTATCAACATATATGTCATAATACGACTTTTTTTAAGGAATGAGGTCTTTTACTAGTAAATTTAGTTAACTCGATTCCCCTTGACTCTTCAAACCTTAGAAAGTACAATAACAGACGATGATGTGGTAAATATATAAGTAAATAAATGCATTTGTGGGTTTTTAGAACACGAGCTTATATTGTATGGCTTCGGGAAGCGGGCATGCTCCTAATCCGTTCCAATCAACCATTACTGATAAATTGATTTCATTTGTTTGAACAAAAACAAATAATGAGTATTCAACGTTGCCACAACTTCAGAGATAGAAAGTTATAACTTTTATCATTGAATTTTCATAGCGCTATGTACCAAAAGGAGGAAACACATAGGGAATCTAGCGAAAAGTTACTACGAGCAGACCGCCTCCGGAGTGGTTTCCTGGTAGTAAACCCTCGAAAGAATTGGATTCAACGTTATAGTAGGTAGTTAGGCATTAGGCTAGTTTGCTAAAAAAAATATAATTAGACTGTCAGTTAGATTATCCACATAATATATACGTGACGTCGCTAGGAACTAGAGACGTCACGCCGCTCTATAAATTTTAGCGCGGCATGACGTCACGCGGAATTTAATGGACTATATCTTCGTCATTTTTTGTTTAATAGACAAAATAAAAAATACATGCACAATATTTTTTGATAATCTAACTGGCGAACTAATTATAAAGTAGTGTTTTACCCAGGACACTACCCAATTAAATAATTGGTTTCAACGTAGCTAAAACTTCGGAGCACGAAAGTTATTAGATTCAGTCTTCACCATCATCAAACACTTTCACAAAAAAATACAATTGTTAAATTCAGTAAAAAAGAAATTTTAAGTCGGGTTTGATAGAAAATATTACTTTAAAATCACTTCAAGGTCATATTTTCATTGCAGTTTTTCGTATCACAATAAGTTAAACTACAACGTTTCGTACTGCCGCGGACATTAACGAGTAGTGAACGGAAGCCAAGTTTACGTTTGTGTTCTAAACTTTAACTCTATACTATTATTAGACTTGATGATACTTTTAATAGTCGGTACCGAAATAACGGATAATTTAAATATAGTACAGTGATTTCATAGATAGAGTGATTATGTTTGTACAAATGTACAGTCGTACATGTTCACATATTTATGACCGCCTTATATGCTGCGATATATCTGATGGTGACTGTACTATTACTACCATTTTCATAGGCATCTTGTGGGTGCGTTACTTTTTTAATGAAGTTTTGTACAAATACATACAATGCTCAGACGCGCCCGTAATTTCTTAATAATATCAGAAAATCTAACATACACTTGATAAACGATATATTGACATAAAGTTACTTGATATTATGTAACGTTTGATATTACTAAGTTTTGTTATATTTTGCTTTCCCCAATTTTAACAATTTTATAATATGAAATAATGGGAGCAAGTTGACAAAACCCCGCGCACGGGGCTTCTATTTTCGCTCTGTGGGACGCAAGGTAACTAACGAACCTAACCAGGCAAAGTAGTGGTGGTTTGAAGAGTTTATACATATAGCTCTTTAGCACCTAACTCATTATATCTCTTGTTGCATTAAATCATTTGGCAAATTACCTATAACAATATTAAACCATTATACAAAGACTTTACATAAAACGTCGTGCACCCGCTCAAAGTACACCTTTGTGACATTTGAGTATTTGCATTTTAGGTGGTATTCGCGATTTTTTCCGAACTTAGCCTAGACACTTCCACGCGAATCGCTCAATATAATAATGCCCAATGCTAACCAATGCTTTCATTCTGAAGAAACTAAGAGTGACTACCAGATTATCAACCATCGTCTTACAGAGAGTGTTGGAATAATAAAATTTGGCCACATTTCCAGAAGAGAAGACGATAATCTGGAAAAACTATTGTTCACTGGAAAGATCCAGGGAAAGAGGCCCCAGGGCCGGAGACCGATGCGTTAGTCCAACCAAACCGCACTGCACTTCCACGACGCACTCAAGGTGACCTAGGACCGTGGGAGGTAGCGCAACATCATTCGAAGGAAGCTGACCCATGCTAGATGTCACGATCCTCAGCAATGAGGATTACGATGCACGGAGGAGTGTGTGGCGTGGAACTTTGCTGCAGACTCATACTTCGACTCGGTCAACTTTGCGATATCGTGGAGCCGGTGTGGGATGTGGACAACATACAAAACTCAAGAACACAACATTCCTGATCGCCACACACATATTCGCCGGGACTTCCCCCATCTGCCCGACGCGCGACGCTAGCTTAGTAAGCTACCAGGAAGTCAGCAGCGTCATCATTTTCTCATACATCTATACCACAGTATAAAGTCTATACTCAATATACAGGATGATCAATCCAAATGGGTCAGTAGGGAGAAAACTAAAACTATAAGACATAGGGAAATCTTTTCTTAGATACCATGGCGTCGATTTTATATTGAATAGTATTGCAATCAATTATTTTTATAAATATCATACATAACCTGGCAATTGAACCTGGTTAAAAATCCTTAAGTAATCGCATGTCGTATTGTAACATTCTTTACAGCGGTTTTGACCGGGTATTTATAAAATTATGTATGAGATTTATAAAATAATAATGTAGATTTAATTAAATCTAAAATCGACGCCATGGTTACTAAGAACAGAGTTCCCTATCTTTTATAGTTTCTGACATTTTCCCTGCTGACCCATTTGCGTTTATTAGTTTTGTGTAAGATTGTACCTTATTATTATGAGCTTATTATGTCACACTGCTGGGCAAAGGCCTCCCTCTTTAAGAACCAGGATAGTTGATGTGGCTTGGAAGGCGGCCAAGTTGAAGTGGGACTGGGCTGGTGACGTCAGTCGCATGCCCGACGACTTGTGGGTTAAAAAAACCACAGGGTGGAAGCCCCACAAGTCGAAACGGAGACGCGGCAGACCTCGTAGGCGATGGCGGGATGACTTGGACTAATTTTTTGAGGACTGGCCAGATACGAGCTCAAAGTCGCGACAGATAATAACGATTTTTTCCGCGATTTCTGTACCTTTATATATAATATACCCGGCTGTGGCAGAGAAAAAAAATACGCGGACGTAACTAGTTGCGGGCACATCCTAGACTCCTAGTGTAAACATAAACTCTCAAGTTCTGCGAAGCTCCAATTTCAGCGCACTCGGTTTTCACTAAGTTAGTGCCTACGTTTCAGCAGTCGTGAGTGGCCCTTTGATCGCGTAAGCCACACCGCTTCCTAGTTGCATCAATGCGCCGTTGATAGACAATCGGAACGCATTAGCGCTGAGATTATGTGTAGTGATGTGTTTAGATACTGGCACAATTATGATTGGAAAGTACGGGGTTTTGTTAGGCTTGCGCAATGGTAACAGATTAAATGAAATATAGGAGGCATAAACCCGGCCACATAGTCTGAATTCCGATCCGGTTTCCGCACAGAATGACGTTAGAAAGTGTCTCTATCTCTGTCTGTACTGAAACAGTGTACAGAAAAAAAAACATGAAATTTGCGTACCTTTGAAGTCACACATTTAAAAAAAAAAAAAAATTGTTTTTTTCTTTGTTTCATGACATATTGAGCTAATTTTATTCATATAACTACAGTATGTTGTATAATCCAACATCAGTCTACAACTCTATTGTAACCTAAATTTCCATCTCCGTACGTTCGTCAAGTAATTAATTAGTAACCTCCGATTTTTTATTATTTTTTAATAGCCACGTGCCACATACATTCAAATAACATTAAAGAGTACTTAATACTCGCAGTACCTATACGAGTATTATACATCCACGTCTAATTATTTCGAAATTTATATTTGCAGAGCAAGGTCCAAATGCATACCTACATATTAAGTACTAGTTGTGCCCCGCGGCGTTACCCGCCGCCACGGGAACACTTTTCTTAGGGATTAAAAGTATCCTATGTCCTTCCTGGGACTCAAACTATCTCCATGCCAAATTTCGGTATCAGCTTTATTCGTCCCATTCGCTTTTCGTTCAATTCTTATTTCGTCTCATTCTGCATTCGTAACTCATTCTTGTTTCGTCCTGTTCGCTATCTGTCCCTATCTTTCTAAGTCCAAATCAGTAATTTGTCTCATTCTTATTAAGTCTTATTCGTTGTTCGTCACCGTCTTCCTTGGACTCATTCTTCATTCTTCCTTTTAGATTTTCGTCTCATTCACTTATTTGCCTCAATTTTTCCGAAACGTTCGATGCTAGTCACATTTGTTATTAGTCTCTTTCGTTTTTAGTCCAATTCTAAGTTCGTTACTTTCGTTTTTCGTCACCACCGATATTTTCTATCTTAGCCAATAAAACGTGTATCTTACGAGACGAGTAGCGAACGTACCTAACAAAGAACAAGACGATTTGCCAGTAACGCCAAAATAAGAGAGAGACGAATAACGAATGTGACTAAAGATAAAGTGTGAATGATACTAAAAACGTAAGGGACAAACAACAACATAGTCCTAGGAAGATCGTGACGAAACACGAATGAGACTTAATAATAATGAGATAAGTTATAGAATTGGACTTAGGAAGATAGGAACAGATGGCGAACATGACGAATAAAGAATGAGTGACGAATGCAGAATGAGACGAAATAAGAGTTGAACGAAAAGCCAATGGGACGAATAAAGCTGATACCCAAATTTCATCCAAATCGATCCGGCGCTTTAAGCGTGAAGAGGTAAGAGACAAACATACTTCTGCATTTATAATACTAAGTAGCTGGGCCACGCGGTGTTACCCGCTCATCCCACGGGAACCCTACATTTTTTCGAGATAAAATGAAGCCTATGTGTGTCAGCTACCTTCATACCAAAATACGTCAAAATTGGTCCAGTCGTTTGAGCGTGAAGAAGACACAAACATACATATAAACACACTCAAAACCTTCCGCCTTTATAATAATATATAGTGTGATTAGTATGGATATAAGTCAAACAGTTTATTTGCATTCATGTCCGCACTCGTATAATATACACCAATTTAGCGACAGGTGTTGTATCGAGGTCGATAAACGATATCATAGCTACGGTATGCGCGAGAGCATTTAGCAAGAATAAGTAAAACTGTGATCAAACAACTTGTAGACATGAATCTAGGGCAGAACTAGGATAGCGAAGTGGTTAACGCGCTGGACCGGCAATCCAGAGGTACCGGGTTCGATTCCCGGTCTCTTCCTCCAGGTAGCTCCTTTTTAAAATTTTCTTTAAGCTTTGATCTTTGTATTCAAGGCTTTACTAAAATTGTGGTGTACTAGTGTAAAAAAAATGAGACATTACATGTTTCATAAATTTATAATAATGGTCTTGCCATCATATTGTAAATGGCGCGTTGTGATTGGCTGGTTGGTGACAGTCAGCTGTCATAGGAGAAAGGGGAATAGCATGGTATAAGAAAACAAGGTATCACTCCGGCAAGTCAGCCTTTCTACCTCACTGTTTACTTGATTAGTTGCCGCTATGGTAACAAAATAATTATAAGAAAAAAAATGTTCGCCGCAAGTCGTACAAAAATTGCATTACAATTGTCATGTTCTTTGAATAAATGTTATTTTGTCGTAATAATTGATTTTAAACACTCACGATTTTATAAGATTCATACAGGTAACAAGGGAATCGGGGAGTATTATGATACACCACCTGGCGACACAGAAACAGATTGACAGAACCGTCCAGTCATTCCGGAGTGACATAGGTACCTTGTTTCTTATATCATGGGGAATAGCGGGCAATCTGTGAGTAATCGTGGTTGGAGAAGGAAGGTTTTCGATTAGAATAAGAAAACACTGGTACAAAAACAACGAAGAAGAATAAACTTTACTGTTTACTTGTTGATTGAACATTTCCTACAGACAGTCCAATTTACTAGATTTTTTCAAAAAAAAATACGAAGTGGAATATTCGCTTCGTAAGATGTTTTCAAGATAAGAGATGACTTTTGTTATAGAAATGTCTATGAGTTTATTAAAAATGTTACAGGGTATTCAGACCAAGAAGGCAAGCCAGAGAAACTACCATTTCAGAAGTTAGGGTTTACACCCACTACTCGACGAAGAGAATTGAAAGAAACCCTAAGCTTCACCCAGTCCTAAAGATGAGGCAACTGCAAAACTGTAGCTGCCAGTGCGTCGGTTAACGATGCTTTTTGTTAAAGAAATGTATTGAGTTTATTAAAAACGTTGCAGGCTATTCAGACCAAGAGTAAAAGCAAGCCAGAAAAACTCCCATTCCTGAAATTAGGGTTTAAATACACCCACATTTCGATGAAGCGATTTGTAAGAAGCCCTAAGCCCCAGTCCTGAAGATGAGGCAACTGCAACACTGTACCTGTCAGTGCTTCGGTTAACGACGCTGTAATTCATAACGATGACATAAACGAACAATAGCAAATTTGCGAGAGGTGCGGGCCAATGTCGACGAGTACATTAAGGCTTTATGCGCGCTGATATACTGTTGCGTCGACTTGCATCCATTATGCGATAATTTGTAGGTGATAATGCTAATACAACTTCAGACTAAAGACTTTGGTTGTTTAAGGCTGCCTGCCCATGCACTGAGCGGAGCGGAGTTGTGTCATATGGACCAATCACATTATAAGATTTAAAGGCACTTCATGTGGGCTTATAGAGATAACCACAAAGACTCAACCAAAGCCCTGCTACACTTACACTTACGAGCCTGCTGGACTTCATTGCGCACCTTGTAATCGCATCTTCAAGACAAAGTTTGGTTTTGCAAGTCACATCAGAGCCTTTCATAACCCGGACAAGAATAATTGACGGAGTCGCTGTCGCCGGACACGGCGAGGACTGTATATTTTGGGCTTCATGATTGGTTAATTCCAGTGGTTTGGTTCAGCCCAAAAGTGGGAAGGAATAGTTCCGTAATGCACCCAAATATCCCCTATTATATTGCCAAATGACAGTAAATGCTTTTTGACTGTTCTCGTGGATATCTGTGTGCCCTGTAGTTGATGACAGGTATAATGAAACTTCTATACTATTGTAAAATTGTAGATTTGTATTGAAAATCTGTTTTCTATGGAGAGGGGTCATGATTTCAGGAAAGATCTTAATAGCGTGATGCAGGATCGTCATTTGTTTTGTATGGGCGCGCGGCGCCGTGCCAGCTTAGTGCCATCTATTTTCATAATTTCCTTTGTCCTCGCATCACGCCGAAACGGCTGGGCAAATTTTAACCAATTTTGGATCAGGAATAGCTGGACATCCAAAGATGGTTATAGGATACTTTTTTCTCATCTACGGTAAAGAAAAAAATACGCGTACCAAGTTGCGGGCACCTAGTGAAAAAAATAACTAGGATCTCTTCAAATCGAGAGTGAATAGGCATTTTCTATACAAACATCACAAGCATGCTTCTCTTAGGCCTTATTGTCACAACATCAGGTGCAATCTGGGTCAAATGGTTGACAATCTAGGTACATTACAAAACTTAGAAGTCTGATTTGCCCGGAATGCATCACTGTTCTGAATTTTCATAATTCATAAAATCATGCTCCGAACCTACTTAATTATATTGTGTAAAGCCTGACCAGAAATATATGAGGATTGTCAAGAGGGCGCTATTTATTAGATTTATATGGCAACAATTTTGTAACCAATCGCACCCGCACTTTAATGACAATAGTTTAAATATCTGTCAGTTCCACTATGTTAACCTCGTAATATCATTTAATGGAATGCACTCTTTTTCTGGCCGTTTTCCGCGAAGTAAACACGTGTACACTTTATTGATAATGTTACGTTCACGAATGTGAATGGTTTTCGACATTTTCTTTGGATATCTATAATATTTGTCTTTTAAAGAAATCACCATGAATGACATTGACATTGTTGACAAACCATCATAAAAGCATTGCCCGTGTAAGAAATTAGTTCCAATGAAATTCCGCAATATGGCGCATCCTCATATATTTCTGGTCAGGCTTTAACAGCAAATATGCAGCAAATATGATCGTTTGGCGTAATAGCGCTTTCGGTATTATGAAAATTGGGATAAATAAAGTTCCAGAGTTTTTAGGTGTTCCGTGGCAATCTAGTATAATACATAACATATTTACCTAGGGCGGTGAAAACGTCCCAGATCGCAGATGAGTTCGCACCGAAACCGGCCTAGGGAGACGAAAATAGGTTTAAAAAATATAATCTTTGTCTTCTTCCTCAATTTTTTAATCTTCCTTTCTATAACAGTCTATTTTTCAGGACTATCTATGACGACGACGCGGTTGGCTCAGTTTGTAAGCACCTGCCTACTGAGCCGGCGGTCCCAGGTTAGAATCCCGGCCAGGGCAAATATTTGTGTGATGAACTCGAATATTTGTGCTTGGGTCATGGTTGTTCTATGTATTTAAGTATATATTTATCTATATAAGTATGTATATCGTCGTCTAGTACCCATAACACAAGCCTTCTTGAGCTTAATTGACAACATTTCATATGTTTAAGACTATCATTTTATTACTTTTCTGAATTCTGCTTAAAAAGATGAAGTAATCTCTGTTTTTATTTATTTTCTGAGATGATTATTTATTATATTATTAATTTATAAAAACATACTCATTTTAAAATGTGGCAACACCAAAACCAGAACTTAATGGAACGGTTACTTTAGTCGGTTTTCTTATTAAAAAAAAACTTAATAAAACTCGGTATGCATCTGTCATCTGTCAACGTCAAATAAAATAAAAAAATATTTTTTCGCGCTTTGGTTTAGACAACAACCCTATTCAGCCCGTATTGTGTTAGATTGCAGTTATTTGATGTATTTTCTTATATTTCTTTAAATACAGAAGAATAAATTCAAAGATTTTTTTCAAGGTACACGACATAAAGCCCTGTCGATCTCTATATTAATTTCCACCTGTTATAAACATGAAATGTTGTCAATTTGGGACTAGATTGATTTGTGTGAGGTTGTCTGATATTTATTTATTATCTATCACTAGCTCAAGTTCTCTATGCAATTATTTCTATTTTTCTACCCAGAACAATCAAAATATCGGAATTCCCGAGATCCTAAACAAAAATATTTCTTCCTCTAAAAGTAGGTTAAAAAACAAATATGACCAAATAAAGCGAATCGTTCATTCTGCACTCGATAAAACTAAACTTATTACTCATGTAATCAAACAACTAAACAATTACATGAAATACCTAGAGCTGATTCGATGAGACAATGAAACCGTGCCGGGTCTTGTGCAAAAAACGAGGTTTGTATCACTATAATTTGGAACATGAATATCATAATAACAAGTTGATCTGAGAGCTGTAGTACCAATTTAATTAGTTATAACATAAATGTTATTCATTGTTCTAAGTATTATTTATGAGAAATGACTTACTTTTGAGTTTCTTTCGGATTTCTTCTCAACGGCGGTCTCCTCTAGGGAAATGCCGGTAGATTCTTGGGTACTTACTGAATAAATACTTTCATTTCATTTCAGACCTTGTGCGATCATCTGTACAAATGGCTTCAATATGTCTTTTTTACGTTTTCAACCCACTTATTCCACTAATTTGAAAAAAAACGATAAACTAACTCGTGAAGAAATCCCATATTAATTTAATAAACCTGATCAAAAAAAATTACGGGCATCGTTAGAGAAATGCGACCTGTAGGCGAGAACAGCCGAAAATTCCAAACAACTGGACGTACGAAATAATTTTTGGCCAAGCTGAAACGGTGACGCTTCGCTCGCTCGGTCAACAAGTTTAATTAATCGGTGCCAGTTAAATAGCAAAATAACAATGTCCATAGTTGTAATAAAACTTTAGGTCAAATATGCTATCGGATTGCAGTCAAATTAATTACTACTGATTATGTTTTAGTATACTACAGATACTTAAATAGGTCAAGTTGTCGCATGAGTTTATGAAGAAATAACCGTAACAAGTTTAACCCTTGGGACCAGTGATAGTACACAATCAATCGTGCACAATCTTTACTAAGTACCTAACAAGACGTCAATAAACTAAATTATGAAGGTTGAAAAAAACTACGAAGCACTTCGAGAAATGGTAGTGCCCTTACGCTTCACTTGGCTCGCCTTGGCGGGGCACTTCCGTGCCCCCAGATAGGAAAGCATTGAATAACAAACACCAAACATAAGACAAATCTATGATATAAGTATTCATACAATGGTCAAAAAATCGTGGCTTCGATTTATCAGTACGGGTCGGTAATATGTCGACGAATGGAGAAGATGAGTTGGACTGAAGAGGTCAAACAAGGAGGTGATATGGTGAAGGAAGATAGGTGTTTTTTAAAACAATTTAAAACCGAAGAGGAAACATTATTGGACGCCTGTTGCAGCACGATGAATACAATAAGACTAGCTATAATAGAAGGAATGATAGGAGAAGAGAAAGAGGGGGACTAAGGAGGGCCTACAAAAAAAGGTGAACTTCGTGTCGTACCAGCTGTCAAGGAATAGGCTCAGGAATTAGTTACATGGAAATTACTCCACCGACAAGAGCTTATAGCTCTCAAGTTTATGATGATGTCGGTAAAGCTAATGAAATATAGTACCGAGCACAGCACCAACTTTTGGTCATTCAACTCAAACTGTACATAAAGATCTTACACTTTATTGAGACAAATAAGGTAATAAAGTTACGGAATAAGGTCTCTAAAGGGAATAAAATTTAGCGGTATGGGACTATACAGAATTTTAATCGTAATTCATTTAAGTTGCATCCGAGGCGGAGTTGTGTGATTTATAGCTTTTATAGGACTCTTATTAGATCTATTTAATATTTAGGAGCATTATAAATTGAACGATGTAGGTGGGCCAAGTTAATGATCAGAACACGATTTGGAGATCTGATACAAATATAAATAATTTTAAAGAATATTGTTACATTCCAACATAACCTATTATATTCCACAGGATTAATACCATGTCGAAGCTTAGAAATAAGGTACTCTGTTGTAAATATTTCTTTTTTTTTTCAGTAATATCCTCGAAGGATGGTTATGGGACTCTGAGACCCAGACCAACCGAAATATTCAACTTACAAAGGTTTAGCTTTAGGAAATGCAATCAAAAACACAAAGGTAAATAAAATTAAGAACGAAAAATTGAATGCGATCTACTACAATCTAAGCAGGATGATGCGGGATTTCTTAATTTACCTTTGTGCCATTATTTATAAAAATAATAAATGTGGTATATCCACATAAAAAAATAGAATCGATAAAAAGATTCTATAAAAATACTTTACAATAAATTCAGTGGACATAATATGCAACTTGTCTACTTGTAACAATTATTTTTGTTATTTTCGTGAGTTTTTAAGAACTCCTTTCATACAGGCTCGCAAATTTAAAATGAAAACGCGTTTGCAGATTTTCTGTTAGGCTCAAATTAACGACTGGGGTAATAAAACTTCAGGAAAACATCAGATGTTTATGGAACTGTAGGAATGGCAGTGTTTACTTGGTCCCCGGTTCCCGCTGAATTTAGCAGCGGACGCGATATGTTATGATTGCGCAAATGGTAGCCTTCGTAATGTTCCTACATTGATAACCAGTACATGGATTGTTAACCCTGGCCCTATTTGGTGAGGATGCGACTATAGTTTGTTGGAATTTTAGTGTTGCATTGGTTTTGCAAAGACAATACAATACAAAATGAATGCTTTATTGCACACCAAAAAAGTTACGTTTATAAGATCCAGACCACCTTTGGATAGTGGAGTAGATCAGTATAAACCACACAATAAGTGGGTAAAGATTTTAGGGTCTAGATTTTTGCACAGTTTGGTTGCAAACGGGAATGTCGTTTAAAGATTTGACTTAGGCTGACTTAAAAGAGTGTTTGACTGAGAGAAAAAAATACATAAAGCATAGATAAAAGTTTAGGAAAATTTTGAGTGAATAAAATATTCAAAAATTAGGCTGAGATAGAATGAGTAATTTTGAGGATTAACTTAAGTTGACTCTAAAGAGTCTTCGATTCAGAGAAGAATATATAGACAAAAGTCTAGTAAACTTGGAGTGAAAAAATATTTAAACTTATAAAATAAATTATACCAAAACCGGGACGTCAGGAGGTCGCTGCTAATGGTATCAGATTGCAGATGTCAGGTGTAACTTTTTTCCTCACACATTACGTAATACAATACCTATCACGAAAGACAACAGGCGGCAAAGCTTTTGTGAAAACAAAATCCTGAATCACAAATTACCATGCCACTGGATTCCTCTGTGAGCGCACCCAGAGCAGCGATCGAGTTAAAAAAGTTGAGAGCACTCCGGATACGGCACGATAAGTTGAAATCGCGGCGAGGGACGACGAGCACGCTCGATGGCTCTGTCCCGACTGACTGAAACCGCGAGCTTTATCAAGAACTGACAAACCAAACAGTGGAAGCGAGTTGGCCCTACCACTTAGATCACTCCTTCCGTTACATTAGTTGTTCTACGTTTGTTTATTAGTTTCGTGGTTTCGTTTAGCGCAATTTGTGCTAAGTTCCCATTTATGGCTATCTAATTTGGTGATTTTAACCGTAGGCGTTTGGTTTGTATTAACTGGTTGTCTAATCGTTTTTGACCGTTTATGATGAGCCGGGGGGCGGGAACATAAATTATTCTGTTTATTGAGACGTCGGGGTTTATCTGATTAGTTTTGAATAGATTGCTTACGCCTTTAAAATAATAATCAAATGGTGTATGTGGTCTCTAAAGCTTCTGGTTGATTAAGTTGTTGTTGTGACATTTTAATTGGAATAATCAAAGTACAAAACTAGACTTGCGCTAAATAGAAAGAAGTGCAAAGAATAATTTTAAAGTTAAGAAAGACCTACTGAATCTCAAAAAAGAAAAAATAACATTTTACTTGATTCAAATTGATAAATATGTTTGTATTTTTTTTTTGAAAATCCTTTGTCAGTTTATTATAAACTCATATACTTCCCTTAGAAGTTGAAAGGATTGGATTGGTTTTCGTGAAAGGTCGTTTTTATTTAATAAAACGTACGTATTTATATTAAGTATACCACCAAAAAACAATTCATGTAAAATTGTGAGCCAAGGCTCACAAACTCATAACGCTTTCGCTGTAGAAAAAATATCTTATCTCAAGAAAAGCCTCTTAATACAGATGTAAGAAACAGTCAAGCTATATATTTTTATGGAATCTTTTTATCGATTCTATTTTTTATGTGGAAATACCACATTTTTATTTTTATAAATAATGACACAAAGGTAAATTAAGAAAGAAAAATTGAATGCGATCAACTACAATCTAAGCAGGATTTGAACCTGCGACCTCTACGTTTCCGGCATATTGCTCCTCCAACTGAGCTATTAGATCGCTACGTCAATAACACCAAATCTTTCACTCCATAATTCATACGCTACTGGAGCGCCCTCTGCGTCATATGTGTTAGAAATTCTTATGCGCATTAGCCATACCCTAGGATGTACGCTTTGTAGAGATCGCAGGTTCAAATCCAGCCAAGCTATATTTTTAATCGGTTCGAGAAAAGGTAAGGTAGTGTCCCGATTAATATTTTGTCCGTCTTCGCCCCGCACTACCGTGCCCCCAGATTTCAAAGATATGCAAACTTATAGAAAAATGCTTTTGGTGTGTACATTCTTACTTCACCTTGGAAAATTTTCAAAATGGCGGATATATACCTATGGGAGTTCGAAACGTAAAAAATGGTAAACTTCGGCAATTTCAAAATAAACTCGCGAGTTCTAGTGTTAAGGACGCTAGACGACGATATACAAACTTATATAGATAAATATAAAAGTAGGTACTTAAACACATAGAAAACAATCATGAATGAATGAATGAATGATAATTATTAACCAGAATATACGGTACATATAAGGTCTTACAGTAGTAACTTGGTTCCATAATATATTCTACCGTTAGGCATGTGAAACTTGATTACTTAGGTAACTAAAAATAGAGAATTATTGCATGCTATACCTTACAATTAGTTTTATATTTACTACAATATTTATACATTATCATTACTACGATTTAAATTACGCTAATAAATAAACTATATTATTAACTAGCGGCCCGCCCCGGCTTCGCACGGGTGCAATGCTGATAAATTATGCATGTATACCTATACCTATAAACCTTCCTCTTGAATCACTCTATCTATTTAAAAAACCACATCAAAATCCGTTGCGTAGTTTTAAAGATCTAAGCATTACATATGGTCAGACAGACAAATAGACAGCAGCAAGCGACTTTGTTTTTATACTATGTAGTGATAAGCGTATCGAGCACACAATGATATCCCCAAAGATATAATTATAAAAACGGTTTAATTTCACGTAAAAATTGTCAGGAACGGCCCGACATGTTTCGAACTCATATGGAGCTCTTCATCAGGGACTGCTATCCGTGCTGACTACGCGACTCACGACCCACTTAAAAACTTTTTCATCACACTTGGTCGTAAATAAGGGTTTACATGCTAGAAAACCGGGCGGTAACTCGTATATTACGCCCTAGGGCGGTAAGTAATTTTTCATCACACTTGCTCGTAAATATAGAGTTTATATGCTAGAAAACCGGGCGGTAAGTCGTATATTATTTCCTACAAAGTGTGATGAAAAACGTCGTACGTGACTCTGGTGGTAAAGGAATTCCAAACTCGTGTCATTAAAGCCCTCGCCTTTTCGCCGGCTTCGGACTTCTAATAGGCACTCGTTTGTAATTCCTCGTTTACCACCCTTGTCTTGTTACGTAATATACTATTACGGCCAGTTTAAACAGTTTTTATAATAATTATTAAAGAGTAGAGTGTAGTAGAGTAGTTTTAGTAATATTATAAATAGCACTGTAATCAATATCATACGAAGCTATTAAACGAGCATCGCTCTATTAATACTTATTTTAAATAATCACCTATCTCCACTCCACGCGTCGGCTACCGTTGATGAATGCTCACGGAAAGCGGCTCTACGGGACGAGTGGTGACGTTTCGTCAAACGGGCCACTCAGAACTCCACAAATGCATAATGCTGGCCATGACCACTCTGTAAAGAGTATATTGAAGAAGAAGAGAATAGCATACATCATAAGGATAGTCAACTTTATAGAAAACATGCAATGGGTACACATGTGTAGAATTCTGACTGATCACTGCAAAGTAAACAAACACCTATTCAGACGACGCGGTTGGCGCAGTAGTTAAGCAACTGCCTACTGAGCCGACGGTCCTGGGTTCGAATCTCGGCAAGGGCAAATATTTGTGTGATGAACTCGAATATTTGTGCCTGGATCATGGATGTTATTTGTATTTAAGTATGTATTTATATATATAAGTATGTTTATCGTCGTCTAGTGTCCATAACACAAGCCTACTAACTAGAGCTTACTGTGGGATATTTATATGTATAAAATAAGTTTCTGTCAAAAATGACATTTTAGTGGCAAGCTTTTATAGCCGACTGTACTTTTTTTTGGATATCCATCAAATGCTCACTGAGACGATTCTAAAGAGCCCAAGCTCGGTACGATTGCTTTTTCTATTATAGAGTTCCTATGGCCACCTTCCGGCTCCATCATCAGATCAGCCCCATGGTACCATATTATTGTATTGTCATCAAAGTTAAGTAAGTATGCAAAATTTCAGCTCAATCGGTTGACGATATCTGCTTTAAAATTGAGTTGAAAGATTTCACCCGAACAAACATACTTTAAACATACAATGCAAGTTAAATAAAAGCTTGTAAAAAGCAAAAACCTGTGCGTACTAGGAATGGAACAGGACACAACAGGCAGCTTCTGCCACGAGTCAGAAGAGACTGCTATGCATATCCTTTGCTCCTGTGAACCACTTATGCACAAAAAAGTATCCACATTTTGTGCCCCCAGAAGAGATACAACAGCTCACTGGCCAAAGAATCTGGGAATGCCTGGACTCAACGGGTCAGCTCAATACTAAAAGGCCCAAAGCAAATATAATAATAATAAATACACATGTAATTACTTTGCCTCCACTGACAACCAAAATATACACAAGTGTCCAGCTATCCACACTCCCCTTGCACCCAGCAGCCATGGAGCGACCTCCAGCGCATTCTTAAGCGATTTGTAACTCACACATGCGTCAGAGATGATCATTGTTTCTTCAAAAATGTGTTTTCAGCACTTTATGGCCAAAGATTAGCAAGGTATGCAGCGCAAGCTCGGAATATATGGCAGGATTAACCTTTATTGCCTACAAGTATTCGCGGATTACGTAGGCTAAATGTGGCATGTTTTTCGCGAATATGATTTACATGGATGCTTGATTCTCCGGGTTTATGTTACAGTAGAAGAGACAGTTAACTATTATACCTGAATTTAGTGAGTAAAACTTAAACAGAAGTTGATTTCTAAGTTTTTTAGACTTGTCAAAGTTCTAACTTAGGTAGATTTTTTATTTATTTATTTAACTCGTAGCAAGAAAATTACAAAAACTTATAAAACCTGTAGCGTACATTTGAAACGGTCGGTCGCTTCTACGCAAACTACTCTATAGAGAAGTGTGCACCCATTGGCCCATATTCGGTGTTGATCGTGTGTCTCACGGACGCACCTGCGCATTGTCTGCGGCCTCTGCGCACGCGCAAGCGTTCACCTTTCAGCTAATTACTTCCTATTTTCACTATTTCCGTATAACTCCTGTGGCGTGGAGACATTCCCGTAAGATGCTGATGATGCTGTGTCGCAGGACAAGCAAAGTGTCGAACAATGTCTAATCCAGATGAGTAGTTTCTCGAAATTAACATCACTATTTCGATATTCCCCTACCTGTACAACTCGCAAATTTGACCGAATTACCCAAACTATGAAATTGCGAAGCAAAGAGCCCCTCCACAGTAGCATACCTATTCGCCCAACCTCGGCCAAACTCGCGAGTGTGGAGTCCCGGTTCCGTTTTGCTAAGAACCAGAACCAGAAATTAATGCTGAATACAACCTACACATTTGTATCGTAGATAGCTATAATTTGTTCACTATATTTATAAAATGAATTAATATTAATTGAGACGTAATACAATATGTTTGTGTAACGCTAATCGAGCTTGAAGTTTGTTCAGCGTTTAATTGTCCAAGAAACCGTCCGAGGCAGTAGCTTTGTAACGCATCATACAACCTTAATAAAATGTCTGTGCCATGAACATTTTAGTTGACTTTAGGGAAGCGGAATACAAGCTAGATTCCCTTCTTTGTATTTTTGTTTTCTTTGAGGATTATTTCGTTGTTGTTGTTTGTTATAGAGACCCCTTCTCGTACACTCATCGTCTCATCAACTTCTAGGTCATATAGTTTCTGTTTATCAATTACAATTTGCAATTCTCAATGCTTATCGCATTCTGAATTTCTGTTTCACTCTCGTGTTGGCTGAGGCTTACCTGGTTATTTACCCACAAATGTGTTAGGTAACGTAGTAAGCATATGTAAAATAAGTTTGTTACAGAAATACTTTACGTATTGCTTTGCCAAGCGATTGCACTAGAGATGTATTCACTATTCAGGAGTACCTGATTACTAACCTTGGCTATTAAGGTATGACTACACGGTATCCCGTGTTCTATAATTGAGAGGAGTGGGAGTAACAAGTCCAGGGAGGATGGACGACAAGGAGTTGTCCCAGGATGAGAAGCATTGTAGTCCCAATTGTAGGCGAGAACAACCGGACATCTGAACATCGCGGATTCAGACATATGAGATAATATTTGATCAAACTGAAACAAAAGCTTTCGCTCGCACGGTCAAAAGGCCTTTCACTCCCAAGTTTGCCAACGTTAAGGACAAGCCGGTGGGAGCAAATCCTAGACATATCTCTACTACATTTTTTTTTATGTCACAGGGAGCAAACGATCAAACGGAGCGGAGCGCCTGTATTACCGTCGCCCGTAGACCTGCAATACCAGGGCTTCACAAGTGCGTTGCCGGTCTAAACACGTTACTTGCACGAGTACTTATTTCATTTATCAATCAACATCAACCCGACTCCTCCCAAATATAGAAACACGTGGCAACCAAAGCTATGCCTTCTTACATTACCTACTTCAAATACACAAACTAAGCTGTAACTCCACCGGAGTATCACACATGAAAACCGACTCTCTTGATTTTAGAACTGGACTTCATATTTAATGGGTCAGCACATTAACTTATGAGGACATTAACTTGCGCGATCTCTACACATTCTTGCTGAAATTGTCGTCATCAGAGATTAGGCGGAAAATGTGAGATAAGATTCGGAAATTTGTTACCATGCCGTGTTTTTAAGATTTTAATGAGCGAAAACCTTTATAATGTTTGTCCAGCTAATATCATAAACATATATACTACATCTGATACACTTTTTCACACATTTTAAGCTCACGAGTAGGTACGCCGGGAAATGTTAAGAGAATATATCACTGCTCCTTTTCAAAAATGAAAGAAACATTATTTATCGGAACGTTTTGATTTTTGCGTAAATTAATACAGAATTTGTGTACTAAGCATACGTTTGCAATGGAAATTTGGTAAAAAACTGACGCCAACTACACACATTGAATAATAATTTCCATTCAGGTCCTAAAATTCCCTTCCCTACCGGTTCTCGTAAAAATTTTGCTAGTAGGTTCGATAATTAGGTACTTATACGAATTTGTGTTTGTCGAGTCAGTTTTCCGAAAAAAAAAAAAATTGGTGGAGGTGTGGGATTGAAAAAAGTAAATAATATTACATTTACTCCAATTAGAAACAGACTCCCCAGGCTTACAGCTCATAGAACCACTAATCGTAATTATACGAATGCAAATTAAAAATGAAATATCTGTATATGGAAGATAGCAATTTTTCAGTGTCTTTGCAGTTGTTCCAAGTAGCAAACAAGCTGCAGAAGCGCTTATACAGCCTTTGTTCAACTTAAATTGGACGTATTTATGCAAAAGGGAACCAACCCACATTAAACGTCTGTACTCTATGCTATAGTTACAGGGTTCGATGTAAACGGTTTTGATATGTGGACTGGTTCCATTTTGCATAAATACGTCCCATTAGTATAAGCGCTTCTGCTGCTTGTTTTGCTGCTTGGGGTATGACGCCAAGACGACTAAATGGATTTCAACTATTTATGGTTCAGTGGCAGTGACTTCCAAGGATGATGGCTTACGTTGAATAAAGTGATTTATGACTTTTTCTTTCGCATGGACTAGTCGCGTTTACCATATAGTTTGCCATAGAAGACAATTTTGTTCACCTGCCCGATTTAATTAATATAACAATATGCATGCCGGCGGCTGTTTGAGCACCGTATCTAATCAGTGTTTGCCGAAGCCTCCGCGCGTGACCTAATTTATACTGCACATACTTTTACGGAATGTAAATAGATGCAAAGGCTCGATTCATTATAATTAGTATGGAGATAAACTAATTTAAATTACAGTGGCCTGGTTGAACCTTCTGCACCCGAAGATTTTTTTTAGGAAAAAGAATTGTATAGGGTACAATTATAGGAAGACCATTCATTTTTTTAATTTTTCGGTAGTCCTTGCTGCAAGGATCTATGTACAAACTGCAGCTCTGTAATTTGTCTTTAAAATATTTTATTAATTCAACAATTTGACAGTTCGCGATATTCTTGGCTGACAGGCTGAAAGGATGTTTGCCTTCGGCGCTTGTCAATGTCAAACCGTTGAAAATTTGACCCATGTCTGTGTCAAACAGTTGAAACACACGCCTCTCTCAGTCTCACGTCAGGCAAGTCTATCAGTCTCTCCTTCTTGGCATAGCTACTTAAAGCCTGACTGATTTAAACTTGATGGGGAGTCCTTTTCTACACAGGTAGTCGAACAGGGTAGAACTACGCTAAATCTATCTGCTAAGGGACGGATTGACGGGAAGAGACCTTATTGGAAGAGGGTCGTTAGAGACCCAGTGACTTCGCCTATTTTTAAGATTTGAATGAAGTAAGTCCTTAAAAATATTCCATTGCATCACTTGATTTCTCCCTATCTATCCTTGGATCGCCGTTCTGTTTCAATTGAAACGGACATCCATCGAATTAGCTTTATCTTTTAACAGTCCATTAGAATTATTGGTTTATCTTAGTTTAGTAATTAATTCAGTTAGTGAAGTATGAATGCGTGGCTGATAGTTGCTAGGGAATGTTTTATGATAGCTTGAATATATATCTAAGGTAAGGGGGGTAATACTATTTATCACCGGGAGATGACTGCCACAGTCAAATAACTAACTAACTGTTAGTCTTACCGGGGTCTTACCCCATTAGACAATAAACTCTTTTACCCCACTTTACCTTATAGTAGTGGGAGTAATATTATGAAAACAATCGTGTGCCAATTTTTACGTAAAAAGTTTAAACAATTTTTATAATTATTAAAGTATTGGGAGCTTGCATATTCTGATTGACACAGGATTGATTTCTTTATTAAATTGGGTCCCCGTACAAAAAACGTGTTGGGTCCGACTCGCACTTGACCAGCTTTTTGTGATCAAAAGTTTCAATTCAGACTGTTTAATTTAACCCTTCGTCTGTGTTGGTATAGGATCCTGACCACATATTAAGGCCGTCTTTTTGCATTTTTTTACGGACATATTTTTTTACTCATTGCAGCACAAATGAGGTTTGAACGCAAGATTTTTTTTAATCTCACAGACGAAGGGTTAAGGCTCCGTATCCGTTCAATAAGGGTTCCTAGTTGACTACGGAACTCTAAAAATGCTGATTGTTTTCGACATTCGTCTCTATGATCAAACATGTTTCTGAACATATTATGAATGTTACTGCCTAGAACAGGGCTATTGCGATTTATTGGTATATATTTGAAACCTACAGTTTGAATTTTTCGTTGATAACTTCTATTTCAAAAACGACTCGAAATTGCCTAAATTCACGCAGAAAACTGTTTTTTTTTTCAACTTATTTTCGACTGCACGCAATGAAAGCATGAAATAGTTATGTTATTCGTACTATCTAGAACTTAGGAAAAAGTAAAAAGTTGGTTGAATTTATCAACATATTTTTCATAATATGAAAAAAAAAATGTATAAGGCCATAAACGTAACACAGTAATGAGTTACGTTACAACTATGTATAAAAGGGAGCGATTATGTAATTTTAATTAAATAAAGCAAACCAAACAATGATATAACCGAGCACACACAGTCCGCGCGGTGACATCATCTTCGTGTTGCCGAGAAAAATGGAGTTGAAACGTACAATAAGTAAGTAAATAAAAGGTTAACTGAAAGAAATCCGTAAGGGGGCTATATCAAAACAATTGACAACATTTAAAATTTTCAAATTGTGTTAAGTTTAAACTAATTTCATTGCTTTATTATCATATCAGAGAACCCGAAATACTATTTGAGTCATTTTCAAAATAAATGTAGGTACATAGTTAATAAAAACAAAATTAGATCGCTTCTTCTATGTTACGAAAGTTACTCATACAAAAGATATGGGTAACTGTGTAACGAAAGTTACTCATACAAAAGATATGGCATACACAAAGGAATCAATTAAGTTTGTTTTAATTAAAGCCCTTAACTATGTACATGTATTTTGAAAATGACTCATTTGTATTTGGTTATACTGACTAGCTTTGATAATATAAAAAAAAAGCGAAAGCAGCGTCGTCTAAGAATCAGCACTGAAATCAACTTGAGGAAAAATTGATAGCCGCAACCTAAAAAATAACAGTGGTACAATTTCCATGCTAAGTCCGTTTTAGTAATAGTCCAACTATATGATTTACTGCGCTGTAAGTGCTGTGACCAATAACTTTTCTAATGGATTTTTAATCACAAAGGATATTTTCGAAAATGTATAAATGTGGTAATATTAAATTGTTCATCCTTTATTGGATTATATCGGAATAAAGTCCTTTTTTATACAAGCGCAGTAGGAAAAGTACAGTGTGTTTTTCGTAATTTAAAAGTGCAATAGAGAGCGCCTTTGACAGGAGAATCCTACTGAATCCCAAGTAAATTTTAAGAAGGGAGGCCATCTTAATTTTGCGTGTACGAGAGGGTTATGATTTTAAAATATATTTTTTGTAACGGATTTAGTTCTTTTTTTTCTGAAATGATATAACAAAAACAAATAAAAGGACTTCGTGAGCTAAGTCCAAATATTGCCTTTGCCTACCTAGTTTATTATGAAGATATACAGAACATTGTCAAATTTTTTAGGGCGAAAAAGCAAAGGCGTTTTTAATACGTATTCAATTCAAAAAAAATTGAATACGCATTCAAAAGGATTTGCACAATACAAAATAGTACTAATGGCGGATTCAATGCCACAAGGCATTCTCGACCAGTCAACCATAGGGCCAAACAGAAACTAGCAGTGGTGCAGGATCATTAAAAGCAGTGAGAAAATAGTACATACCTAGGCGGTGAATTCGTAAATGTCTCACCTGCTGTTCGGGCCACAGATGCGATATGGGGCTTTACGAATTACCGTCTGTGGTTTGTCTAATGTTTTACGTCTTGCCTTGGACAAGAAGTGAGATTTTCTCCCCACGGGCAGAAAATCCCATCTACAGCCAATGGTGACGTAAAATAAATTAAACCAGACAAAAATCAATGCCTCTTTTACATCTTTATGAGTATAATAGTTAAATCCTAGATATATAGACGTATTCATGACAGGATGTCGACATCCTGAAATGGATTGCTCATTTATTCATCCTACAATATAGCTTGGTCTAGACACGTGCTATGCACTATGACCTATTGCTTGTTATCCAGCTTATCCTATTACACATTTAACGTACCTATGCAAAGTATATACCATTTGTCACGACCTATGTAGGTACCTATAGTTAGAAATCATTTCGGATTTTGAACAATTCGACTGTGTCAATAATTTTAAATCGGCCCTTTATAATTTTTAACCTCAATTCTTTTTCTCAATTCGGTTGTATTTTTTTTTATGTTTGTTACCCCAGTACTCCGTGATTTATGAGTCGATCTGGAAAATTCTTTTTAGGTTCATGAAAAGACATCTCAAGGTTGGTCCCATAAAATTTTGGTGAAGATCTGATAACGATATCCATGAGGAATCGAAGGAATTCCTGAAATTTTATAGACACTCATAATATCTTTCATATATTTTCTAAAACTATTTAAGTATTTGCATATGGTAGTCATCATCTTCCAATGCTGACCTGATGATGGAAGGTACAACTCCTTAACGGTTAGGAGTTAGGAGATAATTCAAACGAGATGCATGCCTTCAAGACCTCCCCGATCACCCCGCCACAAGTGTTTTATATAAATCACTAAAAAGCAAAAAAAAAAAAATTTACAAAAAAGAACCGACTTCAATTAAAGTAAAAAGCCAAAAATAACCCGTTCAAGTACAGATTACATTTGACTCACCCTTTGAAGTCGGTGCCAAACCTCTCGTAAACTATAATATATAAAAATAATAATTGAGTGGTTTGGGACCGACTTCGAAGCGTGAGTCAAATGTAATCTGTACTTGAACGGGTTATTTTTGGCTTTTTAGTTTTATTGTATAACATGTTTTAAAAAAGAAAAAAATAATGAATATTAACGTATTCACATAGAGATCGCTAAGGTGTAAAGCCTTTCAAATTAACAATGCAATGATCGACACACAAAGCCTAAGGAAAAATTCGAAAGGTTGCTTGGGAGTTAGGGTGGCGGAAAGGTTAACGCGCTGGACCTGCAATCCAGTGGTACCGGGTTCGATTCCCGGACTTTTCCACCAGGTAACTCATTTCAATTTTTCTTTGAGCTTTGATCTATGTATCGGTTTAAGAAAAAAATGGGCAAGTGCGAGCCCGACTCGCGCATGAAGGGTTCCGTACCTATACATATGTATAATCTATAACAAGTTTGTTGTATGGGAGCCCCCCTTAAATATTTATTTTATTTTATTTTTAGTATTTGTTGTTATAGCGGCAATAGAAATACATCATCTGCGAAAATTTCAACTGTCTAGCTATCACCGTTGTTGAGATACAGCCTGGTGACAGACGGACGGACGGACGGACGGACGGACAGCGAAGTCTCAGTAATAGGGTCCCGTTTTTACCCTTTGGGTACGGAACCCTAAAAAAGAAGTTACACAAATATTTTTATCTGTAACTTAAATGTTAAGTTATAGTCTATTAAATGCAAAATCTGAAAAAATCTGAAAAAACTGACGAAAGACGTGATCTTTCAGTGAACCTTTCCAGAATATTTACATTTTATTTTATTTCGCTACCCAGGGTTGTCAGGAAGAGATCGCTCGAAGGTTACATGTATTTGTTTGTATTTATTTCCCGTTGAGGGGTGCAATAAAGAATATTCTATGCTATTCTATGTTTCTAGAGGAAGCCCAGGATATCAATACGTTGGAAAAACCCTATCCATGGTGTTTGCTCTTAACCTGGTCACGTCTGTCGCTTTCGTAACGGAGGCATCTCTTATCAAAATTGTAAAACTGGGGCAAAACCTGGTACAAGTTAATTAAGGTCAGTCACTATGCACAATCATGGTGTATTGAAATTGTGAATTGTTCTTTACGTGTATTGTGTATTCAGACAATTTTTATATAACTATAAAGTACATTATTATAAGATTCTAGGTTTGTACTGAAAATCAGTGTCCTATGGAGAGGGGTCATGATTTCAGAAAGAATTTGACGGGACGGGCGGGCGTTGACCATCAGGTGACAGGTCGTTTTCCATTATCAGAGTCCAAAATAATAGTCAAGCTTCTGATTTAAACTCGTATAATCAACGTAAGGTAATATTATAATAATGCACTATAATTAACCAAAGTTTACTTAGTATAATAGTGGTCGTTATTGACATTTCATAAAGAGAGTTGGTTTGAGCTGTCTTCAAATACCATATTATTTTTCAAAATTCTGACGATTCCGGCCATTGAGCATTAAACCACTGGATTAATACTCAATGATTCCGGCACATTTTGATTTGATTTATTTATTTCTTTTGTTTATTGGAGAAATGCATGCGGAACGATGGACAAGGATAACCACCGAATGGATACCGCAAAGCTACCGCAGCAGAGGCAGATCGAAAAGATGGTGGCGGGGTGACTTCGATGCATTCAGTAGTGGAGGGAGCATGCAGCCGATAGAGACCTTTGCCCAGCAGTGGGACAAACTCGCGCATGAAGGGTTCCGTACCATAATCTATAAGAAGCTTGTTGTTCCCTTAAATATTTATTTTATTTCATTTTTAGTATTTGTAGCGGCAATATAAATACATCATCTGTGAAAATTTCAACTGTCAACTAATATGTGTAACGTTCGAAGTATAAGAACACCGCGCGGCACTTACGTCATTTTAAAGAAAATTATGAAATTTTGCGATCTCAAAAACGGCTCGACCGATTTTATTCAATATAGTTTTCATTGAAAGTACTAATGAGGCCTTATTTTCATGAATTTTTCCATAATTTTTTGACCCGTGGTTGAGAAGTTAGAGGGGGGGACACTATTTTTTTGATTTCCCGAGCGAATATTTACAAAACTGCTGACTTTATCAAAAAATGATGTTTGAAGACCCCTATTGTTTTTAAAAGACCTATTCAACGACACCCCACACGCTAGTGTTGGAACGAAAAAAAAAAACACCCCCATTTTAGGTGTACCCGAAAAAAAGTTTTTTTTTTGTTTTTATTTTACCGTTTTGTCGGCGTGATACATACACATATTCATACCAAATTTCAGCTTTCTAGCACTTATGATCACGGAGCTAAGCCGCGGACGGACGACGGACAGACGGACATGGCGAAACTATAAGGGTTCGTAGTTGACTACGGAAACCTAAAAATGAGCATGAGATCATATCGGGATTCTAATTCTATTCTAAGTAAACCTGTAGATTGTCTGCTTCCGCAGATGGACCCGGTAACGATCAATCAAATACCGCTAACAATAAAATCCTTTAAGAAAACCATTGGAGAGCAATTGCCATTAGCATACAAAGTAGACTTTATAGGTGGGATGCTAAACTTAGTGCAAGATCTGATGACAGCCTGTTGTAGCGTCACCTGCCATTTTTAAACCTTACAATATTGTTGATAACCAAAACGCACTTCAGTATCACTCTACAAACTAGATACGAGGTACTGAAGAGTAGTGACAGAAATTTTAGTGAGAGTTTCACCAGACGATACACGTGAATACTTTGTAGTTTGTAGTGAGAGAAGTACAATAGGCTTGAGGACAATAATTGTTTTTGTTAGGGTTCCGTACCCAAAGGGTAATAATTTTCTGTCAAAAATGACATTTTAGTGGTAAGCTTTTATAGCCGACTGTACTTTTCGTTAGATATCCATCAAATGCTCACTGAGACAATTCTAAAGAGCCCAAGCTCGGTAGGATTGCTTTTTCTATTATAGAGTTCCTATGGCCACCTTCCGGCTCCATCATCAGATCAGCCCCATGGTACCATATTATTGTATTGTCATCAAAGTTAAGTAAGTATGCAAAATTTTAGCTCAATCGGGTGACGATATCTGCTTCAAAATTGAGTTGCAAGATTTCACCCGAACATACATACTTTAAAGATAAGATAAGATATCATTTATTTGCATACAAACCATACCATGCAAGCTAAATAAAAGCTTGTAAAAACGGGACCCTATTACTCAATATCTCACCGTTCGTGATAGCTCACCGTTCTTGAGATACAACCTGGTGACAGACGGGCGGACGGACGGACAGCGAAGTCTCAGTAATAGGGTCCCGTTTTTACCCTTTGGGTACGGAACCCTAAAAACTACACGTCAGCCAACCTATACACTATAATTATGTGCATAATTTGACCGTAGACTTGACTCGTCTGACTATAGAATCTAGATTATCACCTCGTCTACTCACTCTTTATGGGACGTGCCGGAAAACCTGGGTGTCTTGTTTCGTGGTGGCCATGAATAGCTAATCCCTAGGGGGATCCCGACGCACAGTTTGAGAACTCCTTGCATAGACCGACAAATTTTCGTAATCGTAATTTTAAAGTATTAAATATCACGATTAATTCTCAATAAAAAGCTGGAACACTTGAAAAATCATTCTAGCGTACTGTGTGAAATAAGTTTTGGTTTTTATGGTGCAGTACTCTAGGGTCTCTTAGGTTATCTACAATTAATTTAATCGGAACTCGTATGCTTCAAATTAATTAATCGTCATTCTTAATCGCGATTAAGTAGGTTAATCTTAATCGATTACTTTTTGCTCATCGCTCCATCGGCATGTTCATTTTGGCTTTAAAATAGCGAATCTGGCTTAAAGATATGACGAATATGATTGACTGAAGCACAGAAGAAATATGGTTTAAAAAAGTGGCATTGAAGCGCCCCCGCGGAAGCTCCGTGCATCAGTTATCTTAATTTCTCAATTGACTACGTTGATTACCCTGCTTGTTCAATCTGGGGAATGATAATGGTCTAGCAACTAGTTACCTTTGTTTATTTCCATCGCAACTAGGCGTTAATCTGTACCTGTGCTGTGTGTGTGTGTGTGTGTGTGTGTGTGTGTGTGTGTGTGTGTGTGTGTGTGTGTGTGTGTGTGTGTGTGTGTGTGTGTGTGTGTGTGTGTGTGTGTGTGTGTGTGCGTGACGAAAAAGCACATAATCTATATAGTTATATATAGTTTTCCCTGAGTTCTATATAGTAACATAGCTATTTCATGTATAATACATGCATAATATAGTATAGTAGAGTTAGTATCATTGCACCCGTGAGAAGCCGGGGCGGGTCGCTAGTAACATGATAAAAACATTGAAAAAGTTTGCAGCTATCGTTATTAGCTACTCATATCTTAGAGGATAAGAATGCTAGTTATGTTTGAAATCCTAATTTAACAGATCGGCGGTGATATATCAATAGCTAATGAATGACATTGTTAAAATGCAGATAGCGTAGACAGCACACCTCTTCTTCTCTTTTGTATTTTAGTTAAAAACGGGCATGTCTTCCAAGAACTTAAGGAAATAGCTAATCTGTCAATATGTGGATTATTCGAGTGTTGTGCTGTAGAACTAGTTAAACATAAGCTAATAGTTGTATGTGTGTATAGAGTGCCAAAAGCGAAACAAATGTACCTGAGTGTCTTTTTCGAGAGACTAGAAACAATGTTGCATGTTATAGGTAAAAAAAGTAGACATAATGTTGTTCTTTGTGGAGATTTTAATATCAATACTTTAAAGACAAATAATATCACAAGGGAATTAGTAAATAGTTTGAATGGTTATAATCTCAAATTGCAAGTTAAGCAGGTTACAAGAAACATTAGTGGTACTTGCATTGATAATATAGCGCATAACATACCAACTACATGTGAAACAGATGTAATCGAACTAAGTCTATCTGATCACACAGCACAATTGCTAAAAATTCCCTTAAAAACCAAGTCTAATATTGACTTCTGGCGAGTAGAAAAACGAGATTACTGTGTGAACAATCTTAAAAGATTCAAATATTGCATGGAAAAAGTAACATTTAATGATATGCTATCTACGAATGATCCAAACGAAGCTTTTAACATCTTCCATGCAACATTTAAACTGTTTTATGACCTCTGCTTTCCCATGTGTTAACAATAAGAACTAATAAGCGGCCCTCTTGGGTCACTAGTGGCATAAAGAAATGTAGTAAAGTTAAAAGGAAGCTTTTGTGGGAGTATAGATCTAATCCAACACTAGCCAACAAATTGAAATTTAAAAACTATTCAATGAAGATGAAGGCAGTTACTAAAACATCGCAACGTCTACAAAATAATAATGCGATTAAAACTGCGGATAATAAAACTAAAATGGCTTGGAAAGTAATAAATAAGACAAGGCTAAACCGTCCCAAGGATCATATACAAAAAATTCAATCGAAAGATGGAGTTATCATTGATTCACGGGACATAGCAAATGCATTCAATGATTATTATGTTGATAGGGCATCGCAGTCAGACAGTAATACTGAAAAGCGTAATAATCTCAATGTCAATGATAATATTGTAACGACATTGACGTCCATGTTCATGTCACCGAGTACTCCCATCGCCATTTACAAAATTATAAAAAAAAAAATAACAAAGTAAGTGTGGGACATGACGGAGTGGCAACAAAAGTCGTTAAATATGTAGCAGAATGTATATCCCTACACCTAAGCTATCTTCTTAATTTTAGCATAAGTGAAGGTATTTTTCCTGATATATTAAAGATCGCTGTCATTAAACCACTCTTTAAGAAAGGCGACAAGCAAGACATTAAATCATATAGACCTATTGCTCTGTTATCAATATTTGCAAAAGTGTTTGAGAAATTTATTCATGGTGAAGTGTATATGTATCTCGAAAAAAAATGTATATTAACGAAGGAACAACAAGGTTTTCGTAAAAATAGGTCAACAACTATGGCAATCTTAGATCTGCTTGGTATTGTCACAAAAAATATGGATAACAGAAAGCCAACTTGTTCTATTTTTATGGATATGACTCAAGCTTTTGATTGTGTAGACCACGAAATTCTATTAAAAAAACTTAGAGCTATAGGTATAAGGGGAAATATACTTCAGTTAATGAAATCTTACCTAAGTCAAAGGCAACAGTATGTAGAAACAACTAGATTTGACCATAAGACCAAAAAAGAAGTTGCATATTTGTCTGGAAGTCGCATTGCAGAGTATGGTGTTCCACAAGGTTCGGTACTGGGGCCGTTACTTTTTATTATATATATCAATGACTTACCAAGAGCAGTGGATAGCCCGATGACTTTGTTTGCGGATGACAGTACAGTAACAATAGAATGTAAAGATATAGCGAGTTACGAAAGTGACATAAACTCTGCGCTAGGTAAGTAATATTATTGCTTGGCTTAATAATAATAACCTTAAGGCCAACCTGACCAAAACTAAGGTAATGCACTTTACTCAAAGGAAGTCTACCTTACACATAAGCACATCTTATCAAGCATGCACGATAGATGAGGTCGATTCTATAAATTTCTTAGGTATAGCTATTGATCAATCCTTAACGTGGAAGAAGCATGTAGATTTAGTATGTCTAAAACTGTCAAGGTCATCTTACGCATTACATAGGCTGAGTCGGATAGTTAATGTGGAAACTTTATTAACTGCATATCACGCCTTAGTCGCATCTGTTTTGAGATATGGTGTAATTTGTTGGGGGAATTGCACAGATAGGGAGCAGGTTTTTAAAAGTCAAAAGAGATGCATTCGGGCGATGTTTGGTCTAAAACCATTAGATAGCTGCAAACCGTATTTCGAAAAATATAAAATACTAACATTTCCATCCATCTACATATATGAAATAGCCATTCTTGTCAAGGGTAACCCTGATGTGTTTGAACGCAATAAAACTACCAATATAGGATTAAGACCACGTGATAACAGTAGGATTATGAGTAATTTCACGAACACTGCACTCTTAAGGAAAAGCGTATTTGGTATGGCACCCAAAATTTATAATAAGATACCAAAGGCAATCAGGGATGCTAGTATGAATAGATTTAAGCGAGAATTAATGACATTATTGAAGGAAAAATGCTATTATAATATAAATGAATTTTTAAATGACATGGCTATTTAAATTTAAATTTGATATTATTACTTAGAATATGTACTTATTAAATTATAATAATGTAAATAAAAATTTGTAAACCGAAAGGTAAAACATGACGAACATTATTTATTTACTATAACATCCTTGTAATATTATTTATACTCATGTTTATGCAAATAAATGATCTCTTATCTCTTTTTATTCTGATAGCGCTTTTGTTAATGTGCGGCAGTTTATTGCCTGTCGTTTTTGAACAGGCGCTACCTACGCGTATATTTTAGGAAAACTAGACAACATTCCAGCCAATATTATAAGTCTTGTGTGGTTATGTTCAGTTTTAGTAGCATGCTTTATACTAATCTTTTTTTTTTCATTATACGCTTTACGCTAGCAGTTGTTGCTGCGCAATTTCCTTTGTCCTCTCATCACGCCGAAACGGCGGGACGGATTTTAGCCAATTTTGGTACAGGGATAGTCCAGCTATCCAGGGATGGTTATAGGATACTTTAAAAAAATTACCTTCTAGTATATACTGTTATATGCTTCGTCTTTGGCATAAGTCGCACAGTATGCTATCGAGCGAAACCGTCCCTCTGGCTGAGAAAACCTGCGCCGTGGGCATTGCTAATACCTAGCGAAGCCAACAGTACCTATTGCTGACTGGCGACCATTTCGGATGCACATCTCTTATACACTGTACTGTCTTTAATACTTACCTAATATTGATAATAGTAATGATGTGTTTATCTTGAATAAAGTTTTTGTATTATATTAGATTCATATTGTCTTACTTCAGATCCCAATTCACTCAGTATACTTATAAGTGCATCATCGCAAGGCCGATGCGTTGATACGCGTCAACGCAGTAATGAAGATGGAACGATGCTATAAATAGGTAACTGGTCCGTAATCAGGACCACTGAGACCCATACTTAGGTATACGATATAGGTATAGTTATGTACAATCTCTACGTTTTATATGAACAGAAACCAACGGAAATGTGATGGCTAGTTTTGTCACGCGATAAATAAATGATAACGCATCTGTCAAGACTGAGTGGCACTGCCGAGCCGGTTGGTTCTGGTCTTCGGATTGCGACACCGAGTAAGGCCCTCTATGTGTCGCGCTTGCACCACTCCGCCGTGGCTGATGTGGTGGAGTACGTCCGCCGGAAGACTGGCTTCTCGCTGAGGGTTCACCAATTGCAGAGGCAATTCTTGATACATAAATAAATAAAACTAATAAACCTCCTATAAAATTGGGCAAGTGCGAGTCCGACTCGCGCATGAAGGGTTCCGTACCATAATCTATAACAAGTTTGCTGTATGCCCCCCTTAAATATTTATTTTATTTTATTTCTAGTATTTGTTGTTATAGCATCATCTGTGAAAATTTCAACTGTCTAGCTATCACCGTTCTTGAGATACAGCCTGGTGACAGACGGACGGACGGACGGACGAACAGCGAAGTCTCAGTAATAGGGTCCCGTTTTTACCCTTTGGGTACGGAACCCTAAAAAAGTTGGAAATAATATAAATGTTCCGCCGCTACGTGCATTTCAGCTCGTTTGTGGTGCGCGTGCCGCGGCCGCTGCAGGACACCATCGCAAGTGCAGACTTCTGGCCGAAGGTCGTGTTTCGGCAGTTCCGGGGCAATCTGCCGTATTCTACACCAGATCAGACGACGCAACGGACCCACGTCGTTGTGTCGCCTAAATGTAACTAGTTTTAATTCTTTATACATGTATTTTGGTAGTCAGTGATCTAACTAGTTTTAATTCTTTATAGGTACATGTGTTTTGATAGTCAGTGCCTTGGTTTTAACTGTAATACCGAGTTTCAGCTCTACAATCGGCTTTGTGAGTAGTTAAAGGATATTCGATAAGATTGTCACAAAAAATTGGCTGTTGATAGAAATTCATTTACCTTTATTACGATTCTTACAAAAGCGGAAAAGTACGTGTTCCAATTTCCATCATTGCACAAAATGCAAAATAATCATAAATTTACAATATTAACGTAATCAAATTGATATCTATACTTCCTGCGAATGAATAAAACAAACATGTTAATTTATGACATCATTTATTTAAAAAAGTTTATTATTCAATAAAAATATTGTTTTGGCTTAAGATTGAGGTAGCAACTGGCCGAAACAGAGAGGACAGTCAGCAGCAGAAGTGACTTCGCACGCATGGCGGTCAAAATTATTTATGCACACCGACTTTATTATATAGAGATACTAGCGACCCACCCCGGCTTCGCACGGGTGCAATACTGATAAATTATGCATGTATTATACATATAAAACTTCCTCTTGAATCACTCGATCTATTAAAAACACAGACAGACAGGAAGCGACTTTTTTTTATAATATGTAGTGATTGTGAGCGTGTTAAAATGCTTAACTACCTTTGTTACTGACTAGACAAGCCAATAAAATAGCAATTGAACTAATAAATAATTGAGCGATACAGTAAGCTTAGGAACATTTTGAAAGGTGGAAATTACTCTTGACACTTAACAGTTAACATAATATCATAGAGATAGACACTTAACACCATTATGAACTACACACTGATAAAATTGTACATTATGCAAGTATATTAGGTTATGATCACAATGCCTTACAGTATCTATACGCCGTCCTTTTTATTTACGTCGACTGTAATAGTACATTACATACCTAGGGCGATAAATTCGTGATTGTCGCAGACCGCTGGTGTTTGTGGCCCGAACCGAAGGTGAGCGGCATAAATATATGGTCTGGGGCTTTACGAATTACCGCTCGTGGTTTTTCTAAAGTTTTACATCTTGCCTTGGCCAAGAAGTGTGATTTTCTCTCCGCGTAGCGACGTAAATAAATATTATGTATGTACTTCCATAAGTGCCATAAAGAATGTGTTAAGTTAGGTCCGATTTGACCATACTGTATTCATGAGTGTCTATTGATTGCGTCCGAAAAAAATCCAGAATTCTCGTTTCATCCAGAACTTAACCATTTCAGGTCATCCTGTCCAGAAACGATTAGATTAATGATTGGCCCAGTGCATACTTAATGTCACTTGTCATACTTTTAGTATTTTTAGACATTGTGATCATATACCATTACATCGATTCATAATTTATAACGAAAGTCTCAAGTAGACAGTTTCATTGACTATTAAGAGATCCTAAAACTTCAGCGGTCCTGTGAGCTATCAAATGGAATTATTATGCCCCCGGATGTAGGCAATGTCAACTATTGCAACTTTAGATACTGTAGCGGAACTCTTAACAGTGCACAGTGTCCAAACTGCCTAATTTGTCATACGACGAAGAATCATGACAAATATTATTGTATTTTGGTTTATTTCGTGCCAAATCATTTGTCCGATTGTAACACAAACTTATTTGTACCGGGCATTAAATGCCATACTGTCTGCAAAACATTAAAAAGCTTCTTCTGTTTCACTCCAGTTCCAACTCTACGCACCAAATATCACAAACATTTTCACTCTTCACTCTTGTCATTAATTTTCAACTCGATCCATTTATATGTAGGATTCCCACTGAAGAGGCCGAGTCGGAGCGCGTCCAAGCGCATTTGACTAGTTGCCAAAGGAATTTAGAAGGTATGCTCAGTGGTAATGTCATATTCATATTTGAATGGAATTTAAACGCTTCCAACCGGCCAGTTCTTTGCAGATTCTGATGACGGTGCTCCAGTCGGGCACCGCCACGTGCCGTCGGATGCCGTCGCATCCGATCGCATCCGGCCAGATCCGGCCGGATCCGTACGGTCACCGCACCGCACCAACTACCCGACGGACTCGGTGGCCACCGATCCGACTCGGCCAAGTCAATGGGAATCGTACATTAAGCAATTCTGACAGACGTACCGCAGATTGACGTTTAGGGCTAACGTTGTCCCAATCAAAGACGCAAGGCGGCTTTCACTCGAGCCGAAAGTCACCCCGTCTTCAGCATATTAACCTCATTGCCTCTGTAAGCGTAGGCCTTGAAATCTCCAATTTTCTTACCATCTTTATACAAGTACATCTTGAAGCATGTCTCGCAGAAATACGCCGGGTCGAAGGGGACGGTGGGGCATCCGACTACTATCCATTTAGCCCCGAATTCTGCGCAAGTTGTACAGTAGATGGACTGGTTCTGTGAAACGGCCGTGTGTGCGGGGTACTGGCTTAGTGAGAGCGGGTCGTCGGGGTTTACGAGGCGGATGTCGGAGAATGTGAAGAGATGCTCGCAGTTGCCTTGGTGGACATAAACCTGGAATAATTAATATTGTTTATTAAATATATTTAAAAATATTAATTGGCTAACTAGGACTACTTTACGACAATATATTGCGTTACAGCATTTCATTTAGTTAAATTGACGGAAATAGCGAGAGGCGAATAACTACTTATATGTGTTATTTAAATAAAAGAGGCTACTTTTTACTTACTCGATTACGCATACTTAATTGGTACTTTTTATAGACAATAGGCAATAATGAAATTGTTTGGGTCGTCGAAGCCGGTTTTAAATTTAAAGTGTTTTTTCGGCAACAGTCCCGTGTAGCCATTTGAAATAAGTTAATGTTTCTTAATTATTAAGATTTAATTTAGCATGTGACACGCCGTCTTAAAAATAATTTACTTTATTAAATATACGAATAAATTAGGTACAAACAATATTTTCTATATTTATTGTATTTCGCAACAGTAAAGTCATAACATTAGGTTAGTTTTATAAAAACGCAAAATGTCAGAAGGTTTGGGATAAAATGCTTTCTGGATCAATCAACTTGTTTCTTTTGTTTGTGTGATGTCTCCTGGGCTACTCTTTAAAACTACAATTAAAATTACGATTTCGGCGGTTTTATTTACCAAAAAAATTGGTAATTGCAACACTTATAAGCCCACTTCTATTCCTATGTAGAGTATCTCCCGATATTACCAGTAATATAAATCATCAACACTTTTCTAAGAACCATTAATACAAAAATCAAAGCTTAATTCTTTAAGCTTTGATTTTTGTAAAAGGAGAGAGAGAAATTGAAAAAGGAGCTACCTGGTGGATGACCCCGGGAATCGAACCCGGTGCCTCTGGATTACCGATCCAGCACGTTAACCACTTCGCTACCCTAGCTCCAGGTAGACCTGACGAATTTTTCCTTATGCGTTGTGTGTCGATGTTTGCATTGTTTATTTGAAAGGATTTTACACCTTAAAAAAAAATATATAAAAAAAAAAAATTAGACATTACATGTTTCATAAATTTATACTTTTCTAAGAAGTTTAAGAGGAAATATCAGTGCTAATTTTTCCAAACTTAACCAATCGTAACCAAATTTTGGCAAATGAATGGGAAAGAAATGGTCCGCGTCGGACATGTCCGTGGTCCCCTGGGTCACGGGACAGAATAGCAACAAGAAAAGTAGATCCACCCTTGTACACTTTGACGACGCATTTGGCAGTTTGTTGAGCACCTGGGTACTGAGCCGACGGTCCCGGGTTCTAATCCCGGCCAGGGCACATATTTGTGTGATGAACTCAAACATCTGTGCTTGGGTCACGGCTGTTCTATGTATTAATGTATATATTTATGTATATAAGTATGTATATCGTCGTCTAGTACCCACAGGGTTCGAAAGGATAATTTATCAACGATAATTATCGCGATAATTATCACGATAATTATCGTGATAATAACAGGTGGATAATTATCAATTGATAATAACAAAAAATTGCGCCCGTGAAATAGAACTATATTCTAAGTATCCAAACGTGTATTTCCGCACTTGTTGCGTCTATCCGAACGTTTCGAAAAAAAACGTCAGTTGGTGTTAAGCAAAGCCAAGTGAACTCGAATGTCATTGGTTTGTTAAGTTAAATATTGTTTATTGTGTTATTTGTGTTGAATTTGAACAATGCCATCAACCATCGATATTTCTTATGAAACAATTTAACAAATGATCTTTTAATACTGGTGATAATTATCCGATAATTATCACGGCTCGTTATTATCTTGATAATTTCGAACTCTGAGTACCCATAACACAATCTTTCTTGAGCTTAATTTGGGAGTAGATGGATTTGTGTGAGTTTGTCCGATATTTATTTATTTATTTACACTAGTGTTGTATAGTTCGGTGAATAGAGACTAAAGTATTGAGGGTGGCCTTACAAACGGTCCGGTAGCTTTGAATTTTGGATATGTTGTCTAGGATGGTTAGTGAGTGTTTAAAATGCGGCGGGCGCGGAGGACGGGAAATTGTGCATTATCACCACATATCAAAAATTCAAAACTACCGGACCTTTTGTAAGGTAAAACCCCTTTATTCATTGAATTAGTAGTAATCCTAACCTCGGGATGCCCCAGCCGCACTCGCAGCTCGTGGACCCTCGTGCCGTGCAGGTCCCTGGTGGGGAAGTGTCCCAGCCCGCGCAGCCGCGCCCAGCCTATACTATACTATACTATACTATACTATACTATACTATACTATACTATACTATACTATACTATACTCACCTCGGGATGCCCCAGCCGCACTCGCAGCTCGTGGACCCTCGTGCCGTGCAGGTCCCTGGTGGGGAAGTGTCCCAGCCCGCGCAGCCGCGCCCAGCCTATACTATACTATACTATACTATACTATACTATACTATACTATACTATACTATACTATACTCACCTCGGGATGCCCCAGCCGCACTCGCAGCTCGTGGACCCTCGTGCCGTGCAGGTCCCTGGTGGGGAAGTGTCCCAGCCCGCGCAGCCGCGCCCAGCCTATACTATACTATACTATACTATACTATACTATACTATACTATACTATACTATACTATACTATACTATACTATACTATACTATACTATACTCACCTCGGGATGCCCCAGCCGCACTCGCAGCTCGTGGACCCTCGTGCCGTGCAGGTCCCTGGTGGGGAAGTGTCCCAGCCCGCGCAGCCGCGCCCAGCCTATACTATACTATACTATACTATACTATACTATACTCACCTCGGGATGCCCCAGCCGCACTCGCAGCTCGTGGACCCTCGTGCCGTGCAGGTCCCTGGTGGGGAAGTGTCCCAGCCCGCGCAGCCGCGCCCAGCCTATACTATACTATACTATACTATACTATACTATACTATACTATACTCACCTCGGGATGCCCCAGCCGCACTCGCAGCTCGTGGACCCTCGTGCCGTGCAGGTCCCTGGTGGGGAAGTGTCCCAGCCCGCGCAGCCGCGCCCAGCCTATACTATACTATACTATACTATACTATACTATACTATACTCACCTCGGGATGCCCCAGCCGCACTCGCAGCTCGTGGACCCTCGTGCCGTGCAGGTCCCTGGTGGGGAAGTGTCCCAGCCCGCGCAGCCGCGCCCAGCCTATACTATACTATACTATACTATACTATGCTATACTCACCTCGGGATGCCCCAGCCGCACTCGCAGCTCGTGGACCCTCGTGCCGTGCAGGTCCCTGGTGGGGAAGTGTCCCAGCCCGCGCAGCCGCGCCCAGCCTATACTATACTATACTATACTATACTATACTATACTATACTATACTATACTATACTATACTATACTCACCTCGGGATGCCCCAGCCGCACTCGCAGCTCGTGGACCCTCGTGCCGTGCAGGTCCCTGGTGGGGAAGTGTCCCAGCCCGCGCAGCCGCGCCCAGCCTATACTATACTATACTATACTATACTATACTATACTCACCTCGGGATGCCCCAGCCGCACTCGCAGCTCGTGGACCCTCGTGCCGTGCAGGTCCCTGGTGGGGAAGTGTCCCAGCCCGCGCAGCCGCGCCCAGCCTATACTATACTATACTATACTATACTATACTCACCTCGGGATGCCCCAGCCGCACTCGCAGCTCGTGGACCCTCGTGCCGTGCAGGTCCCTGGTGGGGAAGTGTCCCAGCCCGCGCAGCCGCGCCCAGCCTATACTATACTATACTATACTATACTATACTATACTATACTATACTATACTATACTCACCTCGGGATGCCCCAGCCGCACTCGCAGCTCGTGGACCCTCGTGCCGTGCAGGTCCCTGGTGGGGAAGTGTCCCAGCCCGCGCAGCCGCGCCCAGCCTATACTATACTATACTATACTATACTATACTATACTATACTATACTATACTATACTCACCTCGGGATGCCCCAGCCGCACTCGCAGCTCGTGGACCCTCGTGCCGTGCAGGTCCCTGGTGGGGAAGTGTCCCAGCCCGCGCAGCCGCGCCCAGCCTATACTATACTATACTATACTATACTATACTATACTATACTATACTATACTATACTATACTCACCTCGGGATGCCCCAGCCGCACTCGCAGCTCGTGGACCCTCGTGCCGTGCAGGTCCCTGGTGGGGAAGTGTCCCAGCCCGCGCAGCCGCGCCCAGCCTATACTATACTATACTATACTATACTATACTATACTATACTATACTATACTATACTATACTATACTATACTATACTATACTATACTATACTATACTATACTATACTATACTATACTATACTATACTATACTATACTCACCTCGGGATGCCCCAGCCGCACTCGCAGCTCGTGGACCCTCGTGCCGTGCAGGTCCCTGGTGGGGAAGTGTCCCAGCCCGCGCAGCCGCGCCCAGCCTATACTATACTATACTATACTATACTATACTATACTATACTATACTATACTATACTATACTATACTCACCTCGGGATGCCCCAGCCGCACTCGCAGCTCGTGGACCCTCGTGCCGTGCAGGTCCCTGGTGGGGAAGTGTCCCAGCCCGCGCAGCCGCGCCCAGCCTATACTATACTATACTATACTATACTATGCTATACTCACCTCGGGATGCCCCAGCCGCACTCGCAGCTCGTGGACCCTCGTGCCGTGCAGGTCCCTGGTGGGGAAGTGTCCCAGCCCGCGCAGCCGCGCCCAGCCTATACTATACTATACTATACTATACTATGCTATACTCACCTCGGGATGCCCCAGCCGCACTCGCAGCTCGTGGACCCTCGTGCCGTGCAGGTCCCTGGTGGGGAAGTGTCCCAGCCCGCGCAGCCGCGCCCAGCCTATACTATACTATACTATACTATACTATGCTATACTCACCTCGGGATGCCCCAGCCGCACTCGCAGCTCGTGGACCCTCGTGCCGTGCAGGTCCCTGGTGGGGAAGTGTCCCAGCCCGCGCAGCCGCGCCCAGCCTATACTATACTATACTATACTATACTATGCTATACTCACCTCGGGATGCCCCAGCCGCACTCGCAGCTCGTGGACCCTCGTGCCGTGCAGGTCCCTGGTGGGGAAGTGTCCCAGCCCGCGCAGCCGCGCCCAGGCCCGCACGCACTCGGACCGGTCCAGGCAGCCGGGCCGCCGGTCCACGTAGAACACGTTGTTGATGAACAGGAAACCCGACGGGAACAGCTCCTGATGAAGTTTTAAATAATATGTGGTATCACAGATCGAAAATACGCACGTGATTTCTTCATTACTTTATGACCTTGGAATAAATAGGCCTAGAAAAATAGTCAGCAAATACAAATACAAATTCTTTATTGGTAACACCAAGTTACATGTCAACAATGGACAACATTTCATTTTTTTTACCCCTACCTTTTATTGATTTATCTAATAGTATTTGCAAAATTACTCTACACTTTTTTTTCTTTTAATTCTTTTTTTAGTTTAAGACACTTTTTTTGTAAAAATAAAAGTACTCTATTCCAAAGAGGCGTAACGCAATTTCCAGGTGGGAATGGATACCGCCTGTGCATTTATAAGTAAAAAATGTAGTGCATCTGTGGACTCAATGTGACAGGCGTTATTACTGTCATGCACGGATTAACTAGCCTATGGATTACGATTCCTAACAAACTTTTTCACAAAGCCTCCTGGAAAAAGACGCGTTATTTCAGAGACACTGCGTTGTCAAATATTAGCAAAAAAGTATTGAACTGTTATTTTTCAACAAATATAGAAATAAATAGACCTTCCTTAGCTGGCCCGCTATCTCGCTCTTACTACATTGATTACGAATTTTGCTATTCCTGTCACACTTTGAAACAGTGTGGTACATCGCTCGGAAGCAAATATATCGATAGATAATAATAATAAATATAATGTACTAGCTTTTAAAGAATGAAAGTGACTAGTGATAATTCTGCCTAATGTGTGTCAACATATTTCGTAGCTTTTCGAAACAATTATTGTGTTGCGTGTTCGTGTAACTGAGTATATTTTGCATCGATTTTGAAGTTATACTAAGCGTGAAAACTAGTGGTCCATTCATTTGGTTCGAAATATAGAGGTAACTTGGAAAAAATTCTGAAAGTTTCGAAAATTGGTGATATTAATGTGCTCTTTTCGAATTTCAACTTGGCCACCTCTGGTCTGCTGCTCACGCCACGATATAAAAAGGGTCTGAATTTGACAATATATCCTTCCTTACTCATTTTACAGTAAAAACATTTATATGGAAATTATTAATCTAGAGAATATTTTCTACCATTTTCAAAACTCCTGGAAAAAATCCCAGTAACCTCTATTTCTACCTACTTACTTTGACCACAGATTTATATACAAGCTTTGACCAACAGAAACGAAAATTGTCGATATCGAATAATGAATAACGTCGATAACTGTGACTTCCCGAGTTTTGTTACTCGAAAATAGGTGCAATATACAAACTTGTCATGCGACGTCCATAAACTAAGAGGTCCGTGTTGTCATGGTAACATATTAGATGTTTGTTTTTATTCTCAGCTTTCAGCAATTTTTATTTTGATTTGGCTGTTTTTTTCTAATAATAATTGAAAGGCCGTGTTATCATAGAATGTTTCGGCACAGGACGAAATTATGAACGCATCATCATGGTGTCCCTCGATAAATAATATTTCTTCTTTGTACAAAGTCAATATCCTAAAAGGTTCACTGTTTATGAAGATCATAATTTATAAATGTAATGTAATGTAAGTACTAGGAATCTCTATGTTTTGATTATACAATTAGTTAATACAAATGTTTCAGTGGGTAATATTATGTTATTTTTTTCAGTTAGAAGAAAATGTACAAATCTATGAATTACCTAGTGTTGGGAAGATCATCAAGTAAAACACTAAAGAAATCGAAGGCATCTTGTGTGTCTAAATACCAATGCAGTTCAACTCAAACGACTAACTGTGAATAAAAGTGGCTTCAGATATTGAAATGAAATGTGTATAACCTTTATTGTTTTTATTCCGTAGTAGTAGTCGTTATTTTTTTACACTGCAATAAGCATATATCGAAAAATACAACAAGATCCAGTAGAATTGAAAGATAATAAAAAAACATCTGGATAAACTGGCTTTTCATGTGAAAAAATCGTAAACATTCCTATTAGGATTATTGTTCATAACTTTGGTAAGGTTTAAAAAAAAAAACATTCTCATTTACTAGTATCTAGTATATACTTGTTATTTTTAAACAAGATTAAATTAATAATATATCAATTTAGAATATTTTTTCGTAAACCTTACCAACCAAAACTGTCGTATTGTCGAAATGCTCCCTGGATTTTGATGTATGTTCAAAATCATAATACTTCCACTTATGGCTCAAAACCACGAAGGTGGCGAATTCCGATTTAGTAATTTGCACATAAAATTTTGAAAGGAATAGAAAAATTACATAGTTAAACTAATTGCCACATTACTGTTCTCAATAGATTTGAAAGGGGCGCGCTCAGATTTCATAAATATTTATTTTGCAGCGATTTTAAGCGAACTCAGCAGTAAAATTCGTCATATCGGGAACGATATTCAAAATATATTTTTAAATAGAATTACTTTTAAGAACATCAGTTAATTGTTGTTTCCTACAGCTCTGTATTATATTTACTAAGTGCAAAAGAAAATACTTAAAGATATGAGCATATTTCCAAAAAAAAAAATATAAACGAAAAAAAAATGATCATAATTTACAAATTTCAAGCATTAAAGTTACTTTTCTATAGAATACGAAAGACTTTTAAAGTAAACTTGGTTAGGATCATAACAAGGACTTCATTATGTTTGTATGTAAGTATTTACCTGTTTAAATATATATGAAATTACTAATAAAAACCAAATATAAGTGGTGTTCCGGTACATGATTTAGTGTTCCCGGAATGACTGGGGCGTTCACTGAATGATGTAATCGGGATATTGTTACTGATAAAGGTGTTTTTTAAAGTGAAAAATGCTAAAATATATTTATTTTATGTATTTAATCAATCGTCGTAGTAGTTACGTTACATTAGGTATAGAATTGGCAACTACAAAAACAAAACAAAATTGGTAACAAACCTCTTTTATAAGCTTCTACAATATGCTAGTTAGGGATACATAAGTCCGCCATGTCTAGAAGTCTAACTAAAGTACTCATTAGTATAAATCAGTCCTCAAATACAGTCTTATCAATAAAGTTGAAAGTGAATTTTAATCACAAATCAAATCAACAGTCACACATTAGACTTTTAAGAATGATAATAATAAACTAAACAAAATAGGTAACACGACCGTATATATTAAAAAAAACTAAATTTGCACGTTTCTGCATCAAAAAAACACGGTTAAAATATGAATTAATTAACATTTTTCAAATATATTAACATCCGTGTTAAAATGGTAAAACTCGTGGTTTTGATCGAGTTTCCGTAAAGGCGATGGCATAATTTCTATTATTTGTTCAAATGTAACATAAGATACATCTTTTGGGTCTAGCTGAAATATGTTTGCTGTATTGCGCACTGATCTCAGGAAAGTAACTTTGATTTCTCCGTCGTCTTCAACACAAGTCTGACTGATGGCGAGGTATCGATAGAACATATTCCTCTTTTGGGTAGGCACTTTAATCAATAAAAATGATCCAGGACCAATTAAATTGGGATGAATATTTTCTTTGCTATTTGTATCATACGACGATCCAGCTGCTTTATCCTTAACGTTGACTTTTAGGCGTTTTTGACGGTCAGAAATTGTTTTTAAATTTTCGTCATCAGATGACGAAGAGTCATAAATGCTTTTAAAAATGCTTTGTCTGTTATTGGTGTTCGTGAGGTCTTGAAAATTTATGTTACTTATTTCTTGTTGACACGATTCGATTTCTAAAGGCATATCAACATCTGTGGTTTCGATTAAATCGCTGCATTCATTTCTGGAAAGCATTTGCAGTTTTATCATTTTTTGCAAAATGTTATATTGGAACAATTCTATAATTACTTCGGGGCCTTTTTGCCAAACAATATTGGTGATTTTCATTACACCTGGAATAGCATCAATTGATTTAGGGATCATTTTCTTCATGCCTTTAACTTCTTCAACAGATACTTCTTCCACGTGGATATTAGACTCTTTAAACAGATTAACAAATTCTGAGGCAGTCTTGATATCTTTCCCCATCAAAACATGGCTATCGGCAGTCCTTTTTAAGACTCCACCTACACCATCCATCGGGCCTTTTCCATGTCCGGGTTCGCTAAATGTCCACGTAGCTTTTATGATTTGTTTGAATTCGTCAATTAAAGTTTCAATCCATAGATTTATATTTGTACGATTACGATACTGCGATGTTGGGCCATCAGAGTAAATATGCAGGGTGTCAATATTCTTATTTTCCAAAATTTTCCTTAAAATTGGTTTCATATGTGCCCACACTGCATGGGCCTGGTGATCTAAATTTTCACTCACTGTAGCAAACGATGTGGTTTGTAGCTGATGGTCTTCATTTCGTGAGTAATAAACTCCAGTGTGAATAGTTAATTGATTTTTCACAAAGTGCGATGACTGTATTTCTTTTGAGTACTTTGTCGTGTAGTTTTCCGAAAAGTCAATCTGTATCATGACCTCATTCTCAGCCATTTTTTCTTTCAGCTCCTTTTTTTGTTTATTATAGTTGTAAATGCCATAAAGATGTTGTTTCATTATTGGAATTTGTTCAGCTAATTTTTTTCTCAACTCTTTGACTGTGGTTGTAATAGGAATTTTACTTGTAATTTTAAATGTCTTCTTCTCTCCCTTGATAATACTTTCTTTGTTTACGGATTGCCATTGAAAATATGTCACAGTATCTTCGTCTTCTCCTTCCACTAATGTTAGCTCTTTGCAATTATCACATAACCCATTCATACACTCATAGGAAGTCAAGTCGCAAACATATTCTTTAATAAAGGCTCCGGTGTCACGGTAACTTGTTTGATGCAAGCTATTTAGTTTCTTTAGTTTTAGTTCGAAGTTCTCATGCTTGACACACAGACAAGTTTCACGGTCTCTTAGTTTTGGTGCTACGATCCAAAATGGCTTCGCTCTTAGTAATGTTGTGTATGGCAAATTGATTCCAGTTTCTTCAACGAACTTTGGATGTAATGCTTTAATTGTTGATAAAAGGACGCGTTTTTGTTTCTTGACGCCATCTTTTTTTATGAAGTCTCTTTTACCTGGACACATCCTACTAACATCGTCTTTTTGGAAGAAATCTTTGATCTTTTGGCATACGTCCGGCTTCAAAACTACTTCGCGAACTTTTCTTTCGTCTGCTCTCAGAATGGGTTTATTATTTTTTTCTTTGGGCATAAATGTCTTAGCCATATGCAACAGTTTATATTTCCTTATGTCGGTGCCACTGACACATTTTTGAAAAACTTCTCTCTCTTTTGAGTTTTTCTGTAATGTTGTAGCCTTCGTCTTCAGTTGAGTTGATAATACCTCCCCAAATAACAGTTGTTTTCGTACTTGAGGAGGTACAGGCACAGGTATATCTTTGATTAATTCATCCACTTTGCTATTGGGAGTCATTGGGATATTGTTCTTCTTCTCTCTTTTTTCCTTTCTTTTTAATTGTTTCCTCAGTGCTTCAATTTTACGTCTCATTTCTGTAATCGTGCCTTGTTGCTTTAATATTTTTCGATATGCTTTTGCTCGGTCTTTTTTTACTATTTTTCTTCCACGTTGTTTTTGTATTACATTTCGCGAGGGTGGTAATGGTATGTCTAACTCATTGTCTGAAGGCGGAGGCGTGTCACTAACTGCTTTTGCGAACATCTTTTTCTTGTCTCTATACTTTTTTGATGCTTTTTTCCATTGTTTTCTTATCGCTCGTTGTTCACGTTCCGTCAAATCCGAAGCTTTCTTTACCTTGTTTGCCGCTTTTTTTTTCTGGTAGTACTCCCTGTCTTTAGCTCGTTTAATTTCTCTTTGTTCCTCTGTCATGTTATCCAAAAATTTTCTTTTCCTTGCATTGGCTTTTTCTCTGTGGCGTAAATAAGCTAAACTATCCTTTTTAAGTGCTTTCTTAGACTTTTTCTTCTTTTCTCCATTTTCATTTGTTTCCATGTTTGCTGCAAGTAAACAGAAATCTCTAATTCCTATATAATACTACTTAAATATTGTTACAGAGCGAAAAACGTCATATCGGGAACAACACAGTCATTCCGAGAACGTGTCATCACGTTCGGGAACGTTCCCATAATGACTGTTCCCGATATGACGTTTTTAAACCTTCGCGCGCTTTATTCCGACGCCCGCCATCTTAGATGCCTTATTTAGAGGTTAACCTCAATCTAACAATGATAATTTCAAGAAATGCATCTTAAATAACAGGAATCTTTATTTAACAAACAATTACACACGTTCCCGTAATGATTCATAATAAACGTACGGTAACTATAAGATGATTACAACGGTACTTACCTCTTAAATTGTAATATATTTGGGAACAAAACAAATAACGCCTGTCTCACAAAACAACTCTTCACTACTACAGCGCACTAGCGCCAAAAGTTGCGTTCAGAAATAAAAGTTTGGCCTATTTATTGATTCGTTCACAAACATGACTTTTATTTTGTTGGACAAGCTTTTTACTGTTCCTGCGTATAAAATAAATTTATTTTATCTATGTTTGTTTAAAAAAACTATTTTTTAGGAACAACAATACTCATAAGGAATGTTGAAAACATTTAAAGTAGCGTTTCGCTACATTTTTAAGTAAGTTGAATTTACAAGTTGGTGTTTCGGACGCGTTCCCGACATGACGTTTTGACCTCGTTTTCTGTGAAATTGGTGACAATTACTTATTTGTGAATTAATATTCTTAAGGTATAGATATATCTAACTAATATTAACAATATTAAAAGCTTATTTTTTTAAATTCATTCAGATTTATTTTTTTACAAGTTGCCAAAGCAAATTCGCCACCTTCGTGGTTTTGGGCCTTATAAATAAAATAACGTATCAAATTTCACGTATCTTGAAATCAAAGTAATAAATAAAAATAACGCTACTAATTAGTATTTGTTTAATTAAATAACTTTTTTTACGAAGTTACACATATGTCTTTTGGAAAATGATAATCTCGGTCTAGTCCTCGTTTCATTTCACTGATGGCAAATTCGTAATCGGTACATTCGAAGGTACAAGCATCAAACTGCTCTTCTTAAACTATAGGTATCTTCCGGTTCGGTTGCAAGCACAGAATATGAGTATTTATTAACTCTTCATCTCACAAAGTAGACAGAAGGCCCCTGGTCTTTCTTCTTAGTTTTGTATTTCCCCTTTATTGTAGGACACGGCTGAAAAATATCGGGAAGACATCTGGATTTTGGTTTCCCCAAATTCTATTGCATAAAACTTTGTTTGTCATAATGTAAGTATATAAGCGGCTTGCCGGCAGTGTGCCGCTCCTCTTTAGCGTATATTTCATAATATATTCGTTTTATTCTGAAAATTTAATTGGAACAGAACGTAAAAAGCAGTGAAAATATTAAATAATTTTATTCTGACAATGACATCAATGACATTTGTCTACTTCCACCTTTGACTTCCACGCACACATACCTAGACATTTTTTTTATATCGCACGTAATCGTAGTGATTTGAAATTAACTTTCTTCAGCCTGGGAATAATCTTTTGCTATTAATATCCATTTTTCTCAAAAAATGGTGGTCTGAAAATTCTAAAAAATATTTTATAGTGCTAAGGAAACCAATTTCTTCGAACAGGGATTAAAATATAGTGACTTCAAAAAAATGAAATGTTGTCCAATACTTATTCTACAAATTAATTTAATTTATGGTTATCACATTATCTACATTAAATATTAATTGCGATACTAAATTCGTACGATATTATTTTAATACATTTGACTAGCTGAAGTGGTTATTTATAATATTTACATATTTCTAATTCTACAAGTTATTTATAGTATTAAATTACTGAAGCGCTTCAGCGCTTGAGAGTGAAGCCAGTTTTGATTAGCCACGGGCTAAGTTTCGTCCGGGTGCGCTGTCACAACGTCAATATCGAAAGCAACACGTCTCTATTTATTGGTTCGGTTGGTGGTGGTTTGGTTTAGTTGGATGATTGGTTCGTAGACACGCACACATTAAACCAAATGTCAAAGGCGGCAAAGGAGCAAACGGATCGCCTGATGGAAAGCGATTACCGTCGCCCATAGACACCTGCAACCCCAGAGGAGTCACAAGTGAATTGCCGGCCTTTCAGGTGGGAGTACGCTCTTTTCTTAAAGGTTTGAAGGTCGTATCGGTCCGGAAATACCGCAAGCGACAATTCACTCAACAATGCAGTCGTGCGAGGCAGGAAATCTCTAGGAAAACGCACAGTTGTGGACTGCCAACTATCTAAGTGGTGAGGATGAAAGGATTGCGTAGAACGATGGCTGAAAGATGCGGCAGGAATCAATCGGAACAATTCCTCGGAGCACTCTCCGTTATATAAGCGATAAAAAATGCAGAGAGGCTACATCTCTACGCATGTCGGAAGTTGTCGCCTGTTGTCTGAAAACTCTCGTTCTAGACGTACCTATTTATTCTAACATTATGACGTATAATGCAAACGGGTTCACGAAGATTTATATAATTTCATTTCACTTATTGAACGAGCGAGCGAACCGTCTTTGCTTTAGCTTCGACAAAAACTCTTTTGTATGTCCAGATGTTTGGATGTTCAAATTTCCGACGACTCCCCTATATACGGGCCTACGACTACACTTCTCAACCGATTCGCTGTTGACGCGACTCTGTTACTTTATTTATTTATTTATTTATTGGTATTCAGGATAACAACAGCCGTAAATATACATATGATATAAAGTTAGTTACATAACAGAGGGCCAATAACAGTTATCCATTGGTTACATAAAAAATAAGATTTTAAACTAAGTAGAATCAGACACAGTCAACATGTCCGTTCCAAACAGATGTTCAACATTGGTAATACATTTGAAACAGGAGTCAGTCACAAGTATTTTTATTTTAATACACTAACAGACCGCTGCATCATATATTTTGCAGGGCCAGACACTAAAGAGACTGTCTACTCCTAAAACTCGACTCGACTGTTACGCGACTATTATTGCCTGTTACATTCCTTTCAATATGCATTCCTGCCTACTGAGTCGGCGGTCCCGGGTTCGAATCCCGGCCAGGGCAAATATTTGTGCAAAATATTTGTTCTTGGGTCATGGATGTTATCTATTGTTCGGTGCAGTCATTGCACCTAACACGTGATTTAGCCTCGAGCGCATAGTCAGCACAAGGCGCATCGATCAGTAATCTAATTAACATAGTCAGTGCATATTTCGGAACTATCGCGACCGGGTGCATTCGAACATAACATTTATAACATTTAACATTTTCCAACATTCTACTAACATTAGTATAATTCAGTTTTGTATTACTTAGGAATTTATGACAATAAACAATTGCTACTTTTCTCCGAACTTTCTAAACATTCACGACCAACCCCCGCACCCCACATTGGTCCTTCGAACCGGATCTCGCGCGCTATACTAAATTCGGTAGTGTGTGAGGTGATTGAATTGGTGAACATTTGAACATTGTGCGAGTTGGCAGTGAGAGGAGGAGAGCAGCAGCTAACAGAAACAACAGCGAGAGGAGTGTCGGGTAACGAAGAACATTGAAGACATTCAAGTAAGATCTTTCTTATTTTACTAACAACCCGACAAGATGGCTAGCGTTATTCGTCAAGAGGAGATTCATCGTCGTATTGAGTCTATGCTTACTAACTTTAAAAAGGATAGCGGTGAAAGGAAAACGAATCCTGAATACTTTAGGAAACGCTTGGACGAAGTTAGTGAACTATGGCGAGAATTTCGAACCAACCATGAAGAGATAGGATTGGTGGAGAGCCAGTCTCATCCGTATTTTGCGAACCGTACGTACGAAAAAACAAAACAAATTTATTTGGTGTTTAGCTCGGCATTGAGCGAAGGTTATAAGATATTAACAGAGGGAACAACGTCAGCGGATGTAGAGCATATATTTTCAACCCCAAGAAAAACTCGCGAACAAGAGCCTCAATCAGGCACTCAACAACCTCAACTAGAGAACCCGCAATTTAGAACTGAAACTGGGACAACTAGCAGACTTGACGAAATGTTTCGTAAACAATCGGCTAACATGAAGGCTTTCGTTAGAACCGTAAATAACATAGACCTGATTACGTTGACGGATAAATGGGAGCTAGAAGACGCTCTGAAGTCTTTACAAGCTCGGTGGTCCGTAATAGATTTGCAACATTGGGAATTGGAAAGCGAGAATACTCAAACTAACGTGGAATACGAGGCTACTTTCAATAAACATGAAAAAACATTTAACAATCTGAAAAGAGAGATTAACCGAAAAATATGGTCAGTGGCCCACAGGGAGAAATCTACACCTGTATTGGAAATTCCTATTTTTTATGGGAACTATAACACTTGGGTTTCCTTTAAAGATTTATTTTGTGAAGCTATACACAAAAATACTGCATTATCCGACGCTCAGAAAATGCAGTTCTTAAAATCAAAAGTAAAAGGAGAAGCAGAGCGGCTAATTCAGCACTTACAAATAAGCTCAGATAACTACTTGGTATGCTGGAAAATTTTGAACGACCGCTATAATAATTCTAAATTAATTTTTACTTCTCATATGAATATATTGTTCGCACTTCCGAACATGCAGCAACAATCCATGGCTCAAATCAAGAAAATGCATGACACGGCTAATGAGTGTTTATATGCCATTAAAAATTTAGGGATCGACATAACTACTTGGGACCCAATTATTGTTTATATCTTATCGCAGAAACTAGATTCAGAGACTCATGGGGACTACATAGAATCACTAAGCAACGCCCGAGAATTACCCGTTTTACAGGATTTTATGGAATTTATTGAAGGCAAATTCACCAGTCTTGAATCATCTCGACGAAAACAAGAACCCGCGATACAAAAAACATATCCTTCACCGACTTCAACAACGAACATGCGAAAACCTTTTCAACAAAACCGTCCATATACAAACACGTATACGAACAATGGGGTCAACAAAAGTCATTCAACTACTATTGCGAAAACTTTACATGTGTCAGGCATTAAATGCCCTTTGTGTAATAGCCAACACGGAATTTACAATTGTCGGCAATTTCTACAAATGCCTGTTGAAAAACGATATTTTACGGTCAAGAAACTCGCTTTATGCGTTAATTGCTTATTTAGCCATCATGGCAATACTTGCAATTCAACAAAAACGTGTCACAAATGTGCCGGTCAACATAACACGTTGATACACGAGGCATGTGTAAAATCGGTAACGTCGGCACGTCAGGCATCTCCTCAGGCATCGACCTCTAATGCGACTATTTCCGGAGAACAAAAGGGTGTAACTAACATATCACAAACGTCACCGAATGAGTCTTCCGAAATTCTACTGGCCACGGCTCAAATAAAAGTAAAAGGCGCTGACGGAACCTATCATATCCTTAGAGCTTTAATTGATCAAGGATCTCAAATTTCACTCATAACAGAACAGGCTGCCCAAACATTGAATTTGAAAAGACAAAAATGTAATGGCGTTATTTATGGGGTTGGACAAAAACAAAACAATTGTAAAGGGAAATTAAACATACTATGTGCGTCGGTTTACAACGACTTCACATTTCAAGCCGAAGTAATTATTATGAATAATCTTATTAAACACTTACCGAACAAAACGTGTCAACTGCGTGCGCTGTGCAAGAGTCATGTTACCGCGCAGGCGCGCAGACATTAACCCAAACAAATATTATAATGATAGAAGAAACCTGCGTGGTGAAAACAGATAACTTCACTATCAATACACATAAAAACATGGAAAGCCGGATAAATTTGAATTTTAACATAGAAACACCAGAAATAGACCCGATAAACCATATAATAAATATTTCGATACCCAAGATCGGAAATAATAGTCTAGACAATACCAACGACGAAAACGAATTTAAAGATATAGCCGAAAAAATTAAAGCAATGAAAGAGACGGAACCGATTTTAAGCAATTATTCAAAAAACAATATACATCATTATACCGCTATATACTGTCTATGGGGTATAGTAATCATCGGGATCGTTATCTACGTGTGTAGGCGAAGTCGCTGCAAATGGAGATGCACAGCAGTACCAGCTCCGGCTCCGGCGGCAGACGCGCCGGCGCAGGACGAGGAGCGGCGCCCCGCCCCCCACGCGCCGGCTCGGGAGCCCACTCCCGCCGCGCGCAGTCCCCGCGCTCAGCGCGGGCTAATACGCAAGTGCAGTGTCAGTGATAAGTGTAGTGCAAGTGCGAGTGAAAAACAAGAAAAATGTGGTGAAAGTGAAAAGAATGAGACGAAGCATGTGGATAGAGGCAGCTCGCCACTATTCCGAAAATTGTCGTTTAGAGTTTAACTCATTAGCTTAAATAATCTCATCTCATCGTTTGCCCCCGCCAAGATGTTCGGTGCAGTCATTGCACCTAACACGTGATTTAGCCTCGAGCGCATAGTCAGCACAAGGCGCATCGATCAGTAATCTAATTAACATAGTCAGTGCATATTTCGGAACTATCGCGACCGGGTGCATTCGAACATAACATTTATAACATTTAACATTTTCCAACATTCTACTAACATTAGTATAATTCAGTTTTGTATTACTTAGGAATTTATGACAATAAACAATTGCTACTTTTCTCCGAACTTTCTAAACATTCACGACCAACCCCCGCACCCCACATCTATATATGTATTTATGAGTCGATTGCAAAAAAAATGTACATAGTTAAAAGCTTAGTTAACATAAAATACGATCGCTTCCTTTGTGCGACAAAAGTTAGTCATACAAAATGTATGGGTAACTTTCGTCACACAAAGGAATCAATTAACATTGTTTTAATTAAAGCCCTTAACTATGTACAATTTTTTTGCAATCGACCCTTATATATTATGTATATCGTCGTCTAGTACCCATAGTACAAGCTTTGCTTAGTTTGGGACTAGGTCGATTTGTGTATGATTGTCCCTTAATATTTATTTATTTATTTATTTATAACACCATGTTAGCAAGACTAATGCTACTAAATCACGCGAATAACAATTCACGGCAAGATATAGTAACCGGATACCGGCGAATCATCTTAGACGCTATTTAAACTTTCCAATGACAAACTTAATGCCCTATGGCATTCTCTACCAGTCAACTATAACGCCAAAAGCCGTGCAGAGAGCCGTGCAGAGAGCCTGGTGATCTGACGAGTCTCTCAACATCCATACTAATATTACTAATATTATAAATCCATACTAATATTATAAATGCGAAAGTGTGTCTGTCTGTCTGTCTGTTACCTCTTCACGCTTAAACCGCTGAACCGATTTAGATGAAATTTGGTATATAGATAGTTTCAGTCCCGGGGAAGGACATAGGATACTTTTCATCCCGAATAAATTTAGTGTTCCCGTGGGATGGGCGGTTAACACCGCGGGGCACAGCTAGTATTATAAATGCGAAAGTGTGTCTGTCTGTCTGTCTGTCTGTCTGTTACCTCTTCACGCTTAAACCGCTGAACCGATTTAGATGAAATTTGGTATATAGATAGTTTCAGTCCCGGGGAAGGACATAGGATACTTTTCATCCCGAATAAATTTAGTGTTCCCGTGGGATGAGCGGTTAACACCGCGGGGCACAGCTAGTTTATGATATAGCTGAGTGTTAGTTAACTAACCTTAGCCGACGTGGCAGAAACACAGAGTGCCGGCTGCTCACCTGATATCAGTGTATAAGTGTGGTCTAACCTTAGCCGACGTGGCAGAAACACAGAGTTGACATCAGTGTATAAGTGTGCTCTAACCTTAGCCGACGTGGCAGAAACACAGAGTTGACATCAGTGTATAAGTGTGCTCTAACCTTAGCCGACGTGGCAGAAACACAGAGTTGACATCAGTGTATAAGTGTGCTCTAACCTTAGCCGACGTGGCAGAAACACAGAGTTGACATCAGTGTATAAGTGTGCTCTAACCTTAGCCGACGTGGCAGAAACACAGAGTTGACATCAGTGTATAAGTGTGGTCTAACCTTAGCCGACGTGGCAGAAATACAGAGTTGACATCAGTGTATAAGTGTGCTCTAACCTTAGCCGACGTGGCAGAAACACAGAGTTGACATCAGTGTATAAGTGTGCTCTAACCTTAGCCGACGTGGCAGAAACACAGAGTTGACATCAGTGTATAAGTCTGCTCTAACCTTAGCCGACGTGGCAGAAACACAGAGTTGACATCAGTGTATAAGTGTGGTCTAACCTTAGCCGACGTGGCAGAAACACAGAGTTGACATCAGTGTATAAGTGTGCTCTAACCTTAGCCGACGTGGCAGAAACACAGAGTTGACATCAGTGTATAAGTGTGCTCTAACCTTAGCCGACGTGGCAGAAACACAGAGTTGACATCAGTGTATAAGTGTGGTCTAACCTTAGCCGACGTGGCAGAAATACAGAGTTGACATCAGTGTATAAGTGTGCTCTAACCTTAGCCGACGTGGCAGAAACACAGAGTTGACATCAGTGTATAAGTGTGCTCTAACCTTAGCCGACGTGGCAGAAACACAGAGTTGACATCAGTGTATAAGTGTGCTCTAACCTTAGCCGACGTGGCAGAAACACAGAGTTGACATCAGTGTATAAGTGTGGTCTAACCTTAGCCGACGTGGCAGAAACACAGAGTTGACATCAGTGTATAAGTGTGCTCTAACCTTAGCCGACGTGGCAGAAACACAGAGTTGATATCAGTGTATAAGTGTGCTCTAACCTTAGCCGACGTGGCAGAAACACAGAGTTGACATCAGTGTATAAGTGTGGTCTAACCTTAGCCGAGGTGGCAGAAACACAGAGTTGACATCAGTGTATAAGTGTGGTCTAACCTTAGCCGACGTGGTCGGCACGACGTCGGGGCAGGCGGCGGCGTCGACGCGCATGGACACGTCGTTGGCGCACACGATGCGGTCGCGCAGCGCCGACAGCCGCAGCCGCCCGCACAGCACCACGTCGCGACTGAACACGGAGTGCCGGCTGCTCACCTGAACATCAGTGTGAGGTCAGCTGACGCACCACCATTGCCATCAGGGTTCGAAAGGATAATTATCACGATAATAGACATGTTGACTGATGTTGAATTCTACAGCGTAATGTAGTTATATGAATAAAATTAGCTAAATATATCACGAAACAAAGAAAAAAAATCCAGAAAAATAAATCATTTTGGAAATATGTTACTGCAAAGGTACGCAAATTTTATGATATTTTTTTTTATCCAAAAGAAATTTTGAAAATGTCTTCAGAATCCTCATAATTTAACAAATAATTGTATGACAACCATGAACTTAAACGCACTTTTTCACGGTGAAAATGGCGAATATCTTAGTATCTCCATACAATTATTGGTACCTATACCGGCCTGTGACGTCACTAGCCTGGACGCCAATTGTATGGAGCGTTTTTAGCGCTACGTAGGAATGTTGAACTTTGACGGTTATTTCTGACTTTTAGAGCAGTTTAAGTGTAGTCAGTCCCATATAGACATTTGATCACAATAAAAAATAGAATCGATTGACATCCTCAAAAAAAATTAGTCAACATGTCTATTATCGTGATAATAACAGGATAATTATCAATTGATAATAACAAAAAATTGCGCCCGTGAAATAGAACTATATTCTAAGTATCCAAACGTGTATTTCCGCACTTGTTGCGTCTATCGGAACGTTTCGAAAAAAAACGTCAGGTGTTATGCAAAGCCAAGTGAACTCGAATGTCATTGGTTTGTTAAGTTAAATATTGTTTATTGTGTTATTTGTGTTGAATTTGAACAATGCCATCAACCATCGAGATTTCTTATGAAACAATTTAACAAATGATCTTTTAATACTGGTGATAATTATCCGATAATTATCCGATAATTATCACGGCTCGTTATTATCTTGATAATTTCGAACTCTGATCACCATCAGAATCAACACCGCCGTCATACCTAATCACCATCATGATCATCACCAACACCACCATCATCATCAATATCACCACCATCATCATCACCATCACCACCAGTCACCACCATCATCATCATTACTATAACGCTCATTCTAGCGTCAGTTCTGTCCATCATTCCAGCCTGTCAGTTTACTGTCATTCATTCATTTTTTACCGTCAGTCTTTCAGTCCGAGAGGTACACGATCTTTGAATCATTCCCATCATTCTGACTAGACTGATGGACTGAACTGACAGACTGAGAGTCTAGTTTAGTTTAGTAAGTCTTTTGGTTGGCGTTGTGTACAATCCACTTGAAAAAAACAATACTATTTTGTGGTTTTGTACCTCATTATCGTCCGTCATAATAGAGAAACGTTTTAAGTAGATAACGCCTTCGTGCATTGTCATTTTGGTGGATCAACTCTAAGGCCTTTTCCAAGAGTTAAAATTGCTTTAATAGAAACACAACAAACATAAACTCATTTGTGTGCGGCGCCATACATACCAGATGCGAACTTAACTTTACCCGACCAGTAAACATGGGAAAAATGTTTGTACGAAACCCTTGGCGCGGACTCAGACTCGCACTTGGCCGGTTTTTTATATCAATGAATCAGTTTTATCAATGTGTTAGTTTAAAACATATAAGTAAGGTATAGTTATTAAAACGAATCGATAGATACATGCACAACACGCACGAGTTTCTCCTTGATGTTGTACGGGAAGGGCCGGTATATCCGCACGTGGTAAATGAGGTCTTCACCAGGCTCCAGTTCTCTCTTTAGGTCCTCCCTGCCTTCTTCTTCCGACTGAAACATAAAATAAAATAATAGCGCACCAGTATTTAAGCGAAACCTTAAAAAATGGCTTGTCGAGCAGGCGTTCTATGACTACAAGGAGCTATATATGCAGTAATGTAATAGTTTTATTTAATGTTTAATTAATGTTTTATTTAATTATTGACGTGTAAAAGAATATTACCAATAAATATGAATATGAATAATTGACAACATTTCATATTTCTAATAGGTGGAAATTAATATAGAAATCGAGAGAGCTTTGCGTTATGTACACCCTAAATGTTGGAATTTATTTTTCTGTATGTAAAGAAATGAAAGGTACTCGATGAGAACCAACCACGAGAACAGGCCGGATTCCGAAGCAAGTACTCAGTGGTTGACCACGTTCATGTGGTGCGGCAAATATTCGAAAAATACAAGGAATATGATCTACCAGTGTATTGCTGCTTCATAGATTACTGCAAGGCCTTCGATTCTTTGGATCATAATAAAATTTGGAATGCATTGAAGAAACAAGGAGTGGAAGATAAATATATTAGTATAATAAAAAATATCTATACGGGTGGTACAGCAAGGGTGAAATTAGAAAAAGAAGGAGAAATCATCAAAATAGAAAAGGGTGTACGACAAGGGGACCCACTCTCACCGAAATTATTTACTGCAGTGCTTGAAGATGTCTTCAGAAAATTTTAATGGCAGAAGTGTGGCCTAAGAATAAATGGCGAACAGCTAACAAACCTAAGATTTGCGGATGATATCATTCTGTTTGCAAAGTCTTCCCAAGAGCTTCAGAAAATGCTAACTGATCTTGACATACATAGCAAAGAGGTAGGCTTAAATATGAATCCATCAAAAACTAAAGCAATGACTAACAGAGAGAAGGAAATACTCATGGTAAATAACATACCCATTGAATATGTGGATGAGTATACCAAATAATCAAAATAAACAATATGTCAAGCAAAGAAATTGAGACACGAATAGGGCATGCTTGGAAGAGTTACTGGTCATATAGGGAAATAATAATAATAATATATAATAATAAAGCCCTTTATTCTGAAATTAGTAAATTTACAATAAGTTATTAAAATTTCGATTAAACTACAATATATCCCTAATTTCAGTGTGCCTTTTGGCATAGGCCTCCTCCAAGGACTTCCATTGGCTTCTGTCATTTGCAATTCTTCTCCATTTTAATCCCACAGTCAATTTCAAATCATCCTCCCATTTAATTTTTTGTCTTCCTCGCTTTCTTTTTCCATCTCTCGGGAACCACTCTGTTATTTTCCTGCTCCATTTTTCCTTTTTTTCCCGCATCATGTGGCCGACCCATCTCCACTTTTGCTGGTCTATTTTTGTTAGGATATCAGTCAGTTTCGTTCTTGATCTAAGCGTGGTGTTCCTAATCCGGTCTTGTCTTCGTTTCCCCGTCATACTTCGCTCCATTGCTCTCTGGCAGATGGCTAGCTTTGCTCTAAGTGCTTTTGTCAATGCCCAAGTTTCGCAGCCGTAGGTTAGACATGGTAGTATGCAGGTATTGAAAGTTTTTCTTTTTATTGCCATTCCTAGGTCTTTAGACTTCATTATTTCCTTAAGAGCCCAGTACTTTTTCCATCCCATGGCTATCCTCAAATTTATCTCCTTTACATTTTGGTCCTCAGTAGAAATAGTCTGGCCTAGATATACGTAGTCATTAACATAGGCGAGGTTTTCATTACCGATTTTGATGTCCCTCTGTACGAAATTGGTCATTATCTTCGTTTTGTCGGCATTCATTTTAAGTCCAACTTTCAGACTTACATCATTTAATCCTTGGATCATTACTGCTAGATTTTCATGATTTTCCTCGAAGAGGACTAGGTCATCTGCAAATCTAAGATGGTTCAGTTTTATGCCATTTATATTTAGTCCGAAATTTTCCCAGTCCAATTTTCGGAAGATGCTCTCGAGAACTGCTGAGAACAGTTTGGGTGAGAGCGGGTCTCTTTGTCTCACTCCTCTGTCTATGTTGAATTCGCTACCCAAAGATTCTAATTGGATTCTAGCTTTGCTATTAGAGTAGATCTTCTTTATGATGTTGATATAAACTGCTGGTATTCCTTGCTCTTTTAGAGTCTCCCATATATACTCATGCTTTATGCTATCGAACGCTTTTGCATAATCTATGAAGGCTATATACAGAGCTTTGTTGTACTCGTTGTATTTTTCTAGTACCTGTTTGACTGTGTGGATGTGATCTATCGTCGAGAACCCTTTCCGGAAGCCGGCTTGTTCAATAGGTTGTTGTTCATCTAGCATAGGGGTGATCCTGTTCAGTATGAGTTTCGCGAACACTTTGTACACATTTGACATAAGGCTTATCGGTCTATAGTTTCCGATGTCTTCTTTGTCTCCTTTTTTATATAACAGAATTATATGTGATTTAGTCCATTGTTCTGGGATATAACTGCTCACCAAAATCTCATTAAATAATTTTGTAAGAACTGGTACCAACTCTTCCATCGTTCCCTTCATCAGCTCGTTAGTTATCTTATCTGGGCCTGGTGCTTTGCCCATTTTTTGACTTAAGATGGACTTCTCTACTTCCTTCGGTAAAATTATAGGTAGGGTCTCTTCATCAACCTCTCTTTCTGGATAACTGCAGTTGTGGTTTACTGTTTTTACAGATTCTTGTTTCGCATAAAGTTCACGGTAGAAATCTGTCGCTAAGTCATTGATGTTTTGTCTTTTCGTGGTAACCTTTGAACCCTTTTTCAAATTTGGTATCCATTCTTTCCCAGTCTCTTTTAGCTCCTTGAATGCCTTTTTGACGCCTCCTGTTCTTGAGATATGGAAATCAAGGGTTTGTATTCTTTTTGCTTTGCGGTCTTTCCTAATATTTACTTTTATCTTTTTGCTTATCTCTGTTATCAATTTTGTATCTTTTTTCCCAGTTTGGCTCGATATTAATTCTTTCCTTTCGTTTATAAGTTTTAAAGTTTGATCGCTAAGTTCGTATTTGTTGTGTTTTTCTTTTCTGTTTGCAGTCATGTGTTTTTGCAGCTGTTGTCCGAGTAAATTGTACTTCTCCTTCACATCAAATGTTTCGTTATTGACTACTTTTTCCATGTCTTTGAGATGATTTGTATTGTAGTTGTTGTAGTCGGCTTCAAGCTGTTCTGTCACATAATTTTTAACATGTTTCCGGGAACTTTTGTTTTGGTATTTTTTCAGAGAACTCCTTACCATGCGATGGTTTGTGTTAAAATTCAATGTCGATATAACTGTAGTGTCTGTAAATGCTTTAGGGAAACTGCTTATCACGTAGTCTATCTCATTTTTATATGTTCCGTCTGGAGAAATCCAGGTCCATTTAGTTTTCTTATTTTTCTTGAAAATTGAGTTAAGCACAGTTAAGTTGTGTTCCATTAGGAAAGCGATTAATCTCTGCCCATTTTTGCTTCTTTTTCCATGTCCGAATTTCCCAAGCACGAACTCTTCATTATTTTGTCTAGCGCCCACCTGAGCGTTGAAGTCACCCATTAATATTATATGCTTATCGGAGTTGGCTTTTACTGCTAGTGAGACTTCCTTGTAGAATGTTTCTATTACTGATTTGTCTGCTTGTTCTGTGGGGGCGTACACTTGCATTATTACCCATTGCTTCTTATATCCTGGGAGTTTAATGGTGAGTAATGCTAGCCTTTCAGAAATTCCAATAAGTTCTTGTATATATTGTTTTAGAGATTTCTTGATCATGAAGCCGACTCCTTTATGGCCTGCTGTTTCTCCCTTTTGAAATAGGATATATTCTTGGTGTTCTTCAATTTTTTCGCCAAGCCGTCTCATTTCGCTTATACCTAGTATGTCAAATTTTACGTTTTCCAGCGCTTTTTCCAACTCCAGGAGGCTTTCATGTGTTCTGAGGGTTCTCACGTTAAGGGTTGATATGTTGAATACTTCACATCTTTTTGTTGAAAGGTCCGAAGACCCTAGGGGAGCACTGGGAGTTTTTTGTTTTGGTTTTATAAGATTACTTTTGTTCGCTTTGCTGTTGGAGGTATTTGGAGGGTTATGGTCTACTTCTCCCACGGTGACCGGCCGGATTGGGATGCAATTCTTATGATTTAGTGTTGAGTTTAGTGTTGTTGTTATGTGATTCTGTAGCTGCTATGTCTCTACTGGCGCGTTTGACGACCTCGGCCTCATATAGTCCAAAGCGTTCGCCTTGCTAATTTTATTCGGAGCATTGATTTGCTCGCTAGTTTTATTTTCGTTGGTTGTAGGCGAGTTTGATGGCTGACGTTTCCTTTTTTCCGTGGTTTTGTCTTTTATTATAAGTTTGTCATATCTAAGTTTCACTGTTTTTCCGTTATTAAATTGCCTCCCTCATTTCTTTCTTCAGTTCCTTCCTTTTTTCTAGAACGTCCTTCGGGAAGTCATCCGTAGCATAGGTGTCGCTTGGAAACTTTTTATTGTTTTTTAGGAGTTCATATTTCCTCCATGCTAGAGTTATTGTAATGAGTATCGGTCTAGTCTTGTTTTCATCTTTCTTCCCGAGTCTTTGGGCACTGCTTATTTCCCACTTATCCCAACGTTCCATATTTGACTTTTCGCTGACTCTGTTGAGAGTTTCCAGAACTATATCTAAAAGTTGCATGTTATTGTGTTCTGTTTCTTTTATGCCATGCAATATTAAATTATTTTTCCTGCTTCCTTTTTCCAGGGTGAAGACTTTAGTTTTGAGTGTATCGATCTCTTTTCTTAAGGCCTGGTTTTCCTCGATAACAGGTTGCATTTTTTCTTCAAGCATAACAGAAAGCGTTTGGTTCACTTTTTCGGTTATATTTTTCGTAAGTTCCGCCGTTTGTTTGCCTAGTTCCGTCTTCATAGCTGTTATTAATTTTTCTAAGTATTTGTCATCCATGATTCTTTTAGCGTTTCCTTTTCTACCAAAATAGTAGAATTTTCTCGGTGCTGGCAACTCTGAGTAGAAGTCAAAGTAGAATTCTCTATGGACTTGGTTGGATGGTATCTGTGGGTCTGTCAACTATTATATCCAACTACCCCACATGTGTTGTTGTGTTTAGTTATACGTATATGTATCACTCGCACAGTTTTCAGCACTTTCTGCTTCAGTTCTAATGTGTTTTGCCGTTTTTACACGTATTTTTAGTCCAAAAGTGCCTGATTTTTCGCGTAATGTACACTTCACACTATGGTATGAACTTTATCCAATATATTTTAATTAAAAACTCGAGATGATTTCAATGCACTGTTAACTTGGCAGCTGTCAAAGTCACCAGCCATATATTTAATAAGCAGCACAGTTAAGGGAAAACTTTTCAACACCTGCATACTCCCCATCCTAACATATGGATGCCAGACATGGGCGCTCACAAAGTCACAACAAACCAAGCTTCGTACCTGTCAGCGAAGCATGGAACGAAGTATGATGGAAACAAGGAAAATAGACAAAATCAATCATAACATAATCAGAAAATCTACAAAGACCCAAGATGTGGTGTTAAAGCTAAGAGCACTAAAGTGGAAATGGGCTGGCCATGTAATTAGAGGAGGGGATAAGTGGAACAAAGTAGTAACACTATGGTATCCAAGAGAAGGCAAGAGAAAGAAAGGAAAACCCTTCAGGAGATGGGAAGATGATCTGACTAAGACAGCTGGCAAAACCTGGACTAGACTGGCAAGGAAAAGAGAAGATTGGAAAGTGTTGGAGGAGGCCTTTGCCAAAGGGCACACAGATACACAATAAAATAAAAATATTTGTATAAATGAACTATACCTAATAACATGTATCTGAGAAAAGGCTATAAATAAAATAAAATAAAATAAAATAATGTAAAGAAATATAAGAATATACATAAAATACGATTATCTATGACAACTATGCCTGCATATAGTTGTAGTCTTCGACCTATCCGCGAAAAGAAATAAGCTGTCAATAATGTCAAACACAATGTCATTCGTTTTTTTTATTAGATACTAGACTAAAGTAACCTATCCATTGTGTCATAGTTTTGGAGTTACTACATTTTAGAATGAGTGCATTTTATTTAATAAATGAATAATCAAATAATTAGTAACCATAGGAAAAATTAAAAAAAACAGTGATTAAATCCTCTTTCTATGCGGAATAAAGAAAAGCAATAAAATTGTAGTATTAAAAATAAAAAAATTGACAGTTATAGAGGATGATATAAAAAAAATGTGGTGTTAATTTCCCCACATCAATAGTACATAACATTACACAACATTAGGGCAGATTGCAAGTGTTTGTGGCCCAAACCGTGAGAGTCATAAATACGCGATCTGTGGCTTTACTAAGGTTTGTCGAAGGTTTTACGTCTTGCCTTGGCAAGAAAGTGATATTTACTTCCCAAGAAAATCCCACTTGCGGTCTAGGTAAAAAAAATAAAATAAAATAATTGTTTCGTAATAAATATATGCAACATAATTATAGCAACATATATGGTTTTTTTTTAATAAATAAAATGAATTAATAATACCTGGAGTGGCATGAGCCGGATACCCCTATACTTCAGCCTCTTCTGGAAGTTGTGGGTGGGATCGTTTGCCATTCGCAACCGGTGTTTCTTCACAATGCAGAGACCACTTTCATTATCGTCATACCCCTTGTTGTCAAATACGGAGAGCATCGAGAGGGTTGGAATTGATGTTGTCATTTCAAGCTCTTTCCCAGTCTTGAGATGTTCCGGGCTGGAATTTTAAATTAGAACGTTGAAGCAGCTTACCATTATACATAGAATTATACTCCATTATTATCGATGGAAGAAGAAAGCGAGGAAGACAAAAACCAAAATAGGAGGTCGATTTAAAATTGACTGTGGGAGCAAAATGGAGAAGAGTTGCAAATGACAGAAGTCACTGGAAATCCTTGGAGAAAACCACACTGAAATTAGGGATATATGTATATTGTATATTGTAGTTTAATTGATTTAATATTAATAACTTATTGTTAATTTAAAAATTTCAGAATAAAGGGCTGTATTATTATTATCAGCATATCTGATGTTTAACCGAAAAGTGCCGTCTCAGATATTTTTTATCACAAAGAACGTGCATAGAGGTGAGACCAGATAAAATACAAATATTATTACTTCTATATGTCATTCAATACTTCATGTTGTAAGATTTAAGCTAAAATGCAAACATTTTTCAGGACAGAATAAATTTCTGCTAATAAATTCAACTGACAACTAATAAATAAATAAGCAATCCGATTTAGTAGAAAATGTAATGGTATAATTACCCGCAAAACTTAGCAAGATTATCAAACTGTTCATCATTCAGATCAAAGCCAACAAACTCCCTTATCTTATTATTGTAGAACTTCTCAATATCCTCCTTAGGCTCAGGCTTACTGTGTATCGGAAGACTATTAAAACACTCCGGGAGATTCCTTGCTATGATCGGTGGAGTCACCAAATTCCCTTTGACTTGATAAATTTTAGGTCCTTCATCAGTTCCATAAAGTTCAACCTTCTTTCTATTTAAATTAACTGTTGATGAAGAACCAGGATTTTCATTGTAAGGTTCGAATTGATCAGCCGATTTTTCTGGATAAGGCCCAAAGTTGCTCAAGGTACTTAACTTAGAGTTTAATGACCCTGAACATGCAGAGGAAATGGAATTCCCTATACCACTTTCTCTAACACTCGCGACCGATCCTTTCTTGGAAGTTCGGCGTTGCCTGTTATAATCCGGAGTCTCGGATTCGGATAAAATAGCAGCTAATATTTCATTCTCAATAACTTCTTTGGCACTTAGAAACTGTGTACTTTCTGAGGCTTGGTTAACTTGATCATGTCCATTAAGTTGGTTTGAGGTTATTGTAGAATTAGCTGCTTTCTGAACATCTTTTAAGTTTACAGGAGCCCGATTATCACAGTTTACATGATTACTCTGTTCCGTGACCGGTGTTGACTCCATAGTAGTGTTAAAGTACATTAACTGAAGTGAAGTGTGAACATTATGTATATCTGTGCACTTATCCACTATAGTAAACACTTAATTACTTGTTTTACCGTTCCACATTTTGTTAATTTCAAATATAAATTAAATAAATGCTCTCGAGTTTTCTGACAACCGCGCTATTGTGATTTTTTTTTTCTTTTAAAAAGCACAGATTGAGCAGAGGGGAGCAAAACAACGTGACACAATACAAGCGTAAACGAGACTAAAACGTAAATACCACCATAATAAAATAAAGGGTTCTTAAATTACGGAACCTTTTTATTACTAATTGTATTGGTAATAGAAAACCCACCCTATGATTTTCTTTTTTTTTTCAATGTCGATTTGTCAATTTTACGTCAAAACAAATCAAATCAAATACATTATAATAGTTTAGTTTCGCCATAAGTTCTTCTAGTTTAAACTTTAGACTTATATTCAAAATGCTTACTTTGTGGAATTTGTTTGAAGCTTCATTACTTTGTCTTAATGCAGTATGCGTACTTCACGAGGAAAGATTTATGCAAAAAAGTAAGAATAACCTCTTCAGAGATGTTCCCTTCATTTTAGGAATGAATTAATTTCTGTAATAACCAGATGCATTTTTACATTTCAGTGGGATGGGGAGCACAAAGTCAGAATCAAGGTTTTGAAGACCAATCAACAGTGAAATTCCAGATCTTAAATTTAGTTAGATCCATAAGGACAGTAACAAGAAGTAAGTAGCAATATTATATTAGATTACAATTAAGTTTAGTGTGAAATATAGAAGGGAAGGTGGGCTAATTGGCCTTTATGACCAATAAGGACAAGCAATATGTCACTGGATAGCAATATTGTAAGTTCTAAAACCTTTACTATGGCAGAAAGTGAATAAAGTTTTTGCTGGATAAAAGAAGTTTGAGTTGATACGTTATTATGTATGGTTTTTCGATACTAAGTTCCTGTATCGCTTTTTATTAACTTTTTTACACAGGGATTCGAAATTTCCCGCCATATAAAAAGTTGTAGAATAAAACCTTTCCAATGATACCTGTATGGCTTGTTGTTATTGGTCCCTAGGCCCGGACTCCATACAAATCTGCCCATCCTCCTTTAACTGACGCAATTTTTCAATTACTGTTTCAGTTCCGCTGATTCTACTGAACATACTGACGATCATATTCAAGTTACTATTGGGATAACAGTGAAAAAGGAAATACTGAGTTGAAAGTGCTCCTGCTACTGGTAGCATTAGTCACTGACAAAAGTGTTGTATTGACTTAAGACTTACATTGTGAGAAATTCATGTTCCTGCTGTTGTCCTACGCATCAAATTAAACATGTATTGATGCATCTAACATAATAATGTTTATTTATTTTGAGTTTGTAAAGTCCCTTAATAAACATTATTAAATAATTAGAAATCAACATATTTCACTGTTTTCAATTTCTGTCACTGCTTTTCAAAACCTTGTATCTAGTAAGTAGATTCACACTGAGATATGCGGTTTGTTTTAAGTTGGTATTTGTTACTTAGTGTGTCTTAGTTGTCAACAGATGATTTCTACTTCTTGTCATTGACATAAATAATAACGCACTAAACTAACACTTAATAAGATTCCACAGTCCGTCCGTCTATCTGTCTGTAACTAGGATGTATCCCATGAATCGTGATAGTTCAACTGTCTAGTTGATATTCTCACAGTTTATGTATTTCTGTTACCGCTATAACAACAAATACTTACTAAAAACAGAATAAAATAAAATAAATGTATAAGTGGGGCCCCCATACAACAAATGTGATCGGTTGCGTTAACTTTGCACCTCGTTTGTATACGGCGCATTACATATAGGTACAAACTTAACCTGGCCAGTTAAGATGGGATAAGTGTTTGAAAGGAACCCTCGGTGCGCGAGTCAGACTCAGTCAGTTGGCCAGTTCTTAATTTTTTTGATTTATTTTAAGTTGACTGCGTCGGGCGTTAAAGTTTGTCTTAGCACATTGCATTTGTAATATTTAATTAAAATTATGGAAAGCTTAGGTAAACATTTATACAACCATTTAATATGTATTTTTAGGAATAAAAATAAAGTAATTTTCATATTTGAGTATCTTTTTTACGTGAATCTATCTTGAACCTTCTACGTTTTATTATATGGCAACCCCATAAATATTTTGACGTTGACATTTCAATGTCACAGTTATAGTAATGTTACCAGATATGCAACATACCTTCAAATTAAAGATAAAATTTATTTATGATAGGATTTTATGCTTTAGTATCCTACTACTTTTTGGGAAGTATATATAATAGAAACGTGTTCAATGTGACTTTGTAATTAATTTGATTTGATATTGGTGCCATTATTATTATTTAGTATCACAACAATAGTTGGTATAACGTATAACTGATATATATAGTCAGCGGCAAAAGTTGCCAGGTACGCCAGGTGCTAAAAATGATATGCACACGGACTCTGTTATCGAGAAAATCAGGGTTGTACAGATATGCTTAGCTACTTTCGCTGCTGACCGTATATATGAAATTATTTTTGATCCAAGTTAAATGTGACTAATTACCTAACATTTTATATTTTGATGTAAGAATAGACCGATTTCGGTCTCAAATTGATTTCCTAAATTAAATTAACTCTCATAATAAGTCGCGCCAAGTATAACTTGTAAGTTTCGTTCGGGGATTCGATTCCAAAATGTGGCAACACTGACAAAATGGCAATCATGGCAGACCGTCGTCGTCGCGTTGCAGCTGTTCGATAAGAAAGAACCCGTGTCGGAGTGTTTTGAAATAAACCACGCATTTTGGTTGCTCGGATTAATTTACCACGTGAAACAGTGCATTTTCAATGATTATAACCAAAAGGAAGTGTTGTTTTTGAAGTGGTAGTTTATTTATCTGAGGTTTTTGCGTCGCTCAGAGGCAAAGCAAAATGGATTTCAAAACAGCCGTTTTCAACGCTGCGAGAGATGGGAATCTAACGCGATTGAAAGTAAGTATTAAATGCTATTATTTTATGAACTGCTATGTTCTTTAATTACACTTAGGTATGAGCATCGATACGGTAGGAAAATATTTGGCACATACTTACGTAAATAGTGTATTTCATGCCAAATCAATTGCCAGAGTAACTGTAGAAATTGTGCACAGTTACTTGCATTACGCTCGCTATTTACGAAATTAGTGTGCTAAATGATGAAACGTTTCAGGTTTGTGATGAACGTTATTTTCCATTCAAGTTGGCTTTATTTATCACCACGTGCTATCATATTTACCTTAGCTGTTTAGTTAAAATTATCAAATTAATAACACCCAACTTTTTTTATCAAGTGATCTTTCATCTTATCATAAATCAATATAATCAGTAATGCAGTAAATACTCTGTTTCTTGTGCTAGAGACTATACTAAATAATATTGATAAAGATTTAATAAATGCTCATAGGTAAAAGAGTATTTTAAAATTACTGAACTTTTAGATACGTAAACGTATGCAGCAATTCTGAATCTAATTTACTACAAGTTTTATAAATAACCCTTTTGAGCAGAAATATTCAAATTAGTTATGTTTAAATTTTTATCTTATGCTCCTACTACTTATACTACTTAGGCTACTTAATGAATACAAATATAATATGAGAGAGTTGTACAAGAATCATAAAGAAATGCTATATAATGCGGTATTAAAGAATGTTGAGAGATAAACAAAACATTTATCTTAAAATATGGTGAATAAAATTTGGAAAAAATACATGTCTCATGTTGTATATTCCTTGATGTTGGAGGTGTGCATTAAAGAGATGTATTTGTATATCCATATTATTTATGACCTGTTGAAAACAAAAACTCATTAATTTTTAATATCTTTTTCTCAGTGAAGATATTATGGGTCAGGACCAAAAAGTTGGATGAAATTAAGTTGTAGTTAGCGAGGAATTAAAAACAATTGAGAAAGTTCCGTTGTGCGACAATAAATAACGATACAATAAGGAACCTTAAAATAGAACATTACGGTACATTATTGAAAGGTTAACTGTCGTCACACAATGGAGACTTTGACACTAATATTATTGAGTTATTATTGAGTGAGTTAAGGGTGAGTTAACGTTGCAAACTTTTTGGTCTTCACCCTCATGTCCTACATTTTGAAACACAGTTTTTTTGTGAATTTGGATTCTCAAAATACAACATTTTCATTGGATTATGTCACATATGTTAATTATTTGAGCCTTCCTGACATACATATGCATGATATAGTCTATTTAAATGGTTTTATGTTTTAAATGTGTCACAGTCGCGAAATCCAAAGAAAATATTATGCTTTGTAAAATTCTAATGGCTTAGAAGCATTCCTGATCCTGATCTGATTATTTGATATGAATATCAACATCATTGATAAGTGATAACTTCGTTAATAAGATAAAATTTCCTTACTAATATAAAAGTGTTTTGAGGAAGTTATAGTATAAAATTGAATTATCTTCAATCTAAGTTATCATTGCCAAATGTCCCAATCCGTCGGGAAATGTCCCGTTCGATGTTCCAGTTTTTTTTTGTAACATACCCCAGTGTAGCATAAAATCATTTATTTATTTAATCCTTATTGCACAAAAGAAAGAACTTGTCGTACAAAACGCGGACTTAATGCCATAGGGCATTCTCTATCAGTCAATCATTGGGCTAAGCATGAGTTCTAGTTAGTGGTAGAATCTGGCCCACAATAGTGATGAAAGCTGGCATTATGCTAGTGTCCGCTTTTCTACAAGTTCCTAAAGATACTTTTGACCTCTACTTGCTTATAAAGGCCACTGTCAATAGTTGCATCTACTTACTCTTTTCTCTTGTAAATCGTCATTTGAAAATGGTATTGCTGTAACTGTGTATGAATTCAATAGTGAGATACAGCATTATTACATTCCTACTACATGTAGTTGGGTGATTGTATAATTTGCTAAATCATTATGCTACGTTTACACGCTTGCCAAGCCTCGGCAAGCTTACAGGACGCAGTTATATGTTAGAGTGAGCACGATGTAGTTCCGTCTCACTTTAACATATGACTGCGTCCTGCACGCTTGCCGAGGCTTGGCAAGCGTGTAAACGTAGCATTAAATTCCTAGGCAAATCGTAAAGAACTGGCTAGCATTATTGTGAGAAAAAAAATCTTTAAGTGATTAAGCTTGACGGCCTTTTTAGGTTTGGTAGAAGCCTAAGTAAGGCTTTGTGGACTGACTCCTAAAATTGCAAACCAAATACGAATACTTTATGATTTATGAATTCTATTTTCAAAGTCCCATATGATAATATTGCCAGAGTCCAATGGAGAAGGAGAATTTGTTTACATTTTGGTCCGCGCGAACAACAAAGAAATAACGCTGGTCAAGAAAAGATTGGGAATCAGTAGAGTAGAGCAAATAAAAACCAAAATGTTAACAAATGCATTGTGTAGTGCGGTGTATAGGTAGCTAGCCTAGGATTGGTAAACATTGCAAAATAACATTTCCTAACGTGATCGCTCGGTATGTGGAATGAGCTCCCTGCCGAGGTTTTCCCTGGGGGCGACAGTATACAGATCTTCAGGGGAGTAAATAGGTTCTTAAAGGGTCGGTAACGCGCGTGTGATGCTCCTAGCGTCGCAAGCGTTCATAGGCGGCGGTACGTGCTTAACATCAGACGGGCCGCTTGTTTTCCACCGTCGTAGTATTAAAAAAAAACATAGTTTATAATGTATTATCAAAATTTACTGTTTTTAATATGTTTTCTATCTTCTAAAAGTTTGCTCCAATCTAAATATACTTGACTGTACCTTCACGCTATAATGAGATACTAGCGACCCGCCCCGGCTTCGCACGGGGGCAATGCTATTATACATACATACAAACTATGTATTATACATACATACAAACCTTCTTCTTGAATCACTATAAAAAAAACCGCATCAAAATCCGTTGCGTAGTTTTAAAGATCCAAGCATAACATAGGGACAGACAGAAGGAAGCGACTTTGTTTTATACTATGTAGTCATTCAATCACACCCATACAACACTTCCCACGGGTGACTTCCTAGTGACGCTTCCTAGAAACGATTTCACCCTTACATAATGTCAACGCCTGTTCGTAGGGAAAGGAGACCAGTAGCTTTGTGATTATATTACCATTACCTAACCCACCTGAAAACAGGTTGTAGGTACTACAAATAAGTGCATTAATTGCCACCTGGATAACTCGGAAACCAAGCAAGTCTTCAAGTGTTAACAATATGAATGATTACAGATAATGTTATTAAAACTACAAAAATAAAAAAATCTCTCAAATCTCTAAAATCTCTAGAAATAAATATCTGTAAATGATTACAGATATTTATTTCTAGAGCATATTGCAGTTCAAATAAAATAAGAAAAAGGCAAAAAAAATTAAAGGGGCGTTTTTTTTTTTATTAATTGGAACGGGGGCTTGTCACACAATGACCAATATCACCCCCGCTTAGATCACACTATAAAATACACTTTTCACCACATTAATTTAGAGACTAATGGACTTTCGGTGGCAAGCGGCGCAGCGAGCGGTTGAGCGAGAGATCCGAGCGTGGTAGCCAAATGAGTGAGCGAGACACACGTACCGCGCACCGCTGCCGCTCGCCGCTAAGACCGCAGTCGTGGTTGGGCCGTGTAGTTAGCCCTGTATTAAACATTTTGATTCCAATAAAAAATAAGATCAATTGTCATCCTAGAAAAAAGTCATCATACCTATTGTCGTGTCGTAATGAAGTGATTCACGTGTTAATGTGCTTTGTATATCTGTGGTTTCAATTTTCCCGTTTCCAACTCTTTATTATTATTACGTAGGTACCTACTTATATTTTTCTCTGATAGACAAATTCCCAAACCTCAACGCGAAATGAATTGAAATTTTACCCGTTACGTTTAGTTTCGATTATTATTAATTATAAATGCAGTATAATTGATTATGCCTGCCCTAAATATATAAAAACTATCGATTTCAAATCGCCCTAACTTGGGTTTATACCTGAACCTCAATTACCGGCGTGACCATTCGAAAATTACCAGAAATTCCGCTCCGTTTTTTATCAAAACATTTGCTAGCTTCTACCTAGGACCATTCCTTAGTTTAATTTTCTACTTTCGAACTTATTCCGTAAAACTGCGTATTCTGTCCAGGGTACAAGATCTTTATAATGTTTGTCTTTTTAAATAACCGAGTTCACCAAAAAGAAATCGTACTTGTGAGAGCAACTGAACGAACAAATTACTAGAACGATGTATTTATTCATATCCAAACCATTATAGGTGTGCCTACAATAGTTCCCTTGATTTCTAGGAGATACTATCGTCAGACCCAGACTTGTTGACAATGGGTCCAACCAGAAAGCCAAATCATAACACATAACATTTATAAAACAAACATCCCGACGAACTAGCGTCTTCCTTTATTGAAATCGGCTAAAAAGTAATTCATTATTCGCTATGTAGCCCAATTATCGGTACTCTATATGGCCAGTACATAGACGGATAGATGCCACCGTCCGCGCTTACGGATCAAAACAAGGCGCTAGGAGCATTCCGTAGGGAAAGTAGGTGGGAGAGCGTTGACCCCATTCAACTTGTTTACGTGCGAGTGGGAGTATGGATTGGAATCTGGGATGATAGAGTGCCTTATTTTAAGGAGACCTAATTGGACGTGGTCATAGTGTTATTCGATTTCGTTATAAATTCCTGATTTACAATTAATTGTTGACTATCTATCTGTTTGTCTGAATGCTGGTCGTCAGGTGGTTAAAGTGTATGCAAAATTTTGGGACTTACTAGGAGTTCAAAATTAGGAACGTTGCTGAACCTCTAGAAGTGGCTTCGTTTTTATTTCACGATTTTGAACCTTTATGGTCATGAGGACATCACATAGCGACTTTTGTAGTCTCAGCCACATAAAGCAATAGTACAGATAACGTTGCTTCATCAAAATTGCAAAATCCAATGAAAATTTTTTGTAGACTTCATACTCATACATGCCATATCTATGCTATTCTAACGTTGAAATAAATTACGCGAATGAGTGTAATCAGGGAACTCCAAGTATCTTACTCTATACTATTATGAAATTGTATTAAAAAACAATTTTCTATGGAGAGGGGTCATTATGTTACGAAAAATCTATACAGCACGATGCATGATATGTATGTGCGCGCGTCGTAAGTATTTGTCCTCGCATTATGTCAAAACCGCTAGACAGGTTGTAACCAATTTTGGCACAGGGATAGCTGGACATCAAAAGACGGGTAAGGATACTGTTTACCTGACTAGGTAAGGAAAATAGTTTTACTCGGATAAAGTTGCGGGCACGTTCTAGTTCTTATTTCTTAATAAGTATAGTAAATTATTGTAGAGGCTGCAAAGTATATGCAATAGATAAATAAATAAATAAATGAATATCGGACAACCTAACACAAATCGATCTAGTCCCAAATTAAGCTCAAGAAGGCTTGTGTTATGAGTACTAGACGACGGTATACGCACTTATATAGATAAATATATACTTAAATACATAGAACGACCATGGCAGAAATATTCGAGTTCATTACACAAATATTTGCCCTGGCCGGGATTCGAACCCGGGACCGCCGGCTCAGTAGGCAGGTGTCTACAAACAAAGCCAAACGCATCGTCAAATAGATGAATGATTAAATTTCGATCCCGCTGGGGAGGCCTTCGATAATACGAGTTCATTTATTGCACTTTCAGCCGAGACTAAACTGTGTGCTTTTCGCGACTAATGCGAGGAAATACATTAAAATACGAGTTGTAAGAAAACGTCGAAAATAAATATATATTCACAAGCTGTTGAAACAAAATAAAGCCATGTCCAGTACCAATCATCACTATAATTTAAAAATGTCGTTAATTTCAGTTGTCATATAAAACCGTAAACAAAATCTTGGGTAAATATAACAGAACTATGACACACAATTTATAAACACACACTTTAAAAATATACAACACATTATTGAAGCTGAGAATTCCACTGTCTTGTTTGATTCTTTAAATCTGTTAACGAAATTCATCAAAAGTATAGCCCATCAGTGTGTTTTTCATCCCAAGCCATATTGCGGATTTTTAGTATTACTATTTTATTTTACTGGTAACGACAAATTTTTGGTAACTGACGTTGAAAGTCGGTGAATGTCACTGATGTAAACAAAGAGGAAACAGGACTAAATATTCCGCAAATTTCACGTACTTTTTTTTTCCATAATAAAGCCAAAACTATCCACAGTGATCTGTGTGTTTTTCAGCCCAAGCCATATTGCTATCCACAGTGATGAAAGTCAAGTTTTTTTCAATAGGATTCAGAGTTTATTTCGCAAGAACAACGAAGGATCGAGCAGCATTTCGGTAAAGAATGTTTTGAATTTGGTTAAAGACAAATCCTTGTCAAATCGCTACTGACGTTTAATAATGCAAATATATGACGCATGCTCATTATTGCCATATGAAATCTGTTTGTAGCGCCACTATCCCTGGGCCGGATCGACATTTGCTAGGCAATAGATTGTGGCCATATAGGTAATTAATTACGATTCTAAAAACACATGTAATACTTAAATAGTCCACCCGCTACGACATGTATGTTGCATTTAATGCAACTGGGACGATGCTTCGCCCACCGCCCTGGATCTTAATATCAAATTGAAGAAATAAAATGCCCTATGTGCATGAAAAGTTAACGGCACATACGGCTTTTTGGGTGGGCTAAAGTTGATGCGTAATTTTTGTAGACAATAAAATTAGTTGTGCTCGAATAAATGTTGTATCGAGGTTAGCGTGTTATCGAGAGTTTATCAATGCAGCGTGATAATGTTGAATGGAAAAATAAGCGTACAAGAATCATAAGTGTATAGGTAATGTAAATAGGCAAATAACAGAAACTTAGGTCTTATAAATATATTTCCGTCAAGGTAATCAAATCACATGTATTTTGCATTATTACGAATGTGTGACGTTCTTTTCAATCTAAAGCTGCGATTCCATGATTTCTGTGTCATGCGGCCGATCGAATACTGTGCTTGTAATATCTTTGACTTTATTGAACAAATCTTAGAAAGACCCTACGCTATATACAAATTCGCCACTGCTTAAAGAACCCTACTTTATTGTTGGCTTATAAAACGCCACCAATGACACCTCATCTTGAACAAATCACACAAAGACACTTAACCCAAAAAAACGTCACCTTTGTATTTTATTGGCGCCAAGCCAACGGCATCGTCAAACAAAGTGAACTAGAGGAAGACGCACAGTCACAAAAACAGGTGTCTTCCTTGTTCCATCTTCCTGGGTTTACAGAGCGAATGACCGCTGACTCAGCAGCAGCTAATTCAATTAACTAAAAGCCCTATGTGCTATGGACCTTTATAAGCACATAACGCTTTTTAATAATGCGTTACTAAACTGCAACTCGCCCGAGTTAATTCCGAATTCAACGGTATCCTTTTGTTTATAAAGTCCAAAACAGAAGCGTGATATTGTTCTGTTTGTGACTTGTGAATAAGCGAAAAGGACAAAACGAATAGATGCAGTGACTAAATTGACTAATTTAGATTCCGTGCACGCTGAGACGTTGTTTTGTGTTTATACCACACATACTCGTATGTCTACAAAAATAGCTTGCCACTAAGGGTTGGTATTGCGTTCTCGTTTCGATAGGTTACTGAGAGTTGAGACTTTTCCCGGGGTTCAACATTCAGAAGTTAGGTACGCAAATTTTGTTTAGGTCTTTTTTTGCGATGACTCATAATAATCTTATGTAACTGGACTTATTCGATCAGATAATGTAAACAACGTGAAATGTATCTGTAACAAGGTTGATTTAGGTTCTCAAAACTGCTAAAAGCATTTTTGCGTAATTAACTAATTTGCAATTTGTCAGTTCTGCATAAATAATGACTAATAAGATTATAGGAGATTAATGTCGTGTCTACGCAATTATATTCCAGTGCGAACTTGTCTGATTACGGGTAGAAATATGGTATAAACATCCTAATTGGCAAGACGATTTTTTTATCATTCTTAAAGGACATATTGCAAGATCGCAATGACGAATGATTAATGATGAATTACGACGAGTCCCCTATGACATTGAATTACGATAGTACTGTCGACTATATATAGTTTCTACAGCCTACTAGCCCCTAACCAATAGTATGACCACTGGTGATCCGCAGGAGTCTAAATATGTTATGGTTCGTTATCGATTGAAATACGCTGGAGTCGTGTTGGTCGAAACTGTCTTTGGACTAAGAAATTAAAGTGGTCCATGGTCAAGAAAAGGTTGGGAATCACTATTCTATAAGTACGTACGGCCACGTGTTATATTCTGGAGGTGTTGAGTTAAGGCGGCCATCAAACGGCAAGACGATAATAATATCACTACATAGCATAAAACAAAGTCGCTTCCTTCTGTCTATCCTTATGTATGCTTAGATCTTCAAAACTACGCAACGGATTTTAATAGATAGAGTAATTCAAGAGGAAGGTTGAAGAGGAGCATTGCATCCGGGCGGGGCGGGTCTCTTAGTTACATAATAAATTTGTTAAAGGTTACTAAAACTAGCGGAGAAATGCTAAACACCACGGCTGGCAAGATAAAAATTGTGAGAGGGTAGTTGACTAGGAAAGGAAATAAGTAAAATAAACGACGGTTTCGATCACAATACTATATAATGGTGTTAGCATAACTTGTTCTTGCGCTGGAGGACACCTAGAGCTAGTTCGGAACCGGATTTAAATGACGCTGTTTTAAGTATCTGGAAGTTTCTGACGTTTCTGTGCATCTCTCTCGAGTATAAGAAATTCCGACATAATTTTCTACCAAATAGTTCTTAAGTCAAGGCTTTGGACTCGTTGCACTGATCTGCTCTTCTCTAATATTTGTTGTATGTCATCCATCCTATGCCCTTGCATCTGTTGCATCCTATTCCAGCGATTAAATATCTCATTTCATTGTACAATGCTAAAAATAGAATTCGTCCACACTATCTGTATTTCCTGACTTGTCTAAGTTATTGTTAGTACTTCCCCTTTGCTGTTTGTTCATCTCATTGGTTGTACAGATTCGGTCGATGTTTTTTTTAGATATGATTTGAACTGTACCAGGGATGGTTGTTCATTTCCAGTGAATCGGACTTTGTGTGGGAGTACTAATCCACTAACGCGAATGTTTCTGCGCCACAGGAGTGATCGAGCTCCGGCCAATGACAACCCAAATCTTTTTATTGTAAACAGTGAGCTGTTTACGCCGTGTCAAAGAGAGTGGATCGCGAGACATCGGGCGGTTTAATTTTAACTGTTTAGCGTCGCTTTGTGAGTAAACTAAGATGCGTCGGTGAGTCAGCGATTCAACAGTGCGGGAACTGGCCTGGATTCCCGATTGGGAGAAGAATGTTGTTGCGTACCTTACTAGAACTTACTTACTAGAACGTTGTACGCTGACGAAAAAAATACCATCCTCTTTTTGCTTCAGTGTAGTTGACAAAAAACATCCTTCGAATGTCCTGCTCCTGCATCGATAAGTCTTTAAACCTGGTAGGCCGTTTTGGGGTTATGAGACAAAGATATTACAATATGCATTGTTATGATGGCGTCCGTTAGTAATGCCCAGTCATATTTCGTGAGTATTTCCTGAACATTATAATATGGGTATCTTCAAGGCAAGAGGTCAAGCTGCCAGCGAGCTTGCTATTACATCTTCGACCCCATAGTCACCTACCATCAGGTGTTACCGAGGTCAATCGTTGGCCAGTTAATGATTTAAAAAAATTGGGCAAGTGCGAGCCCGACTCGCGCATGAAGGGTTCCGTACCTATACATATATATAATCTATAACAAGTTTGTTGTATGGGAGCCCCCCTTAAATATTTATTTTATTTTATTTTTAGTATTTGTTGTTATAGCGGCAATAGAAATACATCATCTGTGAAAATTTCAACTGTCTAGCTATCACCGTTGTTGAGATACAGCCTGGTGACAGACGGACGGACGGACGGACGGACGGACGGACAGCGAAGTCTCAGTAATAGGGTCCCGTTTTTACCCTTTGGGTACGGAACCCTAAAAAAGACGTAGTCCATCTGTATATTTTTTCTTTTCCCCGTCCTCCCACCCTCAACTCTAGACCGAAAATAGTAGGTACTTGCTAAATCGCGGAATATCCTTCATATCTACGAGCATTTGATACCTATTTATTAATCTTATTTATTGAGGTTCAGAGTAGTTCGATGAACTGAATTCTAATAATACACTGATTCCAAAACAAATCAAAGCCGGTTCAGTAAGTGGGACACTTATTTCCAGCCGAGTACTAGTGCAGAATTTTATATAAACCGCTTTTATTACTTCACATAATCGACGGGTGAAATCTTCCATAGCAAACGCATGGATGTTTACAATGAAGCCGAAAATTTTATGGATCAGGCGGGGTTTTTTGAATTTTTCCCTTCATTGTAAACATTTTGGTCGACGCTACTGCTCTAATAAAACATTGAACGCATGGATATGTTAAAACTTTTGGTGTTTCGTGCTATCTTTTCAAGGTACAAATACGTTAAATGAAAACATTATGCATGGGTGTTTCGCACATACATGTTCAGTAAATAGCGAATACGTTTTTTTTTGCCCTTTAATGAAACGACTTTGCGTTTTATCGTCGTATCGTGTATGTTTTGTGATTATTTTTTGGTTTGCTTTGTTTTGCGTACCGTGCAAATGTTTTGGTCTAATCACTATCAATTTTCGTGATTTTAATTAATACTTTATTATTAAGTGTGTTGAAAAAATACATTAGAAAATCATCGATGTTTTCAAAACAATCTTTTCGTTTCATTCTGAGGAAAGGTTAAAGAGATAAAACATTTGGCGTTCCTAGGAAATGTAAACCCGCCCGGACGTAACCGGTTATTTCTATATAACATATCCGTTTTTTTCCCGTAAGCGTTGTGTTCTCCCTGCTAACAACTTGTTAAAAAACCCTGTCGTGATCGTGACGCAACAATCTTATTTATTATAGTTTTCCATACCAAATACCTCGCAATTTATTGCCTAAATGACTCTCTTAATTTCAAGGCTTCAAGGCTGTCTGATTCCGGAAACAAATCAGGAAAGACGAGTGAATCCTTGCCGGTACGGATCCGGAAGGATTTGTTCTCTAAACCTCATTAAAAGTTTGGTAGCGTATTGGTTGATTACGTTGACGGAACCTATACCTTGAAGAATTGTCATGTAGACTTACCTTATTGTAGGGGTCCTTACGGATATACTTCGACCCAGTGAAATCTTTCTTTTGTGTTACCCCTCGTTGCACCTACACAAAGGAGTTGGAACTCAATGGGAGTGCCTGAAATTCCTTTAGTTGGTAACCATTACCTAATACCCTCATTCTGGTGAGTATGTGTTCTGTTGTCTCTGCCTCTGTCCCAGCTTGGCCTATCGTTCTTTGACCTCGGAAGAGCACTAACGATCCGAATAGATTTATATTCTGATATTTATTTGAGCTGATTAGGGTAGAAATCTTGGACACGATAGCTCTTTTCTTATATACTCCTGAAATCATTATTACTCTTAGTGTTATTAATCACGTTTTCAAGTTTTAATTGTGATTGGCCTTGACTGATAAATGCAGAATATATAATTTGTTTACCCCGCTATGACGCAGCAACGGGTCGATGCGGATTTATGCATAGGTAGGGTTGAGTGAAGTCAGGTCTTACCAAGTGTGAAGGAGAAAGCCCAAGAAAGAAACGGGTGGCGATTGCTACCTCGACAAGAGCGTAGCTCTTAAATTGAGGAGAGAGAGAGGGTAGAGTTAATACAACAATCTGACACCTGTGGAAGTTGTTGTCGGGAAGAAAATGCCTGACGCACCTTGTTCAATACATTATTCTGTTGATAATATTATCAACAGAATAATGTATATACGCGTTAGCGTATATACGCTAACTTGTTTTTGTTAAAACTAAGTGCGTCTTGCCATTAAATGTTACAGTTTGGTATGTAATTACTTATGTATTGTATTTATGTTTTTGTTGGTAAATAAAAAAGGCCGAAGAGTAATATCGTTTACTTTTTATCCCAGATAAATGTTTAGTTGAATACTTCCCGATGGGAGAACAAAATGCTATGCAGATGAATGTATGGAAATAAATTAACACGGAATAAAAAATCTGCACCTACTGTGTGGCCTGTTACTGTTATTTATGAAAAAAAAACCGAACAAGTGCGTATAGAATAGCGAAGTGCGAGGCTTAGTATTAGGGTCCCGTTAGTACACTTTGGGTACGGAGCCCTACAAATGAAATCGTTGGCCTATTCGCACCAAAAATTGCTATCGAAAAGTGTTTACCAAATTTCGATTCTTGCCTCGCTTCATCGGCAGGAAATCATTCGATAAACCAAAATGCCTAATTCGATTAATTATATAGAAAGCCCTTTGCGCGATGTATACCGATTTCTGCTATTACGATGGTAAATGGAACACATCGCTAAAGTAGATACTATAGTGATGAGCTGCTGATATCTATCATTAGAAACGTCGAATGTAGCTGTAGCAATGATCTCTATATCACATCCCTTATCGTTAATGTGTATCTCGAGAACTACGATTCAGCCCGACCTATAAATGCTAGTTGCTTTAATGGGTTCGGTAGCCCGAGGGCCAAAGGCGGATTCACACCGACCCAGTGACTCACGCCAGTCATATGAATACTGGACAATGGACTTATCGATGTATCAGCGGAAAGATTCTGAAATAGTAAAAGGGTAAATTCCCTTGGTCACTCTTTAAAACTACGATTTTCGGCAGTTATATTGAACAAAAACGTTTATTTTGCAACAGTTATAAGCCCATTCTTATGTGGACTATCTCCTGACAAACCAGTAATACTAGAATAAATTATCAACACTTCTCTAAGGAGTTCAGAATATGAACTAGATAAATTCGATCCACTCAAAACTTATCAAGATCTCGGCAATTTCTCAAAATTTCTTACAAAACGTTTATAAATTTTTTGTGGAAGTTTTGAAATTAATCTCAGAAGTTTTCCAAATTCGCAATCTGCAATTTTGCAAATCTATATTTAAGATGTTAACTTAAGCGCAAACTCGTCGACATCATGTATTCTGCCCATACTAACGTATGGTGCTCAAACCTGGTCATAGTGGTCATAGACTGAGGTTTAAAGTCTAAACTAAAGGTTTCCCAGAGGGCGACGGAGCGCATACTGGGTGTTCGGAGGACTGATCGAGGTGTTCGGAGGACTGATCGAATCAGTAACACGGAGCTGCACTCCGAAACTGCCATAGTAGATGTGGGTGTCAAGACCGCTAAACTGAAATGGGACTGGGCTGGATATGTCGCATGCATCCGGAAAGGTACAATAGCAACCCAATGATTCCCACAAGATGGATACCGGAACAGAGGCAGAGCGAAAAGGAGATAGGTAGCGGGATGATCAGGACGCGTTTGGAAAAGAATGGCAGAATCGCACTGACAATAGGGTCGGTTGGAGAAAAGAAGGTGAGGCCTTTGCCCAGCAGGCGAATAAAAAAAAGATAACCATCTTCAAATAAAATATCACTGTATCGCTGTACATTCTAAACCTGCCTTTATTCGCTAAGCTCGTTATGGGTGCGCTATAAAACAAGTCTGTCTAACGCTCAGTTGGAGTTCCTCATAATTATCCACTTCCCAATGTGCACCACAATTATAATGAGTTATTGTTATTCCTGTGTCAATAGACACCCATTTCTTTTGGACTATGATTTCTCCGTTTGTTTTATCTTCCTCTATGCGTTGTTGACGGTATGACGTGTGATCTTGGGCCGGTAGGAATGTTACGGCTTCTAAAAGTGGTTGATTTACACCTACTTAACAGTTTTCCCGCCATTTTAAGGCGTTCAACGATTTTCACCTGACAGAATCTTATAATGTGTCAGTTAAATGCACAAGTGATTGTGTTTGGGCAGATTTTCAATTGAATTATATTGTTCGGAAAATTAAAACAAAAAATTAATATAAAAAGTTTTCTTAATTCCTATTTAATTTAACGTAAATTATTTTGATGTATATAATATTAACATCATTTAAAATATTGGCATCTAATTTATTACCACCTTTGATGATGTGCGGTTTATTTTTAACCGACTTCAAAAAAGGAGGAGGTTCTCAATTCGAACTATTTTTTTTATTTTTTTTCTATGTATGTTACTCGATATCTCCGAGAATCGTGAACCGATTTTCAATTTTTTTTTTTTATCGATAGGGTATAACTCCGAGTTGGTCCCATTGGCACTAAGTCGGGATCTGATGATGGAATCTTGGAGAAATCGAGGGAACTCTTTAAATGTTATAGGGACATGTACGGCGCTTTCGGTAATTTATTGATAAAGTCAAGAATTTACATTCAGTAAATAGGATTTGGTGTAAGGAAACTGATGATGAACACACATACAAATCACTAAAAAGCAAAAAAAAAAAATTTAACAAAAAAGAACCGACTTCAGTAAAACTAAAAAGCCAACAATAACCCGTTCAAGTACAGATTACATTTGACTTACCCTTCGAAGTCGGTGCCAAACCTCGCGTAAACTATAATATATAAATATAAGAACTGAGTGGTTTGGGATCGACTTCGAAGGGTGAGTCAAATGTAATCTGTACTTGAACGGGTTATTGTTGGCTTTTTAGTTTTACTGAAGTCGGTTCTTTTTTTTGTTAAAATTTTTTTTCTTATATCAAAAGGTGTATTTTAAGCTACATTAATTTGTAAAAGTTTACAATAATCGCGAAACTTATTTCCAATTAAGATTTGGAATTTGGATGGTGTGACTGCTGTTTTAGTCGTCGACTACCGCAACTACCCAGTTTTAAGCTTTTGCAGATTTTCAATGTCTATGTCGTCGAATCTAGTTACCATTGTGATCGTATATACTGTGCGACGGTTTATCTGATAACTACTCGAACGTTCCTTTTGGCAGTCGTTAGCATTTAAATTATACGTTTTTGCCTATGATATCATATCATATACCACGGTCACGGATTCTGAGAGCTATTCGCGATATGTTATGTGCATAAATTACATTAGACACTAGGAAATATCGAGTAGGAAGAGATACGCGAATATGATGTGTCAGCATAAATTGTAGTATCGTTTACGTTGTCATCAAGTAAAATTCTGAACAAATATTAACAATTGTGAAAATAAATTATATAATTGAACCCACTAAAAACACATTCAAAAATACGCGGTCCCAAATAAACTACTACTACTTAGGACATTATACTATTTATAATAAGACAAAAGCTACAAAGAAGACGTGTTTTGACTATTTATATGTATGACGTCACAAGCCAGTATCTTCAATCTTCATGGAAACTTCATACTAACAGATCGTTTTTGAAATTGTATAAAGAGTAGCTGATTTGAGCTGTCATCAAATACGTATTATATATAAGTGCAGTTTGGATGCAGTTCTCGTGCAGTGGAGTTAAAATGACTGCATCAAAACTGCGAAATAGTAGTGCAGTCTGTTAGTTAGTTTTCGATGTTAATCGTATGTCCTATTTATGAATTTTCTATGCTCGGGCACGCCTAGTGCATGTTAAAAACTAGAACGGGCCCACGCTCGTACTAGGCAATATTATGGTGGGTTTCTCAAAAAATTGGGCAAGTGCGAGTCCGACTCGCGCATGAAGGGTTCCGTACCATAATCTATACCAAGTTTGTTGTATGGGAGCCCCCCTTAAATATTTATTTTATTTTATTTTTAGTATCTGTTGTTATAGCGGCAATAGAAATACATCATCTGTGAAAATTTCAACTGTCTAGCTATCACCGTTGTTGAGATACAGCCTGGTTACAGACGGACGGACGAACGGACGGACAGCGAAGTCTCAGTAATAGGGTCCCGTTTTTACCCTTTGGGTACGGAACCCAAAAAACTTCTAATATTCTGAAGGAACTTAAGAGGAAATATCTGCTCATTTTATCATACGAATCAAGGTTTCCTTCTCGTCTGTTTCCTCCTCCAAAACTTAGCCAATTTTTACGAAATATTACCTCAATGGGTAGAAAATGTTCTTTGTCGGACCGGTTTCGATTTTTGCGCCTATTATTATACAATTTGTGTAGGTGGCGTCTGTTTTTGGCCAAATTTCCGTCGCAAACGGACGCCTAGTACAGAAAATCTATAATAATTTACGCAAAAATCAATACGGTTCGGCACAGTTAACTGTTTACCTTCGGGCAAAACAACGTACCTACTAAGACTTTCCTGCTTCTCGAGATGTTTTCTCAGGATGCCGGGTTATATGAATACATATTCTGAATACGGTATGCAGGTTTGTTTGTTATGTGGGTAATTCTTATTCTCATGTATTTTTTTGTGATTTGTAAGAATCACATGTTTATTTTGTTTAAATCAAAAATCTATTTATGCCTTTGTTGAGCAAATATCCTCTACTTATCTTTTATAAACACGATTTACCTTAAAATATTCAGAAATATATATAAAAAAAGGAATGTTTGCCCAAAATGTCACGTCCATGCCGTGTGATATCTCCCGATTTTCTAATAAAATATTTTTTTCTGCTACAATATCACGTAATTTTGTCTAATGTTATACGAATGACGCAAAGCTAATAAATGTCTGATAACATTATTTAAAAGTTGTAAAAGTATACTGTAACAGTTTCTGATTCAGAACATCCTAAAGTTTGTGATCAATTTTTTTGTCACAGCCATGTGTGATTGTTTAAATACGTGTAACTCGGTAGACAATTATATTTGAAGCTAGCAGCCCTATTTAGGCCTTTTAAGAACGGAAAAACTACCTTCTTGTCGGTTCTGCTTATGACAAAGTGCGGTGAATGAATAGCAAAAATCATTTCTTGTATTTATTAACAAAAAGGACAACCTTAGTACGTCACCACCGTGGAATGAGTTTTAAATGTAAGTTCTACTGTTATGTTATTGATACCTATATAAATTTTACCTCAGAAATAACAGAATAAGGTGATTGTTTAAAATTGGCGAGACAAAGCAAAGTGTTCCGTTATGTCGCACATGTTCAAAATTTGTCACGACCATGGATAGATCTAAATGTCACGACCACGGAATTTTTCAAACCTCGGTTGTGACATGTAATGCTTGGTTGTGACATTCTTGCAGTATATTTGAATAATTTGATGATTTTGTTTGCTAAGTTGGGTTATCAATTTGTTGTATTTTTTCCGCAGATGTCACCAAAGAAAAAATTAAATCAGCCATCTAGCGAGAGTCTCTTAAGATGTTTGTCGAGACTCTTCGCTATAAGACCGTTAGCCGAAACGACTATCGGGACAATGATCGTCGAGTCAACATCCCACATGGCGGTCACCTCGTGAGCCAAGTCAAGGTACTTGCTGAGTTTGTCCTTCTCGGCCTTTACGAGGTTCTCGCCATGGGGGATGGTGATGTCGACGAGCACTGCCTGGCGCTTGGATCGATCTACCAAAACGATATCAGGCTTATTGGCTACAATAGTCCTGTCCGTGATGATAGATCGATCACAATAGAGCGTGGCACGACCATTCTCAAGAACTGGCATCGGTGCGTACTTATAGTACGGCACCTCAGACCCCACAAGACCGTATCGAAGAGCAAGTTGCTGGTGAATGATCCTGGCTACTTGGTTACTTATTATTTGAAACAATTACTAGATTTTGGATGAAATTGTCACACCCATGTTATACAGTCTCACAACTATGCTTAGGGATGTCACAACCATGCATTACTTTTAAATTTTAATCACTTGCAGAGGGTATTAAGCTTGTCCATCTGCACCAAAAATTATCCTTTGGTATGTACTCTTAATATACACCGCAATATATCACAAAGTAAAAAAAAAAAAAATGTTAGTATTTTAAAACTATATGAGAATCACCCATGTTATTCACCGGCAGTATGCCAAGGTCTGGATTCTAAGTCGGCTGAAGCTCATTATCTCGCGCCACATTTTCTTTCTTTACGACATCCGCCCTCTACCAACTTCCTGGAAAGATTAACCTTATTATGAAACATTATAATCGTTATTGAATAGCTGAAGAATGTGATCTTATCTAAGACCTAGGTTTTTTATCATTGATTATTTCGTGCTAGTTTTTTCTGACTTCTCGTGAAGTGGACCAAAGTATGGGTTCCCGCAGCAAAGTGCCTCTCCACACTATCATATTGCCCAACTTGCGTTGCAGAAGTATTTTTCTGATCCTTCGCAGGAACGGTGCTTTTTGTTAAAAACAGTTCCAACTTTGTAAGGAACATTGTGTTATCAATTTGTATTATGTATGTGAGTTCAACATGCTTTCGTGCGCCTAATAGTACCGGATGCAAACATATTGAAACAAAAGACACAATAATCCATACCAATATTATAAATGCGAAAGTGTGTCTGTCTGTCTGTCTGTCTGTTACCTCTTCACGCGTAAACCGCTGAACCGACTTAATAGATGAAATTTGGTATGGAGATAGTTTGAGACCCGGGAAAGGACATGGATACTTTTCATTCGGAATAAATTTAGTGTTCCTGTGGGATGAGCGGGTAACACCGCGGGGCACAGCTAGTTATAAATAAAGCTCTAAAGAATTCCTAACATTTTCAACTTGTTTTCAACAGGTTTTCGTTTATTGTAGATCACAATAAACGAAAACCTTGGACGGACATGAAAAAAGAAAGAAAAAGACAAAAGTTACCTAATAACATTAAAAAGCCAATGCAATGCTCAAATTAAACAATCATTAATTTGTAATCTGAACGAGTTTATTTTTTTAATCTTACGACATAAACAAATTATATTGACACCGGGTATCAGTGATTTTACCAAATCTGACCCGAATTACTTAATAAACTGTGATGTTTATGTTTGGATCATTGCAGAACGGTTTGAATCATACTTATTGATTGCCTAATGACCTGTAATAGCTGTTTACATTTCTCAATAGATAACGCAATACTATCGTTCTGTTATGTAAGCTAAGGGCCTTTGAAAGGCGGTACAAAAAAATTGTGCCTTAATATTAATTTGAAATGTATTAATTTATATAGGAGTACTTATACCTTATTGACACCTAATGACGCAGCGTAACATGTGCCTGTACAGTTAGCAAAAGTTGTTAAGCAGATTAACGCGCTCACAATGATCCGTATCTGTACAACCCTTATCCTCTAAGTAAAAGGTTTAGAGTGTGCATTTCATTTTCAGCACCTGGCATGCGTAGCAACTTCTGCAGCTGACTGTACTCTATGCCTGTTAAATATTCTATGAACACAATTAAAATGTAATTGACTTTTAAAATTATATGAATGTTATATTTCCTCGAGACGATAGTGACTGTGCCCCTCTGTCCCTCCTTGTCTGTCGATAAAGTATACATTTACTTTCGCATGCTGAATGGTAACACACTTATATTTTAAGCACAAGAGCTTACGAAATTTAATTTGTATTGTACTTTTGTTGCAGGTAAGTTGAAATCTGTTTACTGGTCGATTAATTATGACTATCATCGTTAAGGTAAGTGCAATATTGACGAAGGATCTTCATTAACCATGAGAAACCTATCATAAATCTAGATTTTGTAATTTGCACTTTTTCTTGATCAGCTATCTGCCTTTAATCTATCTTCAGAGGACAATGTCAATGGTGTTACGATGGGCATTGTTTCCCTGTATAAATGATTATAATTACAACTTGACCCAGTGATACTTAATTTGACCTAACCCAACTGAATTTCAATCTTATCGTGAGATTGAAATGTCAATGTCGTTTGTGCAGAATCATAAATATAAATGTCAGGACGAACTCTAGGAATGCTATTTTCGCAAGCTGCCGTTGTATGCAATTTACTTTTGATATTAGTCACCGGTAGTTTTGTGGACATCTACAAAAAGTTATGTGTCGGTTCGTTATCGTTTTCGTCGGTACATTTTCAACGATTAGAAATGGATAAACAGAAAGTTTACCCCTAAGGTTGAATGGTCGAGAATGCCTGGATGTGCAATACATTTTAAGAAAAAAATTGGGCAAGTGCGAGTCCGACTCGCGCATGAAGGGTTCCGTACCTATATATATGTATATAGGTATAACAAATTTGTTGTATGGGAGCCCCCCTTAAATATTTATTTTATTTCATTTTTAGTATTTGTTGTTATAGCGGCAATAGAAATACATCATCTGTGAAAATTTCAAGTGTCTAGCTATCACCGTTCTTGAGATACAGCCTGTTGACAGACGGACGGACGGATGGACGGACGGACGGATGGACGGACGGACGGACGGACAGCGAAGTCTCAGTAATAGGGTCCCGTTTTTACTTTTTACCCTTTGGGTACGGAACCCTAAAAATGGAAACGAAATCTTAGCGACCAGCAGTAGGTTTAAAAAATTCTTACCTCGGCTGTGGAAAAGCACCTGGGCACGCTTATTGTGTGAGTCATTTCGTCTCTCAATTTGATGTACGGACATCAACAACAAGTATAAATTTATGGCCAATCGTACCTTCGTCTCTAACAACACCTTTGTCGTCTCGGCGTCCGTAAACACCTGACAGTCACAGACCTGTTGTCAAACGCGTCAGCATAATATATCTCACTCATATATTTATCTATCCAAATATCATAAACCCTCCATGATGCGTTCAAGAACCGCACATTATGACCACCATAAAAATAGACTGTTTTGTTAGAACAAATTTCTAATCTGTGAAAATGTTATTATTGCTAAATAATAACATCGATTTCGATAATATTATTTATTCAAATTTTGAACATCTTTGAAAAGCAAAGAAATTTGATTTGACCTCTATTCTAATATCAGTCGAGATGACGTTTAGTTCGAAAAGAATTGTCAATTTGCATCAAATTTGACAAATGTCGCTCGTAATAAGATATCGAACGATATGATAGTTGGGGCCAACTCTAGTTTGTCTCTGAATTAAAAAAACTATGACAGCTGCCAGAAAACTTCATGACCGCCATTACCGGGTAATATTTGTCGTAATGTGCGACTCCTGAATGCATCACGGAGGCCTATGATATGTGGCTAGATAAAGTAGTGTATGTAACTGTACATAATTAATTAGGCATTTAAACACTCGTGTGATGTTATTATGAAACTTGCCTTCGGCGCGTTTCATAAACCCACACTCGTGTTTAATATCCTTCATTATGTACAGTCACATAAACTACTATTATGTTACAACATTAAACTTACTCCTTGTCGCAAAAAGACATTTCTGACTTCCATACTCATATAACATCCCTCTTTGTCAAGTAACGAATCGCAATGTTGAGTGTGGTGGAGAGTGCGAGCACCCGTCTTAAATCCAAACGCAGTTAGATTACAATTGACACGACGACTCATGATATCAATCAATTACGTATTCATTTTGGTTATTTGGCCTGGGAAGTAAGATTGAAAATGGTGGAATTGTTTTTGGTCACATGCCGTATGTAATTTAACTTTCCTCATTTGTAAGCCAAATAAGCCAGAGTTATTTTAGACTGTTGTTGTCGAGTTGACGGTTCATTTGGGCCTTTGTCTAGCTTTGCTCATTTGCATGGCAGGAAACAGGAGTCCATTGCGAGGGAAACTTGCATATACTCGGATATATGAATTACAAACGTAGTGTTTGGACCATTATTTGAATTTTAATCCGTGTCCGTAGACACTCAAAGGCAATTAGGTAATATCTATTCAATATACCCAGTACACAAGACTGTATATGGAATTTCACTTCCTGACTAAATTCTTCGAACACGTGGTAGATCCCTGACAGAATGCAGTTGATAAAAGAAAGGCCATCAAAGTCTAGGCTACTAACATAATCCAATGAAATGTTTCTAGAAGTTTTTCGTAATGGACTATATCTGTTATATAATGGATTATATCTATTACTATACAACTCTACATTATCATAACTTACATTGGACGTTAGGCTCCAAAAACTAGCTGTGCCTTAATATACAGAAGTCATTATAATGTTACCATCACGACTTCACGACTACAAAAGACGCTGATTCATCATAAATATTCGTGATCAAACCGATCTGACGAACCTTCACGATCGGTTACGGAAAATGCTGTAACTACTTACCATCTCGATACACACTTACTAGATCATCTATAGCAGTTCAACCGAATTGATTATCGCGTATCAGAATGCTTTAATTTACCTACCTGTACCCTCATAAAAAACGAGGCAGCATCGATAAAGCATTAAGAGCAGAACAACAAGGCGGTATTTCAAACCCTTATTACTACAGCGCACTTTAGTACTTTGTCTCTTTCAAGACTTCAATAGTACCCATACAGAATAACCAAAGAACTTAAATCGACACGGTTATACAGCGTCCAGGAAATTCAAAGCAGGTCCGACGTTTTCTCCATAGCGGGTGACGTGGGTTGTTCGATATAAATTGCAAGTGTCGTTAATAAAATTGATTTTGTAATCGAATGGTCAGGTTTCTTTAAACGGTCCATGTTATGCTTGGTGCACATAAGCGGAGTATTGATAGTGAAAATGATACAGAAACATGATACGAAATGCCAATGATAAAGTTCAGAGACACTTCTAAGAAAGATGTCAGCTATGGATAATTTGCATTTGTGTAGACTACCCGGTGCCTGCAAATCAGTAGGTATGTGCGGTCGCTTCCACGGAATGACCTGACCAGGTGGTCGGTAATGATTTCATTGTAGCGTATAAGCTGACAACTGATTTTTACTCTGAATTATGTTCAGTTTGTAGAAAGAAATGATATTCCGAGACATGAAGATCTAGGCTCGAATGACAAATGGTTGGCTACTATATCAGTTATTTATAAGTGCCGGTCCGCTGTTGAATTTAACTATTTAGTGGCACCGGAACACTGCTCGACAAACTCTGTGCTCAAGGTACTCCCAGGAAACCGGAAAATGTTGTAGGTACGCCATATTTCATAACTGATAGATATGATTTGCAGCTGTGTAAGTATTTTTCTTCCACCAGTTTTTATAACTTTATGAGATAACCATATTTTTCCGAGGCACACCAACGAAAAGCAATGGTACACAATTTGCAGAACACTGCCTGTGACGCCCTGCCGCCTACCTGTTCACATAATTTTTTTACAATCATGTATACCTGGGTTTACCGTGCGACGTCGGAGGCTGGCGCGTGTGATGCCCCGATTCGGACAAGGCACGCGCAGGCGCTTCCGCGGAGTGACCTCCTGACCAGTGACCAGTGCAACGTGTGCTGGCAACTGAACTTTACTATGTACATATTGATTGATATGTAAGTGGAAGGGAAGATTGGTGCCGCGGAGTCAGACCTGTACAGTGGGTAAGAGAAGCTGAGAGAGGCGCGGATATTTCTCAGGGTTTTAGCTGCAAAAATATTAATGAAAATTAGAAATCGCAATTCGATAAATATTTTAAAGGGCCTGATTTTGATCCAGTTTGTCGGTATTTTGTTGACATAAGAAGCAAACCAGCAGACGAATAGCCTGATGGTTAGCGATTACCGTCGCCCATGGATCGAGAGTTCATTATATCTAATATTTCGGCAACGACTGATAGGGAACTTGGACAACGATGCTAACTAGTGTCGCCAATCTGAACCTTTTCCATCATCAGTTATTGAGATTGACATTTATAATGCTGCCTAACATATAGTTTCTACACGTTCCCTATATATTTTCTTAACTACAAATAAATCCGACTATGACGCGCTGCTGGCTTTCGAAAACTGCTCCCCTCTTGAGGAACTCCATACTGCAATGCAAACTCTTGGGATATCAAATTAGAGCAGTCTAATCAACGTTTTTCTTTATAATGCACGGGAATTCAGCGCATAAAATGCTATATGGAACGCGGATGCATTCCACTAACGACGTATACTAGTTACTACTATAGTAGATTTATGACGAACAACACATTTCCTGATGTGCGTCTCACGGTCGCTAACATTCTGTAATTGGATTTGCCCGTTATGGCAGCGTCGTGACGCCGCCCCCTTGGACACTCTCACTATGTCATGTGTCAGTGTCATGGATGGATTAGCTATGGATTAAGGATTCGCGTGAAGGTCGTGGTTTAATTTTTGCTTCTCAATCAGAGTGGTCGTCGTTATGGACTGTTGGGGTAGGACCTAGTGACTGTGTTTGCAGTGTTTGTCCAACAATCTCTGGAATTTTGTTGACACTGTGTGACGTGTGCCATATTTGGGTTTTAATTGGAACGGACAATGTAATTGTTTATTTACGTATTGGTTTTTATGGAGCGTTTTCTCCGTACAAGGGAATGACGTTCAGAAGCCATCACCGCTTTATGAACCCTATGAAGAATCCTACATGACCCTTAAAAAATACCTCATTCCATAACCTGGATTGGCTTCCTCTCGATATCTGTAGCTATAACTTTGTCCTGTGGCTTGGTCCGCTAAACTAAAGTTTCATATTTCAATGGATTATTGCTTTTATATCGGCGACACAGTTACGTTCCGCGATTCCATGAACAGATCAACTTTCCTATTTATATAATCTTTAATATTTAACATACAAAACAACGCTTTTAAACGCGTATGAATAATCAATTAATCTTATAAAAAAGCTGACTCATTTGTAATCTTATAGATAGCATTCATAATTCATTGTTTTGTCATGATGAGACAGCTATCGAGTATTCTATCACCTACTTTTCCATTTGATGGTGCATTAGGTGCATATTTAAATTACTGAACTTGACAGAGTTGTGTTTCTGATTTGCCATATTATGCAGAGATATTGGTATATTTAGCCAACACTAGCCTGTCTCGTAGAAGGAAGGCTAGAATATGTTAAAGGTCGAAAGTTATTACTCCCCTTGAAAAGATGTAAGGCGATTTGGCTCGGGCTACCTAGAGACATGCTTGACGCCATGCCACTGATAATTTTCGATCAAAATGACGTCTTCATTTGGCGTCGCTTACCGCTAGTATCGATTACCGACATTACCGTATCAAATCATCTTTCACGCGTTTAAAATGGCGCACCAATTATGAAAATTCGCCACCTTACTCGAGCCGAAAGAGCTCTTATTATCAACGTGTTAGTTTCTAACTCAGCTGTTTGTCATGGAAGTGCTTCAGATACAAAAGCTCTCAATCGATTCGTCTTGGTTATCCGCGGTTCCGTTGATTTGGTGAAAGTTTCGTACGATTTGGCTTGTTGAACGATCAAGCAACAAGGCAGCGACGCGACATGCAATTCAATGAGACTGTTGGATTTTACGTTTTGACATTTGCATGGCATCTCAGTCCAAGTAGGTCCTTGTGTTGAGATTGCAAGTGATATATGACTGCAGTTACTGCTACTTATTAATTTCCATCAGTTTATTTATCACAATCGACATTACAATGAGAATCGCATGCGTGTGAAGAAAGAATGTATTGCTTGACTAATGTTGAAACGCAATCATCCATTGATCTAATAATAGCACGGTAATCATGATGATAACAAATTATGAGTGTAATACATAATACATGCATAAAATAATAAACACATTCTGGTTCTCTTAGCACCAAAAAAGTTCGTTCCATTGTCGGAGTGGTGTATCATACCCACAAAAATGGTTTATAATTATTTTGTCCAGATTGAGAATTAAACTATTCGAGTAACTCATACGTGTTACGCTACGCTATTCTAATTATTACTTTTTTAAATTCGTGTTACTTACATTATCGTGTCAAACAATCTGTTTTCTTGCGAGATTATTAGCATGTACATTCACGTGAAGTTGCGTGTCTGTTAAGATACAGATTATTTTGCCTGGATTACCAATTTGCACGTGCGTTGTACTCGTAACGCCTACACAAAATGAGATTAAGTTGTTTACTCATGTGGTTCCGTCAATTGTGTCAATAATAGAACTTCTGATCAAAGGGAACTCCTTCCTATGTCGACGGTAGAAAAATAAAGCAATACGCAGCAATAAAGGGTATTTATTTTGTTGGTGCTGAAGAAAAAGGTGTAGATTTTTTCTTCACCGTAGAAGGTAGAAATTATCATAATACCATCTTTAGATGGCTAGCTGCTATAGTGTACGTATCTCGCCGTTTTGGCGTGATAAACGTATTTTATTTTTATTGCTATATTGTCGTATTTTATTTCACGTATCTTTTCTAAATATCATCAAAATATCATTTTTAGAATTTTATTATCATTAAGCTTAGTGTTTCCAATACTCAATTAAGTATTAGGAAAATCCGTGATGTTAATACAACACTGACGTCTAAGGAAAATATTGAATTTCCTCATCACCAAAACAAGATAGGTATCTATTTAGTAGTATTAGATATCTACGTCCACGTGCTCCAATAGGTAAAATAGACGAAAACAATTAAAGATTTAAAGGTTCGTGTTGCAAAAAACTCGTCTCACGTGTGACTTTTTTACGTTGTTTGTTATTTTATACTAGTTTCCTTTTAGTAGGTCAGTTGGGTGGCAAAGTAAAGCAGCTATAGAATATTTATTGAAGTTAAAAAACAGTGGATTTTCATAGACAAAACATTTCGTAGTAATCTCCCGCGAGTCTCAGGCATATTAAAGGCTCTCAGGCATATTAATATGAAACGGGTTTACTCGTACGATTGGTCGCCGCCGCGGCTGATCGGAGCTCCTGAGGAGGAATCGCGAACCGAAAAACATTTTGAGCGATATTCAACTTCATATGTAATTTAATAAATCATTTGACATTTGGGATTTATCGTTTACGTATGCGAAGGAACTTAGTTGAACGTAGTGCGAGCGAACCAAACTAAACTATTTGTTGCTCTAAGATTGCTATTGGAAAAAATGTGTATGTGTGTAGAATGTATGATGCTACTAAAAGGTGTCATTTTTCGAGAGTCACGAATCTACGAGTTTTTTATAAGTAACTGAAGAACTCGCGTAGGTCTGGCGCACCTCTAAACATTGTGGGCGGTGTCATTATTTTGATTGTAGGTATCAATGGGGCCGTTTCATCGATTCGCTGATCTGTTCCTCGTATATTGTAAAACATAATGTGTTTACGTTAACGTTTGGCCGTGTTGGTGGCGTGGCGTGTGTACTAGGCGTTTTACCACTGTCATACATATTAAAGAAATGGGCTATAATATGCTTTAAATTCGATCAATTATGAAAAGAAGTACGATTACAGTGTGTTATGGACATTTGTGGCGTGACCCTATTTTTTTTTCAATGTTTATGACAGCGACTGATTAAATGTTGGTTGAAACGCCCGTAGAATCACCCATTATGGTTTATATCACTTTTCTATCGTATTTTAGAACATGTAGGTGAATCCATACTATCCATACTTCCATACTAATATTATAAATGCAAAAGTGTGTCTGTCTGTTTGTCTGTTACCTCTTCACGCTTAAACCGCTGAACCGACTTAGATGAAATTTGTAAACAGTCATTTTTCATATATTTATAAACTACGCATACAACACTATTATGTACTAATATAGCTAATTTATCATCGGACCACGCTAAATCAATGCTTCCGTTATCATCTTTAGATAAAATGTTTATGTTAATTGCGTACTTCGCAGTATGACGCAACGGCGGCTTTTGGTAAAAAAATGTTTTGCCAAATGTCAGATCGGGCAGTAGGTCTTATATTTATCCTTATTTGCTTTAAAAGGATTGTTGTTTGATTTGTTTCATTTCTTTGTAAAATTCATGTTTACTATTATCACAATGTCGAGAATTTCCAATGACAGGTACTTAGGGGTTGAATAGAAATGACAATTGTGTGCAAAATGTATGCTTGTTACTTTTGGACCACATTGGTACATTTTGCTGAGAGTGTAATCTTTAACAAGATAAATAAATATTAAGAGACAATCTTACACAAATCGACCCAATCCCAAACTTAGCAATGCTTGTACTATGGTTACTTGACGACATCATCATCATCCTCCTAGCCTTTGTCCCATATCTTTGTAGAGAATGAATTCTCAATCGGGGTCGGCTGCCTAAATCCCAAGATGTGGCGTAGGCACTAGTTTTTACGCAAGCGACTGCCATCTGACCTTCCAACCCAGAGGGGAAACTAGGCCTTATTGGGCTTAGGTGGTTTCCTCACGGTGTACATAAGTTCCGAAAAACTCATTGGTACGGGCCGGGTTAGAACGCGCGACCTCCGGATTGGAAGTCGCATGCCCTAACCACTAGGCTACCACCGCTATAGTTACTAAACGACGATATACATTATATATAAACACATATATAGGAAACATCCATGACCCAGGAACAAATATTCGAGTACATCACACGAATATTGTTCTTGCCGGGATTCGAACCCAGGTCCGCTCATTAGGCAGCTGCACTACAAACTGTGCCAACCGCGTCGATATATTAGTTAGCCTATATTCGTTAAATCATGAATATAGGTCATAGCTTATAGCTTCCAATTAACACTCCCGAGTCGATCATAGTCAATTTTATCGGTTATTTATCGATACTGACAACATGCGCTGTAAACCCTCCGTAGAAGTGGATATAGGATCAGAAATGGAAACATAACTATATCAATATCGTTTGTATAGAAGGCCGTCGTTCTTCCGTCTCCCAGAAATGGTCAAAACGATCCTCCATCCCATTCTCGCGGCGTCAATTCATTGCGCTTTAATGTTACTATCCTTATTGGTAACCTGTCCTATCTTGAAGCTTAATCGTGTGATACTTTATGATTATTGGACAATATGTTATTTTTTATGAATTTTTGACGGCCGGTATAAAAAATTATGAAAAGATTTAAGCAGATGGATAGTTGCCCTTCGATATTCCTTTTTTAGTCGTCATCATTATTTGAAAGCGTAAGGGCCGGAAACGATGTTTCCAATCCCTTGTAATAAATAATTGAAAGTGTAGTGTAGGTGCCTTTAGTAATGATAGATAATGTGGTTTTTGAATGTGACATAATATTTTTACGAAAATTTAATCTTAATCTTCAAACACAGAATCGCAACTGTCTTATGATTCATGGACATTGTGTGACATTGGGAAATTGTCTTTTATGGGAATATAAACGTAAAAAAAACTGGGTGGAAAGAGGAAATTGACAGATATATGACGAAACTGCGTATCCGGTTTGTGATGACTAACACAACGACACTCAAGAATATACATAAAGGAAACAATTTTTTGCATTGAATGTTATAATTTGGACTGGCTTTATCAGTTGTGGTTGTGATAACAGACAACTGCGGTGAGTCGGTATCGTACGATCCCAATTTCATGACTAAATTTTGTTTATTGTGGTGCTCTTGCAGTCAGAAATTGTCGAAGTAATTTACGTATAGGTACTTCGGTTCCTGAATGATGACTGCAGGCTAACATTTTTATGTTGATGTCACATCAATTTTTGAAAACATCATATTTCAACAAATGATAGAAAATTCTAATCTAAAAATATATACAAGTCTTATAAAGACTAACCTAACTTATACTAATCTTACCTAAAAGACCCGTCCTGCATTATACCTGGCTCAAAGGTCCCCATAATACCAGTAGCGTTGCCCCGCTGAATGGCTATGGGGACCTGCTGAATCAGATAGGAGCCAGAGCAGCCCCTGTACCTTAGGCGTCGTCTTAGTTCCCTGAAATGTCAATTGAAGTATCCCTATGATCATCATTCACCTGCCAGGGTATAGCCATTGCCAATTTGCCATTCCGTCACCGGTCGGTCTTGGCTTACAAAGATCGGCGCGTCAACGGTTGTGATAAAAGGTGCCCACCTTTTATCACAACCGTTGACTTTTCAACATTAAACACTCTTTGCAACTTCCATCTTCACTACGGAGTCTGTTACACTGACACCATTTCTTCTTCTTTCATGTCGTGGTTCCTCAAATATGTGATGCCCAAAAGGCAGGGGTGTCCGTCGCGTCGCATCCCTCAGGTCAAGAAGCAAACAGGAATGTGTGAAATACCGGATACACCAGCAGGTGCGCCATGTTTAGTGGTGCCGAGTCACAGATACTATGTTAAACTTCAGAATTGAATCTCTTTGATTCGACCTCTTTTTTGATCACGTACTGTAGAGGGCACAGATAACGTCTTTGATAGAAATGTCTTGACCTCGCAGTGTGCCGCTTCACGCTTGGTTGATGCGTCAACGAACTGCCCGTCTATGGGTTTATTGCCTTTTTTTTAAGTCATTACTTAGTGTATCAGGGCTGGTTAGCCCTCACTACCGGGAGTCGGACTTTGTGTGAGAGTATAACCCGCTAATGGGATTATCTCCGCTCCACAGGAGTCACATTGCCTGCATAGCAAGTGATATTGATACTAGGTTCACTCCCGCAAGTTTGTCCGCGTGGATTTCCATTCATAATTTTATCCACAAGAGGAAAATCTTACAGATTTAGGCTGCCTATTTTGAAAAGTATTTATAAACCCACATGGTATTTAGCATGGCAATTTATGAAATGTGCGGAGGGGAAATAGTACGAAAGGCATCTCCAGGCGGTAGAGTATGTTACCTTACCTGTAAATCGTTGTTTTTAACGCGACCTACATTTTATCTGGATCCTGAGTTAAGAAGTAGCCTTTGGCACTCACATTCCTTGTTAACCCAGCTTATTCATGTGATAAAACAATTTTGGTATTTTCAATATTTATTCCAAAAAATGTTTAAGTTTCAAATAGTAACAAAAAGTAACAAATCTTTCGTTCGTATGTATAATGTTGCTAGGTTCTTTATAAGTTTATCATGCAATATTTATATACTGAACATAATGAATGATGTTATCTCTGACTGAAAGCAGCTGACGTTTCGCTTTAATTATCAATACAGCTCGTAATTACATAGTCGCAAATTACGATCTAGTTCGTTTTCCTTGTATCTCATTAATATTAAAACATTCTCGGAATAATTTATGTTTTAGAAATTTAAATGATAGAATGATCCGATAACTTTAAACTGGGCAAAATTTACAGATTCGAAGTCTTATTGAATGTTGCGTTCTCTAATCGTCTGCTACGTACACATGTCTAAAATGTCTACCATTTTTAGCCTAAATAGTTAGCTGAACATTTAATCGGTCCCTCATTACTGAGGATCGTGATAACTGGCTGGTTTTGCCTTGATGATCTGTCTCCATCGGTCCCGGTCTATCGTTGCTCATCGCATGGTGGAGTTTGCTTAAGGAGGTTGCTTCTTTGACTCGGTCAGACCATCTGGTTGGTGAACAGCCTCAGGCTCTTCTGCGTTCAATGTCCCCAACCACGACCAGTTTTTCAAGGCTCTCATCTCCTCTCCTATTATCCTCCTCTTGAGTAACAAATAAGTATATACCCATTATATATTTATGTTATACCCAGTTCATATCTTATAGAGCTCCAATATCTTATTTCACTGTATACAAGCGATCTGTCTGCGAATTATTTGAGTGCAATAGCCGTTTACTTAGTAAGCAAGTTGTAGTCGATTTCACGATTACGAAGTTGTTTGTACAATTTTATAATAGTAAACACTCCTCGGTAATAAAGTTCCAACTATAAATCGGATAGTGTGTTGCACGACGTTTACTATTCCAATAGATCGACTGTAAAAAAAACAAATTACTATTCGAAATACTCGAACGACGCATTCGACCTCTGTCGGAGCGTCTAATTCCGTCTATCGTGTTTACCCGTCAAGTCTACAAGATTTACTTTCTATGAACCCGTGAAGTATGCGGGATAACTAGGTACATCTCGAGCTAATTATATACCTCCCGATATACTAATTGCGAAATCGCAGGTGAACGCTCAGCGGCTTGGCTGTGATTTTAAGCAGATTTTTCATGTTTTGATATGACTATGCTATGCTATTTATCGTGTAAATAATTATTGAATATATATTTGCAGAAATCAAGCGAAACCAAAGTCGAAACATCGCACTTAGCTATGAAAGCTTATATGGGTGATTCTACAAAAAATGGGTAACTCGATGTCATAGGGCAATAAAATAATGTTTTGTTACATTTTGTTTATATTTTTAATTTTATTTGAATACTACTAAAAGCCTTTTATTTGGTCACCCAATTTCAGCTATTCATTTTAAATACAAATTTGTGAAACTCCACAATTTATCCTTAAAACGTCAGTACTTTGGCATGTCACAACCTCAAAAGTGGGCAATCAAAATGGCTGTGTATTAAATATTACCTCTAATGTAAGAAAACTTACTGTTTCAATACAATCTATGATGTATTTAATAATGTATAACACTACTTTCATAATATAATATTCTCACTGTTGTTGTAAAAAATATAAGAAACTTTGTGTTCAGTTTTATTCATCAGTCCGCTGTCCGTTGTTCGAATTGGAATTTCGCGCTAAATATCGGCGACTCAAATTCAAATCCGCATTAAATTTCAAAGTTGATAGTAAAGTTAGCTGCAGGTCGAGCCATTTTACGGCCACTATTACTGAGCCTGTACCAGAGTTGTGGTTGTCATGTGAACACGTGCCGATCCAGTCAAAAAATCAGTCCTATGGTAAGTCGTTATTTCCTTGTTAATCTGTATTATACTTGAATTTATACACAGTCAACTTTGTTTTGTTAAAATGTAGCTAGTTGATGTTCGAAAATATCAAACTAAATGTTGATTCTAAAGATAGCCCCATATTCATGTATTTTTCATCAGTCCGTTGGCGTCAGTCCTTTGTGTTATATTGCGCCAAAGGACTGACGGGTTTCCAGGGTACTGACATTTGTAGCGTGTTGAAGCTGTATATATTTACTTATTTCAGTTTAAACCATCGTGCCGCTTCTTAAAAAAAGAAGAAACAGGGGTAAAGACATTTGTTAAGGAAATAACACCTTGGGAGCAACGATTAGCCACAAAAAAAAATAAAAAAATCATCTGAGTACACGCAAAAAAAAAACAACTTCTGAATCATACTACTTATATCTTTGTTCGCCAGAACTACTGACCACGAAGCATAATCAATAGATGGTGAACAAATGACCTATTATAAACGACGACCAAAGAGCAAATGAAGCGAAAGAGAGAAAAAGTCCAGAAATAGGCAATTAAAAAATATTGAACCAAGCAATGGTTTCAAAACTGAGAACTAGACTGAAAAATCATCGACCAAAATATAGGAGAGTCAAAAAGCAGTCTAAGTAAGTTGTCAAATCTATGGAAGAAACTCCATAAACCAGAATTGGAGAAATGAGTGAAGATATTACTAAAAGGAAAAGAAGGAAACTGTGAAGAAGGGCCTTTGCGGAAGTGTTATTTAAATTAAATTAACAGAAACTACATAAAGAGATAAAAAAAAGTTCGAACAAGCTACAACAAATACAAAATTATAGAGAATACCAAAAATAGCACTGACAGGGATGCTTACTTAGAAAATGTATACTGTTAAACTACCTCAAAGTAGTAAAGCCAATTAAAAAGCTGTTTGAATGGTGGAGATAGATCTTTCTCACAGTATTACACGTTAAACAGTTTTTTCAATTATTACTTCAGTGAATGAAGACTAAGAGTTTCTATCGTCTCAAAATCGAAGGTGAGTGAGGTACTCGCCGTTAATTTTGATGCCAAGTCCGTTCCAATCCAGTAGCTTGAAGGCATATTCCAGTGTAGCAGTAAACAGTTTTGGAGAAATAACGTCTCCCTGTCTTACTCCTCGCTGCAGTTGGATAGGCTCTGGTCTTGGATTCGGACTGACATGGTGGTGTTTCAGTACAAACACTTCAGCACTTCGATGTATCGATAGTCGATACGGCACCGCTGGAGAGATTGAAGCACAGCCCATGTCTCGATCGAATCAAAGGCTTTTCATAGTTCACAAACATAGTGGCCGGTTATACTCCTTTCTCTTCTGTACAACCTGCCGCAGTGTATGAATTTGGTATATGGTGCTAAAGCTTTTCGGAATACGGATTGATCGGGAGGTTGGAAATCGACTGTGCGCGAGACGATTGGTAATGACTCTGAAGAACAGCTGATGAATATGGCTCAGCAGTGAGATGGTCCTGTAGTTCTTCAAGAAAGGCTATGCTCGAAGTTTCTGAGCGCGAAAGAATCAGAAATAAGGATATCCGCAGTAGAACCAGGGTAACCGACACAGCTCACAGGATTGCACGGTTGAAATGGCAATGCGCAGGCCATGTAGCCCGGTAAATGAACGGCATTTGGAGCAGCTAAGTCGTAGAGTGGCGACCACGTATAGGAAAGCGCAGCGTGGGAAGGCCCCCGACTAGATGGACGGATGACCTCCTGAGGGTAGCGGGGAATCAATAGATGCGGTTTGCACGGGATCGCACTTTGTGTCGACTCATGAGGGAGGCCTATGTTCAGCAGTGGACGTCTGTGGCTAATAGATAGATTAGTTCCTAAGAGATTTATTTCTAAATTTTAATAAATATCAAGCATATGTTATGAAGTTGTGTATTTTGTCAGTACTTTGTCAGCCTCGTCAGTCCCCTGGCAGTCAAATTCAGAAAAACCGAAATTTCTCCGGTTCTACTTAAAAAAGTGACTGGCCCAATCTCGAGCAATATATTCATTACATTACTTATCTTATATACCCGAATTTGTAGCATTTTGATTAAAAAACTATCATAAACAAAATATCCCGGAAAGTTACCCAACTTTTGTATATTCGCCCATATATTTTCAGTATTCCGCTCAGTGCACAGTACTGCCGTACAGTAATGCCCCATTGTTTACCCGTCAAGTCTACAAGATACTTCCTATGAACCCGTGAAGTATTCGGGATAACTAGGTACATCTCGAGCTAATTATATACCTCCCGATATACAAATTGCAAAATCGCAGGTGAACGCTCAGCGACTTGGCTTGGCTTGAGTGCTAATTGACGTCGGTGCCATACTCTCCGATCTTTACCTGTTTACCTCAGCCTAGACCAGGTAATCTTTTTTAAAGGTACATGCAATGAATTAGCAAATTATGTGTCAGAAACTATATGCAATTTTTTTTCTGGGTCCGTTTTTGTCTCTCGCAGAGGTTCAAACCAAAACACCCAATGACTAATTGTATTTATATATTAATCCTATCTTTTATGTTTATCTATAGTGTTTGTATTGTAAATATGTTGTTTGTGTTAATTTTAAATCAAACGTTATGCCTTCACCAATGACTTCATTCGTTACCTTTTGTATCATAACATCGTAATTGCTTACACTTAAACAGTCAAACCTAAGGTATCCTTTAGATAAAAATTATAAAAGCGAAAGTTTATGAGTTGTGTTTGTATGTTTGTCTCTTCTTGACGCTCGGCCGGACCATTTTTGATAGAATTCGGTATCGAGGTAGCTGACACCCTGGATTAACAGATAGGCTACTTTTTATCTGAAAACCCGAGAGTATCATCGCGGGGCACAGCTAGTAATAAAAAAGCGCTAACCAGCTCTACAGAATAGAAATCATGTAAATTATTTATGTATCAACCTGTTTTATTTACATGTCTATCTGTTTAGACTTGGCGTGCATTTGGATGTAAATTAATTCGCTAATCGTTCATACTATTTCGTAGCAGCAGGGTACATTCAGCTGTTTTGTTTTTCTACTGCTTGTGAGCTAATTCTAGACTTACCATACCATGAGTTAACGTGACCGTACTCGTTAGCGACTGCGTAAACGATTTGTATAGACAAATAGTACAGCGCCCCTAGCGGTTCTTTGTAGAACTACAATTCGGGTGCGCATTTTTCACATAACGATTGATTGTATCGTTAGCCATAACTCTAATTATTAACTTTAGCTACTAGAGTTTTGAGAGTAAAACCCGTTAGCTTAGATTAGGTTAGGTACGTATTATAAGAATCCTGAAAACTTATTTGTTTTCCAGAGAAGTAGAAATGATGACTACGAAAATGATGACTAATGACAATTATGAATAAGAATTGTATTATGTGAGCCAATATGAGACCCCTACAATTCTCCACACAAATCGTTTATGCAGTTGCTAGCGGGTACGGTCACTGTAAACTCATAGTAAGGGTACTGTTTTCCTTATGTACTAGCTCTATCCAGACAGCATATAGAAACGTTGCATTTACCATTCATAACAATAGAACCGACAACATTCAAACTATATTTACTTCAATAATTTTATTAAAATGTTCGTGAGACATATTTAATTATTGTATTAAGCGGTTCACACTGACGTGAAATTGTCAGCAACGGGCCGACATGTGACGTGGTAAGTGACGAGGTTGCCGCGGCGGTGTACGGGCAGCCGTCCCTAATGAAGAGCTCCATACGAGTTCGAAACATGTCCGGCCGTTCCTGACAATTTAACGTGAGTGTAAACCGCTTAATACAATAATTATATATAAACTTCCTTCTGCATGAACTCATAGTGATTACTGATTACCATTTACAATAACTGGGTCGTTTAAAAAACCATGACTAAGCAATTATTAAACTGGTATGATTGATTTTGTATGAAGTTGTCAGTCGATACCTGTTCCTATGGTGATTTGAATTTGTAATGCCTTATTAGTGACGTGATATACATGTTTAGTTGGTTTATGAAAGCATAATAATAACATTAGTGATACAAACTCGTACCTCGGGCAAATATATAGTGGAAAATTCGACATTGGTTTGAATTAATAGAGTTGTAATTTGGATGAATGAAGAATTACGTTAGTGCACGGTGAAGTTAGTCTGATGCATACCTTCGTACACATCGATGCTGTTTTATAGTAAGCTTGTTTATTATACATATTCGTATTAATATAGGCATTCTAGAATATCATACTAAGGTCAAACTAATTATTATGATATGCGAGCAATTTTGTATGGGAAAATCGAAAGATAAACAAATACGTAAACCGAAACCGCAGAAACCGAGTTTTTTTATCCCTGCGTTAAAAAAATAAGTACGGCCAATGGTCATATTAGTGCATGCGTAAATATTTTAGGGCAATGAGGTTAAGACGTTTGATACTTCTGTCATATAAAATTAGGATATGTAATCGTTAGGAAAAATCAGTATCAGTACCTACATAAAATAAGGACAAAAAGTATTAGGGCACATGCACTAGGGCAAATAACGTTAGGACAAAGATTACGGAAAACAAACAAAATAGTAATAAAGGACAAATAGTGTTCAGGAGTCTAGGGTCAAATTTTTGTGTAAATGGTGATCCGTTCTATAATCCCATTTTTTTTAAATAGAGGAGAGATGACTTCGTCTGTGTATTACCCACCTGCGAGCAACCTAATTATTTTCCACGACCATGAACATGGTATAACTTTATTGTGTGTCTGTCTGTGGCATCATAGCTCCCAAACGGATGGACCAATTTGAGTGCGTTTTTTTTTATCGAAATACTTTTCCGTCGTTATGGTTCTTAGCTGTATTTGGTGGAAATAGGACCAGTAATTTTCAAGATATTTAGCTTTAATTGAAACTAGTGACGTGATCTCAGCCAATATTGAAGCTAAGAATTCCAAATTTTGTAGTTATGTTCAGTTTTAGTAGCATTTTCTATATCACTCATTGAATGAGGGTCTCATGATGACCAGCTACTTGTGACGGAGGTTTTGAAATTTTTCATTTAGGTTATTCTCCTGTTATACTTGAAAATTGCCGTCCTCGATCGAGCGATCAATTCAAGGCCGGCTCTGAGAGCACTCGGGCACTCGAGATGCTGCGAACTCGTTCTGGGTTAAAATTAAGTAGATCGTTGTGTTCAAGGCTTGGTTTAGAAATCAAAGCAAAGAAAGCCACTTCGCTTACACACACTTGTCTCAGTAGTAGGTATTTTTATTTTTAGAACATTTTCTGTTTTCCTTTCGCTTCCCCTTTTTTGAACCTCCGACGATAAAAGATACTCGTATTGTCCATAACACAAGTCTCATATTTACTAGAGCTTTCTGTCGGACCAGCTTGATTTGTGTAAGGTTATTTAATTATTTTTTATTAGAAACTACGAAATCTTAGTTTTATTTTCGGTATCAGAAGTTGGTTTTGTTGGTAAATCAGTAAGTCCGTTTACCGATATCGACATTAGTTTAATTTGTGTTTGACACAATGTCTATTATATTATATTTACACATTTCATTTGCACGAAATCAGGAAGTTTCCCACTCTGTTTGCAAAAAAATCAAGGTAATTTTTTGCAAACATTTTTCACAGATAACGCACCATAACTAGTGCGCCTGCGTGATCTATCTTTAATACCGGCTGGAAAATTGAATCTTAATAACAGTTAGTAACGTTCCTTTTACAATCTTAAAAACAATCACGCGTGATACGAGTTTGAAACATTTACATATCGATAATATATTATCGTACAATTCATAGTCACGATATAGGAGTTCCGCTAGTATGGTATGGGTATATTTTTTATCGGTTTGTGGTCTCTGTTTGTTGGAGTGGTCAGGGTCTGACGTACCGTTATGGATCGAATCATTGTCCAATTATGTAAAAGGGTCATTATCAGATATAGGTGCGCGTCTTTCCGGTGGACACTTACGAAATTAAGGATTCCAGGGCCTAATTTTCTGATTAAATGCCTGTGAGAATAAATAACGTTCCCTCTTCTATCATCCGATGTAATAGCAACATAACCTAGATTCATACAAGCTCTTAACTTTTGACCACCGAAGGGACGAATTTTGTTTTTTGAACTGACAATGACCCAAAACATTAGGCATTGTTCCGTTTAATTCGTAAGCGATCTAAGAATGAACGAACTAATTTAGTGTGTTTATTTGTTTCAGATGGTACAGTCACGTCTCAAAAATGTTTATGCGTTTGGTTAATGATTTGGTTAATGATACAGTGTTTGATTTTACTGACTCCATAAACATTTCTCAGATTGGTTGCACGCTAATTTGCAGGATTACTAACTTATCGGTTTGTTTATCGGGTATGTTTCAAAACAGTTTAATTTTCCAACCTATTTATCGCAACAACCTAACCTAACGCATTGGGTTCTAGTTCTAGACGTCAAGAGGACCCGGAAGGTTTTCAACATCGAAATTAAAAAGAAACTCGCAACGGCACAAACCTTTGGAGCGATATGTCAGATTGTTTGCCAATCTAATTTGTACCCTTACATTTGATTAAATATGTTAATGACAAAAACGTTAGTATAACACGATGACACGAGTGATACTAGCGCGTTCGACGGTTTAAAACGTTGGATATGAACCAGTTTGCAAAAATAATTCTGCGAAATGGAAGGATATCTCTATAGGACTGGTAATTAATTATCATTATCATTTTTGATGCAAACTTCACATACATATAAGTAGAAGTATGGAAACAAATCTGGATAGCGACCGCTATTTACATAGGTACATGTTTACGTTGCCATGTGCAAAACATAGGTATATTATGCACACGCTTCATTTAATTGTGTGTATGTGTGCGTGTATGATAATGCTATTATATCAATATTTACGATTCCAGATACCTAATGTTGGCTCAGAAATGTGCGTTTGTTGATAAATGCGATAAATAAACGTAAGCGTGTTTTTGTTGCGTTTGCAATTTCAAGGTGGTAAAACATATTGGGGATTACCTGAACTAGGCAAATTAATTCATTTAACGTTCGCTGATTGCTTTAATGACTTCATTATTATATTTCGTGTGATTATGATTAAAGTTAAAGCACGTGGAGGTTTGTTTTGTACATGGAAAATGCAAATCATTTGAGTGTTATAGTAGGAATCGCTGTTTTAACGTGGATTTAGATATAGACTGGGTACATTTGCAGTATCTTTTTAATTTCGCATTTTTTTCCAATGTTTTTGAACTAAGTTATAAATATAGATCTTTGAAATTAGCCCACTAATATATAAAACTGTTTCATAAGCGAAAAACCAAAATTGAATAACGATATTTTGTATAGAGTCGAACGGTATCCAATCCCAGCTGGGGTATGATCGAGTCATTCCCTGAGCGATACTCCTTTCCGGCTCATGTGTTTCCTCCTTCTTATAACTTGGGACCCTTCAAACGAAGCGTGAAGAAGCATCTCTCGGGCCAGCATGGCAGTGTCAACTGACTTGGCACCGTTGGTTTCTCGTCAGTTGCCATTGCGACTTGGGCTCCCCTTTTTGCTTACCATCAGGTGAAGTGGAGCCACTATGTTGTGCCGCTATAAAAAAAAAAAAAACCTATAGAGGCGAGAGGACTTCCCAATACCTTTCTATAGTTTGAGCGATGGTTTTTTTTTTTTATTGCATGGCACCGCATATCGGCTTTTGATAAGCGAAAAGGAAAGCCCAAATGGCAATGACTACAGAGTCTGTAGTTGGTTGTCTGTAGTACTTGGTATTCTGAAAAAAGTTTATGTTCCATGGGACGGGCGCGGGGCGGGGAGGAGCTGGTGCTTAAATAAATTATAATCAGCACTCTATCGCTACAAGTACTAATGTGTTTGTTTAAGTTTACGGAACGTGACTGCTTTTTCCAAACTCGTATCCGGGTACAGCGATTTCCTGGAAAACATCCGTGTTCAAGTAAAATATCGTAAATTGCAATTTCAAAATACCCCCTATACAATTATCTGGTCATTATGAGATCAAAGCAAAATTTCGAATTCTTAGCTTACAAATTGCGCGTTGACGCGGTTGGCGGAGTTTGTAGAGACCTGCCTACTGAGCTGGCGGTCCCGAGTTCGAATCCCGGCCAGGGCAAATATATGTGTGATGAACTCGAATATTTGTGCTTGAGTCATAGTCATATAAATATATACTTAAATACATAGAACAACCATATACATACTTATATGTATAGATAAATATCTATACATATAAGTATGTATATCGTCGTCTAGTACAGTCGAGTTCATTTACATCTACACACTTACGAGAACAAAAATATCTGAACTCGATTTTATGGTCCTGGCAATAGGGTCGTGTTCAGATATTTTTGCTCTCGTAAGTGTGTAGATGTAAATGAACTCGACTGTACCCATAACACAAGCCTTCTTAAGGTTAATTTGGGACAATTAATTCCAATTCAAATTCCAATGAAATGAAGAAGTGATATCGCGGAGACTACTACTTTTATTACCACCAAACACAGTACCGCCTCGAGAGACAATGTTTTCAATTAAAAAAGGATTAGAAAATCAAGAACGTGTCGAGTAGGTACCCGGGTTCGTGAATAATATTATTTATCATAATCTCACTTTACACTAGTGAATTGGACTGAAAGCGTTTCAAGAGCACAAGCGAGATTGTCGGTCGACATCAGAAAGTCGACATTTTGATTAGATCCACCGCATCAAGATGGAAATGGAAATCCATGCAAGAGTGGGTCACTAGTGTCACTACCCAGCGCGCGGCACGGCACCATAACAACCTATCGTTATACTATCGTTTTACGGTGCAATAACAGACACCATCATGTCAGTTCGGATGTTAGGTGATCGTAGACATTCGCACACGATCAATAATAGCGTACTGTTTTACTATTTACCAATAATAGTACATTACTGCAGACCGGGAAATAAGGGCTTGCCGGCTGAGTAGGTATAGACGGCCGACCGTAGGGAGGCCGGATAGTGATACGAAGCCGGCAAGCCCTTTTCACGGCTAAAGCATGTATACGTATAGTGTTTTTCTCAAGCATATGCAATGAAATAAAAAAATACACTAATCAAAAAAACGTAGGTGATTAAGCTGTTTAGCCCGTTCATGAACACAGATGCATAACATAAAATCAGTGCAAAATTTCCAGATAATTTTGAACTTGTTGTTTTATCTCAACTACTATTGCCCACATCAGTCCAATAAACACAATGCGGGTTAACGTTTGATGCTCTAAATTGCAGCCAAACTGAGCCTGTTATAACTAACCGTTAAATTATAGAAACTTGCATACGATCCTGAGCTCTAAAACCACAGCCACGAGTGCTATAATGCCTATAATGCAATTCTGCCGTGCTACGGTAAAAAGGCGTATCTTACTATGACATTCATTATAGAGATACGACCGTTCACCGTAACACGGCAGAATTCATGTCGCGGGTCAAAGGCATCGGTCGCGGTACTGTTGCTACAGTACGTTGACATTAAACTTTGATACTCGTTTTTGCAGAATACAGCTAGTTCCAAAGAAAAAAAAGAAAAAATTGAAAAAATATTAGGGAATTGTAGCCTAAAGAAATATGTACCATATTGCGGTGGCGGTTATTAGACGTATTTCTGCATCAATTTACCTACACTTTTAATTAAGGGCTATGAGCTAGGCATACCACTACGTCTTTAACCTTTTTTTATAATATCTGGTACTAACTCAGTTTCCGAAGTAAAAAGTCATATAACATAATCTTATTCTGAATTAAATTCAATTTAAAATGCTGTAAGTAATTATTAATTAGATTGGCCAAGCATATCAATATTGATTACTTCCATAATTATTATTCCCGGATATTGGGGATTATCGACCAGGTCAATCAGTCAACCATTTTGATTTAATTATCACTAAAATACCGATCCGCGGAAATCGTCCGCCATTGTATTGATTCAATGTGCCTCATTTGCATTTCCTGTCTGTGGAAATAGAAGTGAGTCATTCGCAGGGCCCGTAAATAAGTAACGACAACGAAAGCTGAACTTTCCCAAGGTCAATCGATGCTGGCCCCAGGCTGAAATCATTTGTTACTTAGCAATATACACGATTTGCCTAAGAAAGCGAATGCTTGAGAAATTGTTGTTTTTTCTATCACGATCTTGTTTTTTTTAACTACAGGATCATGTCTGCACTGCAGGTTTATTAACAGATGAAATCAAACAACGAGGTTCTCAGTTCGTCAGTATATTTATTTATTCAAATTAGTTACACACCATTACAGTAATTAAACCAAGGCACTATGAACTACAAAATTAAACAATTAAAAAAAGAACTTAAATCTAGTTTGATTTAGGCGACGTAACAGCGTGGCTCCGTTGCGTCGTCTGATGTGGCCCAGGATTCGGCAGATTGCCCCGGAACCGCCAAAACACAACACCCTTCGGCCAGAAGTCTGATGGTGCACTTGGATGTGTTTTTAGAGTTCCATACCCAAAGGGCTACTTAGACTCCGCTGTCCGTCCGCCTGATATGACATTATGTTATATTGTGTTTTTGAAAATAAGGGATATTTAAAGCAGAGAAAGTAAGTCTGTTTTATGTATGAAACCGAAAATTAGGTACAGCATTATAAGAAAAAAATGCAATGAGATTCCTAACCTCTTGGAGTTCATTCTCCTACTTGTTTAAGGCCGTTCCCTGAGCCAGATTTGCAAAAATACCCCAAAAATTATCCTATTTTTCTACGAAACGTTGATATTAGTAAACGAGGGAAAAATATATATCATTCTTGATTATATTATCTTTAATAACACAGCATTCGATACACGATTCATAACACTTCGCTCGATACAATTAATTCCCAAAGTAACCTCCAATTCGAATTTTTACTCCAACTTTACTTGTTTTTTTTCTACGTGACACTATGAAACAAAAAAAGGAGAAAAATCAATCATAACTAAAATAGTAATTTTACAGCTTCCGAATTTCAATAATTGAAGCCAATATTTTTAAAATAAATAATCATCGACAAATTCTTACGAAAAAAGATATCGCCTTACGACCCGCAAGCTCTGTCTCCGTCACTCTTTTGAAACGTGACTGTGATGTGACAGGGACGGGTGGCCTGAGGAGGGGCTCGGGGTTCTGGCTCAGGGAACGGCCTTAAAGTAAGAAATTATGTAAAACTTAGCTCTGTAGGTTCCCCTTTTTTTGTAGCCACACAGTGTTCGGTTGGCCGCCGCCGCGACTGATTGGAGCTCCTCATGATGAATTGCGTACCGATCCGAATATGTTTCGAATATCGAGCAATATTCGACTTAAACGACGTGAGTAAATGCGTTTCATGTTAATTTTAATAGCATTTTCCAATTCATGTTAAATACACAAACGAAACAAGAATGCAGTTGTCAGTTACTGAGATCATTGCCAGTTCAGGTATTAGGCTGTACCAACCATTTACCTGCCAATGCGCTCTCGCAGTGACAATCAACAGATTTACATATTTACGGTATCGAGTGATTAATCGATTTCTTATTTATGAGGTGGTAATAGCAGTGTTGGGTTTCATCATCGTTCGTGATTTGCCTTTTAATCGCTCAACAATGGCAATAATAATTAACTCTCGTTTTGATCTGTTTACGTGTTTTTTGTAGATATTTACCGGCGCCTTGTCTTTGACTTAGATCTGCGGTATTATCATGAGATGAATACATAAAACATCCGTCACTCTGGCACTCACAATTTCACAGAAAGTGTATTGCTTGTCGTTTATCTATCGAGTGATAAGCGCGACCATCATTGCCCGCTTGTTTCCCAAATTTTCTATGACACCTACCTGCTCTGTCCACTGAAACGGTGAAAAGAATACGAACCGATCAGGCTGCGTGTTTTTGAAGCCCAAAAGAAATGCACTTAAATCTGAGGAATGTGATTGGTTCATTTTACACAACTCCACCCACTGGCTTACCACATTCCTATTCGACGCTCGAAGTTTGCAGATGGATCTCAGGACGCTGTCTCGAACATCTTTGTATGGAATGCAAAGTTGGTGATGCTCAGCTATGGTGGCAGTGGGGCGGAGCTCTTTATAAGGAGACGAGAAAATCGAGAAATACACGTCTACAGCTACACCGACTCTCAAACCTTGTTCACCGAGCCAGAGAAGCGAGCAAAGCGGCACCGTTTTAGCTTGGCCAAAATTGCTTTCTTATGTCTAGATGTGCAGATTCCCGGATGTTCTCGCCTGCAGTTGGCATTTGTCGGTCGCATTTTCGTGAAATTTTGTGAGCATTTCGATAATTATAATGAACTAGCTGCGCCGTGGTGTTACCCGATCAACGCACGGGAACACTACATGTTTTCGGGATAAAAGTAGCCAATGTGTTAATCTAGGGTGTCAGCTACCTTCATACCAACATTTATCAAAATTGGTCCAGCCGTTTGAACGTAAATAAGTAACAAACACACATAAACACACTCACAAACTTTCGTCTTTATATGATATTAGTGTGATTTTTAGTCGATTCAGTTTTTTGTCATTGTTCAATTTGGATAGATATGGAGGTTGATACAGACTCTCGCAGCTTACGGAACCCAGAAAAAATGAAAAAAACATTTATTCGGGGACCATATGTGTAAATAGTGACAAAATTATTAAATATATATAGTAAAAGTCATAGTCATGAACGCAGCAAAGCGAATGCGTCAAGCATTTCCTTCGCCACGTGAGAATTGACTTTGACCCGCATTCGATATCTTTTGTGTTTGATAAACATTAGCATAGCATTAGTATAGCCTTTGTTTATTGTTGGACCCGCGAATATGGCTCGCTTGACCCGAATCTCACCTGGCTGGTACTTTTAGCATAATTGTGTATGCGTCGTGTGAACTGAACCTATCTATGATTATATCGATTATACAAATTGTATTAAGTAGACTGAAGTGAAGAGGTGATCAGTTCTTATTGCTGTTAGTTCTTTAAAGAGTTGCGAATTTGCAGTGGTATGAGAAAATTACTAAAATAAATTTTGCAATGAACCAAATGTAAGATTAAGATTTTATTTGACTTCATAATCAAAACGCAATTCGTTTTTTTTTCTCTTATGAAATCTTATCCAAGTTAAGTGGTCATTAAAACACTGACTGTATCAATGACTAATTTCAAGTGTTAGGTAAAATACACAGAAAATCATTCTAAAGATAGCCGATGTGCAATCAGCGAAATAGCTATCTTATCGAGTCATGGAACACAAATATGCTTTGACATTGAAACTTTGTATACTTGTTGTTTAATTTGAAAATACCAAGGACAGTTTAGACTTTGTGCCTTTCAAGTGTCAAGTAAATATTACATTAAATAAAAAAGTAGGTAATATTATTACAAATACAAGTGAGACTTGATTTTTGACTGATTTGACTGGTTTATATAGTACAGCTGAATTTTACTATCTTATTCTTCTAGAAACTGTGGACACAGTTGTAGCTCAACTAAAACGAAATGTGTTCAGTTTTTCACCCCGTTGAGCTGTACCTACACACTTACTCGTATGTACATAATTACATATGTGTAAGTCGCGGAAAGTCCAAAGTAAATACATATCTTTCGGCGAAAAGAAGATCACCGAAAAGAGGAATCTGCGTTAAGAAATTATGCTTATACACAATTATGCCTATAGTGATTATGCGACATAGAATTATGTCAAAAAATGCGTAAACAAGGGGTACCGTTTCACGATCCTGCTGAGTCTGATCATTTCCCGTTCATGACGTAGAAAACAAAGGTATTAGCCGCAATGCGATTTCCTTTTCTAGGAAGTTGTAGGCCTAGAATTGTGGAGGCGTCAGGCTCGAAACCCATACATCAACTTATTGTCTTCAACTTTCTCCATAGCACGAAGTGAAATCGGTACAATTGCTTTGCCGAACTGATACCGATGACCTCGTATTGGAGTGAATCACGAGGTCGCGGTGGATATCTTCTTTAAGTATGATTAATACTATAGCTAATACGCCTAGGGCGGCAATATATCATAGTAACTTGTGACGTAGATGTTGTGAACGCTGCGGAGCAAAAAATTATAGAAGTATCCAGAACTAACAGCCGCCTCCAGGACTGATCGTAATCGGTCTCTGATTAACATAACTCAGGGGTTTTCGGTGCATGAATGGTTTGACGCCCTACTGTCAGCCTAGTGTTGAATCATTTATGCACCTAAAACCCCGGGGTATGGTGATAAACCTTTAGAAACTAACCTTTAAGAAACGAAACGTCAGCCGCCCCAACCGGTCTAGCTCAACTATGGGCTTGTGCACAAATCACGCGAGGTTCTATAGGGGGAAGAGGGAGGTCACGAACAAACCACGACAGATCACGTTGGGGGAGGGAGGGGTAAGGAGACCTCCCGTGTATTTTTCTACATTGACCGAACTAAGAAAAATACCGCATGAGATAGATACCCTTTCTCGGTTTCGTTAAAAATAAATCTTCACTTGTTAAATACTTCAAAATAGCGAGTCTATTTTACTAAATACTGGCGAAAAATACTCAGAACAAACAAAGAACAGAGGTAACAAAGAACTTCGCGTAAGAAAACAGATTATCATAAACTCATATCATGACTGTGAGACACACCAACATCCCATGTTCAAGCGAAACAATTGAACATCTATCTTAATACCGCCCGAATGAATGATAGCCGCTTAACAGCGTCGGTCGGTCCAATTTATCACTTCTAGCCCGGTCTCGTAACCTGGACATTATTGCTCTCTTATGTCATCGTGTGACAACCTGCAGTGAAAGTGTTTACGCAATGCACTCGATGCTAGTCATTGAATCGGTACAAATCGTCCACGAGGGGACAAATTGATCGTAGTTATGCAGAAACATGCCAACCCTCAAATCACTAAAATTTTATAAGAACTTTACTGCCTATTTATGTGTTGTAGAGTTCGAACTCAGTTTTGGCGAACGACGCGGTTGGCTCAGTTTGTAGTGCAGCTGCCTACTGAGCCGGCGGTCCTGGGTTCGAATCCCGGCCAGGGCAAATATTTGTGCGATGACCTCGAATATTGGTTCCTGGGTCATGGATGATATCTATATATGTATTTATATAATATGTATATCGTCGTCCAGTACCCATTAGTACAAGCTTTGCTTAGTTTGAGACTAGGTCGTTGTGTGTGTAAGATTGTATATACGCTTAATATTTATTTAATTTAGAGCGACTTGTGGATTGGAACATTTCTGCATAACTGCGTCCAGTTGAACACATTAATGCTTCTTAGACAATAAAGTGCATTTCCTTTGGAGCATCACTGTTGATACGGACGCGTTCAATTAGAAAACATCCCTAGGGCGACAATGTCTACTTTCAACCTTGATGAAGTATTTTATGGTTGCATGTCAACACTCGTGGAAAGGCTCTCTGTGAGTGAGTTTAGATGCGAAGTTAATGATATAATTTGTCTTTCTAATTCGTTAATAATCGCTGTTTTCATTCAGGTAACTAATTTATCACTTGCTACAATGTTGTATTGATTTGTTTCGTCACGAAAGGCCGTTCTAACTTAGAAATAAATTATCCGGTTTATGGGATTTGTTCATGAAATGAGATCTCCGGAGTGGTCATTTTTTTAAAGGCTTTCATTAGCTTCACTTGTAATTAAATTGTATTTATTATTAGTGTTTATTTGTTTGTAAGTTATCAAATCTTGGAAATCTATTTTAATTTTTTTCGTATTCTCGAAACGAAATGAAACTTTGCATGTATAGGATGTATACTTATATGTAGAGTACACGTGATAATACAATAATTTGGTATCTTGTAGCTGATTTGGTGATAGACGGAAGGTGACCTAGAAAATAACGCTTATGTGACAAAGTGCAGTCTGCAATAAAAAGCTTTTTTCGTGTATCAGAACTTATTTCGTGATTTGTGGTGCTTTAAACTGTTGTATAGCATTTTTTTTCAAACAACAGTATTGGGAGATAAGAATCCCTAGCGGTGAGAACCAGAATCGTTTCGACATACAATTGCATTTATGAGTCACTAAATCACAAGGAAGGAAATGCCCTGTTAAAGACCGGCGCCTTATTATTACATAAAAGTCAGTGTTTATGTTGGTTATATGACGTAATATTAATTGCGTTAAACTTTATGTTCCTTAGTCTAACAGCGAACGAGACAGGTATAAAACAGGCATCAGATTCTGACATCTCTCGTACTGTATGTTGGGTGTTGGGTGGGTCCTATTTCGCCTGGTCACAACCAAAATTCACTAAAATTTCTGTCACTACTCTTCAACACCTCGTATCTAGTTTGTGGATTGATACTGAGATACGAGCTTTGTGCTAAGTAGGTATTAGTTTCTTAGTGAGTTTTGGTTGTCAACAGTTTGTTAACAACTAGCTGATAAGCGTATTTCAGAAACTTCGTATCCGTCACTTTAGTCATAAACATATCCCGAGGTTTTCGATGCACATATGATTTGACGCTTACTGTCGACCTAGTGTCAAATAGTGCACCTAAAATCCCCGGGGTCATAAATCAGCGATCGTTTTCCGGCCGTTACGCAACCGTTTCGGCGCCGTGTCGTGCCGGTCCGTTTTCGAGAGCGCGCGAAAGTCGGCCGCCTAACTGGGCTACTGGGTGAGACGTACGTTTGCATAGTTTAGTCTCAAATTCGGTCCTGATCATGTGAATCATAGGCGGTATGAACTCATTAGTCATTACCTAAGGCAATTCTTCCACCTAAATAGAATAGTAGTGTCAAGAGATAGTCAGCATCAAATGTAGCTTTTTTTTTCAAGACAAGATATGTCTTGAACTGTATCAGGGCTGGTTAGCCCTCACTACCAGTAGTCGGACTTTGTGTGAGAGTATAACCCGCTAATGGGATTATCTCCGCGCCACAGGGTTAATTTGGGTTGGGCTGACGCGGGCGCACAGGGCGCATGGACTGCGCCCTGAATACACTGAACCGTATCAGTCTGACTTAGGGCGGGAGGAGAGTGGAAAGAGAAGCGGTTTATGATAAAAAAAGAAAAAAAAAGTAGCTGACGATTTGACATAAGCCAGTAGTTCAGCGTACCTAACTACTCGCGACGCGAAGTTGACCGAGGTTGGGCGAGGCGAAGTTGGCCTAAGTATGGGATACTCCACACTATCATATTGACCCAACTTCGCGAATAGTGGAGCCGCAATAACAAGTTGCGGTTTTGTCCTGGTGCTACAAACAGCTTTCATAATATGGTAATAATGTACATACGTCATATATTTACGTTTTAAAATGTCAGCAGCGGTGTGTCATCAACCAAATTCAAAACATTGTTTACCGGAATGCTGCTCAATCCTTCGTTCTTCTTCCAAAATAAATGTTTGATCGTATTGAAAAAAATAAACTTGACTCATCACTAGATTCAGTTTGGCTTTATTATGCGAAAATTACTTGAATGCGGGATATTTAATGTTATTAAAACTATCGTGAGACATCTTTACTAATTATAAAAACGGTATAAACTCACGTAAAAATTGTCAGGAACGGCCCGACATGTTTCGAACTCATTTGGAGCTCTTCATCAGGGGTAGCTATCCGTGCTGCTACGCGACTCGCGACCCACTGCACTTTTAATCGCTCTTCTTGCCGCCCTCTGCGCACGCGCAGATAGCGCGGCGCGGGGAGGGCAGGGCTCTTGCGCTGTCACCACTGGACTGTCTGTCACTGCATTTTCACTATTACCCACTGATACCACGCACACTTGACTTATTGTATCAACGACATTGTCTGAACGCGAGATGTTTTTTAACGCCGGAATCACAGGTTTCCATGCCGGAGGTAGAGCCCAACCACCGTCTCGGTTGAAATTCGGGCGCCGTCCAATTTCGATAGCTTCACGTATCTTCCGTTGTACACAGCGTTTCTCACGAACCAACAACCGTGCCTTATCGAAACGTACGAAATGGGACGCACCGGCCTCGACAACATGCTCCGCAACCGCGGAGTCTCTCGTGTCCATTTTTCTGACACTGCGTATATGCTCAGACAATCTTGTAGACACATTACGTCCCGTCTCTCCTATGTACGCCTTGCCACACTCACACGGTATTTCATACACCCCAGGGGTTCCAAATGGATCCCTATCTTTAGGAGACCGTAGCAACTGCCTCATCTTAGTCAAAGGACGGAACCAGGTTGTAATGCTATATCTACGGCGTAAAATGTGTCCGATGGTATCCGTCACACCTTTGATATAAGGTAAGTACGCAGGCGCTCTCTCTACAGTCTGCGGGCGTTGTGCTGTACTGGGGCTCGCTACACGCTGACACTGTCTCCACTTATAGCCATTTTTCTCCAATACCTGTCGCACATGCGCTAACTCCCCATTTACGTATTGAGGGTCACATAAACGGAGAGCCCTATTAATAAGCGCCCTCGGGACTGATGACAGGTGGGCCGGGTGGTGATGAGAATCAGCTTGTAGGTATCGGTCAGTATGCGTGGATTTACGATACACCGTATGAGTCAACCGTCCTTCCGGCAAGCGCTTCACCAACACGTCCAAAAACGGAAGTGCTCCGTTCGACTCTTTCTCAATGGTGAATTTTATTCTTGCGTGTATCGCATTCAGATAGCTGAGAAACGGCTCTATATCACTATCCGTGACCACCGCGAAGACGTCATCAACATAGCGCCACCACAGCCTAGGTTTAAAGGGACAGTCTTCTAACGCCTTCTTCTCGAAACTCTCCATGAAGATGTTAGCTACGACCGGCGCAATCGGCGATCCCATCGCTACACCATCGATCTGCAGATAAAACTCGCCTTGCCACATGAAATAACCGCTGGTCAGGCAAAACTCTATTAACATCATGTACTCAGTAGGTAGGTCGTTCTGAACCAACATGTCTCGTATTATGTCTAGAGTTTGCCTTACCGGTACGGTAGAAGAGCGATTAAAAGTGCAGTGGGTCGCGAGTCGCGTAGCAGCACGGATAGCTACCCCTGATGAAGAGCTCCAAATGAGTTCGAAACATGTCGGGCCGTTCCTGACAATTTTTACGTGAGTTTATACCGTTTTTATAATTAGCGGGATATTTAGTTCTATTACCTTCTACCGCGGGGAATAAGTCACGTGAGTACGATAGTACCCTATCGTACTCACTTGACTTATTCCCCGGTACGAATCAATAACTCAGTACACTCTATATGTACAAGTTATCCACGATATACTTACTAATTTCATCGGCCCGTCAGTCACGATTGCCTAAACGTTGCGTCTAAGTGGGCCGCGGCATGAACTGGTTTATAATGTTGTTATTCGGGACGCATTTTTTTTTACATTCTCTCGCACATTTTGGAAGTCAACTCCACCTGTTATGGGGTTCCTTATTATGTGAAAGAACCATCATTAGCAGTGATTTTCTCAAAAAATTTGCCTACAATTAAGACAGAAATTAAGGTCCTATATAGTTTTCCTATTTTGTTACCAATTATTTTAGTAATTTTATATCAATGTTATGGCTATGTTCGATAATTAAGGTTCTGTTATGCTTATACTTTTTTAATTATACATAATCTGATATCATTGTATTGAAAATCACAAAGAAAATTGGTAACAAAATAGGAAAATTATATTGGACCTTAATTTCTGTCTTAATTGTGGGCAAAATTTTCGAGAAATGCTCAGCAAGAGTATACCAGGTTGATCATTCCAAATCAGGATCATCAGTAGGGAGAAAACGAAAACTGTTACTGCGTCGATTTTAGATTTAATAGAAACTGCATCCATTTTTTTTATATAAATCTCATACCCTGTCTCTAGGTCTCTTCTGTTGCGGCATCCCCTGTACCCTGTCATTATCTTTGCGGCTCTTGTGTCCGGCATTCTTTCAAGATGACCCTGACGATGTTTTCGTGCCCATTGAGGGCGTCTACGGACGGCACAACTTTCCTTTCGAACCCGGCAAGTTTCAGTTCGTGTCTCTGGGTTAAGGTCCACGTTTCGCAGGCGTAGGTCACAACAGGCCTGATGATGATGTGATACCTGGACAGTGAGCGTTGATTTCACGCTCAGTAAGTTATAATGTACGTAATCTACCTCTAAAATTTACTGACTAACTAGGTGTACCATGGACACAAAAAGCATGTGGAACACTGCATTTATCGTAGCATCTGTGGATACTTAATGTTCACGTGTTTATTTCTGCGTAAAATAATAGTACATAATGACTTTAAACGCTTGCTCTATTACACTTTTTTTTTTTCGTTATAAGAACGTGTAACGGTTCTGTTCTACCTGTCCTACAATGCTTAGCAAATTATTACCACATACAATACAACCAGACAATGCATTTTTTCTACGTTAGCTTGTTACATAAGATTAACACATCGGCATACGGGAACCACGTTCGATCCGTACGTATGACAAACGATCAGTTGGCAAATTAACCGATCTTGATCAAATGCCTGCTGTATTTGTCCAGTCTTGTATAAATGTCTGTTCATGCGTGTATACTGGTGGCACGGAACCCTCGGTGCGCAAGCCTGGCTCGCATTTGACAAGTTTTTCTTGTACCTTAGTTTAATACATTGGTATACGGGGCCCTCCTCATTCGATCCGAGTCTGCACAATTGCGTATGACAAGCACACATCCCTCACTTGGCAACGCAACTGATCTTGATCAACTGCCCGCTTGTATTTGGCCAGTCTTGTATAACTGTGTCGGTTTATACGTGCTACAGAAAAAAGCCGTATATCACTACGAAATTCATATAAACATACCAGGCCTTTTAATGTAGCACATCACGGCAACTCGTATGATGCCCGCAGGCTGGCGATATAATTTCTAGGTACATTAAACTAAGTTTTCGTTTTGTTTTCTAACGATCTAGGCCAAGTCTCAGGGCTAAAACAGACGCACAGCATTTCAACTGCAACCCAGCTACAAAATTGCAGTCCTGGTGTATGTGGGGTGGGTAAAGCCCGTCTAGTACAACTATGCTTCGCGACACTTTGTCCCGCGACATAGTAGCACCCGTCACTCTCTCACAGCACTGTACAGATAGAGACAGGTAGAATATCTCGAGCAAAGAAGAATCGCGTGTCACCGTTGTGCTAGAGATCCTGGTTGAGTTTAAGGCGTTGACCGGTAGACAATTATAATGGAAGCTTGAATTGACTGAATTAAGGATAGTGTTTTAAATGTGACGTATGACGGAGAGTGTCAGATGATAAAATGATTTCCTAGGAGATGGACAGAATTGTGTAGAAGACGGTGTAAATACTAAATATTGTGTAAATATAAAGACGTTAAGAAGAGCACCTAGTGCGTTTTCCGTACCCCATCCATACATGTAGTTGGCAGTTATACACTTCCAAACTGCAAACCTGAAACCAGCTGCGCAGATCGATCGTTGTTTACAGATAAAACGTGTTTACGAACACTAATACAACTATTGTTAATGGCAGTAGAAAAACTGATAGATTACTGTCAAAATGAAAGGAAAAGTAAAGAGTTGACGGGTGACAGAAATACTTAGTAGTTACGCCCACCCTAAGCGGTATACTGGGACAACGATAAATAAGTAACGGTTTTTTTTTAGGGTTCCGTACCTCAAAAGGCAAAAACGGAACCCTTATAGGATCACTTTGCTGTCCGTCTGTCTGTATAACAAGACCTTTTTTCTCAGGAACGCGTGGAGGTGCGAGTATCAAGCTGAAATATATCAAATACTCAGGTCTACTGTCCCTTGGAAAGTTGAAAAAATCTAACTTCTAAGCCAACGCAATCAAAAAATACAGCCGTTTATGCTGCAAATTTTCGACACTCGCAAGGGAAGGGAATCAAAACCTACAGGGTACTTTCCGTGAACACAGAATCTTGAAATTTGGTACGGAGCAACGTCTTAGAGCACAGCACAGATAAAGGAAATTTTGCGCAAAGCATAAATTTTAAATTACATCGTATAATAAAAATAATTTTAAAGTTACTACCCCTTTCCTCACGAACGCGTAGAGGTATTAAATTGAAATTCATATCTAATACTTAGGTCTATAATACCTTTAAGCTGTAATAAAATCAAGGCGAGTTAAGATGGGATTAATGTTTGTACCGAACCCTCGGTGCGCGAGTCTGACTCGCTCTTGCCCGGTTTTTTTATTGACAATCGAGTTATTGCGGGTACTTAGGTATTGTATAGTTTCTTGAAACCGTCATAGAGTGCGACTACGTGTCTGCTGAATAGTGAAATTGCATCTCACTCCATTAGAAAGGAAATGCACAATTGATGATGCTCTCTATTGTAGCTGGCGTGCCGTGAACAATCATATTGATGAGTATAATATCTCTTGACTAGCTATATATAGGAAGTGTGGAATGTACTGGTGAAAACATGGTACAGATATGCATTAGAATCAACTCGTTAGATAAGCGGTTGAAGTAGAACCCTTAATTTCACGATGTATAGCCAGATATACTTACATATTTTTTGACCATCTTTTTAGGAGTCCGTACCCAAAGGGTAAAATGGGACCCTATTACTGAGACTTCGCTGTCCTTCCGTCCGTCTGTCACCAGGCTGTATCTCAAGAACGGTGATAGCTAGACAGTTGAAATTTTCACAGATGATGTATTTCTATTGCCGCTATAACACAAATACTAAAAATAAAATAAATATTTAATTATTTATTTATTTTTTATAAATATTTAAATATTTATTTATTCCCATACAACAAACTTACAGATAATGGGAACCCTTCGTGCGCGAGTCCCACTCGCACTTGGCCGATATTTTTTTTTTAGTTAAACAGTTTTTTTGACTATTTTTAACGGCAACGAGGTTTGAACCTGGATTTCTTTTTTATTTTGCGATTTTAAGGGTTAAAATGAAGTGAGTATACTGAAATAGTAACTTATCTCCACGGTTCGGACTTTTCATAGCCCGGTAGGATGTAACAGACCTATGGGGTCGACATTCACATTTAAAATACGAGTTTGTTATTTATATTTTGTTACATTTAATACTTGAAAGTTTTAACAGCAGTGACCATAAAAGCCCCTTTAGAATGAAATAAGCTTTCTAACGTCCTACCGTGCCTTGACAAGTCCGAAGCCTACTTTATCTCCATGAATGAAATCCTTAGTGTCTGTACGCAGAAGACTTCCATATCAAAACCTATATTGCAAGTAACATTCCTTTAACATTAACAACAGCCCGCCTAGCACAACTATGTTTCGCGACTCTTGTCGCGCGACATAGCATCGCCCGTCACTCTCTCACAGTACAGCGAAGAAAGAGATAGGTAATGTTTCTCGCGCGAGAAAGAGTCGCGGGTCACAGTCGTGCCAGTGGTACAGTACGGTCAGTGAAGTAGCTACGCGATGTCTGTAAAAAGTCAAGTGCCTTATACAGTAGCGATCAAAAGTATTTTGACAACGGCAAAAGCTTTGATATTATATGTGATATGTTAGTTTTTCCAACTTAATTCTTGATAAAGTATTTCATGGCTTAAAAGCTTCTCGAAACAAGTAAAAAGTTTAGTTTCATTGAATTAAAATATAAACATAGCCACAAAAAATATTTATATTCCGGTTCAAAAATATTTTGACAATGTCTTTTTTCCAACTTAACTGAGAAATGGGGCTGCAGAATTTAAATACTTTGTAGGAACTACAACTTGAGGCTTTTCTTAGCATGTCTCGACATAAATAATATTCGGAAGATTTTAAGTAACCCGTTGCGGCTGCATTTAAGAAGGGTAAGTCGCAAGCTGAGATTTCGTGAAGTTTTGGTATATCACGGCAATTCATTAGTGTCTGGAATAAGCAGTTCAAGGCTCGAAACAGCGTCACAAATAAGCCTGAAAACAGTCGTCCTCGAAAAACGACTTGTACAACTGATTGTGTAATAAAAAAGTTAGACGTAGAAACCCCACGGAATAATGCAATACCAATTAAAGATGAGCTAACAAAAAACTACAACACAAATGTTTATATTTTTACTATTAAACGACGCCTAATAGACCATGGATCACATGGTCGACGCCCATTAAAAAAAACTAAAATGTTCAGCAAATAATAAGGCATCCCGATTAGCATTTGCGATTCGTCACAAATCATGAACAAGTGCCGATTGGTCAAAAATTGTATGGAGTGACGCGAGCAAGTTAAATTTAATCTCGTGGGATGGTATCAAGATGTGCGTCGTCCTCATAATAAAAGACACGATGTCTGATACTTGGTACCCACACTCAAGCATGGTGGCGGCAACGTAATGGTGCGGGGATATTTTCCTCGCCATGGCGTCGGGCCTCTCGTATGAATTGACGGGATAATAGGATCGATATGTGTACGAAAATATACTTTATACACATACGATACCCTATGAAAATAAATAAAGAAAAATATGCCACCTCGTTGGGTTTTTCAGCACCATAATGACCTCAGACACAATTCTAAAAATTTACAGGCTTTCTTAAAGCGTAAAAAAGTCAAGGTTTTTGAGGGGCCTAGTCAAAATGCTGACCTGAATCCTATTGAGCATCTACGAGAAGAGTTGGATCGTCGAGTGAGGTGCAGAAATTACTCCAAGGGGCTTTTTTTCAAGCACTTCAGTCAGAAAGGACGAACATACCTTACGAACGTATATATAGAAGTTAGTGGACTATATGACGGCTCCTTGTACAGCTGTTAGGAAGGGCAGAGGATATGCAACTAAATATTCATGAAACGTCTTATTTAACCCTGTTGCAAGTTCAGCAAAATAATTTTATGTAAATGTCAAAATACTTTTGACCTACCTGAAGCGTGTATTATCAGTTTTTATTCTAAGTCCATTGTTAAGTTTTAGTTATCTAAGTGGAAACGTAACAAGAAAAGGGCCATAAGATGTTATCGTAACGTAATTATTAAATATATATTCAATTCATCAACATCTTGAAAAAAAACGATTTGTCAAAATACTTATGATCGCTACTGTAGGTGTGTGTCGTTCGCGAGTGTTTGTTTCAAAATGAACTATATCTTTTCATTCATGTCAGTAACTCACTCACTGAATGAATGATAAATTAAATTTATTTCGAACTCCGACTGAATACTTAGCGCTGTCATTTAATGCACAAAATCAATACATACCAATATTAAACACCATGTCACGGAATGTTTATTTTAAGCGAATCCAAACAAGTTGTTTATAAACTAAAACGTGACCTTTTGTAAAATCATGTTCTGAATACAATACTCACTTCCATAACATACCTACGTACTTCCATGGAATATTAGGATAACCTTCATATAAAAATAACAAATGGACACACGTGAGTTATTTAATAAATAATAATATTTATAAGTTGCGTTCGTTTCATAAAGCGTTTATTTGCGGATTTCCCTTACATATATGTAGGCCAGATATATCTGGCCATATGGGAATATTGGGAATGTTCCGGAAAGTTTCCAAAAAGCCTGATAATATTTCCGGAAATTACTGGAAACTTTCACAAAAATAGGGATGACGACTAATGTTCAATTACAGCAGTAATAATAAAATTAGCTCAATATATCATGAAACAAACAAACAAAAATCTAAAACTTAATAATATTTTTTGAAATATGAAAGTTCAAAAGAAATTATGAAATTGTTTTCAGAATAGGTACTCATAATTTAACAAAACGTATGACAACCATGAACTTAAACCACATACAACCCCCACTAGACGGAGCATGTAAGGCGACCCGCGCGCACCAACGATATGGTACGGCAGAACATTAAAGTATCAACACGGCGACAACGACGCAACTAAACGGTGGCCACACTGGCCACCGTTTAGTTGCGTCCTTGTTTATGATCCATGCGTACGTCAACGAAAAAATAAATTAAATAAATAACATGGTAAATTGTAGTGTTAAGTGGTCTCTCTGACCTCCTAAACAAGCACGCAACTAAACGGTGGCCGCCGTGTTGATACTTTAATGTTCTGCCGTACCATATCGTTGGTGCGCGCGGGTCGCCTTACATGGTCCGTCTAGTGGGGGTTGTCTGTGACTTAAACGCACTTTTTCACGGTGATCCTAACGGCAAATTACTTATTGTCTCCATACAAATATTGATACCCATAACATATAATGACAATACAATACAATACAAAATGCTTTATTGAACACAAAAAAGTTTACAAAAACACAAACAATAATTTTAATAACGGCGGACGACACGATTAGGTGGCCATTTGTAATGCAACGTTTTAGCGCTCCGTAGAAATGTTGCACTTTGACTTTAGAGCAGTCTAAGTGTAGTTAGTCCCATATAGACATTTAATCCCAAAAAAAAAATAGAATCGATTGACATCCTCAAAAATATTTTCTTCATGCCTAATTTACGGAAACCTTCGTCGAGACCGACTCGCTCTTTAGTTGGTATCATCAATATTCATATGTCTACATTTAGTATAGCTAAAACAATCGTAACAATTTTTATCTATCCAAATATCATAAACCCTCCATGATGCGTTCAAGAACCGCACATTATGACCACCATAAAAATAGACTGTTTTATTAGAACAAATTTCTTATCTGTGAAAATGTTATTATTGCTAAATAATATCATCGATTTCGATAATATTATTTATTCAAATTTCGAACATCTTTGAAAAACAAAGAAATTTGATTTGACCTCTATTCTAATATCAGTCGAGATGACGTTTAGTTCGAAATGAATTGTCAAATTTGCATCAAATTTGACAAATGTCGCACGTAAGTAAGATATCGAACTATATGATAGTTGGGGCCAACTCTAGTTTGTCTCTGAACTGTGACAGCTGAAAAACTATGACAGCTGCCAGAAAACTTCGTTATCGCCATTACCGGGTAATATTTGTCGTAATGTGCGACTCATGAATGCATCATGGAGGCCTATGATATGTGGCTAGATAAAGTAGTGTATGTAACTGTACATAATTAGGTATTAAAACACTCGTGTGATGCTATTATGAAACTTGCCTTCGGCGCGTTTCATAAACCCACACTCGTGTTTAATACCCTTCATTATGTACAGTCACATAAACTACTATTAACATTCTAGAATAATTTCTTGAATTTGCTATTGATGCAGTTCTACTTAACTTCAAACAAGTTAGCGCCTGTCATAATAAGAGTAGCTAAGTTACTTCGCGATTACTTCTAAGTTGAATTTAAGGGAAGGAGAATATCTTATCTCGACTTAATGATAATGAGTGTCACCTAACGTAATTAAATAAGTAATAAGTACATGTTTACTGAATTACATTTAAATAGTTTTTAAATATATTGATTAATGATAAATTGGTAATTTCGTTCATGAAGTAATGGCTCAAACCGGTTTACTAATGAGAGACATCATTAGGTTTCATTCATGGTACCCTTAAAAAAAATAGACAATAACAAATAACATTGTTCACTTGAAATTGCCTATAATAAGCGTAAAATACCAGTTTGGTAATCAATAAACTTTACTGGGACATCTAGTAATGGGCTGGGTAATCGATAATCGGCTACAATTGACGACGCGATTAGCACAACGGTAGTACACTTACCTACTGACCCGGCGGTCCTGGATTCGAGTCCCGGCAGGTAGATATTTGTGTGATGAGCTCGAATATTTATTCCTGGGCCATAGATGCTTTTTATGTATTAAACAAATATTTATCCATATAAGTATGTAAATCGTCGTCTAGTACCCATAAAATAAGCCTGCTAGCTTACTTTGGGACTGCGTCGATTCGTGTGAGGTGGTCCAATATTTATTTATTTACAATTGGTAAGTTAAAAAATAAAGATAACGTTTGTAACAAGTCTGTGACTTGCCATAATAAAATGAAATAATTTATTCAGTAAGTATGCCACAATGGCACTGTTACAAGTCAGATTGTGAATCTACCGACATTTACCAAGAGGAGACCACCCACAGTTGGAAATTATAGGAATTGTTTAAAAACCAGTTCACATATTGACAGAGATGGCGAACAAAACATTAAGTAAATCCTTGAGAAAAATTCCAGAAATAAATCGATTGTACAACAACTTTTGTGAAAACATAAAAAAAAAATAACCCGAATGACGCAAAAGCGCCACGTAAATGGTACATTACATACCTAGAGGTGAATTCGTGAATATTCCAGACGCAGGTTTGTGATAGATAAATATGCGATCTGGGGCTTTACGAATTACCGCTCGTGGTTTGTCTAAAGTTACCTTGTTTTGTACCTACCCACCGCCCTAGGTATGTAATGTAATGTATGATTATTTTTATTATTTGTTATTAATAACAATTAAGACTGTTATCTTCAGTAGGTATGTAAAGGGTCTACCTTTTACGATTACACTAAAAACGCCAAAAATCGTTTCTTCTTTGTTATTTTTATTAGTCAGACAGAGACGATCTCTTTAATACATTGTTACTTCTCTTATTTGCTCCTTACTGTTTTTATGTCTTTATTAAATTGTTTTCATCTACAATAAAGAGTTTATGACATATATACAAATACATACGTTGATGAGATACCGTAAAAAAGGGCTAGAGAATATTTACTATCATGGATTCGCTGTAAAAGTCACAAAAAACCTATTGTCCGCAAAAACAAAAAAGCACGAACATCCAACAGTCGCTACACCTCAAAAGCTCCATTACGTAACCAGCTTTCTTGTGTAACCGGTGAAAGAGCCTTCCCACCACTGCAGTGTTGCAACTGCCACCAGTCTGCGCCGCGCGGCCCACCGCACCGGTATACACTGTGCTGTGCTGTGCTTGTGTTGTGTTCTATGTACGTATTGTGTTTTGTGTGCTCTGGAAGCGATCGGGATCGTGGTGTGTCAGAAACAGTTGAACGTGAACAAATGAATACGATTGCCTAATTTAGATTCGTTTCGCGGTTGGACGTGGTTATGCAGAACGTTACCGCCCTCAAATTATTAATGATTTTATACAGATATAGTGCATAATGTTTTTCCATCGTTTTTTTGTCGGAAAAGTTCGTTTTAGCGTGTTTTCTCTGTCAAATTCGGTGAATAAGCTGAGATGGAAATATATAAACGAGGTTGCCGGACAAAATACGATGGAATAACATGCACTATCTCTGTAAGAACTTTACTAAGTAGCAAATTTATAGTGTTTGAACTCGATTTACGCATTCATATATCCACACGAGCGGTTAAACATCCAGTTTAAACAATTCGTTCAGTGGAAACTTCCCGAACGGTATTTTTTATAGAAACTGTTAGAAAACGCCGATTAAGCAAATTAGGAGAAGTTATTGACCGTGACCGAAATAATACGGCCTTGGGGTACATTTTTGTTTATTATCAAACACGCGTTATGTAAAATCGCATTAGCCTGTTAGAGAAAGTGCCGTAACTCGATTGCATAAGGGTTATAATGTTACAGCTGATCTCTGATGCAATTATCGTAATAATCCTGGCATTTGCAATGGCGGACGGTGGGCGCGAATTTTGCAACAATCGCAGATTTGTACAGTGTTTGAAAAGACGATGATTACTTGATACATCAAGCTATCAACATTGTTTGTTTATTTCATAAACACACATGAATAATGATGATGAAACAAGAAAAGGTCTAAACTATTGTTTAAATACAAATTAGACGACGCGTTTGGCGCAGTTTGTAGACACCTGCCTACTGAGCCGGCGGTCCTGCGTTCGAATCCCGGCCGGGGCAAATATTCGTGTGATAAACTCGAATATTTGTTCCTGGGTCATGGATGTTATCTATATATGTATTTATATATTATGTATATCGTCGTCTAGTACCCATAGTGCAAGCTTTGCTTAGTTTGGGACTAGGTCGATTTGTGTATGATTGTCCCTTAATATTTATTAAAAAAATAAAAATCTTAGCCCAAATCGCTGTCGCTCGGGAGTGTGCCCAGCACCTCTAGCATAACTGTGACACGCGACTCTCTCGCCCGAGAAATATTACCTGACTCTTTCTTCGCAGTACCGTGAGAGAGTGACGGGTGATGCTATGTCGCGCGACAAGAGTCGCGAAGCCTAGTTGTGCCAGAGGACTGAAGGCTACCCGCATTGCCACGCTTGATGGCAATGCTGATACGCTGGGTGAAATAATGGCCAGCCCTCTGCAAGGCCAGCATATCTTGGTGCGACTTCGCTTGTCGCACAACGCAGCATCACCTGTCTTGCTCGCACTGGAATGTAAGTTTTGAATGAAGGCATTTGTCGCGCGACAGAGTCGCGTTTCACAGTTATCTTGTTTCGCCCCTTTGGCCGGACGTTTGGCCCCTTAGCTATCAACATGTGGCAAAAACTTAATTTACCTTCCCAGCAATCAGCACAAGAATCACCTTATAAGTACCTATATTCCATTCTACTCTTATACCGCCCAATCGTTTAACGAAAATATTTTTGATAGCATGAGTTACGATGTACTTTACGTGGTTATATATCTCATCTCAACCGTCAAATGATTAACCTCTTCACCGCCACAGTTATGTTATGATGACAGCACTTTAAGTAATCGACTTACGATCGCGTAAAATATAACAAAAAAAAAAGATTGTCAGATCGATTGACGAAAAATAGATTGTCGGGATTTGAGTGGACATTGAGATATCATTTATTTCACGAAATAACTTAAATTTAGTGCAAGAAAACTTGTGGAAACCACTAATCAAACAATAGTTAAAATAGTGAACAATCCGGAACCTTCTTAATTGAATAAGTAAATATCCTCATGGACCGCCATTGGACTGTTTCCTACATGTAGCAAACAAACGTCGACCAAGTCAAAAAGTACTTCAACTATTTTGTCGTGCTACAGTAAAAGGGCGTATCTTACTATGACATCCGTATAAACATACGACCTTTTACTGTAATACTGCAGTATTGGTACTCTGTACAATTTACAGCCTTCTTCCACCCAACGACTTATATAGCAATAATTTGAAACGCTGCAACCGCCGTTTGAATTCATTGGCGGTTACAGCATTTTATTTTTGGCCATCGGTATGTTGACATGGTTTATTTATTCGAGATGTGTGCCGCTGGTCTCACATGGCGGTCACAATACTGCGATGTGACGCAAACTATGTGGAATCGTTTGAAAACATCGTTTGTAGCTATCGAGCAAATATCGTACTAAAATGAGTGTAAGTGATGTTTTTTGTTTTTCTTTTTTTTTATGTATGTTCCCCGATTAATCAGACGCTTCGGCTGATTTGGAAAATGATTTAACTCGTACAGTTCTTGGAAAGCATAATTTCGCTTCTTTGGCGTCGGTTATTTGTATTGTAGTTACGAATTGAGAACCTACTCTATTTTTTGACGTTGGTTAAAACATGACGTTTTATTTTATTGACATCATGTCGTTATATTTGGTAATGATACTGATTTGTTTTTAATTTGGAGTATTTCGTATGTTTTCCGTGTTGTTTTTGATTTCTATTTATATGTGATTGCATCGTTTTAGGTCATGCCACCATGTCAATGACCGACCTAAATTAGTATCATTGAATCCCGGACGATATTACGATAATAAATTGCATATGACAAACTTTATTGAACAAAAAAAAGTTAGTAGGTACTAGTACAAATGGCGAACACAATGCTAAATGGCATTCTCTACCAGTCACCAAACAGATAATTCAACAGTCGAAATTTAAACGTTCTGAGAACGTATAAGATACAATTTAAAAGTTATATACTATAATGAACGTTGTGTCGAAATTGAAATAATAGGCTTTAATTCCGCGCAATAAAGGCGACCTTTACGCCAGTACGATGACGTAGTGCATGGACACATCGGGATGCTTAAATTTGTCAACTACAGTAACTGCACTAATAGCTCTGCGGAACAAGGTCTGACTAGCGTTCAAGAGGACGTGCGTTCTAAACCTCGGGCGATGAGTTGTTGTAAGGCATTCTTTTTCTATATTTTAATTTGATTTTAAACATTTTCTATAACGAAATGGATTTGTATTTTAAAGTAGAACATTCCAGCTCACGTCTTTGCCGAGGCTACACACCTCGATGTTTGTGGCTGTGAATACCCACCTTAAGTTCCAAATGTAATTCGGAGGTGAACAATTAAATTGTAGTCATTTTTTGGACATATTTTGTGTAAATTGTGAGTGTAAATTACGGAAAGCGAAGGGGTAAGTTTAGTTTATAAGGCAGCCTATTAGGTGTTGAATTCATGATAATGAAAAACAGTTATTTTAAATAAATCATTTGGTTTTAGCGTATGGAAATGCCCTTCGAGTTTTGGATCACTATACAATAAACAACGTTAAAATGAGATCGCTAGCCGGTGCACAGGATTAGAAGAGATCCCAAACTCTGTTTAAACTCTTCTTGGCGCTCAACAATTCATAGGCTTAAGTAGTTATAAGATCTGTAGTGTTTAAATATCTAGTTTGTTTTATTATTATAATTTGTACTTATTGGGATTTTAAGAGTTTCATTGCCGACCCTACTTAAACACATAACAAATGGCGCACAACGATAAAAAACATATGTGTTTAAATTTTAACTGAGGGTCACGGAAGTGAAGGTATATTTTAAACTTATTTAACGGTTGCACATTGTTGTATTTTTGTCAGTAAAATTTTACTTTGGTGGCGTATAATTTTTAGTAAATCATAGTCAATACATAGTTATACATTTTATTACTAAGCTATTTATAAGATAAATTGTGTTTGTTTGTTTTTTTTTTGGCACTATTATTTTTTGTGCTAATGTTCTGGTTATTTTTTTTTAAGTGCATTAAGACAATTTAAGAGGTTGCGGTTTTATGTCGGTTAGTAACATAAATAGTTAGTTAGGTATATTATTAGGAGGTGTTAGTGAACTTAATATTTATTGGTTAATTCCGCAGCTTAGACGGCATAATCTGTTAACTATTATTTTGTTTATTATTGTGAAGTAACTAATATTAAGTAACGGAATTCCGGAGAGTATTTTGCTTGTTGGCATTTGCGTACCTAATTGATAACTTAGGTCAGTTCCAATCTTGTATATAAAAAAAAAAAAAAAAAAAAAAAGTTATTAGCTAGTAAATTAATTTAAATCGTGCTTATTATTGATAGTTCGCAATGGATCCGAATTTCTTGTTAAAGGATGAGCTGGAATATGAACTTACGTTGTTTGCTATTTGGGATCCCCGTCTTGGGCTCACCCTAAACTGTTTGATATTTGTAGGGCCAAACTCCCCGAATGGCAACTAACATTGTGAAATAATATAAGAGATGATGGGTGTGAAATGGCTACGCTTCCCGCGTCCGGTGAAAAGTGATGCAATACACACGGCGATTCCCGCTCGCGCTGCAGCTGCGCCTGCGCCGCGTCCGCTGGTATTGCTGGGCCTCTGCACCCGCAGTCTGCCCGTCCTCAGTCCTATAGGCCACCAGATCGACTGTCGTTTCCCCAGCGACGTCGATCAATGCGAGTTCCTCTCGCTATAGTAGAAGAAGGAATTACACTCCCGGGTCTCGCGTCAATTAATACACCACGTATTTATTTACACTCGCGTTTATTCACTTCGACTATGTACACTTTAACTAGTGATTATGAGATACAACGTTCTCCGAACGGATTACTTATAATGACACAAAAATGGCCGGCGTTCCACGCGGTCTTTTAATATGAATTACAATGACAATGGTGCGTCTGCCCTAGACGGCGCCGTGACAGCAAGATGGCGCGCACCCTGCGGCCCTAATATGAAAATTAACACGCACGTCTGTCCCAGACGGCTGATCGACAGGCAAGAACAAGAAAAAAGGACCTGACAGGTCACTGAATGATTTTAATTGAATGAAGCATCTACATATACGCCCGCTGTGGACTCCGCAGTCGGGCTAAAACATAACTTATAATAAATATACACTACTCGCGTATTTAATTTCCTATCGAACGCATTCCAAATTCCTGCGTTAGTTACACAGCGCTGCCGCGGGGGTCGCGGCAAGCGTCAACTGAACAAACTATGAATGAATATGATAACATTGAATACACATGACGGTGACGTCACTAGATGGCGTTACTCGCTGCAATATTCGATGACAATTTATGAATATGACTTCATTTTGCGTTAACATTCCTCCCGCGCCCGGGGAAAAGCAGGCTGAATACTTGCAAGTACAATCCAACTTACAATTTTAATGACCCTATAAGTAAACACTAACATGACTTAGCCACTAAGAACACATTATGAAATGAAAGATAGCATATAACTAACACAGTATACACAATAAGCAATGAAATGAAATTAACCTAAATCATAATCTATAGGTAATTTACACAATTTGACCACAGGTCTAACCAGTTCACCGTTTTGAGTTTTCAACTTGACTGATCTTACGATGTTATCAGAACCCCTATATAATTCTATAACACGGCCTCTACGCCATTCAAGAGATGGTGAATTTTCATTAATGATAAGAACTAAATCGTTAAGTGCTATCCCAGCAGTTTGACTATACCATTTATTACGTGATTGCAATGTATTTAAATATTCCCTATGCCAGCGTGACCAAATTAATTGAGAAGCTTGTTGAATAGATTGAAATCGTGACAAATGAGACACCCTAGTGTCCTTCCACTCAAGTTCAGGTAGGGCAATCAATGGCTGACCAATGAGAAAATGACCAGGTGTGAGAACCTCCAGGTCATTCGGATCCTCCGACATTGGCACCAGTGGTCGTGAATTGAGAATCGACTCTACCTTAGTCAGAAGCGTGTAGAGTTCCTCGAAGGTGAAGATCCTCTCCCCAAGCTCCCTCTTAAGTAGGTTCTTCGTACTCTTCACCGCTGCTTCGACTAGCCCTGACATGTGAGGTGCACCAGGAGGATTGAACTCCCAACGAATATTTCGTCTCCGAAGCTCCTCTTGGGTGGTGACTTGATTAGCAATTAAAAATTGACTGACCTCCTTAATATGATTGTGGGATCCAACGAAGTTGGTACCACGGTCTGACCTGACCAGTGACGGCAGTCCACGACGGCTGACGAACCTCGTGAACGCTGCGATGAATGCCTCGGTGCTGAGTGACGATACCAGCTCGAGATGAACCGCTTTCGTACCTAAACATACAAAAACACATATGTAAGCTTTGACAGATTTAGCATTGCGTAGTAGGCTACTCTTAACCAAATACGGCCCCGCGAAATCCGTCGCTACGCCTGAAAATGCGCGCGCTGCGGTGACCCTGTCCGCAGGCAAGTCTGCCATGAACGGCGTCTGCGCCTGAGCATCAATTTTGAAGCATGACATACAGCTACTGATGACCTTGGATACTTGACGTTTGATTGATGGTATCCAGTACTCCCTTCTAAGTATGCTGATGAGTGCGGTAGTTGGTGCATGACAATGCATCTTGTGAAAATACTCAATAAGCATTTGAGTCCACCGATGATCCTTCGGTATGAGAAATGGATGCTTCGCTCCATATGATAGTGATGATTTCCTGAGCCGTCCCCCGACTCTGATGAAGTGGTCCTGGTCAATGAAGACGCTGAGCTTCTGCATTGACTTGCAGCCAAGCTTTCCCTTTTGCATGAGTACGACCTCGTCTCGATACGAGTCGAATTGGATCTTCTTTATCCAATATTTTGTCGCTTCCCGCGTCTCTTCCAAAGAGAGTGTAGGTAGCAGATTCCTCTGATCCCTGGGTAATCTGATATTCCTGCGAAATCTGAGAATGAAAGCAGTAACGTTGATAAGCTTACTGAATGAGCTGACTCTTGATAACAGTGCATCTTCCCATGCCTCTACCGGTGTGATGAAACGGACCAGTTTCTTGAAACCTGGTAGATCCTGCGGCATTGTGACTGGTAGGTTGGGCCATTGACTCTCGTCCCTGAGGAGCCAACTGGGTGACCACCACAAATTATTCCCGATGAGCTCCCGCGCAGTCGTCCCCCTTGAAGCGACATCTGACGGATTTAACTCTGACCTTATATGACGCCATACCATGGGTCGTGATGAAGATTGAATGTCCTGAACCCGGTTACATTCAAATGTCTGAAGCATGTGCGGTTTTGTGTTTAACCATGATAACACAATCGTGCTGTCTGACCAAGCGTTGATGCTGTCCAGCTGAATAGAGTCTTCGTATGACTCGGCTACGTGATTGAGTAGCTTGAACACTAGGTGAGCTGCACTTAACTCTAGTTTCGGTATGGTTTGCGTGGTTTTCTTTGAGGCCACACGTGATTTTGAAATGACTAGACGTACCATTACGTTCCCTGACGAATCCTTCGTCCTGAGGTAGATGCTGGCCGCATATCCGAGCTCTGAAGCATCTCCAAATCCGTGAAGACTGTATGATACCGTTCCTGGTAGTGACACACATCTCGGAATCTGTAAATCTGACAGGTACCTTAAATCCTGAATAAGTTCTGTCCATTTTGCCTGTAGTGTCTCACTGACGGGCTCGTCCCAGTGTAATCCATCTGAGAACAATGACTGAAGAAATACCTTGAACCTGAAGACGACGGGCGCGCAATAGCCACAGGGATCGTAAAGCCTGGCTATTGTACTGAGCACACTGCGTTTCGAGGTAGGTTGACCTTGAGGTATATTGACTTGATATGACATTGAATCCGCGACTGGATTCCATTGTATTCCCAATACCTTGATGAAGCTCTTGTCGTCAGAGTCGAATTGATGAGGCACCTCGCAATGATCCTGCGGGAGGTCCTGTAATAACTCTGGACGATTCGATGACCATTTTCTTAGCTCATACCCAGCGCTTCTTGTAAGCTCTGTGAGCTCTGACTTGAGTTCCATAGCATCCGCTATAGAATCGGCTCCCGTGAGAATATCGTCCACAAATATATCTCTACGCATTACCTGCGCCGCTGACGAATTAGCATGAGTTGCTTCCCAATCGTCGGCCAGCCGTAGGAGCGTTCTGATGGCTATGTATGGCGATGAACGCAGTCCATATGTATTTGTGGTTAATTCATATACCTTGATATCCTGGCTAGGATCCTCTCTCCAGAGGATGAGCTGATACTTCCTGTCCTCAGGGTGTATCCATGTCTGACGGAACATCATCTTCAGGTCCGTAGTGAAGACCACTTGATGACGTCTGAAATTTAACAATATCTGGGTGATATCATTTTGTAATGGTTGGCCTGAATGAAGGCAGTCATTTAATGATACAGAGTTCAATGTCTTCATAGACCCATCGAACACTGTTCGAATTTTATCTGATCCCTTTTTGAATATCCCGTGATGAGGTATGACATAATGTTCAGAATCGAACTGAAAAGCTGAAAGCGACATGTGACCTAATCGCTCGTACTCTCTCATGAATTCAATGTATTTATCCCTAAATACTTGATTTTTTGCCATTTTCCTTTCCAATGAAAATAGGCGTTGCAGAGCCAGACCCTTAGACTCTCCCAGTTTCGGTCGACTTGACAACAGTGGTAATCTGACCATATATTTGCCGTCCGGCATACGTTGAGTAGTGGAAACATACAACCTTTCGCACTCCATGTGCTCCGGGTGAACTGCAGGTTTCGAAGGTGGCTCCTCCACTTTCCAGAACCTCTCCAGGACGTCCTCAAGCCTAGTCGCATGAACACCGTAGTCCTCGACTGAAGTTCCTGGAGTCTGAAGTGATGTGGGCGTCGGCGTCCCCATGATGACATAACCGAAGCATGATCCGTAGGCTGATAAACCTGGAACGTTAATTGAAATCTTTGTACCATCGAGTACATAGTTGAGGATATCTGTCCCTAAGATAATCTCAATGTCATGAGCTTGATCGAATTCATCATCCGCTAATGAGATATTTGACAAACTTAATGTGTCCCTGATCCTAGGATCACATGAAGGCATATTTCCTGTGAGTGAATACATGACCATCGCCATGGTGCTGATGATGGGAACCTGCTTGCTGACAGGTTTGACAACAAGTTTGACAATTGACCCTGGAGTATCGACTCTGTGATGACCGATTCCATAGGCTTTAACCCCGGTAAACTGTTGGTGCAGTTTTAATTTGTCTACTAATGATTTCTTGATTACCGTAATACTACTACCAGTATCTACCAAAGATCTGACCGTGACATACCTGCCATCCGCTGCTCTGACCCTGAGTAGTGCGGTGGGACATATGGTGACTGGTAGATGACCCTTACTTGCACCAACAGTAGCCTTATTTCAGAACGGACGCTGTTCGTCAGTCCTGCCGAACCGCAACGTCTCAAAAGTATCCTGTGCCTGTCGAGCACGAGCACCCACTCGTGGTCGGGGTTGATGGCTCACCGCAATCAACTGTTCCGGCCGTACTCGAGGTACCTCTGGAGACGCCGCACGCTCGGCCTCGCGCTCGGCCGCGTGTTCGGCCAGGCGACCGCCCTGGTCTCCGCCTGGTGAACCCGCCGCGGTCCGCACTGAAGCGTACTGGTCTGATGGCTGCTGATGCGCTACAGCTGAGCCCTGCTGCCTAGATGATACTTGTGAAGGCTGATGAGGTGGGGTACGTGACCTAGGCTGACCTGAAGGGCCCGGTCGTACCGTCCGCTGTGAACTCCCTGCCTTGAGCTCACTTCCCGCAGTGCAGAGTAGCGAGTTGTGTTCTGTTGTCCCACAGTGTGCACACCAGCTCTGACCACTGCAATCCCTGGCGAAGTGCTTCCTCAAGCACTTGAAGCAGTGCCCGGACTTCTTCGCCCAACGCTTGCGCTCCACTGGATTTAACAACAAAAAGCCATCACACTTATACAAAGTGTGCGACTGAGTGTTGCAGAATGAGCAATTAAATGAAATTGATTTCACCTGATCTGGTGATGTGCGTCCAGTCAGCACCCGTGCCACACGTGATGGTCCTGGTCTCGCCTGTGGCGGTGATGCGTGCCGCTGCGCCTGAGCCTGCCCTTGACCCGCTGAGACAGCTTGGTGCACCCTGCACTGGTCGTCCAGCAGTTCCAGCAGTTGGTCGATGGTTGGCAGCTCCTTCGGGCCCCTCCCGAAGCGCTCCTCAAACATCTCCCTGATCCTGACCGGCAACTTCTGCAACACGACATACAAAAGCAGATACGACCATTCCTTTACCGGCTGTCCTAGCTTTTGCAGCGCAGATATTGACTCACGCAGTGGGTCATAAAAGCTCGACCTGAGCGTCACCAAACTGGGTGGGACTGACGGCAGATTCATAACACGCCCTATGTATGAATCCAATAGCCTCCTGCTATTCTGGTACCGTTCCGTCAGCAACCCCATCGCTACGGAGTAGTTCGCATCGTCCATTGGTAGTTGACGCACAATTGACAACGCCTCCCCGGATAGTGATGTCCTTAGATAATAATGTTTCTCGGAGTCCGATATGTCCCGACTATGAACTAATGACACAAAGAGATCATAGAAGGGCAACCATTCCTCCAGATTCCCCGAGAACTTAGGTAATTCTATTAATGGTAGCCTTGTTTGACTCACCTGGCTGTGATGGGCATTACGACCTGGAGTCGCGCTTCCCGCTTCGACTTCAGTCGCCTGGTCCAGCGACAGCAGTAGCCGGTTGACCTCACTGAACCGCGCATGGATGGTTTCCAATTCCTCCTCTGGGATATCCCCTGCGCCGGCTCCAATGAGTACCTCATAAGCCGCTATGAACTGTGGGTAGAAGGTCATGAAGTGTCTCCTAGCCACGGTAGCTGCCACTGTTCCCGAACTACCGGTAACAGAAGCAACAAAATCAAACAACATTCGATACTTCGAATTAAATTGAACACGCGCTGACTTTACTGACATTTTGAATGAATATATGAATCTCCTAATAAATGTGAACTATATGTGGTATGAACCCTTAATAAAATATAATGACCTAATATTTTCCAAATATTTGTTTTTGAAACGTATAATGAATGACACTTAATGAATACAAGCACTGAACTAGATTCCTTCCCGGAACTAAAATGTATAACTAATTGAATGTTATTAACTGAATTGTTGAAATAATAATGTATAAACAATGCCCTTAAATAGTATTGACCCAGTAAAATTAACTTTATCTTTGAAATAAAGAAAACAATTAACACCAACAGTAATAAATAACCTCCAACGGTTATTCTCCAATGACCTAGTTAATATGATGTGTCACCCTGACACTGACATTTGACATTAAATCTACTTACGGTTTTATGACGTTATGTTGGTACTGAACTATGAAGTAACTTAATTGTCTTTAAATGAGTGTTGCCACACACAGTCTATTTCCTTTCAAGATGGCCGCTTCACGCTTCCGTGTTGAAATGCAACTATGGCGGATGACCTAACCTTAAATATAACACTTGACACAAATTGACTTTTCACTGATTTTACACTAATTTACAAACACTAATCGCGACGCCCCGTCCGATAATGCTGATGAATTTCTTCTCTAATTCTTGGCCCGTCCTGGGTTTATTCGTGCTGATTCGTTCCCACTCAAGGGCCAACAAAATGTTTGCTATTTGGGATCCCCGTCTTGGGCTCACCCTAAACTGTTTGATATTTGTAGGGCCAAACTCCCCGAATGGCAACTAACATTGTGAAATAATATAAGAGATGATGGGTGTGAAATGGCTACGCTTCCCGCGTCCGGTGAAAAGTGATGCAATACACACGGCGATTCCCGCTCGCGCTGCAGCTGCGCCTGCGCCGCGTCCGCTGGTATTGCTGGGCCTCTGCACCCGCAGTCTGCCCGTCCTCAGTCCTATAGGCCACCAGATCGACTGTCGTTTCCCCAGCGACGTCGATCAATGCGAGTTCCTCTCGCTATAGTAGAAGAAGGAATTACACTCCCGGGTCTCGCGTCAATTAATACACCACGTATTTATTTACACTCGCGTTTATTCACTTCGACTATGTACACTTTAACTAGTGATTATGAGATACAACGTTCTCCGAACGGATTACTTATAATGACACAAAAATGGCCGGCGTTCCACGCGGTCTTTTAATATGAATTACAATGACAATGGTGCGTCTGCCCTAGACGGCGCCGTGACAGCAAGATGGCGCGCACCCTGCGGCCCTAATATGAAAATTAACACGCACGTCTGTCCCAGACGGCTGATCGACAGGCAAGAACAAGAAAAAAGGACCTGACAGGTCACTGAATGATTTTAATTGAATGAAGCATCTACATATACGCCCGCTGTGGACTCCGCAGTCGGGCTAAAACATAACTTATAATAAATATACACTACTCGCGTATTTAATTTCCTATCGAACGCATTCCAAATTCCTGCGTTAGTTACACAGCGCTGCCGCGGGGGTCGCGGCAAGCGTCAACTGAACAAACTATGAATGAATATGATAACATTGAATACACATGACGGTGACGTCACTAGATGGCGTTACTCGCTGCAATATTCGATGACAATTTATGAATATGACTTCATTTTGCGTTAACATACGTGTCGTGGGGTTAGACTTCAAAGCACGGTTCCAGTGTTGAAAAAACTTTTGAAAGAGATACTGTTAACGGATCATGAAATGGTAGCACCAACTCTTAGCGCCCTAGGTATCAACGCAGAGTTGGACGTGTGTGCATCGAAATTGAGTGTCTTGTCAAATTATGTCACGGAGATAGAAGGGAAGCCGGATAAAGCGTTGTTTAGGCGATTGGTTTCGCGACTTTATCACGTACAGAACAGAATTAGTAATGTTAGGCACGGGACGGAGGATGAAGGTATCCGCAAGGATGCACTGGAGCAGCAGTGTCAGGTTTTATTAGAAAAACTAGAGGGGCAGGATGATTTGGTGGAAGATGATTGTTTAACTGGTAATGACAAGGAAATATTGCAACAATCTTTGGGCGAGTTAGGTGTAAGGATTATAGAAAAAATCGAAAAGAAAACAGGTACCATAAGGGAATCCAGCAACGTAAAGTTTAACGAGGGTAGCTCCAGGTCCAGGGAAGTAGAAAAAGGGGCTGATAGAGATGTTAGTTTAGGTATGGGTCAATGGGAAGGGGACAGGCTGGTCAACAAGGGTAAATTATTTCGAACGTCGACAGTGGAGGAGGATATTCCGAAACGTAAACTAGTGCCCATATATCAGTGGGGTCTTAGATTTTCGGGTACAAATATGAGTGTGAATGCATTTTTGGAAAGGGTTGCTGAGCTTAAAGATGCTAGAAATGCGACAGAGCTGGACCTGTGGCGTTATGCAATCGATTTTTTTGAGGGAGATGCCTTAATATGGTTCAGGGCAAATAGAGAATATGCTGCCAGCTGGGAGGATCTGGTGACCTTGCTGAAACGGTCATTCCAAAAGCCTTTCTATCAGGAAGAATTGTTGGCGGAAATTAGAGCACGAACTCAGGGCCGGGATGAGTCGGTTTTAATATATATATCAATCATGCAAAACATGTTCAACAGACTGCCGACCAAACTACCAGAAAATGATAAAGTAGGTATATTGCTAAGAAATATTCAGCCATACTACCAGCGAGCGGTATGCAGGGATGAGTTTTGCTCAGTCGCGGATTTAATTAATGTTTTAAGAATAGTGGAGCGCACAAAAATTAACTGTGATAGATTTGTAGAACCAAGGTTATTGAAAAATACTTTAGAACCGGATTTAGCACATAAATCAAATGATACGGAGCTTTTTCAAAGTCACGTGGTCCAATCAGAAGAAGTAAGCGTACTTCAAAATGAACGCGGCAATGTAAGTAAACGGTGTTGGAATTGTAGGGAAACCGGCCATTTGTTCCGAGAGTGCAGGATGCCAAAGCAAAGGCTATTTTGCTATAGATGCGGACGTTTTGGTACTACCTCAAGAGACTGTCAGTGTACGGGAAATGTGATAGGGGAAAGCTCAAATCCTGCGCAATAGACTTTCCCCGAGACATGCAAAATGTAGAATGGCAGGAATGGTTAGGTATAATTAAGAAATATTTTTCACACCATGATGATGAAATATGTCCCGTAGTAATAAAAAAAGGAAATGACAACAGAACATACGTATCGGTTACCATTTTACACAAGCACTTTGTAGGATTGTTGGACTCGGGTGCTAATCGCACACTTATAAATACGGATTTTGCAGAAATATTAAGAAATATCGGTTTGAGGGGCTATAAGATTGCTCCTAATCATGTGGTTACAGCTGATGGTACTAGACATAATATATCCGAAGTTTTTGACATTCCAGTGATTTTTGATGATGAGTTTAAGATTGTATCAGCGTTAGTTATGCCCTTGTTAAGCCAGCAGTTAATATTAGGAAAGGACTTTTTCGATGAATTTGGCATAGCTTTACACTTCAAAGGTAATAATAACAGTGAGTTGATTAATTTAGGCAATGTTACGGTTGATAAACCAGTCATTGTTTCAAGAGATGACATGAACGATTATCAAAAAGAACACTTAGAAGACTTGATAACGAGAATGAGGTCTGAAATTGGTAATGGGCTGGGGAAAACCGATGTAATAGCACATAATATTGATACAGGAGAAAATAAACCCATCCATCAGAAACAATATAATTTCTCGCCGGTCATCAAAGCAGAAATTGAAAAAGAATTAGATAAAATGTTATTAGACGATGTCGTGGAACCGTCTTACAGTTCATGGTGCTCACCGGTACTGATCGTTAAGAAACCTAACGGAGATAATAGACTGTGTTTGGACAGCCGACAATTAAACCGCGTGACGAAGCGGGACACCTATCCACTGCCTCGAGTGTCTAACATAATTGATAATTTGCGCAATGCAAAATTCTTAAGTACCATCGACTTGAAATCAGCTTTTTGGCAAGTTCCTTTGGATGAGAGCAGTAAGGAGAAGACAGCTTTTGCAATACCGGGGAGGGGACTCTACCATTTTAAAGTCATGCCCTTTGGTCTCGTTAATGCCAGCCAGACACAGCAAAGGCTAATGGATATATTATTTCACTCAAATGAGGACAAAGTATGGGCATATTTAGATGACATCGTGATTTGCTCGTCAACTTTTGAAGAACATGTGAAACTTATTGAGAAGGTTATGGAAACTTTAAAAAAGGCCAACTTAACGGTTAATGTAGACAAATGTAAGTTTGCTCGTCCAAGCATGCGGTATTTATAATACGGCGAATAGAGACTAAAGTACTATGTGTGACCTTACAAACGGTCCGGTAGTTTTGAATTTTTGATATGTTGTCTAGGATGGTTAGTCAGTGCTGAAAATGCAAAATGCACAATTCCCCCCCCTCCGCGCCCGCCGCCATATTGAAAAAACCGGCACTTTCTTCATATTTTTGCTCATATCTTCCTTTAGGAGCATTTTAGCTAGAAGATAGCTACGACAATGTTATAGAGAGTTAAATTTACTACATTCTCCATTTTATATTTTTTTTCTAACACAGATAGTTACGGAGATATCCACATTTAAAAAAACGTAAAAAATCGCAATTTCCTACTGAAAAACAAACTTGTGGATTATATCTTCGTTTAGGAGCATTTTAGCTAGAACAGTGCTTTGGCAATTTTGTAGAGAATTAAATTTACTATAATTTACATTTCAAATTTTGTTTCTAGGACAGATAATTACGGAGATATGTAAAAAATAAAGTCACATTTTCCGAAAATGTATGTAAAAATGGACATGAGTTTATTTAAGCAATTAGATTTCCTACATGTTTTAATTTGTCCTAGACTAGTCCGTAACTGAATGACAGCGTTCTAAACCAAGAATTTTGAGAAATTTTCGGAAAATTCGACTTTTCCTGTTTTTTAAATGTGCATATCTCCGTAACTAACCGTCCTTGAAACAAAATTTGAAGTGTAAATTATAGTACATTTAATTCTCTACAACATTGCCCAAGCTTTGTTGTAGCTAAAATGCTCCTAAACGAAGATATAATCCACAAGTTTGTTTTTCAGTAGGAAATTGCGATTTTTTACGTTTTTTTAAATGTGGATATCTCCGTAACTATCTGTGTTAGAAAAAAAATATAAAATGGAGAATGTAGTAAATTTAACTCTCTATAACATTGTCGTAGCTATCTTCTAGCTAAAATGCTCCTAAAGGAAGATATGAGCAAAAATATGAAGAGAGTGCCGGTTTTTTCAATATGGCGGCGGGCGCGGAGGGGGGGGAATTGTGCATTTTGCATTTTAAACACTGACTAACCATCCTAGACAACATATCAAAAATCCAAAACTACCGGACCGTTTGTAAGGTCAAAATCCTTTATTCACTGAATTATTAGGGTACATAATTGATAGCAATGGACTTAGGACGGATCCAGACAAAGTGGCAGCGATCATAAATTTTCCTAGACCCCGAAACTATACGGAATTAAAAAGGTTCATTGGACTGGCCAGCTGGTATAGAAGATTTGTAAAAGACTTTTCGATAGTTGCTGCACCTCTTCATGAGCTCACGAAAGGAAAGAAAAATAAGCGGTTGTGTTGGAATGAAAAAGCAGAAACTTCTTTCGTAAAATTAAAAACACTTCTTACAGCAGCTCCGGTGGTAACATGTCCTGATTATTCTAAACCGTTTATAATCCAGTGTGATGCATGCAATAACGGGATTGGGGCGGTCTTATGTCAGAAAAACGGTGAGGACGAACAACCTATTGCCTACTTGAGCAGAAAGCTTAATGAGCGCGAGAAAAAGTATTCTACCTCAGAACGAGAACTTTTAAGTATCGTTTATGCTATAGAAAAATTCAGACCTTACATAGATGGCACACACTTCACAGTAATAAGTGATCATAGCGCGCTGCAGTGGTTGCACAAAATGAAAGACCCACATGGGAGACTGGCACGATGGGCAATGAAACTGCAACAATTCCAGTACGATATTATCCATAGGCCAGGCAAAAGTAATGTGGTGCCTGACACATTGTCACGGGGCGCGGGCGACGATAAACTTGGAGAAATTAACCATTTAGAAATTTTAGACCGGCATAAGGATAAATGGTACAGGTCAAAGGTCAAGGAAGTATCAGAATCAGAACATAACGAATCACAAGACTGGAAAGTGATGGATGGGCATCTTTACAAGAAAATAAAGTTAAAGGCATTTCCTAATATGGAGGATAGTTGGAAACTGTATGTACCAGAAGCATTAAGAAATAAAATTTTAACGGGATGTCATGATGACGTGACGGCCGGTCATTTAGGTATTCGTAAAACGTACTTACGGATAAAACAAAGGTACTTTTGGCCGAACTTGCTCCAAGATGTCAAGAAGTATGTTCTCAAATGTGAAAGTTGCGCCAAGCATAAAGTTTCGCAGCAGGTACCCATGGGACTGATGGGCCAGCACAGGGAGGTTCAAGGACCGTGGCAGATAGTCTCCCTAGACTTGATGGGTCCATTCCCCAAAAGTAAAATGTGTAACACAATGTTGTTAGTATTGACATGCTGGTTCAGTAAATTCGTTTTATTATACCCTTTAAGAACTGGAAAGGCTGAAAAAATCTGTGATATTGTGGAGAAACAGTTTTTATTATATGGTGCGCCCAAAGCAATAATATGTGATAATGGCCGACAGTTTAATTCGCAATTGTTTAGGGAACTGGCTGCGAAATATAATAGTAAGCTTTGGTATACTCCTAACTACCACCCCCAAAGTAATCCTACTGAAAGGGTAAACAGGGTGATAGGAACCATGATTGCCACATATACCAAACCTGGTAAACACAATACGTGGGATGAGCACTTACCTCAAATTGGGCATGCTATCAGGACTGCGGTTCATGAGACGACAGGTTTTACGCCCTCTTATCTATTCTTGGGTAGAGAAACAACAGTACCTAATGTTGATAGACCAGAGTCCTTACAGTTAACTCAATGCCCAGATAATCAGTATCAAATAGAGGTATCGCATTATGTAAATAGTTTAAATAGTCGAAATAAAATATTTGAAACTGTACAGCATAAGTTAAGGTCTGCACACGACCACAGTCGGATGTTTTACAATAGTAAACGGAGACCGGCCACTTTTCGACTAGGGGATACGGTGTGGAAAAGGACGAAACTGCTCTCGAGTGCACCCAATAAATTTATGTCGAAATTAGCACCTAAATTTGAAAAGTGCATTATAGTTGAAAAGATTTCGAATAACGTGTATCGGCTGAACAATGCTTTTGGCAAGGCTATAGGCACTTGGCACGCGAAGGATCTTAAGCCATTAAGAGGTTAACGTTTAAAGAGAAAATAATGTAAAAAAAAAAAAAAGTTTTTTTTTTATACGAGGGAGGAGGAATATATAATGAACGTTGTGTCGAAATTGAAATAATAGGCTTTAATTCCGCGCAATAAAGGCGACCTTTACGCCAGTACGATGACGTAGTGCATGGACACATCGGGATGCTTAAATTTGTCAACTACAGTAACTGCACTAATAGCTCTGCGGAACAAGGTCTGACTAGCGTTCAAGAGGACGTGCGTTCTAAACCTCGGGCGATGAGTTGTTGTAAGGCATTCTTTTTCTATATTTTAATTTGATTTTAAACATTTTCTATAACGAAATGGATTTGTATTTTAAAGTAGAACATTCCAGCTCACGTCTTTGCCGAGGCTACACACCTCGATGTTTGTGGCTGTGAATACCCACCTTAAGTTCCAAATGTAATTCGGAGGTGAACAATTAAATTGTAGTCATTTTTTGGACATATTTTGTGTAAATTGTGAGTGTAAATTACGGAAAGCGAAGGGGTAAGTTTAGTTTATAAGGCAGCCTATTAGGTGTTGAATTCATGATAATGAAAAACAGTTATTTTAAATAAATCATTTGGTTTTAGCGTATGGAAATGCCCTTCGAGTTTTGGATCACTATACAATAAACAACGTTAAAATGAGATCGCTAGCCGGTGCACAGGATTAGAAGAGATCCCAAACTCTGTTTAAACTCTTCTTGGCGCTCAACAATTCATAGGCTTAAGTAGTTATAAGATCTGTAGTGTTTAAATATCTAGTTTGTTTTATTATTATAATTTGTACTTATTGGGATTTTAAGAGTTTCATTGCCGACCCTACTTAAACACATAACAATACATTTTATTTCCTTATCCATATACAGCGATCTCTTCCAAACAACCACTTATTCACTCTAAGGTATTTTCATGACTTTTTTTTTGAAGATGTAAGTCGATCCAATTTTTTATTGGGATAAATGTCTATATCAAACTAACAGACTACAAACAAATAGCCATCATACGATGACACGGCTTTCTTCTCAACAGCGGTCGGTTTCCTCTTGGGAAATGCCGGTAAATTTACAATCTGACTTGTAAAAGTGCCCTTGTGCCTACTAACCGAATAAATTATTTCATTGCATCCCTGTTATTGACATTCTCCCCGTGATACCTATCTACCGTTTATAAAAGAAAGAAATAACGATCACGTACTAAGGCAAATATTCCTTAGATATCGATATGATAAAACATTACAACGCTTATAATACCAGACACGTACAATCCGATACATTTCTTAAATAACTCTTTTGCATGCGTAGTCAAGCATTTGCGCACGCAATAACTTACTTTGCTAAGCATACATGTGCCTTATTTCCATGAATATAAGAATCTTATTCTGTTCTCTGTCAGTACATGTTCTTTATGAAACTACTTAATATTAAACACGTTGTTAATAACAATTCAGATTTGAAGCCTTGTATCATTTTTAGTAATCAGATGTAGATGCATTTGATCCAAATATGCGTTAGATCTTTATGAATTAGTAACATCCTTGTGGGTCGACTTCTCTATTATCTTCTTCTTTTAATATAAATGAATCATCTGCCGTGTTTGCTTTATTGATTCAATTCCTATTATCGGCAATCGTGAAGAAAGTAATCTTGAACTCGTTCTAGAACAGGAAAATAGAAGGATTGACATAATCGATGATGAAATAAGTTACTCGAAGTTGACCTCTTACGCAACCATTAAGGTCAGTAGAAATCGCGAGCGGTCTTTTTGGCCAGAGATAAGCTTTATATCGCGTGATTTACCTTAAAATCGCTCTATCACTACATAGTATAAAACAAAGTCGCTTACTGCTGTCTGTCCTGTATGTATGCTTAGATCCTTAAAACTACGCAACGGATTTCGATGCGGTTTTGTTTAATGGATAGAGTATTTTAAGAGGAAGGTTTATATGTATAATACATGCATAATTTATAAGCATTGCACTCGTGCGACGCCGCGGCGGGTCGCTAGTAGTTTGATAAATATCAACTGATATGACTCGTTCTTCACTTAACTGGATTAAGAATACAATCGTCATCATCATAGGCCTTCACATCTTTATCAGGTGATTTAATATAAAGCGTTTTTCTGGCAATGTTTTAAATGGCTTTAAAGCCCGATTCGGGAGCGGCAGTGAACATTCGCATTTCGATAGAGGATCGCTAGATGATTGAGGAATATAATATAGAAATATAACCAATAGGGTTATATATAATATCTGTTGCAAACCGCGCTTCCCTCGCATCGCTCGCGCGTCCTCCATCAAGTTTAGTGGGAATACCAAGTAGCCGTCGAGTATCGCAATATTTCCACTCGATGTGGCCTCGGTCGGTTTGCCCAGTACCGGTACTGTCTCGTGTCTCGTGTAGCGAGTATGTTTCTTGCAATTGCATTTGCACTTTCAATATCAGTTTTATGACGCTTGCAACTCCTGTAGCCGTGTTTGTTCACATCGGTGTATAACTTTTACAACGGAATTTTTGCATGTTTTGTTTCCTACTAAATGGATGATTCTCAGAACGCAATAGCCATCAAAGTAATCACTCCCTTGACTTAATGTAATCAAGATGCTTTTAGAACCTTTCTGGACAACATAAATAGTAAGTGATCATGCTTAGTCCTTTTCCCTGCAACTGCTTTGAGACATTCAAACTTGATCACTTATTTTTTTTTACTGTACCATGGCGCTGAACCTCTTTTAATGAAACTCTTCAGATTCGTAAATAATTTGATTTCCTGTATACGCTGATGGCAGCATCGTAGTTTAGCATATCGTGTCCTATAAGTCTATCATCCGAATTTGAACGATTCACCATACAGTAGTTAGTAGTTGTTTACCGAAAATTTCCTCACAGCATGTTATCTGGTTGGCATCTTTCTGGCAAGAAAAGCACAATTTATTGATATTAGAACCGTTCGCTTGCCGCGATTTCTCGAAACGTGACGCCAATCAGACGCGACCTCTTTCAATTGAACGTGACTTACAGTATTAACAATGCTGCATCTGTTGGCCTACAATTTCAAAAAGTAATATGTACCAGTGGCACTTTTACATTGAAAACGTTTTGTTTTTTTTACTCTTAAATTTTTCGAGTGGCACATTTGATTTATATATTTATTTATTTTATTTATTTATTTATTTGATGATTATCTCTTTCTGATATTGAGTAACTACACTCGTAGTTTAATTTTAGGAAACTAAATTGAGTATTGTCAGCTACTTTCGGTTCACTGTGCTGTGTCACGGTGTTTATTCTATTCATTTAGAAACAATCGCCAATTTACCTTTTGCACTAAGTAAAAACTAAGTACAGTTTTCTAACATATTAACCCAAATTTTAATGTATTTGCTGCATAAACAATAAATAATTTACATGTTGTTTTGTCCTCCTGCCCTAGAATGCTTCAGCACGCTTTTGAACAGATGAGGACAAAGAGAGAGTTAATATTAAATCATGGGTTTATCGTTACGAAGAACAAATTTATATCCCATATGAAACGTACCTTCCACCGAGCACGGGGGCCGTTCCCGACGGAATGGGCACACGCGTTCGATCAAGCACTAGGCAGATTCCACACGTGACGAGATGAAGAATCACGATTACAAACTATAAACATTATCATTCACACTCAAGGCTATGGCATACTAAATAGTGAATAGATACATTTTGAATAGGACTTTTTACGTTCGTTTTACATGCACATTCATATAAAGACTTCAATCGTATTTTCCTTCTCTGGTTTGCGGGCAGATCTTAAAAAATCCTTGGTCAAATTAGCTTTATATTCGATACCTACAACTGTATCTACTTTTTCTCAAAAGATACATTTATTTGGTTCCATTCCGATATCTTTCTGGGAAAGATCCTTTGTTATTTTTCTTATTGTTCGCCGCGGTCGCCGTCCTAGTACCTAAACCTCCACTTCTACTCTACATGATTAAATATCGTATTTATCATAATCGATATTACCACGTGTTAGTGTAGTTCCGTGAACCTTAACCCATTCATTGCCGAGGACGCGAATTCGCGTCCCATGTATGTGCAATCGTAATGCCGAGGACGCGATTTCGCGTCCTCGAGTTATTTGTTTTTTTTTTGCTAGAAAACAAGTGTACTTAAATGCTGATACCAAAATGTTACTTTATTTATGAAGGATAATATTATACTGTTGCTGGTTTTTGGATTCCGTGCATTTGTTATTTTCATAATTCTTATCTCGGATGCCGAAAACGCGAATTCGCGTCTCATGTATGTGTAATCGTAATGCCGAAAACGTGAAATTGCGTCCTTGACAACGTAATGCCGCGGACGCGAATTCGCGTCCTTGACAACGTAATGCCGCGGACGCGTATTCGCGTCCTGGAAATGGGTTAACCTAATGCCGCGGACGCGAATTCGCGTCGTCGCTTGGAAGGCGGCACTGCGTGATGAGTAAAAATATGAGGCGTCGGCAATGAATGGGAACCCATTCAATGCCGAGGACGCGATTTCGCGTCCTCTAGTTATTTGTTTTTTTTTTGCTAGAAAACAACTGTACTTAAATGCTGATACCAAAATGTTACTTTATTTATGAAGGATAATATTATACTGTTGCTGGTTTTTGGATTCCGTGCATTTGTAATTTTCATAATTCTTATCTCGGATGCCGAAGACGTGAATTCGCGTCCCATGTATGTGTAATCCTAATGCCGAAAACGCGAAATTGCGTCCTTGACAACGTAATGCCGCGGACGCGAATTCGCGTCCTTGACAACGTAATGCCGAGGACGCGAATTCGCGTCCTTGAAATGGGTTAACCTAATGCCGCGGACGCAAATTCGCGTCGTCGCTTGGAAGGCGGCACTGCGTGATGAGTAAAAATATGAGGCGTCGGCAATCAATGGGTTAATAGCCGTCATAAGTCGTTCGCTTCATTATAAACGCCGCGGTTTTCCTAACGATCTATTATTTGACGTTTTTCTGTATTATATTAACGATCGTATTTCGAGTTAAGTCTCTTACATTACAACAGTTGATCGGTACTAGTAGACCAGTTTAGTAAAGACGCAAGTACATTAATTTAGTTTTATGAGTGCCGTTTACACATTTTAATCTAAACTAATTTATTTTAAAAAGAGACTACGCTTGACTACTCTTTTCTATTATATTCCGGTCGTTATTAATGGCAATAACGATTGTTTAAACATTGGACCATACGATAATAATCGAGTGTGATAAAAAAAAGTTTAATATAATCATCGTATTGTATTACGCGTAATCAACTAATTATAAATGCAAGCTGCACAGTTACGTTTTACTAAATGACACATCACGAACCTTCCAGGGGCGTGCAAAACTTGAACAAGTATTTATATTACAGATTTCTTCATCAGCACTTTCTTATATGAATTCGACTATTAAAAAGAGTATCTGAACTATTTGCTAGTAATTTCTTGGACAAGTGTGAGTAAAGCTGGTTAAACGTGTACAACTGTTGGAACAAATGTGTTGTTGTGTTGTGTGACCATGTCGTCGGTAGTGTGGGATCTGGTGCCGGTCCGGTGCCGCTGGATTGAGACGCTGCGACACTGCGGCAAGACGCTCCTGCGCCGTCAACGCAAGCTTCTTAGACGTATCAAAAAGGTGAATATTTACACTAAGGCCCGACATCCTTTAAGTGGTCTATACCATTTACGAAAACCGGCTGTGAACTTGTAGGTTGTATGTAAAAAAATTAACAAATAGCGCATAAGATTTACCAAAACCTGCTTGTTAAAATATCGATACGTAAAAATTACCTTTTACTAAAACGGAAAATCACTGTAAAGTTGTCTCTAACACACAACCAAAGAAATACACAAGTAACATGGTTATAACTAGGAAACAATTTGCATTTCATTAATGAATACTTTTCAAATTGCAAATCATCATGAGTTGGTCAAGCAATTGGCAGTGAACAGGTTGCTCGTCAATATATAAATCATACACAAGACCTGCTGTAACATTATCCACAACTGGTAAGTCTGAATCGATAGGTCGCAATTTACCAGTATTTTATTTTGAGGTTTGTGACATGCATGCTGTGCCACTACTCCTTCAATTTGAAGTAGAATAATGGGCTGACGCACTGCCACTTTTGCTTTCGAAATTATAACCAAAATCAGACATCTTCTTGATTTAAAAAGGTATACATTATTGTTGCTATACACTATTGTTATCGACTGCTACTGATGAAACGTCTTAGATGCTAATGAATTGTGTTCTTAGTTGTCATTGCCACGTCTGGTCAAAAGTTCAGCCAATTGTGTATTTTTTTATTGTATTTTTTATCATCAGTCTTTTGCTAGCTTTTAAATATTCAAACTATTGACGTTTTATTTTTCGTATGCCCCATTCAAATATATGGATATATTGACGTTTCTGATTCTTTAAATTCTATGCATTCAGAATTCAAATCTTGTTCTGGGTGTTGATGACGAGACGATCCAATGTCGTGTTTGTTTTTTATCATTGAAAATATCACTGCACCATATTGGCGTTTCTGATTATTGAAACTCAGTGCAATAACCAGTATTCTATTCTTGTTCTGTTCTTACTTCTAGTGGATGAAGTCCATGTGTTGTCCACACGACTATAAATTCAGTATACAGCTTTTGATGAACGAAAGGTCTGTTTGGCAGGGCGAACCCACTGAAACGTAAGACCATCTTTGAAATTTAATGCCGCAGGGGCTGATGATGTCATACAGTTGGTAAGTTTCAAAAATGTTTAGACCCCATATTTAAGCGAACGCCAGCCACTATTCTGGGTATTGATGAAATCCTCTGCATTGTTTAGAGGCTAGTGTTTTTTTCACTGCGCTCGCGCACGCCAGGCGATGCGAGGCCTTGCGCGCCGGATGCAATTACACGTCTAGATGTACTGGTTAGTCTGTTATCGTTTCGCAGTTCATTGACTTCCACGTCGATGTTTCTATTATAAGGAGTTTTGCTTTAAACCGAAAGTTGAAATTCATATTTTAACCTTTCTGCGCCATTTGTCTTATTTTCTCAGTCTGGGACATTTAAGCAGTATTCAAGTGTTTCTTCCACATCACTTTCGCGTAGTTTGATGCTTAATGGCCTATAGAAATTATTGGGATTTCCAACTACATATATGCATCAGCATCACAACGAGAACAACTGTTTAGGAACTTAGATCATGTTTTAATTCAATTTCTGGCTCACAAGAACAAAGATTGACATTGAACTGCCGTTTGCGACATAAAAGTAATTCACATATTCATCGCGCACAACCCCGACTACAATGAGTTGTGAAACCTTTTTGCCGGCTGCTGTGACACGCATTGTTTCTGCGTATATTTAATTACTGAGCTCGTCGCGCGGACGCAGTTTACCAGCAAATCCCTCCACTGTGAGAACTGGCTTAGATTCAGTGTTTACATTAAAAAACAACGCTGTGGTACTTGTATTTTAAACCAATCGGGTAGGTACCCGCTTCATGTTTCTAGGACGCAGTATACCAGCCTATACACAGATTGTGAGAAATAGTTTAGTTTCAGTTTTTCAATTCAGTGTAGTACCCTACAAAACAGTGGTATTTGTGATTTTTTATCAAATAGAGTAGGTATGTTATATTTCTTCTAGGATTCCTGATTTTGTCTTCGGTGTAATGCGTGTCTGCTTTGTATAAAATTGTACGTTTTTACGATGAGTCAGTGTCGCATAATCTTGTGTAATTGGAACAAAATAAATAGTTTTCCCTGTCATTTGCATGTGACTAAGCATTCTAATGTTGGACGGTTCTGAAACTGGAAAGCAACGTAAGTGTCTATTCTTATACGACGTATTTCATTATTTTTATTACCTATTATTACATGTCTATAATGTTGTTGGTTTACGTCACTATCGTGATATAATATTTGTTACTGCTTGGACTGAATACATCTGTCATTGTCATGTAGCTGATAATTTTTGTCTTATGGAAAGAGTTGGCATTAAGTAGGTAAAGCGATGTTCAAATTCAGTACCGTTGGTTTAATTGTGGTGGGGTTGAGACCTAATTATTTTTTTATATCTCTGTTTACTATCTATATCTTGTGTAGCTGTCGTTGCAAGTGAAAGTTACACTGACTTGTTTTGATATCGGTTCAGTTTCGTAAATTGCTTCATTTATAATGAGTATTGAAACTCGTTTTGTTTGTTCATTTTACTTTAAAACTGTTCGCTTCTGCAAGTTTTACTTTCTTAGTCAAATTTCTTATCGATCAACCTTTCTACTTAATAATTAAAATTGTTAATATTTATACTAAGTATCATGTTTGTTCTCTGAATGTAAATTACACTAATTGACAATCTTCATGCTTCTGCAATTCAATATGCCTTTAGTAGATGTGCAGCGATTTCCTTTCGCGTTGCAGCAAGGTCAACGACCCGTGCATCGCGCCGATACTAGTTGTGAAGGAAGTGGGAACGAGTTGCATCTAGACAGCGCAGGATTGTTGTTTTTCTAGAATAACCCGGAAATATTCGAGATAGGATTATAACTCTTTGGTCTTCTTGATGTACTTGTTCCACGTATCACTTGGATGTTGTTACGGAATTTCGGCAAATACTTAAGACATTCGGTTAGTTTTCATAATTTAGTACTTCTTTTAAAAACATTTCCACTTTATATTTGGAAGAAATCCCTTACAGGGATAAGTTCGCCCTTGTACACATGTATTGTTTTTGAGTTTTTGTCAATATTGTTTTATGTGCAATAAAGTGTTTACATACATACATATATTATACAGTTTTAAACGAGTTACATTGGATGGATATAATATAGGTAAGTATGCGCCTTCTGGATAACGCAATTTGTAAAATACCAACTTATAGTTTGAATTATAGAAATGAAATATGATTTCGCCATGTAAACCTGCCGCTTTGGTGGATTTAAATCGTAAGCTGTTAAATATCACGTGTAATTTAACGCCACGTGTTTTAACCGCTTGTATGTTATCTCAAAAATATGCTAATTTAAGCTGATATTTTAACGGAAAGTTCAAATGTGACCCACACTGATTAGTAACTAAGCATAGGGGTCAAGAAGTGAAATAACGAGTTTTGGAGTGTTAGCGTAGCCGAATTACCAACGAAGCACGCTTTACGTACTTGGAACGATGTACCACAGCAATTGTCGATGAGTATAAAAGATGCTTGAAGAATGTTTTGCATTATGATGATGATGATTTGGTGTCCCTACACCGACCGCCTGTCTGTCTCGCACAGACGGGTTGTCGATCGCTTGACTGCGTTCATTCAGCGCAATTCCCAGTTGGAGCCAACAGTTACTGTTCCGGTGGCGCTCTCATACAGCCTTCTTCCTCAAATCTTCTTATTCTCCTGCAGAAAGAAAGGACATCTTTAAGGTTAATGTCCTTCAGCTCTACCTCTCCTAGTTCATCTTTCCTGAAGATGCTATATGGTACTGCCGCATGTTTTGCATTATACCTATGCGCTTGAAAGAACACGTTTTATTCGATAGAGAGAGGGCACGAGCGTATACAGATCTTGTTTGATAAGTCAGTCCCTCCTGCCATAGTTGTTTGAAAGATAGAATGCGAGTCTCTTCTGACTGTTCACGGGCATAGTCAAGTTTTAGTATCGAAAGGGGTTGAAGGATATAAACTCAAGTTAATTACGGGCGTATTGGCGTTGCGTTGCCAAAGGGGTCCGATTTTATAAATCTTTTTAAATATTATATTAAGAGTAAGGGATGCTATATTTAGTTAAGCATCACCCCGCACTCCTTTGTATATTTTCCGCACCATTCTCGCTATCTTTTGCTTCATCGTCATCACATTAGATTATATTCCTTAAGTGTGAAATGTTGCACGTTTCCTACCATCACGTTTAATGTTTTCACACTTTCGCAAGGTTACTTGGATTAGCAATAGCAGCAATGTGTCATTGGAAAATTAGAATATGTTAACGTTGACTAATGCATTGTTTATCGTTTAATTCATGGAATCTATTCACAGTTACATAATGACGTGGGTATTGATGAGCGATCAATCAGCTGTTAGTTCTTATAACATCGCGCTAGGGTTAGGTTTCGCTTCTGTTGTTGGTTTTGCAACGGATTGCTGCACACCGGGACTCTTGCCAAACACGCCGAGGTGCCTTAGAGATTTCACTACGTATCTTCATCAGTGATGACACGCTGCACTTTGGGCGTTTGCATCAGTTGACTGTCTCCTTTCTAATTGCGCAAATTGTCATCCGTCGCGTCTTATTGGTCAACCACCAATGCCTATGCAGCCTTACTATATGCACAGTTTTCTTCTAGTCGGGTATCGGAATAGAAAGTACTATATATAATTTTCCGTCGACAACAACAATATAGTATAGCTAATGTCAACTCCCCGAGAGATAGAAGCGGCAAAGTATCAATCGGCAAAACAAAATGTAGGCTAAGAAAACGTTACTCTTTTAATGCTTGTCATAATAAGTGAGTACGCTTTAACTTAAAGGCAGAGCTACTACACAGGTCAAGAAAGTTAAGCTTCAAAATACTACTTAAATTCCTTTTATTTCAGATGCATTTTGGTCGCCGATCGTACGAGATACGTTTTATATCTTGATGCAGTTAAAGCCTGTGTCTTAGTGATGCATGAAACGAATGAAAGTTTGAAAACTATGACTCAGTTATTTTTAACCGAAGTGCAATTGCAAGGTTGGCGGTTGAATTGTATGCGGTGGGTTTTTACGACGGTATTTTCGTCAGAAATCGACCTATTTTCCACCCTGGTGAAGATATTCTGGGAAAAGAGATAAAATTTTATTACTTTTGCACTCGTGTGTTTTTATTTGCGTAATTGAATCGTCAAACGTAACGATACTTAACATCAGTTGCTACAGCATAATACAGAGTTATGATGCCTGTTCGTTGTTTTTTACCCCGTATAGTGCCCAGCATTGCAAAAGTCAAGCTCCTTTCACATCAGGTACATAACCAATTACTTGCTTCTTATTTTGAGTTAAACTCAATGTATGTAACAAAATAAGAGCGGTGTCGTGTCAGGCAACTGTACTGTACTCGTAGTTACCAAAATCAATTGAGTTCAGATTGTATTCTCTTTTCCATTTTCTTACAAAGTTCACATATTGATAGATAAATATATTCTTAACCTACTAATATGGCCACCGACAGATTATTTTCACTTAAAGTGAATGTTTTCCATCCGTAGAGGTACCGTCCAATATCCATCCTCGCTTGATCGATCTATCTAACACAGATACGTGATGGGTTCCACTTAACAGTATAATATCTACATGCAATTCTAACCTTCTATTCTCATCTTTCCAGGTGTACCTACACAGTTGGCGCTCCGCAGACGAGCTGAACATGTTAGTGGGTGCGAAGGTGGGCGGCGCCACGCCGCTGGTCATCGCGTGCAGGAACGGCCACTACGACGTGGCCGAGTATCTGATCGAAAGGTGTAAAGCGGACATCGAGCTACCCGGCTCCGGTGAGTTGGACCTGGTTCCAGGTGTACCTACACAGTTGGCGCTCCGCAGACGAACCGAACTGAGTATCTGATCGAGAGGTGTAAAGCGGACATCGAGCTGCCCGGCTCCGGTGAGTTAGACCTGGTTCCAGCCCATCTAGCACAACTACGCTTCGCGACTCTTGTCGCGCGACATAGCATCGCCCGTCACTCTCCCACAATGCAGCGAAGAACGAGATAGGTAACATTTCTCGCGCCAGAAAGAGTCGCGTGTCACAGTTGTGCTAGAGGTGCAGGTGTACCCGCGTGTTGCCTCGCCAAAGAAATTGCCGCGAAATATACTCTCAGCTGTCGCTGTCAGTGTCAACTGTCATGTAAGTGTCAGTCACACCTTACACACGCACAGATTCACTTAAAGCATTCCATTTTGAGTGATGAAGTAACAAGATAAGCTTTGGCTCTATAGACGACAGGCTACATTCAATAGAAGGTTAGCAACATTTCGTTCCATGCGTTGAAAATTGTTTACGATCGTACAATTTTGAAAAATAGGTAGATTCGACGCTGAAGGTGGTAGATAGGTAGAACGGAAGCAATATAGGTAGATCTACAGAAAAGTTATAAGATGTGACAACACTGCCCACAAGTGATGTCACGCGAAACTTCAAACCTCTAATAAAGCTGCATCATCGTAATTTTTGTTTCTTATAATAAAAGAAAAGATACGTGTTTATTACATTTTAATTATCTAACTGATTGACTTAACAGTTTTTATTAGTCCGGTTGCCTATTGACGCTCTAAGAGCTGCGAGAGTTTTACAGACTCAACGCTAAGCGACTGACAAATGGTCAGTCTTAGTCCTGTGCCTGAAAGTTATGTGGCTCTTCGACTACTTCTAGCCCCCAAAAGACCCTGTCAGATACCAAAACTTGAATTCCTGTTAGCAGGACTCAAGAAGCGTAAAGTGAACCTGTCTGGTAGCACTTTTAAATCTTAGTGTTGTCATATAAAACATGCAAGTGATGATCACAATAGAATTATTAATGGCTAGAAGTGGACTCAATAATATTCCAAATTGTTCCACAGTTTTCTTCACAAAAATAGAAAAGGTATTGAGGTAACTGCGATGATATGTGTTTTGTAATGGTCAACAGTCTCAAAGTTTTCGCCGCCGTCGTGCCCACGCATAATAATACCCATCTGTCACCACAAGCCTCAAGTGTCTTCCGCTCACATAAGTGCTCACCTTTGTCTAATCATTGTTCACTGAAACGTAGACTACGACATTAGTTACGCGCTTTCCCTCCATTCCTGTACGTCAATAGCTTGGCTTACGGCCATTGTAACATTCTGAACCAATAGGTCTCATGTTCAGTGAGAGTTCCATGACTCTTACGCTTTTTCACATTTTCAGATTGTGGCGAATCAGTCGAAAGTTTTTTTGTTTGATTCAATAACACTTCAACGAGACTCCATTGAATAGAAATGTTTGTGTTGGTGTCGCATTATTTGAGCTGGTCACTTGAAAACATTTGTAGAGAATAAACGATAATAGAGAGTAAACGATTTGTAGAGAATAGTACTTACAGCGGCCCTATAGCGGTTACTTTGTAGAGCTCCAATTCTCCATACAAATCATTTACGCAGTCGCTAGCGAGAACGGTCACTGTAAACATGTTAATGGTACCGTTCCTAATTTCCATCCTCTTATTCCAGTGACATTCGACGGTGAGACGATAGAAGGCGCGCCCCCACTATGGTGCGCGGCGGCAGCGGGGCATCTGCCGCTGGTGCGTCTGTTGGTACGCGCCGGTGCCAACGTCAACTCCACAACCCGAACACACAGCACGCCTCTACGGGCCGCCTGCTTCGACGGACATTATGACATCGTCAAGTTCCTAGTGGAGAATGGCGCAGGTGAGCTACTAACTGTCCCACATTTGAGGGCGAGATGATAGAAGGCGCGGCAGTACGGGTCCTGCCGTTGGTGCGGGCCAGTGTCAACGTAAATTCCACCGTACACGTGGTACGCTATTGCGAGCCGCCTGCTTCAAGTTCCTGCCCGTCTAGAACAACTAGGCTTCGCGACTCTGTCGGGCGACAGCATCCTGTCACTCTCTCACAGTACTGCGAAGAAAGAGATAGGTAATATTTCTCGCGCGTGAAAAAGTTGCGTGTCACAGTTGTGCTGGTGGAGAATGGCGCGGGTGCGTGAGAGTGAGAGTGAGTCCTAATAGCTCCTTGCTCCAGAGCGTGGTCAAGCAACAGCACGTTGATCCTGGTACCGGCGAGTATGCCGGCGCCTACGTTGAATCTACACAGCACGCACAATATAGTTATACAGCTGCCGGCAAACTTTTAGAGCATAACCCTGACTGCGCAGTAGCCGATTTACGTACAAATGTACATGCGCAGATCCGCCATTTTTGTTCTAAAAGTTTGCCGGCAACTATAATACTTGTCTTGCTTTATTAAGTTAGACAACAAGTAGGAAAGAAAGAAAGCACAGGTGTACTATACCAGTGGCGTAGCCTCGCCTCGCCTATAATTAATTTCTACTGGCTTATAGGTAAGGATATTTTAATAAATAATACATCATCCAAATGGATCTCCATGCTGAATCGGCTGATTCACAGATAAGTTACGCCACTCCTGCACACAAAATGAGATTTTAACTGACGTGAAGTGATTATAGTGCGATTATGTCTTTGACAATTAGTGGATACAGTTATGATGATAGTAGCAACGTATTATCTGTTGAACAAACATCTGTAATAGGTATTGTGTGATTTGCGGCAAACTCTAAGGATGTATGTATATGGGTGATCCTCAGTTAGAGGCATATGAAGAACAATAGTATGGGTCAACTTTAGAGACGTCCAATCACATTCAGGTTACCGCGAATTGCACGATTATTATCGAATTTTGCTGACAGCCGTATCTATAGGTTTACATATGTGCCGTGTTCAAGCAAAGGGTACCACTTTGTAGCACGCGTGAATCGTGGGCGAGTTAAGAATCAAAACAAACTATCGTCCTTTTGGTAAGCGATAAAGGGAACCCTTTTGTTTGAACACGTCACATATCACACTAAAATTATAGAAACCAAAGTTTGTGAGTGTGTTGTGTGTATGTTTGTTACTTCTTGACGTTCAAACGGCTGTACCAATATTATTAAACTTCGGTATGGAGATAGCTGTCACCCCGGATTAACACATTGGCTACTTTTTATCCCGAACGCGGGTAACACCGCGGGGCGGAACTAGTAGTTTCATAAGTTGGAGTTAAAATAGGGTTTTCCTTGATTACTAAATCGATGAAAACTGTGTGTAAAGTCGGGTTTTCCTAACCGAGAAATGAAACTGTGACGGCACCGAGCACTTCATAAACCACAAGCCATTTCTTTCACTTTCCCTTCACCTCGGCTTTCATTCCCACTAGAACGGTTTCAAAATAAAACATAATGAAGTAACTTTGCTCTATCAAAAGGTTTCTTGTTAGTTTTAGGTTTCGGTTTGGTGAATTTCAAAACAATATTTCTATTACGTAAATCCGTGCCCCGGCAGGTAGAAGCGAGAATTGACTTGTATACATATAACGTTTAATCTACTTAAGAATGTAAAGGATAAATAGTATTTACATGCAATGAAATGTCGCCATAACGTGCGTTATAAAATAAATAAAAATAAAAATCATTTAACAGGGTTATAACAGGGCAGGGCACGTTTTCGGCAGAACTACTCGAGAGAACTGTAAAGGAATTTTGTACAAAAATAAAGGCCTAGGCCGGGAAGTATTTTTTTTTAAACATGGTGTTCATGAACAGGTTAAACAGCTGAAACTCATCCTAAACCTTCTCCCTTCCAGACATAGAAATAGCGAATCGCCACGGCCACACGTGCCTAATGATAGCGTGCTACAAGGGCCACATCAGGATCGCCAAGTACCTGCTGGCGCTCAACGCTGATGTCAACAGAAAAAGCGTCAAAGGCAACACGGCGTTGCACGACTGCGCGGAGAGTGGTTCTCTACATATACTCAAAATGCTGCTGGGACACGGCGCGACTATGGATGTCGATTCATACGGTAAGGATTGATCACTCTCTTACACTCGAGTGTCTGGTTTGGGTTTGAACGGCACTATTGCAACGAAAACAGTCGAGAAGTTTCAAATTGTCTTTCTATCTAGCCTAAATGGTCGGTGTACTGCAAAGACTACGCGGTTGGCGCAGTTTGTAGAGCACCTGTCTACTGAGCCGGCGGTCCTGGGTTCGAATCCCGGCCGGGGTAATTTTTTTGTGATGAACTCGAAGGATGTTATCTATATATAAGATTATTTTCTCATTTTTTGTAAAGCAAACAATGTGTTGCTCTGAAATTAAAGTTTTATTGTTAATCACAATTCATAGTAAATAAAACCCAAATCACTCATATTATGTAACATAAGAACATACCTGAAATTAAAGAAACGACATTTTACGTTTATTTTACAATTAAATCTTCTCAAATTATATTATTATTTTCATATCAACAACTTCTGTAATCTGACAATATGTTACTGTCAAAATCGACAACATGCCTGCAGCGCTCTATGCCCTGCTAGAGTACCAAACCTTAAAAGAAAAGGGTACTAAACCTTTTTCTTTTACATCTCCCCTCCTCCGAGAGGACTAAAACGTTCAACAAAATCTTCACTAGAAAAATAATTCTTCTTTTATATCTATTATTCTCCCTTAGCTCAAGAAGGGACAGGAATTAGTTTTGTAATATGAAATAGGTTAGATTCAGTTTTTTTGTGACCTGTATCTATTCTAAATATGGAGCTTGAAATTTTCTCAATTATCTCGTAAGGCCCAATTCTCAGTTCATCTAATTTCTTCCGGTTTAGCTTGTTTCCGTTTTCTACATAAACCATATCTCCGACATCAAATTTATTATATATTCGTTTCTTGTCGAATTGTATTTTATTGTAGTTATGAGATTTTATTGTTTGTTCAAGTGCCATTTTCCTATCATTAATCCAGTTACTCTGTAATATATCTTTCTTTAGTTCCTTTGGTATAATCGTTAAATTTGTGCCATATAAAAGATAACTCGGTGAAAAGCCAGTTACTGAGTGACTAGTTTCGTTATATTTTTTTACGCACTCTTGAGCTATTGTTGTCCAGGCTCTCTTTTTACCTTCTTCATTGATTTGACATCTAATCTTGTTTACTAAAGTTTGATTTAATCGTTAATTCAATCCATTTGAAAACGGAGCATTCACCGCTGTAAATATTATAGGTATTTTCTTGCTATATAAAAACTCCTTGAATTCTTTCGAATTGATACCCGGATATTGGTCAGAAAGGAGCATACCTATGTCTTCTGTTTCTACAATGTTCATTATTAATTTTATAAAATCACTTGCATTTTGAGATTTTGATGTCAGTATAAATGCATATCTTGTAAAATGGTCCACCAATAAATGTAAATATTTCTTTGTAGATCTTGAACCTCCAAAACCTCCAATCGTATCAATAGACATTATTTCGAAAGGCTTGGTGGCTGGTCCTAGGTGAGACATAAAGCCATACTTGTCATGTCCTCTTGTTTTATTTTTGATACAGATCTCACAGCTTCTACAAATGTTTTTGATGTTATTCGTCAATTTTTTTGCTGCGTAGAATGGGGCAATAGTCTTCTGCATTTGTCCAATCCCAATATGACATAGATTTTCATGAACAGCCTTTAAAAATGTTATGCTAAATTCTTCCGATAGCATTATCTTTTCCTGTCGCTTCACCTTTTTAAAATAGACGCTATGTCTTTCTATCAGTTTGTCTTTCTCATTTTGTATTTCTTCATTTTTACTTTGGTCCATTAAAATATCCTCAAGGCTAATTAAATTTACTACTTTTAATTGTTCATCTTTATTTTCCTCTGAACCTAATACTGGGTTTCTGCTCAGGCAGTCTGCTTCTAAATTTTGTTTTCCTGGTGCATATTTAATTTTAAATTCATATTGCGACAGATAATAACATAAGTCCCCCAGTTCTTCGTCGGTTCGAGACTTTAAGTTCATGTTTTCGAGTGGTTTATGGTCTGAATAAACTGTGAATGATTTACCTATCAACCAGTATTGCCAGTATCTAACTGCTTCCTTGATTGCCAAACATTCCAAGTAAATTGCTTTCTTTTTTTTTTTACTTGGATTTAGTTTTTTTGAAAAGTAGGCCACTGGTTTTTCTTTTCCATTTGGTTGTGTCTGTTTTAAAATGGCTCCAACTCCTTCTAATGAAGCATCTGTGTAAATATTGATCGGTAAATCTGGATCAAAAATTTCCAGTACTGGCTGAGAGCATAATAATTTTTTAATAGTCTCAAATGCTTTTTGGCATTCATCAGACCACACGAATTTTTGATTTTTTCTTAGCAGATTATGCAATGGATCAAGTATTATAGCACTTCTTGGTATGTACTCATGGTAAAAATTATTTTTTCCCAGGAACTGTCTGATATTTTTCTGTGTTTTTGGGATCGGAAATTGTTTTATTGATATTAAATTATCTTTTATTGGTTTAACAGAATTATTTTGGATTATATGACCTAAGTATTTTGCTGAATTAGATGCGAATGTCATCAATATAGTTTACTGTAAATTCAGACAATTTATGTTTTCTTAGTATGTTGCTTAAAATTCTCTGAAAAATTGCCGGCGAAGTTTTTAATCCGAACGGTAGACAAGTCCATTGAAAATGTCCCTCTTGTGTTACAAATCCAGTTTTTTTTCTATCTTCGATTCGTAAAGGAATAGACCAAAGCGCAGAATTTATGTCTAAGGTCGAAAAAAATTTGCAGTTTCTTGTTTTTAACACGAGGTCTTCAATCAACGGGAATGGCTGAGCTTGAGGAACTACTATTTTATTCAAGTCCCTAAAGTCTATGCAGAGTCTAGATTTCTTATTATCTTCTTTTTTAAAGGCCAAAGTAACCGGTGCAGCAAATGGACTGTAGGATTCTTCAATTAACTTATTATCTAGTAATTTTGCTATTTGCTCTTCTATTTCTTTCTTGTCATCTACAGTACATCTGTAAGGCCTTTTACTGCAGTATTTGTCCACTAGTAATCTATCCTTGCTTCATAATCGTTAACAGTACCGATATCGTATTTATCTTTTGCAAAAACTGATTTGTATTTGTCAATTAATTTATCTATTTCAGATTGTTGATGATCATCTAAATGAGTTATATTAATTTCAAAGTCTTCTTCCTTTATATGTTCATTAAAATTTATTTTACGTTCTAAGTTTTTTTTATTTTCTTCATTTATCAAGTCATTATCTATCTTTTTATCTGCAGAAATTTCTTCCACTATGTTTTTATTTTCCTTATTTAAGTACTGTTTCTGTGTTATCTTTAAGTTCTCATCCTGGGTTAGTTTAAATATTTTTATTAGGTCTAATCCAATCAAAAAGTCATATTTGAAATTTGATTCATCGATTATGTAAACATCAACATATTTTTCTATTTCGAAGATTTTAATTTTTAAGTTTGTCAAACCACTTGTTTTTTTAACACCATTAATCGTTACTAGATCTGCTTTGTTCAAATGATTATCTTTTCCTTTTAGACTCAATAACTTTGAATTGATCAGTGAAACATTTGAACCGGAATCATAAACTCCGTATATTTCTAATGTATCTTTCAATAGCAGTTTGACGTTAATTAATGGTGTTACAATTCGTTTTTTTGGTCATTTTCATTTAACTCTGCTTCTATCACTGAATTATTCACATGCTTGATGTTATTTCTCATTGTCCCATAGTCTTCCTTTGCCTTGAACCAGCATGTTACTTCCGGATGATAACGAATTCCCTTATTCAAATTTTCACATATTTTGCAAGGAGTTTTCTCTTCACATTTGTTGAAAACTTTCTCATTTCCGTATTTTTTCTTAAATATAACGCTTTTCTTGTTTACCATATGTTCGTACTTGCTTACCTCATTAAACAAATCAACAGTATCTTTTAATGTCTCTGTCGATCTTATTCAGTATAAATTCTGGCAAACCAGCTGCAATTAGGTCTACCAAAGTACCCGTATCAATTGATCGTCTCATATCGAGTAATAATTTTTCTTTTCTTATGGCATAATCCAGCAACGTTCCTTCATTATACTTAAATAACAATGCATATGTCACTGGGTTCCATCCCTTATTGGCAAACGAATCGCAAAACTTGCTCTTCCATATTGACCATTCTGAGTCTATTGTCAATTTAACAGCCATAGAACTGTACCAGTCAACACAACTCTTATCCATGAACAATCTCAACACTTCAATTTTCTTCTCATCGGTTGTCACCCCAAAGCGTATGCATTCTTTCTCAAAAGTATCAATCCATTGTTGGAATTTGTATTTTTACTTGTAAATTTCTCAAGTACAAACTTCTCCGCAACATGTTTAAGGTTTTGCTGTCGAGCTTCTTGTGTATTTTCTATTAATTTTTCCATTAGTTTCCCGAGAATACCCGGTTCCTTTTGTTGAGCAGTACTTAAATTCTCATCGTTTAATTCTTCGAGGAATTGGTCACCAAATTGGATATTACCATCCTCATCCAAGTAGATTTTTTTAAGTTCGTCTGTCATTGATATCCAGACTCGTCTTACTTGGAATCTTTTTTGTAAACTGTTCTTTACCTTATTATAGGCCGCCGTTTTCATAATCTCTTTATGATGCCCAGCAGATTGTAACTCTTCTGGTATAGCATATACTTTGTCATCACTCGTAGCGATTGATGTTATGGAATAAACATTTGATTTCCCATCATTTCCCGGCAGTACCGTGAAATCAAAACGAAGTTTCTCCATTTTTGAATTTTATAAACAAATGTCGTTTTATAAGATTATTTTCTAATTTTTTGTAAAACAAACAATGTGTTGCTCTGAAATTAAAGTTTTATTGTTAATCACAATTCATAGTAAATAAAACCCAAATCACTCATATTATGTAACATAAGAACATACCTGAAATTAAAGAAACGACATTTTACGTTTATTTTACAATTAAATCTTCTCAAATTATATTATTATTTTCATATCAACAACTTCTGTAATCTGCCAATATGTTACTGTCAAAATCGACAACATGCCTCCAGCGCTCTATGCCCTGCTAGAGTATCAAACCTTAAAAGAAAAGGGTACTAAACCTTTTTCTTTTACATATATATATATGTTCTTCTTCTTCTTCCGCTGGCGCTACAACCCTTTGTGGGTCTTGGCCTCCTCCACGATCTTCCTCCAGTTGTCACGATGCCTGGCCACCTTCTTCCAGCTGGTAAACTTCCCCATCTTCCTGAGATCTTCCTCCACACAATCACTCCAACGTTTTCTAGGCATGCCTCTCTGTCTATATATGTACTTATATATTATATATATTGTCGTCTAGTACCCATAGTACAAACTTTGCTTAGTTTGGGACTAGGTCGATTTGTGTAAGATTGTCCCTTAATTAATTTTTTACATTGATTCGCAGGCATGACCCCACTCCTGGCAGCCTCGGTGACGGGACACACACACATCGTAGAGCATCTAATCAACGCAGAGAACGGGCTTGTCACCCGACAGCAGAGGATCGACGCGCTCGAGTTGCTCGGGGCCACATACGTCGACAAGAGGAGGGACATGGTCGGGGCGCTGGCGCTGTGGAAGAGGGCGATGGACGACCGGTAAGTGCGACCTGACTTCAGAAGCTTTTTCGCCATTTACAGGCTCGGCTTTGCTCGTTTTCGCATGATGATAACTGCCCTAGATTAGTTATATTTTCACCTCACTCGCTCGGAAAAGCTCCGTTTTTTATCCGCTAGCGTGCAAAAGTACCTAATTTGAATTTCGAACAACGATGAAATGTTTGCACCCTTGCATAACAAATAACTATTTCACCTTACTCGTTCGAAAACCTCCGTTCATAGCGCGAAATCTGCATGCAAAAGTCTATTTTATCTGTTAGCGTCAATTTCGAAGAACGATGAATGTTTGCAGCCTTGCGTAATAAAATAACTATTATTAGTTACCGCTGTAAACGAGGTATTTTATTCCGCAGGTTCCCTAGGGACGGCAGCCCGCCGATCCCCAAGCCGAAGGACGTGCCGCGCATCGAGGCGTACGAGTGGGCGTGCGAGCCCTGCGACAGCGCCGCACTCCGCGAGCTGCTCGCCGACCCCGACGCCATGCGCATGCAGGCGCTAGTGCTGCGCGAGCGGATACTGGGTGAGACACGTGTGTTATCGTACGAGTGGGCGTGCCCTGCGACAGCGCCGCACTCCGCGAGCTGCTCGCCGACCCCGACGCCATGCGCATGCAGGCGCTAGTGCTGCGCGAGCGGATACTGGGTGAGACACGTGTGTTATCGTACGAGTGGGCGTGCCCTGCGACAGCGCCGCACTCCGCGAGCTGCTCGCCGACCCCGACGCCATGCGCATGCAGGCGCTAGTGCTGCGCGAGCGGATACTGGGTGAGACACGTGTGTTATCGTACGAGTGGGCGTGCCCTGCGACAGCGCCGCACTCCGCGAGCTGCTCGCCGACCCCGACGCCATGCGCATGCAGGCGCTAGTGCTGCGCGAGCGGATACTGGGTGAGACACGTGTGTTATCGTACGAGTGGGCGTGCCCTGCGACAGCGCCGCACTCCGCGAGCTGCTCGCCGACCCCGACGCCATGCGCATGCAGGCGCTAGTGCTGCGCGAGCGGATACTGGGTGAGACACGTGTGTTATCGTACGAGTGGGCGTGCCCTGCGACAGCGCCGCACTCCGCGAGCTGCTCGCCGACCCCGACGCCATGCGCATGCAGGCGCTAGTGCTGCGCGAGCGGATACTGGGTGAGACACGTGTGTTATCGTACGAGTGGGCGTGCGAGCCTACCCACTCGAGTCTGTACACCCAAAGTAACGGTGCCTAAACCTCAATTGTTTGCCCCCAGGGCCGGCGCACCCCGACACGTCGTACTACGTGCGCTACCGCGGCGCGGTGTACGCGGACGCGGGCCGCTTCGCCCGCTGCCGCGCGCTGTGGCACCACGCGCTCGACATGCAGCGCGCCGTGCTGCCGCCGCTGTCCCCGCTCACGCAGTCCAGCCTCTACTCCTTCGCCGAGCTGTTCGCCTACATGCGGGCCGAGCGCGCCCGGCCTCCCAATAGAGGTAGCTACAATCTTACTACGAGAGTAACGGAAGTTTTACCGCGACGATCTTTAGTAGAAGTTCTTCATCAGTTTCAAACTACATACATGCGGGCCGAGCGCGCCAGGCCTCCCAATAGAGGTAGCTACAATCTTACTACGAGAATAACGGATTTACCGTCAGAAAATGCCCCGGCCGCTACGACGATCTTTAGTAGAAGTTCTTCATCAGTTTCAAACTACATGCGGGCCGAGCGAGCCAGGCCTCCCGATAGAGGTATCTACAATCTTACTACGAGAATAACGGAAGTTTTACCGCCAGAAAATGCCCCGGCCGCTACGACGATCTTTAGTAGAAGTTCTTCATCAGTTTCAAACTACATGCGGGCCGAGCGAGCCAGGCCTCCCGATAGAGGTATCTACAATCTTACTACGAGAATAACGGAAGTTTTACCGCCAGAAAATGCCCCGGCCGCTACGACGATCTTTAGTAGAAGTTCTTCATCAGTTTCAAACTACATGCGGGCCGAGCGAGCCAGGCCTCCCGATAGAGGTATCTACAATCTTACTACGAGAATAACGGAAGTTTTACCGCCAGAAAATGCCCCGGCCGCTACGACGATCTTTAGTAGAAGTTCTTCATCAGTTTCAAACTACATGCGGGCCGAGCGCGCCAGGCCTCCCAATAGAGATATCTACACTCTTGCCGATCAGACTCTAGCAGACTTCTTATTACCCGTTCAGTATGCCCGCTTCTGATCCTGATTAGATGTCACAAACAAAAATCTACAGATCGCACACTACGCGCAACTACCAATGGCATTGAAAATGTAATATAGATTTTTTCAAATTTGTTTTCTGACCACGCGCGTAGGGGACCCGCTACCGCCTTTATTTTTTATCCGCCCGCCTCCTAAAATGGCTCAAATTGTAGCTTAATTAAATCCAGAGCTTATTATTATTTTTCGTTTCTTGAAGCAAGCTCAAAAAATTGTTATTGGGAAGTTCTCGATCCAAGTCAGCGATTTTGACAAATTGTAGAAAATCTCAAAAAGTTACCGACCAATTTTGGGAATTCAAATTGCACTTTGAAGCCCCACCGTAGACGCATATTTTCACATATGGCCTATCTGTGTACCTCTCATATCTGCTAAATTACAGGCAAAAGTCACAATTTCATAAATCGGGTCACTATACTCGATCAAGAAACCAAACATTTTCAATGTTACCTTTCTCTGCCCACTACTCGTGAATCTGCAGTGAATGATTTTCAATCATCAGATACCTATACTGCGAGAGTAACGGATGCTTCACCGTTAGAACTTTGTTCACCACCGGTCGGTACGACAATCCTCAGTAGGAGTCTTCTTCATCAACCTCCTCCATTTACACCATCGCAAGTGCAGACTTCTGGCCGAAGGGTGTCGTGTTTCGGCAGTTCCGGGGCAATCTGCCGTATTCTACACCAGATCAGACGACGCAACGGAGCCACGCCATTGTGTCGCCTAAATCTAACTAGTTTTAAGTCTTTGTTTATATGTATTTCTGTAGTTCGCAGTGCCTTGGTTTTTACTGTAATGCTGTGAAACTTATTTGAATAATAAATAAATAAATAAATTTGCAGGTCGCATCGTCCCCCCGGTCACGTTCGAGGACATCGACCCTGTATTCAAAAAGGCCCTCTCCGAGATCCACCGCGGCATGGAGCTGCTGCAGTCGAAGCTGTCGCTGGACCGCGAGCAGACGCTGACGACGCTGCAGCGCGTGCTGGTGATCGCGCTGCACCTGGCGGCGCTGCTGGCGCGGCTGCTCGAGGAGCCCGAGTGCTCGGAGCAGGACTCCACCGCCATACACCAGGCGGTTTATTCTTTAGTCAAGTTGGATATTAAGGTGAGTTCATTGGTTTGTATTTTTGGTCGGCTAAAGAATCATCATCATCATTTCAGCCACAGGACGTCCACTGCTGAAATATAGGCCTCCCCCAGTGACTTCCAGATCGGCCGGTTGGAAGCGACCTGCATCCAGCGGCTTCCTGCAACCTTTACCAGAAAGAATGTTTGCTTAAAATTCTCTGAAAAATGACCGGTGACGTCTTTAAGCCAAACGGTAGACAGGTCCATTACCAGGCGGTCTATTCTTTAGTCAAGTTGGATATTAAGGTGAGTTCATTGGTTTGTATTTTTGGTCGGCTAAAGAATCATCATCATCATTTCAGCCACAGGACGTCCACTGCTGAACATAGGCCTCCCCCAGTGACTTCCAGATCGGCCGGTTGGAAGCGACCTGCATCCAGCGGCTTCCTGCAAACTTTACCAGAAAGAATGTTTGCTTAAAATTCTCTGAAAAATGACCGGTGACGTCTTTAAGCCAAACGGTAGACAGGTCCATTGAAATGTCCCTGTCTTGTGTTGCAAATGAGGTATAATTCTCAATTCATCTAATTTCTACCGGTTTAGCTTGTTTCCGTTTTCAACATCAAATTTACACCTTATCTCCAACATCAAATTTATTATATTTCCGTTTCTTGTCGAATTGTTTTTATTGTATTTTTTCAAGTGCCATTTTCCTATCATTAATCCGTTACTCTGTAATATATCTTTCTTTAGCTCTTTTGGTACAATCCTTAAATTTGTACCATATAAAAGATAACTCAGTAAAAAGCCAGTAACAGAGTGACTAATTTCGTTATATTTTTTACGCCCTCTTGAGCTATTGTTGTCCAGGCTCTCTTTGTACATACCTTCTCCATTGATTAGGTAAAATAAAATTTACGTTTTAGTGTGTTGCTTAAAATTCTCTGAAAAATTGCCGGTGACGTCTTTAAGCCGAACGGTAGACAGGTCCATTGAAAATGTCCCTCTTGGTTTACTAGTCCAGTTTTTTCCTATCTTCGATTTCGTAAAGGAATACACCAAAACGCAGAATTTTCCAAGGCAAAAAAAAAATATATTTTGTAAGTTTGTACATGTAAAAGAAAAAGGTTTAGTTCCATATTATTTTAAGGTTTAACACCCTGTCGGCAAAGCAGGGTATAGAGCGCTGCAGGCATATTGTCGATTCTTAACATAATAATAATATAATTTTGTGCAAATAATAATATAATCATTACTATTGTTTATTTTACGATACGAGACAGTAGTCTTCTAGGATAGATTTATTAGTGGACAAATATTGTAGTAAAAGGCCTTACAGATGTACTGTAGATGACAATGAAGAAATAGAAGAGCAAATAGCAAAACTACTAGATAATCAGTTGATTGAGGAATCCTACAGTCCATTTGCCGCGCCGGTTACTTTGGCCTTTTAAAAAGAAGATAATAAACAATCTAGACTCCGCATATACTTCAGAGACTTGAATAAAATAGAAGTTTCTCTAGCTCAGCCATTCCCGATGATTGAATACCTCATGATCAAAAACAAGTAATATAACATTAGTTATCAGGCACGACATAAAAAATGGTTTACCAATGCCATACGGCATTCAGATTCTTGCACGGCCTAGTCTTTTATGCAAACGCGTTCCTAGAGCGCAGTATTTTGGTGAAAATACGGTCGTGTGGTGACAGTGCCAATGTATAGAGTTTATATCCATCATGTTCTCAGGTTCGTCTAGGGCGGTCCGCGCTGCACGTGGCGTGCTCGGCGGAAGCGGCGCGCGCGCGCGGGGCGTGGCTGCCGGCGCCCGGGGACGCGGCGCCGTGCGCGGGCGCGCTGCTGGCGCTCATGCTGCGGCTCGGCGCGCAGCCGCAGGCCAGGGACGCCAGGGGAGACACGCCGCTGCATCTCGTGTGCAAGGTGAGTAGTGTATAGCGCGCGGGGCGTGGCTGCCGGCGCCCGGGGACGCGGCGCCGTGCGCGGGCGCGCTGCTGGCGCTCATGCTGCGGCTCGGCGCGCAGCCGCAGGCCAGGGACGCCAGGGGAGACACGCCGCTGCATCTCGTGTGCAAGGTGAGTAGTGTATAGCGCGCGGGGCGTGGCTGCCGGCGCCCGGGGACGCGGCGCCGTGCGCGGGCGCGCTGCTGGCGCTCATGCTGCGGCTCGGCGCGCAGCCGCAGGCCAGGGACGCCAGGGGAGACACGCCGCTGCATCTCGTGTGCAAGGTGAGTAGTGTATAGCGCGCGGGGCGTGGCTGCCGGCGCCCGGGGACGCGGCGCCGTGCGCGGGTGCGCTGCTGGCGCTCATGCTGCGGCTCGGCGCGCAGCCGCAGGCCAGGGACGCCAGGGGAGACACGCCGCTGCATCTCGTGTGCAAGGTGAGTAGTGTATAGCGCGCGGGGCGTGGCTGCCGGCGCCCGGGGACGCGGCGCCGTGCGCGGGTGCGCTGCTGGCGCTCATGCTGCGGCTCGGCGCGCAGCCGCAGGCCAGGGACGCCAGGGGAGACACGCCGCTGCATCTCGTGTGCAAGGTGAGTAGTGTATAGCGCGCGGGGCGTGGCTGCCGGCGCCCGGGGACGCGGCGCCGTGCGCGGGCGCGCTGCTGGCGCTCATGCTGCGGCTCGGCGCGCAGCCGCAGGCCAGGGACGCCAGGGGAGACACGCCGCTGCATCTCGTGTGCAAGGTGAGTAGTGTATAGCGCGCGGGGCGTGGCTGCCGGCGCCCGGGGACGCGGCGCCGTGCGCGGGCGCGCTGCTGGCGCTCATGCTGCGGCTCGGCGCGCAGCCGCAGGCCAGGGACGCCAGGGGAGACACGCCGCTGCATCTCGTGTGCAAGGTGAGTAGTGTATAGCGCGCGGGGCGTGGCTGCCGGCGCCCGGGGACGCGGCGCCGTGCGCGGGCGCGCTGCTGGCGCTCATGCTGCGGCTCGGCGCGCAGCCGCAGGCCAGGGACGCCAGGGGAGACACGCCGCTGCATCTCGTGTGCAAGGTGAGTAGTGTATAGCGCGCGGGGCGTGGCTGCCGGCGCCCGGGGACGCGGCGCCGTGCGCGGGCGCGCTGCTGGCGCTCATGCTGCGGCTCGGCGCGCAGCCGCAGGCCAGGGACGCCAGGGGAGACACGCCGCTGCATCTCGTGTGCAAGGTGAGTCGCGTGCGCGTGCGTTGACCCCGCCAGGTGGAGACCTCCCAATAATAGCACTAACAAGGGTGGTAAACGAGTGTTTATTAGAAGCCGAAGGCTGGCTTTAATGACACGAGTTTGTAATTTCTTTCCACCAGAGTCACGTACGATGTTTTTCGTCACACTTGCGAGGAAATAAAACTAAAGTAAAATGAGGACTGTAGGAGCCAGTTAGCGACTACACTTGTAGTTATGGGTAGTTGTAGTTGATGGAGTGCGATGAAAGATAGTTAAAGTTTATAGAAAATATATTGAAAGAACGTAAAGATACAGTGACGTTAATAGTTGATTGCTCTTTCTCTAGTTGCGTAAAAGTGTTGTTGTTTCGTAATGCACACTTCTTTTATAACCTTACATATTACTAATATTCGTTGCCGTGCAACTTAAAGTAGGTCGCAAGTAAGCATGAGGAAATGTACGGTGATGAAACCGTACATATTGGCAACCCTTAAAGAAAAGAAAAGAAAAGAAAAGAAAGAAAATTGTTGAGAGAAAGAGAAACCATCACAAAGTGAATAATTAATTAATCAAATTCGAAGGCTACGTTGTCAGCAGAGGCGTGGTCTCGATGATGGCGTTCCGCTTGACTCGTCGAAGGCTTTGGTTCTCTCTCTCGTAGAGTTCTTGTTGGTGGAATGGTTTGCATTTCGATGTCTTCGTAATGTCGCTTTTTTGGCTTGAGCGAACATTGGCTCCGTGACGTACGTTTCATACAAAGGAAACGTCGCTTCACAGCCCACACGACGAATACAGTTATGGCTATCCCTAACAACAGGTAGCTAATAGTATATTGGTGGATGTCGTGACTGGAGATGTTTGATGGTAGCGCTTGTTCATGCTTGTACTGCCCTGTTAGTCTTCTATCAATTTCTGCTTCTTCTGAGTGCTCGAAAGTTGTGGGCGATATTTTGTAGGAAGTTAAGTATGTCTTCGTAATGTCGCTTTTTTGGCTTGAGCGAACATTGGCTCCGTGACGTACGTTTCATACAAAGGAAACGTCGCTTCACAGCCCACACGACGAATACAGTTATGGCTATCCCTAACAACAGGTAGCTAATAGTATATTGGTGGATGTCGTGACTGGAGATGTTTGATGGTAGCGCTTGTTCATGCTTGTACTGCCCTGTTAGTCTTCTATCAATTTCTGCTTCTTCTGAGTGCTCGAAAGTTGTGGGCGATATTTTGTAGGAAGTTAAGTTCACAATTCGGTTGACGGATGAGTTGACGACCGGTACGTTGATGTTGTAGTCAATTTGAATTTTGCTGTTAAATTGATTGTGAGAATGAATTGTGAGGTGCGAAGCTTGCAGTACGCACCCTTGCGGCAATGTTACGATCCCGGACGATGTCATAGTATGAGCTGTGACGTCATTCTCACATATGGTTCGTAGTGAGCAGGTGTTGCAACAAACTGCAAGCCAAGTGTTTATTGCATGAAGTTCAATCCACTCGTCCTTGCATGACGTATTTATTACGTCACACGGCGTGGTGTAGTGATGCCCGAGCAGTTTTGCTTCGCACGAGACATTGTTATTGTTTAAGTTATAGACAGGTAGGTTCTTATTACATATGTATATGTCTGGCCTTTGTTGTATGCATTGTTTGAATAGTTCTTCAGTTAGTGAAACGTAAATATTCTTTCTGAAGTTTACGCCGATGTATTTGGAAGTAGTTATTATAATTGCAGTTCCCATGGTGGACTTCACGGGCAATGGTATAGCTTGGTAGAATGTGAAGTCTTCGTCAGAAATGAGTGGTATGTGAATCTCAAACAGGAAGTAGCTGTCTGTCACACGTGCCTTGACATAGAGTAGCTTGTAGAGATCCTTAATATCTTCTCTTATATTTTCTACCGGAAGAGACAGTGTTCTCGGCAGCCGGCCGGAGATGGCGCTGAGCTGCTTGACCAAGTTGACTGGCGTGACGAGATGTACATCAATGTGGCCTTTGTAAATGTCCGTTAGTGTGTTGAACAGCATTTCTTGAACACTTCTCAGATTGTTTATTAGCAAATATGCGGCTAATGACGCAGAGTTAAAGTAGCTGGTTGCCATCACTGCTTCTAGTGTGGACTCGACCTTCGCGAAGTTGGCGTTAGTGTTGTTCATAAAGTCGTCTATTACATGAAATTGGCGTTTGATGTTCTCTTCTGACTTTTTCAGGACGGTGTTTTCGAGTTCTACGATTGAAGTTTGATTTTGAATAAGTTCGAGCAGGTAGTTTTCATTGTTCTTCACAGCCTTTATGTCATTTTGGTACTTGTCTGCAAACCTCTGGTCTAGGATCCCAAATAGGCTGTTAGCTACGTAGCCTACTCCGTCGATCAGGCCACGTTTCTTCCTGTCAGTCAAATGCTTATGCGGTGCCAAAAGTAATGAGTTGTAGTAATTCAAAAGATCGGTTTCGTGATATAGTTGCTCCAATGTAGTCTTGCAGTAGCGAGGGTCTGTCATTTGACAGAGGTTGTTAATTCCGTGAAGATAATTTTTTACTCGATCAACAGCTTGCCAGTAGTTACTTAGGTTGTAATACATAAGTAGAGTCCATTCGTCATGTATTATTTGCAGTTGACCCATTGTGTCATAATAAATGGGGCGCTCGGGTTCTAACGTTGTAATCTGAGCTGGTGTAGTATTGCCGGCGTGTGACTCATTAATGAATCCGCACATTATAATTAGTGATGTAAATAGTGTTATCAGCGTTCGTTTTGCGAGTTTGTTTTGGCGAGCCGGTTTTTTCGTGTTGGGTTCTGTATCTATTTTTTGAGGTTTCTTGATATCTTCATAGTTAGTTTCGATGGGAAGTGGCGATAGTTTGACGATGGGACGTTTAGTAATTCCTGATTTTGTTTTTATAGTTGTCACTCTTACGTAACCGTCGCTACCTGGGTGGGTTTCCAATACACGTCCCATTGCCCATTTTCCAGGTGGCAAGTTATTGTCCTTCACCAGGACTACGTCACCTTCTTTTATGTTTTTAGTAGGCTTGTTCCACTTGCTTCGTGTTTGAAGTTGTGATAAGTATTCATTTGCCCAGGACTTCCAGAATTGTTGATGCATGTGCTCGAGGAGTTGCCATCGGCGTCGCAAGTCTATGGTTTTTTCGTCACTGTGGTCAGACAGTGGTAGCGATAACGTAGGACCCCCGGTTAAGAAGTGACCAGGTGTTAGACAGTTGTAGAACTCTTCAGGGTCTTCAGTTAGAGGGCACAACGGTCGCGAGTTCATGCAGGCTTCGATTTTTGTTAAAAGTGTTGCAAATTCCTCGTATGTTAGTTTTTGGTCTCCTAGCACCCGTCTGAGATGATGCTTCATTGACCTGACAGCTCTTTCCCAGATACCTCCAGCTGTAGGCCAGGCTGGGGCGTTAAAATGCCACTGCACTTCTTGTTTCCCCATCTCGTCGAAAAATTCAGGCGGTAGAAGAAGCTGGAACCCTTCGTACTCGTTTTTTAATGTTCTGGCAGACCCAATGAAATTTGTGCCGCAGTCAGAGTACATGTGCTTTGGCACCCCACGTCGAGAGCAAAGTCTTTGGAAGGCAGCGAGGAAGGCTTCGGTGCTCAAGTCAGAAACTAGTTCAATGTGTACGGCCTTTGTTGTCATACACACGAATATAGCGACGTATCCTTTCGATGTCTTCACTCCTCTTCCTTTATTCAGTTTTATTTCCACAGCTCCCGTGAAATCAACGCCGGTGTGGGTGAATGGTTTAGAAGGGGTAACTCGTTGCTCCGGTAAGTCGGCCATTAGTTGATAGTTTTCAGTTGGCTTAAATCGATGACACGGTACGCATTGTCGTAATCGCGTCTTTACAGCTCTATTGCCGCCGATTATCCAATAACGTTGCCTAATGTAGAACAAAGTTACTCGAGCTCCTCCATGAAGTGTCACTGCATGTGCTTGATCGATGATTAGTTCGGTTAGTCGTCCTTTGTTCGGTAAAATAATTGGGTTCTTCATGTTGAGAGGCAAGTTGGACTTGTTTAAACGACCTCCAAGTCTAATTATCCCTTTGCTGTCCAAGTACGGATTGAGCTTGAAAAGGCTTGACTGTTTTGTAGTCGATTGTTTCTTCATGAGTTGTTTATATTCTTGTTCAAAGGTCATACGCTGAGCGCACTTTATTATGAGCTCATTTGCCTTTGCTAGTTCGCTTGTAGTTAGGTATGCAGTGTCAGACCTTTTATTGTTACGTGCAGCTATAAAACGTAATATCCATGCTATAACTCTTGTTACACGTGTGAATGAACTGTATTTTTGCAACAATTCATTCGTAATATATTTGTTATGTTTCGATGACGATCTCGTTTCTGTTTCGTTTGTGACGCATATGTTTGTTGTAAATGAAGTAGGTGGATTTTTCTTTTGACTTTCACTATCAAATGACTTCAAAAATTCGGGTCCATGCCACCAGAGTTGGAAGTTCATGAGTTTGTTAGGATAGAGTCCTCTTGAGGGGGCGTCAGCTGCGTTCTGTTCGGACTTTACGTAGTGCCATTGTGTAACTGGTATAATTTCCGTGATTTTAGTAACACGGTTTGCGACATATTTCTCCCATCTTGAGGTATCTCCTTGTAGCCAGGCCAAGACTACTTGTGAGTCACACCACGCATGTATAGTTACGGTGAATCCCGTCAATGCTTCCTTTATCTTTTTAACAAGTTGCGATAAGAGTAAGGCGCCGGCGAGTTCTAATTTTGGCAACGACTTTTTACTGGCTAGGGGTGCAACTCTAGTTTTCGCTGCGACTAGGGTGGTGACAATTTCTCCTTGCTCGTTCGTCGTTTTATTATATATGACACAGGAATAGGCTTTTTCGCTCGCATCGGAAAAGCCAAAAAGTTGTATCTCGTTTTCTGTTGTACCGACCCATCGTTGTAGTTTCAAAGTTTTTATTTCTTTTAGTTCCATTTTGAATCTTGTCCAGCTGTCTTGCAGGTCTTTGGGTAGTTCCTCATCCCAAGAAAGTTGATTTAGCCAAACCCGCTGGAAGAGTAGTTTTGCTGTGATTGTAATTGGGGCCCAAAATCCTACGGGATCATATAACCTCGAAATCTCTGAGAGTAGTACTCGTTTTGTTAGTATACTGGCTTTCTTCGAGTCCAAGTCCCAGTTGAACGTGAACGTGTCGTTGCCGGGATTCCACGAGAGTCCGAGTGTTTTCGTAGCCTGTTCGTTTTTGAAATCGAAGATTCCGGTAGTTGAAACTTGATCTTCTTTCAAGTTTTGTAAGAGGGCAGGATGGTTTGCGGACCATTTTCTTAAATTCATCCCTCCACCCTTTAGTAACTCGATAAGTGTAGTTTGTAGCTCTTCGGCTGCTTGAAGTGAGTGATGACCGCTAAGTAGGTCATCAACATAGAACTCGTTAAGCAACGCGTTCGCTGCCGCAGGGTATTTATGGCCGTCATCCATAGCTAGCTGTTTTAGGGTTCTGATTGCGAGCCAAGGTGCGCTCTTAGTTCCGTAGGAAACCGTACAGAGGCTATATTCCTTTAATTTTTCATTAGGTGAGTTGCGCCATATAATTTTTTGAACGGAGTGTTGTTCTTCAGCTATCCAGATGCAGCGGTACATTTTTGCTATATCTGCGGTATAGGCGTACTTGTATGTTCTCCATTTCAGGATCAGACTTTGAATGTCCTTCTGAAGATTAGGGCCTTTGAATTGCACGCTGTTTAGACTATGACCGGTAGTTGTGTTCTGTGATCCATTGAAAACCACCCTAAGTTTGGTTGTGCTGGAGCTATCCCGGAGTACTCCATGATGAGGAAGAAAGTACTCAGGAGATGTAGTTGAAGAAGAAAGCTTCATGTGCCCGAGGTCCGCGTACTCTTTCATGAAATCCTTATACATTTCGGCTAGCTTTGCCTTCCTTTGTAGTCTTTTCTCGAGTTGTAGAAATTGTGAGATAGCTATAGCTTTTGAGCTTCCAAGTTTTTCTTCATAGTTGGGATGGAAAGGCATCTGAACTATATATTTCCCATCCGAGGCTCGCTGAACAGTTTGCTTGTAATAAGTTTCGCAGTGATGGTCTTCCTGAGGTACGTCCGAGCTATCCTGCATAATGTCTTCCGTCTCCCAGAATTTAGTTATCTCTTCCAAGTCTAAGGTAGTTATATGACAGTTGAAAGTTTGAAGTTTTCCGCACAAAATCCAGCCAAGATGAGTTTGTTGTGCAAGAGGAGATCCTGGGTTACCTCTAAGGACTCCGTCTAGGATAATTTTGGAGTACACGTCTGCCCCGAGCAGTAAGTCAACTGAGCGAGACAAGTTGTAGTCAGGATCGGCGAGCTTTAAATTTTCTAAGTGCGGCCAGTTCTTCCTTTCAAACGTAGCGTTGGGTAAATTATTTGTTATTTTACTCATAACTAGTGCTTGAGTTTCAAAGGCGTAATCCGAGTACATTGACTTGCACTTCAATTGAACGCGGCCTTTGCAATCTTTGGATGACGCTCCAATCCCAGAGATTGTGGCGCTGAGTTTGTTTCTTGGTAGTTTTAGTAGTTGTGCAGTGTTTTCAGTGAGAAGATTAACTTGACTGCCTTGGTCGAGAAGGGCTCGAAGAGTGACGTCAGTACCGTCGATCGCCTGCACCCTCAGTTGGACCGTAGTTAAAAGAATTTCTGTTTCTTTGTTGGATAGATGATTAGAAGTTGGTCGCGTAGTTAAAGTAGCCGGTCGTTGACTTGATGAATTATTTTTGTTGTAGTTTGTTGACATGTTTTTCTTCATTGGATTGTGCAAAAGTGTATGATGACGCATATTGCATTCTTTGCAAGTTTTTGTTGACTTGCATTCACTGTTGCCGTGGCTGTATAAACAGTTTTTGCAAATTTGCAGTCTGGCGGCAGTTATGTTACGTTGGACCGGATCTAGGTCAATAAACTTCGGACATTGCATCAACACATGACTTCCATCGCATAATGTACAATTTCCGTATAATGTGTGATAACTTTTCGGCAGCTCCGTTTTGTAGGTAAATGATTTCTTAGCTTGGTAGGGTTTGTTGAAAGTTAATTTGTTGAAGTTTGATGGCTTCTGGTAGTTAGATGTACTTGTAATGGCTTCTTTCTTCTGGTTCTTCATAGTTTCATATGCCATAAATCTGTTTTCCAAGAAGGATAGAAATTCAGTTAAGACTGGTAGTTCCCTTTGATTTTGTAGTTCCTTTAGGTAATCGTTAAAAGACGATGAATCAAGTTTCAGCGACATAAGATGTACGATCATCGGATCCCATGTAGTTATTTCGAGTCCGATATTGGCGAGCCCGTTGAGACATTCTAATATAACATCGTGCATCTTTTTGAAGCTGTGGGCATCCGGATGATGCGCGACGGGTAAATTCAGCATGGTGTTAATGTATGAAGTGAATTGCAGACGCTTGTTGTCATAACGTTGTGTTAGTATTTCCCAACAGGAAGAGTAGTTCTCGGCGCTTATGGTGAGATGCTGCACCAATCTTTCAGCTTCACCTCGTAGTTTAGTTTTCAAGTGCTGCATTTTCTGCGCTTTGTTAATAGTAGGGTTGTTGTGAATAGTTTCTAGGAAGAGATCTTTGAATGATACCCATTGACTGTAGTTTCCTGTAAACTCGGGGACTTGAACTCTCGGGGCCGAATGCTGATAATGAGCTACCGACCAGATCTTGCCGTTCAATCTCCGTTTCAGTTCGTCATACTTGTGCTCTATGTTGACGAATAGATCGTAGTAATGTTCGTTAGAGCCTTTAAGAATGGCATCTAACTCCCAGTGATGCTTGTCAATAGGTTCCCATTTTGACTTCAAGATGGTGAGGTGATCTTCTAGTTCCCATTTTTGAGAAATCGTGTCGATGTCGACTTTAGACATCGCACGGTCGAGAGCTTTAAAGTTGCACTCTTGTTTGGTAAGTAGTTCACGAAGCTTGCCATCAGTATGCTGGTACTCCTCGTCTATATCCGTTGTGTTAAATTCTACCTTGTCCCCTTGTTCGAGGCTCTGCGAACGCAAAAGGTTCAAAATATCTTGTTTAGTTGACTGGTACATGGCTTTAGTTTTTCCGTAGATGTCTCCTGTGAAGTATTCAATAGTTTTTTCTTCCAGTTCTTGCTCGAGGACGTTATGCCGGTGGCTAAAGTCCTCCCACAAATCCGACAGAGTAGTAAGTCGCTTGTTCAAATATTCCTGGGTCTTCCTAGATCCGCCGTCCTTCTTGTAGTTTGTACAGAAGATTTTGATATTCTCGAAGCTGACCTTTTGTTGCTCGAGCGTGCTCATGATGATATCAATATCAGCACGTAGTAGTAGATAGTTGAATGTAGTTGAAGTTAGAAGCTAGTTGCTTGAAGATAATAATTGATGTCGCTAGTGACGGTAGTTAATTAGTTCTGTTGAGTTGTTGAGTTCAATTGCCGTTTGAGGTACCTTGTAGTTGAGGTTAGCAGCTTGCAGCTGCAATAACTTGAAGATAGTTGATAGTAGTTGAAGATATCGTCGCGTTAAGTTGAAGTTAGTTGCTTGAAGTTGTAGTTGAAGCCGCTGATTAGTAGTTGAGTTTCACTAGTTCACGACCTGAGGTCTTCTTCCCAATCCTGGATCACCGCCGCACGTAGTTGTCGCTTCAGGAGTTCCGGGCCGGGATGGTCGCGCAGGGTAATCAATGTAATTGCACTAGAAATTACGATATTGTGCGCCTTCTCAATTCACTGGTGGAACCCGCTTGTGGGAAGCCAGCAAACCGATTCGCTACCGTAATTGAAGCACAAAAACACTGAATTACCTTGCCGGCTCGAAGGACCATTAAATGTAGGAGCCAGTTAGCGACTACACTTGTAGTTATGGGTAGTTGTAGTTGATGGAGTGCGATGAAAGATAGTTAAAGTTTATAGAAAATATATTGAAAGAACGTAAAGATACAGTGACGTTAATAGTTGATTGCTCTTTCTCTAGTTGCGTAAAAGTGTTGTTGTTTCGTAATGCACACTTCTTTTATAACCTTACATATTACTAATATTCGTTGCCGTGCAACTTAAAGTAGGTCGCAAGTAAGCATGAGGAAATGTACGGTGATGAAACCGTACAAGGACAGTAATACCTACTATTATCTCTATATGTAATCAAATTAAAGGTTTGTTTAGCTCGCAGTGATAGTGATTTTATTAAGGGCGCCGTTTGTACAATCCGTGGCCCTCTAATTGCGATTCGAGTTTGGGTGAAAACTGACAGGTCTTCATTCTAGAGCGGGCAAGACAGATATACAAAGTGAATCGCATTCTGACAACTACCGCAGTGTACCTTCATGAATTGAGCAATAAAATAACACAGATGTCTCGTAACAAAGTACCTAAATTGGGAAGCCATGGCGAGAAAACAAGATTTACTTTAAATCGCTTACTAACACGTTCGTGGACGCGGATGCTATAGCAATCGCGTAGATTTTTGTTTCCTTCGGGCTATGACACATGACGTCTCTTACTTTCCGCGACGTGCTTATAAATAATAAATATAATAAATATCAGACAACCTCACATAAATCAACCTAGTCCCAAATTAAGGTCAAGAAGTGTTGTGTTATGGGTACTAGGCGACGATATACATACTTATATAGATAAATATAGAATTACTAGCATAGAGGCATTCTATCTTCGTCCTCCGGGTAGGCAAGCACTTGTGACACCTCTGGTGTTGCAGGTGTTTATGGGCGACGGTAATCGCTTTCCATCAGGCGATACGTTTGCTCGTTTGCCCCCCTATGACATAAAAAAAAAAAAAATACTTAAATACATAGAACATCCATGACCCAAGCACAAATATTCGTGTTCATCACACAAATATTTGCCCTTTTCGAACCGTTGGCTCAGTAGGCAGTTGCGTAACCACTGCGCCAACCGCGTCGTCAAATCGTCGTGCTTATAAGGTATCCCTCTTTCTCGCAGCTGAACCCGTGTCCCGCGGACGTAGTGCGCTCGCTACTAGAGCACGGCGCGCACATTGACACGGTTAACTACGCGGGCGAGACGCCGGCGCAGATTCTCGCCTCCAGCCAGCAGTCGCTCAGCAGCATCGTCAACCCGCTGCGCTACACCTCGCTCAAGTGTCTCGCCGCGCGCACCGTCAAGAACTACAAGCTACCGTACCGACACGTGCCTCAATGTTTGCACGCGACCATCATCAACCACTGAACTGACGGGAGAAACTGACCAGTCGTGAATGGAAGACCGGAATCGATCATTGAACGTAAGATTAGTCCTTATTGTCTAGTGACGATTTGACGTCTTCGATTTGAAACTTTGCCGGTATCGTAAGTTGTATCATTGGATTAATTTTTACACGACGTTTATATTGTGATTTTATTGGTAGTTACGCGTAGGCCGGTGTCTGTACATAATGTCTCTGAGGCTAATCGCTCGCGATTATATCAACACTTTATTATATAGATTTGGAAATCGATTATTCATTTTATTCCAGTCTGCACATGCGGGTATGTGGTTCATATTTCTAATACAAATTTTTATTTTTATTTTCCCACTGCAATATTAGAGGAATACGAAACTACGTAACGGTATAATAAATATTGAAATTGATGTGATTAACATTATAATGTTTTTTATCTAAAATTATGTATCGCCGTCGCCAATTCGCCATGCGTCGATGTGTAGAGAATTATAATGTTTCTATGTACAGATTTTAATTAGTATTTGTCTTAGTGTGCCCGATACATACGAACGTTCCAAGAGAACATTATTAAGAAACAATCATACAGATTTTAAATACTTCAGGGAGTCTGAACTTGTATAGAATATATATCGTTGTAATTCTGAAACTAGGATGAATAATATTTGTTTATATAAACTTTGTTCTGTTGGCATATTAATCAAGATTGAAAAATAATGCTCAATGCCATCTCACTGGACTGCTCAAAATGTACCATAAGCATGCAAAGCTGACTTGTATTGTGGAAGTATTAAGAACGTGCAATCTTGCCGACTTGGAGCCATTTACGATTAACATTATAACATTTACGATTAATTGTAACATTTGTATCGTCTGTCCAAACGTGTCCATGTTTAGATGAAAATTGTACCTAAGGAGCGCTTCTGAAATGTATATTTGTATGTTACATAATGTACCTAATGATTATGTTGTTGGGGACTAAATTAGAGTGTGTTAGAGAATTACGCATTTACATAGTGGCATCACAACTCCAGGGCATCCTGACATTTGACATTCATATTTAGCTGCAGGCGCACCGGTTGACTAATAGTATTATGACTATTATGCAACTGTTGCATAATGATCAGCGTTAAAACACAAGGGTGATTAATTATCACACAAATGTTTTAGTGCCATCCCAAGAAGGAAACAGGCTGTTTAAGAAGCCTATACAACAATTATAACTCAATTTTAGCTGTATAGGTGCTAAATAAGTGTTCTTGCAACCTGTGTGCCACTTGGGATATTATTTACAGTCACATTCAACACGCTACATGAAAGCAATAAAGAACTATAAATTAATTTATCTACACACACGAAACTCATTAAATATCAATAGACCAATAAGCTAATAAACTTTTCTGCAATGTTGTCACTGTTGAGTTGTGTAAACGCTGCAAGATCAATGTCTCACTCACTCACAGTAATTAGAAAGAGACACTCAAAGTCCGTAGCTTAACTGAATTACTTGACGAATCACAAATGTAAGTTAATACTTTGGTAACGCGAAAACCGCTTTTCTATACTCGCTAGATGTCGCCTCAATCAAATTATTAAGCGGCTTATAAACGGGCCGTGTTTTGCGGCAGTTTGTGAAATTATTTGCATCATGCTCTAGCGTAGGGTAGCAGAGAAGGATGGCTATAGTTGCCGGCCACAAATTGCAGTAAAATAAGGCCAGTTTAGAAGCCCCATTAGGCAATATTTGACCACACTTTTAGGGTTAGTTGAAAAAGTTATATAATGTTAAATGTGAAATAATCCTCTTATAAGTCGTGGGTTAGGTAACTGTTTGAATGTGAATTATGCCTATAATTGGTATAAAATGCAACTGTAATTGTTACTGTCAATGCTCCTTACTTACTCAAACCTACACATCTAGCGAGTCTATAAAACTAGTTTTTTGCGTGGGTCTTGGACCAAGTGATAATCGCTTTTAATACCCGGTTGAGTTAACTTGGCATCTGACACCATGACGTCATATAAACTAGATGCAGACTTAATTCAATCGGGTTAACAAGGTAAATCGCAGCCACACCGGCCTGGCCGTACCTTAGTTAACAAAGAAAAGTACGCCGCTCTCATACAAATTGGATTTAAAGCCATTGTCGTGGAATTTAACTTGTTTGTTGTTGGATTATTTTTCTCTTGTTACTAGCGTATGTACGGTCGTCTTTAAATATGAAAGATGGGCAGGGGGTGGCATCGTTGACTAGTCCTCCTATTTTAGTACATTACATTCATAATACTATACTCATTTAAATAATTATCATAGAATCATTAAATTTGTAAACGCATTGTAAAAACAAATTAGGAGTAAGTAGATGATTAGAAATTAATAATGTTGTTTTGTTCCCGCCCTGGACTACGGGTAACAGGGGGCCCATCAACCTGTGTAACCAGCAAAACGTAAATTCCCGGGCGAGTACAAAAACGGGTCGCGATGACGCGCCTCTTAAACTTAATTCTAACTTATATCTAAAGCACTAACCTTCCCAATGGAGCCGATCTAGCCCAATTCCAGCAAAGGTGAGTAAGTGTAGGGTGTGTTATGGTGTGTGTGAATGTGTTTGCTGGGCGCCGAAGAATCCTCGCGGCTACCGTATCGCCAGCTCCGTCAAAACCACAATTTTCACGTCCAATATTATCGAGGGGCCTTATGCCGAACAAATCACTCGAGTTCAACAAATATACGCAAAATAAGCGGACACACATGTGTCTTTCCAAAACGCTTCAAATTCCAAATCTCTCAAAATCACATGTGCACAACTGCAAGTTAAAATTCAAGTGACAGAACGACCTCTAAGATCTTAGTGTCAAAAGTGACAGCTCGGGTGCGTTCAGTTTTATGCAAAGTAATGTCGGTTGGGACCGAACAATCACCCGCCTCGGAACAGCTCTAAGCTGGTCCGCTATACAAGAGGAAGGCGCGATAGCGTTGCTACCGCTCGCTTGAGAACCGAATCCCCCACCATGACCTCAGCAAACCGAGGGGTCCCGTCCTTGCCGGGATACAAGTTAACAATTCGCCCCCGGCGCCAACGCAGTGGCGGTAGGTTGGAATCCTTAACCAACACGAGGTCTCCAACACTGGGGGGATTGGTTTTGTCAGTCCACTTGAGGCGCTGCTGCAAAACATGCAAATACTCTAATGACCATCTGGTCCAAAAATTCTGAGCCATTTGTTGCAGCATTTGATAGCGCGACAAACGATTGGAAGTTATTTCCCTGAGGGGGTGCTCCGGCAGGGCTACAAGTGGCTGACCAATCAAGAAATGGCCTGGAGTCAACGTTTCCAGGTCATTTGGATCAGAGCTGAGCGGGCACAACGGACGGGAATTGAGGACTGCCTCAATTCTACAAAACAACGTCGCCAGCTCTTCAAAAGTCAAAATAGTTTGACCTATGACTCTATACATATGAGTCTTAGCTTGCTTTACAAGAGCTTCAAAAATACCTCCCCAATGGGGGCATCCCGGAGGGTCAAACGTCCAGGTGACACCCCGACGGGAGAGGTTTGTACCAATGTCAATTCTATTTTCAAACAAAAATTTCACAACATCTTGTAAATAACGGTCGGCACCTTTATAATTGGTTCCGCAATCTGACCGGATCAGAGACGGGAGTCCCCTACGGGCTACAAACCTATCTAGGGCCGCAATAAAGGCCTCCGTCGAAAGATCAGCAACTAATTCAAGATGAGCGGCTTTGGTGGACAGACAGACGAAAACGCACAAATACGCTTTTACACTCTTCGCATTTCGGAGTCGCGACGTTTTAACCAAGAAAGGGCCGGCAAAATCCGTCCCTACCCTCTCAAATGGCCTAGCCGGGGTGACCCTGTCAGGTGGCAAATCACCCATCTGAGGCTGCATCGTGGCTGCCTTGAGCCTATAGCAAGGCAAGCACCGGAACACGATGCTCCGTACAACGCGTCTGCTGTTCAGTATCCAAAATTCTCGCTGCAGAATGCCCAGGAGCGCATTGCAGCTAGCATGAGAATTCTTAAGGTGGCGATCATTCACCAACAATTCCACCAAGTGCCCTTTCTTAGGCAACAGTATGGTGTGGCGCGCCGAATAAGGCAAGTTAGCATTGCGAAGCCGTCCTCCAACCCGGAGTATTCCAGACTCGTCAATGAACGGGTTGAGACGCGCTATCGCTCGTCTAAGTTTGGGGCGACCCTTCCGCAGGGTTTCCAATACGTCCCCCAAGTGTTCCTCCTGCACAACCCGAATCCAGTGATGTAGGGCTGCTTTCCGCTCTTCAAAAGCGAGAACACTGGCGTGTAGCCGATTGTCAGGGTGGCGACAATTGTGAATAAATCGCTTTACCCAGGCGGTCACTCCGACCAGCTTGTCGAGAGAACTATATCGCGCTAGCAACCAAGCAGGGTCCGTCCCTGGAGCGGTCTCGACAAGGTGGATCTTCAATCCCGACGATGGGGTTCCAATGACACAACTGGCCGGCCAGCGTGACTCCATCTCCAATAGCCATTCTGGCTTCCACCACAGTGGGTGGGCAACAAGCTCAGTGGCGTTACAACCCCTAGACGCCACGTCCGATGGGTTCAATTCACCTGGCACGTGTCTCCAAACCAAAGCAGTCTCAGAGTTCTGTATCTGCGAGACACGGTTGGCCACAAAAACCTCCAATGTGTGGACCGACGACTTCAGCCAACACAAGACAATTTGGCTGTCAGTCCATGCATAGGCACTCTCCTCAAGGTTCACGGTGTCCTTCAAGGTCGAGGCTACATGATTCAACAATCGCACAAGAAGAGCTGCACCCGACAATTCCAGCTTCGGGATCGTCAAACGAGTCCGAAGCGGGGCCACCTTGCTCTTTCCCATTACCAAGTGCACGTCGACCGCTCCGGCGGAGCTGACCGTTCGCAAATACACGGCAGCCGCATATCCTCGCTCGGAGGCGTCGCAAAACCCATGAAGTGTTGCTCTGTATTTCCCTGCGGGAAGCAACTTACGCGGCAGTTCGACCTGGTTTATCTCCGGGAGCGTAGAAAAGTAGGTTTCCCAATCGCTCAGCAAATCTCCGGAAAGCGCATCATCCCAACCCATCGGGGCTGCCCACAGGCGCTGCATAAACGCTTTGGCCTTGAAGATGACGGGCGAGATCCATCCATTTGGATCGTAAGTCCTGGCCACCGTAGACAGAACAAGCCGCTTTGTCCAGACCTTCGGGGTATCCAATTCCACCCGATAGGTAAACACATCTTGGACTGGTCGATACTGAACGCCAAGAACCGACAACATGTGCGGATTATCAACATTCTCGAAGAGGTGTGGATCCTGCTGGTGGTCATCTGGGAGTCCGGCCAAAACCTCTGGTGAGTTGGACAACCATTTCCGCAACTCATAGCCACCAGTCCGCAAGAGTGCAATCAATTCATCGCGGATGACCAATGCTTCTTCGACGCTATTGGCCCCGGTGCACACGTCGTCCACAAACAAGTCCTTCTCCAAAATGGCGGACGCTCGAGGGAACCTCAGTCTCTCTCTGTTCGCCAATTCCAACAATGTACGAATAGAAATGTACGGGCTACTCTTCAGACCGTACGTAACCGTATTCAGTTCATAGACCAACATCGGTTCATCTGGGCTCTCACGCCACAAGATCAGCTGATACCGACGGTCATCAGGGTGGATGACGATCTGCCGAAACATCATCCGGATGTCGGTCACAAACACAACCTGATGCTTCCTGAAATTAGTGAGAATATCGGTTATGTCCTTGTGCAGCTTAGGACCTGCATGCAAACATTGGTTCAAGGACACTCCAGTCGAGGTGGCGGCAGAGCCATCAAATACCACTCGAATCTTGGACACCGGTGACTTCAATACCGCATGGTGGGGAAGAAAATAATGCTCCACCGTACTCCAATCCATGCGTGACACCGTCATGTGTCCCAACTGCTCGTACTCCCTCATGAAGTCCACATACTTCTGCCGGAAGAGCGCATCCCTCTTCATACGGCGCTCCATCGAAACCAGCCGCTTCTCAGCCAACGCGCGAGAGGCACCAAGGGGTGGTCGATGAGTAAGTAGGGGGAGTCGAGTTATGAACCGACCAGAGCGGAGGCGGCCAGTGTTGTTCTGGTAAAACAATTCGCACTCCTCTTGCTCAGGACTCATCCGCGGCGCGGTAGGCGGTTCTTCAATTTCCCAGAAGCGTTGCACCGCGTCTGAGAGAGCAGTTCCAACCAAACAGCTCTCCTCGGCAGGAGGCGTGGAAACTGCTAATACTGGACCCATTACAGCATATCCGAACTTGGTGTCCCATGCCACAAGTCCACCAGGCTGTAGTATCCGTTTGCCGGTCAGCAATATGCCCCCTAGGACGTCTGCACCCAGCAGCACGTCAACCGGACCAGGGGTGTCAAAGCCAGCATCCGCCAAATTCAAACCAACTGTCAAGTTCCGGATCTCTGGTGGCAGCTTGACCGGGGGGTGCCCCCCCACCACCTCCTCCAAAACCAATGCGGGAGCTGTAATCCTCGCATGGGAGGTGGGACTCGGGCCAAAGGTGAACGTGACCTGTCCTACCAGGTTTGACACTGATGTGTTGCCGACCCCCCGGACACCGTCCGGGTGAGGTCTCAAGACCAAGCCCATCCGTTGCATCAACCGTTTGGATACAATACAGCCCTGTGCGCCCGTATCCAGTAGGGCGCGCACACGAACTGATCCTCCGCCAGGACCCCACACACAAACCGAGGCCGTGGGCAACAACACGGTCTCGAGGGGTGTGGCGGTGGTCGATGCATGGGCGGCGTACCCCTAGCAGGGATACCGCGTGGCGTCCTGCTCCGCGTGGGAGGGCCGCTCGAACCGGTCGAGCGGATCCCAGTCAGGCTGGTACGCGCGTCGCGCTGGTTGCGCCATCTGCGGCGCCCGGTACCCTCGTCTCCGGCCTGCGAACGCGGGAGGTCGCGATTCCAGGCGCGGTCGCTCGGCCAGCGGCGGCGACATCCGTGGCGCCGACCGAGGAGGGGGTGGGCGCGGCCACCCGCCCGTGGGAGCCCGCCGTGAGGGCGCGGGTGAGCGCGCGACCGCAGCATAATTCTGTGAATGCGGGGGGGTCGAATTCTCCCCGCCTTCCCCATCTTCCAAATACCCCTGGTCGGCCGGGTGCCGACTCCGGACAGGGGTGCTGCGTGAACCCTGGGCAGCGGGAGGCTTGGAGGTCCCGTTGCGGTTCATGCACAAAATGTGGTGGTGCTTCCCACCACATGACCGGCACTCCTGGGGTTGGGCACAGTCCCGAACAAAATGTGGGTCCAAACACACGAAACACCACTTCCTTTGCTTTGCGATGTTCCGGCGACCCTCGACCCTCTGGGCAAGAAACGTCGAACAGACAGGCACCCGATGGCCTGGTTTCTTGCAGTACAAGCAGGGGTCAGGTTCCACCGTGCCAACATTGTATTGACTGGGCCTCGCTGGTCGAGGTATCAATTTTCCCCAGTTTCCCCTTTGAGCGACAATTCCCATCTGGCCCCCTGAGGGCACAGCTGGTCTCGAGGTTGAAGGTAAACTCGAAGTATCAGCACGGCGACACTCCGTTTCCAAAAATGCCACTATGTCACTAAAGGCCGGTAAGTGCTGGGCGGTGTCTCCTCCATACTGGTTCTCAAATCTCGCCCGGACATCAGCAGGTAGCCGGTTCAACAAAAAACTCAGTAACATATAGGACCATTGGTCCACAGGCAAGCCAAGTTTCCCCAAAGCTTTGGTCGCTGTCAAAACAGGATTCAGCATTTTTATTCTGATGTCTGATACCTGGGCGATCCGGGGAATATTCCAAATTTTTGCCATCATGGCATCCGCAAGCCTTCGCACATTCTCGTATCTGTTTCTTAACAGTGTGCGCGCGGTTTCATAATTTTCATCGGTGACCGACAAGTGTGCTACCAGGTCACGTGGTTCACCTTTCAAAGCTGTCATCAGCTGCGCCAATTTCAAAGAGTCCGTTAGGTCCTTTCGGGCGTGTACCAAACTATCGAACAGGTCAATAAAACTGGTCCATTGGTCCAGGTTTCCGTCAAACGGTGGGATGCTTATCGCAGGAAGTCGTGCTGCCAATTCTGGAGTGGGTCTAATTGCAGAATTTCCCTCATTCCGGACCCCGGTGGTCCGAATTCTCAATATCTCCTTTGCACGCTGAACGATTTTATCTGCCAGCTCAATGCATTGGTCATAATCTCGTTCCACTTCAGCTGCCTCGCGTAGAACATGCTGTGCCATCTCGGGCCCAGAGCCTTCAATTTTACCGAGATAGCTTTCAAAGCTATGTCGCGCCCTATCAACGCGGTCCCTAATCTGTTCGAACCTGTCTAACAATGCGTCAGTTCGGTCTTCTCTGTCCACCAGAGCAGCCCCAGAAGTAAACCAACGTAACTCCGCGCGAATTGCTGTCTTAAATACCGCTGCCATATTGAATTCAAACAAAACACAAAGTGAAATTCTCAAACAAATCAATAAATTAATTAATTAAAATTAATTATGTAGAATTTCTTACCCAATAACAATATTAATTCAATATAGTCACACTGGCGGTTTACCAATTATAAAAATGCCAACAAATTATAACATTTAATATCAAAGTCCAAAGGTCAATTTCTAAAGTGCTCCTAATAATATTTCCAAATAATTCAATGTTTCAACTTGACATGCAATATCAACAAAATATGATACTTGTTTTAACTCCAAAAACACTATAAAACTATAATGAGTTGAGTTTATTCTAATAATTTACTTTCTTATAATCATACAAAGAAAATGTCTACCAACCCCCAAATTTATAACAAGTTGAAACTTTCCTAAATTTGAGCACTAAACTAGTATTATCTACATAAAACAACTCTCGTGTTGTTGATAATAAGCAAATTGACCTTATTCAAATCAAAAACATGTAAATTTAACCACTTTTTGTCAAAACTTTAACCTCAAAACATGTGAATTCTAACCAAAAAAATTTACCCAAATTTTATCAAAAGTGGATCAAATCAAAACAACCACGCTCTATGCTACCAAAAATGTTTTGTTCCCGCCCTGGACTACGGGTAACAGGGGGCCCATCAACCTGTGTAACCAGCAAAACGTAAATTCCCGGGCGAGTACAAAAACGGGTCGCGATGACGCGCCTCTTAAACTTAATTCTAACTTATATCTAAAGCACTAACCTTCCCAATGGAGCCGATCTAGCCCAATTCCAGCAAAGGTGAGTAAGTGTAGGGTGTGTTATGGTGTGTGTGAATGTGTTTGCTGGGCGCCGAAGAATCCTCGCGGCTACCGTATCGCCAGCTCCGTCAAAACCACAATTTTCACGTCCAATATTATCGAGGGGCCTTATGCCGAACAAATCACTCGAGTTCAACAAATATACGCAAAATAAGCGGACACACATGTGTCTTTCCAAAACGCTTCAAATTCCAAATCTCTCAAAATCACATGTGCACAACTGCAAGTTAAAATTCAAGTGACAGAACGACCTCTAAGATCTTAGTGTCAAAAGTGACAGCTCGGGTGCGTTCAGTTTTATGCAAAGTAATGTCGGTTGGGACCGAACAAATGTTGAAGTTGGTAACGATTTATTGATATATATAGATGGGCCCGCGACCATTGGAACTGAATGTAGATACAAATGGAATTATAGTGAAGTTAGCGCAGTCCACAGGTTATCGTATTGCGTGTATTTCTCATAGTATATTTTGAACTTAGTATACATTGCGTGATTACGTACTAGTTATTTTTTGATGATATTAATAAAAATGCTTTAAAATAATTGTTGTTTTTTTTACATATTAGGTTCAAGTCGACTTCCAATATCTGTGACACGCGACTATTTGCGCGCGACATACCTGTCACTTTCTTTTCAATACCGTGCGAGCAGGACAAGCGAAGTCGCGACAAGATATGCCCCGCAGCTGATGTTGAAATACTCTACAGTCTAGCTCAATGTAACAAGTACCATTCCATGGGCAAAAATATAGACCAAGTAGAAAGTCCAGAACTTCGTCCACGTATAACTTTTTTCTTCAGCGTAGTCGGCTAAAAAATCTAATCTAATCTTTGGATGTCCAGCTATCCCTGTAGCAAAATTGGTCAAAATCTTACCAGCTGTTTCGGCGTGATGAGCGGACAAAGATTTTCATACCAACAGATGGCAGTGTACGGCTATAGTGGCTCAGTTTCATTCACAGACAACCCCACTAGACGGAGCATGTAAGGCGACCCGCGCGCACCAACGATATGGTACGGCAGAACGTTAAAGTATCAACACGGCGGCCACCGTTTAGTTGCGTCCTTGTTTATGATCCATGCGTACGTCAACGAAAAAAGAAATTAAATAAATAACATGGTAAATTGTAGTGTTAAGTGGTGTAGAGAGACCTCATAAACATGGACGCAACTAAACGGTGGCCGCCGTGTTGATACTTTAATGTTCTGCCGTACCATATCGTTGGTGCGCGCGGGTCGCCTACGGGTCGCGTTACATGCTCCGTCTAGTGGGGGTGGTCTGTGGTTTCATTGGTCGATAACTCGGTCGACATACGTCATGCGGACTCCCCGCAGGCGTTATAACGACCAGTGAAACTCATAATGGCATGCGTTATGGAAATCTACCGCACCCCGCATGCGGGCCCTATCGACCAATGAAACATAGACGGCATATAACGTTACTAACCAACAGTACTCTGTGAATGGTGGTATGTGTAGTCTGGCTGTGGAATTTCAAGTTAGTTGCACCGCCGACAATTTCTCTGCTTAGCCCAATGGTTGACTGGTAGAGAATGCCCTATGGCCTTAAGTCCGCCTTTTGTACGATACTTTCTTTATTTTGTGCAATAAAGATTAAATAAATAAATGGTATCGGGCGTGATCAAAAGAAAAAACAACATCTAAATATTGAATTATAACATCTATTAGATAACAGGTAACTCCCATAAAAGTTTAATTATGCAAATAGTAAGTATATAGAACAACATTAAACATTACCTTTGAATAGTCGATTTTCTTTACAATGGGTCCATAGGTATAACAATAACTCCTAGAATTATTTTTAGTTCTTTTACAATCGTAAACTATAGCTGCCGACAAACTTAGAACAAAAATGGCGGATCTGCGCATGTACATTTGTTCGTAAATCGCTTACTGCGCAGTCAAGCAACCTATAAAACAACCCTAGCCTAACCAATATGATGATATTTGTAAGAATTATAAAAAATGTTTGACGACGCGGTTGGCGGTGGATAAGCAACTGCCTACTGAGCCGACGGTCACAGGTTCGAATCCCGGCAAGGGCAAATATTTGTGTGATGAACTCGAATATTTGTGCCTGGGTCATGATGTTATTTGTATGACCATACATAAATAAAATAAATAAATATCGCACAACCTCACACAAATCAATCTAGTCCCACAGTAAGCTCTAGTATGCTTGTGTTATGGACACTAGACGACGATAAACATACTTATATAGATAAATACAAATAACATCCATGACCCAGGCACAAATATTCGAGTTCATCACACAAATATTTGCCCTTGCCGGGATTCGAACCTGGGACCGTCGGCTCAGTAGGCAGTTGCTTATCCACCGCCAACCGCGTCGTCAAACATAAACCTACAGAAGTAAAAAATCTGCGAAATAATTTCTCGGCGAATAAACATTCGACGAAATAAGTTTCTAGGATTCATCGGCTCCCGTTTACAATTTATCCTGAGTTAATGGTCTCCGCTCCCGTTTATAACCGATCGGTTCTGAACGTGTATGATGACTTTCATGGCTTCTCCGCTCTGCGCGAGCTTCAGCGCTTTTTGCGTGTCTGCGAGAGGTACGTGATGAGAGATGAATGCCTTCAGGTCGATGGCGCCGCTGGCTACGGCGGACAAGGCTGCTGGGTACCTGCATCATAAGAGAACATAAGATATTTATAGCTATAGTTGATTTTTTTTTAAACGTCCGAACGGTCATCATTATGAGCTTATCTTGCATGACCCCAACAGCCATTTTCCGAGGACAAATGAAAACAAGTAACAAAAACAACGCAAACAAATGTATATAATCTTTTCTAAGTCGTAAGGTTGAAATTGGGAAGCGGAACAGGTTACTCGACCCTTTTTAGGGTTCCGTACCCAAAGGGTAAAAAACGGGACCCTATTACTAAAGCTCCGCTGTCCGTCTGTCTGTCTGTCCGTCTGACACCAGGCTGTATCTCACGAACCGTGATAGCTACCCTGATCAAACGCTGCCCTGAAATACCTTCCCATTATGACTCTTACGGCGAACAGGTTCAAGAATCGTAAATGTACAATGTGTAGTTACGTGTTAACGATGCGATAGGAGCCCCGCACGTCGACCTCTCGTAGCAGCGTCCCGGAGAGCGGCACCTCCACACTGGGGCCGCCGATGCCCACCACTAGCACTACACCACCAGTCGCTGTTACCTGCAGACACGACTCATTATCACTCTTGACCAGTGTTTTTCAAACTGGGTGGGTTTCAAACCCCTGGAAGGAGGATCAGCATCGAGAAAGTCTCGCGACTACAAGGAATGCTGATTTTTTTCAAGCATGTACATTTTAATAAAACAGCCATAATTCTTAAACATGTTCATTTATTTATTTTATGATTATATGTTTTTTTAATTACGTTTTTTATATTTTATGCAAAACAGTAAACTAGCTTCTGAATTTCTGATAAATACAGGACCAGTTTGCTTTTCAAAACGCATACGCATGACTGATTGAATAATAGACGGGTGCGTTCCAAATCTGATAAATAACAGTTTAATCGTACAAACTGGGTTTTAGGGGATCAGGGTCAGGGTTTAGAAGGAATTTTAATAGTCATTAAGGGCCGCGACACCAAAAAGTTTGAAAAACACTGCTCTTGACTAATGAAGCAAAGAGAGTACATTTGAGGGATGTGGATTGCGGATACAGAATAACGCTTCAACATGTGACCGAAAAATATTAATGAAAAATCAAGCGTGGATAAGCGTCATTTAAAACGGATCTCTGATAGTTGGCGAGAGAGATAGAAGTAAGTACTTACTTACCACATGTGTCTATGATAAGATAAGATAATCATTTATTTGCACTAAACATTACCATTATACTACAATTATATAATCAATGTTTATTTAGGCATTAGATGAGGATTTTGTAATCAGTTAAGATATTGTTATTGACATACATGGCATGGAAAACCGTTTACATTGGCTACGTGATGATAATAGTTATTTGTTATACAAGGGGGGAAAGTTGTATTTTACCCGCGAGTGTTTATTTGAAACACGAGCTAGCGAAAGGATCCTATGATTGACCACGAGCGAAGCGAGTGGTTCAAAATAGAATCCTGAGCGTAGCGAGTGTTTCAATACACGAGACGTAAATTAACTTTCACCCGTGTATAACTGGACACGCGTCCCAAAAAGCCTACGAGTAGGCACTCGCACCGTGTTCAAAATGAAACAACGTATGCTAGACGAATGACAATTTAATTTAGTTTCTCAGACTATATATACAAGCAGTAAGAAAATCTCTATACCGCGATGCAGCGGAAATGACATACGGTACACCGACATCTAGCGGATAATTAGACCAACATAGTATTACATACGACATGAACAATAACACAAAACTTTTCACCTCACTACAGCGAGGAAAAAATAAAAAGGGTATGTACTATCTTTGAAATTTGCCATTTATTAAAACTAAGGTCTAATTAGCTTTCAGGTAGGTATTTTAAACAGGATTTTTCAGGAAATAAGCTCAAGTCCGCATTTTGCACGGTTTTCCGTAATTCCACAGCCACAGGTGTTAATACGTCTTCGTCACTCGAATCACTCATTTTTAATCACTATTTAATAAAAAAACAAACTAGAAGAACTTACGAATATTTAATTGAAAAATTTTAAAAGTGTTGAATCAAAAATGTTTTTTTCTAATTATTTCGAATGCGTTTTGTTCGCACTTACTTGGACTGTCAGAACATTTTATCCGTGTTTACAACAAAAGTGAAGATTAACGTTGAATGCTGATATTTATGAATTCAAATCAAGTTGTAAGACATTTAGTGCTTTTTACTCGATACAAGTCAGTCATTGTGATTTACAAAATTCAGCACGTTAACGTTTTACGTTTTGTTAGATGTCATACTTTAGCTGCGTTCAAATGTCAAAACTCTTTCTCCACATGTGGATAAAAAGCGATTTTCTCAATAGATATCAAACAAACAAACTGGGCTTTCCGAGCTAGTGAGGTGAAAAAGAGTTTTGAGGCCCATACCTTCAATCTAAAAATTCCAAATTAGTTGCCAAACTTGAGAAAACTTCACGCAATAGAAAAAAACAGTGGAAGTGGCAAACGCCTCAATGTCTAAGAAAATCTATGTAGCCAAAACACACACATTGAAATATCGAACTACAAAGAAATCTTGCACATAATTCGCTGTAGCATTCCGTTAAGAATGAGGTTATAAGAATATAAACCACTGTCAGTAAATGTATTTTGAACTCTACGTCTATATGTTTTTTTCTGTTCTGTGGCAAACTTCTCCGAAGTTCTACATACCAGCATGGCGGTCCTTGTGGCAGATGGAAACGCGCATGCGTCGATGCTGACTTCAGGCCGTCCGCCCAGCAGTTGCTCCACCTTGTCTGCCGTCTCCTGGTCCGAGTACTCCTTCTTCACGAGAAGGGTGTAGTCAGCACCAAGCTCCTTAGCAGCTTCTAACCGTGTGGTCACTACGTCTGGAATAGAGAAATCACATCTGAATATTACGTACAACCCAACTCACGTAGCACACACCTATAGAGGTTATTACAACTGTGTAAGGGCTGTAAAAGCGCTTTTAAAGACTGTGTGCTACTTAGGAAAGTATCTTAATTTGCTGCCGCAAAATTCACACCGCGCCGTCATCTTGAAACACGACTCTTTATCGCGTCGATTTATCATAGGCGACGTCTACAGTGCGTGAAAAAAACTGGCGACGTAATGGCGCGCGACAAGCAAGCGTTCTCACGTTATTTGCGTCAGCCTGGCAGGTGTTGCCTCGCATCGAACATGGAGCCGTGCTGAAATAGTGTCCTCCGCGCGGTTGTGCAAGTAAGATTGACAGATATGGACTGATCAACTGAAAACCCTCACTGAGGCAGTTTTAATTTATCCCCACAAAAACCTTTGAGTTTGTGAAGTTATAGATACTCCTATGTCCAGGATTATTTTACCAAGAGCACGTAGAAGAGTCAGTTATCTTACTAACCAGTAATAAGTATCTTGCTGGCACCCATGGCCCGGGCTGCCATGGCACACAGGACGCCCACGGGCCCGGCACCGAAGATGGCGACACGCTGTCCGAGCTTGATGCCCGCGCGGTTGCAGGCGTGGATGGCGATGGCTAGCGGCTGCACAGCCGCGCCCTCCTCCATCGATAAGTTCGGGGCCATCCTGACGAGTAAAATATTTAAGATAACATAACAGCCTGGGATTGGGCAGGCCACGTCTGCCGTAGGAACCCGGAAAAATGGGCCAGCATATAGCCACCAAGTGGGTGCCCCAAAATGGGTGAAGTAGACGTGGCCGGCCCAGACGGAGATGGCGGGATGACATAGACGCATTCCTCAGCAACTGGTCGGAGGCGGCGTCAGACATGGACCTGTGGATATCAAAGGCCTTTGCCCAGCAGTGGGACAATCCTTTAGGCTAGATAAAAAAACATAACAGCCCGTCAAGCATAACTATGCTTTTCATTTATTTCATTTATTTATTGCAATACCATGGTTATAATTACAAGATGTTAAAAGATTGTTAGTGTACATGGTTACCCTGATAGGGTGTAGCAATTTCTTAAGAATACATTTATTTTAAAATAATCAATGCGTCAGATAACATTATCAACATTATCAACATTACTTGGTCAAGAAAATTAACTATGTGCTCACGAAACTTATTTGTCAAGTTAAATACATATACAAACAAAGAACTATAACATTAAATTAAACAAGTCATCTCACACAATTATGAAATAATAATCATAAACCGGATTGCTTCGCGACTTGTCGCGCGATACAGTATCACCCGTCACTCTCTTACATTAGTGTACAGAAAGAGATGGGTAGTGTATCTCGCGCGAGAAAAAGCACACTTAGTCTAAGTAGTTAAGTCTGGAGTGAAGACATTAATTTTATCACCACATATTATAATTACGTTTATCACGTTATAAGTGATAAAGCATCGTGTCTTTAGACACCCCAAAAACCCTAGAATACTACGACACCGTGATTTTTCATGAATACGATCTTAAATAATTGGGAGATACTTGACGATCATGATATTAATTCGTATAATTTTGTCATCAAGCAAATTTGTAATGTATTTTATCGTGAATTTAATTTATCTAATCAAATCTAATCAGGTACTATGGGCTGCACAAATGCATGGCCCATTTGTGAATGATTCATAAATGGGCCATGCAATTCTGCAGCTCAATGTACATGCGGTCCTATACTAGTAAGTATTACTTGTGACAGTAGTCCGGCACGTGCTTATAGTACGTGGCCAGATTGCCGTCAGCGCCCAAGGACGAGCAGTAGTGGGGCTTCGGGCAAAGGTTGTAGCGACCAGAACGGCACATCAGGCAGGCACGACAAGGTTGTGTCGGCTCGATGGCCACGCGGTCGCCTACCGCCAAGCTTGTGACGTTCGCTCCCACCTGGGAATCAGAAAAAAAAATGTAGCACACATGCCATAATTTATTGAAGTCCATGTGAACCGTTAGCCATGAAGTTACGAAAATCAAAAATAAGGTAGGTATACCTTGGCAACGACGCCGGCTCCCTCGTGACCAATGACGATGGGATCGGTCAGCACATCAAACCCGCACTTGCCAGTCGACCATAGCTTCACATCTGACCCGCATATGCCCACGCACTCCATCTTTATCAGCACTTCTGTAAATTTAAAGAAATCCGTTAGACAATCATTATCGCCGTCAGTAGTGAAGAAAGAAAACCGAAACGTGATTTGGTTTGTACAAACGCAATCCGGTTCGAAGGACCTATTTTACATTTTACTATTTTAAGGACCGGTTAAAATATTGTTATTATTCTTTTTAGCCTGTGCCGTCCCACTGCTGGAAAAAGGCCTCCCTCTCTTTCATCCAATTCTCGGTTTAAGACAGCAACAGACCAATCTTTTCGGAATGTGTCTAGTCATCCCGCCATCTCCGTCGTGGTCTGATGTTTGACTTATGAGTCAGACAGACAGGGTGTTTTGTAGCCAAGTTTTAGTAGATGACCCGTAAGACGCTAGGATACTGTGTTGATTTTTAAAACGTCGAGAATGTTTTTTTGAGCGCAAATATAGTATAGATAAAGTTTTGATGCGACAATTCACATCATTCATATTATAATATAACATTTTTTTTATTATTTATTTACTTATTCTAATAAACCATCAATTGCCTGTTGAAGGCGATGTTTGACACGCGATGGATAAATGATATATCTGTCACTTTGTAAAAGTAAGTTTGTAAGTGCTAGAGTGACAGACGATTTACATAATTCACGTGGTCCGCTGTTGTCTACCGTCATTTAAAATTGTATTTGTTTTGTTTCCTTTTGTAAATTATTGGTGTGCAATAAAGTACCTATTTCTGTATTTTAAACACGACCATTATAGGCCCGCTGGAACCATAAAGCGAAAACAAATATTTTCTATGTTCTTACCATTGTCGTTGATCTCCGGCATAGGCCATTTTTCCTGTAATGAAGGTAAAATAATAATTTGCAGGATATAACTAGTAAAAACTTAGCAAAGGCTCTTAAGGCAACATGTAAGGAATGCGCAACTATCGCCAATCCGACTTTTTCATATAATTATCTTCTAAATCAGATCAATGTTCGATAGGATTTTGTACGTTAAGTTTTTCTTTTGTGCAATAAAGTTTAAATAAATAAATGTTGTGTGGGTCATGCACGGTCATGCACTTTATTTTTGGGCAAGGCAAAATCACTTGCTAGTTTATAAGCCAGACAGATAATTCTTTATAACCTGAAGTTTTTAAACATATTTTAAAACATCCCGACACAAGTAGCTAGTGTAAGATTTAATTATTTTAGTATTTATTCCAAAACATATTGTTAAAAAAAGGAGTTTCTTAGATGTAAAAGTAATCTCGCCGACTATTACGTTTTCTTGAATAACGAGGGTATAAAGACATTGGCATGATAGATGGCAGGGCAGTTGATGATGAGCTGGCATAGAGATAACACTGTGAGGAATAACAGAGATTACGAAGTACTAAGAGTGATTGTGAAGTAAAAAGGAAATAAAACACTGTTGATCACGTGAAAAGGATTTTTATTATACTAGTCATCATGAGACCCTCGTTCATTGAGTTATACAGAAAATGCTACTAAAACTGAACATAAATACAAAATTTGGATTTCTTAAATATTGGCTGAGACCTTGTTACTTGTTCCAATTAAAGCTGAATATCTTGGAAACTAGTGGTCCTATTTCTACCAATTATAGCTAAGAACCATCCCGACAGACATTGTCTTTCGACTAAAAAATACGCACTCAAATTGGTTAATAAAACACTTCTTATGTACGATGTCACTATCACCTCGTTGGAAATATCTATGATAATGATAAACCTGACCTGACATGACCTGACGCTATCATGACATCATTACGGCGCTTAGGGGCTATCGCTTTTCTAGCGAGGTTCATTGACATTCTAAAACTTCTAAATAATGAAACATTGATGCAAGAAAAATTTAAATCCGGAACCTGGCGGTACATCTGGATTGCCGCTCCAACGTGTTAACATCCCACTACCCTAACGCCAAATAACCTTTCGAATACTTAGTTCCAAATGCTTTGTGTGTCGATCTTTGCATTGTTTTATTTGAAAAGGCTTACCTTAGAGTTGTAAATAAATAATTCAAAGAAGTCGCTTACTATTTTCACGTCATAAGGCCCATAAAGGATAGCTGCGTAGTTTTTTTCGGTCATCGTTGTTCCGAGATCGACACCGTATATCACACTGAAGCAGCAATTCCGTCTATGATTGGTACGGTTATGGCAGTGATAAAATAATCTCTCTCGTACAGTGTAAACAGACTAATTCTTGTAATGTTGTGGTGTGGTCTCATTTAGAGATCAGTTGGTATTGATAATGAAAACCTTGAGTTTACTGTGAAAACTTAGGTATTATTCCAATTATTACAAAAAATGTCTTACCGCCACAATGACGATAAAAACCGAATGACAGAACTGGTGTAGCCGTATACTATCGTTGTTTATATCATTGCAACTAAATCTGCACGATATTTACATTAGTTACTTGACACGAAATAGATAATTATTTTCAGAATTAACTGATTGTATACCAAACAATAGGTACTTTATATTTTTCAATGGTGTAGATATTATGGGAGTTTCGATATTATTTTCCCAAATCGTAAGAATGTTGGAGGTTTTCGCATTTGTCTCCGATTTTACAATATTATTTATTACGGAACTCTTATTTTTAAACAATTTTGTGGCTAACTGCTATGATATAATATAATGTTTATAGGGTTCCGTACCTCAATCGGAAAAAAACGGAAACCTTATAGGATTACTTTGCTGTCCGTCCGTCCGTCTGTCTGTCTGTCCTTTATCCCGAGAACGCGTGGAGGTATCGAGTTGAAATTAACATCATATACACCGTCTACGGTCCCTTGAAGCTGTGAAAAAATCAAACTTCTACGTTAACGTGAAAAAAAGATACGTCCTAGGTTTATGTCGTAAAAAACGTACATTTCGACACTCTCAAGGGAACCAAAATGATAGGGTACTTCCCGATGACCTAGAATTATGAAATTTGGCAAGTGACACTACAAATACTTATAAAAATCTGAAAACTATATATTTGTAATTAAATCATGAAAAATATATACTTAGTCCTTTTGAAACATCCTCCTATTTGGAGAACTCAGTTGCTTTAAGTTTGCACCTCGTTTGTTTGCGGTGCCATACATTTCAGGTGCAAACTTAACTCAACCAGGCCAATTAAGATGGGATAAGTGAAAATTTGTACGGAACCCTCGGTGCGCCAGTCAGATCGCTATTGGGCGGTTTTTTTTTTACTTTGTAATGTTGACTATTGTAATGCATACAATTCATAAGTTTCATAACAATGTGTTATCTTTGCTCGAAAATAGGTTACATAATTATCTTGTACATAAGCATAGCTTTCGATAGCATACGCGTACAAGCCAAACGTTGAACAACTAAATATGGAAAAAGTGGTTTTGGTATTATATGTAATTTATATTTTTATTGACATTGTAGTTAATTTAATCACGAGCAGGGATCTGCGTGATGGAATTTTTCTGGCGTAAGATTATATAATCACCACGCTAATCGAATCGCAGGCGCTACTGTTTCCCGTTCTCCGGTCAGAGTATTTAGTTAGCCTATGGAAATGTCACTGCTAAAGTATTGGTCAACTTGGTCATAAGGCGTTATGGTGTGTTTCTTTTTTAATGTGCTTTTATCGCAACAGATGTTTCTGTGATGTGCATTAATATTTTGATGTCGTGCTGTACGTGATTAGTTGATTATGCCTCCAGCTAAAATTGGCGAAAAAACGAGAGTTTACGTTTGATACCTATCTTTATCGGGCTTAATAGGTACTCTGAAGTCTTCGACGGATATACCCACGACAACCCCTACGTTCTCCACAAATAAAAAAAGGCATACAAAAAATATAATGATTTATTTAATTTGTCGAATTTTTTACAATATTTATGTCCTTCATTAGTTGTACTTCTATAATTTACAATTCTAATAAGAATTTGATTCAATATATTAAACGCATTCACAATTTTCAACATAAATTCATCCCTGTAATCCCGTAGCGAAATTTAAATATGATTCTGATTTAAGCGCCTTGTTTTTATTTTATTCACCTGATAGACAACACACTTCAGAATATGACACAATTTGCATTAGCGACCTTTTGTACAATTAAAATTTGAAATAAATTACAGCTTCCTGAAAGGGCTATACTTTATCTATTATCTTCCAAGTACTATAAATAATTTTGTAACATACATGTTCAAAATAGCAAATGAGCTTAAAATTTCTGCGGGTTGTTGGCATCCCTGGGCTGCACGTGGATCATGACCTTGATGCCGGTGCCTTTGCGCGCCGTCTCGTATGCCTCTAGGGTATCCTCGAGCGAGAAGTGGTGCGTGACTAGCGGCTTCACGTTGATCTTGCCACTGGCTACCATAGCAAGGGCGATGGGGTACCTGGACGAAAAGTAGAGATTATATAAACTATTTTGTAGATTGGGTAACAAAATGCAAACGAAATAGGTGCGGTACATATAAGATGCGCCATGAATGAACACGTACAATATTACTGCCGTTCACTAACAAGAAGGCCGCTAACCTTGAAGGGGTAAATTGTAATGTTTTAACGCCAACGTATGTAAATAAAAGAGAAGCTATCAACACTGAGTATTAAATCAGTACCCCTAAAATTCATCGAACAACAAAAACAAAACAGAATGAAATCATTCACATTATTTTATCCGGCTTATGATGGATACTTTTATCACGCGATAAATATAATTGACAAAGCATCCGTCACGTTTTGACAAGACGCGAGTGTGAGTGACAGATGCTTTGTGACTTATTTATCAAGTGATAAACGCAACTATCATAGGCCCCCTGAATGATGGTATTTTAGAATTTGCTAATGAAATAAGTGCCTATGTACAAACGGGTACTGACACTTCTTCTTAAAGTTTTTCATAATAGTTACCCATACATCCCCCATTGTAGATGGAGGAACAAATAGGTACAGAGAGACAACATCTCTTTGACGTTTAAACAGTTTAAATTTAGATATCTTTACGAGGCTTTAAATCAAGATCCATACTTGTAAAAGGTTGACATCGGCAACCTTTCGGCATGACTGTGTCAACCTCTGACAACGGTAACTGGAAAGTTACCAAAACGTCAGGGAGGCTCAAATAATTATACCCCGCGCAGCGAACGATGAGTCCTATGACACCTGTCATCTCAGTACATTTTATAATCTATAATCGGAAAAATGTACTGAGATGACAGGTGTCATAGGACTCATCGTTCGCCGCGCGGGGTATAATATACGCGATATAATCCATTGAAATTGTTTTATTTACTTGCGTAAAGATAAGCAGTACTCACTCGTTGACGTAGCGGAAGATTCCACGGATGTCAACCTCGCGAGCCATGGCGCCTGCCAATGGTATCGTCATCTCGGGGCTGCCCATGCCCACCAGAACCGCCACACCGCCGGATTTCGTCGCCTGTATTAATCACGTGTAATACAATTCTTAAATTATATTGAAAATCAGTTTTCTATGAAGATATAGGAAATCTTGACAGAGGCACCAGCCGTGCAGCGCTATGTGTTGGTAAAAAGTTACTTTGTCACCTACTATTTTCTGTTTAATTTTGTTTTCTCCGCTACCAAAAGGTTGTCTGGATGAGATCGCTCTTTAGCGATAAGACCGCCTATTGTCTATCATAGTTTAATTTAAGATTTCTCATGTAATATTTTTATTGTTGGTGTGCAATAAAGTATTGTTGTATTGTATTTGTCCGCTCGTCGCGCAGAAATGGCCGAACGGATTTTAACCGATTTTGGTATAAGGAGGGCTGGTCATCCAAAGATGGTTTTTCTTCTTCATCTTCTAGTATAATACCTATATATTAGTGTTAAAACGCCATCACCATCAGTATTCCTATATAATTTGACATGATTATTTAATATAGTTATAATTACTAGATGCGCTATCAATAGAAACGACCAGCCATGTTACGCACGGAGGTACAGTCGCTAAAAATACATCGTAGTAGGTCTATGTAAGACAATCTACTGGCTTTAGTTTCTCGAGCCATTTATAGGCTCCTAAAAGATATTGTAGGGATTGCAATTATAGGATATTTACAACAAGGAAAGCTTTTCTAAATTAATTATTTTCAAAAGTTGATGTCGTAGCGTTTGATTGGCATAAATGATGCAATATCGTCTTATGATATAGTTAAGCTAGTTAAGTATCTGATTACGTTATTATCTATTCGCCGTTATAGCTTTAAATGTAACATTTTCCAAAGTGCTAGTAGCCTTGTGCTAGTGTGAATTATGTAGCCGTAAAATTTTACATATTATTGTATTTTCAAACACCAACCAGGATCGCTAGCCGCACGGTAGACGGCGCACCACTCGCGTCGATGCTGATGTCGGGATGTTCGCCCAGCAGCTGGTGCGTGCGGGCCACCAGGTCAGCCTCGTTGTCGTCGCGGGTTACCAGCATGGTCACGTCCGCGCCCATCGTCTTCGCGAAGTCCAGGCGAGATTGGAGGATATCTGAAGTGGCATTCAAATAAGTATAAGATATAGTCAGTTTGTTGTTGTGAAAGAGCAGAGCTAAGCAACGCAAGGGAAGCGATGTCCGAGGAAAAAATCCACTGATATTAATCAATTCCCAAGTAGCACACTTGCGTAAGCACTTTTGTGCTACTTGGGTTAGCTCGGTATTTGTGGATTTTGTGTGAGATCACTAAGATTAGCTCTGGAGGCCAAATAGCGTGCGTGGTAAGAATCCATAATTCCGAGCTTGGCTGATAATCCTGTCAGAAACTTGCCGCATCCAAGAATCGTTATTCAGTTGTAAAGTCATCTATCTACATTGTGATTAAGGTGTTACATACCTACAGTGATTTGTCAGACCATGACGCTCTGTAAGGGCACACAATAACTTAATACTAACATGCGTAATTCATATTTAAACAACAATATACGACAGCATTTCGTCAATCAGTCTTCGAAGATACACAGCGACTGCGAAAATCAAAATGATCACCTGTGATGAGGATTTTGCTGGCGCCCATGGCCTTGGCGGCGAGCATGGTGACGAGGCCGATGGGTCCTGCACCCAGCACCAGCACGGTGGAGCCGCCAGTGACCCCAGCGCGGCGGCAAGCGTGGATGCCCACCGACAGTGGCTCCAACAGCGCTCCCTCCTCCATAGACATGTGGTCGGGCAATCTGCAAGTGCAATTTTTTTATTTGTTTGATTGTAAACCATTGATACAAAGATCAAAGCACAAAGAAAAACTGAAATGCGTAACCAGGAATCGAACCCGTACCTCTGGATTACTGGTTTAGCGTGTTTACCTTTCTACCACCATAACGCTAGATAACCTTTCGATTTTTTCCTTATGCTTTGTGTGTCGATCTGTACTGTACATTGTTTAGTTATTTGAAAGCCTTTACACCTTAGCCAAGAGGCAAGAAAGATTTAAATGCTTAACCTGGCGTCCTTCCGTTATTTCCGTTAAAATTTTCTTTGTGTTTTGATCTTTGTACCTATTAAAATTGAGGTGTGTACCCACATTAAAATACAAGTGGGATGAGTTCTACTTCTGAAGATAACCGTGAAGTTTAGTTTTAGTGCAGAGTGCCTGGTATTGTCTGTATCTCCAGAATATCGAGCGTCACTTACTTGTAACAGTAATCTGCGGCGTGTTTGTAGTAGCGGGCAAGGTTGCCATGGCAAGGTGGTGTGGCGCAGAAGATGATGTCAGGACAGAGATGGTAGCGGCCGGTTTTGCAGAACTCGCAGTAGCGGCAGGGCACACCGGGCTCGATAGCCACGCGGTCGCCAGCCACCAAGTTCTTCACTTTAGCACCCACCTGAAAAAGTGTTTGAGCTCATTAATGGTATAATTTCATCACAGAATTTGGTAACGTAAAGTGATTAAAGCTTTGACAAGTTAACAGTGGCTTTGTAAATCCATTTCGACTGATTCGATCTGTTAGGTTGTTTTTTTTCCTCTTGGGATTTGCTAACCCTATTGGTACGCCATTACTACTCCAACTGTGCACTTCGCTCATAGCCAATTCTACTGGCAGCTTTACGTGCTTTTATTACGTTTACACACTTAGTATTTTTCTTCTTATCATAATTTATCAGGATATGCAATTTTCTATCTGAATGAAAGTAACAATCGCCGCGCCCACCACCAAGAATAAAAAATACGTTATTCGAATATCTTTCCGTTGTTATTTATTCATTTAAGTATAAGAAGATATTCGATACATATTGTTATAATCTTGTAAACGTGCTCAAGATTATGAAAACGTTTTTGACCTCGCCGAGAGACTATTGATACAACTGACCTGTGTGGCTGTGTCAGCCGACTGTATCATCCCATATCTGTTTGTTAGCCAACGAGGCTATCTATAGAGTTTATTATTGATATTTTAATTATACATACTGTATAATCAACAACACGCTCCAATGAGCGATCATTTATACTTTCAATGCAGTGGAATCATTTATAATTTCCGTTATGATCTAAGTATATCAAATTTTGCCAAGTAGACTATTCGAAGTAGGTACCTATTAAGTCAAGAGAGATGTGACAAATCGGTAAACAGCCATTTCAGTCAGTCTTAGCACTACTTACCGCGATTTAGCTTATAGCGCGACACGCACGGTGCATATTGTAAATAAACAAATGATTTATTTGTCGTGCGACTAGTCCTACTGTCGCGTGTAACAGTAGTGTTAGGGTTGCATTAGTGGAGCTGGCATGATGGAATACGGTTTTGGACTAAAGTGAAAATTAATTATGTCATTGAAACCACTAAACATGCATTCAAAAATACACGAAACCAAATTAACTATCACTAACTTTTGAACATTTTAGTATTTTTAATTGGACAAAAACTAAAAAGAAGACATGTTTTGACCACAGATTTTTATGATGTCACAAGCCAGTATCTTCATAGAAACATCCTACTTACAAAATCATTTTTGACATTCATAAAGAGTTGCCATGGACCTAGGCTTACATAATAGCTCCATGAGAGTAGCTGATTTGAGCTGTCATCAAATGCCGTATTTTTCGCCTTGGATAAAATATTTATCACGCTATCGATATAATTTGTTAAGGATATGACAAGTGGGTATTTTATCCATAACAGTAATCCCATATAATGTTTTATACATAGTTTATTGTTTCATGGTAAGATAAATGACAAGTGTTAGAGTGTGTTTGTCAGATAAGTGATAAATATTCAAAGTACCTAACTAACACTTATCTAGTTTTTAACCCCCGACGAAAAAAGAGGGTTGTTATTATATTATTATAAGTTTAACATGTGTATCTGTGTATCTGTGTATCTGTGTATCTGTGTATCTGTGTATCTGTCTGTGGCATCGTAGCGCCCAAGCGGATGGACCAATTTAAGTGCGGTTTTTTTTAATCGAAAGACTTTTCCGTCGAGATGGTTCTTAGCTATGTTTGGTGGAAATAGGACCAGTAGTTTCCAAGATATTCAGCTTTAATTGGAACAAGTGACGAGATCTCAGCCAATAGTGAAGTCAATAATTCGAAATATTGGCTAAATGTTAAGTTTTATTAGCATTTTCTATATGACTCACTAATTGAGGGTCTCATGATGACCAGGTAGTTGTTAATGGATCTCAGCCAATATTGATGCTAAGGATTCCAAATTTTGGTTAAATGTTAAGTTGTATTAGCATTTTCTATATCACTCAATAAATGAAGGTCTCATGATGACCAGCAAGTTGTTAATGGATCTCAGCCAATATTGAAGCCAAGAATTCCAAATTTTGGATAAATAATAAGTTTTATTAGCATTTTCTATACCTATTACTGAATAAATGAAGGTCTCATGATGACCAGCTAGTTGTTAATGGATTTCAGCTAATATTGAAGCCAAGGATTCCAAATTTTGGTTAAACGTTAAGTATTATTAGCATTTTCTATATGGCTTACTAAATGAAGGTCTCATGATGACCAGGTAGTTGTTAATGGATCTCAGCCTATATTGAAACTAAGGATTCCAAATTTTGGTTAAATGTTAAGTATTATTAGCATTTTCTATATCACTCAATAAATGAAGGTCTCATGATGACCAGCTAGTTGTTAATGGATTTCAGCCAATATTGAAGCCAAGGATTCCAAAGTTTTGGTTAAATGTTAAGTATTATTAGCATTTTCTATATCACTCGATAAATGAAGGTCTCATGATGACCAGCTAGTTGTGAAAGGATCTAAGCCAAGAATTTCTAATGTTGGTTAAATGTTAAGTTTTATTAGCGTAATCAACAGATTAATAAATTTTTGACAGTACAATAATTTGGTACCTTGGAGCTGAAGATGGCCGTAGGAACTCCTAAACAGCACAAGATAAACCCATGTTGTTTGGGCTCGTCTGATTGTTCTTGATGAGCAATTAACATTTGTGTAAGAAAGTACAGTCAATAACAAAACCGAGTCTCAATAAAACTTTTTTGACAAAAAACTCATTATAATTTCTGTCACAGTACTGGGTCACTGTTTTTAACTTTCGGAATTCTGCTAAAGCTGAATTGTTATTAGGACTATTGAACAGGTTCCTTTGATTGAGGTCACAAAAAGCAACACCCTGCAAGATTTTAAAGCGACTAAATGACACGTAAGCTTTAGCAAAAGTACTCTTGCCTAAGTGAATAACAGCTTTTTAGGATTTTGTAGTTTGTGTCAGTCTGTCCACAGCTTAGCTCAGAGACATAGTGGTTGAATACATCTTTAAAAACAATTTTCATATTTTGATTGTCTTGGCTAATAACTTCGCCATTTTGCCATTATAAGCATAGTCTGACTTTAACGATTTTTTCCCAGAATGTTGCCTAAGGCTATTGAAATCAAAATATATCCTAACTTCAAACTTAGAGAAGACGGCATTCATTACCACTGGCTTGGGATCTTGTTGTACCTACATATAGTCAAGGATCAAGCTCGACGAAAGATTGGAAACCCTGGACCTTAAACGGTGTAAAACAAAAATAGTCTCAACAAAAGAAAATTCCGGGACGAAACTTCTGTTTGTTTAAAAAATATGAAATAAAAATAAAATTAAAAATTTAAAGAACCCCCGACATGACAACCAATAAAATAAAAGAAATAAAATCTACGAAATGTGCCTATACAATGAACAGTAGAATAAAAATAAAATTAAAAATTTAAAAAACCCCCGACATGACAACCAATAAAAAGAAAGAAATAAAATCTACGAAATGTGCCTATACAATGAACAGTAGAAAAATAATCCAAGCTTCGTTGCGTTCGGGGGACCGCTAAGTACCTAAATGAAATGAAATATATTTTTCGACGCAGAATTGCATGTATGCATTTGGGCTTCCCACTTTAAAATTTTCAGTACGTTGCATTTCATTTACTTAGCGGTCCCCCGACGCAACGAAGCTTGGATTCTTTTTCTACTGTTCATTGTATAGGCACATTTCGTAGATTTTATTTCTTTCTTTTTATTGGTTGTCATGTCGGGGGTTTTTTAAATTTTTAATTTTATATTCTGTTGTTTTCAGGAGATTATAGAAAGGTATCAGTAAGTTTACTCAGTAATTTAATTAATTAATTATTTACTGACTATCCAGTTATATAACTCAACTGTATACGGTGTAACTTTATTATCATAATAAAGTAATTAACAGATAAATTCACTTACATATATTATTATTTGTGTCAATATAAGATAAGTACTATGACTACGCAATTTCCACTGTAAGACCGCATAAGATAAGACCCTATTATACCTATGGCATTTTGTAAAGTAATTTGATAATTAAAGAGGCCTTCTTCCTTTAAAAACAAAAAAAAATGTACTACCTATGACTAATCTATATATATAAAACTCAAAGGTGACTGACTGACTGACTGACATAGTGATCTATCAACGCACAGCCCAAACCATTGGACGGATCGGGCTGAAATTTGGCATGCAGGTAGATGTTGTGACGTAGGCATCCGCTAAGAAAGGATTTTTCAAAACTCACCCCCTAAAGGGGTGAAATGGGGTTCCAAAGTTTGTATGGGGAAACAAGATTAGTTAGACTATTTTATTCGAAACTTCACAGGAGTATTTCTAACAATAAATGAGTAAACACGTATTTCAGGTTTTTTGAAAATTCAACCCCTAAAAGGGAGAAATGTGGTGACAAAGTCTGAAAATCCATTGGTAATGCTTTTATGGTTTATCGGGTCGCTGATTACGAAAACCGCAACGATTTTTAAATCCAACGTGGCGGACGTGAATTACCATCTCCCCTGTTGGGGTGAAATGGGGTTGAAATGTCTAAATACTAAACCGCTGGTTCTATAGAGTTCAAATTTGGCACGTAGGCTCCTAATAAGGTGTAGGGGTGCACTAAGAAAGGATTTTTAAAACTCACCCCCTAAAGGGGTGAAATGGGGTTCCAAAGTTTGTATGGGGAAACAAGATTAGTTAGACTATTTTATTCGAAACTTCACAGGAGTATTTCTAACGATAAATGAGTAAACACGTGTTTCAGGTTTTTTTTTTAATTCAACCCCTAAAAGGGAGAAATGTGGTGACAAAGTGAAAATCCATTGGTAATGCTTTTATGGTTTATCGGGTCGCTGATTACGTAAACCGCAACGATTTTAAAATCCAACGTGGCGGACGTGAATTAACATTTCTACTGTTGGGGTGAAATGGGGTTGAAATGTCTAAATACTAAACCGCTGGTTCTAGAGAGTCCATATTTGGAACATGCTACGTGTCCTTATAAAGTCTAGGGGTGCAATAAAGGAAGCATTTGTCAAAAGTCACCCCCTCAAAGGGGTGAAATGGGGGTCGTAAGTTTGTATGGGGAAAAAAGATTAGACTATTTTATTGAAAACTTCCAAGGAGTATTTCTAACGATAAATGAGTAAGCACGTGTTTCAGGCTTTTTGAGAATTCAACCCCTAAAGGAGGAGAATATGGTGAAAAAGTCTGAAAATCAACAAGGGTAATGTTTCTATGGTTTATCGGGTCGCTGATTACCAAAACAACGGTGATTTAAAAAACAAACGTAGTGGACGTGAAATACCGTCTCGCCTGTTGGGGTGCGATGGGGTTGAAATTACTAAATATGAGTATGGGTGTCATTTTTATGGTTTCTTGGGACGTTAATTACGAATATGCCACCGATTTTTGAAATTTTATATTGTGGACATGAAAATTCTTGAAAGCATTTGCGCCAAATTGCAATTTAATCGGTCCAGTAGTTTTGCAGCAAATCGGTTGTAACAGACGGACTGACAGACAGCTACACGTGATCCTATAAGGGGGTTCTATTTTTGCTTTTGAGGTATGGATAGAGACCCGCGTTTATCTTACAATAGAACAAGACGTAACTTAGAACATGGCTTAGAATCATTAAACCAATCTCGAATATCCCAAGTCGATAAGCGGAGGCTCGGGACATTATAAAAGCTTTATACAAATAAAATGCACACATAACCCGGTGTCTTAGCTTCACTTCGAGTTAGGAATTTTGAAGTGAACTTTATTTGGATACAGTAAATGCTGAGATCGCTTGAGTTTTCGGTTTGATTTGTTAAAGTAGAGTTGTGATAACATAAAAAGTATTTCCCAGTAATATTAGAAAAACGAAAGTCTTGTGTATGTTTGTTACTTCTTCACGCTAAAACGGCTGGACGGATATGCATGAGGGAAATGCAGATTGCAGATTATACCCTAACTTAACAAATAGCCTACTTTTAAACCTGAAAAAAAGAGCATTGTTCCCGTAGGATGATGTATAAATATTATATAGGCACGCGAGCGAAGCCGCGGGTTAATGCTAGTACATTGATAATTTCAACCAACTTTTTGAAGTGAATAATACTTTTCCCCGAGTTCTAGGTAGTAACATTATTCCATGCTGTCATTGCGGGCAGTCGATAATAAGTTGAAAAGCTAATTTTCCGCGTGAATTTTGTCAATTTCGAGTAGTTTTTGAAACAAAAATTATCAATGAAAAATTCAAACTGTAGGTTTTAAATATTATACCAATAAATCCCAATAGCCCTGTTCTAGGTAGTAACATCAATAATATGTTAAGAAACATGTTTGATCATAGAGAAAAATGTCTAGAGCCATCAGCATTTTAACAGGAATAAGGCCTCTTAAAAATCGGTTGACTACCATAGATGCACAAATATCGAGTTAAAATTTAGTTTTACGTTTCAACACCAGCACAGTCCGAGCTCTCGGATTGGGATTCGGGTTTGGGTGAAAACTGAGAGGTTAGGTTAGCTTACTGAGAGACAGGTATAAAACTAGAATCACATTCTGTCAGCTCAACCACTATATGTATTAGTTAAAGTGTTCGTGTATACAATTTGATGTTCCATATTAGAGAAACTCATGGTATAAGAAAATAAGGTTGACACTCCGGCCAGTGAGACTTTCTACGTCATTGATCAGTTGCCACTTTAAGGTAACAAAATAATTATAAGAAAAAAATATTTGTCGCCAGTCGTACAAAAATCAATAATTATGCATTTATGCATTACGATTGTCATGTTCTTTGACTAAGTTTTATTTTGTTGTATCATTGATTCAAAACACTCACGATTTTAAGAGATTCATACAGATAACAAGGGAATCGGGGAGTATTATAATACACCACTGGCAACACAGAAATGGATTGACAGAACCAACCAACCAATCATAGCGTGATGACGTCAAAAGTCTCTCCTGTCATCCGGAGTGCTATACCTTATTTTCTTATACCATGGAGAAACTTACATAAGTTCCACATCAATTTTGGATTTTGTATTGGGACTAGGTTAGGCCTCACTACCAGTGAGTCGGAATTCGTGTTAGTACAACCCTACTCATGTCTCCGCGCCACAGAAGTGACAGTACATACCAGAAGAGCCTTCTGGCCAGAGGAATCAGAGTCAGACCACGCTAACCCTTCCAAGCAAATGAACTGACCAACATACAAACTGACTCACTTTGTAGTTGAGTTACCGTGGTCTGACTCTATGCCCAGATATTTGTGAATATGAAGCCGACTGCTGACTGATGATATTCATGTGCACATAGATTAATATCGCATTTCTCAACCTAAATAAACCGCGAGACTTTAATTTTTAAAATCATTAATTCTATCCGTATAAAGAGGTAACACCTGTGTGCCTACATTAATACACAAAGGTTTATTTTATATTAATTCTTCAGACCGTTTCTTATTCTTAAAAGTCTTCCGTGCCAAATACACTTCTTATTTACCACTACCCTAAGATTAATAAATATCTTTAATGTACTTGTTTACGCTCCCACGCTCATAGTAACAAAATAAAATATCGAAGCATTCCAAACCGTTGATAATATTATTACTATTATATAACACAGTCTCTTGTTTACGTCAATCCATACATGAGCGGGTGTGTCCAGCAAATACGCAAAATAATGTTCCGCTTGATAATAAAAACGTCGTACGCCACAAATTGTGGCGTAGTAGGTATGATGTAGGATTATATTGTGGCCCACAATATAATCCTACATCATACCTACTCTAAACTGTATCCGTTTTATAGAGTTTAAAATGTAGCTCTATGGTGAGTTTCGCTTTTTATCACACACCTCCAAGCTAAAAATACCAACTAAGAAAACGAGTTCTTAAGTAATCTAAATATCAATGGATTGACTATGTTAATTTAAGATTTAAGCATAATTAAGTGTGGATAGTAACTGTAGATTTATTGCGAGTTACGCCTCAAGGCCAGTCACGTAAATAAATGTGAATACTTACTAATGTAAAGCCTGACCAGAAATTTATGAGGATTGTCAAGAGGGCGCTATTTATAAGACTTATATGGTAACAATTTTGCAACCAATCGCAACCCACTATAATGACATTAATTTAAATACCTCTCAGTTCCACCATGTTAACCTCGTAATATCATTTAGTGGAATGCACTCTTTTCCTGTTCGCTACGCTCACATCGTAAGAAAGATGCCACGAGCATTTTTGACCTGTTTATACAACGACTCGACATTTTAATAAATAAAATGCAAATAAACAACAAAGAAAATAATTACATGTTCCCGCTCGGAACCAACAAAATTAAAAAAAATAATAGTCTGAAAAACTTTTTTTTTATTGACGTCCATCTGTCATAAAAATATGAAATTATACTTAAAGGTATACGTACGTTCACTATACTATGCATCCATGCACAGAGGATAAAACTATTTTTTTAAGTTGGCAGCAATTCATTAGTACAATAAGTTTTTTTTTAAATTGGAAATTGTGTGAACGCAGCTGTTTATTTTATAATCTGTGGTACTAAGTAATGCTTTTTTGGCGACATTATAACATCGTTTAGCAGTGTTTTTTTGGGCTGTAGAGTATAGACTTTTACAGACTTTCATAATTTATGTCTTTATAACTACATAATATAAATGACAGAAAAAAGTTACGGAGCAGAAAAAATTATGTTACCTTGGCTACGACTAGATTTGCCCGTAGAACGAGGTACCCGTAGGAGTGCTTTGCCAGTAACGCAAGTCTAACCCGCAGCCCTAACAACCAAGATTATGGTCTACAAAGTCATTGTCACACCAACTCTTCTCCTTGCAGTCCATATGCAGCCCTTGTTAAGTGTGTATGTCAGTTACCATGCAAACGATTAGATTTGATCATGGGTTCTTTGATAACGAAGTGCCCGCAAGAACCGCTCTGCCAGTAGCCCTTGCAGTCCATGCGGAGCAGTTCTGGGTAAGTGTGACTGTCAGTTACCTTGGCGACGACTCCGGATGCCTCATGACCCATGATCATGGGCTCTTTGAGCACGAAGTGTCCGCAGCAGCCGCTCTGCCAGTAGTGCACGTCCGACCCGCAGATGCCCACGCAGTCCATACGCAGAAGCACCTCTGAAAACAATTGTTCAACTCATTTTTACTCAAATTACACGTAAAAGGAGCGCTGTGATATGACGCAGCAGTCGTTTATAAGTACCGCTCTTATGCTCCTCAACCACGTTTTTAACAGAGTTCAAAAGAAGGAGGTTCTTAGTTTGACGTGAAAGTATGTTACACTACTTAAAAAGAGAAAAAAATATATGTTTAACAAAAAAAAGACGAATGGCACCGACTTCAAAGGGAGATTCAAAGTAATCTGTACATGAACGGGTTATTTTTGGCTTTTCAGTTTTTTTATAAGTCGTTTTTTTGTTAAAAATATTTTATTTACGTACTTGGTTACCAACGTGGACGAAGGAAGAGTTAAATATGGTGATGTACAATTTGTACACTCAGTGTAGTCTCCAAATTAGCATTAGACCAAAAATTTCAGAGATTTGATGTATTATTTCGGATCGAATTAGCGTATAAATATTCTTGCGAATTTGATACGTTCAGGCGGATCACGAAGTCACAAGATTAGATTTTCACATCAACATCACGAAAATTTGGTTTATTTACTCGGACACTATTAGTATATGTATACATATTTAAACAGCTGACGCGATGTAACTTACCATCGTCGGCTATTTGTGGGATCGGAGTTTGCTCCTGCGAACAAAATACACGGTAGTTTTTATTTAAATATTTATAAGTATCAATAAACTGACGTAAATAACAACTATTACCAGTGTCTGCTACCGCAGTCGTCAAATGGCATACATAGCAACTGCAGGCAAGGTCGACCGATTCAATAATTTTCAATTGATATTTATTGTTCAGGTTATAAATCTAGATATGAAATCTGGTTTTGAACTAGAATGGAGAAAAGCGCGTATAAGAATGAGATTAAATAATCTAATCATCGGAAAATATATGAACGTTGTAAATTTTTCGTATTGTTATCAAATGTTTTTTTAGATTCTTATTATGTTATTATTAACGTTTGTTTTATTTTTCGAACGATACAAAAGAGTAGTATGCTCGCATAATGTACAGTGATACATAATTTTGGGTTTATTTCCTTTAGACTTTAAGTATTAGTTCCTTTAATTAAAACTCTAGGTTGTAATTAAAATTAACAGTTCTCAAATGCTAAACTGTAAACATGTATGTAGATAATGTAAATATAAAACTGTATGATTAGTAGTGTAAGTGACCGATAAACGCTAAACTCGATCACGGTCACTTTTTACGACAGCAATATGTCAGTCAATCGTAAGCATAGCTCACACGCTTCAACACACTTAACAACTTCATTTAGCTAGAAAATATTAGCATACGCCTAGTCTGTCTGTCAGGATGTCACGTAATTATTTCACGTATGTATTTGCCTTAATTAACCGTCAGAAACCGGCTATCTGCCGGGCGTCCGAAGCGATAAAAATACGGTGTAATTCATGTTAATGAATTCTTTTAAATACACGTCTGTTAAATACGTACCTCCGAGCGGATTTTTACATTCAAGACGAAGAGATATAGCAATGATTGACAGTAGTAAACATATAACGATCGACCTAGCCGGTTTTAGCAGGATAGCAGATACGTCAATCTTGGTAAACATATCGATCGCTAACCATTAACCAACACAACAATATCTCATAACCTTATAACCTAAGATTAATAAACGATAATAAATCTTATAAAAGCAGTATCTACGTGAAAAATAAACAAAATTATAGAATATTCTACAGCAAATAGTTAATATAAATTTAATGTAAACTGAACTTGGAATAGTTCCAAATCGGATTTAGATACTAGGTAAGACTTACCAATCGGAGGTCTTTTGTTTGGAACAAAACGGCAGATAGATTATCCTGCGACATGGCGTGTGGTTTCTGCGGCGGTCACTACACAACTAGAACTAGCGAGCAAGATTGGACACTTGGAGGTGTGTCTCCATTATGTCAGCGTGGATGTTCATAATACTACGATACATGTAATACATACGCGTACAACGCTGCTAGATAAGGCTAACGAGATTATAGGTGGTAGATGACGGGTAATGTATTGGAAGTTATTGTTTTTTGTCGGTGTGTTATGCGGGCGGATTATTGCCGTAGGAGTGCGGGGACGTGGTCCAAGTAATTAGCGAACCGACGTAGATTTCATGTGGAACTATTGTTACCCGTTGTGATACTTGTGATGACATGTTGTATTGTTGGACTAAATCGCCTCGCATACAGCTATGTAGCAACACATGTTTGATTTGTAGGTACATAGTTTATTAGCCGAACAAAACAAGGCTTATAATAAGTAAGGGTGTAAAAAAGCAAATAAATAAAGTCCTTATTGAAAGCTTAAATATAGGTGAATCAGTTTATTGTTACGAAATTATTATTTTTTAAATCACAATAATTTGAACTTTTTGTAATAATGCGTAGGTAAACATTTATTTGACAGTTCTTTACAGTCACATTATTTTCACCACGCGACTATTTCTCGACCGTCTGCGACTTCTTTTATCGTGTGACATACGTGTATCACATGCCACGCGACAAGAAGTCACGGCTAGTGTACCCTTTGCCGTACCATGAGTTAACATGACCGTAGTCGCTAGCGACAGCGTAAACGATTTATTTGGAGAATATTACAGCGCCCCTAGCGGTAACTGTGTAGAAATCCTTCATAAACAAACTTTTTCACATACAAACTTTTTACGTAGTTGCTAGCGTGTACGGTTACTGTAAACTCATGGTAAGGGCACAGTAATAGATGTCATTCATGGTATAGTACAAATTTTCTAAGCTAAGCTCATCCACTTACCTGCATTCACAATGGAATTGTGCCCAATACAATCCTATCTACTTTTGTTCTCGTAACCGCCAACCAGTTACTTTCAAAAAAAGGTTAGAACTACATAGCATATAGAATTTTCAACCTTATTCCTTGTTGAATAGGTTAAAATAGTTGATGATGAAAGTTCATAGTCCTTTTTCTAGGAGAGTACGTTTTTGTTGAGTCGGGCGGTTGTGAAATTCCAAAAACGTTATGATCACCATTATTCTGTTAGTGTACTTTGTAGTCTAATGTCCAATGAAATAGAGTCGATAATCTATATTAACCTTCCAAGGTGGTTACAATCTGCTTTTACTACAAGCTCGTTATCTTAATCTGTGGTTAACCACTCAATGGTATTCAGTTCTTAAGTGGATGAGTTTAGCTTAGAAAATTTGTACTATATGTGAGCTGACAGAATGTGATCTAGTTTTATACCTGTCTCGCTCGCTCGTACGCGATCCAGATAAGAACCTCTCACTTTTCACTCAAACCCGACTCCCAATCTGCGAGCTCGCGACTGTAGCTCGGTAGGCGAGTCACTCGTGACTTGAACCCCGCTCGCCGGCTACACGGCTTGCAGCTGCCGCTGCCGCACTAGGCGTACTATACTACCACGTTTTTCTATCAATGGACATTTTTTGCGCCGGCCGGCCGCCTTTTTTGCGCGTCAATCCAAATTTAACGTTGATTTGTGGATATACTGTTGAGTTTTCCATGATTGCTGCCAGTTGAATGAAGCTTACGATACGCAGTTTCATTATCTAACGTCATAAGGCGTTGCCTTTCTTTGACACTTACTGCGTTTATCAGTTAGCAAAGTTCATAAATTCTCCTCGAGTTATACTTAGGTACATTGGAATATTGTGGTCATCATGACCTTGCTATCCTATTTTTGCGTGTTTCCTAAAGGATATATTTAAGAGACACATGTAGGTACTAGGGTGCTTACGCACACGATTTATTTCGACTAGTTTTGTTTCACTAACTGATTTTTAAGTGTGCGAATTTGGTACGGAATTTGGTAGCTAATTCTTACAACTTAATTAATTCGCAAATTTCTGTGTCCTTGTTATAACTATCATCTTTGCATTCTTGCCTCTTACGCTATCTTATTAGCCTAGAAATTATGATTAATGGCTCTTCTAAAATCGTCGTCTCCAGCGCAAGCCAAACGGAACGTTAATAGTGCGTTTGATAGTGCACTCCGTTGTATGGGAACCTTGCACTTTTTGACTATGCGCTGAAACTTGGCACAGTTGATCCTTAGGTGGTCTTGGGTGAATTCAGACCGGGAGCCATCGAGACCCACCACGCATTTAGTGAGGCGAGTTAGTGACGTTCGACCCTGCCGCGCTTTAATTAAAGCAACATTTTTCTAAAACTATACATAATAGGGCATGTAATACATCATTTTTTCATTTTAACAATTAGCACATTCTAACAAAATTGTGTTGTGACAATTGTGTTTTTTTAATATAATTACCAATTATTTTAAAAGCATAACAGCCATCTCAAAACGAAAAAGTAATCGTAAAGCTAGACTTATGTAGTTTCAAAAAATATATAGTTTATAGAGATAAAAAAGTGTGTGTGTCAGCTCCGACGCACGACTGGAGTTTACTCTTCAGGCCAGGCGCGCACCACGATTTTTTTTTAGTCGCGCGATAATTTAGTCGCAGAAATAAGCGTACTTATGGGTTTATGAAAATCGTGGTGCGCGCACTCTCATATAAACCCATATCTTGCATTTATGCGACAAAATTATCGCGCGACTAAAATCGTGGTGCGCGCCTGGCCTTAAGAACGATTATAAAAATATATACTCAATACTCAATACGTTTATTGCCCATAATGATTAGGGGAGACCGGGTATGGAAGTCACATTTTTTTTCATTTGCATTTTTAGTACTATTGTTTTTAGTTGGGGATGATAAAAGATAATTTAATGGATATTTTATTTATTTGAGTTTAAAAATATATCAATACTTTTTCACTAACATTACGTACGGAGGAAATATTTTTATTTTTATGAAAAAAGAGAAATGTGACTTTTAACCCCGTGTCAGGGATGGTTGTCACAGGTGCTGGGGTACGTAATCACATAGTAAAATAAGAGGGATATACACACACATTTATATCAAACGAACTTTTTTCTTGTTGAAGATAAAAATGTTTTATGTAAGTTACTGTAACGGAAAATAACGAAATATTCGTAATTAATAAAAAAATCTCAAAAACAATTTTTTTTTTCAGCTAGTAACTTATATAAACTTAAATGATGTATGTAAGTCACTGTGACCAGGAAAGTAACGAAATACGTATTCATAATTAATAAAAACACCCAAAAACTAAATTCGCTTTCAGCTAATAAGGTAGTCACACGTGACTACCAGCCCCCGTCGACCTGAGACAACCTGCCCCAAAACACGTTTTGGAAAATAATCTTACAATATAAATTCAAATGAATGTTTCCACTAAAAACCTTATAACAATATGATTATACACAAGTTCAACTTGAACAATACACGAAGAAGCATATTAATATGCAAAATAAAAGTGTACCTACGAGATTTAACACAGATGCACAAAAAAATACTTTTACTGGCGGAAAAAAGTAAACGAATGTGGCTCCGTCACAACATACCGGAGCCGACTGAGGTAAAGTACGGAGGGGGTTTTAGCTCTCGCGATTCTTGGACACCGGTCGGTAAACTGATTCGTGCCTTTAGTTGTCAGTTATGGCCGCTGTGACAACCAACCCGTGTGACTTCCATACCCGGTCTCCATATAGGTGGAAGTAAATAGTTTAAGTATCACATTATTTACCCTGTTGGGTGCTGCAAACAAGAACGAGAAGGTAGGCACTTACATAATATTAATATTCGAGTATAATATACAGCAAAATTACAATATTTTAATTAAAATTGGAGAGATTATGAGTAGTAACTAAATAAGGAAGCGTGATGTAAAGCGCCCTCGAGCGGCTAATTTAGTTACTACAGTCTGCAGTGCTACGGAAAAAAAAACCGTACCTTACTATGAAATCCTAAATCCTATAATTCAAATCCAACACCAATTAAAATAGAATATGAAAAGAATATAATTGACAAAGTTAAATCAATGAAATTTCTAGGCATAGTGATAGACGAACACCTTAGTTGGAAAGATCAAATTGAAAACATATGTAATAAGTTAAATCGTTTTGTATTTGCTTTAAAAAGACTGAGAGAAACCGTCTCCAAAGAAGCTGCTTTAACAGCTTACCATGGCTATGTGTCATCAGTACTTACTTACGGCTTAATATTATGGGGTAACTCTGTACAGGTTGAAAGAGTATTTAAAATTCAAAAAAAATGTATTAGGGCTATAAGTAATGTCAAATTGAATGAGAGTTGTGTCCCACTCTTTAAAAAGATGAATATTCTTCCGTTACCATGTTTGTACATTAGAGACGTATGTGTTTTTGTCAATCCTCATAAAGAGCACTTTGATAAACGTAGTGAAGTCATACAGAGGCAGACAAGACCACATATCATGTCTCTTTTGTACAAACCTCGCTGCTACAAAGACATGTACAAAAGAAATATTTCTAATATGAGTATAACAATTTATAATAATTTACCACGTGAATTACGATTATTGTCGGGACCAATATTTAAGCGAAAATTGACGGAATGGTTACTGGACAAATGCTTTTACAGTGTTAAGGATTACTTGAATTATAAAAATGTTTGACATGTGCAATTATTGTAATATTAATAAATAATACCAAATTGAAATGTTATTTTAGCCTATTTACACAAAAATATTTGTACGCATGCTTGCATGCTGAATACGAGGACTTTTATATTATACCTTAAGACCATGTATATAACTGTATTCTGACAAATAAATAATTTTAAATTTTTTTGAATTTGAATTTGAAAATCCATACAAAGATACGACCTTTCTACCGTAGTATCGCAATACTTATATTTTTGGAACATATCTGCCGTGCTAATTTAAAAAGTCGTATCTCAGTATACGATCTGGATAAAAATACGACGACAATCAAATCGGTCAAATGTGAAAAAAAAAAAAATTAAACTAAACATACCCTGGACTAAAATTTGTTAGGCAACCCATATGCAATATATTTATTGACATTTTAAACTAAATATAAAATACATTTCATCAAATAAACATCTCGGTGAAGGTTATTTTATATCGGGATCTTAGTCTATAACGCTTAACGCATAACCTGCTAAATTACGAAGTCGTATTTTTACCCCGATCGTATACTGAGAAACGACTTTTTAAATTAGCACGGCAGATACGTTCGATTTTATACCCCATATTTTTCATACCCCGGGCTTATATATGAAAATCGATTCTTAAGGAGTAAACTCCAATAAACTCCAATAAACTCCAATAAATAATATTAAGCGAAGCTCAGGGTGGTCTCAATGCATGATCGTCCGTGAAGTAGGGTTTACAATACAATACAATCATTTATTAATAACACCATAGTTACAAGCTTCCATCCGAACTATTAAAGTATGGAACTCCTTGCCGGCTCATGTGTTTCCTCCTTCTTATAACTTGGGAACCTTCAAACGAAGCGTGAAGAAGCATCTCTCGGGCCAGCACGGCAGTGTCAACTGACTTGGCACCGTTGGTTTCTCGTCAGTTGCCATTGCGACTTGGGCTCCCCTTTTTGCTTACCATCAGGCGAAGTGGAGCCACTATGTTGTGCCGTTATAAAAAAAAAAAAAATCCAAACGGTACCTTTAAATTAAGGCAATACGCCTCTGGAACGCTCTCCCACTCAACATCAGGCAAGCTCAGAGCAAATTCTCCCTCAAGCGCATGTTGCGCAAGCATCTTTCGGACAGTCTCTCTTCCTAACTTTCTTCCAAATATTTTACTTTGGGCACATGTTCATAAGTACCTATATCATATAAAGTATTCGTGTAAGTTTATGGTAATTATATACATTCTTATATATATCTTTAGATAATTGATTTGTTTGTGTGTAACCTTTGATCCTGCACCGACTACCTACATGTCTGTTTAACCCAGTGGATGACTGGTAGCGAATGCCTAATACTGCTGCCTAATGCATTGTACTTACTTTGTTTGTATCTATTGTACAATAAAGTTTAAAAAGTAACCTATAACCATCTTTGGATCGTCCAGCTATCCCTGTACCAAAATTGGTTAAAATTCGTCCAGCCGTTTTGGCGTGCTAGGACAATGGAATTCTTGACCAACAGATGGCGCCATGCTCAATTTTAATCGTATGGCAATATGTTTCATGCAAGCAATCAAAGAATGACTTTCAAATTGTTAAGCCAGGCGGCTGCGTCAGGAGACATAGAATCAGGTACAGCAGATCCAGCGTATGAGTGAAGTGGGCATCGTTGGATTATATGTTTAGCGGTCTGCTCTACCTCACCGCACTCGCAGAGTGGAGACTCTTTCCATCCCCACTTATGTAGGAAAAAGTTGCAGCGGCCGTGTCCACTCAGAACAGTCTGTTCAGCCGACACCAGAGCTTGCGAGGGAGATCGAATCCCTTTGGCTTAGCCGTAGGGTCAGTCAGCTGGCTGGATTTGCCATGCTCAATGTCTTGTCGGAGGAGAAATGGAATGCTATTCAAGTGATAGTTCAGTCATTGGAAAAATATGCTTGGAGAGTATACGTTTGATATTTTCATTGGGCTTAATAGGTCCTATATACGACGGATAATGAAATAAAATAAAGGCGTACATAACAATATAACAATTTCTTTATTTCTCAAATATTTTACAATATGTACTTTTTTAGTTTTACTTCTACAATTCTAATGTTTTTTTTATTTTTTATTTATTGAAATGGCTTTGTCGCAGAGCGACCACATCGCCCCGTAAAAACAATATACCAAAGAGTAACTTATTACTACTTATTTACTAAGAACGCTACATAGCTCAAGCTAAATCAGCAAGAATGTGATCAGCAACATTTCAGCTTCATCCGATATGGGCGAAGCTAAAATGATATTGACAAGACCCATTTCAAAGGATAATTCCTAAAATATTTTGTTCTCACCGATTGGTTCCGAACACACTCCATCAAAATATGTAAAACATCTTCAATTACTCCAAAATCATCGATCATTGGCGAAGGAACTTTTTTCATTAAAAATGAGAAGAAATTAGATGGTACGTGTCCAGGTCGCAGTCTAAGAGCGGTTTCAAGTTTATTCCTATCAAAGAGATTGAATATATTAACACAATTAAAAGCACAATTTTATAAAGATAAATTCATTCCTGTCAGTCAATCCCGTAGCAAAATAGAAATATGGTCCGATTAAACCGCCTTGTGTTTTTTATTCACCTGATAAACAACACAATCCAGAATTTGACACGATTTGCAGTAGCGAACTTTTGTACAATTAAAATATGAAATAAATTACAGCTTCTTTTTCAAGCTATATATAGTTAGTATTTTTACTATCATCTTATAAGTACCAACAATAATGTTGTAACGTATGTTCAAAATGGAAAATGAGCTTAACCTTTCTGCGGGTTGTTGACATCCCTGGGCTGCACGTGGATCATGACCTTGATGCCGGTGCCTTTGCGCGCCGTCTCGTATGCCTCTAGGGTATCCTCGAGCGAGAAGTGGTGTGTGACTAGCGGCTTCACGTTAATCTTGCCGCTGGCTACCATAGCTAAGGCGATGGGGTACCTGGACGAAAAGTTAAGTGATTATATAAACTATTTTGTAGATTGGGTAAAGACAAAATGCAAACGAGATAGGATGCGCAATGAATGAACACGTAGGTACAATACTCGTAATACCGCCGTCCACTAACAAAAAGTCGCTAACCATTTAGCAAAATTTTAATGTTGTAACGCCATTGTATGTAAAAATAAAGAGGATCTCTCAACACTGAGTATTAAATCAGTACCTAGGTACTATTGCTTTTGAAAAAAATCATAGAGCAACAAAAACTAAACAGGATGAAATCAATCAAAGCGTGCATACATATTTCCTAATGAAATAAGTGCAAACGGTTACGGACCCTTCTTAATGTTTTTCATAATACTCCATACATCCCCCATTGCAGAAGATGGAGAAACGAATACAAAGAGTCAACATCTGACGTTTACACAGTTTAAATTTAGATCTCTTTACAAGACTTTAAGTCAAGATCAGATAACAAGGCCCTGCAAGGGGTTTTACAACCCACGCCATATTGCGGATTTTCAGTGGTAGGTACTAAATTATTTTACTGGCAACGACAAATTATTGGTAACTGGTGTAAACAAAGAGGAAACAGGACTAAATATTCCGCAAATTTCAAGCAATTTTTGCATAATAAAGCCAAAACTATCCAGTGATGAAAGTAAAGTTTTTTCAATACGAGATCCAGTATTTATTTCGCAAGAAGAATGAAGGATTGAGCAGCATTCCCGTAAACAATGTTTTGAATTTTGATAATGACAAATCCTTGACTGACGTTTAATAATGCAAATATGACGTATGCACATTATTGCCATATGAAAGCTGTTTGTAGCGCCACTATCCCTGGGCCGGAACGACGCTTGATGATAGGCTATAAATATAACATTATGTATACTTGTAAAAGGGAGAACTTGAAAGCAAGGAGTATATTTGTGTAAAGATAAGCAGCTTCTTCATGGTAACGTTGGTTTCTCGCCAGCTACCATTGTGACTTGGGCTCCCCTTTTTGCTTACCATCAGGCGAAGCAGAAGCCACTATGTTATGCCGTTATGAAAAAAGCTTTACGAGTACTCACTCGTTGACGTAGCGGAATATGCCGCGGATGTCAACCTCGCGAGCCATGGCGCTTGCCAATGGTACTGTCATCTCGGGGCTGCTTATACCCACCAGAACCGCCGCACCTCCGGGTTTCGTCGCCTGTTGGTCATGGATTGGTCACATTTATACAATTCTAAAATTATATTGAAAAACAGTTTTCTATGGAGATATAGGAAAAATCTTGACGGCAGCGCTCCTCAAAAGAGAATGTAGGGATTGCAATTAGGTATATGATATTTACAACAAGGAAAGCTTTTGTAACTTGATTACTTTCAAAAGTCGATGTAGTGGCGTTTGATTGGCATAAATGATACAATATCATCTTATGATACATTTAAGGTAGTTAAGTATCCCATTACGTTAATTGTCTATTCGCCTCTATAGCTTTAAATGTGTAATTTGTAGATTCGTGCTAGTTTAGACGTAAATCTTGATATATTATTTTATTTTTAAATACCAACCGAAATCGCTAGCCGCACAGTAGGTGGCTCACCACTCGCGTCGATGCTGAAGTCAGGGTGTTCGCCCAGCAGCTCGTGCGTGCGGGCCACCAGCTCAGCCTCGTTGTCCTCGCGGGTCACCAACATGGTCAGGTCCGCGCCCATCGACTTCGCGAACTCCAGGCGAGACGGGTGGGTGTCTGAAGTGAATATTACAATCAAATAAGTATAAGATATAGGCAGCTTGTTGTTTTGAAAGAGCAGAGCTAAGCAACACAGGGAAAGCGATGTTCTAGGAAAAACTTCACTTCATAAAGTATCACATGGGCTGCGCATAAACGCTTATATACTTATACAACCCTTGTACAGCTAATTTAACTTGGGTTAGCTCGGTATTCGTGGATTTTTTCCTCACTTAGATTTGCTCTGGTGGAAATACAGCAGCATGCGTGGTAAGAATCTATAATGCCGAGCTTGGCTGACAATCTTGTCAGAAACTTGTCGCGTCCAACAATCTTCGAAGATACACAGCGACTCCGAAAATCATAATGATCACCTGTCATGAGGACTTTGGTGGCGCCCATGGCCTTGGCAGCGAGCATGGTGACGAGGCCGATGGGTCCTGCACCCAGCACCATGACGGTGGAACCGCCAGTGACCCCAGCGCGGCGGCAAGCGTGGATGCCCACCGCCAGTGGCTCCAACAGTGCTCCCTCCTCCATAGACATGTGGTCGGGCAATCTGCAAATTCAAATTTTGAATTTGATTTGATTCGTTCAGTAAGAGCAGATGGGATGAGTTCTATTTCCTGAAGATAACAGTGAAGTTTAATGGCAGAATGCCTCGTAGTGTCTGTATCTCCAGAATATCGAGGAGTGGACTTACTTGTAACAGTAATCTGCGGCGTGTTTGTAGTAGCGGGCAAGGTTGCCATGGCAAGGTGGTGTGGCGCAGAAGATCATTTCAGGGCAGAGATGGTAGCGGCCGGTTTTGCAGAACTCGCAGTAGCGGCAGGGCACACCGGGCTCGATAGCCACGCGGTCGCCAGCCACCAAGTTCTTCACTTTAGCACCCACCTGAAAAAGTGTTAGGTGCTTATTAATGCTATAATGTCATCACAGAACTTGGTAATATTTATATGAATAAGTTTTCGTTGTTATTTATTCATTTAAGGCTCCTTATCCGTTAAAATGCTGATTGTTTTAACATATTATCAATGTTACCTACTACTTAGAACATTTGCTATTGCGATTTATTGGTACATATATACATGAAACCTACAATTTGAATTTTTCATTGATAATTTTTAGTATCAAAAACTACTAAAAAATTACAAAATTCACGCAGAAAGCTTTTTCAACTTATTTTCGACTGCACGCAATGAAAGCATGAAATAAGGCTGCGATTCCACCAGTGCAAGGATGTGTAGAGAGAGCGAGGGATGCGTTTTTGTTAACCAATAGAATCAGTTGCGCTGAGCTATTCCATTGGTTAACAAAAACATATCCCTCGCTACACATCCTCGCACATCTCTGGAAGAAACGCAGCCTAAAACTAAAACTCAGGGAAAAGTATTATTCACTTTAAAAAGTTGGTTGAAACTATAATATTTTCGTCATAATATGAATAAAATACATTTTAATTTATAAGGCCTCTTAAGTATTAAGAGGATGTTCAATACATATTGTTATAATCTTGTAAATGTGCACGAGATTATGAAAACAACACAACATACTAGACCAATCGAATGGCGGGCAGTTGTGTGTGAAGATGAGGGTAGATTTTCGCCTCCGCTGGTAACACCATCTAGCAGCCGCGCGGCGAGAGGCTTAGCACACTGTGTCCGATTGGCCGCCGTCGCCGCCGCGTCTCTTGTTTAGTGTGTACATACGTCAGTTACCTTGGCGACGCCTCTGGACGCCTGATCATGGGTTCTTTGAGCATGGTACGAAGTGTCCGCAGGAGCCGCTCTGCCAGTAGTGCACGTTTGACCCGCAGCTCTTGCAGCCCATACGCAGCAGCACTTGTTAAATATGTCTGTCAGTTACCTTGGCGACGACTCCGGACGCCTGATCATGGGTTCTTTGAGCACGAAGTGTCCGCAGGCTTCGCTCTGCCAGTAGTGCACGTCCGGCCCGCAGCCATCGCAGTCGATAAGCAGCACTTCTTGTTAAGTGTGTACATACGTCAGTTACCTTTGCGACGCTTCCGGACGCCTGATCATGGGTTCTTTGAGCACGAAGTGTCTGCAGGAGCCGCTCTGCCAGTAGTGCACGTCCGGCCCGGAGCCCTTGCAGTCTATACGCAGCAGCACTTGTTAAATATGTCTGTCAGTTACCTTGGCGACGACTCCGGACGCCTCGTGCCCCATGATCATGGGCTTTTTGAGCACGAAGTCTCCGCAGGCGCCGCTCTGCCAGTAGTGCACGTCCGACCCGCAGATGCCCACGCAGTCCATACGCAGAAGAACCTCTGAAAACGATAGTTTAACTCATTATTACTTAAATTCACGGAAAAAGAGCGCTGTGAATCTTATGGCGCAGTAGTCGTTTATACTGTACAGGAAGATCATCGTCTCTCTTATCCCCTTCATCCACGTTTTTACTTACTTGGTTACCATGCCAAGTAATGCTGGGTCAGATAACGGACGCAAAAAGACCTGTTGGGCGTCCAACTCTAAGATTCAAGGATTCCTGCAAGTGAATGAATAGTTTCGGTATTCGGACAGACGGGTGGGAAAAGCGCACCGATATGAGACCTGAATGGCGACATGACATTAAAGTCAGAACCTCAAAACATGACGATGACTGCCTGGAGAACCTTAAGCAAAAAAGTCATCATCGTGCTCTACCACCTCCTGCGTTTTGTGTGCGATCGATGTGGCAAGAAATGCCGCGCTGCTATAGGACTCTATAGTCATCAACGGCGGTGTGGGAACCCGTAAACCCACAAGTGCTGCAACAAACATCTACAACAGATGCTGTGGCCAATGATGATGATGATGGTTACCAACATGGACGAAGGAAGAGTAATATATGGTGATGAAGAATTGTATACTCACTGTAGTCTCGAAGTTTGACCTAAGATTTTATGTAATGTATTTCTGATCTAACTTGCGTATACACATTCTTAGTACATATTGCGAATTTGATACGACTCAACTATAACTCAGAGGCGGATCAAGAAGTCACGAGATTAGATTTTCTCATCAATATTACGCATATTTTGGTTTATTTACTTTAGACACCATCAGGGCCGTATTTCCACCTAGGCCTACAAGGCTCGGGCCTAGGGGCCCAGCCATCAGTCTATGGGCCCAGTCCCAGACGCAGGACTTGCACCATAATAATGTTCTCCTTATGGAGGAGGGGCCCAAATGCCAAGTGCCTAGGGGCCCTGCTAAGTTCGGCCCTGGACACCATCAATAAATGTACATATCGATGAAACTTACCATCGTCGGCTATTTGTGGGACCGGAGTTTGCATCTGCGAACAAAATACATGTTAGTTTTTATATAATAAATATCAATAAACTAACGTAAATAACAACTATTACCAGTGTCTGCTACTGCAGTCGTCACATAACATAGCAATTAGCAACTGTAGGCAAGGTCGACCAATTCAATGAAAATGAAAATTGAAAAATGTTTCTTTCGGTTTTGCACAGTTTAACAACACAGTGAAGGTTGGTACATTCTATAATATTTCGTTTTTATTTATTATTCACGTTATAAATCTAAATAAGAAATCTGCTTTTGAACTAGAATAGAGAAAAGGGCGTAGCAAATGTGAATAAGATTAAATTGTAGTGATTGATGGATTAGATCACATTGTTACGTTAGATCAAAAACTTCGAACGTCAATTTCAGTGCTTTAGAAGCATTTTCAGCAGGCTGAAAAGTCATTTCAGGCCGTTTCAGGAGTTGCTCTATCACATTTCAAAAGATCAATCAAGTCGATTTCAGGCGCCTAAAACATGTTTTCAGTCCATTTCAGGGCACCCTCTATCAGATGACGCAATAACCTGAAAACCCGTTTTCAGGACCCATTATGGGCCTCTGAAGTACTCATCAGTATATTATATTATAAGCGAAATTTCCAGTATGAGTGACAGAGGTAGCACTATTAACTAGAAAGAGATAGCTATACTCGGAACATTCGAGAAGGGAGTAACAGATAGTGCACCATTAGAGAGTCTCTCTCTGATCTATGGCCGAGAATGTTCCCGACGCTCAGGCTGGACCTTACTGGAATATTCGCGCTTTATGTGGACAGCGAGGTAATAAGGGCGTCGACGGCCGGCAGGCAAGCAGTTTAGGACAAATACAGTTGGAGGCACAAAAGCCTGCTGTTCTCTCAGGGAGAAAAAAAAGCAGGTGAGCAGTTACGTTTTAACTACGATACAGTGCGAGCAAAGTGATAATCGGAGAGAAAGACTCTTAAGTGATTAGTGCGCTTAACGTTTTAATTGCAGTTATTGTGAGTGCGTAATTTTTGTAATAAAGTGTGTGTTTTAAATAGTGGATTGATTTGTGCCTTTTCTATCGAATACGAACCCCGCGCTCGTAACAATACAATACAAGCAGCCTAGCCGGTTTTAGCAGGATAACAGAAGATACACGTCAATCTTGGTAAACATATCGATCGCTAACCAACACAACAATATCCCATATCCTTTTAACCTAATACATATTAATAAACGATACTAAATCATATAAAAGCCGTATCTACGTGAAAAATAAAACAAAATTATCGAATATTTTGCCGCAAATCTATCAACATATAATAAAGCTGAAGATGGTCGAAACTTTCAAGATCCCAATAGATTTGGACAGCACGGAAAGTCGCTCTGCGCGGTATCAAGAACCTGTGATAAAGCAAGAGTTCTAGAGGAATGCAGTTTCATTGACTGGTACTAAAAAGGCCGTAGAAACCGTAATAAGGATGCTCCAAGACTTTGACGGTCGTGACGCGTGGTACTCGAGCCGACGAGGTAAATGCCTGCCTGGTAGAGGTCGGTGTTGTGGCGGAGCGCTTGCGCTTGAATGCTTCTTCGGAATTTGCCGCCTCCGAAGTTATGCAACGGAACCCGGCTAAAAGTCGTGCAGATGCAGCGAAACCTCATCGAGGCGCAGATTCTGACGGGGTGCGGCGCCGGGCGCCGGAAAAGCCGTGTTTATCACGCACATCGTCCTCGTCTCGAGCAACTTCCCATTCCGCTTCAAGCGCCTACAGTTCCCTGTGAGGGTCTGCTCCGCCATGACCATCAAGTCGCAGGGGCAGACGCTGCGCGCCGCTGGCATGGACCTGCGCACGGGCAGCTCTACGTGGCGTGCTCACGCGTCACCAGCTGCACAGCGGTTCGTGCTGATGCCCGCCGGGAAAACTCACAAAGAAATATTGTCAATATTATGAAAATACTCTTTTTCCAACTTGCTTGGAAATGGTCTCATTAATGTAGTAAAAATAGACCGAGAAATCAGTAATAATACGTTAGTAAAATAAAAAAGTTATTGGCCGTGGCCGGGAAATAATACACCATTGAGTAAAGAATAACCCTTACGTATATGACGTCTTATACAAATGAGGGTCTATATTAATTTAGCCGACTGCAGGCCAGCAGCTGTACATTATTTCACAGGCATTTTACTATTATTTTTTTCAAAGGCTGAAAATTCACCATACAGCAAATAGGCGAGCGGATAATTTTTTTTAGGATGTCAATCGATTCTATTTTTTTTATTAGGAATAGGATCAAATATCTATATAGGACTACCTATATTTCGACTGCTCTAAAGGTCAGAAATCACCATCAAAGTTCAATATTCCTACAGAGCACTAAAATATTTCATCTAAATATTAGCGATAAAATTGTCTACTCAAACCATTAAAAACGCGTAGGTATATTTTTAATCATTTCGGAGGTAAACTTGAAAATTTTGTTCTGTAATGTGTAGTTTTGTTGTGCATTGTTAATTTCTCTATATGTATTCGGCCAGCAACCCCTTACTTCCCGGCCTCTATTACACACCTACTATTATTACACACCCACTTATTTGTATAATGTAACTATACAGGCTGGCCCATTTAAATCGGTCTTGTCTTTTGAATTCAAAAATCACGTCAAAAATTTAATAAGGACGAAAAAAACTATTGATTTTGGAATGTAGTTTTATTTAGTGGTAATTGCAAAATATTTAATCTGGACATCCAGTCATCTATCGTATTCACTTTACTTCAAGGTCCGCCTCCAGGGGAGAGGGAGAGAAATAAGGGGTGAATTAGTCGTTTTCCACGCGTGCGGAGCCGCGGGCACAGCTAGTAGTTAATGTAAATGTAAAGTTGGAATAATTCCATAACGGATTTAGATACTAAGACTTACCAATCGGAGGTCTTTCGTCCGGAACAAAACGGCAGATAGATTATCCTGCGACATGATGTGTGTTTTCAACGGCGGTCACTACACAACTAGCGAGCAAGTTTGGAAACTCTGAGGTGTATCTCCCTTATATCAGCGTGGATGTTCATAATAAGACGCAGGGCCGGATTTAAGGCAGGGCAGGCGGGGATACTGCCTGGGGCCTCCACAAGAGAGGGCCATTAGAGATAAAAAATAATATCCAAATCGACGGTCAAAAATTATACCTACGTATTTTTCAAACAGTATTTTTTCGTATTTTTACCGATAATAGTTAGATACACAAATATTGTTCTTGAATATTAAAAACAATTAGTAGACTATAAATAGTCTGACAAGAAGGTGGAGGTTTGAAAGTGTGAGGAATATAAGCATAATATAAATATAAATATCGGACAACCTCACACAAATCGATCTAGTCCCAAATTAAGCTCAAGAAGGCTTGTGTTATGGGTACTAGACGACGATATACTTACATATATATAGATAAATATATACTTAAATACATAGAACAACCATGACCCAAGCACAAATATTCGAGTTTATCACACAAATATTTGCCCTGGCCGGGATTCGAACCCGGGACCGCCGGCTCAGTAGGCAGGTGTCTACAAACCGAGCCAAACGCGTCGTCAAAAATCCAACGTTGAACTTTAGAAGCTTCGAAAAAGTATTGTAGTAAAAAAATTATAAATAATGTTTTGATCGAGTATGTTGGTGGCAATACTTTTTCGAAGCTTCTAAAGTTCACATACTTGAATTCACTATAATCATAGTCAGTTCCATTATTATTATTCACAAAAACGTTCAATTTGCGTAATTGCTAATGAAAGTTTTTGCGCTCGCTGCGCTCGCGATTTCATCTGGTTCTGTTATAACCCTGTCCACCCCGAAAAAAATCGCGCTCGCTATGTACCCATTTTCACTTGGTTGTATTATAGTTATAATATAATTTGCGTTTTGATAAATTTGTGTTATGGATATAAGCCGTCGTCTCCCCTCGTAAAATTAGCGCTCATATTTTATCTGGTTGTATTATAGTTGTAACCCGTCTCCCCCAAAAATCTTGCGCTCGCTACGCTCCCGTTTTCATGTACCTATTTCTTTTATGGAATATGGATTTAACCCGTCCACGGCGTGCACCCTGAGAATTTTCGCCCTTGCTACGCTCGCGTCTTAATATCCCGATCCTTACACATTCTATATCTACAGGTACATGCTTGCTGGTGCTTGGGCTGTGTCAATTTGCTTGATGTAATGTACGGGATACGGGACGATTGTGATTTACTTCAGGAGCTAGATTTCAGCGAAATCAACGAGTTTTCGAAAAAATCCAATTTTTATATAAATTTTAACTGATTAACACATTCTTTGTTACAATAATTTTCTTTGTTGGTAATAACTTTTTGAAAGGCTCGATGGATTTTTTTTTAGTTATTATTTCTCTTACGTTGCTCCAGGGCCTCCACACGTGCAAATCCGGCCCTGATACTACAATATATGTAATAGTACAACGCTCCTAGATAAGGCTAAGGAGATTATAGGTGGTGGTAATGTATTGGAAGTTATTCCCAAGTAACACACATAGTCTGTATAACACCTGTTACACCTGCCTACTGAGCCAGCGATCCCGGGTTCAAATCCCGGCCTGGGCAAACATTTGTGTGATGAACACGAATATTTTTGCTTGGGTCATGGTTGTTCATATGTATTTAATTATATATTTATCTATATAAGTATGTATATCGTCGTCTAGTACCCATAACACAAACCTTCTTGAGCTTAATTTGGGACTAGATCGATTTGTGTGAGGTTGTCTGCTATTTATTATTTTCATTAGTTTAAGGGCTGTATACGACCTTATACAGAGCTGATATAGCTCTTAAATGGGCCCAAATTATTCAGCCCTAAGTTCACATTGCTGCTTAAAAGCTGCTTATAAGCAATTTAGCGGTGGTATAAAGCGTAACAGGAGTTATAAGGGCTGAATACCAACTGACTAAGAGAGCACTAGTTCAGAATTTTATTCACATGAGCACCTTTATTTTATTTTTATATTCTATACATATAAACGGAAATGTCCCGAGTGACTGATTGACTCATCAACGTAGAGCCAAAAATATTGAACCTAGGAACTTCAAATTTCTGGAATAGATCAAGTATACAGGGTGATTCCGGGGTCATGGAGCAGGAGTGAACGGGGTACTGGGGAGGGTCACACTGAGCAACTTTCACTATGGGGACAACCACGAAAACTCGAAAAAAAATCTCCTAATTAAGAGTTAATTGATTGTTAATGCTCAGTGTGACCCTCCCCAGTAACCCGTTCACGCCTGCTCCATGACCCCGGAATCACCCTGTATAATAGAGGCAAGGAATAAGAAGAGATATTTCAAAATTCATCCCCTAAGGGGTTCAAATTGGGGTTGAAAGTTTGTATGGAAATCGTGTAATTTTTGAGTTAGAGATATAAAAGTTCGTGTACAGATTCTCCATCTAAAAACAAGAAACTGATTTCAGGATTTAAAAAAAGTCATCCTTTAAAGAGGTTCAATGGGAGGTGAAAGTTTGTATGAAGAACTTGGGATTCTTTGATTAAGAGTGATAATAATTCGTGTATATAGATTCTTCATTACGAAGTAAGTAAACAACTTTCAGCATTTTTGGAAATTCATCCCCGAAAGGGATTTAATGGAAAGTGAAACTTTGTATGAGAAACGTGGCCTCTTTTGAGTAACGGCTCTTCGTCAAAAACTGAGAATAATGACATCCGCATTTTTGAAAATTGAACCCCTAATGGGGTAAAGTGGAAGGTAAAAGTTTGTATGAAGAGTGGGATTCCTTCAGTAAGAATGGTAATATTTCGAAGAAAACAACATTCACCTTAAAGGGTTAAATGAATAAGGAACTTTGTATAATAAACGTGGCCTTTATGAGAAAGGGGTGCAATATCTTGCGTGTAGACTCTTCATCAAAAACGGAGAACATTGATTTCAGCGTTTCCGAAAATTCAACCCTTAATACTGTAGGTGAAAGTTTGTATGAAGAGCTTGGGATAATATTTCGTGTAACCGTATCCGAAATTCCTATCCTTAAGGGGATTAAGTGAAAAGCCAAGGTTTGTATGAGAAATGTCGTATTTTTTAGTAAGGCTTGAGTAACAGCGCAAATTGCAACGTGTTTAAAAATCCAAAAAATCCAAAAAATCCACGGGTCCCGAGACGACGCAGCTGACGGTAGAATCGAAACAAATAACTATTATACATCAAAACATTAATAGGTTAAAATGCAAGACATATAAGTTAGAGTGCGAACTTGAACTTATGCAAAATATTGACGTGCTTTGTTTATCCGAACACTGGCTGTCAACAGCCGAATTAACTTCGATTAATATAATGAACTTTAAACTTAGTGCTAAGTTCTGTAGATCCGAGCACCAAGGAGGAGGGGTTTGTATATATACAAGGTCTACCATTCTAACTATAGAACGGGAGGAAATTGCCGAATTCTGTCAAGAAATGAACTTTGAAGCCTGTGCAATCGAGCTTGTCGGGTTAAATATAATAGTTATATGTGTATACAAACCACCCCCTCAACCGGGTGATAATAATAATTTTGAATCATTCCTCAATAGATTTACAAAAGTAATGGATCTTCGTTTTTTAAAGCAATATAAAACTATAATTATGGGTGATTTTAATATAGATCTACTCACTAATACTAAAGAAAAGAAACTTTTGATTGACTCAGTCACATCCGCTGGATTGAAATCCATTGTATCATTTCCGACAAGAATATGTAAAACGAAGAAATCATGTATCGATCATGCATATTCCAACTTGTTATCCCATGAAATTATAAATGTAAAACCATTCGAAATGCATATATCGGATCATCAGTGTGTAATTTTATCCATCACTATACAAAAAGTGCTACAGTATAATAATATAATATGGAAACGCTTATTCTCCGAATATAATACATTTCAATTTAATGAGAGTCTTACTAATCACGACTGGCAAGCGGTCCTATACAAACCTGTATGTATAGATATAACTGTAAACTCAATACTTGATATTATTACCCATTATTTTAACATACATTTCCCCTTAAAAAAGTATCCACTCAGAGAAACATCAAAAGTATGGATAAACGACCATATTAAACTCCTACGTTTACGTCTCCGTAACACCAAATCACGTTTGAGCGAAGACCCTGACAATAGTCAACTGGCAAGCGACCTGGTAACTATAGAAACAGAATACTTTAACGAACTATGTTTAGCCCGGAGGGATTTTATTAATAAATCCATAAATAATAGCAACGATATTAGCCGTACATCATGGCGCATTATCGCGTGCGAGACTGGTAGGCAGGTAAACAGGAGGGACGCGCTCGACGTACTGATAAGCAAATCAGCCGGCCAGTGCGAGGAGCAGCGAGTAGCAGCCGCGGCCGCTGATCTAAACCAGTTCTACGTAAACGCCAACATAAACTCAATGGCACACATGAACATTCCGTTATCGCTTTCATTTCTTAGCAAATACATTGGGAGACATAACTGCGTACATAATTTTAATGGATTCTCACTTGAGCAAGTAATCAAAATTGTGCAAAAAATAAAGCGTAAATGTTCCACTGACATCAACGATATGTCGACGAAGCTATTCGACCTACTCCCTCCTTTTATTATCGGAATACTTTGCCAATTATTTAACCAATGTGTAGAAAATGGTATATATCCTACAAGCCTAAAAAATGTCAAAGTTCAACCCATTTATAAGGGCAAGGGGGACAAAGACTTGCTAAAAAATTTTAGACCCATCTCACTGATTCCGATCTTTTCAAAGGTCTTTGAGCGCCTTCTAAGCGATGCGCTCATGTCATATTTTAGCAATAATAACTTGCTTAATAAACAGCAGTACGCTTATCAGCCAGGGAGATCAACGATCGATGCCGCTCGCGACGTAATAGCCAAAACTATGAGACACCTCGAGGCGCGACGGCAGGTGGCGGCCATATTCTGCGACCTGTCACGCGCCTTCGAGCTGGTAAGCCACGCCCTCCTGTTAGCCAAGCTAGATCACTATGGCATTTCTGGCAACTTTCTCAAAATCATCGAATCTTTTTTAAAGGCCCGCAAACAACTGACGGAAGTACACGGGACAAGGTCCGATTTGCTGCAATTGGGTCCATACGCTGTACCACAAGGTTCGATAATGGGAAACAACCTATTTATTTTGCTGATGAACGACTTCACTTCAGCTACGGATGAGGCGGAGTTTGTATTGTTTGCGGATGATGGATGCGTCATTGTTGCTGCCGAGGACTTTAAGGAATTAAAAGCAAAAACCCAAAAAGTAATGAACCAAATATCAGCGTGGTTTTCTGCAAACGGCATGGTGTTAAATGTCGAGAAGACAAATATTATACATTTTAGCCTACGGGGTATCATAAACCTGAAACTCGACATTGAGTGCAACGGCCAGCCTGTTCCTCAAGTTGAGCAGGTCAAATATTTAGGTTTAACAATAGATGCCGGTTTAAAGTGGTCACCCCATATCGACACCCTTTGCCATCGATTATCTTCAGCCTGCTTCGCTCTAAGCAGACTGCGACCGAGCCTCGACCTCCCCGGTATAAAAAAAGCCTACTATGGCTATTTCAACTCCATACTGTCTTACGGAGTTGATCTTTGGGCCTCGGCCGCGGAACGCGAACGAGCATTCAGGCTTCAAAAAAAAGCAGTACGCGTCATCGCGGGTGTAAGCTGGGACCATCCCGCCAAGGATCTTTTTAAGAAGTATAAAATACTAACCCTACCAAGCCTATACATTTTAGAAATAGCCAAGTATGTTAGGAGGAACATTGACATATTCCACACAAACGCGGACGTGCATGCTTTCAACACCCGACGGCGACATGAGTTGTGTCTACCATGCACGCGCCTCGCAAAGTCAAGGAAGTGCCTCGGCTACATTGGTCCCAAGGTTTATAATAGGATCCCCCCGGCTATTAAACAAGCTCCTAGTTACAGGTCGTTTGTACAAAAACTGAAGGAGAAACTCATTGTTGACGCACTGTATTCCATTGAAGAATTTTTTGAGGGGTAAATTCCGTCACTGGTGACATTGACATGCGTTTAAATGTAATTATAAACTAATGTAAAATATAATTATAACGATAATGATTGAATATTTTTAATGTTAATTATGTGTACCTGTAAAATGTAAAATTTAATATAATGACGTATAAAATGTATTTTTATGAATAAATAATTGAATTGAATTGAATTGAATTGAATTGAATTGAAGAAAAATTGTGTTAAGTATAATTTTTTATAGTCTCCATTAGATACGACGACGAACTAAAAGAATAGGAGTGTTAGGTATCTTGCGATCACAACGCACCTAGATTAGTGCCGAAAAATTTGAGTCTGCGTTAGGTACTACGATTGTCAATAAAGTAGCCATTCCAAGTTTTTTTTAGGTAGGACAAAGACAGAAAAATTTACAACATTTTGATGGGAACATAGGATGTTACTGTTCTCATTTGTCCAATAGTTGGTCACAAAAATTTACACTTTATCGTGTTCTTTATAAGATGCATTATTTTTCTTTGTTTTTATTGATGGCCCTTGGAGAGCTGGACTAAGCTGTTTGGGGAGAGTTCTTTAACACACGATGACGAAGATTCTACGACGTGATCTAAATAGAAATACATACTTAAATCAACCATACTTATTAGTTATATTCTTTTAAGAAACATTAAAACGGTAGAAAGTTAAACAGACACGTTTCCACACGGAAAAAAAAATCTGGTTACTGTGACAAGAATTTGGTACACCCTACAATTTTTATTGTCATATATATGACAACTCTACAAATAGTAGACTCCACTATTCAATTCTAGTAAAAGTTATATTGTACAGATAAGTATATTTATAGTAAGCATTAGGATTCGAAATGTAAACTGTGAATTGTGTTATTGTTACCATAACTACAGTATTTTGTATTCGTTACGATACATATTATTATCTTAACTACACTGCTCAGTAACGTGTACTATAACTTAGTTTCAACTACAGTACCTTCTGGTATTTACTACTTTACTTTTTAGTACCTACTACGTATTATTTGTAGTGCCTACTATATTACTTTGTACTACCTATCATAATGTTTTGTAGTACCTACTATGTTTTGTAGTAGCTACTATATTGGTTTGTCGTATCCACTATAATGTTTTATTGTGCTTACTATATTACTTTGTAGTACCTACCATGTTTTGTAGTGGCTACTATATTTTTCTGTCGTATCCACTATACTGTTTTGTAGTGCTTACTATATTACTTTGTAGTACCTACTATGTTTTGTAGTGGCTACTATATTTTTTGTCGTATACACTATACTGTTTTGTAGTGCTTACTATATTACTTTGTAGTACCTACTATGTTTTGTAGTGGCTACTTTATTTTTTTGTCGTATCCACTATACTGTTTTGTAGTGCTTACTATATTACTTTGTAGTACCTACTATGTTTTGTAGTGGCTACTATATTTTTCTGTCGTATCCACTATACTGTTTTGTAGTGCTTACTATATTACTTTGTAGTACCTACTATGTTTTGTAGTGGCTACTATATTTTTTTGTCGTATCCACTATACTGTTTTGTCGTATTTACTCTTCAGATTGTAACATTATTTTACGTTAACAATGTAATCATATATTTTTATGCGTTTTGTAACAAAATATAAATTGTTGATGATCTTCTAAGTACATCAACAATTTATATTTTGTTACAAAACGCATAAAAATATATGATTACATTGTTAATGTAAAATAATGTTACAATCTGAAGAATAAATACGTTAAACAGGATAGTGGATACGACAAAAAAATAAATTAGCGACTAACTTCATAATATATAAATTTTTGGACAAAATATTATATCTACACAGATTTAATCATATATTTTATCATATATTTTTATGCGTTTTGTAACAAAATATAAATTGTTGATGATCTTCTAAGCACACACTTAGAAGATCATATTATATTTTGTTACAAAACGCATAAAAATATATGATAAGTTATATGAGTAAATCTGTGTAGATTTAATATTTTGTCCAAAAAAGTATATATTATGAAGTTAACAAAACAATTTTATCACAATTTGAAGAATAACAATTAAACATTACCTTTATTGGGAAACTTACTTCTAGCATAATAAAAACCTTAAAATGATTCAAAATGCTTTTATTTGTTTTTATAACTCTAGCTTAAGAGTATCTCCAATTTTTTCAATAGTCTGGCTAATTAAATATTACCCAAATCTTTGGCGGGAAATCATAACCTAAATTCTTGAATTGAAAAATCTTGGCTGGTTTAGGGTTTGGGTAATATTTTCGTAGCCAGACTCTATCCTCAATTATTATTAAACGAAACTTTGGTGCATAAGAGACCATCACATAAATCTAGTCACAACAATATTTAGTATTTTGTTCCTTTTATAGAAACGTAACTAACTTAAAAAAGAGCTGAGATCTCCAGTTTAATGATTGTCTTATATTTTCATTGATACTAACATATCTATATCTATGTAAGAGAGTATCATACTATAATTTCGACCATGGTTGGGTACATGACGTGCGTGGCCATGGCCATACACCACAATAGTTATTACAGCATTCATAAAATTATACAAGTACAAAGAATCAATCAACCTTTTTATAAATGTTGTTATAGCAATTGTGGTCTGATCACATTAAAAACTAAATAATTGTTGCCGTATTATTCACACAGGAGATCTAAGAACAATTTTAGTCCTATTATTAGACGTTATTGACTTGGTATTTGGCATATAGCAATGAATTGAGTCATAATTATAAAAAGTTACATTTTCAGTCAGTTCTACGTCGTAACAATAGAGCCTCTCATCAAAAAACAATGTATTAAATAAACTTAATTCAAAAATAACAGTTTTTGTCTCTAAAATTATAAAAATACCCTCAATTAAACCAAACTTTGGTAAGAGACCATCACATATATCTAAATTCAAAACAATATTTTTAGAGTATTTTGTTCCTTTTATAGAAACCCAACTAACTTGAAAAAGAGCTGAGATCTTCAGTCTAATGATTGTCTCTTTTTTTTATTAATACTAATATATCTACATGTATGTAAGCGAGTATCTCAGTATAATTTCGACCATGGTTGGGTACATGGGTGGTCACACCACAATAGTTATTACATCATTCATAAAATGATACAAGTACAAAGAAACAATAACTTTTTATAAATGTTGTAATAGCAATTGTGGTCTGATCACATTAAAAACTTTAGTTTTTCTGTTTAGTTTGGTCTGATCACATTAAAAATTGTGATCAGATCACAATTGCTATTACAACCTTTATAAAAAGGTATTGTTTTTTTGTACTTGTATGATTTTATGAATGATGTAATAACTATTGTGGTGTGACCACCCATGTACCCAACCATGGTCGAAATTATAGTATGATATTCGCTTACATAGATGTAGATATATTAGTATTAATGAAAAGATGAGACAATCATTAGACTGAAGATCTCAGCTCTTTTTTTATATTAAAGAATTCACAGAAACAAATTGTTTGTCATATGGCGTTTGCAAATTATATAAACCTTTTTGAATAAACTGCCAGGTTGAGGAGCATTCAATCGGATATGTACAATTTAATGCATGAAATATTTTGAAGCACACATCAACTGCTTTGATGATTGAATGAACCACATAAATTGTATCATTGATCACTACATAATACTTATTAATGTCAGTATAGTTACATCCTATGATTATAATGAAAGGTTGTAAAGTCACATTTAGTTTAGAGAATTTCTCTCGCCTGCTTGAAATTGCGGTCTGTAGCTCTCCTGCAGTAACAATATGAGTAATAAAACCTTCACTGCTTTCCTGTTTTGATGGACGCCAACTGCTTTTTTTTCACTTTTGCTAGGGGATTGCCTAACAACAGCGGTAGCAATGACAAACAATTTGTTTCTGTGAATTCTTTAATATTAAAAAAGAGCTGAGATCTTCAGTTTAATGATTGTCTTATCTTTTCATTAATACTAATATATCTACATCTATGCAAGCGAGTATTACAGTATAATTTCGACCATGGTTGGGTACATGGGTGGTCACACCACAATAGTTATTACATCATTCATAAAATGATACAAGTACAAAGAAACAATAACTATTTATAAATGTTGTAATAGCAATTGTGGTCTGATCACATTAAAAACTTTAGTTTTTCTGTTTAGTTTGGTCTGATCGCATTAAAAATTGTGATCAGACCACAATTGCTAGTACAACCTTTATAAAAAGGTATTGTTTTTTTGTACTTGTATGATTTTATGAATGATGTAATAACTATTGTGGTGTGACCACCCATGTACCCAACCATGGTCGAAATTATAGTATGATATTCGCTTACATAGATGTAGATATATTAGTATTAATGAAAAGATAAGACAATCATTAAACAGAAGATCTCAGCTCTTTTTTAATATTAAAGAATTCACAGAAACAAATTGTTTGTCATATGGCGTTTGCAAATTATATAAACCTTTTTGAATAAACTGCCAGGTTGAGGAGCATTCAATCGGATATGTACAATTTAATGCATGAAATATTTTGAAGCACACATCAACTGCTTTGATGATTGAATGAACCACATAAATTGTATCATTGATCACTACACAATACTTATTAATGTCAGTATAGTTACATCCTATGATTATAATGAAAGGTTGTAAAGTCACATTTAGTTTAGAGAATTTCTCTCGCCTGCTTGAAATTGCGGTCTGTAGCTCTCCTGCAGTAACAATATGTTGCTTTTTAATAATATGCAGTAAACTGACAGTTACAAGTGCAATGTAATTAAGATTTACCGTTTAGTGGTTTGACGATATCACTTTTTATCAATAAAAGCAAATCTGATATGAGCGTATTCATTATTTTTAGAAATAATTCCTGAGTTAATTCTATGACTCCACTGTCCGTGTGTGTGCCTGTCACCAGGCTGCATCTCATGAACCGTGATAGCTAGACTGTTTAAATTTTCACAGATGATTTGACAACAAATACTAAAAACAGAATAAAAAATATTTAAGTGTGGCTTGTGGTTGTACAACAAAGCATGATTTTTGCCGTTTTTTGTTCGATTATGGTACGGAACCCTTGGTGCGCGAATCCGACTCTTATTTAGCCGGTTTTTTGTATTTGTTGTGAAAACAGAAATACATCATTTTTGTGAATATGTCAACTGTCTAGCTAACACGGTTCATGAGACACAGCCTGACTCAAACTCAAACTCGCATCATGTTTTGTGCAATGGTTTGCTCCGTAGTGTTTAAACTTTTGTGCCTATGAGTGGCTGTTTCGCGCCACTTTTTCTGAACCATTTGCCACGGTTCCGTGGAGTTACGTAGCCAGATTATGTGTTGTTGTATATCTGAAATATAATTTAAAAGTATACATAAAAAATATAATAAAATACTAAAAATAACTGAATGATGATGACAAAAACATCGTGTGCAAAAACCCACTGAAAAGGGTTAAATAATGACCAGCATCAAAGGAATTGCTTTAACCTATAGACCGCCAAGCCACAGTGCCAAGCGGTCTAGCAATTTACCGTGCCACTGACGCAAGAGTAAAAAAAAAAAGATGTGCCCCAAAATCAACAGGGATTGAAAAATACTTGTAGCGGTTAGAATTACAAAGTTTTTGATCATTGAAATTTGGACGGCTGTGGCCGACGTGGCGTCAGGGGCACGATTTTTTGTTGACGGCCACAGCCGACTGTGGCGGTCAAAAGGTTAAGGTGGCTAATAGAAACAGCAGGGCTACGACGATGTTCGAAATTCGACCGTGGTATAGTGCCGTCCCGCTCACCCAAATATTATTTGACAGGAGATTAAGAGGGACGACAGACGGCACTATACGATTGTCGAATTTCTGGTCTTGAAAATAACAAGTATTCTTACCATCATCATCATCTTTGTCGGGGTCTTCTGATAATAGGTCTTCCACAATAATATTGCATATGTTCCTTCTGCTACTGCTCGACAACACTCCTTCTTCTTTGTGTAATTGCAGCAAGTTTCTACCCTTTGCAGATTTATTTAATAAGTTCAGCAGTGACTGTAACCAAATTCAATAGATCAACATTTAGGTATGTCAAGAATTTTGAAGTGTGTTCAAAATTCTTGACATAATTCAAACAAGATGCATGCAAACAAGTCCTCCCCGATCAAACCGCTATATGTATTTTATTTGAATTACCGAAAAGCAAAATAAAAACTGCACTACTTATACATGCCCAAGATAATAATTTAAGATGTTTTCAGTAAGGTAATGTAAGGTAAGGTATATAACAACTTTTGTATCGACTAAATGCACACATTATAAAACTTATGCATCAACAAAAGAATTTAGCTGATGAAAATGTTGTATGTATAGGTACTCTAGGCCTTCAATATAATTTCTAAACACTTGCATTGAATAAAGGTTTAGACAATGCAAAAGTATGTATGCAACCGGGACTAGTATGTGACAATAGTGCAGTTCAACTTCTTCTGTGGGGTCATTCCGTAAAAATGCAAAAAAAAACTGTCGTTTCATAGACCGATCCGTGTACAAATGTTGTAACAGCAAACAACAATTACAAAAAACATTAATGATAAATATTTATACTTGGAACACTTAAAAATCTTACTTGTTGTTTATCTGTTGTGGTTGTTGTTGTGTTGCTAGTAGAGGCCCTAGCCGGAGGGGTTGAATCTGTTTGATGTCGTTGGAGGTTGGAGATATCCTGTAGGTTTCTGTGTTTCTCACTCAACACATCAACATATTGATCTGTATCCTGATGATAAAAAATAATTTCAGTTAATGAGATAAGAAGATGCATGTAACCAGGACTAGCATGTTACAATGGTGCCTATGGCGGCTTAATCTGACACTGAATAACCCTTGTTCAAGAACAACTGCTTCAACCCAAATCAATCCTAAATCCATACTAATTATTATAAATGCGAAAGTGTGTCTGTTTGTTACATCTTGCCTCTTAAACCGATTTGGATGAAGTTTAGTATGGAAATAGTTTGAGTCCCGAAGAAAAGATCTCTCTTTTCTTCGGGAAAAATACCACGGCAAGAGCTAGTACTTAATCTTTTAAAAACAGTGTACATATAACAATATATGTGTAGCAGCAATATAAAAAAAAAGATATATATTATAAATATCTAAACTTGAAAAATATAAAGAAATCTTACTTCTTGTTTATCTGTGGTATATTCCAAAAGAATTGTTGTATTGCTGCTAGTAGAAAGGGATGGTTGGGATGGATCTGTCACACCTATGTCAGCAACATATTGATCTGTATCCTGAAACAAACATAAATTGGTTTATTATGGCAATAAAGAAAACAGGCCAAGCGCGAAGGTGCAAACTTAGTTGCACAGAAATTATTTTTGAAAAAAAAACTGACACTAAAAATCATAGGTCATCTTACAGGTAAAGAACTATTTTCGTCCCAATAGTTGGGATAAGATTGGGAATGATCCATTTTCTCCTAGGTATCTTCTTAAAAACCTTTAAAACTATTTAATTTAAAATACCTATAAAAATTATGTATTTGCCATACTCACAATGCATTTTTATTTGATATGCCACACAATATATTATGTAGTTAAAATTTTCTTTTTATTATTTTCTAATTTACTCCTTAAAAGTGTCCCTAAGTTTTCTTTTATTTCCGTTTTAAGTCCATCTTTGGGCCATCAACTTACATGTTTACAAATTTCATCTCAATTGGTTTAGTAGTCTAGGAGCAAAATGACCCGGACAGACAGACAAACACATATAAGTGATGCTATAAAGGTTCCATTTTTTCCTTACGAGATTTTATATTTAATTTTATATATATCTTCTATCACTATAGTCTATAATAATAAAATAATATTGATTATTAATAAAAGAGTGATTGATGGAAAGAGAAAGCGAGGAAGACAAAAAAAATGGAGAAGAGTTGCATATGACAGAAACCAATGGAAGTTCTTGGAGGAGGCCTATGCCAAAAGGCACACTGTGTAGTTTAATTGAAATAATTTTAATAACTTTACTAATTTCAGAATAAAGGGCTATATTATTATTATATTATAAAGGTAATTGTGTGTGTTTTTATGTATGGTTCACACGCAAACCGCTAGACCAATTTTGATGAAATTCAATATGGAGGTAGCTGACACCCTGAATTGATACATAGGCTACTGTTTCATATTCATATTAATTTATTCAATGCATTTGTGAGTACAAAAAGGTCTTAAATATCTAAGATGTTCCAACACAAACCCTGTAAGGGCACTGCACTAGACATAACTATATAATATTTTAATTTATCTACTAATATCAAATTAGCAGACATTAATATTACAATACTAGTGGAAAGAAATGATAATTTTGTTTAACCGCAGGTACATTATTAAATTACTAGCTGTGCCCCGCGGTGTTACCCGCTCATCCCACGGGAACACTAAATTTATTCGGGATGAAAAGTATCCTATGTCCTTCCCCGGGACTTAAACTATCTATATACCAAATTTCATCTAAATCGGTTCAGCGGTTTTAGCGTGAAGAGGTAACAGACAGACAGACAGACAGACAGACAGACAGACACACACTTTCGCATTTATAATATTAGTATGGATAGTATGGATGTAAAAATGTAAGTACTTACCTGAGGCAGTGGAAGTGCTTCAGAAATTTGCTTCCAAAGGGTAAGATTTTGCAAAAATCTGGCCCGGTCGCCTATAGGACCAATCAACTCCTTAATCATCGAATCATCGAGGATGTTCAATATATTTATATCTATTTTGTTTTCTGTAAAAGAAAAAAAATAATTAGGCACCTGTGTGTGTAGAAGACGTGTGCACCGCGCCGGTCGTAATTAATTAATCGTAACGGTCGTAACGCCATTAATTGTATGTGTATAAATACAAAGTACACAACGCCACGCTGATTTCACGCCGCGGTGGCGTACACTGCCGGTACACAACCGGCGTGGCGCACACGGCTAGTGTGTATTTGTGTAAGTAGCCGGCAAACAACTTGAACCAAAATGGCGGATCTGCGCATGTAAATTTGTACGTAAATCGGCTACTGCGCAGTCAAGGTCACGCTCAAGTTGTTTGCCGGCTACTTGTACTAACAAGAAACAAGATGGCAGCGAAGACACGTTCTAAGTGAAATGAATTTAAAGTTTATCCACACGTTGAAAATACAATCGAATTATTGTTATTTTTTACTATCCAGTAGAAGGCATTTAAGTTATGTGGTCGGATTTTTTGTTTTATCCAAAACAAATCTAAAAACCGATTAAAGAAGCCGAGCAAACAAAAACAAAGGATTAAATGTTTTAAAGAGACGTCCCGTTTCAATAGAAAAAATGGAGCAGAGATGCACCGTTACTTACCTTTGAAAACTTCAATGTACTCTTCCAAAGTCCAATTTTTTAATATTAATCTTGTTTCTTCGTCCATTATTTCCTTTGGGTGCGACTTCGCGCTGCGTTCCGTTCCGGTTGCAAATGGGCAATGGCGAAGCGCAAGCAAGCGCCATATTGTAATATTCACCCGCCCGCGACCCGCGCCCCGCCGCATACCCATACAATTTGGTTGGGACGACTATTTGTATTGTAATATTCACTATAAACTATTGTAACTTTTGTGTACAAGTTGAGGTCCTTTTTTAGATTTTATTACAAAGACGATATGTTTAAGTATAGCCATAACAAACAATATGTAGCTGTTTAGTATTTTAACGAATAATAATTGCCGTTTTATCATTCATGTATAATTTAACTAGAAAATCACGATTGTAGAAAATGTGCCAAGCAATTCCAAGATACTAAGTATTACAAGTTACAAGTTAAAGCTAACTTTAATAAGCTGTAGCTACCCGCTCTCAATGACCTTCGATCTGTTGCGATAGATTTTCCCATATTATAAATAGCTAATCATAATAACAAAATACCGTATCAAGTACCTTTCACATGTCACTGACTTTGAGATACAGGCCGTCAAAGTTTACGATTTTTTCGGGGAAAAAGTTGTGGAAACGGTTTTTTGCGTTTTTCTTGAAAAGTATTGAGAAAAATGGAAAAAGCTTCACAACAAATTTTGTGGAATATGGTTTAGAACAATAAAATGTAAGATATTTTCTACATATACACCGGGGATAAAAGTAGAAACGAGATTAGTGTATTTTTGGTCCTTCACCGAATATTTTTTTATAAAATACACAGTCGTTAAATCAAAATTCGGGTCACTACAAAGTGTTAAGCATAGACCATACTACAATATATATTAAATAGGACATTATAACTCTATAATCCACAAACTAGATACGATGTAAAAATCATAAAATTGGCTGATTTCTGCAGGGAGCCCCTTAAACTTGGCCGAATTTAGCCGAATTTTAGAAATATTTGCATTTTAAGGTCATTTTTCGAAAGCGCCTATGTAAAGTTTATAGCAATTTGTTTCTTAAGTGTGCTATGGTAGCCGTATAAACATTCAGTTTTAACATAGTGTTTTGATCCATTCGCTACTTTTACGGTCTGATCCAGTCATCTCCAGTACTGTAAAAAGGACAACAAAAAACAAACTGTTTTTCTTAAAACAGACAAACCATAAAAATATGACTTTTCATTCTTTAAAATAACAATAATATTATATTACTATTTCAACAGGGTGCCTTGTCTAAGTTAATAGCAATCTCTGTTGATGATATAATTTTTATTGCAGGCGTTATAAAAAATATGCCTTTTTGAGTGAACCCTAAGCACAGGACCAATAAAAAAGTTCCCTAGGGATATTTGCATGCGATCACAATAAAATACTATAGAAAATCGCGCAATTTTTTTTTTTTTTTTTTCATATAAAATCGGAAGACTGTTCTCTTAAGCCTATTAATATATTGCTAAAAATGCACTATACTAGCATTTTGTTTTAATTTAGATGCCATAATCCCGCGACGCCCGCGACCCGCGCCCCGCCGCATACCCATACAATTTGGTTGGGACAACTATGCGTATTGTAATATTCACCCGCCCGCGACGCCCGCGACCCGCGCCCCGCCGCATACCCATACAATTTGGTTGGGACGACTATGCGTATCTATGCGTATTGTAAACGCAACGATACGATTGTAACTATCACTTACCTATTGTTGGTGTAACATTTAGACCGTAACCCTTACAAGCTTGCAAGTTACTAGAATTGATCATTACCAGTTACAATTTAAATTGTAATCGTTACATGTAAAATAGTTGATCGTACAAAAAATAGTGTTATGCACTATTTTATATTGCAATGACAACAAATTTCTATGAACTATAAAATTCTGGTCATTCTGGTAGTATAGTTAAAAATATTTTTTTCCGTGCAGACCTGTGCGAGCGAAGCCGCGGGCAAAAGGAGGACAGATATCTTCTTATAGCTTTAAACTTAAATATTAGGTTAAAAGTTATTACTTATTATTATTACAATAGCATTAGGAAGTAAACATGAATTCTTTCGGTTTAGTATTAACGACCAAAAATATATCAGCCAACCTCACACAAATCGATCTAGTCCCAAATTAAGGTCAAGAAGGCTTGTGCTATGGGTACTAGACGAAGATATACATACTTATATAGATAAATATATACTTAAATAGGTTCAGTAGTTCATCACACAAATATTTGCCCTGGCCTGGATTCGAACCCGGGACCGCCGTCTCAGTAGGCAGGTGCTCTACATCCTGCGCCAAACGCGTCGTCAACACATTAAACATACAATACAACTGTAAAAAATGGTGGCTTGATGTTAACATCAAATTTTTTGCTGGCTGTTATTAGGTCACCTGTGTCCTGCTAATAAGCAAATAACTGTGTTATTCTTTGTTATAATTACTTTAAGTGGCGCAAAGTCCGTTTTTCAGCCGTCAACAGATAAATAAACTGATTTAAGTATGTTTACTTCATCTACTGCACAAAGGTTACTCATTTACACCTTACTCATTTATTCAGAGAAAGTTTGATCAAAGTTACTTTTGTGAACTACTATTAAGTAATAGCACAGAATAGATAATGTAATAGCCGGTAAACCGGACATTAGTGTACCTTTAAAGAGCAATTAGGCATCTAGTGAATGTTTGAACAGCCGCTATGCAGACTATATGAACGGCAGTATAAAGGCAATGACGTTGCTGCAACCAAACTATCCTGTTTGGCGGATTATAAATGTTTTACATACATACTACCTAACTTTTTTAATGATAACTGATCAGGTACCAACTTTTCTAACTCAGGAAATGATGGCGGTCACGTTGAAGTCGTAATTACATGAAAATAAACTTTTATTTTTCTATGATAATTTTTATTTTGAAACCAATTTTGTCTTAAATTCCTTGTCACCCTACTAATCTGTATCTGTAAGCTTACAACCTTTTTAATAATTTAATGGCAATGACAGTTTATGAGTAATAACTTGTCATTTTCATTGTCATTACCTAGGTATACAAAGTCGTAGGACGTAAAATTTCCCGCCAAACCAATGACAGTTGACGTAGGTATCGTAGTTTAACAATTTATGTAGGATGACCGTGTATGTAGTGGTTGTTAGTTTTAATTATGTTTCAACTTTTAATTAAATAAACAGTGTGGTAATTGCGTGAGATTTCGCCTATTAGGTTAATTTTAGCTGGAAATTAATATTTTTCTACTCGTGATCACCGATTAAGAATCATCGTGTATAGCGGTACCTACTTGAAATCTAGATATTAAAATTCGCCTATCCATAAAATGATTATTATTTACCTAATTTAAGACGTAATCTTATTAATTTCTGCTTATAATAATTACCGTTCGCATCCACCAACGTGCATGATGGGAAACGTGAAACCGCCGCATAACACGTAGCTATTCACGCTTATTAATTACCTATCCATTTGTTTACTTAACTTCACAGCAATCAGGCTGGAAGTCTGAGTGACAACATAACACGGTTATTTTATTATTCACATAAATAGAAATGTACAAAATAAAACAACAATGTTGTTTACGAAGTGGAACTGCGTGTACATTTAGGGCAAAGGAGAGTCATCGACTCATCGTTATTTTTGGGGACCGGACGATTATGCCGTTATATTCGTTTTAAACAGCGATTTTTTTATGATGTAATGATATACTAGAAAGTGGCCGCAACTTCCTCCGCTAATTAGGGTTCCGTACCCAAAGGGTAAAAACGGGACCCTATTACTGAGACTTCGCTGTCCGTCCATCCGTCTGTCACCATAGGCTGTACTCAAGAACGGTGATAGCTAGACAGTTGAAATTTTCACAGATGATGTATTTCTATTGCCGCTATAACAACAAATACTAAAAATAAAATAAAATAAATATTTAAGGGAGCTCCCATACAACAAACTTGTTTTATGGTACGGAACCCTTCATGCGCGAGTTGGACTCGCACTTGCCCAATTTTTATTTTTCTTGACCAAAGTCGGGTATAAAGTATCCTATAACCATCTTTGGATGAAAATTGGTTGAAATCCGTCCGCCGTTTCGGCGTGATTTGAGGACAAGAAAATTTTACTAGGTAACAGATGATGCTGTATGGTGTGGCTGTCACCACGCTGCTGCGATCCCGCTGTTCTATGCTATTTTAGGAAAATTTTAACAAAAGAAGAACCGATTTCAAAAAAATACTGAAAAACTAAAAATTTACAGATTACATTTGAATAAACTAAATTTTGGCTTAGCTAGCCATATTAGAGCCAACAAAAGACAAATTCCATAGTTCTTGCATTGGGTCGCCGTCGTCGAAATCGATGAAGAGGACTATAATATGTATATACATTTGAATCACCTTTTGAAGTCGGTGCCAAACCTCACGTAAAATATTTATAGCGGGGTGATCGGGGAGGCTTTGTTTGCATGCATCTCGTTTGAATTATCCCCTAACTCTTAACCGTTAAGGAAGTTATAACTTCCATCATCAACTCAGCATAGGAAGATGATGACTATCAGACGCAAATCAGAAAGTTGTCTAAGATTAGGTAGTGCAAGATTATAAACTTACGCGGACAAACATACACGTATATGGATCAAACTGTGAGAACCTCTTTTTGAAGTCGGTTAAAATACCAAAACCTCCTCCTATGTGTAAAAAATACTTTTCTGAAAACCGCATCAAAATCGGCTCAGCCAAACGCGAGATAATCGCGGACAAACATACATACTTACTTACAGGTCAAACTGAGAGCCTCCTTTTTTAGGGTTCCGTAGTCAACTAGGAACCCTTATACTTTCGCCAGGTCCGTCTGTCCGTCTGTCCGTCCGCGGCTTAGCTCCGTGATCATTAGTGCTAGAAAGCTGAAATTTGGTACAAGTATGTGTAATGTGTATGTATCACGCCGACAAAACGGTAAAATATAAACTAAAAAAAAAACTTTTTTCGGGTACACCTAAAGTGGGGGTGAATTTTTTTTTGTTCCAACAGTAGTGTGTGGGGTGTCGTTGAATAGGTATTTTAAAAATAATAGGGGTCTTCAAACATAATTTTTTGATAAAGTCAGCAGTTTTGTAAATATTCGCTCCGGAAATCCAAAAAATAGCGTCCCCCCTCTAACTTTTCAACCACGGGTCAAAAAATTATCGAAAAATTCATGAATATGAGGCCTTATAAGTACTTTCAATGAAAACTATATTGAATAAAATCGGTCAAGCTGTTTTTGAGTTACCTATTGCAAAATTTCATAATTTTCTTTAAAATTACGTAAAATGCCGCGCGAGGTAATAAGTAATTCCAGTTACTTTGGCGTTTACGACCTTTTTATAGAGCTTGAAATCTTTGTCGTAATTTAAGCCCGCTGTTTTAAGCCCGTCTATTGTGAAGCAACTAGGAAACCCTACACTGAACGTGACCCGACATGGTCTTTGCCAGTTTTTTTTTTACTCGGTTAAAAAATAATGAATGACTCCTCTCCATAGAAAACATATTTTCAATACAATTTTAGAATTGTATAGTAGTGTAGATTAGCAGGGCGCGCTTTACGAAGATTCCGCGACTTTGCGCGACCAGCGGCGCGGCGAGCGGTTGAGCGAGAGATCCGAGCGCGGCGATACGAGTGAGCGGGACACACGTCCCGCGCACCGCTGCCGTATCCCCGTTAGCCATTCAGGCGCCCTGGGCGAGTCATTCATACATTCCGAAGCCGCAAGAGCCACCAGCGCTACGGGCTGCCGCCACTATAGATATTAGATATCATCCTAAACCGCGTTAGAGCCAAAACACATTTAGAAAACACGAAATCGCATCGTGCCACAATGCGACGTCGTGAGATTGTAAAATGAATTTTGATTTTGCATCTTGTCACATGAAGATAAAGTAAATTTTGGATTTATGCATTTCCACGACACGACGTCGCATCGTGGCACGATGTCGCGAGGTACCACGATGCGATGTCGTGTCTTGTAATTGTGTTTTGGCCCTTATGCTTGAAGCCGAGAACGTTGATATGTTTGCTGATAGTGTTGGTGCATTTTGCAGGAAAATCATTGCCTACTTAAGCACTACACATGTTGATTTACGTTTACTTGTAATAAATAATGGTAAACGTGTCTTATGTTACGTCTTATTTAGTCTAATTTTATCCTGTGTTGTTGGTCTTGTGTTATTCATCTTGTGTTATATATTACTGTTTTTACTTTTATTTTTATTCTTATCTCGTTTTATGTTTAAGTACCTAACTGTGTTTCTGTTTATATACCATACAAATGTTTTGGTCATGTGTACTGTGAATTTGTATGTAATAAATTAAATAAATAAATAAATTAGATATCAGTACATTAAATACCAGCATAGGGAATGCGATACAGTGAGATTGGGGCTTAGGCGAGATCTCACGAGTTCATGAATAACAATCTCGCCAATTTCGAGATCTCGTGAGATTGGCAGTTTTGTGTGCTTATTCCTGCTAATAATTACAATATTTGAATACATTAAGAAAAACGTACCTAGTAAGAATAATAGGTAAGTATTATGAAATAAACATTAATTTATATGATTTTTTCCCAATAAATATTTTATGTATTTAAAATTGTTTGACGCATCTATCTATCATTTTCTTGAATAAACGTTTAAGTAGTAACCTTTAACGTGCCTAATCAATTAATAAATGAAATAAACAACCAATCTTCTCTTATCAAAGAAAGGTCGTTTAATAAAAAAACGGTTATTTTATAACAAAACAACAACAAGTCTAAAACTAAAATGAAATTCACTAAGTTGAGTTGAATTTATAATACCTAAGTACTGAGATATTATTATTTATTTATTTGAACTTTATTTCACAAAAGAAAAACTTAACGTACAAAAGTATTATCGATTAAAGAAAACTACATCTACTCAATCTATTAGAATTAACGAAATATACCAATCAAATAAAAGGCTTGTTTAGTTCACATTACACGCCATTATTGCGAATGATTTTGGAAGTAGCTCCTTAACACAAAATGTCCAAAGAATCGTCTGCTAAACGGCTTCTTATTTTGCTGGCCAGGTAACCAGCCGCTGAGAAGGCCCTTTTCGAAGGCTCCCTGTCAGTTCGCGCGCTAAGACGTCTTTATGCTCGAGTATAATGTCGTTAAACTCGCCCATTTTTCGGCCGAGATCAATCTCGCAAAAAAAGGCCGAGATCTCGCGAGAACGAGATTGCATTCTCTAGTCCAGCATTGTGACACGGGACTCTTTGTCGCGCGACATATACTTACTACCCGTCACCTTCCTTTCAATATGGTGCGAGCTGACGCTGAGTCTCGCGAAAAAGTGGTGTCGCGGCAAGATATTCTAGCCCTGCAGCTCTAGCATAACTGTAATGCGCGACAGTTTCTCGCGCGAGATAATTACCCGTCTCTTTCTGTGCAGTAATGTGACGAGTGACGGGTAGCGCTATGTCGCTCGACAAGAGTCGCGAAGTGCAGGCGCGTGCTACCACTACCACTGTGCCAGGCGAATATGATAGCGTGGAAAGGCACTTTGCTGCGGAAACCCTTACTTCGGCCAACTTTGGTCAACTTCGCGAGTAGTGTGGAGCCGCAATAAAAAAAAAAAAAAAATAATAATAAAAATAAAAATCATTTATTTCGACCAACTGGGATCATAGTGCTTGGCAATGGCCGTCATTTCTGACTAATAGAGAAGTCTAAGTTATGGAGAGATATTCAATCACAATAAAAAATAGGATCGATTTACATCCTCAAAAAACATTGAAATCATGCCTACTGTGCGTATGTTTATACTATCACAATCTAACATCAAATCATATAATCCTCCGAACTAAATCACCGCATATGATTCGGTACGATCAGAATGCGCCATTAAAAAGTTATCAAAAATTCATTAGCTAGCAAGTATAAAAAATAAATGCCATGTTGGCCTTTATCGCTTAATTTTCAATTCGTACGTATTGTGAGGTGGGAATGCAAAGGATAAATTTTGTGTTTAAATTCATTCGCATCGTTTAAATGAACCTACTTAGTGCCGAAATTGTGCTTTGTCAAGTTTTCTTTGAATATGGCATCAGTAGTAGGTAAGATAAAATTTTAAGTTTAGGCCGGCAACGCACTCGTGACTCCTCTGGTGTTGCAGGTGTCTATGAGCGACGGTAGTCGCTTTCCATCAGGCGACCCGTTTGCCGCTATCCCCATGACATAAAAAAAATTAAGTACTCAGAAAATGAGAATTATTTAAGAGTTTTGTTTGCTAAAAACTAAGCAATATGAAATTCTAACAGAGCAGAAACATACATATTCTACGGGTTTCGAACCTACATCTTCAGCTGTTCTCTGGACCAATTCGGAGGCCCTACTTAAAAAGTCAGTTCATTAGGGTTCCGTAGTCAATTAGACAAATCAACCCTTATAGTTTCGCCATGTTCGTCTATGTCCGTCTGCCCGTCTGTCCGTCCGTCGCGGCTTAGCTCCGTGATCATTAGTACTAGAAAGCTGAAATTTGGTATGAGTATATGAAATTTGGTATGAATATGTGTATGTGTCACGCCGACAAAACGGTAAAAAAAAACTAAAAAAAAGTAACATTTTTTCGGGTACCTCTCGTACACCTAAATGGGGGTGAATTTTTGGAGGTGTCGTTGAATAGGTCTTTTAAAAATATTAATAGGGGTCTCTAAACGTTATTTGTTTATAAAGTCAGCTGTTTTGTAAATATTCGCTCCGGCAATCCAAAAAATAGCGTTCAAAAAATTGTGGAAAAATTCATGAAAATGAGGCCTTAAATACTTACTTTCAATGAAAACTATAGTGAATAAAATCGGTCGATCCGTTTTTGAGTCATCTCAAAATTTCATAATTTTCTTTAAAATGACGTAAGTGCCGCGCGGTGTCCTTATACTTCAAACATTACACATATTAGTTAAGAAGTGCCATCACAGACAACCCCCACTAGACGGAGCATGTAAGGCGACCCGCGCGCACCAACGATATGGTACGGCAGAACATTAAAGTATCAACACGGCGGCCACCGTTTAATTGCGTCTATGTTTATGATCCATGCGTACGTCAACGAAAAAAGAAATTAAATAAATAACATGGTAAATTGTAGTGTTAAGTGGTGTAGAGAGACCTCATAAACATGGACGCAACTAAACGGTGGCCGCCGTGTTGATACTTTAATGTTCTGCCGTACCATATCGTTGGTGCGCGCGGGTCGCCTACGGGTCGCCTTACATGCTCCGTCTAGTGGGGGTGGTCTGTGAGTGCCATACTGCATTAAAACATTCCGCTCAATCTGGCGCGTATGATCGATAACTTCCAGAAGGTAATAAGTAATTACAGTTACTTTGGCGTTTACGACCTTTTTATAAAGCTTGAAAACTGCTGTTTTAAGCCCGTCTATTGTGAAGGATGGGCAACTACGGAACCCTACACTGAGCGTGGCCCGACATGCTCTTTGCCGGTTTTTTTCTTTACGTATCAATCGGACTAAACCACTCGACGCATTTTAAAAATTTCACTTCAGTAAAAACATGAAAAACCCAATAGTCCCGATTATTATATGCTTAGCTACTTTTGCTGCTGAATTGTATAGTAAAACGTCAAAAAATTTGGGTTTGCCATTGCAGTAGTCTTTCTGTTCGCAACCGGGGCCCTTGGTACCACCGCGCCCACACACTTGTTCCTGAGCCGAGTGGGTCCGTGCGTGGGCGCTCCTGAGTTGGCGGTCAGCATTTCAGAGCTGAGTATCACACGGAGCTACTACGATTTCTTACTCTCGGGCCAGATGAACATCACCGGCAATATTAGCAACGGCTGGGATGTCAAGGTGAGCTTCGTTAGTGCTATGATGCATTGGCGTATCTAGATTATTTTTCAGACTGGCCTGGGTGGGACTCTGATATGCGGCCTTTGATATGAAGCCTTGAATTTCTTTCGGTAACCCAACTTCCTAGGGTGACCCGAGGAAGCCATTGTCCGAGGATAAATGGAGGGTATTATAATTCACAGTCCTTCGCAATGGAAGAGTATTGGTCGAAGGGTGTTATGTTTTAAATTGAGCGAAAATAGACCCAATAGGTAATGCTCTTTTGATTATGTTTATGTGTTAATTATATCTAATTGATTGTGAACTGTGATTATACTTCTTACATAGAATAAGTGTCATTGTTACTAACAAACTTATGGGTCTTTGACCTGAAATAAATGATTATTATTATTATTAATATCCAGGCAACGATGCAGAAGTGTCCCGACATCCGGAACATCGACACGTGCGACTACTTCCGCTCGTTCACTTTAGTCCGCGGCGGCTGCACTGGCGAGAGCGTCGACGGCTTCAATCTCTACAGCATGTTCTTCCACTACCTACATCCTAAGTAAGGCCCCTCCATACACACTGGTGACCATACATCACTTCCGCTGCATGTTTCCACTACTTGCACCCCATGTTAGAGTAAAACCACTCAAATAGTATAAGAGTAGTTTATTCCGTGGACAGTGATAGGTTGAAGATGATGAATCGTAATACATAGCAACCGTCACATTTAAATCTAACGTTACGTTACTACAAAAACAGCCAGACATACAACATGTAGTTTATATAGGCTCCAACACCACCCCTTAAACTATATGTTCCGTCCAGTACAAATAATAACTACCTATACACTACGGAGCACTAAGCATATATAAATCTCTTACAAAACCACGCTCTGCTACCATGTTAGAGTAAAACCACTCAAATAGTATAAGAGTAGTTTATTCCGTGGACAGTGATAGGTTGAAGATGATGAATCGTAATACATAGCAACCGTCACATTTAAATCTAACGTTACGTTACTACAAAAACAGCCAGACATACAACATGTAGTTTATATAGGCTCCAACACCCCAAACCCTAAGTAAGGTCTTATAATCTCTACGGCATGTTCTTCCACTACCTACATCCTAAGTAAGGCCCTTCCATACACACGGGTGACCATACATCACTTCCGCTGCATGTTTCCACTACTTGCACCCCAAACCCTAAGTAAGGTCTTATAATCTCTACGGCATGTTCTTCCACTACCTACATCCTAAGTAAGGCCCTTCCATACACTCTGGTCCACCATACATTCTGCTCGTTGACCACAGCATGTTTGTCCACTACTTGCACCCCTAAGCAGAGTCTTAAACATCTAAACACACACCACACTCAGCCTGTTGCACTTCCATAATTTTATTTTAGCGTATGACGACTCCATGGATTCTAGAACTACGTTAAAAATATTTTTGCTTAACCCCTCGTATGCTTAGGCACAGATCTGTGCGGGATATTTGCACCTTACGAGCCCTTATTCCTTTTAAAATGCTGATTGTTTTAGATTTTTTTCTCTATGATCAAACATGTTTCTTAACATATTATTTATGTTACTACCTAGAACAGGGCTATTGGGATTAATTGGTATATATTTGAAACCTACAGTTTGAATTTTTCATTGATAATTTTTGTTTCAAAAACTACTCGAAATTGAAAAAATTGACTGCACGCAATAAAAGCATGAAATAGCTAATGTTACCTTCTAGAACTCGGGGAAAAGTATTATTCACTTCAAAAAGTTGGTTGAAATTATCAATAAATTTGACACAATATGAAAAAAATAATTTTTAAAAGGAATTTAAGGCCTCTTATGTTAAAATATCAGTTGATTTCAATTTGATTAGCAAATTTTGTATATATAAGGTACAAGGGACATAAGTTAAGCCTATGGTACTAACCGAACATGGGCGCAAAATTTGAATTCGTTCGAACGAATAACTATCAAATTTTGAAGAGGGCTATCTTAGGAACAGGGCCATCTTTGGCGCAAGTACCTTATACTTATGAGGTGTTAAAAGGTTACCTATATTAGGTATCCGATACATCAAGTCGGTAAAAAAAATTTCGGTTGCTTCAGAATGGGGTGCCCGGTCCTCCCCGGGACCTACCGCATCGAGAACTACCCGTACTTTACGGAGGACAACTACCTGGCCGTGGCGGAGGCCAAGATCTCCACGAGCGTGTTTGGGTACACGTTTCGTTTAGACGGGTACAGTGACTCGAAACAAGTGAGTATACCTTTAGAATTGAATTATCAAACCCCGTTTTTCACGGAGGGGGATGACAATAGCAAATTTTTACATTTATGTTTGTCTTTAAGCTGTCTTGCTAGCTCTTACGGGATCCAGATAAGAACCTCTTAGTTTTCACCCAAACCCGAATCCTAATCTGAGAGCTTACAGACATGTACAGTGCGTGAGCTATCAGAATGCGATTCGCGTTTTATACCAGTCTCGCTCGCTCCTACGAAAAAACTAAAAAAAAACAATTTTTCGGGTACGTACACCTAAAGTGGGGGTAATCGTTCCAACACTAGTGTGTGGGATGTCGTTGAATAGGTCTTTTAAAAATAATAGGGGTCTCCAAACATCATTTTTTTATAAAGTCAGCAGTTTTGTAAATATTCGCTCCAGAAATCCAAAAAATAGCGTAACTATTATGTAAATAACTTCCGGAAGGTAATAAGTAATTGCAGTTACTTTGGCGTTTACGACCTTTTTATAGAGCTTGACATCATTCTCGTAATTTAAATCTTTCTCGTAATTTTCGTCTATTGTGAAAGATGGGAACTACGGAACCCTACACTGAGCGTGGCCCGACATACTCTTGGCCGGTTTTTTGTATATTTCTAGTTTAGGTTCTGGCAGTTCAAGATTTTGGTGGCGACGACTGCTGTGATTGAATTTGAAAAGGTGTAATTTTTTTCTTACAAACGTGGCAATTTCTACGATATAGAGGGAGGGGAGAGTTAATAGTTTCAGGTTTTTGAACTCAGGCTTACAACTATTTGGTTGGTTGGATATTGGCCAGGATTCGTAGTCGTACACACTTCTTTTGCATAATGAAGAGCTGGTGCGCATCCGTGCTGTGGCCCCACAGCAGGAGCCCGTAGCGTAGCCACGCGACCGCCTGCGTGTGATACGCGGTCAGCGCGCACTCCATGCTAGTGTTGCTCGTCAATATGCTCAGCGGGCCTATGATGGTTGCTTTTATCCCGCGATAAATAAGTGATAAAGCATCCGTCACGTTTTGACAAGATGGGAGTGTGAGTGACAGATGCTTTGTCACTTATTTATCACGTGATAAACGCAACCATCATAAGCCCCCAGTGCGTATACGAATCAGGGGCCCTATGATGGTTGCGTTTATCACGCGATAAATAAGTGATAAAGCATCCGTCACGCTTTGACATTATGCGAGTGTGAGTGACATATGCTTTGTCACTTATTTATCACGCTATAAACGCAACCATCATAGGCCCCCTGGACAGTTTGTTTTTTTACTGATTCGACGTGTGCTTTCCAGTTTAAATGAGTACTAATTTAATACCCAAAAGAGTGCATTCAGTTACTTCTTTAATGTTTAGGTGGTTTGATACTGTATTTAACACGTTCACTGTCCGTGTCCCATATGTGGGGCCACGGCAAGCCTCTATTACTGAGACATAAGGTTCACGTGTCAAACTGGGACAGTGAATGTGTTAAGTTAAGTAGTTGTTTTTGTCGCGGTCTAAATTGTATTAGGTAGTTGAGTTTTATCATTTTTGATTATTAGATTGACAGTCAGAACTCAGAAATCCTTTATTTTGTGACGTTGACAACTGCGGAATTATTCAGAAATCCGCCATTTGTGATTCTTATTCAAGTTTCTGCTTATAACAGTCACAAATCCTTTATTTTGTGACCTTGAACTGTGAAAATTTTCACAAATCCGTTATTTTGCGATCCATTTTGTACATAAAATCATTACAGATCGTTTATTCTGTCATCTAAAAAGTTATAGCATTTCCCACCAATATATCCTAAACTGATGCAAGAAGCCGAGCGCTGTACTTACTTATTCTTAAAATACTTACTTATTTACGCTCAGTAAACATAATAAATTACATAATTTCTCCGAAAAATAATACATACCTTACCTAATCTGTATAAAAAATTATTTATTAATTTGCTTAATATTTATATACACAATGTTAACATAGGTTGATGTCTCTTTTTAAGTATGCTAGATCACATTCTTAATCTTATATAATAATTGCTTCAGAGTTTCTAGATATTCCAGATTACATCGGGTGTAAGAACTGTATTGCATAAGTACTTTAACTATTTAATTTTTTCGCATGTTCATGTTCTAGTGGGGTATATACAGGATAGATAGCAAAACAACCGATTCCAGTGAAAGCTCGTTTATTATTGGTTCGCATATGATTATTACATTGCCGTGCGTATACGCACACATGCATGTACACATTGTACACCTCATCTAGTCTTAGAATAATAACGCCGTTCTAGTGCTGATAATTCCATTTGTGCTGCTTGCGCTCGCGCTGAAACCGGGCCAACGGGCGGGGCACGGGCACGATCGCTGTCGCTCAGTATACTCTTAGCATTATAATCCAGTGAATAAAGGGGTTTTACCTTACAAACGGTCCGGTAGTTCTTAGACAACATTCAAAAATTCAAAACTACCGGACCGTTCGTAAGGTCACCCCCAGTCCTTTTCACGGAACTATTACCCTTACCATGAGTTAACGTGAACGTACTCGTTAGCGACAGCATAAAAAAATGTATGAAGAATCAGCGCCCCTAGCGGTCACATTGTAGAACTACAACTCTCCATACAAACCTTTTTACTTACTGTAAACTCATGGTAAGGACACATGAGTTTAGTGACTGTATTCGCTAGCGATGGCGTAAACAATTTGTATGGAGAATTGTAGTTCTACAAAGTAACTGGTAGGGGCACTGTACTATTCTCCATACAAATCGTTTACGCTGTCGCTAACGAGTATGGCCACGTTAACTCATGATAGATAACACTCACACTCACAACAAACGTAGATCGCATCTTCGTCGTAAAACATTCGTAGCCGCCAACTCATACCCCCCCAGCCCGTAACTATAGTTGTCCTTATTGCAAAAATAATCATGCCGTTTATTTATGTCAAAAATTCAAATCATTATTCATTACCCTTAGAAACGAGACTTTCAGGCTGAGGCACTTAAATTTATGCTTGAACTGTTTACGGTAACGTCAAACATCACTGCAAACTTTATCAGAACCTGACATAAATACAAGGACAACAACTCAGTCCTCCGCAAGATATAGTCTTATCTGCTAGTCATAATAACCACAATAATTGTGTGTTGTTGTCAACACCTTAATGAATGTGGCAGACAACAGCGGAAAAAAACATAAAATAGGTACATATTTTGCTCGACAACGGTCGAGTTCAAGTTTCATAACAGTACCCTTACCTTCACAGTGACTGTACTCGTACCCTTACCTTCACAGTGACATTAGTATGGAGAATCGTAGTTCTACAAAGTAACCGCTAGGGGCGCTGTTCTATTCTCAAATCGTTTACTCTGTCGGTAGCGAGTACGGTCACGTTAACTTATAAGGGTACAGCCTATGCGCTAAACTTACCGTACCTACTTCGTCTACGTCGACGATAGTTGAAGGGTTAAATTCTCAGTCGCCACAAGTGACAAAGCGTTGTGATTGTACAGTCAACCAATTTGATTTCTAGGCCATTTAGAACCTTGTCACAATTACTATGAGATTTCAAGCGGCTTTCATATTGACGTTCACTGATGTCGTGTGTCGCGCGTGTCTGTGATGTCCTAGGAATCAAATTGGTTGACTGTACCTACTCATATCGTCACTTTTTCGTCCATGTCGGTTTTCAACAATTACAGTGAGAAAGTTTTTCATGTTTCATGTTATGTCGTTCCGCATTACCAACAACAGGTAAATAAATAAATAAATAACGCCCTTAGACAATCCTCATTTAATTCTGGTCAGGCTTTACATAAAAGAAATTAACGACGTCAAATAATTTAATTTGTAGATTATTTTTGTATACTTAGTTTTCTTAATGCTTCTTACGGCGAATCAAATGAACCCCTGAACGAAAATAAAAACATGAACGAAATGAGTATAATACGATGGACCAGTTGAGTCTATAGATTCACTGTACGAAATGAACGAAATGGGTGATATGTATCGCGAGAGCTAAAAACATGAATAGTTCTCCTTTATTCACGACATGATTTGCGCATCTCTACTCATTCCTTTCATCCTCACCACTTAGATAGTTGGCAGTCCACAACTGTGAGTTTTTCTAGAAATTTCCTGCCTCGCACGACTGCAATGTGGAATGAATTGTCGCTTGCGGTATTTCCAGACCGATACGACCTTCAAATCTTCAAGAAAAGAGCGTACTTACTCCCACCTAGGTGCGGCCGGCAACGCACTTGTGACTCCTCTGGTGTTGCTGTTGAAATTCGTGTGTACACCATACATTGGAATTGGAGTATCTGTGACAGTTCATCATCGATGACATTCTTCGACTCTGTGGTAAACTGTCACTGTCCTGTCAAAATCTCCCATAGCAGCAACTATGGCTTAACTTTATCTTCGCAATGTAAATTAATAATAATCTAAGTGCATCCATGATATTTTAACCAAATACTGACTCAAGATGTTATGTTAATATTATTGAATTAATATATAAACAAACATTGGCTGGATTTGCTGTTTAATTCACCTCCATGTGAGTATTCCCAGATTAACCCGTGGTGCGGTCATTCCTCAGCGCCTTTACTCTGACAATAGGTTATAGTGCCCAGAATTGGCAGACGCGCACCACGCGAATACTGAGATAAGAATTGCATTTATCCGTTGTGAAAATCTCAGTGCAAATCCAGCCAAATTAAAATATCAAGATGTCTGCGAAGAACCAGGAGACGAATATCCCCATTGAGAAGCTTGATGGTATAAATAATTATGTGAACTGGAAGTTTGCCATGCAGATGATGTTAACCTTAGATGGTTTATGGAAGTGCATCGATGGTGACGAGGCTGATACTGATGCAACCTGCGACGGTCGTGCTTTGGCTCGCATTTGCCTATCGATAAAACCTAACCTATATCAATATGTACGTAATGCTAAGACTGCTAAAGCGGCGTGGAAGAACCTAGCAGATACTTTTGAACCGAGAGGTTTATATAGGAAGGTGCTTTTACTTAGACAACTGCACAAGATTGAATACAAGCAGTATAATGGAATGTCTGAGTACATCGAGGCGGTAATGCGGCTGGTCCAGCAGTTGGCGGACATTGGCAAAACAATAGAAGACGACGAAGTTGCGGAGATTCTGCTGAGCGGCCTTTCCCAGGAATTTGATACCCTTGTGTCTGGTTTGGAAACTGCCTGCCTAACCAGTTCCCTAACAAGTGAACTAGTCCGAACACGCCTTCTTCAGGAGGAGCATAGGCGCAACGGCGACGAAGTATCTACGGCTTACCATGCGAAGAAGAAGAAGAGTCCCTTGTTTTGTAGCTTTTGTAAGCGAAGCGGACACACAATCAAGCGATGCTTCAAAAAGAAACGGGAGGAGAATAAGGATCCTTCACACACCATGTTCGCCTCTGCGAATGTGGTATGCAGTCAGGACTCCCGGGACTTCATCATTGATTCCGGCTGTACTTCGCACATGTGCTCTGATAAGGACATTTTTAGTGAAACCCAAGGTAAAAATTCAGTTGTTTTCATTGCAAATGGACATAAATTATTTAGTAATAATACCGGTAGGGTTCCTTTATCTTCAAATGTAAGCCTAAATAATGTTCTCCATGTACCAGACCTTACAAGTAATTTATTGTCAGTAGGACAAATTGCTGACAGGGGATATACCGTCATTTTTAATAAGGATCATTGTCAAATATTTAAAGATTGTAAAATCACAGGCAACCAAGTTTTGACAGCTAGGAAAGAGAAAGGGTTGTATAAAGTGAAGGTGCAAGGGCGGCCTGTCTTCGAGGAGGAGTCTCTCAAGCCCATGCATAGGCAAGGGACAGAGAAGGCTCATGCAGCGTCAAATGTGTCAATGCGATTGATGCATTCCCGTCTTGGTCACTTATCGGAAGAAGGTATGCGTATACTGGGTGATGGGAAACATTGCATGAATTTTCGGTTTCAGGAACAAAGCATGCATGGTAGCTGTGAGTCATGCTTGACTGGGAAAATGCCCAAAGCATCTTTTCCGGTCAGCACTAGTCGCGCTACTCAACCAAACCAGCTCATACACTCCGATGTCATTGGCCCGATGCAAGTACGCTCATGGGGCAACGCACGCTACTTGCTAACCTTCACGGACGACTGTACCCGGAAAACATGGGGATATTTGATGAAGAATAAATCTGAGGTGAGTTCCCATTTCACTGTCTTTAAAAACTTGGTTGAAAAACAAAAGGGTTTGCCAATCAAAGTGCTTCGTACTGATAATGGTACAGAGTATGTTAATCATAGGCTCAGTAGTTATCTTCAGAAGCACGGTATCATTCACCAGACCACTGTGCCCTACACGCCCGAACAAAATGGACGGGCTGAGAGAGCAGGGAAGACTATTTTTGACAAAGCAAGGGCAATGTTGCAAGAATCCGGCTTATGTAATCGCTACTGGGGAGAGAGCGTAATGTGCGCGATTTATTTGAAGAATAGATCTCCTACCAGAGCTTTGTCGGGTAATATTCCTGAACGCTTATGGACTGAGTCTGAAATAGATGTTAGCCATTTACGCGTCTTCGGCTGTCTTGCTTACTCTTTAATTCCAAGTCAAAAACGTCGCAAGCTGGACCCAAAAGCGAAAGCTTGCATATTTGTGGGATATGGTGAAAATTGTAAAGGCTACCGTTTAAGTGATCCTTCCAATCCTCGGAATGTAATAATTTCAAGGACAGTAACATTCCTAGAGGATAAATTTCCTGGTAAATACGATAGTTGTAAGCCAAGCTGTGGAGATGATTTTTATTTACATAAAATTGACATGAATATTGAAAATTTTAATAATGGAAACAATTTAAATTCAAAGGATTCTAGTCAAGATAATGTTTTAAATAATGAATTAATTTCAAATAATGAGTCAATTTTAAATAATGATTTAATTTTAAATAATGAAGCCAATTTTAATAATAGACATGATAAATCTGACAAATCTAATAAATCTTGCTTAACTAGTCCTCGTCTCATTTCAGATGCAGAGTTGTCGACGCCACCGTTGTGTTCTCCGCTGTCTGAAAATTACTGTACTGGCGATGAAGGTGATGATGACTTGAGTGGTGGTGAAGATCGTGTGCCGTCGGGCGCAGAGTCTGTCATTCCACTGTCATCACTTGATAGTATTGACAAAGGTAATGAAGCTCGTGTCCCGCTGGATGCTGCGTCTTCTGTGCCGGAGTCTACTTCACCTGGTAAGGAGTCGATGTCGTCGGCAGTTACCGACACATTTAACTCACGCCCTGTACGTAGTACGAGATGTACCGTTCCTGGCAGATTTAAAGATTACGATTTGTCCATGTTATCAACAATGGCTGATGGCTCATTAGATGAACCCTTGTCGTATGAGGAAGCTGTCAACTCTTCAGAAAAAGATAGTTGGTGTGAGGCGATGCAAAGTGAGTATAACTCTATGATCAAAAACAATGTTTGGACGTTAGTCGATCGGCCCATAAACAAAAATATTGTTAAATGTAAATGGGTATTTAAAAAGAAATTAGACTCGTCAGGTAAAGATTTAAAATTTAAGGCAAGACTGGTTGCTCGTGGCTTTAGTCAGAAAGAGGGGATAGATTACTCTGAAACTCATTCTCCCGTAGTAAGACATAGTACTTTGAGAATATTATTTTCTTTGGCAACAGAACTTGAATTAAGTATTGATCATATTGATGTTACCACTGCATTTTTAAATGGAGACTTAAATGAAGAGATTTTCATGGAACAACCATCAGGTTTTAAAAATAGTGACAAAGTTTGTTTACTAAATAAGAGCATATATGGCCTAAAGCAGGCAAGTAGAATGTGGAATGCTAAAATCCATTCAGTTTTATCCAAGAATGGTTATGTTCAAAGTAAGTGTGAACCTTGCATTTACACTAAGAAAACTAACACAGAATATGTAATTATAGCTCTGTATGTCGATGATTTTTACATCTTTCATAACAATTGTATTGATAATGTGTTAAACTTGTTACAAGATAATTTTGAAGTTCGTCATTTAGGAAAATTGCAAAATTGTTTAGGCATGAATGTTCATAGAGAAAATGGCGTAACTACATTAGATCAATCGGCATATATAAGGCGTTTATTAACTAAATACAATATGTCTGAATGTAAAGCTGTATCCACACCTCTACCTGTAAACACTAAGTTTGAAAAATCTGATAGTGAATGTTTAAATGATGATGCCTATAACTATAGACAATTATTGGGCAGTTTGATGTATTTAAGTGTTTGCACAAGACCTGATATATCATTTGCATGCAGCCAGTTAAGCATGTTTAGTAATTGTTTTAATGAAACACACTGGCGCGCTGCAAAACGGGTTCTGCGTTATTTAGCTGGTACAGTCAATTATGCACTGTATTTTACAAAGAGTAATAGTTTTGATATTAATGCTTACACAGACGCAGATTGGGCAAACGATATATCAGACCGCAGATCTTACACTGGGTTTGTCATAAAATTAGGTAATAATGTTATTAACTGGGAGGCCAGAAAGCAACGCTGTGTTGCTCTATCAAGCTGTGAATCTGAGTATATCTCTATCGCTGAAGTATGCAAGGACATTTGCTTTGTTAAAAGTTTCATTGGTGAAATTATAAACAAAACTTGTAATGTAATTGTTTACAATGACAGTCAAAGTGCACAAAAATTGCTTCTTGTTAAAGATCACTCTCATAAGAGGACCAAACATATAGACCTAAGATATCATTTTGTAAAGGATCTTGTTCAAAGAAAATACCTAAGTGTAAAATATCTGCAAACAGATCGCATGGTGGCAGATGTACTTACAAAACCACTATGCGCTCAGAAACATAACAACTTTGTGAAAGCATTAAATCTTAAACCGATAAGCTTTAATTGAAATGTAAATTGTAATGTTATGTTATGTAAATAATAATAATGCATCATTCCATTAAATATATATTGTCATGTTATATTCAATTAATTAATAATGCATCATTTCTTTTATGCTCTACTTGCCTGAATATTGTTTGTTAGCATGTTATAATGATATTGTTCATTTGTTTTTATGCTCTACCATTTATGTAGAGCCATGTTAGCAATGTCATGGGATTAAATGTAATCCAATGTATGGCGTAAGGAGGAGTGTTGAAATTCGTGTGTACACCATACATTGGAATTGGAGTATCTGTGACAGTTCATCATCGATGACATTCTTCGACTCTGTGGTAAACTGTCACTGTCCTGTCAAAATCTCCCATAGCAGCAACTATGGCTTAACTTTATCTTCGCAATGTAAATTAATAATAATCTAAGTGCATCCATGATATTTTAACCAAATACTGACTCAAGATGTTATGTTAATATTATTGAATTAATATATAAACAAACATTGGCTGGATTTGCTGTTTAATTCACCTCCATGTGAGTATTCCCAGATTAACCCGTGGTGCGGTCATTCCTCAGCGCCTTTACTCTGACAATAGTTGCAGGTGTCTATGTGTGTGTGTGTGTCTATGGTGTACGGTAATCGCGCACCATCAGATGATCCGTTTGCTCGTTGGTTTGCATAAAAAAAATTATATGACATAAAACAATTGGTTGTCTGTATAGTCGGTTTACGGACGATAATTTCCTTTCGGTCTCTTAGGTCCAGTTCCTAGGTAACGTCTAGTGTGTTGGGTACCTACGACTATTTCTGCGAAAGTCCATTTATGCAAAAGTCCATGTCCGCGGATGTCCATTCCTGTACGACATTTATTTTAACGTCCACTTTACCCCTCTTTCCCTAAATGGCCGATTCTTGTAATGGTAGTTTAATATAGGGATATATATATATATATATATATATATACATCCAGCAACACATTTGGCGTCATGCACATAGTGCATCATCATGGCGTCCACTAGTTCTGCTTATTTTTTTTTACATTTCTCTGCAAATATTGCTTAGTTTGTTGATTTCCTACTCCATAGGATATATGATTTTCTTTTTATTGCATACGCGGCAATATTCATTCTGCAGTTGGGCCTAAGCATTTATGAACCCCATACAAAGGTGAAGAATTCTTGACTTCCTGGATATATTTATCATATTTCATCTAACACGTCGACATTTTTACGTCCACGCTAACGGTTGGGATTCGTAAGTGCGACGTTGCCAGCATTGTGATGTATCTTTCTCTCTTCTTCTCTCTCTCTTTCATTCGTTCTTACTAGTGTGTTTGTTACATACAGATGCATTTTTAAATGTGTAGACTTTTTCTTCTTCGTTTCAACATTGCTTATATAGAATGAATAAGGAGATTTAAAAAAAAAGAACTGTCGATGTCACGAGCACGACTAATTACTATTTTCATTTTCCTTACCAATCAACTGTTGGTAGATATTTAGTCCAAATAACGAATAATAGTGTACGGGCACTTGACTGCTCGCACATTAACTTCATAATTATCTTGATAGTATTTTGGAATACGAAACACTTTTCTTGAAATAACTGTAGGTCATTGACCGAGCGAACGAAGTGAGCGAAGCGTCTTCTTCAGCTTGGATGAAAAATCGTTGGGTATATGTATTAGATGTTTGGATTTCTGTTCTCGCCTAGAGCTCGCACTTCTCAACCGATTCTCATGAAATTTTGTGAATAGGTTCGGTCAGTATATAATTTTTTTTGTCGAGCCAGTTTTTCAAAATTTTGAAAAAAGTTGGAGATATGGTAGTTCAAAGCGTAAAAAAATACATATTTCGGCAAGTAAGAGGTCAGCGTTGACTGGGCGGTCGTGACGTTTTAGTACAAACTTGCTTTCCGTCCACTGTAGGTATCTTGAACTTCGGTAATAGTACATTACGGCAGAGACCAGTAAGTAAGCCATACTGGCCGAGTAGGAATTAGACGGACCGAGCCGTAGGCGAGGTCCGGATATAATACGAGGCCAGGATGGCTCTTACGGTCGAAGCAAGTATAGTGCATTTCTCAAAAATTAAACAAGTAAATTAGATTAAAATTATATTTTATAGGTGACATTCATATTCGGCCATTTTCCTATGAATATTTTTGTTATATCCCATTTTTATTATTACACATTGTGATATTCGTCGTCGCAGGCACCATTAACTCCCATGATAACAACCTATTATAACAAAAATAATTATGAGTTTATACTTGGATAAAATATATAGTTATATCGTTATCAAATAGTGGCAGCATTTATTTACCTTCATCGCCAAACTGTTTATCATCTAGAACTTGATTTAAGAACTTTTCTATATTTTGCTGCTGAATATTTGTGATTCCTTTCCTTTGTAGCCATCCGATTGTCTCAGGAAGATTGTTGAAATATTCAGACCTTATCACACATTATCTGACCAACTATTAACTTGATTTTCTTCCTTCCATTTAATGAATCTCTTGTATTTTTTATATCTCCTTGGATTTAGTCGGAAGTAAATTATTTTAGCTAACTCTGCCTCCGCTTTTAAGTATGGAGGAGTGCCGTCTATTCGGAATCAGACTCGTCTGAACTCATTTTTGCTGAATTATTTTAATAGATCACACAAACTTTGAAAATTTGTCTTTTAATTTAAATCCCGCCTTCATTTCTTTTTTTATAAATACTGCGTTTGATTATTTGCACTGTCTTACAAATCTAAGTCTTAAAGATAAAATTTAATTATTGTTATACATTGTTGTATTTTCTAACTAATTTTCATATCATAAAGCTTACCTTCAATTTTAACTCCGAGGTTTTTTCTAAACGACACAAAAAAGGAAGGAATTCCGAAATATCTTTGTCATATTTTACACAGCACAATTATGAACTAAACGCTGCATACAAACTTCCGCACTAAACCTTGTCGCTACTTTTTTTTTTTAAATATGCATCTCGAGTTACGTTTATACTGCCAATAGTACTAACCTCTTTTTATTTTACATTTGCTCTTAGTGTAAATTGCAAATGTATACTGCAATGTCGTCTCTTTCTATTTAATCTATGAAAAAGGGACGCCACTTTTTAATTTCTACAATTTGCTCTCGCACTGTACTTATAATTAAAACAATTTGTAGAATGCATCCTTTTTACATTTATATACGACCTCATCGCCTTCACATCCTTAGTTTTTTTATAGGTTGGTGACGATGTAAATCGTGTTTCGATATTCAAATATCTTGATACGTAATAGGAATTACATACTTACTTACTGGACAATTATTGATTCCAAATTTAAAATCTCGCTGTTTACTGGACACTTCTAAAAAGTCTTCGGTATGTTCCACTTACTGTAGTCTATCTAGCGATGGTAAGGCAACATTACATGCAATTTTTGAGAAAAGTCATATTGCCGCCATTTCGAAACAAAGCGAGGTCTAGAGCTCACAGCGCCACTAGTTTTATTAGTTTAGTATAGTATTTTAATTTTAGCTTTTATGATTGTACGTAGTTATTATACTATTATATTGATTCAATGATGTATATATTGTTTATTTATAAATAAACTGTTTCTGAAATAACTTGATTTATTTAACATGTATAGCGAACGTGAAGTGAAGTAAATTGACTTATTTGCTAATAACGAAATATTATACAATGCTTATGCTGATGGTGCAAATTATTGTTAAGTATGTCGCGTGCGCATGTACTTGTAAAAATAGGTACTAGTGGCTCTGTGAGCTGTATACCTCGCTTTGTTTCGAAATGGCGGCAATTTGATTTTACCGAAGTTCAAGATACAGTGGGACGGAAAACAAATTTGTACCAAAACGTCGCGACCGCCCAGTCAACGCTGATCTCTTATTTGTAATTTTTTAAGTTTTGAACTCCCATGGTAGCTCCGCCGTTTTTTTTAATTTCTAAAAACTGGCTTGACAAAAAAAATCTATGTACTGACCAAACCTACTCACAAAATTTCATGAGAATCGGTTGAGAAATGCGAGCTCTAGGCGAGAACAGAAATCCAAACATCCTAACATCTAACATACCAACGATTTTTCATCCAAGCTGAAGCAGAGACGCTTCGCTCACTTCGTTCGCTCGGTCAATAACACGAATTCACTTTTAGAAATTAAATGTTCCCAAATTATTGTTATTTCAAATAATTTACTTCATTTACGACGCGGGTTCTTTTATACTCGGAATTCTTTTTCTTAACCGAATTCACTTCGCTTTTTTAGCGTGATAGCTATAGATTGTTTGTTTTTAGGGTTCCGTAGTCAACGAGGAACCCTTATAGTTACGCCATGTCCGTCTGTCCGTCCGTCCGCGGCTTAGTTCCGTGATCATTAGTACTAGAAAGCTGAAATTTGGTATGAGTATGTGTATGTATTTTATTCTTACACTTTTCCTCACTTATGTCTTAAAATACACTTTTAATATGTTTTCTTGTAGAACTACGTATAGTTGTTCATATCATTGTAATAGTTAAGTACTTATGCTTTCTGAAAAAATGTCTGACTGTTGAGTTTCTTTCGGCGTTTCTTCTCAACAGTGGTCTCCTCTTGTGAAATGCCGGTAGACTCAGACATGTAAAAGTGCCCTTGTGGCCTACTTGCAGAATAAAGTTCATTATTTCATTATTTCATTATGTATCACGCCGACAAAACGGTAAAAAAAAAACTAAAAAAAAAAACCTTTTTTCGGGTACCTCTCCCGTACATCTGGGGGCTCCCCATACTTAGAACTGAACCTCAAATTTTTTTTTTCATCAAACATACGTCTTCAAAAATGATATCGAGGTTTCTAAAATATTTTTTTTCTAAACCGAATAGTTTGCGTGACAGACGCTTCCAAAGTGGAAAAAAGTTAGTCCCCCCCCTCTAACTTCTAAAATAAGAAAATGAAAAATCTAAAAAAAACATGATGTACATTACTATAAAAACTACCAACGAAAATTGTTTTGAACGAGATCTAGTAAGTAGTTTTTTTTTTATATAATATAAATCGTAAACCGTTTCATTAAATCAACTCAAATATAAAAATAAACAAAAGGCCTTTAATTTCATAAATCAATGGTACGGAACCCTTTGTGCGTGAGTCCGACACGCACTTGGCCGGTTTTTTTGTATGTCCACCGAATAATCCGTCAATTGTGGACCGATTTTAAAAAATCTTTTTTATTTTAAAGTGTATACTCCTGAGGTGGTCCCATTGTCACCATGTCGGGATCTGATGATGGGATCATGGAGAAATTTAGGGCAATTCTCAAATTTTATAGGCACTTATAATGTTTTTCATACATTTTCTAAAGCTATTCAAGTATTTGCGTCTGGAAGTCAACATCTCATAGCGCTGAGCTGATGATGGAAGGTACAACTCCTTAATGATTAGGAGTTAGTTAATAATTCCTTTAATACGAGTATTATAGGTACGTTAAGACCGTTAGTCGTATCCTTTTTAGTGTAGGTACTCCTGAGGTGATACCATTGTCACCTAGTCAGGAACCGATGATGGGATCTCAGGGAAATCGAAGGCATCTCTCAAACGTTCCGGGCACTAACAATGTTTTTCATGTATTTTCTAAAGTTCCATCGTCGTCTCATGATGATGAGCTAATAATTACAAGTACAACTCCTTAACGGTTAGGAATTAGGGGTTAATTCTTTAAATATTATATGTAAGTTAAGACCGTTGGTCGTATTCTTTTTAGTGTACTCCTGAGGTAAGTACCTAGTGTATTTTATTTCAATCACTAAAAAGCAAAAAATAAAAAATAAAAAAATAAAAAATAACCCACTTCAAAATAAACTAAAAACCCAAAAATAATCCTTTATCTACGCACATATCATTAGTGCTCTAAAATGCGTTCAGAAACCGTAGGAAATGCCAGCCATTATTACAACCAATTTTACTATGAGAACTTTTTTGTCTGTGGTAGTAGGTAAAATCTGTACTTACTGTAATGTTATTACAGTACCGATTTTTGTAAGGTTACGAGTTTAAATTAGGAACAGCTGTCAAAACACAAGTTGGTCTCTATTCTAGTATCCATAGATATTAATATTTTTATCGATACGAAACGTCAATTTAGTATGTTTTTTTTATAAAAACCGTACGACATTTGATCTCGAGTGACTTGAGAATATGGATATATACAATACTATTACAATAAATAATCTGTTTATGTATTTGTTCAGATTTATTGCTTACTGCATTTTAAGTATAATGTAGTCTTTAGATATTTTACAGGTAGCACTAGTGGTACCGGTCATTTCCTTATGGCTTCTGAACCCATCTTAGAGTACTTATGATATGTGTATAGATAAAGTAGTGTATACAACTGTACATAATTAGGCCTTAAAACACTCGTGTGATCCTATTATGAAACTCGCTAACGCTCGTTTCATAAAACCCCACTCGTGTTTTAAGGCCTCTCATTATGTATCAGTTGCATAAACTACTATTATGTACGGTACGGATCAAATTTGAATCACCTTTTGAAGTTGGTGCCAAACCTGGAGTAATAGTAGTTTATGCAACTGATACATAATAAGAGGCCTTAAAACACGAGTGTGGTTTTATGAAACGAGCGCCAGCGAGTTTCATAATAGGATCACACGAGTGTTTTAAGGCCTAATTATGTACAATTGTATACACTACTTTATCTAAACACATATCATAAGTACTCTAAGATGGGTTCAGAAGCCATAAGGAAATGACCGGCACCACTAGTGCTACCTGTAAAATATCTAAAAACGATATATACTAATGCAGTAAGAAATAAATCTGAACAAATACATAAACAGATTATTTATTGTAATAGTTGTAATTTACATTTACATTGAAACAATATTTTCAACTAAAATGTGAATAACAATAAACTTTTCACAATTCTACTTTCGTAACAGCAAAGAACCAACAAACAAATGACAACAATAATGGCGGCAATTCGAACCTCCGTCAAGACGAATGGTTTTTTTTCTAAATCATATACAAACGAATGTGTGCATATTCTCATGTCACTCGAGATCAAATGTCGTGCGGTTTTTATAGAAAAACATACTGAATTGACGTTTCGTATCGATAACAATATTAATATCTATGGATACTAGAATAGAGACCAACTTGTGTTTTGACAGCTGTTCCTAATTTAAACTCGTAACCTTACAAAAATCGGTACTGTAATAACATTACAGTACAGATTTTACCTACTACCACAGACAAAAAAAATCTCATAGTCAAATTGGTTGTAATAATGCTGGTCGTTTCCTACGATTTCTGAACGCATTTTAGAGCACTAATGATATGTGCGTAGATATAGTACATTGTTGTAGAGGCTGTAAAGTAAGCAATAGATTAACGAGTAAATTTCGAAGGCCGACCCGCAGGGGAGGCCTTCGATAGTACGAGTTAATCTATTGCACTTTCAGCCGAGACTTAACATAGTGCTTTTCACGACACGAGGAAATATATTATAATACGAGTTTTTCATATTGGTCATTCATTACCTACTCGGCGCCTTGTTGTAGCCTCATTGTTGTAAAAATCAGGGCTATTATAAACATAAAGCTGATCGTGCCCCCAGATTCAAACGACATAAAGACGATTTTCAACCCAGTTATGAAGAAATAACAAAAATATTCAAACTTACGTCACTTTCAACTTAATTTAGACATTTAAACATTTAGTCTAGCTTACACTCAGGTAAACAACCCTACGATACATTATACACTGAAGGGTCATTGTAACGGTACGCAATATTAACAAACGTTTCTAATATTATATATTATTTCGTGAGTCAATGTGAACATTATTAAATTAATCACATTACAAAACCAATTTTAATATTTACTAAACAATACATTTTGTTTGTTTTTTTTTTAATCTGGCCGGCTGACCCGTAGCGCATGCGCGCATCACATCTCGTCGCAATGGAGTCATAGCTTTTCAGCCGAATAAAAAAAAATGAACTCAATATTTATATTGGTAATTAAAAGTGTTTATTTGTTGAAAACTGTTTACTTGTTGTGAAATTAGTAATGTAGAAATTAGGAAATTGTTTTACGCCCCATAACTAATTGTAAAATATAAATGTTCATGATTTTCAGAGTAAAACCTTTTTTAACAAAAACTTATTAAAAAGTAAACCGGTGAGGAGTATTATCTTACTTAAGAAAATAAACTCGTTTATGGGTATTTATAAGTTTAAGAAAAAAATACACCTCTTAAATGACGCATTCTCATTGGTCAATTTAATTTGACATGCGGCAGACGATTAAGCTTTGATTGGTTAAATTGTCGTTTAAGCCGGCCGAGAAAATTAGTCTGAAATATTTTTTAAAAAGTCGTATCTTACCATGAAATTCAAGTGTAGATACGAACTGTTACCGTAAGGTCCAACATTGTTGTCGTGTTGGGAGCTAACATAGATATACAGTTTACAAATGAACATATATAAGCAGTTTTGTGTACTGGATTCAGGTAATCTATAACCACATTTTCGAGCAGTGTCGTGAAAAAGTTCTTTATTCAACAAAAATTCGAATATCTAAAACCAAATATAATGTAATAACTAAAAGGCTCGCCGCCGTGGTTCTTTGCGTGCCATTTGTGTTAATAGTATTAAATGAATAGTTTGGCACCGACTTCAAAAGGTGATTCAAATGTGATGATAAAAAAGTTAATCGTCAAAGTTAATCGCGATTAATTTAATCTAGATTAACTTAATCGAGAGAGTCTTCGATTAACGATTAACTAATCGTCATTTTAATCGATTAAATTTCACGATTAACTTCTCGATTAAAAGTTGGAAAACGCGCATTTTGTGTTTTTTACGAAAATACAATATGTCTTGTCCAGGGACACAAAATGTACCTTTAGAAACTTTTTTGGTTCGGATACCTTTGTATCCGACCGTTCCCTCTTCCCTCTTCCCTCTTCCCTCTTCCCTCTTCCCTCTTCCCTCTTGTTACAGTAATACAAGATGGTTTTTATAGTGTAGTACTCTAAGAAGTTCTAGGCAGGGACTTAAAAAAATATCGTATTTTATATTATATTAGTAAAGTTAATCTAATCGAGAAAAATTAATCGAATTAACTAATCGATTGAAAATTTAATCGCTAAAATTTAATCGACGATTAACTTAATCGAGATTAAATTAATCGGAACTCGTACGATTAGATTAACTAATCGTCAATCTTAATCGTTAATCGTTACCTAATCGATTAACTTTTGCCCATCTCTGCGGGAAACATGTTTTTTTTTTTGTTTTCAAAATAGATATGTACCTACCTTCGTGGCCATTATTAAGTGCTTAGAGGAGACGGCTGTATATGGATGCGATATAATTACGATAAGGTATAATTCATGACGGAGTAAATTATTTATTTTCAAATACCTACTACTCGCTAGACAGTTGAAATTTTCACAGATGATGTATTTCTGTTGCCGCTATAACAACAAATACTAAAAACACAATAAAATAAATAATTACGTGGGGCTCCCATACAACAAACGTGCGCGAAACCCTCGGTGCGTGAGTCCGACTCGAACATGGCCAGTTTTTATAGCCTACCTGGCCGGGGATTTTCTCGGCAGTTCCCCGTTCCCCCGTTCAGCCGTTTTCACGTGATGCGCGGTCAAAAAAACTGACAAACAGATAACCAGACAAAAATTCTAAAAACTGTTGGAACGTGTTCTGTTATCGATTCTTAGTATCCCAAGCCAACTTTTTTTCGAATATCTTTCATGTACAGACTTTCGACCCTCTTCAGCTTTATTATATGAAATAAACAAGAATTGCTCGTTAAAATTAATAGGATTATCTGGCGCCTTGAACGAAATTACCCTTTGACTCGTACACAAAATAGGTACCATACCTACCAACACGAAAGTGATAATGAACTGCGTGTGATGGTTTTGTTAAATGTTGGTGCCAAATACTTATATACCTACCAATAATGTACTTTACTATTTATGAATAGAAAATGCAGGTATTGGCTTCCTTCAAGGACCTGTAGCGTCAGCAATTTGATACCGACAGTCTATCCGGAACTCTAAGGGTTATCGCACACCTAAGTGCTCGCCTCTGGATCAGCGCAACCTCAACTCATTAGGTACCTAGGTACAGTTGAATTTTTAATTATCTGACGTGATTTGAGAGTCGTAATAAATATTTTGTTACTTACTCAGAAATTATTTCTTATGACAATGAATGAGAACATGGGTAAGTAATCGCTGATATAATTATTATATTGACTGTTATTGATTAAACGTACCTACTCTTAATATAGTCAAACGGGATAATAGTTTCTTTGCTATTCCGCGAAAACTATCTTGGTCCAATGTGACAAAAAATTGTGCAGGCTGACTTAGTACCTACCTATATTTCGATCTTTCCTTTTTTTTCCCCCAATTTCACTAGACACTAAGCGAAGTGAATTCGGTAAAGAAAAAGAATTCCCGCTCAGTGCTGGCGGGTATTTAAAGGTCTTCGCACATTATAACAACTCAACGGCGACTCGATTCTATGCCAAATATTGAAATTTAAGCCCTATGTCATATTTACTAGGTTTAATTTCAAAAAATGATATTAGTAGTGGACGACGAGTGGACGACGCGTCGTACATTTTTTTAAATTAAACCTAGTAAATATGACATAGGGCTTAAATTTCAATATTTGGCATAGAATCGAGTCGGAGTTGAGTTGTATAATGTGCGAAGACCTTTAAACTATTCATGCCGCTCCATATTCGACGTCCATGTAATTATTCCAAAGCAGTGATCTGGATTCATAGACGGACGTAAAATATCGTGCGCTATGAATAGTATTCTTCAAACTAACGTCCGTATAATTATGTATGTATGTGTCACGCAGTTTTTAAATTATATACGGACGTCAGTCTGGTAGCTGTGTAGGTACCTACTATTCATGCCGCTTCATATTCGACGTCCGTTAATTCTAAAGTAATGCTCTGCATTCATAACTATACGGAGGTAAAATATCGTGCGGTATGAACAGTATGCGTCAAACGAACGTCCGTATATGTATGTGTCACTCAGCTTTTAAATTTTATACGGACATCAGCTAGCCTGTATACCTACTATTCATGTCGCTTCATATTCGACATCCATGAATTGGGATCATTAAGTTTTACAAAGGCATTCATTATATTTTTTCCCGATAGCATACGTTGTTCGGACTTAATACCTATCAAAATAGTGTCGTATAGTTTTTTGATATCGTTTTTTAAAACCTCGACAGACGTATGCAACATTACTTCTGTCTACATGGAAGTAGCAAGGAAAATTAAAAAAGTAGTAGTGACATTGACAGTTCTTTTTTCAGATTCTCTATTGCTCTAGATTTATAACTATACGGAGGTAAAATATCGTGCGGTATGAACAGTATGCGTCAAACGCACGTCCGTATATGTATGTGTCACTCAGCTTTTAAATTTTATACGGACATCAGCTAGCCTGTATACTGTTCATGCCGCTTCATATTCGACGTCCGTGAATTCTAACGGTCAAGTTTCACTTATTAATCAAATAACGGTTAAAACTCACATGAAAAATCAGTTTTTGTAGTGAGTTTTGACCGTTATTTTGGTAGCAAGTGTTTATTAATATGTCTGCGTAGAATTAGTCCTTCAGGATGGTTAATACTATTAACTAGATAATCTTAAGAATTACTTACCGTATGTTTGGTCGTTAATCTGCAGATTAACGACCAAACCTACAGTAAAGTTAATAAAACAGGTTCTTTGCATAAATTGAACTAAGCGCCAGAATCAAACTGCTGAGTAAGCTTGTAAATTATATGCAGACGTCCGCTAGCTGTATAACTACTATTCATGCCGATTCATATTCGACGTCCATGTAATTATTCCAAAGTAGTGCTCTGGATTCATAGACGGACGTAAAATATCGTGCGCTATGAATAGTATGCACCTCAAATTTATAATAAAATTCCAGCTAGCATAAGGGACTTAAAATTAGAACAATTTAAAAAGAAACTGACATTACTGTTAATTCAAAAATGTTATTATAATATTCAACAGTTCATAAATGACATAGATCTATAATAAATTATTTGTTTACTATTACCTTAATTTGACATTGTTTTAATTTTATGTACCGCCAATATTTTAAATGTGACTATTTCTTTTATATCATTGTTATTATTATTATTATTATTTTTCAAGCCTAACAATTTTGAATTTTTAAATGATTTATTTTAATTGTGAATAATTATATTACTCTGCATTGTATAATGGGGTCAAAAACCCACGACATTTGTACGCCTATCGGCAAAGCATAGAGAGACTTTACCTATCTTTACTACATTGTATTTACCTATGTTTGACAAATAAATATATTCTTATTCTTATTCTTATTCTTATTCTTATTCTTATGCTTCAAACTAACGTCCGTATATGTATGTATGTGTCACGCAGTTTTTAGGGTTCCGTACCCAAAGGGTAAAAACGGGACCCTATTACTGAGACTTCGCCGTCCGTCCGTCCGTCCGTCTGTCACCAGGCTGTATCTCAACAACGGTGATAGCTAGACAGTTGAAATTATCACAGATGATGTATTTCTATTGCCGCTATAACAACAAATACTAAAAATAAAATAAAATAAATATTTAAGGGGGGCTCCCATACAACAAACTTGTTATAGATTATATATATGTATAGGTACGGAACCCTTCATGCGCGAGTCGGGCTCGCACTTGCCCAATTTTTAAATTATATACGGACGTCAGTCTGGTAGCTGTGTAGGTACCTAGTATTCATGCCGCTTCATATTCGACGTCCGTTAATTCTAAAGTAATGCTCTGCATTCATAACTATACGGAGGTCCAATATCGTGCGCTATGAATAGTATGCTTCAAACTAACGTCCGTATATGTATGTATGTGTCACGCAGTTTTTAAATTATATACGGACGTCAGTCTGGTAGCTGTGTAGGTACCTACTATTCATGCCGCTTCATATTCGACGTCCGTGAATTCTAACGGTCAAGTTTTACTTGTTAATGAAAAAAACGGCTAAAACTTATAGTTTTTGAAGTGAGTTTTGACCGTTATTTTGGTAGCAAGTGCTTATTAATATGTCTGCGTAGAATAAGTCCTTCGGGATGGTTAATACTATTAACTAGATAATCTGAAGAATTACTTACCGTATGTTTGGTCGTTAATCTGCAGATTAACGACCAAACATACGGTAAAGTTAATAAGACAGGTTCTTTGCATAAATTGAACTAAGCGCCAGAATCAAATGCTGAGTAAGCTTGTAAATTATATGCAGACGTCCGCTAGCTGTATAACTACTATTCATGCCGCTTCATATTCGACGTCCATGTAATTATTCCAAAGTAGTGCTCTGGATTCATAGACGGACGTAAAATATCGTGCGCTATGAATAGTAAGCTTCAAACTAACGTCCGTATATGTATGTATGTGTCACGCAGTTTTTAAATTATATACGGACGTCAGTCTGGTAGCTGTGTAGGTACCTACTATTCATGCCGCTTCATTTTCGACGTCCGTTAATTCTAAAGTAATGCTCTGCATTCATAACTATACGGAGGTCAAATATCGTGCGGTATGAATAGTATGCGTCAAACTAACGTCCGTATATGTATGTATGTGTCACGCAGTTTTTAAATTATATACGGACGTAAGTCTGGTAGCTGTGTAGGTACCTACTATTCATGCCGCTTCATATTCGACGTCCGTTAATTCTAAAGTAATGCTCTGCATTCATAACTATACGGAGGTCAAATATCGTGCGGTATGAATAGTATGCGTCAAACTAACGTCCGTATATGTATGTATGTGTCACGCAATTATTTTGGTAGCAAGTGTTTATTAATATGTCTGCGTAGAATTAGTCCTTCGGGATGGTTAATACTATTAACTAGATAATCTGAAGAATTACTTACCGTATGTTTGGTCGTTAATCTGCAGATTAACGACCAAACATACGGTAAAGTTAATAAGACAGGTTCTTTGCATAAATTGAACTAAGCGCCAGAATCAAACTGCTGAGTAAGCTTGTAAATTATATGCAGACGTCCGCTAGCTGTATAACTACTATTCATGCCGCTTCATATTCGACGTCGGGTAAGATTAGATTTGATTTCAAAATAAAGTAAATTGAAACAAAGCATATACATTTAAGACGTTTATTAAAAAAAATATTACCTATTTTGTTCAAAACAGAGATCCGTCACTGCTACACATTTTTAACCAAGGTTATTAAGTTAGATAATAAAGTTAGGGGTACTTACAGCTAGGGTTACCATTTAGGAATTTGAAAAGTCCTGGCAAAAAGCCGGACGTATCGAAAAAAGTCCGGACTTTTTAGTCACTAAAATAGGTAGGCATGGTAGTAGGTAGACGCTCGCATTGCGAGATTTGCGAGGGGGTAGGTGCGGGGTGCGGGCTGGCCGGGCGGTTTTATTACTCATTATTCCAACTTATTTGAAAAAAGCCGGACAAATTAAAGGGCCGGACAAAGTCCGGACAAGAGTCGAAAAGTCCGGACATGTCCGGACAAATCCGGACGTATGGTAACCCTACTTACAGCACAATATAATCGTACATGTATACTCGGAATCGTTTTTGGTGTCCGAATCTTATTACCTGCGAACAAAGGCTGGCTTTGTACGCAGACTCGGCCACCTAAAAAGATTCTGAGTTTAACAGCTACTTTCTATGGCCCATTTCACGAAGCTACAAGTTATAGTTTGTTGTTTCTGACGATAATGAGCTATAAACCAAATACAATAGAATAGACAAAATAATTTTATGTTTGTTGCTTAAGTATAGAATGGACACAAAATGAAACGACAAACTATACAATTTACAATCGGAATCTGAAATCCCTGGCTCTGGTTGTTAGAATGTGTGTAGAAAGATTTTTTCTGGTCCTTTTAATGTGGGTTGTTTTGCAATAAGTTTACTAAGATACTTAAGTGACTCAAAATAAACAAATTATCAATCTTTGGTAACAAAACACTAAGCACGTTAATATAGCTTTCATTATTACATAAAAACAAACTTATTATGTCAGTAACATATATATATATATATTACCTAAAATACTGAGTAATGTCAACTTAAAAAACAAGGTACTTTTAAAACACGTATTTTACTAAGTAGCTTCGTTACACGAAACCTTGGGACGGACGGACTTGGTCACTGTTTTTAATTGAAAACATTTTAACGAAAAATAATTTTAATCACAATTTTAATGGGCAAGGTAAATTCCGTGCCTCCTTGGTGAGAAAGGGCATACCTAATTCAAAATGACTATTAGGCTGACACGATGATTCTAATGATAAGGTTATAAAAAAATAAGAGAAAACTTGAGTTTAGCCCTTTCTCACTAAAGGCACTAAATTAATTTCGGTAGTTTATTATTAAGGTGCCGACACTAATTGGGTCTCATACACTTAACGAGTACGGTGGTGAGACAGTTCCCTCGGCCAAGTGCTCGGTACATTACATCACTCGGCCGAGGGCTGTCTCGCCACTGTACTCGTTACGTGTGGGAGACCCCTAAGTTTTCAACCACCACGCTTTAATGCAATAAATAATTGAGCGATAACATGAAAATAAGTGATATTTATTATAAAACTAACTCTCAAACTCTTAGAAATTATATTTTACTTGTACACATCATTCATCTCATTGCACGAATATGCGTCGGTTAAAACGTTCAGAGGCCGCACCCCAATAATAAAAGCTACTCAAATTGTTAGCAACATACTAAAAAATAAAACATATTAGTACAGCCTGTAGTTAGTAATTATATAAAATATTAAGTAATCAACATCACAAAAAATCTATGTCACTGACAAGTATTTAATCAAGTTAAAAATATACAGATATAAGCAAGAAACAAAAATAAACAGTAAAAAAAAACTTAAACTAAAGCCCTTATTAAAGTTAGGTGTGCGGACCTGCGGACAGCACAATTTATCCGGACATCCAAATAAATCTCGGAAATCTCTTTCTAACGCATAGATAGTCTTAAAGAAACTCCTGCGTGTTAAATGTACCTTGTAGCTTCGTGAAATGGGCCACTGATATCAATTTACGGAGGTCTTGATTTAAAACCAATAAATACATTTTGCTTTTCCTTTCGTTATGTAACAATAGAAAAAGCCAAAGAAATTTACTAAGTAAATAAAACTACTTAAAAAGAAAGAGTCGTATTAAATTGTTGTTTTTTACTTGGCACAACTAATATGTTCCCACTTATTTTCTTTATGTGTTATAGTTTCTTTTTTCTTAGATGTCCGAATTCCACCGGAGAGCTTATCTTGTTAACATGTCTTCTGTATCTTTGTGTAGAGGAGCTCACTTTAGAAAAAAATTAAGCAAATAACAAATTAATATCATTTTTTTATAGCTACAAGGTTGAAATTACAATAACAAGCACAAGTCGCGGTCGGAGGTCACTCAGGTAGACGGGCGACGAAGCAGGTGGCAAAGATCGCTCCTGTTTTAATGTCAAGCCATCACAACTTGAACATTATAGCTTAGAACAGAAGGTAGCTATTTGAGCAGGTTCGGACATCTAAGAAAATTTTGAGTACACATACACACACGTAATCAAAATTAGACCTTGTACTGTAAGGTTTTTCTTTTGGAACTAAATCTACAAGCTTTCTACTACGAAGTCTTCGTTCATTCATCTTTGAACAGCATCCAATATGTAGGTTACTGCACTTTAATTTTGTTTCACACACTATCACTCACTTTTTATAGCGCCAAATACGCAGCAGCATGTCCAACCAAACCCACCCTACGATAGGAAACTTGTTTATGTTTTGATTTCATTCTGAATGCGTCCGATGAAATGCCGTGCCGACCTGGCAACGTCGCATTCGGGGATGCCTCGGATGCCAAATACGCGGACCCGTAGTCAGAAGATAATCGAAGTATACGCCTGCAGATATACGCGCGGCAGTAGCGCCACACGTCAGCGGAGTTTTTGTCGAGAACTTTTCAGTATATAAATGCAGCCAAACGATGGATTTTTTGACTTCCGTCGATTTTTGCTGTACAGTTAGCTATAACCAAAAGGCCGCATGTGCCACCGGTAAAAAAAGTGGCGTCCGGTATGCGGACTCCCAATGACGGTGGACGTCACTTTAAATGTAATTTCGCCCATAGTGGATGGCAGTTTGTTTGCGGGATAAATATATATATATATATATATATATATATATATATATATAAATTTATTTCCTTCGATGTTGAGTGTAATATTATGTTGTTTATGTACAAATTCTGTTAATTGTTTATACTTAAGATTGTTATATTTGGTATGTTGTATGATTGGTTAATATCTGTAACGCTTAATAGTCAATTAGCTGTAAGTTACGGATATGTAATTGTAAGTAAATAAATAAATAAATGGCAGATATTGGATGATTTTACGTGATAACGTCATAAGAAAACGACGAAAAATTGCATACTTTTCACTCCATCGGGAGTGGAAGAGAGATAGATGCGTCACAAGTCAAACGCTTCAGACCGATCGTGCTTCTATCGCTTGTTCCGCGCTCTCGCTTGCACGCTCGGCTCAGGCGGAACGTGACAATGAGTCATGCGTTTTCGTGCGTGCAGCCGGCGTTCATAGATTTAAGAGCATTTCTCAAAAAGCTTGTACACAATTAATACAGAAAATTAAAGTCCAATATAATATTCCCAACACAGGTAATTATCTGCTTACTGGGTGGCTCCATCCCATAGATCATAATGAACTGTATTTTATGAAATAAAATTCATAACGAAATGTAGGTATCTTATTTTTTGTATATTCCTATTTCGTTATCAATTATTTCAGTAATTCTATATCAATGTTATCTTTAATTTTCTGTCTTAACCTTTTGAGCGCCACAGTCGGCTGTGGCCGTCAACAAAAAATCGTGCCCCTGACGCCACGTCGGCCACAGCCGTCCAAATTTCAATGATCAAAACTTTGTAATTCTAACCGCTACAAGTATTTTTCAATCCCTGTTGATTTTGGGGCACATCTTTTTTTTTTTACTCTGGCGTCAGTGGCACGGTAAATTGCTAGACCGCTTGGCGGTCAATAGGTTAATTTTCTGTCTTAATTGTGTACAAACTTTTGACAACTGAGAAATGCTCTTATAGACGTTATCCGTCATTCTGGTCAGGTGCTGTGCGTGGAGGCGCACTTGCGGTTGCTGTACATGCGGGAGCACAACTGGCTCGACGTCGAGGCGGAGGAGGTCACTGACCCGCCTCCGGAAGATGCGGGCAACTCGGCTAATTCTACGTAGTCGCCGTAAATGCAATATAAGTGTCTCGGCGCCCAGTACGAGTTTATCCCATTTGGCGTCGAGACACTAGGTCCGTGGGGCAGGGCTGCGCGTGGGCTCCACAAGGCGCTAAGCAAACGCCTAAGAGAGGCAACGGGTGAAACTCGCGCAGGCAGCTTTCTCGCGCAAAGAATTGCCATCGCAATACAGCGCGGGCTGCCTGTGTGATGGGCACGCTGCCTGCCAAAAGGACCTTGTTTTTATAATACTTTATAATAGTTTTAGCCTCCTTTCAGTATAAGTTAATTGTTTTTTTAAATGTTTTCTTGTAAATAAACAATCTTTTCGTAGTCGCCTGTCATGTTTTCAACCCCCGCCCGGCCAAAAACAGGGATGTTACTCCTTAGCACTACAGTGCTCGAGATGTTGACTGAAGTTTTTTTTTCCTTTTTTGGTTAGTAGTATGTAAGTGCTTATGTACGGTCTCAAACAGCCATACTTATTGCCAAAGCGCACACTCAGCATTCCCGTTCATTTCCATATTATAGGTAAACGCGCTCCGCGTCAGTTCGCATTCAACCGTCGTTCATTATCATCGCGACTCATTTTAGTGTTAGTTTGTGACAATAAATATTATGTGCAAATTAACTAACTCTTTGAATATCAAGCTCTCAAACTATTATTAAACGGTGTATGGTGCAAACCATACAGCTTATATGTAAGCACTTACATACTTAGTGCTTATATATAAGCACTTACATACTTAGTGCTTTATATATAAGCACTTACATACTAATCCACAGGGTGAATATGATAGTTTTCTTAGATTGATTAGAAAGGGACGACACGAAAGTATTGCCACGTTTTAATTTCTACTTTTTTGTGTCAGACTATACTTCGGCTAACTACGTCTCGGTCAACTTCAGTCATATTCGCGAGTGTGGAGCCGTACATAAGTTTAAGATGTGTATAAATAACCACGTAAATGATAACCACGTTTCATTTTTTAACACCACGCTAAGTATCAAAATAATATGAGTTCCCTATTGCTTCGGGGCGGTCTATCGTCCTACTCTACAAAACGTAAGATCTAAAATATCTGTGACATTAAATTTCAACCTTAATACTAAGACGATAACGTTTGTTTTTCAATATGAATGTTGTAGTGGCACGTGCTACAGTCTGACCAAAAAGAGTAGAAATTAAAAAGTGGTAATACTGTAGTGTCGTCCCTTCCTAATCAATCTAAGAAAACAGAGACGACACTACAGTATTGCCACTTTTTAATTTCTACTCTTTTTGGTCAGACTGTAACTTAGTAGCGAGCGGCTTTGTGATATTACTATATCTGTATTTCTGTGTCTGTCTGTGGCATCGTACTTTTAGAGGTAAGATGAATCTAAGATGAACCGATCCAAATACGATTTCTTTTAAACGAATACCTTGTCTGTCGAGATGGTTTTTAACTATGTTTGGCAAAGAATACAGCCGTTTCAAACACATTCAGATTTGATTGGAACAAGTAAATGGATGCAAGCATATAATGAAGCTAAAAATTTCAAATTTTGTGGTTAAATATCTTTATTTAAAAATCAGTTTCCGTAATCAATAATATTTTACGTATTGTTTGTAGAATTTAATCCAAAAATAGGCTGAAATCCTGAAACATATTCACGAGATACAGCCAGGTGACAGACAGAGGACTGGAGGCTTAGTCCCGTTTTTACCCTTTCGGTACGAAACCCGAAAACTACAACCGAATTGCCTCCTAATGTTATTAAAACTATCGTGAGACATCTTTACTATAAATAATGACACAAAGGTAAATTAAGAAAGAAAAATTGAATGCGATCTACTACAATCGAAGCGGGGTTTGAACCCGCGACCTCTGCGTTTCCGGCGCATTGCTCTCCCAACTGAGCTATTCGACCGCTACGCTTCGATTGTAGTAGATCGCATTCAATTTTTCTTTCTTAATTTACCTTTGTGTCATTATTTATAAAAATAAAAATGTGGTATTACCACATAAAAGTATGAATCGATAAAAAGATTCTATACAAATACATCTTTACTAGTTATATAAAAACGGTATAAACTCACGTAAAAATTGCACGCACAAAATCTGTTTAAAAATAGCAGCACGGATAGCTACCCCTGATGAAGAGCTCCAAATGAGTTCGAAACATGTCGGGCCGTTCCTGACAATTTTTACGTGAGTTTATACCGTTTTTAGGGTTCCGTACCCAAAGGGTAAAAACGGGACCCTATTACTGAGACTTCGCTGTCCGTCCGTCCGTCCGTCCGTCTGTCACCAGGCTGTATCTCAACAACGGTGATAGCTAGACAGTTGAAATTTTCACAGATGATGTATTTCTATTGCCGCTATAACAACAAATACTAAAAATAAAATAAAATAAATATTTAAGGGGGGCCCCCATACAACAAACTTGTTATAGATTATATATATGTATAGGTACGGAACCCTTCATGCGCGAGTCGGGCTCGCACTTGCCCAATTTTTTTAAGTCTGTTGAAAAAAATAAACAAATCTTGCAATAAAACTATATTCAATACAATATTGAATTCACTCCGTCCACCCCCAGAAGCCGTGGCTGTCTCGCACCGTCTCCCGGTTGTCCCTCCTCTGCCGCGTCACCGCGCTGGCCTCTCCCTTCGCCACCGCCCTCTTTCTTTCCATCTTCTTCTGTCTCACTTCTAGATTCCTCTTCACCTGGTGCTTCACGACTTCAGGGGCTATCGTACTAGCTGATGTGTAAGACCGCATGGATCTTACGTCTGAAAGGGCTTTCTCGACCATGGCTAATCGGTATTTTTGGGAGTTTGGGTCTAGGTCTGTGAGTTTGTCGTCTTCTGTTGGTGGCGGGACGAGCTGGGGGGCCTCGTCGGGCTCTCGGATGTCAAGTGTGACGGTCTTGTGTGTCAGGTCTTCTATGGCTTTCTTCTCGTCTTTCTGTATTGAGTCTTCTACCTGAAACAGTTGGAAGTAACGATGAAGACTGATTATTTCAAGCTTAATATTGTACATAATATCTATACTTTTATAAAATTGACAATCAGTTTTCTATGGGATGGGGTCATTATTTGCATCACAGGCTATGTACAAGGTTTTAATACCGGGCGATCAATACAAATGGGTCAGTAGGGAGAATTCATAAACTATTAGAGATATAAAATCTTTTAGGAACCATGGCGTCGATTTTTGATTTAATAAAAAATGCATTTTTTTTATGAATCTCATACATAATTTCATATTTAGCCCTGTAAATAATGGTACAATACGACAATGCGATTACTTACCGAATTTTAACCAGGTCCAAATCTCGGTTAAGTATTAGATTAATAAAAAAAAATAGTTTCTATTAAATCTAAATTCGACGCCATAGATCCTAAGAAAAGTCTTACAGTTTTCGTTTTCTCCCTACTGACCCATTTGGATTGATCAGCCTGTATAATGTATTGTGTTTTTTTTCAGTTCTGTGGTTATTTTGATAAGGCGCCGATCCCCTAGAAAAGCACGTCCTAGAAGTATGATGAATGCACTTAGTATTAAAAAAGTGGTACAGAGGACGCTTTGGCGGATATAATGCTTAAAACACGATGTGCGTAACGACGCGGTAGCTCAAGAGTCAGAGCACTACTCCGGTATTTATATTAAATCTCTAAGGTTGTCTGAAAGAGATCGCTCTTTAGCTATAAGACCGCCTGTTGTTACCGTACTTTTTGTTTAATTATTTCATAGTTGTATTCGTTTTCATATTACTACAACTACTTATTACTATAATTTTATTAAAACTTTCGTGTTTTCGAGTTAGAAACATGTCGGGCCGTTTCTGACAATTTCACGTGAGTGTAAACCGCTTAATACAATAGTCCTTATTACTCTGCAATATTCATAAAAATACTGAGTGTTTTTTTCTTATGAAATGAAATGAAATAATTTATGGGCCACAAGGGCACTTTTACAAGTCGGATTGTGATTCTACCGGCATTTCCCAAGAGGAGGCCGCTGTTGAGAAGAAAGCCGAAATAACTTTTTGCTTTGAAGTACAAGAACCCAAATGCCTCTTGAAACGTTACCTCTTGCCTCAGCGCAGCCAGCTCCTCTTCTGAGTACTTTTTGCTGTCAGCGACTGTGTGCTCGGTTTGTGTGTCCTCTTCTGAAGCGTCTTCCTCGTCGTCACTCACTTGGAGACCTATGCCCAACTCCTGAAACGAGATAAAACCAATAAATCCAACAGGCAAGGTTCCAAATCGGGCGTGTAATGATAGATATATTATCCGTAATTGTCGTGATTTCGTTATCCGATTTGTTATCCGTAATTGTCGTGATTTCTTTAACCCTCTAGCTATTAAGCTTGTTTACTACTGTCTAGTCAGGAGCAAGCTTGAGGCTGCCTCTATAGTATGGAACCCCCACGAGACCTCTTACATCTTACTGTTGGAGAAAATTCAAAAGGCGTTCCTTAGATTCTATTATAAAAAAATAATTGGTTACTATCCTTTCCTGTACCCTTCCAAATTTCTCTTGGGTGCCCTAGGGCTTAATTCTCTAGAAGTGAGGCGTAATTTAGGAGTTTTGACTTTTGTGATCAAGATATTAAGGGGAGATTCGGACTGCTCTGATTTGGTGTGTCAAGTTGTTCGCCTTAAGGTTCCTTCCCTATCCAAATCTAAACTGAACCTCCGACCGCGCCATTGCCCCCTGCTGGCAGTGCCAACAGCGCGCACGGTGGCACATCGTAATTCTCCGCTTATCCGCGTACTACGGCATCTCAATGCGCTCCCCGCGTCAGCACCTGAATGCGATATTTTTGCATGTCGATGGATGGCTCTTTATAAAGAATGCTTGAGGTTCTGTGAGGCGATGGATACACGTCAATCGACCATATATTAATATAGATGTAAGATTGAATAATATTGTTGTAATTTTGGTTGTTCTTCATTTGTAATTGTTTGTATATACATTACGTATGTTACTGTTTTTCACAGTGTCTTAGTGTATACTGTAATGCTGTGTTAAAATATGAATAAAATAAATAAATATAACAACGTTTCATTTGAAATAACAACATTAGGTATAATTTCATTAGGTATAATTTCAATCAGTATAAAAGACATTTGATATAACGTTTATATTCGCAAGATAACCTAACACTCCTCGCTTCGCTCGTCGTCGTACCTACCCATAACTCTATTACAATTTAACTTTCATGTTTGAGCAGTTTGAGTGTGGATTGAGCCTTTAAATGTATTATATCAAATGATCATTATACTATATGATATTATGCCATATGAAATTATAACAAATGTTATTATATTATTCGTTTATTATACCAATTGATCGTTATATTGACCAATATTATATCATAAGTTGTTATAGCGACCGTTACGCACCCTTCCAAATCACGTCCATGGATAGCTGTGTCCCAGACGCCAGGTCATTGGCCGCTTACAAACACGTTATTGGCTACGAGAAAATAAATAAATTGGCGAAATAAATTTTCTTTCTTTCTTTCTTACAATGTCATACCTTCTGCTGCCTGCTTCGAGTCTGGGACACAGTTTTCTATCGACTAGCTGAGCGGTCAAAAGGTCAAGGTCCGGTCCGTACGTCAAAGGTCTTATGATCTGATTTGCCGACCCTGCACGATCCTACGGTATAGCCTAGCAAGTTGCCAGAAAATGTTCTACAAACAGCAATATGGGAATAATGTGCAAACGTCATTTATTTTCATTATAAAACGTCAGTAGCAATTTGTCATCAACCAAATTCAAAACATTGTTTATCGGATTGCTGCTCAACCGTTCGTTCTTCTTCAGAAAATAAATACTGAATCCTAGTTAAAAAAAACTTAGCTTTCATTACTGTAAATAGTTTTGGCTTTATTATGCGACAATTACAAATCAGTCCCGTTTCCTCTTTGTGACATTCACTGGCTTTCAACATAAGCCACGTATCACACAGGCTGCGTAAGGCCTTATACAACTCTTATACGACTTATTTCAGCTGTGCAAGGGCAATAAGCTCTTAAACAGCATGTGTGCTTGAGCAGTTTCCAAAATTCCTTGCCAGTAAAATTAATTAGTACCACTAAAAATCCGCAGTATGTCACCTTGTTGGGCTATACTCACACCCAACAACTCATCGTCGACATCCTTAGCGCGCTTGTACCCCGAACAAGCGACCTCCTTGTCCATGTCGTCGTCGCGCCGCAGGTCGCTGAAGCGCGGGTGCAGCGAGCTCTCGTAGCCGAAACGGTACTCACATCTAACAACTCATCGTCGACATCCTTAGCGCGCTTGTACCCCGAACAAGCGACCTCCTTGTCCATGTCGTCGTCGCGCCGCAGGTCGCTGAAGCGCGGGTGCAGCGAGCTCTCGTAGCCGAAACGGTACTCACACCCAACAACTCGTCGTCGACATCCTTAGCGCGCTTGTACCCCGAACAAGCGACCTCCGTGTCCATGTCGTCGTCGCGCCGCAGGTCGCTGAAGCGCGGGTACAGCGAACTCTCGTAGCCGAAACGGTACTCACACCCAACAACTCGTCGTCGACATCCTTAGCGCGCTTGTACCCCGAACAAGCGACCTCCGTGTCCATGTCGTCGTCGCGCCGCAGGTCGCTGAAGCGCGGGTGCAGCGAGCTCTCGTAGCCGAAACGGTACTCACATCCAACAACTCGTCGTCGACATCCTTAGCGCGCTTGTACCCCGAACAAGCGACCTCCGTGTCCATGTCGTCGTCGCGCCGCAGGTCGCTGAAGCGCGGGTGCAGCGAGCTCTCGTAGCCGAAACGCCTCTTGAAGAACTCGCGGACGCAGCGCACGTCACGGTCGAAGTAGCTGCGACAAAAAAAAGATCACCATAATCGATGCCAATGAGCGAAATGTTTATATTTGTTTTTGTTGATTTTCTCAAATAGCGTGACTGTTCCGTTTTTTTGACGTCGGTTAAAGTGTTACGAAGATCCCACGCTGCGCGATCAGCGGCGCGGCGAGCGGTTGAGCGAGAGATCCGAGCGCGGCGGACATACGAGTGAGCGAGACACACGTACCTGCCGCCGCTGGTATACATTAATTTCGAGAAAATATTTAATTGGGAGTTCCTATTGAGTGCCGGTTCCGAGGCGTTAGATTCGATGATTTAGCAGCAAAGAACTTAAATTTCACTATTTACATAAATTCAAAAAATACTGGTCCAGACAAGCTCCGGTATTAGTTCCGGTGTTCCACAAGGGAAAGTTCTTAGACCTTGGACCATGGTCTTTCTGTGTCAATTTTTCTATTCATGTTTCAAGGTAAGATAATGCTTTAAAAGGCCTTATTCCTTAAAAAAAAACATATTATAACAAATATATTGATAATTTCAACCAACTTTATAAAGTAAATAATACTTTTCCCCGAGTTCTAGAAAGTAATATAGCTATTTCATGCTTTCATTGCGTGCAATCGAAAATAAGTTGAAAAAAACTGTTTTCTGCGTGAATTTTCTCAATTTCGAGTAGTTTTTGAAACAAAAATTATAAATGAAAAATTAAAGCTGTAGGTATAAAATATGTATATCCCAATAAATCTCAATAGCCCTGTTCTAAGTAGTAACATTGATAATATGTTAAGAAACATGTTTGATCATAGAGAAAAATGTCTAAAACAATCAGCATTTTTGAATGGATAAGGAGCCTTAAAATAAAGGGTCTTAAAGGGTCGGCAACGCGCGTGTGATGCTCCTGGCGTCTCAAGCGTCCATAGGCGGTGGTAACTGCTTCAAATCAGGCGGGCCGTATGCTTATTTCCCACCGCCGTAGTATAAAAAAAATATATTACGGTTACGGGTTCTTAAGATTAAAATTCTCCTCCGTATTAACGACCATAAAATGTTGTGACGTGCGTTCACTCAAACTCGACCAAGAAATGTATGCGGGGGCAACCGGTACTGTAGTTTTAACTTAGCGATAACAAAAGATCTACTTGGAGCGCTAAAATGTTGCACCGCGCGAGTTTACGTATACGAATGCCGCTTGATGAATTCATGTTACATTTTAGTGGCTAGATATAATTTTATTTTTGTGAATACGCAATTTATTGACTTGATTTTATATTATTGTAGATATTAAGTTATTAATGTAATATTATAAGTAGTTTTTTAGTATAGAAATTAATAATAATAATAAGACATTTAAGACATTTATTCATTGCTTTTGTACATTTTTGATTATGAAACATGTATAATAGCAGTTGTATAGTATACAAAACAATGAAAAAAATTCAAATTAGTTGTATAGTGTTTTTTATATAGTTTTAGGTATTGTAAATATTGGATTTAAATGTATTTTAAGGTAATAATACATATTATGTACGTGTAACGTTACATGTGTACTCACAGCTCCGCGTTAGGATGCGAGGTGGACACCATCTGAGGGAAGTCGATGATGACGGGGCAGCCCTCCTCGTCGATCATGATGTTGAACTCGTTGAAGTCGCCGTGGATGACGCCGCAGTTGCCCAGGCGCACGATCAGCGACATCAGCTCGTCGTACAGCGCGCCCGGCTCGTCCACGGACGTAACGTGCGTTCTGACAACGAGAGACTAGTGTCAAGAGGACTTATTACTTAAAAAAAAAACATTTTTTTTATATTATGACGAATATATTGATAACTAGCTGTGCCCCGCGGTGTTACCCGCTCATCCCACGGGAACACTAAATTTATTAGTATAGGGTCTCAAACTATCTCCATACCAAATTTCATCTAAGTCGGTTCAGCGGTTGAGGCGTGAAGAGGTAACAGACAGACAGACAGACAGACAGACAGACAGACACACTTTCGCATTTATAATATTAGTATTGATAATTTCAACCAACTTTTTTAAGTGATGAACTTTTCCCCGTGTTCTAGGTAGTAACGTAGCTATTTCATGTTTTTATTGCGTGCAGTCGAAAATAAGTTGAAAAAACTTATTTATTCGTCAATTTCGAGTAGTTTATGAAACAAAAAATATCAATGAAAAATTCAAACTAGGTTTCAAATATATATCAATAAACTCCATTAGCCCTGTTCTAAGTATTAACATCAATGATATGTTAAGAAATATGTTTGATAATAGAGAAAAATGTCTAAAACAATCAGCATTTTAAAAGGAATAAGGCGTCTTAATACTACATTACTGCAGACGCCGGGAAATAAGAGCTTGCCGGCTAAGTAGGTATAGACGGCCGATCTGAGGCCGGATAGTGATCCGAAGCCCGCAAGCCCTTTTTCACGGCTAAGGCATGTATAGTGCTTTTCTCAAACATATGCCCCCTCCTGCTCCAAAATACACTACTAAAAAAATATAATTCTGTTGTTTAGCCAATTCATGAACACAGACGCCATGTAAAAAAAATATTACTTCCTGGCATAACCCTTCAATTTTTTATTAATTTTTTTACAGTGCTCTCGAGTTATTCCGCCCGAAACGTGATACTTCGAAGCCTGTTATAACGCACGTTATGACAACATTTCATTGCATGTTTGAGAAAAAAGCATTTGCAAGAACATTTATTTTTTATTTAAACTTTATTGCACAATATAAGTACCTAAAAGTAAAAATGGCGGCCTTATGGCATTGTCTACCAGTCAACCATAGGGATGAACATTTTCTTCCCATTCAGGTCCTAAAATTTCGTAAAGATTGGTTAAGTTTTGGAGGAGAAACCAGACGAGAACGCAACCTCGATTTATATGGAAAATTTTGCTATTGGTGTGAAGACCACAAAGCTAAGTACAGTAAGTTAAGGCTGCGTTTCCACCAGAGATGTGCGAGGATGCGTTGCGAGGGATGTGTTTTTGTTAACTAATGGAATAACTTCATTTATTTATCCTCGCTTAGCACAGCTGATTTTATTGGGTAACAAAAACACATCCCTCGCTCTTGCTACGCGTCCTTGTACTAGTGAACGAAGCCTAAAGCGGTCACCTTATGTGGCGCAGATGCGCGACAGACAGATACGGTCAGGAGGCTTGTCGTAGCTACAGATTGACTTACAGCGGTCCTCCTCGTACTAAATCCATCACGACACAGTGCCTGTTGAAGTCCACGGGCCGAGGCACCGGGAACCCTCGGTCGTACAGGGCCTTCATGTATACAAACTCCTTGGTAGCGGAAATGACTGGTACAGCCAGGAGGCTTGTTCTAGATGTTAACGACTTACAGCGGTCCTCCTCGTACTAAATCCATCACGACACAGTGCCTGTTGAAGTCCACAGGCCAGGGCACTGGGAACCCTCGATCGTACAGGGCCTTCATCTATGCAAACTCCTTGGTAGCGGAGATGGCAGGTAAAGCCAGGCTTGTCCTAGATGTTAACGACTTACAGCGTTCCTCCTTGTACTAAGTCCATCACGACACAGTGCCTATTGAAGTCCACGGGCCGGGGCACCGGGAACCCTCGGTCGTACAGGGCCTTCATGTACGCAAACTCCTTGGTAGCGGAGATGGCAGGTACAGCCAGGAGGCTTGTTCTAGATGTTAACGACTTACAGCGGTCCTCCTCGTACTAAGTCCATCACGACACAGTGCCTGTTGAAGTCCACGGGCCGGGGCACGGGGAACCCTCGGTCGTACAGGGCCTTCATGTACGCAAACTCCTTGGTAGCGGAGATGCGCGACAGGTACAGCCAGGAGGCTCGGTTGCGGTGCGCGTGGTAGTCGCGCTTGTCCTTGACATTGCGGAAGCAGGTGCGTCCAAGTCTGAAATACCATAGAAATGTTTTTAGTTTTGTTTGGGTAAACAAATGAGTCGAGATATAGTGCACACATTGAATTATAAAAGAATTCAGGTTTTGGTTACAAAACAGCACTGAAGAATTGCTTGTGATATAGATTAGGCTATTTAACACATAACACAAACTATTAGTAGGTCTGAGAACATTCAAGAACATCAACATTCAATCCAAGTACACATGGAATTAATGCCAATGCAAAATGTTTCCTAGTGGAACACCAAACTATCTCTGTTCCAAATTCCATGCAAATTCGTTCAGCCATTTTAGCAAAGAAGTAACAAACACACACACACACCCAAACATTTGCTTTTATAGTATTATTATTATAAACTGACTTAGAACAATCTGTACTCATGAACATAATTACGCTGTTTTTGTAAAATCTACCCAAGATTTATACTAAACTAAATTCCTAGGCTTTAATAAATTACCTGTGGAGCTTTAAACAAAGCGGGTTGTGATCCTCATCAGCAACGGTGTAAATGTTGGACTCCTTGCCCACTCCGATCTGGTTTCCGAATGAAGCAATGACCTTCCTGTTTGCGAGGGCTTTGAGGGCGAGGTAGTCGTAGCCAGCATTGGTGAGACGGTAACCATCATCTGTTTCAAACAGCATATCGAATGTTTATAGTGGAGCAATAGATTAAAAAGTTCAATGCTTCGGGCCAAGTTTGAAGTTTGCGTTTAAAACATTTATTGATTGATTCTCAGCATAATTTGAGATGATAGTGCCGATCATAAAGTAACAATCTTTACATCACCATAAGTAGGCCATAAGTAGGATTTTCGGCCACTACATGGGAGAAAATAGAAGTGACAGAGTTTAGTAAAAGGTCCCATTTTGCTGCTTACTATAAGGACAAAATTTGTTTACATCATTATACCAATAGCCGGTCAATGCATCCTTATCCTGAGGCATGTTCAGCAGAATTCCGATTAACACTTTCAGGAGAGCACACTGACAGCGTGTGTCATAGGTCTAGAGAAACAGATAACTATGCGACATCTAGAGACATTGCTCACCCGAAAGCGTTAAGTAAAATTGGCATACTGTCTTGATATTTAAATAAAGCCTGACCAGAAATATATGAGGATGCGCCATATTGCGGAATTTCACTGGAACTAATTTCTTACACTGGCAATGATTTTATGATGGTTTGTCAACAATGTCAATGTCATTCGTGTTGATTTCTAAAAAAGACAAATATTTAAAATTATCCAAAGAAAATGCCGAAAACCATACACAATTGTGAACGTAAGATTATAAATACAGTCAGGAAAAGAGTGCATTCCATTAAATGATATTACGAGGTTAACATAGTGGAACTGACAGGTATTTAAAACTAATGTCATTATAGTGGGTTGCGATTGGTTGCAAAATTATTGCCATGTAAATCTTATAAGTTGCGCCCTCTTGACAATCCTCATATATTTCTGGTCAGGCTTTACAATGAGTATTATAATAGTTCAAATTAAGTAAGTTCCTAGTCTCTAGTTGAAAATAGAAAATAAATAGAGTTCTTGAGATCAGTAATCGTTTTGAAAAGAATAATATAAAATTAGTAATGTGAGTTAAGTTATATATGATAGTGAATTTGTTATTTTACCTATTAAGGCAACTTACAGTGTTTTCCTCGCTCGTAAGTCAAAAGTCTGTGTTTGCACAGTTCCTTCATTAATTTATGCACGCCACCGTGGCGAAGATTCGCAATAGATGCCACAAGGGATCCTGGAACCAGCTCGTGATTTTTCATTCCCATTTCCACCTAAAAAGACACGTACGTTAGTAAGGTTAGGGATAAATTACTCAGTATTTCCCTTTTGATTCTATTTCGTACCGCAGTTAATACACGGAAATCTTCTCCTGTGAGGTAACGGAGAATTGCAACGTCAAGTTTTCCCATTTTGGAACTGGAATGCAAATAAAATTAAAATAAACACACTTTACAACATCATGTGTTTAGAGAACACTCGAAACGAAAAATAAAAGGAATGGACCTTTGTGACAGTGACGGTCTGACGGATAAAACGTTTTGTTTTGTTGTATTTCTTGCTAATCCGGGTACTTCTGTGTTTATTTTGACATCATAGCTTTATAATTTGTTTGCATACTGTGTTAGTTTAATTTATTGCTTAATTTGAGGATGTTATTAAAATATGTTTTGTAAAAGTTAATATTATATAGGGTTATATATACCGATTTTTTTTATTATAAACTATTCTAAGATTGTACATACTTATAATATATAATGTATGTATAAAGATTGACCAATATATATTGTCCAACAAATAATTTTACCACTATATAGTTCATGAATAAATCATGAAAATGCAATTTCAATAACCGATACCGATATCTAAACGGTATGACAACCATTTAAACCGCATAAACTCTGCCCCTGTCACTGTCACGTACGTCACGTCGCAGTGACAGACGGCGGTCCAGCTACAGCGGCGCCGGCGGCCGCGGTCTCGCATACGGGTTGGGTAGGGCGATGCATAGATTAGTGTATTCGGGGCGATCTAGCGTGGTATAGTTCAAGGCTATGTGTAAATTTTAGTCTAGCTTTTGAGTTTCATTTGTTCCACCTTTAAACTTATCTTTGTTCTGATTTTGTTTCAAACCTGTTTATGATTCCGAAAGAACTCGGAACTCTCGAAATCAGGTAAGATATCAATTAGGTTGTTTAGTGTTTTAAATTCAACTTTGGGTCGCCGGGTTAACTATAACAGGAAGAAGTGAGATGAATTCTAATTTATTCACTTGAAATACTTTGTCACAAGGTTTTAATTGTAACATTTTCCTTGTAGATATGCAATAAATAATTGTTGTATTGTATTGCTATTTTTTAGTGTGCGCAGCAGAATATCCCAATGTCAGGTTTTAAGAATGGTTGTATTAATTTGGACGAGGAGCGGGACACCTACTACGCCGGTCAAGTGCTGTCCGGGACGCTTGAATTTCAACTAAATCAAACACTAGACTTCAAAGGTATGGAATTTCTATCTTTGCTGTGGACTGGCTAGTTAGTAAATATTTTGAGTTCTTTGAGTGTGTGAGTCCTTGAGTTTGAGTGATCTCCTTAAGTCAATTAACTAGAATTGCTAAAAAAACATTGATACCTTAGTTCACACTGGTATTATGAAATATTACAATTATTTTGCCTATGAAATTTCAACCTCATAGATATTATTGCAAAGTACAAAGGAAAAAATTGGGGCCTCATATATGTTTGAGATTTGCTGAGCAGGAGCCAACAGCCCTATGATGCAACACCGTTTTGGCCCCTCCGTTAGAGCCTCTGATATTAGTAGCCTGGGCGGGTGAAATTAAAATAAGATACTGAAAATAGTATGAGACAGTATTGAGAGCGAATAAAAGAAACTGACACAATTTGGTTTTATTAATATTTTCTTAGCATTTCATTTCATCTTGAAAGCTAGACTGTGGCGGATGACTGACTAAAAGCATTGGATGGTTGGATGCCCGGTCGGTGGTTAGACAGGTGTCCCAGCAAGTTTTTATATTGGCAACAGACAGCAGGGTCTCCCATGTGGAGGAGTTCAGTTGAAAAGAAGGCTCCTTTACTGGTCACAGTTAGAAAAAGCTGGATAATGCCGCCCACAATTGCAACAATACAGACTTCTAGGAATCCAATGTCCTTAACGATAATGAGAGATAAGAGGAACACATTATTATCAATATGGTATAATAGGCTGCTCTAGTTAAGGAAATGTAGGCAAAATACAGTAGATTGTCTATACAATTTTAATTTAAGTGTATTTTATAATATAAGTTTAGTTAAAGTTACAATAAAGAGCAAGTAACAATTTATCTTAATTATAAGTTAGTTAGTGTCGGAAGACACGCCGAACACTGATCCGATGTGTTAGTTTTAAGTAGATATGTATTTTAGTTTCGGCAATAAAGGCTATAATAATAAAAAAAAATAAGTTAGTTATAATTATTACTGCTAATTAGTGCATGCGGTGTCCTTCTGTAAGTAATAAGATACTTAGTTTTAAATCTGTAATTGTATATAAAAGTGTAAAAGTGTACTTATTGTTGAAGGTCCAATAAATAAAATAAAAATAAAATAAAATATTTTCCTCAAAAATATCGAGTGCTGATTTTGACCTAAGATCTGATATTCGATGACAATGACCATCAAATACTGTCATCATCATCACCATCATTCGCTTGCCCTTATCCCATTTATTTGGGGTCGGCACAGCATGTTTTCTTCCTCCATTCTTCTCTATTACTCGTCATCCTGTTGTTTTCTTCCTTCTTATTCACACAATCCATCCATCTTTTCTTTGGCCTTCCTGTTCTTCTTTGTCATCAAATACTGTATTCCATTTTATTTGTTGGACAGCAATCAATCTCGTGTTCCATGGAGAGGCAACGGTGTTTTGGGAGGAGGAAGAATTAGAGGAGTGTCACGGACAACAAACAACAAACACAGTGGAGTATGGTGCCCAAGAAGTGTACTTCCATGTCGAACAGTGTGTCTGTGGAGGCGTTGGTAAGAATGATGCCTATAACTAGGTTCATTTATGATAATAATAATATAATAATTAACCTTTATTGCTGACAAAGTTAACACACATTATCATTTGTTCATAACATGTACTTATTGTTAACTAGTGACCACTCTGGCTTCGCACGGGTGCAATGCTGATACTAACTCACCTGTACTATATTATGCATGTATTATACATATAAACCTACCTCTTGAATCACTATCTATTAAAAAAAACCGCATCAAAATCTGTTGCGTATTAAAGATCTAAGCATACATAGGGACAGACAGACAGCAGGAAGCGACTTTGTTTTATACTATATAGTGATGTTAACGACTGTCTGCGTGTACACAACACGCGACACAAAGACCTCCTCTAACTTTTTCTACTCTTCTCTTAATGTAGCTTTTCAATGCCATAATGGACCTACTGTTTTTTTTTTAATTTCATCAGATCAGCATGCCTCTTTTCCTTTTTGTATGAAATCTAGGAGTCAATTGAGTGAATATCCTTTGTCCATTTATTCTTAATTTCCCTGAGCATGTGGCCTACCCACCTCCATTTTAGGGCGTTACTTTTGGTTGTGATATCTTCCACTTTCGTTGTGTGTCTTATGTCCACAGCCTTTTTTCTGTCTCTTGTAGTATAGTATAAAAAAAGAGACAAAGGATCAATAGGAAGCCAAAATGTTATGCAACCCACTGATGTCCAAGTGTGACTTGACTTAAACTCTGTTTAACCAGAACAGTGCTCTTCCAACTGAGCTATAAGACTACTTTGAGGACAATATGAAATAATGACTTCTTATTCCGCTTTACAGTGCCTCTGTATTAGGTGAAGACTCACAAGACTCAGATATATTGATAGGAGAACATGTTGCATTGATACATTAATTGCATGAAGATTAAATTTCGCAGATAATAATTGTAATTGAAACGATTATGAACTAGTTTATTGATATCTAGGTTAAAAAATGATTATATGTAGTACTTTATAACGTGTTTCAATTTTTTTAAATGAGGATCACAGGATGACTAGCTTGTTTTGGGGTCGTTTTAATTTTATTATTAAGGTTATTCATGTATGATACATATTTCAAGTCTATTAACTTTATTTATTAATGTTCTACTACATTACATAGTCCTTTCCTCATAACCAGGGGCATCCCAACTGCAGCCGGGGAGCCACACCATCCCCTTCAGCTTCCAAATACCGCGGTCGGTGCCTTCGACCTTCAACGACGACCCCGACGACGATGATGATGGACACATTTCTTATTACGTCAAGGTATTCATTTCAACTTATTTTTATTAAAGCAGTAACGTCTGCTAACGTAAACTAAATGTTTACAAATGAAGCGAAAATTGAAAAATTTAATGATTCGGACAGGATTCGAACCTGCGTTCCGGGCGAACACGGGCGTCCTCCCAATTGGACCACCGAATCAGATGTCAGAGTCATTGAAGCCGTTGGAAACGCAGGTTCGAATCCTGTCCGAATCATTAAATTTTTCAATTTTCGCTTCATTTGTAAACATTCATTTCAACTGATTATTACAACGGTGGTTCTTAAAGGGTCGGCAACGCGCGTGATGCTCATGGCATGGCTAGCGTCACAAAACAGATAGGTACAGAAATCTACATACAAGCGCGCTCGAGCAAACGCACACATAGACATTGCTCACGGACACGTCGAGCGGATGGCATTCGCGCTCGCCCTGGTCTGAACTGGTCCGAGATATCGTGTCCGTTAGCAATGTCTATGTGTGCGTTTGCTCGAGCGCGCTTGTATGTAGATTGATTTCTGTACCTATCTGTTTTGTGCTAGCGTCCATAGGCGGCGGTAACTGATTAACATCAGGTGGGCCGCATGCTTGTTTGCCACTGTCGCAGTATTAAAAAAACAGTGCGATTGAATATGCGTCACCAGGTTACGCATATCGATTTTTCTTTGCGTTTTGTTCTTTGTAACAACGGTTTAATAACATTTGTGGTGTTTCCATCACATGTTTCACAAACTTAATAAATGTATATATACTCTAGTTTACTCGTTCACTGCTTCTTGCTAAGGTGTAGCCTTTCAAAAATAATGCAAAGATCAGCATTAGGAAAAATTCGAAAAGTAATCTGGCGCTCGGGTGGTCGAGTGGTTGACACGTTGGACCGGTAATCCAGAGGAACCGAGTTCGATACCTGACCTCTGCCGCTAGGTTATGCATTTCAATTTTTCTTTGAGCTTTGATTTCTGTATCAATGGTTTAATATAAAGATTGTGGTGTGTACCTAACCACATAAAAAATGGAGACATTACATGTTTCGGAAATGTATTAAGAGGCCTTATTCCTTTTAAATTTTATTTTTTTCATATTATGACAAATATATTCATAATTTCAACCAACTTTTTGAAGTGAATAATACTTTTCCCCGAGTTCTAGGTAGTAACATAGCTATTTCATGCTTTCATTGCGTGCAGTTGAAAATAAGTTGAAAAAACAAAATTTCCGCGTGAATTTCGTCTATTTCGAGTAGTGTTTGAAACAAAAATTATCAATGAAAAATTTAAACTGTAAGTTTCAAATATATATATATATATATATATACCAACTAGCTGTGCCCCACGGTGTTACCCGCTCATCCCACGGGAACACTAAATTTATTCGGGATGAAAAGTATCCTATGTCCTTTCCCGGGTCTCAAACTATCTCCATACCAAATTTCATCTAAGTCGGTTCAGCGGTTTAAGCGTGAAGAGGTAACAGACAGACAGACACACTTTCGCATTTATAATATTAGTATGGATAGTATGGATAAATCCCAATAGCCCTCTTCTAGGTAGTAGGTAACATTGATAACATGTTAAGAAACATGTTTGATCATAGAGAAAATGTCTAAAACAATCACCATTTTAAAAGGAATAAGGCCTTAACGGATGATGTTTATAATTTTGCAGGCAGTCCTGGAGTACGCGGACGGGCGGGAGTGCGAGGAGCTTGTGGAAGGCTTCGAGGTGGTCGTGCCTGTGGACCTCAACCTTAACCCGGAGATGAAGGTACGCACCAGAGAGATAGGGCTAGAAGTAACACACACAGATAAACACACTCACAAACATCCGCCTTGATAATATTAAGTGTGATTATTTCAATAACGCGTTGTACCAGATTCCTCGAACCCCTTCAATTACGTAGGGACATTGGGTCGCTGAGCGTTTTCTATCGCCTATACCATGGCGAGTGTTCTGAAGAGTTATTTTGTCTTATCCCACCCTCCCCTTTCCGTCATAGAACCACACGTGCCAGTTTGCGTTGTTATCGCCTCACCACCGTGGAGATTATTCCCACACGTACCAAGAAGTTTGGCAATTCCTTTATCTGCCGAACTATTAAAGTATGGAACTCCTTGCCGGCTCATGTGTTTCCTCCTTCTTATAACTTGGGACCCTTCAAGCGAAGCGTGAAGAAGCATCTCTCGGGCCAGCATGGCAGTGTCAACTGACTTGGCACCGTTGGTTTCTCGTCAGTTGCCATTGCGACTTGGGCTCCCCTTTTTGCTTACCATCAGGCGAAGTGGAGCCACTATGTTGTGCCGTTATAAAAAAAAAAAATATTTATTTCAATAATACGAACTACCTGTGATCCCAGAGCTGGCGCGTTTCTCGGACAAAGGCTCAGTATTGCTGTGCAGCGGGGAAACGCCGCCAGCATCTTGGGATCATTTCCGCCAATGACCGACCTTGGCTAGAGTTAGGTTAGTGTAGGTTTTAGGTTTTTAAGTTGTTTTACCACATAACGCGTTATTTTCATGTAAAATATCCATCTGTTAACGTAGGTAACATTATGTATTAATCTATCAACCAGCGGCGCGGTGAGAGGTTGAGAGGGAGATCCGAGCGCGGTGGCCATACGAGTGAGCGAGACACGTACCGCGCACCGCTGCCGCTGTCGCGCTATGTAGTGGCATTGACGGAGATGCCATGGCCTTGTTTGTACTCCACTCCACTGTTTCGAGACACAAGATTCTTCTTCGTCGTTCCCTCACTGATGAGGATCGCGACCACATCTGTTTCCACTCAGTGCAGTTAAATAAATAAATAATAATAAATATCAGACAACCTCACACAAATCTATCTAGTCCCAAATTAAGCTCAAGAAGGCTTGTGTTATAGGTACTAGACGACGATATATACTTATATAGATAAATATATACTTAAGAGGCCTTATTCCTATCAAAAAAAATTTTTTTTCTTATTATTTCAAATATATTGATAATTTCAACCAACTTTTTGCAGTGAATAATACTTTTCCCCGAGTTCTAGGTAGTAACATAGCTATTTCATGCTTTCATTGCGTGCAGTCGAAAATAAGTTGAAAAAACTAATTTTCCGCGTGAATTTTGTCAATTTCGAGTAGTTTTTGAAACAAATATTATCAATGAAAAATTCAAACTGTAGGTTTCAAATATATACTAATAAATCCAAATAGCCCTGTTCTAGGTAGTAACATCAATAATATGTTAAAAAACATGTTTGATTATAGAGAAAAATGTCTAAAACAATCAGCATTTTAAAAGGAATAAGGCCTCTTAAATACATAGAACAACCATGACCCAAGCACGATTCGAGTTCATCACACAAATATTTGCCCTGGCCGGGATTATGGCGGTTATATTCTGCGTGGACCGGCCGGTGCATGTTGCCGCTCGCTGCCTTTTTCACTGTGTCAGACCAAATAGTAGGTCCCTTCCTTGCGCATGTCTGCCATCAATTTAACTAACTAACCGCTTTGGCGCAGCAACCCAAAATGAGTTTTGGCCTCCAACACAAGAGCACGCCATCTTGCCCGATCCTGCGTCACTTCGTGCCAGCTGTCGCTAACTCCCAGCTCACGCAGACCCGCCTCCACCATGTCTTTCCAGCGATACTTGGGGCGACCAATAGGACGTCGTCCAATTGGTCGGCCCAAGTATGCTCTCTTGACATTTCGATCGTCCCCCATTCTCTCGACGTGGCCAATTCAGCGAAGACGATGTGCCTTGGTTTCGCCAATGATATTAGGTTCGGCCACTAGTTCGGCGATCTCCGTGTTTTTGCGGATCCTCCAGCTTCCATCTTCACTTTGAGTGGGTCCCAGAATCTTTCTTAACACCATCAATTTGCCCTATGATAATCTGCTTCTCTAGACAATGATTGAGGACCGCATAATATGTCCGAAGAAGTTCAGGGCTCGTTTCCGACATAGCACGGAGAGTCGCTTCGAGATGTTGAGTTCTTTTAATATCGACTCGTTTGTTTGCACAAGACACAAGATAACCTGTCCTTATCTGATTCGTAATTGTTAAAATGTCGTATCTTTTTCTCTCGCTTATCTGTTCTCGTTGTCAATTTAAATGATAATATTATTTGTATATGTTTAATATTTATTACCTACTCTCTTTTACTCCAAGGTCAACCGAAATATATACAATTATTATGCAAGCGAATAATTAACATAATCGCTTTTCATGAAATATCTTAGAGTAACAGTATATGAAAAATCACAAAACATGAATCGACAAGGAAACCTTTATAATTATCAAACCTGCCCACAATTTCACCAGAAGCTATTTCAAATTTTGACTACTCAAAAGTTATCAGAATGAGATTGTTCTTTAGGGATAAGAGCGCGTGATGTTTGCATCTACTTTTAATCTTCTTCATATGTTGTGTTCTATAATGTATCGATATAATATAATATGTTAATCGGAATTCGATAAATGAGAAGTCCCTATGACAGCTTAAAAGTGCCACGAGAAACGGTCTCTGGTTATCACTATCAGATATACTTGTCAATAATATTCTTTACTCTCAGACAGAAACTGAAGTGATCTTCGAAGAGGCTCTGAGCTCTTTCTTCTGCGGCTCCGGGCTGCTGAAGGCAACCATCAATCTTCCAGCATCCGGCTTCTGTCCCGGACTAACCATCCCGGTCCGGGTTAAAGTTGACAACGAGAGCTCTGTGGAAGTGTCCAAGATACTGTTCGAATTGGTCCGGGTATGTATCTACCACACAGGTCTGAAGGTTACCATCAGTCCACTGGGCTCAAAGTTCTGTGGAAGTCTCCAAGATACTGTTCGAATTGGTCCGGGTATGTATCTACCACACAGGTCTGAAGGTTACCATCAGTCCACTGGGCTCAAAGTTCTGTGGAAGTCTCCAAGATACTGTTTGAATTCATCCGGGTATGTATCTACCACGCAGTTCTGAAGGTTACCATCAGTCCACTGGGCTCAGGGTTCTGTGGAAGTCTCCAAGATACTGTTTGAATTAGTCCGGGTATGTATCTACCACACAGTTCTGAAGGTTACCATCAGTCCACTGGGCTCAGGGTTCTGTGGAAGTCTCCAAGATATGCCAAGATACTGTTCAAATTAGTCCGGGTATGTATCTACCGCACAGTTCTGAAGGTTACCATCAGTCCACTGGCCTCAGGGTTCTGTCCTGGACAAACCGTCCCAGCCCGCGTTGAAGCTGACAACCAGAGCTCCGCGGAAGTGTCCAAGATACTGTTCGAATTGGTCTGAGTATGTATCCTATATTTTTAAGAATGCCTCCTTAAGCTGTGTACGGACGAACGAACGAAAATATGGCACAGACGTCGTGCATGAAATTGTATGAACCGTCCTGTTGCTGAATAATAGGAGTCTCCAAACATTATTTTTTGATAAAGTCAGCAGTTTAGTAAATATTCGCTCCGAAAATAAAAAAAATACCGCCCCCCCCCCCTCTAACTTTTCAACCACAAGTCAAAAAATTCATAAAGATGAGGCCTTATAAGTACCTTCAATGAAAACTATATTGAATAAAATCGGTCGAGCCGTTTTTGAGTTATCGCAAAAATTCATAATTTTCTTTAAAATGACGTAAGTGCCGCGCGGTGTCCTTATACTTCGAACGTTACACATATTAGTTAAGTTTCATACTGTATTAAAACATTTCGCTCAATCTGGCGCGTATAATCGACCACTTCTAGAAGGTAATAAGTTATTACAGTTATTTTGGCGTTTCCGACCTTTTTATAGACCTTAAAATCTTTCTCGTAATTTAAACCTCGGGCTTAAAACCGCTGTTTTAAGCCCGTCTATTGTGAAGGATGGACAACTACGGAACCCTACACTGAGCGTGGCCCGACATGCTCTTGGCCGGTTTTTGTTTATAACAAAGCGAAGTGAATTCGGTCTCAAAAATAGTATTCCTATAACGAGATGAATATGGTCGCAATAAATTATTTTATCTATCCAAATATCATAAACCCTCCATGATGCGTTCAAGAACCGTACATTATGTATGACCACCATAAAAATAGACTGTTTTGTTAGCACACATTTCTTATCTGTAAAAATGTTATTATTGATAAATAATAAAATCAATTTCGATAATATTATTTCGAACATCTCTGTAAAACAAAGAAATTTGATTTGACCTCTATTCTAATATCATTCGAGATGACGTTTAGTTCGAAATGAATTGTCAATTTGCAATCAAATTTGACGAATGTCGCACGCATAAGATATCGAATGATATGATAGTTGGGGCCGACTCTAGTTTGTCTCTGAATTAAAAAAAAAAAACTATGACAGCTGCCAGAAAACGTCATTACCGCCATTACCGGGTAATATTTGTGTTATGATGTGCGACTTCTGAATGCATCATGGAGGCTTATGATATGTGGGTAGATAAAGTAGTGTAACTGTACATAATTAGGCATTAAAACACTCGTGTGATGTTATTATGAAACTTGCCTTCGGCTCGTTTCATAACCCCACACTCGTGTCTAATACCCTTCATTATGTACAGTCACATAAACTAATATTATTGATAGTTATTAGATCATTTTGATTGGGTTTGTATTAGTTCTCAATTAAACACACGTACTTGCTGCAATCACTTGTTTTATTATTTTTAATCATTTAACAGAGTTATTGTTTACGCCTGTTGTTTACCTCTGCCTGTTATTTTAATGTATCTCATGTTGTGTTGTATATTCCTTTATGTTGGAGGTGTGCAATAAAGAGTATTTGTATTTGTATTTGTATCCTCTACCATGCTTAACTGACACACACTGCTAGAGAGCGGGGGGCGCCTCGGTTCATTCAAAACATAGTCTGTACTCGGTACAGGGACGCTTACTTGACAGCTCCGTTTTGACGTCATCATTCATTTAGTTTTAGCGTCTACCGAGTACGTTCCATTACAGGATTGTCAAGATTAGATTATTTTATTCACTCAGCGTGTGAAATACGTCAGCACCGACCCGCCGGGAGAGAGAACAGAACCGGAGTGCAGCCTGAGCTCGGCCAAGACCGGCGCCGTGCCCGCCAGGACCAAGAGACGGTTCACGCACCACCTCGACGTGCCGGACTTGATCCCCATCATCACGGACAACTGCAGCATTATTAATGTGCAGTACTTTTTTAAGGTGAGTCTTTTCGAGGTTGGCGTAGTTAGTGCCTGCTGAGCCGGCGGTACTGGGTTCGAATCCCGGTCGGGGCGAATGTGTGATGAACTCGAATATTTGGTCCTGAGTCATGGATGTTATCTATGTATTTATTTATATATTAAATATAACATCTAGTACAAACACAGTTAACTATACACCCATAGACCTTAACACGTTGTGCTAAGGTTTATATTAGTTTACAAATGTACAGTTATCAGTGTGTTCGATAGTACCCTTAAGTGCAAGCATTGTTTAGTTTGGGACTAGGTCGATTTATGTAAGATTGTCCCTTAATATTTATTCATTTTATTTTTATGGTATGACTAGAGAGTTCTTCATCCGTCCGTGTAAAACTTTCACCATATTCGGGTAAAAAGTATCCAATAACCATCTTTGGGTTGTCCGAATTGGTTAAAATCCCTCTAGCCGTTTCGGCGTGACGAGACGAAAAGGAAATTATGACCAACAATGGCGTCGCGCGCTCATACAAAACCCGCATCTCCATATAAAATTAAAATACTTTGATATATCTTTTTTCCCGCTCACTGTGACTTATTAGGTCTTCGCACATTATAACAACTCAACGGCGACTCGATTCTATGCCAAAATGTACGACGCGTCGTCCACTCGTCGTCCACTACTAATATCATTTTTTGAAATAAAACCTAGTAAATATGACATAGGGCTTAAATTTCAATATTTGGCAAAAATCGCCGTTGAGTTGTTATAATGTGCGAAGACCTATAGACTCAACGTTATAGGTTACTAGCTGTGCCCCGCGGTGTTACCCGCTCATCCCACGGGAACACTAAATTTATTCGGGATGAAAAGTATCCTATGTCCTTTCCCGGGTCTCAAACTATCTCCATACCCATCTTAGTCGGTTCAGCGGTTTAACGCTTTGACCGCCAAAGACGGCAAATCACGTCATCGGGAATTCGCGCCACTGACGCCAACGACGCCTATTGACGTCAAAAATTTCAATGGTCAAAAACATGCTAATTCAAACCACTATCTGTGTTTTTCAATCTCTGTTGATTTTGGAGCACTTTTTTTTTTTTGTTTTTGGCGTCAGTGGCACGGTGAATTGCTTTGCCGCTTGGCGCTCAAAGGGTTAAGCGTGAAGAGGTAACAGACAGACAGACACACTTTCGCATTTATAATATTAGTATGGATATTTTCGTTGCAGATGAAATTAATACTAAGCGGCTGCAACGACCCGCTAGAAGACGAAATGGAGATATTCTTCGGCCAGATACCAATACGCGAGATTACCGACGGCGAATACAAGCATCCCCTACAAAGCGACCTGCCGCGCGCGCCCGTACCCGATCCTAACCAGCCGCCCGCGGTCATACAGCCGTACGTATATCCCTCGCATACTGTGCAGGCTATCCCGAATTATGCCCCGAACCCTTCGCCTGTAGCCCCCGCTTACGCTTACCCTTCGGCTGCTCCAGTGACCGCTAGTTACCCAACTGGCAATAATCCTTACCCTGGAGCTAATAACACACCTTACCCAGGTAACCAGTCTTATCCCAGCTCTAACGCACCTTACACAGGCTCTAATCCACCTCACCCAGGCTCTAATCCACCTTACCCAGGCTCTAATCCACCTTACCCAGGCTCTAATCCACCTCACCCAGGCTCTAATCCACCTTACCCAGGCTCTAATCCACCTCACCCAGGCTCTAATCCACCTTACCCAGGCTCTAATCCACCTCACCCAGGCTCTAATCCACCTTACCCAGGCTCTAATCCACCTCACCCAGGCTCTAATCCACCTTACCCAGGTTCTAACCCGCCTTACCCAGGCTCTACGCCTTACCCGGTTAACCCTTACCCGGGAGCCGGGTATCCCAACCCGCCGCCGTATACTCCGACTCCAGTTATAGGGTTTGTAGCGCCCGGTGTGACCAGCCCGGTCGGCACGGGGGCTCCTACGCCGTACAATCCAAGCGCACCGCCCGAATAATAGTACATTACTAAAGACGCCGGGAAATAAGTGCTTGCTGGCTGAGTGGGTATCACAGACAACCCCCACTAGACGGAGCATGTAAGGCAAATGTAAGGCGACCCGCGCGCACCAACGATATGGTACGGCAGAACATTAAAGTATCAATACGGCGGCCACCGTTTAGTTGCGTCCTTGTTTATGATCCATGCGTACGTCAACGAAAAAAGAAATTAAATAAATAACATGGTAAATTGTAGTGTTAAGTGGTGTAGAGAGACCTCATAAACATGGACGCAACTAAACGGTGGCCGCCGTGTTGATACTTTAATGTTCTGCCGTACCATATCGTTGGTGCGCGCGGGTCGCCTTACATGCTCCGTCTAGTGGGGTTGTCTGTGGTAGGTATAGACGAATAGTGATACGAAGCCGGCAAGCCCTTTTCACGGCTAAGGCATGTATAGTGCTTTTCTCAAACATAATGCAATGAAATAAAAAAATACACCACTCAAAAAACATAATTCAGCTGTTTAGACCGTTCATGAACGCAGACGCCATGTTTAAAAAAAAATAACTTCCCGGCCTAGGCCTTCAATTTTGTATGAAATTCCTTTACTAGTTCTCTAGAATTGTTCCGCCCGAAACGTGACACTTCGAAGCCTGTTTTAACGCACGTTATGACGATATTTCATTGCGTGTTTGAGAAAAAGTTCATAATGAACCATTGATACAGAGATCAAAGCGTAAAGAAAAATAGAAATGCGTAACCTGGCGGAAGAGAGGTTTTAAATAAACTGTGCAAAGATCGACACAAAGCATAAGTTAGTTAAGTAACTGGCGTTAGGATGGTGAAGAGGTTAACACGTTGGACCGGTAATCCAGCGGTACCGGGTTTGATTCCCGGTCTCTTTGATTTTTGTATTAATGGTTCAATATAAGAAATCGTGTTGTGTATCCACATTAAAAATAATTAGACATTACATGTTTCACAATATAAGTTTATAATTTAAAGGTGCTCTGTCTCAATGACAACTAATTGACTAATAAGGGCATGGTGCAGTCACGACGCGTCCATAGAACCGGATTCCCACCGGCTTGCCCACTTCAGGACGATTTAGTACCATTCTCTATTGTTACTGAAGAATAGTAAGATAAATCTACTTCGGTTTGCCTCGAGTGTTTTGACGCCACGTCAAAGTGGGCAAGCTGGTGGAAATCAGGTTCTATGGACGCCAGACCACGCACACATACATCTTCCAACGAGATATTATATTATGATATATATACAACTTTAGTTAGTAAGAAATGTTGTTTATTATAAGAAATAATGTGGCCTTCTCATGTTGATGGTGCTTATGTATAATTCAGTATTCCTAGTTGCTACCTCATTTAGCATTTCTATGGCCTTGAATTTATACATACATATGATAAGTGAATATCGCCTGGTGACAATTTTTTTTGCACTAAAATTCGTTTGTTACTAGGTAGTCTTGAAAACCTCTTATCTAGTTTGTAGATTAATACTGAGATACGAGTTTATTTTAAGTATAAGTAAGTTTCGACTAGGGCTTCCATCCGTCCGGGTTTCCCCGGATTTTTCCTAGTTTGGAGGACGTCCGGGGGGTTTTCAATAAGTGTCCGGCGAAAACCCGGACGCTTTTTATGTGAATGAAAAATAAAGCGATTGTTTTTTAATTCTATTCTTTTCGGACACGTCCGGGGAAAAATGCGATTTACGCCAAATGTCCGGGTTTTTTAAGTCCTGGTCCGGGATCAGCTAATTTAGAGATGGCAGCCCTAGTTTCAAAAGACGATATAATCGATTGTGTTGTACGCAGGTATAGCCCGACTAGTTACTTCTCTATTAATCGTCTGTTGATATTATCCAAAATTCACTAAGTAACAAATACTTACTTAAAATAGCTCGTATCTCGGTGTCAGTCTACTTACTAGATACGAGGTTTTGAAGAGCAGTGACAGTTTTAGTCAGTTTTGGTTGTCACCGGGCGAAATATTGACACAAAGGTAAATTATGGAAGAAAAATGTAATGTGATCCACTGCAATGTAAACAGGACACGAACCTGCGACCCCTACGTTTCCGGCGTAGTGCTCCCAACTGAGCTATTACATCGTTACGTCAATCACACCAAATCTTTGATTCCATTCTACGCTACTCGAGCGCCCTCTACGCAATTTTTTTAAATTCTTAAGCGCATTAGCTATGGTCGTGCGTTTTAAGCCGGGTACTCATTAGCGAGCTGTAACCGTAACCGTTGCAGGTACTGTAACCAAAAAAACATAGTGTGTACGTGGTTCGCAAACCTGCTGCGAGCGGTACGCGTGCGGCTCGCAGCGAGCCGACCTTTACAACGTACTCATCTCTGAACCTGTAACGTTGCACGTAACTGTAACCGTTACTGTTACCAAAAACACAGTGTGTACGTGGTTCGCGAGCCTGCTGCGAGCGGTACGCGTGCGGCTCGCAGCGAGCCGACGTTTACAACGTACTCATTTCTGAACCTGTAACGTTGCACGTAACTGTAACCGTTACTGTTACCAAAAACATAGTGTGTACGTGGTTCGCGAGCCTGCAACGAACGCCACACGAGCGACTCGCAGCGAGCCGATGGTTGTCGGTTTTTGCCGCGAATCAAAGGGCGCTCGCAGGGCGCTCGTGGACGTCAAAAGAGGTTGTTACTAGCCGCTGCGAACCAGCTATATATTCATTAGATATTCAGAATCAGTGCACTCATTCTCGTGAAATTTTTATAATGACCACTAATTTCTTGATTTTTCTACACGAAAAGTAGACTCACTTCTTTCCCGATACATTCTATGAATCAACCATCTCCGTGGCCATTTATGATCATCGAGTAGGTAAGTTAAGGCATCTATAAGTTTTGTATGCTGCACTTTGTCCGACACCGTGGAGTTACAAACCAAAACTGCGAATAATCCGGCTTATCAGTGGCCTTCTCGTACACACTAGAACCTCGTTACTGTATCTGCGTGGTTACAGTTACAGCTCGCTAATGAGTACGCTCGGAGACAGCGAACCGGCGACGTCGCGAGCCTGAACTGTAACACGCGTACACACTAGAACCTCGTTACTGTATCTGTTTGGTTACAGTTAAAGCTCGCTAATGAGTACGCTCGGAGACAGCGAACCGGCGACGTCGCGAGCCTGAACTGTAACACGCGTACACACTAGAACCTCGTTACTGTATCTGTTTGGTTACAGTTAAAGCTCGCTAATGAGTACGCTCGGAGACAGCGAACCGGCGACGTCGCGAGCCTGAACTGTAACACGCGTACACACCAGAACCTCGTTACTGTATCTGTTTGGTTACAGTTACGGCTCGCTAATGAGTACCCGGCTTTACACGCACGATCCACAGTCCCCACTGCTTTACAGCAAGTGTGAGGACCACAAATCAGAAAAAGCGGGTCACATTACATTTTTATTTCATAACTTACCTTTGTGTATATATTTATAATAATAAAAATGTGGTATTTCCACATTAACAGTTAATAGAATTGATGAAAAGATTTTATTAAAGAGGTTGCTTTTTGTGGTACTGATTTTTGATTTGTTTTACTGGCAAGGAATACTTTTTGGTAACTCACTTTTTTATTTGATGTGCTAATCTATTTTTTTTGTTTGATATTTTATATGGAAATATGTATTTTTACTATTTTTGGTTTTGTATATGATACCGAGATCAACCGATCAACAAATAACCGCTTAGGAGGCTTTCCGGGTACAGACCCGGACGTAGTAAGCGGTTATTTGTAAACCTCCTAAGCTGTTTGTCGATCATGTGATCGTGGTTCGTGCTTTTCCATATTTCAGTGTAAAGGGAGAGAGATGGCATGATTTCTAACGTTAATTACAATTTGATGTGCTTGATCTTGGTATCAAAATTTAAAGTTTACCTATATTTAGTTACAACTACTAATAATAGTGATAATGTACTTATGAAGTTATGATATGAAAGTAAAAAAAATATTTGGACCTTGTGCCATTAATGAAGGTAATTAATTAGTGATAAGTTTACATTTTATATACCAATACTGATGTTTGACACAATTTGTATACAAGTTATATTAAAATGAATAAATCAATTTAAAAATATATAACCAGTCTTTTGATTTTAGCGATTCATGGAGATAATCAGCAGGGTCTGGCATCACCTGTCTTGCTCGCACGGTAGTCAAGGAAAGCGACAGGTAGTATTTGTCGCGCGACGAAGATTCGCGTGTCAAAGTTATGCTAGATGAACTGCACCTCTAGCACAGAATATTTAATAGGTAGTACTTCATACAGAATGGGCACGCACACCTCCGCACCGATTCGAGTTACCTCACCCCGCAAGGCCACCGAGTTGGAATCGAGTTGGCTGCGTAGATTTTTGAAGTGAAAACTTCTTTAGCGGCGCTTGGCAATTTTTAGATGGGTAAAAAATGTTAAACTCGCGACAGATAACAGTCAGTCGGTAACCTAGCAACCGTGTCTGTTTCAAAGAAAGGGGGCCTTTGAACAACAAAATGTTGTAAGTGACAGATGGTGAAGCGTAATCATAAACATACATTAGTAAGAAATAGAGATTAAAATAGAAATCAAGTGTCAGTGAGATATAATAAAATCGGAGTTTTCACTTCTGCCGGCACTCCCGGAGTGCAACCCGTCCTTTTTTTTAAAGGGTTGTGTACCTACTGTGTTTATAAATGGTTATAGGTGGGTATTGACTAAACTTGTGATAATAGATAAGAAGTGATTGTCGCCACAGCATGAGGGGTTACTGCGACAACAAACTAATTTAACGTTGCCCGGGTTCATAGTATTTAACCTAACCTGTAACTCGCTTCGCTACTGAAATAACAGCCCTTGAATTTGTTGAATAGGAATGCGTCAGATGTAATGCAATAGTTCATACCTGCTAATTTACAAGCTCGCTCCACTCTGCTGCTATCCTCACATCCGTGTAGTATCATTATTTGTGTTCCTTCATCTCACAGGAATCTCCTCTCACAGAATTGTCGTCTCCTTTCTGGAAAAGGTATATACATGACTTCCATTGTCATGTATTGTTTGCGCCTTGTGCCTTAGCATAAAATTGACATTACCAGACTATTTATCTCTGTGTAACGTCTTGCAGTTAATATATTAAAACATATGGTACAGTATGAAGTCAGTTCCCACAGTCCTCAAGGAATACACCATTTACGAGGATTGGACCTGATCTCATCCATTACGAACTTCAATCACTCGACTGCGACTGCGACAGAGCGTTGAGGGGATACGAGGAGCATGTTAAGCCAGCATATAGGGACCATCAGATTCGTCAATCTTCCGGTCAAATAAATAGGTACAACTAGGTACAAATAGATAAGTAAGTAAGTAAGGAGAATACTTCTCCACATAAGTTACCCGTTCCCAATGCGTCCCCGGTCAAAACGAATGCTATCACATGCCCGGGAAAGCATCCGCCTGACTGGGCGATGCGTATAAAACTGCAAATAATTAGTAATTATATTGGCAATAAGAGACACAAGCCACAAACTTAACTGATAGAGCAGGCGAGCTGAGCAATTACAGAATTAGTACGTGTGCACTCAAAGGGTCCAAAAACAAACTAAATTGCCTTGTCAAAGAAAATAATTGAATAGTAAAAATAAGAAATTCAAATATCTCACCATAGACAATCTAAGAAGAATCAGTAAGGTGGAAAGCCAAAACATTGTCAAAGAAGTATGAATATAATCGCGAGTCGTCGCGACACTCCCGCCGCGGCAAGTTAATGAAGAATAGTAAGTGTAGTCATTAAGTGTCGAGTCCATTCTTTGATTTTATCCATTGCCTGGACTGCGGCAGCTCTCTTAAGTTTCTCATTTCTAGGTAGTGTAGATGTAGATTCGACTTCATTAATTACGACATCTTCAGATGTTGTGTTTGCGTTGTCCTTTTCAGTATTTTCTATCATTGAAATATCTATTGTGTGTGCGTCTCTCGAAAGGTCAATTGTGTCAGTAATATCAGCTGTCTCAACATCCATGTCCTTTGATGGCTGAGGTAAATCTTCAAGTAATGGTACTGATACATTATGCTCCACTTCGGAACTTGTATCTAAAGAGCCATGCGACGAGTTAACTTCATGCAAGGGCTTATCCAATTCGAGTGGGTATAAATGTCCAATAGATCTTGTAAATATTGTGTCTCCCACTTTCACTCTTGCGACTCTACACAATCCGTCTGTACTGCGCAGTAATTCACATATACGACCTACTTTCCAATTTCCCCGATTTTTACTATCACTTTTGATTTGAACTGTATCACCAATGCAAGGTTCACTGTGAGATTTTATTCTCGATTGATTGGGTGAATGACTGCTACGTTCTCTCAAGCTTAATAGGTATTGATTTATGAACATATCCTTGTACTCGTTCATTATTATTTCTCCCCGTTTCCATCCTTCTATGAGTCGCTGTTTGGTAGATGTTGTTCCTGTAGCTATGTTATCTTCCAAGTTCTGCAGGTTAATGCATTTTCCTGGTGTTAGGAAATCAACAGGTTTCAGTATGTGATCCAACTCAGATGACACATAGGTTAGCGGTCTAGTATTGACTATCGCTTCAACTTCTTTGATGATAGTTAGCAACTCGTTGTCGTTAAGAAGATGTTTCTGTAGTACGTTTGAGACAATGTTTCACTACTCCTACAAGTCGTTCATAGACACCTCCGTGCCAAGGCGCTAGTTGAGGTATAAATTTCCATCTAATCCCCTTTTCTGTGAGTTCTCTCACTGTTAGTATCTCTGATAGCAATCTGAATTGAAGTGCATTATCTGATAATATCAGTGTAGGAATACCCCTGGAAGCTATAAATCGACGAAATGCGAGAGAGCATTCCTCTGCTGTCATGTCTTTTACAACTTCGAGATGAATAGCTCGAACTACTAAGCACGTAAATAGACAAATCCAACGTTTTTCTTGATCCTTGTTTGATTTTACTAACGCTGGACCGAAATAATCCACTCCTACGTAAGTGAATGCTGAAGTATATTTCACCCTTTCTGGTGGTAAAGCAGGTGTATCTGGTAAAGCGTATGGACCGCCACCATGCTTCACACATTGTGGGCATTTGCTTAGGATTCTTTGTACTTGAGTTCGTCCCTGAGGAATCCAGAACTTATGTCTTATTATGCTTAAGGTATGTGATACACCAACATGATAGTTCTCGATATGTGTCTTCATGATGATTTCCTTGGTGAACTCACATTGCTTAGGTAAGAGAATAGGATGTTTAGCATCATAGGATAAATCTGAATGTGTTAAACGACCATCACACCGGATAACACCGTCCACATCTTTGAACAATCCTAGATTTCTAGTAAGGTTAGTTATTTTATCTTTTGATTCATCTGGAAAAAACTGTTTCTGTAATTTTATTATTTCCTGTATCTCCGAATTCGTTCCTGTTTGAATAGTCGAAGGTGTTGTAAGATTATCTTGAGGTAAGAGTTCATTAGACTCTTCCATACATGCATCTTCTGTATTATTTTCCTTTGAAACTTGGTCTTCCTTTTCAGAATGTAGCTCAAATTCTGACGTATTCGGAAGAACCTCCCCCGCCAGAAGAATGGCGTCCGTAGTTAGTTCTGTAGGCCAGTTGATTGACTTCATGGATAGAAATGTCGGACCATCGTTTCAGATCTTCACTGGTTTTCATTGGTCTTGTCGCTACATCTGCAGGATTAAATATCGAAGGTATGTATTTGATTACCAATGACTTAATTCTTTTTATTTCGTCTACCCTTCGTGATACAAAGGTATCCAGTAGTTTATCAGTTTGACACCAATTTATCGCAATTTGGCTATCTGACCACAAGGTTAGTTGTGTGACGTTTGCTTTGATGTATTTCGTGATGAATTGAATCAATCTGGTTCCAATGAGAACTCCTAGTAGTTCTAAACGAGGAATCTTCAAATTCTCCAGATCCTTCAAAGGTGTCAATCTGGATTTTCCCATGACAAATTGTATATTGTTGTCTTGCACAAGGTAAACTACAGCAGCGTAAGCCTTAGTGGAAGAATCTGTAAAACAATGTAGTTGAGCTTCTTTGTTGTTCAATATGTTTCTTGGTAAACAGATCTCTTTGATTAAATCAAAGTCCTTTAGAATGTTCTTCCATTGAACTGACGTTTGTTCTGGTAACGCTGTGTCCCAATTTAGTTTCTTCTCTTTCCATAGAGATTGGAAAAGAATCTTGGCAGGTAAAGTTATAGGTGCAGCAAATCCACATGGATCAAAAATTGATGCAACAGATTTCAATATTCCTCTTTTAGTGTATGGATTTTCTTTATTCTTCACCCTCAGTTGAAGTGAATCTTCTTTTAAGTTCCAGTTTAATCCTAAAGTTTTTACCATTTTATCATCACCAATGTCTGGAATTTGTTTCATAAATTTCTTTGAGTTTGAACTCCATTCACGTATGTTCATTGAAATTTGCTGAAACACTTGTTTCACATTCTTATACAAGTTCATTGCTTCTTCGATGCTATCTGTACCAGTTAAAAGATTATCGACATATATGTCATTAGCTATATCTTTTGCTATATTATTTGAATTCAGCAATAGATGTCTGATGGTTGCATTCAATAGAAACGGCGAACTAATTACTCCAAAAGGAACTCTAGTGAATCTATAGTGTAAAAGATTGTCCACAGTAACTGGTTTATTAGTATCTTTTAGCCATAAAAATCTAGTGACATCTCTGTCCTTTTCTTTCAAACCCATTTGAAGAAAAGCTTTTTCTACATCAGCAGTTAATCCTATGGTATGACATCGGAACCTTATTAGCAGTCCTGTCAGGTCTTCCAACATTTTTGGTCCACAGTATAAACATTCGTTTAGACTTTTAGTATCTTTTGTTTTCGCGGATGCATCATATACAATGCGAAGAGCTTTTCCTGGTGCTAAGACTCCGTGATGAGGTAGGTAATGGATAGGATGATCAATCTGTTCTGATTCAGGTACCAACTCAATGATTCCCTTTTGAATTTGATCATTCAACGTTTTGTTGTAAGCTGACAGAGTTTCTGTGTCGAGTCTCTTCATTAGACCAATTAGACGACCATAAGCTAAGTTGTAATTAGTTGGTAAATCAGGAGGATATTCTTTCCAAGGCCAAGTGACATAATAACGGTTGTCTCTGATCTCCGTAGTTTCATTGAAGTTTTTGATTGCTTCCTCCTCCCTGTTCATACTTGGAGAGTCCATAATACCGATTGATTCTAAATCCCATAAATGTTGTATGCTAATATTATCAAGAGGTGGATCAGGCTTAGTCCATTTGTTTTCATAAGAAGATTGAAAGTATGTAAGTACGTTCAAGTCATCATTATGAGACGTGTTCTCGGTTTTACCGGATAAAATCCATCCAAAAATTGAATCTAAGAGATATAGATTTTCTTCAATTTGAATCTTTTCTTCCATCATTATGGAATGATAGTAGTCATTTCCTATCAGAATATCAACACGATCTGACAAGGAACCGTCGTCGGCTAGTACGACCTTCTTGTTATGTATTCCCTTAATTAACTCTTGTTTAGGATATGAAACACCATGTGTAATGGATGGCACTGCGTTAACAAAAACTTCCTTAGTCTTGTTCATCTTGGTTTGTAAGTGGAGTTTGACTAATGGACTATCAATCTCTCGCGGCCTTTTAGCACCAAATGTAAATACCAATAAATGATTTTCCTCTTCTATATCTAAGTCCAGTTCTTTTGCCATATCCTGTGTTATATAGCTCCTCTGAGAACCAGAGTCCAAAAGAATTCGACATTTCTTGGTAATACCATTTTTATCTTTGACGTTGGCTACTGCGGTCTGAAGGATAGTGCTTCCACCACTATGTACATGTAAACTATTATCGAGTCATAAGGTATTTGTACCGAACATCTTAGGGCACAGTGATCTATCATGTTTTCCCCTTGAATTGCAATGTGGGCAATACTTTATGATCTCGCATGGAACTGTGCCATGGTTAGTTCGTAGGCATTGAAAACATCTATTCGTTAGTTTCATTTTCCTCTGTTCTAAGGTAGGATATACCTGACATCTATCATTGTAATGGTCACCTTGACAAAAGACACACGACACTTTCATTCGTTTCTGATGATTAACATTGAATGTTTCATTTCTCTGACCTTCGAATCTCCTTTTCATTGGCATTGGAGTTCTTGCAAATGTGGAGAAAAAGGATCCAACTTTGTTGAAACGATTTTCCGTTCTATTAAACTTGGGCTTTGTTTTATTAAACCGTTTATTGGTCTTCATCGATCTAGTATGTAAAGCATCAGTTGTATATCGGACTTCTTCGGACCCGTTTTTGTGATTAAACCCTCTTGCATCTTCCTTTGCCGTGATGATGATGTTTAGTTGTTTCCTCATTGCTTCAATAGATTCAGATTCCGATTTTAATTTCATTTCATACAGTATATCTTCCGGAAATTTCTCCATAATCAAGAATCGTAAGTGATTATGAGATGTATCTTCTCCCATAGATTGTAAGACACGCAGATGTTTCTCAATTTCATCTAGAGTCTTTCGACAATCCTCAAATCTAACCGCTGGCTTTATTTTGTAAAGAGTGGCATAGTGGGCATCTATGACATGTTCACGCTTCCCATATCTTCCCTTTAAAGTATCCACCGCTATTTGGTAGTTCTCGTTGGTAGTCTCCAAGCCTTCAATCATGTTTTTTGCCTCTCCATCCAAAGAAGCCTTCAAGTATAGAAGCTTGTCCACATCTCGTAGGTTTCTTTGACCTATATTCGAATAAAATTGATCCCAAAATGGAAACCAACCCATAATGTCTCCTTTGAACTTCTGCAAAGTCAATTCAGGCAGTTTACTGCGATTATCCGAGAAGGTAAATGGCTCCTTCACTTGTGAGTTCTTATCGGCTTGAATAGTTGCGTTAAGTTCCGCTAACATTTCTTCACCTTGCAATTGAGAAGTAGTAAGGTTTGAAATCTCGTCCGCGTTCGGTGTACTACTGACATTGAAATATTGATAGAGATCAGCATTGAAGCGATTAATCACTGATTGTAGCTTTGAGGCGTTGATCGCACTCTGTTCTCGCTTCTCATTATCCCAAGGACGATTCACACACAATGTTTCTGCCTCCTTTGACAGTACTAAAATACTTGACGCAAAGGTATTCAGACGACTGAGTAAAATTCCCTCCATGTTTATTCAATTCTGAAAATATTTTAAGTATCTAGTTGACATATTCATTGATGCATGATATTTAAAGTCGCAATGTTCATTATTAAGTTATTGACATTATCAATAATCTAGCAGAAAGTATAAAATTATTTGTAAGTTATTTAATTAATTAATAAAATGTTTTCATATATTTAAAGAAAGAAAGGTTCTCTTTAAACTGTCAACAGATCTCTACATTATATTTGTAAGTTGAAAAAATTGTTTAAATGTCAAAACAAAAAATAATAAAATATTTCATAAATTATAAGTCTTATATGCTGCTGACTGTACTTGCATTATAATTGTTATAGAATGGAATAATATTTGTAATATTTATATTCCAACATGAAAGTAAATAATTGTCCAATTGTTTACTAAAATTATATGAAATTATATGAAAGAGAATGTCATAAATTGGAAACTAGCATAATCTCTAGTTTCACATACCTGTATTAAATATTATTCATAAGTTTTATGGATGTCTCGAAGTTCATCAGAATCATAAATATTGTTGTTGGTTTATAACTTCATAGGAATTATCCGGTAGAAATCTCTCCTTATTATACACCTATGACAAATAATACACGTTTCCTAAATATATGCAGTTATAACGTTGTTGTGAAATATATTCAAATAAATCTGTTTTATTGACGCATCTCTATTCAACTTTATATAACCAATGACTATTATTGTAGCGAGTTTGTTTCAGAATAAACTTGGACAAGATAATTTATAACCTAGTTTAATATGATCGGTATAGAATCGAGTATAATATAGTTAGAGCACATATTTTATATAAAACGAGAAAGTAAATCAGAAAAATATCTCATAAATGTTGATAAACATGATTGTTTTGATATTTGGTTCGTACGACAAATACTCACCTTATGTTCACGATTTAATAAGTCAATGATATTAAAACCCTTTTTACACATCACTTTATACATTTATCCATCGTAATCACAATGAATATACACCAAATAACACTATTTATCACCATATCTGAATAAAAGATTTCGAAAGGTACAATTTGGCGGCGTTAACAACAATTTTTTCAACAACTGGCAAAAGTGACATTAGGACGGCGTACAACTTCGGGATGTTCGATTATACGCTGCAATCGAATTGTCAGTCGATCAAATTTGTCGTCGAACAATAAATGTTATTTATTTGGTGGTAAATGGGTAATAAACACAACACTTTATTTATTTTCAAATAGCATATACGAAGTGGTGTTGACTTCGTCATCGTATAATAATCGTAAGACGTAAAATATAGTGAATAAAATAAAATGGCCGATGTTTCGATACTCGGTGCATAAATCGTTGTTCATAGCATATTTGACTCGTTCGAAATAATCCGAATAAACAATCGATGATGTAAATATGACGCATCGTATTCATACCTCGAATCGATCTATTAAAATCAAGTATCGATTTGAAGTATCACCGTACATTCTAGAATTTGTACATCACAACTGTCAAATCGTCGTAATTTGTCCGCACGAACTATAATTGATTTTGATTATCTTATTTTGAGTATAATACGAATTGTAACAATTTAGTAAACGTCTGGCTCACCACTCTACTTTCAAATACGCAATAATTTTGGTTAGGCAATCTAGCTACTAAGATTTGTATGAAGACTATTACACCACAATCTGACACATTTAGGCTGAAAATTATACCATAATTTATCAAGTAATCGCAATACCGAATTCTAAACTACGGCCAGTGATTCTAACAACACTTCCCTCAAAGTGCCACCAGAATCCCAGCACTGTTCTTCACCAGAATTTGTCGCCACAGCATGAGGGGTTACTGCGACAACAAACTAATTTAACGTTGCCCGGGTTCATAGTATTTAACCTAACCTGTAACTCGCTTCGCTACTGAAATAACAGCCCTTGAATTTGTTGAATAGGAATGCGTCAGATGTAATGCAATAGTTCATACCTGCTAATTTACAAGCTCGCTCCACTCTGCTGCTATCCTCACATCCGTGTAGTATCATTATTTGTGTTCCTTCATCTCACAGGAATCTCCTCTCACAGAATTGTCGTCTCCTTTCTGGAAAAGGTATATACATGACTTCCATTGTCATGTATTGTTTGCGCCTTGTGCCTTAGCATAAAATTGACATTACCAGACTATTTATCTCTGTGTAACGTCTTGCAGTTAATATATTAAAACATATGGTACAGTATGAAGTCAGTTCCCACAGTCCTCAAGGAATACACCATTTACGAGGATTGGACCTGATCTCATCCATTACGAACTTCAATCACTCGACTGCGACTGCGACAGAGCGTTGAGGGGATACGAGGAGCATGTTAAGCCAGCATATAGGGACCATCAGATTCGTCAATCTTCCGGTCAAATAAATAGGTACAACTAGGTACAAATAGATAAGTAAGTAAGTAAGGAGAATACTTCTCCACATAAGTTACCCGTTCCCAATGCGTCCCCGGTCAAAACGAATGCTATCACATGCCCGGGAAAGCATCCGCCTGACTGGGCGATGCGTATAAAACTGCAAATAATTAGTAATTATATTGGCAATAAGAGACACAAGCCACAAACTTAACTGATAGAGCAGGCGAGCTGAGCAATTACAGAATTAGTACGTGTGCACTCAAAGGGTCCAAAAACAAACTAAATTGCCTTGTCAAAGAAAATAATTGAATAGTAAAAATAAGAAATTCAAATATCTCACCATAGACAATCTAAGAAGAATCAGTAAGGTGGAAAGCCAAAACATTGTCAAAGAAGTATGAATATAATCGCGAGTCGTCGCGACAGTGATAGTGTTGACGATGATGATGATGATTAGGTATGAAGATAGCGGTGTTGATTCTGATGGTGATGGTCATTGGTGATGATGATAATGATAAAGATGATACCGATGGTGATGATGACGATGACCACAAAATCAGCATCATCACCACAATCATCATCACCACCAACTTTATCACCATCACCACCACTACAGTTGTCGTCTCATCATCATCATCATCATCAGCCCGGAGTCGTCCACTGCTGGACATAGGCCTTCCCCAGTTCGCGCCACCATACCCGGTCCTCAGCTTTCCGCATCCAACCGCTTCCCGCCACTCTTTTTAGGTCGTCGGTCCACCTGGCGGGAGGCCGTCCTACAGGGCGTGTCGTTCGTGGTCTCTCAGTTGTCGTGTGGTTGTGATAAATTTCTATCTTATGTCATATTTATGTACAACTTAGACATCAACAACTAGTCGGTGCAATGCGTCTGAGGCAGCCTTACACGCACACATTGACACTGACATCCAAGTTCAGTTTATAGTAGGCAGTGTCCGCCCTGTGCCTCGAGCACAACTCTCACAAGCGACTATTTCTCGCGCGAGATAATTGCCTGTCTCTTTCTGTACAGTAATGTGAGAGGGTGACAAGAGTCGCGAAGCATAGTTGTGCTAGACGGGCAGGTGTCCAAAAACTGACGCTGGCTGAGGGAGAGGCCTGAGCGCGGCGGCCATATGAGTGAGCGAGACACGTACCGCGCACCGCTGCCGCTCGCCGCTAAGACAGAGAGGTGGCTGGCAAAGAATATATATACTAACATAAAAAGAAACGACAGCGACACATGTGTGCAATAACAAAACTCGCGGCTATGTGTGCGTGTCGAGCGGAAAGCTATTCGCGTGAATGCCTTGTCGAAGGATTCGGCATTACAAGGTCACCGACGCCCGAGTTACACCGATAGGCCGCTGTCGCGCCTGTGTGGCTGGGCCGTAACAAATAAAAAGCGAATTTAGAATATCTTTTTATTTAATCTCAGTTTACATGCTCACTTAGAATGTCTGTCTTATAAAACGTAAAAGCTCTTACATTGATAACATTATCATAAAATCATTATAAGATAAAAATGCTAGAAATCTGCTCAACATTATTATTATTATTACTACATCAAAATGCATAGCAAAGTAACAATTATGAGGTCGGTTCTCTTATGTCTAACAAGTATAGGGCAACACGCCAATACTGTAATATTATCATTTTGTACTAGTACCAAGTAGCATATTATGAAATGACCGTATGGATAATAACTACATTAACCCTTCCGCCGGCAGGATAGTGTATTTTTTACATTGCTGTCAGTGATGGGGTTAACACACAAAACCATTGGCTATATTTGAAACTAAGTACATATACATGAATCTATTCCTTGCCAACGCTTAATTTTTGTACTTTTTCAGCGTTCACGGCATACAGATAAAGTTCTCAACGACGCGAAGTCGCGTCTGTGACATACAATAAAGTTCTTAAGGACGCGAATACGCGTCCGCGACATACAATTAAGTTCTTAAGAACGCGAATACGCGTCCGTGACACACAATAAAGTTCTTAAGAACGCGAATACGCGTCCGTGACACACAATAAAGTTCTTAAGAACGCGAATATGCGTCCATGACATACAATTAAGTTCTCAACGACGTTAATTTGCGTCCGTGACAAACAATTAAGTTTTTAACGTGACATACAATAAAGTTCTTAAGGACGCGAATACGCGTCCGTGACATAAAATAGAATAAAATTCTCAACGACGCGAATTCGCGTTTGCGACATACAATAATATTTTCAACGACGCGAATTCACGTCCGCGGCACTCCATTTTTTTTTAAACTCGTCTATCTATTGTGCCAAATACTTGCGCTTACCACTTACCGCTTAGTAGGGCACTGCTATTGGTCACAGTTACATAAACACTGCTTAATATTATGAGGTAACGTTTCATAAAGGCACATTTGATATTATTTTAATTACAAGGAATAATTGGGCTTCTAAACAAGCCATATTTACTACAATATGTGGCCGGCAACTATGGCCGTCCTTTCTGACATTTTTCGCTAGAGCAAGATGCAAATAATGGTTTATAATACGGTGAATAGAGACTAAAGTACTATGTGTGACCTTACAAACGGTTCGGTAGTTTTGAAGTTTTGATATGTTGTCTAGGATGGTTAGTCAGTGTTTAAAATGCAAAATGCACAATTCCCCCCCCCGCGCCCGCCGCCATATTGAAAAAACCGGCACTTTCTTCATATTTTTGCTCATATCTTCCTTTAGGAGCATTTTAGCTAGAAGAAAGCTTCCACAATGTTATAGAGAGTTAAATTTACTACATTTTCCATTTTATATTGTTTTTCTATGACAGATAGTTACGGAGATATCTACATTTAAAAAAACGTAAAAAATCGCAATTTCCTACTGAAAAACAAACTTCTGGATTATATCTTCGTTTAGAAGCATTTTAGCTACAACAAAGCTTGGGCAATGTTGTAGAGAATTAAATTTACTATAATTTACACTTCAAATTTTGTTTCAAGGACGGTTAGTTACGGAGATATGCACATTTAAAAAACAGGAAAAGTCGAATTTTCCGAAAATTTCTGAAAATTCTTGGTTTAGAACGCTGTCATTCAGTTAGGGACTTGTCTAGGACAAATTAAAACATGTAGGAAATATAATTGCTTATAAAACTCATGTCCATTTTTACATACATTTTCGGAAAATGTAACTTTATTTTTTACATATCTCCGTAATTATCTGTCCTAGAAACAAAATTTGAAATGTAAATTATAGTAAATTTAATTCTCTACAAAATTGCCCAAGCACTGTTCTAGCTAAAATGCTCCTAAACGAAGATATAATCCAGAAGTTTGTTTTTGAGTTGAAAATTGCAATTTCTTAAGTTTTTTTAAATGTGCATATCTCCGTAACTATCTGTCCTAGAAACAAAATATAAAATGGAAAATGTAGTAAATTTAACTCTCTATAACATTGTCGAAGCTTTCTTCTAGCTAAAATGCTCCTAAAGGAAGATATGAGCAAAAATATGAAGAAAGTGCCGGTTTTTTCAATATGGCGGCGGGCGCGGAGGGGGGGGAATTGTGCATTTTGCATTTTAAACACTGACTAGCCATCCTAGACAACATATCAAAAATTCAAAACTACCGGACCGTTTGTAAGGTCAAAATCCTTTATTCACTTAATTATTAGAAGCACCTTAAGGATTGTGCATATGGCACTATTTATTTTGGCCAATTTATCATTTGTGCATTTTGTGCATTGTTTGTTTGAATAACAACAGCCTGTTATCCGTTGTTACTCGTTAAATAATTCGTGATTTATAAAAAATAAAAAAATAAATTGTGCACAAATTAATTGTTAAACTTTCTTAATACAAGTTACAAAAATATAAAATACGCAATTTGAAAACAGCTTCGCAGATCTATCCTTACAAGACTAGCACGGATACATCTCTCGTAAATCACAAGCATGCGTACCTTGTCATGCCACAATAAAAAAAAACAATATTTATTAATAGTAAAATCAAATAAAAAAAGTAAATCCTCTCTATGCCTACTTAACCTGATAGGAATTACGGTTCAGAATCAGATCTCACTTACAATTTAATATAAGGTTTTATAGGCACTAAGTAAATAAGTACGTTGTCGTATAGGTACATAATATAAGTTGACATAAGTAGAGGAAGCCAGCTTCAATATCCTACAAATATTGTATAAATGTCAAATGCCTCTTTTAATCTTTAACCTTTAAAATTAGGATTGTAAGGCGGGTTGTTAATAACGTCATCCATCAGGTTTTCTGAAAGAAAAAAAAACAAACTTTAAAAAAGAACTTTTTATATGAAGTTGTGACCTGTTCGAATATGCAACACATGTTTGGGTCATTGTCAGATTTAGGTTCGTCTTTCCGGTGGACATATGCAAAATTAAAGACTCCAGGGCCTAATTTTCTGATAAAACTCGTAGAGAATAAAGAACGTTCCCTCTTATATAATCCGATGTAATGGCAATACATAACCTAGATTCATACAAGCTTAACTTTTGACCACCGGAGGGACAACTTTTGTTTTTTGAACGGACAACGACCCGTTTGGAATTTGTAACACAAACAAAACAAAGACTATTCGAACAGTCTACTGCTACCAAACATAGCTAAGATCCATCTAGATAGACAAGGCTTTCGATTAAAAACAGCCGCATTAAAATTGGACCATCCGTTTGAGAGCTACGGTGCCACAGACAGACGGAAAGATACACATGTTAAATTAAACTAATAACACCACTCTTTTTGTCGGGGGTTAAAAATTAAATTACTATATGTTTTATTACCGACAATTCAGTTGTACAGTCACCATCAGATATATCGCAGCATATAAGGCGTTCGTAAATATGTGACCATGTACTGTAACGCCCAGTCAATAAGAGTCGTGTTTAGATATTTATGAACGCCTTATATGCTGCGATATATCTGATGGCGACTGTACCCCAAATAGACACAATTCGATAATTAGCTTCTCTGCAGCAGCAATAACGAGTGAGATCGCGTTTGAGAGCTGGGATGCGTCACACTTTTTTTTTATACATACAGTGCGCTCTCAGATTGCAATTCGGGTTTGGTTGAAAACTTACAGGTTCTTATCTAGGTCGAGTAAGAGCGAGCGTGACAGGTATAAAAAGCGAATCGCATTTCAACAGCTCCCGCATTGTACATAGATACGTACCGTATAGGGGTTTTACAACCTACTGTACCTACTAATTTATTTTGCAAAAACAAATTTTCTAGGTACTGACGTTGAAAGTCGGCGAATGACACTGATGTAAACAAAGAGGAAACAGGGCTAAATATTTAGCAAAGTTCAAGTAATTTTTGCATAATAAAGTCAAAACTATCCAGTGATGAAAGTTGTAGCGATTCACATGTTCATATCATGTGTTCGCCATCATATAATATATCATATCACCATCGTAAAACTCACACCATCATTATCATCATCAAATTCTCATCACATTAGCAATAAGATCATATTACACCATATAATATTAACATCATCATTTTATAGAAGAATTAAAAATGAGCGAATACAAATGTAAGCATCCTGCCAATTTTTGAATAGCAAATTAATATTCACAAAAATTACCAACGGAAAAATTGAACTTTATATAGACTGGATAAGGATCAAAATTCCATATACAGCATTTAGTGGGAGGAGTCTTGGACGTGTCGGGTGTCCCGAGTGGGACGAGGCAGGCGAGCCTGATGAGTGAGACAGAGCGGTTGAGTGGGGCGAGACAGATGACGCTGTTGAGTGAGATGGAGCAGTCGAATAGAACGGGTCAGTCGAGTAGGTCGGCAGCGGCGAATGACTAGAGTTTTGGGTATAAATAGGCAAGGGCTTAGTAGGATGGCTTTCATTTTTACTTGCGACTTCGACTGGGTAACATTATTGTCTGGCAATAAGGTATTAAATTTAATTTTAAGGGGAATTTCTGTTGGAATTTAGATTATTTTTCGGGATTATAATTATTCATTAAAATTTATTGGGATTTTGTTGTTTGAAAGCTATTAAGCTTAATTACATGCCAGAAATAGTGTTTTGGTACATGGTTGCCAGGTGAAAGATATTTAACCTTGCGGCTGTTAAACGAATATCTTTCAGACTCTTCTAATTTTATCCGAGCTAGGCATCTCGGACACTAGCCATATATAAGTGCAGTGAATTGCCTACAGATCTGGAGTAATCTATCTGGTGAATGCAAGGTCCACAGGTTGGGCATGTGGGATATCCACACTTGTTGAAATCAGATGGACCTCCAGGTTTGGTCTCATAAACGTATATATTTATATATTTGCAATATCTACACATATTAGGGCGGGTTACTTTGCGTTTCCGGTGTGTTAGCCACGCAAGGGGGACCCACTTACACGGATTTTAGTCCAACCTCGGGTTAATCTCCCGAATTTTTAGTTTAGCTTACCTAGGTTCCATACACGTTTAAATGTAAATATGACGTTTAGACCTCTAGTGTTTTTTGTGCTAGCTAGGGAACAGGGGTATGGCGATAGGTACACTTCAGTAGGAATATTAGAACGGGGTTATTTTATCTTCCGAGCAATCGGCCATTCATCATTAACTAATATAACATATATTCAATTTATTTTCATCTCGTCTGGTATAATAAATACAAACAGCTGATTTCTTGTATTACTAGTGTCTATGACTCGGGATGTCAGTAGTGAAAACAAAGTCTTGTAGCAGGTTATAAAGAATAAGAATAGAGCAACCTGTTATTTAGACTAAACAAATATTTAGAACCGTTAATTTTACATCGAGATTTGTAGAAACATTTAGTTAATTTTTTTTATCGATTATGATTTAAGATTTGGTAAAGTAATGCTCTTATATTATCTACAGCTGTTGTTTTGAGATGGCAACACTAAAAGTGAGAAAAGTCTCTACTGTCACTAGTCAAATCACATGAAAATTGAAATGAATTTCGTCTTATCCCTACAATAGACAGAAATGGATTGTAGATAATATGCTCCAGTGTTGATGAGGAGATTCTATTGTTGATTGTTGCGTAGTATGTCTAGTATGGAAAAACAAAGCATTCCTAAGGCTGGATTTGGAGTATCTGAAGTGTAAATTGCTAAAAGAAGCCGGGGACTTATGGATGACAATAATGAAAGTTATTCGTTCCCGTATTTACATCACAGATCTCAGAACTTAATTAATTAATATCACAAGGGTTGAGAGTAAATTCCCTTATCACAATGAGTCAAGTTCGCGAGTTGAAAGAGACTTCAAATTGACAACAATGAGTTATTATGTTTCAAGGATGAATGCCATTTTTCTTTGAGTATAGTCAAACGAAAACCCAAGTTATACAAATCTATTGTTTGTAATGAATGAAGTGAGAATTCATTTAGTTCACGAGTGAAGAAAATTCGTGTTGTTTAATAACAAATATAGATAGTAAAGATTCATAGATTCTAAATAGATCCGAGAGAGATCTTTTACTCTAAAAGAGCCTTATAGGCCAATAAAAGATTATATCTGGCAATCATACAGCATCCAGAGAACATGGGTTTGGTGATATTTAAAATAACACACCAAACAGATTTAACAGAAATTTGTTTTATTTTTCCTGAGGAACGATTTTCCCTCAATATATACACATGAAGTAACCATGTTTTTTACACGATTGCCCATGTCACTAGACATGTTTGGTAGCTGCCATTATTTTACCAAACTAAATATTTTTGGGAGAATGAGATGAAAGCATTACTAGTATAACACAGTCAAATGATAATATTTTGTATGCGGTCGAAGGATTTCAATAAAACTTAGAATTCTATTCACCAACCAATTACTTCTTGTTTAGATCTAGAATCCATTTTAGAATATCATACTAGAACTTACTAAAAGTATGAATTCCATAGCTTTATTCCATACTAAATTATCATACTAACATTATTTAATTTAGTCGAACATGAAAACTTAAGATTCATTAAATTTGTAATAGAACCTTGTATTGTCAGTAACTTCAATCTATTTATAGAATAGTTATGAAGTGTAATTTCATATTGTACATTATTATTTGTCTAACAAACATTTTTGAACAAGATATACAATTTCAAGAATTAAATAATTTTTCATCTCAGAATTCTAATAAGATTTGGTTTTGATTCATATATTGATCTTTATTGTTACATAGAGTAATCTAATATATCTATAACTTACTTGTGGACTGAATGAGTTTATATTTCATATAGAAATAATATAAATAATATTTAATAAGAGTAGAATATCCCATACTGAATCATGCTATAAGAACTGTAGATATTTTTGAAGGCTAGACTACATAGGAAGGAATAAATTTATAATTTAAGGGTAGATAACATTAAATTAAGTTAGAAATTTAATTAGTATGAAGAACCAAGATAGCAGTATGATAGGGGAAACAAGCATTAAATAAATAATAGAAAACACATTTATTTAGGTTATTTAACAAAAATACATAATAGTATAGCACAGTATAGGTACAGAGGCATTTAGCGGCACATCTCGGCTGAACATCTCCTAAAAGAATTTGAGTTGCTACAACAACGTAGGTTCCTACCAATCTAGACGTTCACAACGGTTTTACTGATCACATTTGGCCATTAGTTAATAAGAAATGTTCAAGCTCAATTGTATAAAGATCCTTTCATATTTAGATTTGTTTAGTTGTAGGATATATAAGACTGGGAGCTACTGTTAAGATATTCTTAGGTAATTGTAGTAGAGTTTTCTTAGGGCTTCGTTGTAGGAGTAGAGGTAGGAGACGAGGGTGAAGCAGGCGTGGGTCCAGTTCCTTTAGTTTAGGGCTTAGCAGACATTTCAGTTGGCGCGCGTTCCCAGGATGTATTTCTGTAGCTGATAGTCTTTATAAGTATTACAATTTGGTGGTCCCGTGACTCAGGATAGCTTTAGAGTTATAGTAAGCTTCGTCGATAGATTACAATTGGTGCCGTGACCAGGATTATACCATTTGCGGCTATGATGCAGCATTACAATTAGTGCCGTTGACCGAGGATTTGTTCAAGTGCTGTTCATCGTGTGGTTCCATGTCTTGCTATCTTCTTGCGTTTTGTAGATCGACAATTGTTATTCGTTTTGTCAATTTGCCATGAAATTTTAGTGGAGTTGTTAGTGACGGTTTTATTGAAGGGATCTTTGAACACTTGAGCTTTGAACTATGAGACCCTCAAGGGTACAATTGTTGGCGTGAGAGTGGAAAGGAGATTAGCCGTGATGGATTGTTCTGTGCATATCGTCCCGAAATATATTTTGTTGCATTTATACACAAACTATAGTGAATAGAGTAGCTTCTTGATATAACGCACTATATTTTTCTTATTTCACATAGTAATAGTACCTGAAACAAAAGATGTATATTAGAACAACGTGATATTTTTTATCAAACAATATTTAGCAAATAATAATTAATTGACACTGACAGATCATTTAGGCATATTTTTTTATTTTATCTGTAGCTTAATGGTGGATTGTTTGAGATACAATTAAATTCGCTACGTTTGCGTTAACGCTTTACAAAAAGTTATTTTTAATATTGATTAATAATTAAATAGGTGGGTTATTTAAGTTTTAGATAATAATTTACGTTACGTGAAATAATAATATTAAGTAATAATATACTTACTTTAGTTCGAGTCAGATACGTAGACACAATTTTACTCAGTGTGCTCATATTATTAATATAACATAATATTCAGATATTTAGGGATATTATATTTAATATTATTTAAGCATAATTGAAAAAAAAAAGGTAATTCACTTTTAAATTAAATACGTAAGCAAGGCAGAGTGAAAAGAAACGTCCTCGAGTTGGTTGATTTGACAAGTGACAGGTGTCATCGCTTATCTTATCAGTAAATGATTATGATATCGAGATGGAATGATTATTTAAATAAATTTAATTTTAATATAGATATAAAGTCGGAATTTTGTAGGAAATTAGTTAAGTGAGGTAGAATAGAGATGTCATTGTACTTGACTACAGGAAATATGAGTTTATGAAGATTTATTTTACATCAGTTATTAGTTCAAGTGGTGTTGAAAATTAGTTATGAAACTAAAGATAAGTTGTGAAGTCACTAAGGATTTATTATTTGGGGGGGCGAGGGTTTATTTATAGGCTTTAGTTCAATGTAGGAAATGTTTCACAATGAGATCTGATAAACATGACCCTAGCTACAATGTTAACCTTTGTATAAGTAAGGCTTCTAGCTACAATATTCATCTTTTAGTTTAATATAAGTCTTATTAGGAACATTATATATAGCAAAGATAGGAAAATAGGAGTGCCAGTGATTTCATGTCTGGGGGGGCGCTCTCTTTTGAGTTTTCTTTTGACAGATAATGAAACAAATGAAATGAAAGTAATTTTATTACAATAATTTTGGTACATTTATGGCTTATAGTTTATCATTAGAATGACTTACATATATGTTCACATGTAGTATAAGAGTATAATCATAGAACCAGACAAGAAAACCAATTGACATATATTTAATTTATTTTTGAAGCGAAGTAAGTATGTCGGTATTGTTATCATCAGATTTTATTAAAGGTACTCAGTTCATTAAGTGGACCTATATATTTAAGTAAATAAATATACATCTTCAATCAAGTTCTTATTATGCATTAGTCATGATACTCAGGTTACATTTTAGATTTAAAGTAGATTTGGTCCAGAGCTTGCCGTTGAAATCCAAAAATCTGGAAAGTAAAATAAATAATTATTGAAACAAGTTAGATTAAATGTTATTTGTTATTGCACAAAGGTAGAAAACTATACAGTACATTTACATACTTTATTTTGAGATATATACATTTATAGCAGTAGGAAAATAAATGTAGCTCATTAAGCTGCTCGTCTTCAAATGAAATGAAAATTGTAATCAGGCGATGGAAACAAATTTGAGAGAACAATAGGATAAAGACAAGAAGCGAATTAGCAGTAATAATAGGAAGAAATAAATAAAATATCGACCCCGAAGAAGTACCTACTGTTTTTGATCGAAGTCATTTCCATGAACATTAGCCTGAAGATATTTTTTAAACAACTATGTTCTTCAGAATTGAAACAATAGTACAGTAAGATAAATAATATTACCTTGTAAACAAGTTCCAATAAGTAGCAGCAGTAGATGTGGGGGTTCATGCCATCCTTCATAACTTTTGCTTCATTCAAGATAAGTTTGCACTGAAGAAGAAATTGTCAAGATTTACGAGCAGAGTCTGAAAATAGAAAACAGAAGATATTAGAATCAAGAAAGAAACAAAAATTGGCGTACAAAAGAATCAAGATTTACTTTATGAACAAACGCAGTTATAACTTTTGTTAACTTACATTTTGTTAGTTTTCAGGTGGCGTGGAGTTCGACTACATTGCTTCTTGTCTCATTATCCGGGTTTCCATTATTAACTTTGCATAAATTTTGAGATATAACTTATAACCGTGGCGCGAAGGTTAACGTAACTGTTTTGATTCTGTAACAAAAACAAATTTTGATTGTAAACATACAACACGACTTTTCTTTACTCGTTTTTTAGCCAGCTCATAGTAACAAGCGTAGAAAATAGTTACCTTATTATCATAGACCCATTTTATCACAGTTTTCATCGTAACAATCTGTTTTCTTGTTCATTATTCTTCTATTCGTAATTTCATTCCCAGTTCGTAGAAAGATAGGTTATGAAAACATTTTGACGTTTGACATGTCATGAGACAGTGTTACCAGGTTATAGAAATAGGATCACATAAATAGTAGACTATTATTAAGGCATAGATTCACTTACCTAGTTCGTAATATTTACTTAACATTTATAGAAAATAGACAAGTACATTTTTTTATATATACTATTTAATTAAACAGTAATTTATTTATCAAAATCTAATATTCAATAGGGATATTAAGATATCGATTAAGGAATCGATTACAGACGAAATTTTTTTTAAGACATTAGTGATGTCATATTATACGCTGTACCACAGTATAGATATTGTAAGTTAAGGTTCGAAGAAGGTTGTACGCAAATTTCACTAGAGGTCGCTAGTAGTATATTTCATCGAATGATTTGCGTAATGGTTCGATTCCATTAAAACGTATGTTGAGGTTCTTTAATAAGTTGAAAATTCGATTTGTTTCATGGATGATTACGTAATGGTTCGATTCCATTAATACGTATTTTGGGTTTCTTTAATAAGTTGAAATTCGATAAATTTCAAAAGGGTAGTTAGAGGTGAATTGAACCAGGTGGGTAAACGAAATGTGTGAAGTGGATGGACAATTTTATTATTTATATTAGAGAAAATCTTTATTTTGATTTTGATGAAAGAAGTAAAGGGGAACTTGGGATATTATAGGAAGGTAAAGTAGTATGGATTTTGAATACAAAATGGGTGATGTTCTTCTGACTAAGTCGATGCGGAATAATGAATGTAGGAGCCTGTTAGCGCGATGTATGGAAGGGAGGATGAGTGGACTTTTTGAGTTGGATGTTGTCTGTATGTATTCAAGCTAAGTTCGAAAGTATTTGGATCCGAAAAGGGGGGGTCTTCTATCTTTAGAGGTACGAACGGGAGTATTTTCTAAAGACATCAATTGGTTTGCACATACTTAGAAGTTAGGCTTAGTAAATCAAAGTTTCGATTTAAGACCGATGTGCGGTAGTTTGTGCGAGACAATACTCTACAGGGCCTACGGGCTAACCTTCTTCAAGCACGAGCAAGAACGTGCAGGTTTCACACACACCCATGTCAATGATTAGATTGGCCAACTGTATATTTTTAAATAAAAGAATTGTGACTTAGTTTATCCGTAAAGGCAGGATAAAACTAAATTGGTATATTTGTATGGACTTCTGGTATTATAATATGTCAGAGCATAATTTTGAAATGAAACATTTTTACACAATTCAACAAGTAAGTCTATAGTCTTACAAGAATGAAAAAAAAAACACAATTGTATGATTATAGAGCTGAAATTGGCTTGTTTATTCTTGATGTGATACACGCGCCGAGAAAGGAGAGTCGCATGTGATTTTGGAGAAGAATTTAAAATCGGAATCAGTTATTGAATTGAAGTAAGGATGAATATTCAGTATCTATACCAAAGATCTTGCTATGTTGTCTGAGGAGAGTTTTGTCAATTCATCAAAGAATTCGTACAATGTGAATTCGCAAATGAGGCTGAGCAATGGGCAGGTCAAGTTTGAGGTGTTTAGGCAAAACCGAGCTAATAGGGCTTGTTTGACTCACAACCAAACACTTCTTACGATGTGGTCGAGATTTGGAGAAATATATTCACGATTCAATGATATTATTCTATGGTTTGAATTCTGATTTAATACACGAGTGACTTTCCAAGTATTGGTTTAAATACACATACACTTAAGGGTACGAATACTGACGGATTTAGAATATCCAAGATTATCACAAAATGTTATTTGCTTTAAGAATAATTTGTCTTATATATATATATATATATATATATATATATATTATTGTTTTTACAATTTAATAAGGGAATGCGAAGTTCTACGTTATTTGACGATGTCAATCCACTTCAAACTTTCGCAGGGGGGCGGTTGTAGCGATTCACATGTTCATATCATGTGTTCGCCATCATATAATATATCATATCACCATCGTAAAACTCACACCATCATTATCATCATCAAATTCTCATCACATTAGCAATAAGATCATATTACACCATATAATATTAACATCATCATTTTATAGAAGAATTAAAAATGAGCGAATACAAATGTAAGCATCCTGCCAATTTTTGAATAGCAAATTAATATTCACAAAAATTACCAACGGAAAAATTGAACTTTATATAGACTGGATAAGGATCAAAATTCCATATACAGCATTTAGTGGGAGGAGTCTTGGACGTGTCGGGTGTCCCGAGTGGGACGAGGCAGGCGAGCCTGATGAGTGAGACAGAGCGGTTGAGTGGGGCGAGACAGATGACGCTGTTGAGTGAGATGGAGCAGTCGAATAGAACGGGTCAGTCGAGTAGGTCGGCAGCGGCGAATGACTAGAGTTTTGGGTATAAATAGGCAAGGGCTTAGTAGGATGGCTTTCATTTTTACTTGCGACTTCGACTGGGTAACATTATTGTCTGGCAATAAGGTATTAAATTTAATTTTAAGGGGAATTTCTGTTGGAATTTAGATTATTTTTCGGGATTATAATTATTCATTAAAATTTATTGGGATTTTGTTGTTTGAAAGCTATTAAGCTTAATTACATGCCAGAAATAGTGTTTTGGTACATGGTTGCCAGGTGAAAGATATTTAACCTTGCGGCTGTTAAACGAATATCTTTCAGACTCTTCTAATTTTATCCGAGCTAGGCATCTCGGACACTAGCCATATATAAGTGCAGTGAATTGCCTACAGATCTGGAGTAATCTATCTGGTGAATGCAAGGTCCACAGGTTGGGCATGTGGGATATCCACACTTGTTGAAATCAGATGGACCTCCAGGTTTGGTCTCATAAACGTATATATTTATATATTTGCAATATCTACACATATTAGGGCGGGTTACTTTGCGTTTCCGGTGTGTTAGCCACGCAAGGGGGACCCACTTACACGGATTTTAGTCCAACCTCGGGTTAATCTCCCGAATTTTTAGTTTAGCTTACCTAGGTTCCATACACGTTTAAATGTAAATATGACGTTTAGACCTCTAGTGTTTTTTGTGCTAGCTAGGGAACAGGGGTATGGCGATAGGTACACTTCAGTAGGAATATTAGAACGGGGTTATTTTATCTTCCGAGCAATCGGCCATTCATCATTAACTAATATAACATATATTCAATTTATTTTCATCTCGTCTGGTATAATAAATACAAACAGCTGATTTCTTGTATTACTAGTGTCTATGACTCGGGATGTCAGTAGTGAAAACAAAGTCTTGTAGCAGGTTATAAAGAATAAGAATAGAGCAACCTGTTATTTAGACTAAACAAATATTTAGAACCGTTAATTTTACATCGAGATTTGTAGAAACATTTAGTTAATTTTTTTTATCGATTATGATTTAAGATTTGGTAAAGTAATGCTCTTATATTATCTACAGCTGTTGTTTTGAGATGGCAACACTAAAAGTGAGAAAAGTCTCTACTGTCACTAGTCAAATCACATGAAAATTGAAATGAATTTCGTCTTATCCCTACAATAGACAGAAATGGATTGTAGATAATATGCTCCAGTGTTGATGAGGAGATTCTATTGTTGATTGTTGCGTAGTATGTCTAGTATGGAAAAACAAAGCATTCCTAAGGCTGGATTTGGAGTATCTGAAGTGTAAATTGCTAAAAGAAGCCGGGGACTTATGGATGACAATAATGAAAGTTATTCGTTCCCGTATTTACATCACAGATCTCAGAACTTAATTAATTAATATCACAAGGGTTGAGAGTAAATTCCCTTATCACAATGAGTCAAGTTCGCGAGTTGAAAGAGACTTCAAATTGACAACAATGAGTTATTATGTTTCAAGGATGAATGCCATTTTTCTTTGAGTATAGTCAAACGAAAACCCAAGTTATACAAATCTATTGTTTGTAATGAATGAAGTGAGAATTCATTTAGTTCACGAGTGAAGAAAATTCGTGTTGTTTAATAACAAATATAGATAGTAAAGATTCATAGATTCTAAATAGATCCGAGAGAGATCTTTTACTCTAAAAGAGCCTTATAGGCCAATAAAAGATTATATCTGGCAATCATACAGCATCCAGAGAACATGGGTTTGGTGATATTTAAAATAACACACCAAACAGATTTAACAGAAATTTGTTTTATTTTTCCTGAGGAACGATTTTCCCTCAATATATACACATGAAGTAACCATGTTTTTTACACGATTGCCCATGTCACTAGACATGTTTGGTAGCTGCCATTATTTTACCAAACTAAATATTTTTGGGAGAATGAGATGAAAGCATTACTAGTATAACACAGTCAAATGATAATATTTTGTATGCGGTCGAAGGATTTCAATAAAACTTAGAATTCTATTCACCAACCAATTACTTCTTGTTTAGATCTAGAATCCATTTTAGAATATCATACTAGAACTTACTAAAAGTATGAATTCCATAGCTTTATTCCATACTAAATTATCATACTAACATTATTTAATTTAGTCGAACATGAAAACTTAAGATTCATTAAATTTGTAATAGAACCTTGTATTGTCAGTAACTTCAATCTATTTATAGAATAGTTATGAAGTGTAATTTCATATTGTACATTATTATTTGTCTAACAAACATTTTTGAACAAGATATACAATTTCAAGAATTAAATAATTTTTCATCTCAGAATTCTAATAAGATTTGGTTTTGATTCATATATTGATCTTTATTGTTACATAGAGTAATCTAATATATCTATAACTTACTTGTGGACTGAATGAGTTTATATTTCATATAGAAATAATATAAATAATATTTAATAAGAGTAGAATATCCCATACTGAATCATGCTATAAGAACTGTAGATATTTTTGAAGGCTAGACTACATAGGAAGGAATAAATTTATAATTTAAGGGTAGATAACATTAAATTAAGTTAGAAATTTAATTAGTATGAAGAACCAAGATAGCAGTATGATAGGGGAAACAAGCATTAAATAAATAATAGAAAACACATTTATTTAGGTTATTTAACAAAAATACATAATAGTATAGCACAGTATAGGTACAGAGGCATTTAGCGGCACATCTCGGCTGAACATCTCCTAAAAGAATTTGAGTTGCTACAACAACGTAGGTTCCTACCAATCTAGACGTTCACAACGGTTTTACTGATCACATTTGGCCATTAGTTAATAAGAAATGTTCAAGCTCAATTGTATAAAGATCCTTTCATATTTAGATTTGTTTAGTTGTAGGATATATAAGACTGGGAGCTACTGTTAAGATATTCTTAGGTAATTGTAGTAGAGTTTTCTTAGGGCTTCGTTGTAGGAGTAGAGGTAGGAGACGAGGGTGAAGCAGGCGTGGGTCCAGTTCCTTTAGTTTAGGGCTTAGCAGACATTTCAGTTGGCGCGCGTTCCCAGGATGTATTTCTGTAGCTGATAGTCTTTATAAGTATTACAATTTGGTGGTCCCGTGACTCAGGATAGCTTTAGAGTTATAGTAAGCTTCGTCGATAGATTACAATTGGTGCCGTGACCAGGATTATACCATTTGCGGCTATGATGCAGCATTACAAAGTCAAGTTTTTTCCGGAATCAATCGGATTCAGTATTTATATCGCAGGAAGAACGAAGGATTGAGCAGCATTCCGGTAAACAATGTTTTGAATTTAGTTATTTTATTTATTAGGAACTACAATTTCCTTAAATCTAGATACATTGTCCTACAAAACCAGTAGCTGGTTTGACTGTGGGATCTTTGTGGAATCTCTAGTTTAGGTACAAGGTATGTATTACGGTAGCATTACGGTAGCAGTGTGAAGAAGTGTTAATACTTGACTGACGTTTAATAATGGAAATCTATGACGTATGCACATTATTGCCATATGAAAGCTGTTTGTACCGCCACTATCCCTGGGCCGAACCGACGCTTGCTAAGCTATAAATGCATATAGTCTTACAACCGTATGCATTCATACGTCTAAACATTTACTTACTCTTTTCGTTGGAATCGGGTGTAGCGGGGACCAGGCCGGGGGCACTGGCATTGCCGAATGGGCTCGCGGGCTGGAAAAATATAAATAAATAAATAATAAGTTTCTGTCAAAAATTACATTTTAGTGGCAAGCTTTTATAGCCGACTGTACTTTTCTTTAGATATCCATCAAATGCTCACTGAGACAATTCTAAAGAGCCCAAGCTCGGTAGGATTGCTTTTTCTATTATAGAGTTCCTATGGCCACCTTCCGGCTCCATCATCATATCAGCCCCATGGTACCATATTATTGTATTGTCATCAAAGTTAAGTCAGTATGCAAAATTTTAGCTCAATCGGTTGACGATATCTGCTTCAAAATTGAGTTGCAAGATTTCACCCGAACATACATACGTTAAACATACCATGCAAGCTAAATAAAAGCTTGTAAAAATAAATATAGAGGGACAATCTTACACAAATCGACCCAGTCCCAAACAAAGCAAAGCTTGTACTATGGGTACTAGACGACGATATACATCCATACGAATATTATAAATGCGAAAGTGTGTCTGTCTGTCTGTTACCTCTTCACGCTTAAACCGCTGAATCGATTTTGATGAAATTTGGCATAGAGATAGTTTAAGATCCGAGGAAGGACATAGGATAGTTTTCATCCTGGAAATTATTCCTAAAAATATTGAAAACTGAGTGAACATTTCTGTTGAGGTGCGGTGACCCTGTAGGAAATGTAATTATTAGACCAAAAGCACAATTGCACTTACATTTGCTTAGGCACTTTTAATAATCCCTTTTATCAAGTTCCACGCGTACGTAGTCGCGGGCAAAAGCTAGTTATATATAAATACATATATAGATAACATCCCTGACCCAGAAACAAATATTCGAGTACATCACAAAATAAAAACATAACACGAACCTTCATCGCACTCTAGAGGTTTATCTTGTAATCATGACCCCATAGAAAACTGATTTTCGATACAAATCTATAATTTTACAACAACATAGATAGACTAAGAGGTACCCGCAACTTCGCCCGCGTATTTTTTTTCTTTAACATCATAGACGGAAAAAAGTATCCTATAATCATCCTTGGATGTCCACTGTCCAGCTATCCCTATACCAAAAGTAGTTAAAATTTGCGCCGCGTGCTCATAAAAAACAAAACACGATCATACATTATGCAATATACAGATTTTTCCTGTAATCATGAACCCATAGACAACTGACTTTCAATGCTAATCTAGAATTTTATAAAAGTATTCGTCCTTCGACAGTCAAAACTCACAAAGTAACAAATACCTACTTAAGAGGCCTTATTCCTTTTAAAAATTTATTTATTTCATATTATGACAAATGTATTGATAATTTCAACCAACTTTTTGAAGTGAATAATACGTTTTCCCCGAGTTTTAGGTGATAACATAGCTATTTCATGCTTTCATTGCGTGCAGTTGAAAATAAATTGAAAAAAAAAAAAAAATCTAATTTTCCGCGTGAATTTTGTCTATTTCGAGTAGTCGAGTAGATTTTGAAACAAAAATTATCAATGAAAAATTTTAACTGTAGGTTTCAAATATATACCAATAAATCCCAATAGCCTTGTTCTAGGTAGTAACATAATATGTTAAGAAACATGTTTGATCATAGAGAAAAATTACTAAAACAATCAACATTTAAACGGAATAAGGCCTTTTAAAACAAAGCTCGTATCTTAGTGTCAAACTACTTACTAGATACGAGGTTTTGAAGAGCAGTGGCATACATTTTAGTGAGTTTCGGTTGTCGCCAGGCGAGATAGATGTATAATTAGAACTCACTCCAGTGGGATACGGCACATTAACTCCGGGCGGCAGCGTCGGCACCGCGCTATACGGCGGCGGGTACGGGGACGGCTGCGCAGCGCCAGGGTACGGAGAGTTACCCGGGTACGGAGACACACCCGGCTGCAGGCTTCCAGGGTACTGAGAAGGCGGGCTTCCAGGGTACTGAGAAGGCGGGCTTCCAGGGTACTGAGAAGGCGGGCTTCCAGGATACTGAGAAGGCGGGCTTCCAGGGTACTGAGAAGCCGCGCCAGGGTAGGGACTAGGATAAGGACTCTGCGCGGGATACGGATTAGGTGCAGGATAAGGCATGGGCTGGTTGATAATCGGACCGAAGTGAGGCGCAGCGTGCTGAAAGTTCTCCATCTGTCTCGGCATCTGGTCTTGCAGCGGGTTGGGGATGTCGTCCTGGTAGCCGCGGAGAGGGATGGTGCCGATCACGAAGCGGCGCGTCTGCTTGCTGTCCTCGTGGCAGCCGGAGGGCGATACCTTTACCTTGGGAATAAACGGGGATATTTTGAAATTTAGTACTCGTGATGAAATTATAATAAAAAACCGGCGAAGTGCGAGTCGGACTCGCAGGCTAAGGATTCCGTACATCATTTTTCGACTTTTTTGTTTTCTGTATTTGTTGTTATAGCAGCAACAGAAATACATCATCTGAAAATTTCAACGTCTAGCTATCACGGTTCATGAGATACAGCCTGGTGCCAGTATCGAGCAAAAACTACAAAAACAACACTTTTTTTGTATGAGAGCTCCACTTTATTATTTATTTTATTCCGTTTTTAGTATTTGTTGTTATACAGCCTGGTGACAGACAGACAGACGGACGGACGGATAGTGGAGTCTTAGTTATAGGGTCCCGTTTTTACCCTTTGAGTACGGAACTCCGAAAAACTAGGTTTTAATTGATTTGATATAATTATAGGATGGTTGGCCCTCTAGTTCAGGGGTAACCAACAGATCGGTCCCGGCTGTCAGTATAGTCGATCGTAACAAGGTAAAAAAATATATATTTAAGGACTGCGAGCGTAGTAGTCTGCGAATGTCATTTAGATCGTGCAGGGTTTGGTTCGTAAACCGTACTTTTTATGTAACGTAGTATTACTTGTCTTTTTTGCACGGTATTTTATTAGCCTATGGAACCTTATTTGGCGTGGTATACAGGTGAAATCTCACCAAGCATCCTTTTCGCTCGCCTCGTGTTAACTTACTCATGTTTTTACGCTTGGGACATACATTGGTCCTTCGACCCGGATTTACGTTAAGCATCCTTCTCTCTAGCTGGTGATAACTTACTCATGTTTTTACGCCTGGGGCATAGATTGGTCCTTCGAGCCGGATTAACTTACCACGAAGGTATAATCGATGTCGATGTACCGACAGGAGCTGGGGTTGTACAGGTCCATGGTGGGCAATTCCATGTCCACCATCCACTTGAGTGACGCTCCTTAAGATGACTTTTAGATTGGTCCTTCGAGCCGGAACTTACCACGAAGGTATAATCGATGTCGATGTACCGACAGGAGCTGACGTTGTACAGGTCCATGGTGGGCACTTCCATCTCCACCGTCTACGGGCCCCTCTCCTTCAGCTTGGCGACGGTGTATTAGTGCGAGGCGTGGTATATAGGTGAAATCTACCTTAAGCATCCTTCTCTCTCGCCTCGTGTTAACTTCCTCTATTTCTTAAGCCTGGGGCATAGATTGGTCCTTCGAGCCGGATCAACTTACCACGAAGGTATAATCGATATCGATGTACCGACAGGAGCTAACGTTGTACAGGTCCATGGTAGGCACCTCCATCTGCACGGTCCACTTGCGCGACGCGCCACTGGCCACGGGCCCCTTCTTCAGCTTGGCGACGGTGTCCTCGCTGGTCTTCGTGCCGGGGTGGTGGGTGGCGCGGTACACTGTGTTCTGGTGATGGTAAAATATAAAACATTAGATTACTCATGTGTACATTTATGAAATGTCGATTTTTTTTTCATGCGAGTAGGTACACACACACAATTTTTACATTAAATCATTGACACATAAATCAAGCTCAAAAAAATGAGTTACCAGGTTGAAGAAACCGGGAATAGAACCCTAAGCTAAGGTGTAAAGCCTTTCAAATAAAAAATGCAAAGATCGACACACAAAGCAAGATTCGAATGGTTGCTTGGGAGTTAGGGCGGCGGAAAGGTTGACGCGCTGGACCGGCAATCCAGAGGTACCGGGTTCGATTCCCGGTCTCTACCACCAAGTAACTCATTTAAATTTTTCTTTCGAGTTTATTATATTAATATTACTCAATTTAAGCAGTTGCAGTCTATAGACATTAAAACGGTCCGTAATGTTTTAAATAATTATTTTTCATTTAAGGTCATTCGAGTCACTGAGTTACGGAAAAAAATTCAATAGATGGCGCCTGTGGTCGGCACCTAAAATTTACCCCGATTTTTCATGGAAAATTATAATTTTCTATAAAACCTGAACACCAATTTAGTTTCTAAATGCATACGCGGGAATCGGAACTAACGCTCTATTTTTTGATATATGATTCATCTATACTATTATAAAATCCTAAATTTGTATTGAAAAAAATTTTTCTATGGAGGGAGGTCATGATTTCAGGAAAAATCTCGATAGCGTGATGCAGCCGGATAGTTGTTTTGTATGGACACGCTTCGACGTGCCAACCTGGCGCCATCTGTTTTCAAAAAAACCGTTGTCCTCGCATCACGCCGAAACGGCTGGATAAAAAGTTACCAATTTTGGTACAGGAATAGCTGAACATCCAAAGATGGTTATAGGATACTTTTTATTATGATTAATATTTATCTCTGAAAACATAAATTCCATGAAATATTTTCCTTACAATGTGTAACCTTATAATGACAGCGTTTGTGATTTTGAATTTAGAACGACGCGACCCCCGCGTGGCTCTTACGTGTACAAAAACTAAAAAGTATGAATTCGACAATAATACCTCCGTGCGGCCCACCGGTATATTAACAATAAGGTTGAGGTTGTTTGAGGCGTTGAGTTACGGAAACCGTGTTAGTTAGATAGGAAAGATGGCGCCAATTATCGACCAACACAGACGAAAATATGAGTGCAATGTTCGTTGTAAATTGTCTCATGCTCAAAAAAAACAATCCATTTCTTTAAAAACACAATTTGCGACAATAGGAACTAATGCTCTTTTATTGAATATGCAATTATATTCTTCTGTAGTTTGTAAGTATTGACCATAAAAAAGCCCGGAGACGCAATAAAGAATGTTAATGAATAAAACAGATTTTTTTATGCTATTTTATAGACTGTAATTGAAATAAAAGTATTTCAAATCAATTTAAGTAAATTAAATACATTTCTAAATATGTTTTACCAACCAACATTTACTACAAGGTGGACAGATGACCTTATAAAGGTCGCCGGAAGGCGCTGGATGCAGGTCGCTTCCAACCGGTATATATGGAAGTCCAAAGGGGAGGCCTATGTTCAGCAGTGGACGTCCTATGGCTGAGATGATGATGATGATGATGATGAACCAACATTTAGAACATTAGGCGCAAATTTTGGTATCGTTTGTGTTAGGCCTAACGTACTAATAAGGTAGCGAAAGGTATAATAAACGATAAATATACGATGTATTTAGCCACAATTTTGCATCTATGTAGTTTTTTTTATATCTATTCAAAGTAATAAATATCAGTCATTCTTTATTTTTAACGGTGTGTTGAGATTTTGTTCTTTTCCGCTAGATGGCGTTGTTACTTTGGCAAAGTCTCCATACTAACGGCTGCATCGCGCTGTTAAGATTTTTCCTGAGTTAATAACACCAGCTCCATACATGTTCGAGCTATTGATGGATCTCCTCGACACCGAGGTCAAGGATTCACGCACGTCGTTGCTTGCCTTAGACATGGGGAAAAGCGTTACTTTTTGATATCAGTGACTGGCGATCCCGTTCCAAAAATGTCACAGTGAAAAGTCATCGTGACTTTGTCACGCCTGTTACTCGTTTCACTGTATGATATTTATGACAAGTCACGGTGCTGTAATTCACGTTATTTTTTTCACACTGTTATTTCAACGTGACTATGTCACGCCTGTTACTCATATCACCTAATGATATTGTCGCGGTGCTCTAGCTGGTTTTTAACTGTAAGAAATGAGGTTGGAATCAGTTAGAGGAAATTCTGTTTTTTTAGTCAATACGTACACTTTGGCTAATTAATATCAAACATTCCCGTACCGAAAACCCCGAGATATGAATACTTATTACATTTATGACCGTGTTTTTGTCACACAGTTATCACTATCATACAAGTAATTGATCCAAAATAACCTTCACACTTTTTTTACATGCCTGTCGCACATTATAAGTAAAAAGATGTACTTATGGGAACATTATTTAGGAATATGCGGCGTGTTATTATTTTGGATCAACTTTATACAACGATTTGTATGTACATTATTAACATGGAACCTATTTACACATTGATACCTTTCACGCTATTTCACTCGCTCTCAGGCAGCAGGCGTCATCCGATTTTCGCTACTTCCGAACACTCCCGACTGAGCCCGATTAGAGCCGAGTTGAGTCACAGTCACAGTACTCGCGCGCCACGCCACGCTCACGGCGTTTGTCGTGATCGTGATTTGAGTAACAGACTGCGCTAGGAACAGTAGGAACGTATGTGATTTTGTCACGTTGTTACTTTGTGAAAAGTCACAGTGACAACTTTTGACGGCGACTCACTGTGACTTTGTCATCGTGACGTTATTTTTCCCCCATCTCTGGCTTGCCTGTGGCCACGATTCGGCACAAGCTAGGGTGTAGCTGTGATGGGTTAACCTGGACTTCCAGAATTACTATCGAAGTTGTTGAATATTGATCGCATACCTAATATAAGCAGCAGTGTATCAGTTATTGAGAGCTGCTGCTCGACAAAGTATGCATTTTGTATGAAAAACAACCATGATTCGAGACAAGACAAAATTATTAAATTTACGATGTAGAAAGGATTTCACCTAGCCGGGATTTGAACCCAGAACCTACTGAAATAATAACCGTGTCATCTCATGCATTTTCCTTTGCTTCCTTATTCATTATACCACGGATAACAAAACAGTGAGGCCATCACGTATCCGTTCAGTGGTGCTGTCGCCATTATTGACGTACGCTCGATTGAGTTAAGTTGGCACCTGAATCTTATGGCGTTACTTAGGAAATTATTATGACAGGTTATATTATTATATTAGTATTAGTACCATTGTAGACGAAAATAATGTATTGTCATCTTAATAGATGTCATTAATATATGTTCAGGTAGGACTATGAGCTAATTATTTTTCAAGGTGCTTTGAATAGTTATCTACAATAAACAATAAATATTCAAAACGATATATAAACATAAGTCTAGCCTCAATTTAAACTAAACCAAGATGATGTTCAAGCGTAGCACCGAAGGTGCGGAGCGTTCTAGGGAAGTCGCCCACCCACTAATTTAAATAGTAACTTAATGCGAGGCCGTAGGCCGAGCTCTACGTAGCACCGAAGGTGCAGAGCGTCCCAGGGATGCCGCTCACACATTTAAGCTTATATTAAGTGTGTGGGCGGCCTCGCATTAAGTTTTTTAAATCTACAATAGACAATAAATATTAAAAACGATCTTTTAAACATACCTAAGTCTTGACTCAATCTTAATTAAACCAAGATGATGTTCACAAGCGAAGCACCGAAGGTGCGGAGCGTTCTAGGGAAGTCGCCCACCCACTAATATAAGTAGTAACTTAATGCGAGGCCGTAGGCCGAGCTCCACGTAGCACCGAAGGTGCAGAGCGTCCCAGGGAAGCCACTCACACACTTCAGCTTATATTAAGTAGGTGGACGGCTTCGCATTAAGTTATTTAAATCTACAATATACAATAAATATTCAAAACAATTTTTTAAACATAAGTCTTGCCTTAATTTTAATTAAACCAAGATCATGTTCACAAGCGTAGCACCGCAGGTGCGGAGCGTCCTAGGGAAGGCGCCCACCCACTAATATAAGTAGTAACTTAATGCGAGGCCGTAGGCCGAGCTTCACATAGCACCGAAGGTGCAGAGCGTCCCAGGAAAGCCGCTCATACATTTTCTTCGGCCTCGCATGACGTTACTTCAACTTATATTAAGTGGGTGGGCGGCTTCTTTGCGACGCTCCACACCTTCGGTGCTACGCGGAGCTCGGCCTGCGGCCTCGCATTAAGTTACTTCAACTTATATTAAGTGGGTGGGCGGATTTCTTGGGACGCTCCGCACCTTCGGTGCTACGCGAAGCTCGGCCTACGGCCTCGCATTAAGTTACTTCAACTTATATTAAGTGGGTGGGCGGCTTCCTTGGGACGCTCCGCACCTACGGTGCTACGCGGAGCTCGGCCTTCGGCCTCGCATTAAGTTACTTCAACTTATATTAAGTGGGTGGCGGCTTCTTTGCGACGCTCCGCACCTTCGGTGCTACGCGGAGCTCGGCCTGCGGCCTCGCATTAAGTTACTTAAACTTATATTAAGTGGGTGGGCGGCTTTCTTGGGACGCTCCGCACCTACGGTGCTACGCGAAGCTCGGCCTTCGGCCTCGCATTAAGTTACTTCAACTTATATTAAGTGGGTGGCGGCTTCTTTGCGACGCTCCGCAACTTCGGTGCTACGCGGAGCTCGGCCTGCGGCCTCGCATTAAGTTACTTAAACTTATATTAAGTGGGTGGGCGGCTTTCATGGGACGCTCCGCACCTACGGTGCTACGCGAAGCTCGGCCTTTGGCCTCGCATTAAGTTACTTCGATTTATATTAAGTGGGTGGGTGGCTTTCTTGGGACGCTCCGCACCTACGGTGCTACGCGGAGCTCGGCCTTCGGCCTCGCATTAAGTTACTTCAACTTATATTAAGTGGGTGGGCGGCTTCTTTGCGACGCTCCGCACCTACGGTTCTACGCGGAGCTCGGCCTTCGGCCTCGCATTAAGTTACTTTAACTTGTATTAAGTGGGTGGGCGGCCTCGCATTAAGTTACTTCAACTTATATTAAGTGGGTGGGCGGCTTTTTTGAGACGCTCCGCACCTTCGGTGCTACGCGGAGCTCGGCCTCCGGCCTCGCATTAGGTTACTTTAACTTATATTAAGTGGGTGGGCGGCTTCTTTGCGACGCTCCGCACCTTCGGTGCTACGCGGAGCTCGGCCTGCGGCCTCGCATTAAGTTACTTCAACGTATATTAAGTGGGTAGGCGGCTTTTTTGAGACGTTCCGCACCTACGGTGCTACGTGGAGCTCGGCCTGCGGCCTCGCATTAAGTAACTTCAACTGATATTTAGTGGGTGGGCGGCTTTCCTGGTACGCTCCGCACCTACGGTGCTACGCGGAGCTCGGCCTTCGGCCTCGCATTGAGTTACTTCAACTTACATTAAGTGGGTGGGCAGCTTTCTTGAGACGCTCCGCACCTGCGGTGCTACGCGGAGCTCGGCCTTCGGCCTCGCATTAAGTTACTTCGACTTAAATTAAGTGGGTGGGCGGCTTCCTTAGGACGCTCCGCACCTTCGGTGCTACGCGGAGCTCGGCCTTTGGCCTCGCAAAGTGTAGTAAACGTATGATATTTACGCGTGCGAAGCCGCGGGCAAAAGCTAGTATATTATAATTCAGTAGTTTCAAAATCGACACCCTCTTTTCATAAAAATCCGGAGACGCGGAGAAAAATTCAAATGAACGAAAAATGTTTTTTAGACTTCATCGAATTATAATTTTTTTTAAATAAAATTATTTGGAATCGATTTTAGTAAAATATATCCTCTGAGATATTAATATTTATCGCAATGGCCCTGTTCCTGTTCTAAGTAGTAACATTGATAGTATGTTAAGAAACATGTTTGATCATAGAGAAAAATCTGTAAAACAATCAGCATTTTTAAACGGATAAGGAGTAAGTAATCCATCAGTTCACCTAAAGTGCGGCCCGAATAGTTACTTTTGCGATTGTGACTAGGATCGGTCGGCATCATTACGTCACCGCCAAAAACTGCTCACGCCGCAAATGGAACCCATTAATTATGGCGGTCGCTTCTACAAGCGAGCCGTTTTAAACCATAAGGGCGGAAGAACCCAACGAAAGCGAACAATAGCCGTGTAGATATTTTGTCTCTCTGTGGCTCGTAGCTCCCAAACTGATGGGCCAATTTGAGTGTTTTTTTAATCGATTTGTTTGTCGAGATGGTTTTTATCTTTGCTGTTTGATGAAAATAGGACCGGTGGTTTCCATGATATTCAGCTTTAATTGCAACAAGTCACAAGATCTCAGACAATATTAAAGCTAAAAATTCCAAATTTTGTAATTATTATGTTTAGTTTTAGTAGTATTTTCGATATCACTCATTGAATGAGTGTGTTTTAAATTTTTAATTTAGTTTATTATGACTAGCATCAAAGAACCAGACATAGTAACTACAAATAATTTAAAGTTTTCAAGCGGTTAGTATTTTTCGATCCTCAAATTTCACTGACTATACAAAATTCCCATCGCGTCGAAAGATAAGATTGCAATCCAACCCAGTGACTGCATTCCTTCTGCAAAAGGGGAATCCCTAGCAAATGTTCTTGTAAATAAGCCATATTTTGATTTATTTTGGCTCAATAAGCATTATTTTAATTCCTAGAAGCTGCAACTTAATCCGCGTATTTGTTTTTCTTTACCATGGGCGGTAAAAAAAGTGTTCTATAACCATCTTAAATGCAACTATCCCTATAAAATAGTTGGTTAAATATTAAAATCCGTTCAGCCGTTTCGGCGCGATGTGAGGACAGAGAAAATTATATCATCAGATGACGCTGTGTACGGCTAAGCTAATAACATAATGAGAGGGCTCCATAGAAAACTAATTTTCTCAAACATGCAATGAAATATCGTCATAACGTGCGTTAAAACACGTTATGACGACGGCTTCGAAGTGTCACGTTTCGGGCGGAACAATTCGAGAGAACTGTAAAGGAATTTCATACAAAATTGAAGGCCTAGGCCGGGGAGCATTTTTTTAAAACATGGCGTCTGTGTTCATGAACGGGCTAAGCAGCTGAATTATATTGAGTGGTGTATTTCTTTATTTCATTGCATATGTTTGCATAAGCACTATACATGCCTTAGCCACCTACTCAGCCGGCAAGCCCTTATTTCCCGGTCGTCTGCAGTAATGTACTAGGTATTCCAATAGTACATTTACTGCATAAGTGCAATCTAAGTATAGATTAATAAGTTTTATAATTAGTAAGTTCAAATGAGTGTTAACGTTACACAAGATGTACAAGTAATAGTCGTAATGCCATTGCTAGTGGCAAACCGGATATGTGAAGGTCGTTATTCTTCATTCACAATCACAATGTAACAGTTAATTATTAATATATGTATTAGCTCAGCTACATGGTAAGTGAACCTTTTACACTATTGTGACTCGCGACTCTTTCTCGCGTGAGAAATATTACTTATCTCTTTCTTCGCAGTACTGTGAGAGAGTGAAGGGCTATGCTATGTCGCGGGACAAGACTCGCGAAGCTTGGGCTGATAACAGTTAATAGACAGATCTTTTTTCTATCTGTGCAGTAAGTTACAGAGATGCCTCGACTTTGCGAGTGGTTGAGCGAGAGATCCGAGCGCGGCCATACGAGTGAGCGAGACAACCGTACCGCGCCGCGCCGCTCGCCGCTAAGACCGAAGTCGTGGCATTTCCGTTAGTGGGTTTGTTTACAAAGGACCCTTTTTTCATATCTTGACCACGTGGTTGGCGAGGCTATTGACCCGCGGTCCTGGGTTCGAATCCCATCTAGGGCAAATATTTCGCCCTTGGGCAGCTCCATCACTACTCTGTGCCGTCACTCACCTGCTCTATAGCGAAGGATATAGTATCTATCTCCACGTTGCCCTTGTTTTCGCAGCTCACTTCTATGGGCACGGTCTGGCCTGGACAGTAGCCGCCCTTGGCCAGCTTCACGAGGGTGACACAGGAGCCGCGACTCATACAGCAGCAACAGTACGTGTCGTCGAACTCCATCACGATTGGCTCCTGAGGAATTAAGTTATATTATTATTAAACTAAATAAAATTGGTCGAGCATGTTTGGCATACTACTCGTTTATCCTATTAATTTTTGCGCATACTCATTTTAAGTCCTAAATCATGTTTGTCCTAATATCGATAACTCGAAAATCGAATTACCTAAAACGTAATATTCCTAACATTAATTGTCCTAAGAATTATTTTACCTATCATTACAGCACCTAAACTAAATTATGGTAGGTGTGAAGTCAGAATCGTTACGTATTCTACTTTAAGGCAGGTCGGTCGACGGGCGAAGCGAGGAGGAGTGTTAGGTTGAACTGCGACCCTAACAAGCAAGCGCAGCCAGCGAACGAACCACTAGAACTGAGTTTTTTATCCCCATTCCTTTAGGTAGAACTGCGAACCTACAGTAAATGTATGTATGAAGAAAGAATCATTAATTCATTACGTAGTCTACCTTAAGGCAGGTTAGACTTAGGTTAGGTTAGGTACGACGACGAGCGCAGCGAGGAGGAGTGTTAGATTGAACTGCGACCCTAACGAGCGAGCGATACGCCAGAACCGAGGTTTTTATCCCCTCGCTATAGGGCCGAAACACATAACCGTTTTGTATGAAAATCGGCCAACGCTACCGCCAATTTTAGCGGCGCGACGCCGCAACGCGGTTATGTGTTTCGGCCCTTAGTACATTAAATACTAGGAACATCACAATTATGCACATTAATCATTCGACAGTTGAATCTTAGGCACAACAAACGATAGGAAAAAGTATATTTAGGACTATTTATACGATAATAGGAGCAACAATTTTGGCAAACCAAAAATATACGGAACAAAGTTTATACCGTACGTTATTCGGCCAAAAGACGTTATGCGACACAACAATACGACTAACAATTTTATGCCATCCGAAATTGTTTTATAAATTATAATAAAATTACAAATTCCTTTTCCGAGTGTCATATATGTCCAATAACAGATTGTTGTTAACATCATAGATAATTGAGCCATAGATAATAGAGCCATATGCACTACAGAGCGGAATGACTCATTTGTTTCTATCAGTGCATCCATGACAGGAATGTACCAGTTATCTATACGTTGAATAAAAATAGTATCGCATAGTTATACAGACATTACTATGTAGATAATAAATGAAGGGTTACGGGGCAAAACAGGCGAAGTCACAATTCGTCGGGGATAGTGCAATACCGCGTAAGTAACAAGTGTAGATACGAATCAATATTCAAACAAATGCAAAGTATTTTATTGAAATGAGAACTTTATTGACAGCTGTTATTTACGCGGTATTGCACTATCCCCGACGAATTGCAAAATATTACAGAACCGACAAGCTGTATGGCGTAAGTAAAAATGTAGCAATAAGATAAAATCGGAGCCTAGTGAGTCATACAATTAATTGAGTATATCGGTGACCATAGGCTAAAAATCATTAACAAAAAAATTCAGTTATAGCGGCAACAGGAATACATCATTTGTGAAAGTTTAAACTGTCTAGCTATCATGGTTCATGAGATACAGCCTCGTACTAGACGACGATATATAGATAACATCCATGATCCAGGAACAAATATTCGAGTTCATCACGTAAATATTTGCCCTGGCCGGGATCCCAACCTAGGACCATCGACTCAGTAGGCAGACACAACAAACTGCACCAACCGCGTCAAAAGTAAGCGTAAATTACTCACATTACTGTATGGATCAGCGTTAAGGTCTAGTGGAGCTATGACCCTCAGTTGGATCTTCTTCTCCTGGTCCATCTTGAAGGCTCGGTCCACCACCACCTTGATCTCGTACCGGATGTGGCCATGAGAGCCCTCGAAGGAAGAAGGGCAGTTGACAGGAAGCGGGAAGTTGAATGGGAATTCATGCTTGCCAGGCTGAAGCTTGTGGTCACCTGTTGGTTAAGAAAACGTCATAGTCTAGAAATGAAATTAAATTTTTAATTTATTCAGTATTAGCGACACGCTCCGGCTTTGCACGGGTGCAATGCTGATAAATTATGCATGTAGTAACATATAAACCTTCCTCTTGAATCACGCTATTTATTGAAAAGATAAAAAGAAACAAAGCCGAAATAAACTCAACATTAAGTAATTTTTTCGTAAATATTACTTAAAACAATCATTTACGACGCGTTTGGCTCGGTTTGTAAACACCTGCCGACTGAGCCGGCGGTCCCGGGTTCGAATCCCGGCCGGGGCAAATATTTGTGTGATGAACTCGAATACCTATTTGTGCTTGGGTCATGGTTGTTCTATGGATTTGAATATATATTTATCTATCATATAAGTACTGGATCAATAATGGATAATTTGTGACTGGATCGATTTGTGTGAGGTTGTTCGATATTTATTTATTTACTTATTTACATTTATGTTATAACTAATTACTTTGGTATACGTAAAGGAGATGTACCTACAGATTCTGCAAATCAATGTTAGGTGAGGTTAGGTTAGGTTAGAAATTTAAACTATCAATTTAAAATATTAAATATTCCCGGAGATGTATAAAGTCTCTAGTCTAGATTATGTTGATAGAGTCAGTATCCAAAGTGGCTGCAATTATTCGATACTAGCTGAACCGCGCGGTATTTACGCTCATCCTACGGGAACACTACATTTTTTCGGGAAAAAAAGTAGCCTGTGTGTTAATCCAAGGTGTCAGCTACCTTCATACCAAAATTTATCAAAATTGGTCCAGCCGATTGAGCGAGAAGTAACAAACATACACACAAACACACTCACAAACTTTCACCTTTATAATATTTGTTTGATAAGCTAGTAGTAACATTTTCAGCTGCTTTTGATTCTGACCGTAAAGTCCTCAGAAAAGATCTTCCTTTTTTAAATTGGTCAAAAAAGAAAGAAAGAAATCTGAATGCAATAAAACAGCCAATTAACGGGTGATAACAAAAAAATGAGAATTCGTTCAGAGGTGTAAAAAAATACTCGTGTATCTTTTTAGCACAATTTGATATTATTGGAAAATATGTACATAGAAACTATTTACAAAATCATCAATGCACATTAGAATAGGACTCGTGGTCAGCTGTTCCACTCAGTATAAACATGACGTTGGAACAAGACTCTTGGACGGAATTGTTGTCCATTTTCCGCACACATGTTTTAATTATTTATATCAGTTGGGTACAATTTTCAGCTCTCCAATTATTTTTGTATACTAAACTGCTCAAATAACCTAAGAAATCTTCAATCGCCCGACATTGTGCAAGGTTTATGGGGTTTCGGATTTTCGGTACAAATGGTATATTATTAGCGTCTAGGAAACGTGTCGTTTTTTTGACATAATGCGACGATGCTTTATCCGACCAGAACATATTCTCCATCTGAGTGATGTTTGCGAATAAATGCTATCAGTATTTTTTTCAAGCATTCGCTCTCATACACTTTTTGGTTGACCGCTAAACCACTCGGTTAGAACGACAGTTTCGAAAGACCTTTGTCGGATATAGCCACATAAAGCATAACTTTCTGCTCAAACTTGTGCTTATACTTGTGTTTTATATCGTCTGGTGTTGTAAAATTATTGCTGGTGTAGTATCGGTCATTTCCAGGTATATGTGTTTTACTCAAAGGAAAATAACTTTTATCGTCCAAAATGAATGATTTTCCTTTGTAATTTCGGATCATCCAGCGACACTGTGATATAATAGTCAGTTTTTGCTGTTCAGTGTATTCCAGTGCTCTCACCTTCTTGCGGCATTTCAGACCTATCTTTTTCAAGAACGAACAAGTGCACGGTTGGGAACACTTTATTTTTTCTCGCGGCATCTCGTTGGCTCATAGGATTATTATCGTTAAAAGTGCTATGGAGTAGGTTCATCCTTCTCTTGGTCATTATCTTCGCTGGTCGCCGGCTACCACTTTTGTGATCTATCGTCAAGGATGCAAGAATTCTATAAATAGTGGAGACTAAGTACATATTCTTTACTAAAATTATCTACAGCAGACTTTTTCCCCCAGTTATAGTTTGAATTATAAAAATGTTCAACCGTTTTCGCAGTGTTTCTTGTTTCGACACCATTTTGACAAATATTAATGCTTGAAAAACAAAATCAAATGAAGTTTAAGAACCTCAAAAGAAGTAGTAACAACTTCATAAACAAAGTTTTTTGTCTAAGTGAATAGTCTTGTTTTGAGGTCCATAGAAAGTTATTCTCATTTTTTTGTTATCACCCGTTACTACAACTATCATCAAAAGGCGATTCTACAGAGCCCATTTTACAATTTATAAGATTACTAGCGACCCGCCCCGGCTTCGCACGGGTGCAATGCTGATAAATTATGCATGTATTATACATATAAACCTTCCTCTTGAATCACTCTATCTATTAAAAAAAACCGCATCAAAATCCGTTCCGTAGTTTTAAAGATTTAAGCATACAAAGGGACAGAGAAAGCGACTTTGTTTTATAATATGTAGGTAGTGAAGAACAAAGCCAATAATCATTAACATATTCTAACATATGAACACACTTCACATCATTAGAACTCATCCACTATAAATTAATTAAATGGACCATGTTTATTTTCATAATACTCTGTAAGCATAAAATCCCGCGCACAATCACACATCTTCTAATTTGACTAGGCAACCAACTACTTAAGCGATAATTTATCATCCAGAGACTGTTCAAGTGCTACACTTATCAGATTCCTAGTAAAGGGGCAGAGTTGACACAATGAAACATTGTATGTGTCCCCTTCAATACTGTTCTTAATGTTATTTCCACATAGAGTACCAGTGGCGTGGCGACAGAGATTGCCTAGCTATGGGTAAGCTGGACCCGATTTAGATTGCTTTTCCACCAAAAGCAGTATAGTACAGTAGCCGGCAAACTTCTTGAGCATAACCTTGACTGCGCAGTAGCCGATTTACGTACAAATATGCATGCGCAGATCCGCCATTTTGGGTCAAGTTGTTTGCCGGCTACTGTATGATGCTTAGATATCACTTCCTGCTGTCTGTCTGTCCCTATGTATGCTTAGATCTTTAAAACTACGCAACGGATTTTCTTTAATAGAACGGACGAACGAACGGGTGGCAGAAGCGTTGGAAAACCGCAAGCCAGATGGTCGGACGACATTAAAAAGACGGCAGGGCGGACCTGGAGTAGGATCGCCGCATCAAGATCAGCTTGGAAATCCATGCAAGAGGCACATATCTAGCAGTGGACGCTTATATGCTGAGAAGAAGCTTTTATCGATCGCCCTTTTCATTAATTTTCAAACAAAATGTATAAAAGCATGCAATAGAGTAATAAAAGGAACTAAAATCAAAAACATTTTCTTACCACTTTCTCCTCCAACAAGGTAAATTTTCCTCTCAATATAGACCTCGTGCGACTCATGTGTTTCGGTGTAGCTCTCTGAGCGGTGGCCACCGCGTCCGTCAGGCACTCTCCGGGTGTGATGGGTGGTCCAGTGGACCTGGCAGAAACCCTTGATCTTTGCATAAATGCCTAAAATAAGGTATATTACTATAAATGCTTCACAATACAAGTTGCACACCAAAAAACATTTACACAAGAAATCAAATTAAAAACTGTAGACAACAGGCGGTCTTATCGCTAAAGAGCGATCTCTTCCATACAACCAAGATACAACAGAAATAAACTTTATATGCCGAAGACAAACCTAGCTCTCTTGAGGAATAATGTATACTATGGCGATAAAAATATTCAATAAATTTACAGACAAGTTCAAAGAATTGCCATTTAAATCATTTCAGGATGCATTATTTGACCATCTTTTAGACTCTTGTTATTATTCTGTGGAAGAGTTTATGGCAAATCGTAAGTTATAATAAAATTATGAGGATTGGTAATTTTTTAGTAATAATTAATAATAAATATATTAGTAGACTTATATTATAGCTTCACATAAATATGCAGGTTTTATCTAGGTTATACAAAGTTATATAGACATCTCAAGTTTGCAGAGATCCACTTCATAACAGGTATGACAAAAAAAAAATTTTTATGGCTTCAAATATAGGTGATTCTACAGGTGTTTTAACCGCTGTCAAAAATATTGAAAGTATGAGCTACACCAAGCTGCAAACTTTCATACAATGATATACTGTAACCATACGTCTTGCCATAGTTGATCTAAATGAAAGCATATTATGGCTCATTGCTTTGATATTTATGACAGCAGCCTGACTGCAGTTGAAACGCTTGTAGAATCACCCATATCTATATGAGAGTAACTAGAGTGATCTAAGACTCAGTGTTGATAGAAGTTCTACGTTCCTACAGAGCACTGAAAAAGCTTCATACAAAGGGCTAAAGATGTAGTGAATAATAGTTTTCCATCGTATTTTATCGGATAAGCTCCTTTTAATATTTCCATCTCATCTTTTTCAATAAAGTTGATAGAGAAAACATGCTAAAACTAACTTTTCTGACAAAATATGATGGAAAACTATTATGCACTACATCTGTACAGAGATGTGACGTCATTTCTGTTGGGTATTCATATTTATATGGAGATAATATGATAAGTAATAAACAAGGACTTGAATTCTTCATAGCAAAAATCAAACTTTAAGAGGGTTCGACCAGTGCTCTATCGGCTATGGATAAATAATTTTCACTTAACGAAACATCCTTAAAGTAATGAAATCATTTTTGGATATATACAGTGGCATTCAGCTAATTAGGGACATCATTATTTTATTCCATACAATTGCATATAAAATATGACATTAGAAATTTGATGAACAACGTAAGATGCGGTAGACCAATTTATTATTAACCTATTGACCGCCAAGCGGTCTAGCAATTTACCGTGCCACTGACGCCCAGTGGCGGATTTACAAATTTTCAAGGTATAGGCTGAATAGTTTTTGCCGCCCTTGCCTCAATAATGGTCATATCATACATTATTTTTACAATGCAACAATTTCGTTGAAATTGCACGTAAAATAATTTCGCGGTATATTTTTGAGCTAATCGAAGCTCAATCAAGTATGGGCGGGGTAATGTATGCTATTTACACAATAATGAACATTTGGTAAACGTGAATAAATAATCTTTATTGCTCTTGACCAAGATTACTTACGACGAAATAGAAGTTCGTTACAATGCCTTTTTGCCGATTTTTTGTTGGCAAAATCATCGATGATGTCGTCGTAAGTAATCTTGTTCATTAATTCCGACTCTATGCACGAAAGAGCTAAAGCGTTTAATTTTTCTTGGCTCGAGGTTTTTTTTTTTTTTTTTTTATGTCATAGGGGGCAAACGAGCAAACGTATCGCCTGATGGAAAGCGATTACCGTCGCCCATAAACACCTGCAACACCAGAGGAGTCACAAGTGCTTGCCTACCCGGAGGACGAAGATGGAATGCCTCTATGCTAGTAATTTCACCGGTCGATCTCAGATAAGTCGCTGGTGTACATCAGGCCATACGAAGGGCTATGTCCATTTCGGATAAACGTTCTGCAAACTCTGTTTTCGCAGAAACAAAGATAGGCTCTCTAATGATGTGGAATCTGGTTTTACCAAAATGTTTTGCGAAGATATGTGGCCACTCTCGGAATGTGCAATGACAAGTGAGAGAGAAAAGTCATCGACAAAATTTATTGCAGACTTCTATCTGTAAGACATCAGAAAACCGTCATAGAAAAATCTTTTTGATTTCTATGAGGTAAAAAAATAAAATCTTTCCCCAAATTTGCCGCCCCCAAAATCTGCCGCCCTAGGCTCGAGCCTACTCAGCCTGCTGGTAAATCCGCCACTGCTGACGCCAGAGTAAAAAAAAAAAGATTTGCCCCAAAATCAACAGGGATTGAAAAATACTTGTAGCGGTTAGAATTACAAAGTTTTTGATCATTGAAATTTGGACGGCTGTGGCCGACGTGGCGTCAGGGGCACGATTTTTTGTTGACGGCCACAGCCGACTGTGGCGGTCAAAAGGTTAATAACATGGTGTATCCAAAAGCCTGATATGATTACTTTAACGATGTTTCGTTAAGTGAAAATTATTTATCGATAGTCGATAAACACTTTGGTCGAACCTCAAAATCTCAAATTTTGATTTTTGCTATGAAGAATTCCGGTCCTTGGTAATAAACAACGCGCGACCGGGAGTAGTTCGACCAACCTCGAGAGTCAAAAAAACTGGTGTTATAAATTATACATTTAAGGTCATCTTCGATTATACAGCAGATTTTTTTCGCCTACAGTTCCTATGCCTATACAACATACAACGTATTTATGTAGCTTATCATAGTTACCTCGAAAAGTTTTCACCTTGTCTTGATCGAACACAAGTTTTCCGAATACCGTCTGTCCAGAAAAATATGTCCCATTTTCACTGTCCATAACAATTCTTCCCTCGTCGAAGCCCATGTTTTAAAACGAATAATTAACATAAACAGAAAGGTCGTAAAATAAAGAGCCACTCCTCTCAAGGCCGGCTGTCCCGCCCGCCCCGCAAACAAAAGTGAAGTAAAAATAACATAACATTTGATTTGACTTTGACAACTGGCGATGTGAAGTTGGCAACAGTTCTGGGTGACCATATGTAACTTAAAAAAATGTGCCACAAAATTAATAATTAAATTTTTTTATTCCAAAATTTCTGATTGTGATTTCTGTCATTTCTGTGTAGGTATTCAAATCAATTTACATTATAAAATGTACTGAGATGACAGGCGTCACATGCGCAAAGCTGTATAAAATAGACTATAGGCACTACTAAATTGAACATCTTAATCACTAGTGGCTTTGTGAGCCTGGCGAGTTGGTTTCAAAATTGCTGAAATTTGATTTTTTTTTTTAGATTTCAACCCCCGTATGTCGGCTATTTTGAAAAAAAAAAGTTCGATTCGATACAAAAATCTATGTACTTATTGAACCTACTCACAAAATTTTATAAGAATCGGGTGAGAAATGTGGCCTACAGGCCTGGTGGACAGGTTGGAACAGCCGGAAATCTGAACATACGAAAGAAATATTGGCGAAGCTGAAATAGAAACACTTTGCTCGGTCGGTCAACAAACAGTATATGACGTAGCCTGAGAGGTGGCCAGGTTTAAGAGGGACTTGGCGCGTTATGTTTGTCACATGCCGAGTGAGTTATGGACCAAAATCTGTATAGATTGGTGACCCCAAACGGAGACGCAGTAGACCACATAGGTAGACCATGATGAAATGAACTACTCACTCTTTTTTAAGGGAATGGCAAGAAATCATCCAAAAATAGAAAAAAAATAAAAGTGACTTTGCTCATTGGGACAAAACGGGCTCAGCTCACAATAATAAACAATAATACTCAATAATAACATTTTCTTACTTTTATAGAGTACTGTTTGATGTTGACACTATGGTTTCATATAATGCATAAATAAAATGTTTAGATCAATATATTTCTATCGTAAGTATGAAGATACTCCAAGTATATAATATTGCAGAAAACAGAAGAAAACTATGATGGTCACACCAAAGTGTTGCCATAGGATATAATATTTTTTGTTATATGCATAAAGAGAGCACTACTAATTGAATGAAATTAACGAATGAGAACGGCGTAAGGCAAAGAATACATAATATTACATAGGATATATTTTGAATTATTCGATTCTAAACGAAGAACCGAAATGTATAGAATAATAATTTATATCATTATTATTATTTAATACCATATACCATATAGACAATATAACACTGCGCCTGCCCAAACTTCACGTCAAATACATTAAGCGTGTTCTTACGTCATTCATAGTAGCATAATTCATTCATTTGCAGACAGTATCAATCGATCATTCAATCAAATTCATTCGTTCTTCGAGTTGCGTTGTGCGTTGTTTGTTTCATTTCATTTTTTCATTCATTCATTTAAAACCAGTCAGCGTGTGTAGACGTACGTGACATGTTTGCGCGTCTTTTTTCACGTGCCTTAAAATTTTATTGTCATTTTACCGTTTTTATGACAGAAAGTTAATACTTTTTTGATAAACTCTGCTTTCTACACATAAATGTATAAAACCTGTGCTTTTAATATTTGTGTACTATGTTATGAATGCTGAAAAAGTGCTAGTGTTTATTAATCAGAAAACTTGATTTTCATTACGAAATCGAAGTGACCCAAATATTTTATAAGATACAAACAGCATCGACTGACGAATGCCGCTTAAAATGTGTCAAAACATAGTTTAATCTAGCGTATAAACACAATTTTTTTGTTATTAAAAACGCCGGTCGTATAAACGCAGAATGAGTTCCCCCGAAAAAGACATTGAACTGAGTCCGGTGAAAAGTGATCCTCCCAGTGTTCCAGTATCGGAGAAGTTAAACGTGCCCGTGGACGACGAAGAAGATGTGATCATCGGGCGGTTCAGAAAAATAAGTTCAGCCAAGTCTATGGCGGCTACGAATGGCCAGATACAGTACCCTTCAGATATACCATTAAGATTAGATGGGGATTCGGAGGCAGGACTTCAGTTTAAAAATAAGGAGCCAGGAGAGAAAGACAAGCTTCTAGAGATCGATAATGGGGTGGTCATCCAGAAGACCCAATCGCCGGTGACTAAGAGTAGTTTTAGAGATGTTGAGAAGCCTTCTCGGTTTAGAAATCAGCCATCTGCCACCAGGTTTCAGGTGAGTCAATATACCATAGGCTATTGATACAAAGATCAAAGACTTTGGACTTTGTATTGATGGTTCAATATAAAAAAATGTGGTGTGTCCACATCAAAAATAATGAGACATTACATGTTTCACAGATTTATACCATAGGCTATTTCTGTGGTGCTTGCCTATAGGTGCGTGTCATAATAAAATAACTTTCTTTACAACATAAAGTCAAGATTTTTGAGATGTATGTTAAAACACCATCTGTGGACAGTACCATAGAAACAAGTTTTATGCCCCTATTTGTCCCTTAGATGAGTGCAGGAATTGATGTTTGAATGAATGCAGTTCAAATAGATATAAACTTAAATTTACTACTATAGTGCAAAGTGCACCAGTGCATTTATTTTGATTTTAATTTTTTATTGACTAATACAGTCACAAAATTGTACAAAGGCACCAAACAATTTCATTTAGTTATACTTCTTGTCAATAAAGGTAAAAAAAAAAAGGGCAGCATATCAGTGGACCCGCTTCCCTCCAAGTATTACTTACACTTCCACAGTTCTGATTATGGCCTATCTATATGGCTGATTGGAGAATGAAAAAAAAAATGCTAAGTACTTATAGTAATTTCAGGTTCATGTATTGCCAACTTTGAAATTCAAAGGGTAATAAGGTAGTAATATGAAGGTGCCCTCAATGCAAACATTCACTTGAAATGTAAGAAAAAACAAATGCATTTATCATTTGTTGTTTGTTATATTACAGACCTGAAAGGGATCACCATTATTATATCTTTAGAATTCTGTTTTCAATAAACACTAACTAAAACTCTCTCATCTCTTTTAATAGTTTGTTTATAAGTTTTAAGTATCACTTTTATTTAAAAAAAATAAGTTGTTTATTTCAGAAAAGCGATTCTTTGTTACATTTTCTGGTTAGCTAATCTTAAAAAGATTGTTAATAATTGTGTATACACATTATAATGGGTGTATAATCTATACTATTTTAAATTTTGATTTGTATTTTATATTATTAGATTTTTATATAAATGATTTGATTTGATTTGATTTGTATTGATAATCAGTTTTCTATGAAGAGGGGTCATGATTTCGGGTAAAATCTTAATAGCGTGATGCAGGATCGTCTTTTGTTTTGTATTGGCGATGAGCATGCCAGTCTGGCGCTATCTGTTGGGCATAATTTCCTCTGTCCTCGCATCACGCCGAAATGACTGGACAAATTTTAACCAATTTCAGTACAGGGATAGCTGGACACCCAAAGTATACTTTTTAATATGATACTTTTAATATGATACCCGTTACGGTATAAAAAAAATACGCGTACGAAGTTGCGGGCACCCTTTAGTATCATATCACTACATAGTATAAAACAAAGTCGCTTTCTCTGTCCCTATGTCCCTTTGTATGCTTAAATCTTTAAAACTACGCAACGGATTTTGATGCGGTTTTTTTTAATAGATAGAGTGATTCAAGAGAAAGGTTTATATGTATAATACATGCATAATTTATCACTACATAGTATAAAACAAAGTCGCTTTCTCTGTCCCTATGTCCCTTTGTATGCTTAAATCTTTAAAACTACGCAACGGATTTTGATGCGGTTTTTTTTAATAGATAGAGTGATTCAAGAGGAAGGTTTATATGTATAATACATGCATAATTTATCAGCATTGCACCCGTGCGAAGCCGGGGCGGGTCACTAGTAATATAATAAAATGAGCCACAGAAGTGCACATGTTGTAATTTACGATTAGTAATTTTATTGGAAAATGGAACAATAAAACGGTTTTATTACCTGCATCCAGTCACGTACATTTTTCGCGTGTTACGCAAAAAATGTGACTTAAATATAAACATATATACTTATAGATAAACATATATAACTACTGAGTAGTTATAGCCTAGTTTGTAAGATTTTTCTGTAACTAAGCCAAAATATATTAACTAATCCATACTATCCATATCCATATCCATACTATCCATACTAATATTATAAATGCGAAAGTGTGTCTGTCTGTCTGTCTGTCTGTCTGTCTGTCTGTCTGTCTGTTACCTCTTCACGCTTAAACCGCTGAACCGATTTAGATGAAATTTGGTGTGGAGATAGTTTGAGACCCGGGAAAGGACATAGGATACTTTTCATCCCGAATAAATTTAGTGTTCCCGTGGGATGAGCGGGTAACACCGCGGGGCACAGCTAGTATTAATTAAATATTAATATATGGGGCATTTCATATGAAGCGGACAGGTAAAAAAAAGTGAGATCAGGAAATTTGTTCATATGCGGGTTATTTATACCTCTAGTAGGTATGAAAGCGGACACAGAATATTTTTTTTCTACGATGTTTTTTTTAAAGTTATGGGCCTTTGAAAAATAATCAGAATCAAAATTCCGATTTTTTAGATTTAGTTTTTCGAATGGGGAAATAATACAAATGAATATGAAACTTAGCGTTTTGTATAGGTTTTTAGATGCTATTTTTTATAAAGAATGCTGTGTGTGTCGAGATTAAAGTCGGCTAACTTTAAGGAGAGTTGGACCAGGCATTTACGAAAGTCGGCTAATGTTGAGGAGAGTTGGACCAGGCATTTACTAAAGTCGGCTAACTTTGAGGAGAGTTGGACCAGGCATTTACTAAAGTCGGCTAATTTTAAGGAGAGTTGGACCAGGCATTTACTAATAATGCTTGTAAAATTAACAAGTAATACTAAACTCTAAGCTTTTAGAGCTTAAACTCGCATGAATACAATGATACATGTGATTACACTTCATATACCTGAAATAAATTACAGTGTAAACTCTATATAACGGCACTCAAGGGACTGCGTATATTTTGACGTTATAGAGAGTTGTCGTTAAATGGAGAGAAGAAAAATCTGTATTAGAAAAAAAAAAGTTTATATCAGACTAGTGTTAGTTATTATGTGTACATAAAAAACAATTCTAGAGATAAACATATTATTCGGGCCCTGTCGGTGAAGCCATGATAGCACAGCTTGATCCAAATCTACGTATGTGTTCGTATTTAGGTTTCTTTAATTTTCTGGAAGATTTTCCATCCTCCTCTGCTTGTATTTTTTTTTTCTTTATTTTCCATATTGTGGACACGGTAGAGCGACTAAATCCAAAGCGTCTGCCAACATCACTTATCTTCTCTCCCACCTCTATTGCGCGTATCAGTAAAACTTTTTCGTCAATACACAGTGATTTTCTCTTAAGTACTTGCCATGTTTACAGTTTGAAAGTTTGCGAGCAACTAAAAACTATGATAACGTATAGATAATCCATGACTCCTACTACAACTCTACACGTGCAAGCAATCCCAATTTGTAAACAAAAGAACGGGTTTCTTAGAAAGTTCGATATGTATGATGCCGGCAGTCCAGTTTATTACGGGCTAGGATAATAAAGGGACAAAAGAAGGTACACAGCTGCGCAGTTTTTACTAATTTTGGCAACTAAAAAGTCCTTTTTATTATTTCATTCTTGTCGTTATTGAGAGTGGGTGTAACGCTATATAGAGTGTATCATTGTATGGAAGACAAGCTAAACCAACCAAAGCAGAGTGATTTCGACGCTTTAGGGAGTTTGTCGTTAAATCGAGTGACGTTACATAGAGTTTACACTGTAGTATGAAACATCACACTCAGTGCGACATGCATTTACATTAATTTACCTATCTCTCTAAGTAATGGGCATTCCACTATGAGACTCATAGTGTATTATAAATATACCTTTGACTATATTTCAGTGTAAAAAAAATAAATATAAAAATGGTCGAAGTGATAAAAAAAATACTTTGAAAATTTCACTTCCGGTTTTATACATGTTTTTTTTATTAATTTCAAAAAATAACTTCTTCATTAAAAATAGCATCTAAAAACCTATACAAAACGCTCAGTTTCATATTCATTTGTATTATTTCCCCACTCGAAAAACTATATCAAAAAAATCGGAATTCTGATTATGATTATTTTTCAAAGGCCCATAACTTTAAAAATAAACATCGTAGAAAAAAAATATTCTGTGTCCGCTTTCATACCTACTAGAGGTATAAATAGCCCGAATATGAACAAATTTCCTGATCTCACTTTTTTTTACCTGTCCGCTTCATATGAAATGCCCCATATTGTAGACTAGCTTTCTTTGAAAATATTGCAAAATACCTAAATTGCATCTTTTATTCACTATAAAAAGTTGGTTGACATGAAAAAAAAATATTTTTTTTTAAAGAATAAGGCCTCTTAAGATGACATACCACTGCTCATTTTTAGGGTTCCGTACCCAAAGGGTAAAAACGGGACCCTATTACTGAGACTTCGCTGTCCGTCCGTCCTTCCGTCTGTCACCAGGCTGTATCTCAAGAACGGTGATAGCTAGGCAGTTAAAAATTTCACAGATGATGTATTTCTATTGCCGCTATAACAACAAATACTAAAAATAAAACAAAATAAATATTTAAGGGGGGCTCCCATACAACAAACTTGTTATAGATTATGGTACGGAACCCCTCATGCGCGAGTCGGACTCGCACTTGCCCAATTTTTCTATACACATCGAGGTTTCATTCTCATCTATTTCTAGATCCAAAACTGAACTAATCTTTACGAAATTTTAGGAACTGAAAGAGAAGAAAATGGTCTATGTCGGACCGTTTCGAATTAAGCGCCTATTATTATAAAATTACTGTACTAGGCGTCTGTTGTAGACCAAAATTCCGCTGTAAACGAACACTTAGTACACAAATTGTTATTGTATTAAGCGGTTTACACTCACGTGAAATTGTCAGGAACGGCCCGACATTTTTCGAACTCGTATGGAGCTCTTTATCAGGGACTGCTACGTGGTAGGTACACCGGCGCGGCAAGTTTGTCACAAAGTTCAGTGACAAAGCTGCATACAAGTTCGAAACATGTCGGGCCGTTCCTGACAATTTCACGTGATTGTAAACCGCATAATGCAATAAATAATTAAATATGTCACACGAAAGTTTTAATAAGATAACACACAAAAATCGAAACGGTCCGAAATAGAATAGGTACACTATTCTTATTCAGTTTCCAAGATTATGTTACGAACTTACGCTTGGTTAAGTTTCAGTGGAGGAAACATTCGAGAACGAAACCTCGATTTGTATAACCCGGTTACGTTAAGTTTGGACCTCATTTGTATCCGACGCCATAGTTACCAGGTGCAAACGTAAACTGATAGTATCCACTCATTTGCTTCGAATTTTGAGTTGGACTCTATTTATATAATAAAATAAGAGCGATGTTTATGAAAATTTTTGCTGTGATCTCTTCTTCTTGGTCGTATACTTCATAGCTGAAGGTCGTGTCCCTGAAAGCTTTTCGTGGTATTGTGTACTAGCTGTTTCCAATTTGTTCGGTTTTCGGCTTCCTTCAGGGCAGAGGAAACCGGAAGACCAGTGATTTCGGTCACTTGGTCACACCATCGACGCGGGGATCTACCGCGGGGTCTTCTTCCTTCCACTTTGCCCACTATCACTAGCCTGTCAAGGCTGTCGGTATTCCGGCGAGCAACATGACCAAAATACCCAAGTATCCTTTGGTAGCACATGGTCAACAGTCTGGTTTTCACCCTCAGTTGTGCTAGGATGGATTTGTTGGTCCTCATGGCTGTCCATGGTATCCTGAGCATCTCTCCGCCTCCGCCAACACCACATTTCAAAGGCATCTATTTTTCTTCTGTCTATGGCGCGGATTGTACACGACTCTGAACCGTAGAGAAAGATTGAGAAGATCAAAGTTCGGACTAGTCTCATCTTGGTGACATTGGAGATATTTCTGGCTTGCCATATCCGTGTCATTTTGCTCATTGCAGCTTTGGCCATCTGAGTCCTCCTTTTGATCTCTCGCTCACTTCCACCCTGATCAGTTAGTAGGGATCCGAGGTAGACAAACTCGCTGACGACTTCCAAATCAGAGATTTCTCCTGTCCGAGCGAACTGGCCGGACCTGTCAACTATCATGACTTTTGTCTTTGCTTTGTTGATGGTTAGCCCAACCAGCCCACTCTCGACCTCCACTCTATGGAATATCTCTGCCAGTTCCTTCTCCGATGTAGCAAAAAGTGTGGTGTCGTCTGTGTATCTCAGATTGCTAATCATTATGCCACCAACAGAGATGCCTCCATCCCATCCTTCTAAGGCTTTCCTCATTATATATTCACCATAAATGTTAAACAGGATGGGAGAGAGAATACATCCCTGCCTTACCCCTTTCTTTGTCTTGAAAGTTCCAGAGACTACGTCGTTAACCCTCACCATGGACTTTCCATCTTGATAGAGACTGGCAATCAACATTACAAGGTGTTTAGGTACGCCCATCTCCAGTAATATGGACCACATGCAATCCCACCTTACGCAGTCAAACGCTTTCGAGTAGTCGATGAAGCACATGAGGATAGGGGTATTGAACTCCCGACTCTTTTCTATTATTTGCTGTGATATGTTCTCTTAAAAATACAAAGAAAATGAAAATAATATTTCAACGTAAAATGTGCGAACGTAGGTAAGTACCTATGGGAAAAAGAGTAGTAATCATTTACCTATACCAAATAACACAAACCATGTTTGCCCGTTCACTTATCGCGATTATAAAACCTTTAACAACATTTGACCATAATAAACGAGCAACGGACAGTTTCCAGCTACAAAAAGACATAAGAACGCATAAATTACAATTCCTATATAACTTTTTAAATACAGATGCTGACAAGAGATAAGCTATGTTGAAATAATGGGAGCCTCTAATTTACAGTTAGTAATACGTATTGTTAAGTCCATTATACGGACTGAGTTCTACATACAATGCACTTCCGTGGGTTTGAATGCTACTTTTGATTTTGGTACATCCGGAGAACATTTCATATGGCTATGGTAGAGCCATTATATACAAATATATTTGAGTGGCATAATGGCATTTTAGCACCGTCGGCAGTCGAGTCCGAGATTTAAAATAAATTGCGGCATGACGTCACGACGTAGGTAGTCTGCTGCTGATATCTGCGGTCGGCTACGACCGACACGTTTACTTTACTACATACCTAAACCGACATTTATCAATGAACATTTGGTTTATAATTAATCGTCGCATTTACAAATTAAGCAGGCACCACGGGAGGTCGGTATTTATGTAATGTTTACGCGAATTACAATTCACTAAGTAACACCAGTTCTTGTGAAAACTTTTACGGGGATTAGTCTCGCTATCGCCTTCAATCGTGAAATTAAAATACACCCGCAAGGTGTTTCGTTGAATTATTCGGACTACGGTGGATTAGGGCTTCTTATCCGTTCAAAAATGCTGATAGTTTTAGTAATTTTTCTCTATGATCAAACATGTTTCTTAACATATTATCAATGTTACTAGTTAGAACAGGGCTGTTGCGATTTATTTGTATATATTTGAAAAGTACAGTTTGAATTTTTTATTGATAATTTTTGTTTCAAAAACTAGGTACTAGTGTCAAAATTCACGGCGGATGAGCTCCAAGATCGGCCCGGCGCTCATAACTACGAGATACTAAATTATTAATTATGAATTTTGTGAAAGAGGCGTAGAAAATTAAAGAAATAATAGCTTAATATTAGGTAGCATCAAAATGATTGATTGAATGATTTCGATGCAAAAATTTTTTGGACTGAATGTTAATGCCGACAGGTATGGTGTCATTATGACATCTCATTAACCAGATGGGTAGAGATTTCTTGAAAATTGAAAATGTTGTCAACTATTTAGAAGCTAACACGGTTTTCGTCCATGGTTTCCCGCCATTTCTGAACCTCGAAGACGCTCGAGGCGCCTACCCGTACCTCCCAATAAATCATAATAGTCTCAAATTGGATAAGTGCAGCCGCGGCGTTCGCTTCCTATAGCCTCGCAGGGTAAGGCCACTTAGCGAGATGGGTGCTTGAAATAACCGTCACACCTGACTTCTTGGCGGTACGACCCAGATTCAACACGATAGTGGCCATTTAATCGACCTACTCTTTAAATGTAAAAAAAAAGTAAAAAAAAATGGCAAGTGTGAGTCCGACTCGCGCATGAAGGGTTCCGTACCATAATCTATAACAATTTTGTTGATTGGGAGCCCCCCTTAAATATTTATTTTATTTTATTTTTAGTATTTGTTGTTGGCATGTATTTAACGCGGCGACAAATTAATCAGATTTAGGGATTTATAAAAAATTAAAGGGGATAGCAAAAATAATAAGTTGGCGACTAATTGCGGAGACTATTAAAGTAAAAAGTAGCAGCTAATTAATCAATTTTCGGCTTTGTTTCAATATAAACTAGCATCGAGTTATTGTTTTGGCGACTGAATTAACTAATTAAGCGGAAACATGACAGCGGATAAAAAGTTGAAAATGGCCTACTCTAATTGTTCAATGGAGATTACATATAAAATAAATCAAGGTCATAAAAAAAATACTTTGTGCGACAATTTAAGAGCTTTAATCAAAGTTGAAAATTGCATGTATAAATAATAATTTTGGTCTATAGTTTTATTTAGTGGCTCTGATTTTGGTCAATTTTTCGTCAGGTATGATGTCATATTGACACCTATTTTTTATGATTCTATCGTATAGAATACGTTAAAATAAACGTGTTTTGTATGGACAACTTTTTTCTAAACTTAATAATTACCGAGATATGGACTCCTAAAACCGACAATATTTTTTTGGATATTGTGTCAGACTCTGCCTTAGCTCCGGCGCTGCGGGAAGTGCAGCCCTTCCGCCCTTGCGTGGCAAAGCACGGTCGCCCGTACTCCGTTCCGCAGCTTCGGCTTGTTGGTCGCCTTCGGCGACCAGCCTCAGCCGCTCCGCTCCGCACGGCTCCCGAGCTTTGTCACGGCGGGCGAGGGCTGCTCTCCCTCCGCGCCTCCGGCTTTTTATATACACTCTAGGGGTAGGGCAGACAAGACCACGTGGAATCGGGGTTGACAGCTTCGGTTCTGAGGCAAGTCTTATGATAATGCAATGCTTATTTTAGCGTAGCGTGTTTTAGCTACATTCGGACTAAAATAAGCGTGTTTTGTATGGGCAAAACATTTTTACCTAAAAAACGCTTATCGCCGTTTTCATTAAATTATGGTTTCGAAAACTAAAAAAATAACTCCCCATTACTTTTATATAGTACCCATTTTAATATTTAAGCTGCCAGCAAATCAAAGCCCAAAATGCTTTTTTAGATGGAGACCTGTAGTTGCCACTAATATAAAGTTTGTTATCCTTCTGCTAATATTAGTCGCCAAGTCATTATTTATAGTACCTCACCTATGATTTCAGTAATCTTGTTTATTATTTCTGCTACCTTAAAGTAGCTGCCATTATTTGAATTTTAAAATATCCTTAGTTTAAAGCTCATTTAATATAAATGATTGCCAAAATATTTAATCGCTGACAAGTTATTATTTTAGTTGCAAATAGTTTGCTGCTCTTTAATTTTTCTGTCGCCGCGAAAATAATAAGCCTTTGTTGTTATAGCGGCAATAGAAATACATCATCTGTGAAAATTTCAACTGTCTAGCTATCACCGTTCTTGAGATACAGCCTGGTGACAGACAGACGGACGGACAGCGAAGTCTCAGTAATAGGGTCCGGTTTTTACCCTTTGGGTACGGTACCCTAAAAAGACCAACACACGAAGAATAAGATTTTTTTTTAAGGTTATCTAGCGTTAAGGTGGTGGAGAAGTTAACACGCTGGACCGGTAATCCTGAGGTACCGGGTTCGATTCCTGGTCTCCTTCACCAGCATTTCAATTTTACTTTGTGCTTTGATCTTTGTATTAATGGTTTGAGAAAAACTCATCTGGGGCTCTTCAATAATCAATACCTATAAAATTAAGATCCAATTTTTGTTATTTATACGTAACTATGGATAAGACACGTTTGATTGCTTTTATTTTCTCCTTAGCATTTTTTGGTGACGTAACTATTGATTTGTACTGCAAAACGACAAGGGCAATGAAAAATTGTACACACAGAAACAGAAAAATAAAGAGAAATAAAACTAAAACAACATTATACGTAAAATCAGGAATCCTGACCGCACTGCCACTGATTGTCCTCTCGGATTTTTCAGAACAAATTGAACAGAGTTATATACATTAGGATGATTATGTCGAATACTTTAAGAATGTGACCTAAAGTGAGTTCTACGACGTAAAAATAAACGAATAGTCGGTTTTGAATCCAAATAACGTATACTATCGGGAAAAATTATGATATGAATTCCTTTGTAAAACTTGATGTTTCCAATTCCATCAAAATTATGCAATGTGATACTGATATGCAGTAATTGTTTGACTTCTTAACAGAGCTAAACATGGCCGCCAGTCCTTCGATAATGGCTCGTAACTTCCGCACGTGTCCAATGCATCCTTCGCTCAGACTTGTTGGACAAATAAACTGCATTTGTTTATGTCGCTATCGAACCTTGGACCTAGGACGTGTACGTAGTGATGGGTGTATACCGGTATTATTTCTAAAACATGTTCAACTCGCTAGATCGGTAATCCGGTACCGGGTTCGATCCGGTCTTCCGCTAGGTTACGCATTTCCATTTTTTTTGGTGCATTGATCTTTGTATTAATCACTACATATTATAAAAAAATTGGGCAAGTGCGAGTCCGACTCGCGCATGAAGGGTTCCGTACCATAAAACAAGTTTGTTGTATGGGAGCCCCCCTTAAATATTTATTTTATTTTATTTTTAGTATTTGTTGTTATAGCGGCAATAGAAATACATCATCTGTGAAAATTTCAACTGTCTAGCTATTACCGTTCTTGAGATACAACCTGGTGGCAGACAGACGGACGGACGGACAGCGAAGTCTCAGTAATAGGGTCCCGTTTTTACCCTTTGGGTACGGAACCCTAACAAAGTCGCTTCCTGCTGTCTGTCCCTATGTATGCTTAGATCTTTAAAACTACGCAACGGATTTTGATGTGTTTTTTTTAAATAGATAGAGTGATTCAAGACGATGTATAATACATATATAATATAGCTTTGCACCCGTGCGAAGCCGAGGCGGGTCGCTAGTGGTTTAATATTAAAATTGTAGTGTGTGTATCCACATTAAAAATGTATGAGACATTACATGTTTCGTGCATGTTTCATAAATTTAGCAATTACCAGTTATGCCTTGATCACACGTACCGAGCAAACGGGCGAGACAGGAACTATTGAACATTTTGATAGCAAGTTTAAGTACGTGTCTCGCTCACGCTATACCGCGCTCGGATCTCTCGCTCAGCCGCTTGCCGTGCCGCTGGTCCGCTGGCATCTCCGTAAGACATCGGTGACACGCTTATTCTGGCGTCATCACCCCACCACGAGTTTACAATGACAGTACTAGCTAGCGACCGCGTAAAGGATTTGTATAGAGATATTTTAGAGTAGCAGGGCCTCGTGCAGGGTCCGTCCGGATTGTTACTACCGTCTTGCCTGCTAACCCACCGCCAAACAGCAATGTTCGCATTGTTGTGTTCCGGTGTGGGGGTGAGATAGCCGGTGAAATTACTAGCATAGAGGCATTCTATCTTCGTCCTCCGGGTAGGCAAGCACTTGTGACTCCTATGGTGTTGCAGGTGTTTATGGGCGACGGTAATCGCTTTCCATCAGGCGATACGTTTGCTCGTTTGCCCCCTATGACATAAAAAAAAAAAAAGAATTGTAGTTCTACAAAGTAACCGCTGCTAGGGGCGCTGTACTGTACTGTTCTCCATACAAATCATTGCGAGTACGGTCACGTTAACTCATCATTATGGACTGCCATTCAGTCGTTTTCACCAGTCCGGACCGCCAGTCTGAGAGGGTTACACGATCATTATTTCATTCTGTCTGTCTGTCATTCTGACCAGACTGAGTGAGGGATTGACCTGACGCCATACTAAACATGTAACCGCTGTCTAAGGTTTAATGGTGATGCTTTAAATTTACTAATCAATACACACATGCGTGTAATCTGAATCAATGACAATTTCTGAGTCCGAACTTTCGTCTACCTCGTGGCGTCGTAACAATTCCCGAATAAATATATAAAATGCTTTTTACGTCACCTAGGCCATAAGTGGGATTTTCTGGGGGAGAATCTTACTTCCTGGCCAAGGCAAGACGTAAGACTAGACAAAACACGAGCGGTAATCCGTAATGCCCCAGATCGATCACAAAACTTGCAATATGGGGCATTCACAAATAAAACGCCCTAGGTATGTAATGTACTATTACTGCCCTATTATGGAGTGCCCAGGGCTACAGCATGTTTTACTAGTAACATTTAGGAAGTTAATGGCAATATTCCCAAATCGGAAACTAACTAGGTAACATTCTAAAACTGGTAACGGTGTTATGACCGCTTTACATCACTTTGTACGCGTGTTTATGTTGACGCTCTTACACTGGTAAACGTGGATGCATAACCGCGACAGATTTTGTACTAGCATTCCGGAATTGCAAGCTTTAGGTATCTTATTAGACGTTAAGGGGGAAACCAGTTTAAACAGGTCAAAAGTCTACTTTTAATATTTAATATTTATTTATTCAAGTCAAAAATAAGCTCACAGTATACACCAAATCGCTTACTTGTAATTAAAATTTAACATTATACAAATCAAAAATAATAATAATTAAAACAACAACACATAAAAATACAACAAAAGAACACAGGCAAAACATTGATCATAGCTTCATGTTCCTCTTAGAAATTAATAAATGGCTGCCAATTCATAAAAAAAATCACTTAAAAAAAAATTAGGTACCTACATAAATTCATTAATAAATTAAAAAAACAATACAAACTCAAATAAATAATACATTGATAAAAAATTAACAAGCCCATTAAATAATCCAATAATAATAATATAAAAAGTCAAATGTCAAATTTCAAAATATTTTGAGTGACCGCCCGTCGGCACGGCGCCGTAGCGCGCTAGTAAACTGGGACCTTTTCTTTCTTTTGGAAAGTGGACATGGAAATTCCCATATAACCTTGTTGGTACAGCAATTTATCGTGTGTTACTCAACACAAGATAAATTGCTGTAAACAACAATCATACCTATATATATATTTTCGTTTATTATTAAAATACCCATGTAGGTCATTAATTTCCATTTTGTGTAACTTCGACGAACAGCGATTCTCAAACTTTCATATAGAGTTATTGTATTAAGCCGTTTACACTCACTTGAAATTGTCAGGAACGGCCCGACACGTTTAGACAAATTAGATCGGAGCGTCGATCAAAGAATCGGTGACAAGTTGCCGCGGCTGTGTACGGCTAGCAGTCCCTGATGAAGAGCTCCATATGGGTTCGAAACATGTCGGGCCGTTCCTGACAATTTCACGTGAGTGTAAACCGCTTAGTACAATAATTGAATATGTCTCACGAAAGTTTTAATAAGATTATTTCCTATAGAGTATCGGTTCTCCCACAAAAAAATACCCACTTACCTACGGCCTACTATTTTGTTTCTGGTTTCATGCCCATAACCGTTTGCGTGTGTGCGTGTGTTTACGTCCGTGTACATTTCAATGCCAAATTCGAAATTACGTACTTTTCTCATTTGTTATCACTTATCACTATCAGTCTTAACGAAAGTGAGTTGCATACGCGTACGCATTTAATGTTTTACTAACTATAGTTATTTTGTGGGTAGGTCATGTAACCAACTTAACATTTTAACAACAATACAATACAATACAAGTACTCTTTATTGCACACCTCATAAAACATACAGGAGAAATACAATGCAAGAAATTACAATTAGAGGTAAACAACAGGCGGTCTTATCGCTAAAGAGCGATCTCTTCCAGACAACCTTTGGGTAGTGGTGAACTTAAAAAAATGATTTTGTTATTAGGCGGTGCAAAAATCGAAAAATAATAATAATATATATACATAAAAAACAAATAAATACATAAATACATAGACATACATTCAGCCAGTATTTTACGAATTATGAAAGAGATAGATAATGCTGTTTCAGGTGAGTTTTGAAAGAAACAAGTCAACAACATAACAATTATGAATTAAAATACATATGAAACGGACTGACTCACGAGTCACTAAAGTCGAATATCGCTCAACATGTTTCGAATCGGTTACAGTACAAAAGTACAACAACAACAGTAATGTACGTTGTTGTTTTACAACAGTATGTTGTAGATTTCAACATCAGTTATCATCCCTATTACCATAGTAATAAAATGCTTTATCTAGTGGCACATGCGGGCTGAATGGTCGCATTTTCTACAAATTCTATAGAATATAATAAATATTTATCTTATTATTATGACTATTGACTGTTATGAGGTAATTCATTCAAAAATATGCTAAAGCCATTAACGTAGCATAATGGTTTTGTTCTATTATACTTAATATGTTCTGTTACGATTTCAATAGTAGTGTTTAGTGTTTTTAATATGACCATTGGCTACAAAATAAAAACATTGAACCATTGACCATTCATTGAATTATTCAAATTGCGTACATAATATTTTTGTATCTGTATGTGTGTGTAAGAGTTTGTTGATTGTTTAAACAATGCTGAAGCTGGTTTATAGTTGAAGATTTATGGCTGTTCTAAAGACCTTTCTTTTCATCACACTTGCTCGTAAACAAGGGTTTACATGCTAGAAAAGCGGGCGGTAAGTCGTAAATTACGCCCTATTGCGGTAAGTAATTTTTATCACACTAAGGGTTTACATGCTAGAAAACCGGGCGGTAAATCGTATATGTCGCCCTTACGCCCTAGGGCGGTAAGTAATTTTAGTATTGACTACTACTACTTTTGTTTTATTTCCTCCCAAGTGTGATGAAAAACGTCGTACGTGACTCTAGTGGTAAAGGAATTTCAATATCGTGTCATGAAAGCTTCTAATAGACACTCGTTCGTAATTCTCGTTTACTACCCTTGTTACATATACCTAATGTACTTACTATTATTGTCTAATGGGGAAAGACTAAAAGTTAGTTATTGGACTGTGGTAGTCTTATCCCGGTGATGGTCTTACCTCACCTTGCCTGGTTTTGATTTAAACTTACACGACTTTTCACATTATTATAACAAAACGGGATTTAATCGCGTTGAAAAAGTCACTCCGAGACCAAGAACGTAACATCACGTTCGAAAGGTCGAGGTAAATAAATAAACACTTTTTGAACGTAATCAAGTCCCGCTTTGTTATACCTAAATGAAATAAAAAAACTGTGACAAAGTTACCGCGCGGCTGCAGCACGGGACGGGTAGCAGTCCCTCATGAAGAGCTCCATACGAGTTCGAAACATGTCGGACCGAATGAATAAAAGAAGATATGATTCTATTCCCCTCATCATAATATTCTACTTTTATTCAATCACGCGCTTAAACGACTATCTTGGTCTAACTATGAGTTTAAATTAAAGGAGTCGATTAACAAAGTGGAGGCGTAAGTTTCAAGTTTCATAATCTAAATAAAGGTCATCATAATCGCGTTTTTTACCTTCATCTTGTTTCACACTTGAGACGACTCTTCCTTCATCTTTAAAAATAACCTCTTGAAACACCTTATATTCAAATGTATCTTATCCCTAAAAGGTGATGTAGAGACGTTCTTTCCACGCTTATAAGTCATTTTTGACTTGGCACCGTTGACTTTACGAGTGGTTCTAAATTTAGCCTGTCTAAATATAAACACAATGGAATATCAACCATGTGTCCAGGAACAATGAATTGAAGTTTCCGTTTGGAAAGATTTAACGAGCAGAGGTCTAGATTGCCTGAATGAGCCTACTTAGTGTCATTATTTTATGCAGGTCAGTACCGCTGTCTTCTTTTTTTATTACTGCTGTTTTCTTCTGTACCCAAAGGGTAAAAACGGGACCAGACCCGTCCGTCTGGCACCAGGCTGTATCTCATGAACCGTGATAGTTAGACAGTTGAAATTTCCACAGATAATGTATTTCTGTTGTCGGCGTTGTCGCTATAACAACAAATACTAAAAAAACAATAAAATCAAGATCTAAGGGGGCATTCAACAAACTTGATCGGTTGCGTTAACATTGCACCTCATTTGTATCCGGCGGCGCCATACATACCAGGTCAGGTGCAAAGTTAACTAACCCGGCCAGTTAAGATGGGATAAGTATTTGTACGGAACCCTCGGTGCACGAGTAGGACTCGCACTTGGCCGGTTTTGAACATGTATATGATGATGAATTGATAGACATAGTACACTGAACTCGTATCGAATTTAGACAGTCTCGATGAAACCCCACAACACAACTCTACTTCATAGGCGTTTACTCAATTTAATTAATTGGTGGCTCTGTGAACAGTACGTCTACATAATATATAAATACAGCTGTAGATAACAGTCATGACCCAGGAACAAATATTCGAGTTCATGCTTCAAGAAAAGAGCGGGGGTAGGTACCTGAAAGGCCGGCAGCGCACTTGTGCCTCCTCTGGCCACTATGGGCGACAGTAATCGCGCATCATCAGGCGATATGGTTATGAGCTTGACCCTTATCTCAGATGGCATAATCAGATTGAAACTGTAAATAAAAATTTAGCCAGTGCATGCTACTCATTGAAAAGCCTCTCGAAATTAGCAGATACCAATATATTAAAAACTATTTACTACTCCTATTTTGAAAGCATTTTAAGATACTGCATCGAAGTTTGGGGCAATGGCACTGGCATAAGCTCTGTGTTACTATTACAAAAGAAAGCTTTACGACTTGTCGTCGGATGCAAGGGCATACCAGTAACACATAGAAATATTTTTGTGGATAATAAGATTCTCACTGTCATATCTTTATATTTGTATCGCTTGTGTATCTATGTTTTCAAAAATAAGGATAAATATTCGATGGCTGGGCAATTTCATAACTTTAATCTTCGAAATAATAGTAAATTGACATTAACTAAACATAATTTTGTGCACTTTAACAATAGCTTTAATAATATTGCCATTAAAGTATTCAATAAGTTAAGTGATGACATAAAAGACTGTGATAATTTTAGAACTTTTGACAGAAATGTTAAAGAATATTTTATAACTAGACCATACTACTCAATAAATGAATTCTTTTGTAATGCACTGGACAATTAATTAAGTAACGATATTATTTTGTATTTGTAATTGTGATTGTGATACCTATATAATTTAAATAGAATGTTAATAATATAATGTTAGGTCTAAAGCTGTATTGGCATGTACATGTACTTGAGGCAAATAAACGATTTGGATTTGGATTTGATACGTTTGCTCGTTTGCCCCTATATGACATAAAAAAATTGGGCAAGTGCGAGTCCGACTCGCGCATGAAGGGTTCCGTACCATAATCTATAACAAGTTTGGTGTTATATTTATTTTATTTTATTTTTAGTATTTGTTGTTATAGCGGCAATATAAATACATCATGTGTGAAAATTTCAACTGTCTAGCTATCACCGTTCTTGAGATACAGCCTGGTGACAGACGGACGGACGGACAGCGAAGTCTCAGTAATAGGGTCCCGTTTTTACCCTTTGGGTACGGAACCCTAAAAATTAGCAGTGGTATGTCATCTTAAGAGGCCTTATTCTTAAAAAAAAAAAAAAAAAAATTTATATTATGACAAATTATTGATAATTTCAACCAACTTTTTGTAGTGAATAAAAATTGCAAGTCAGGTATTTCGCAATATACGGAACCCTAAAAATCACAAAAATATTTGCCCTTGCCGCGATTCGAACCCAGGACCGCCGGCTCAGTAGGCAGCCGTACTACAAACGCCAACCGCGTCGTCAAAATCGTCGTAATGACAGACTGTTTGCAACATTGTAGTGCTCAAGCTGGTGTGAAGAATGCAAGTGGTTCCATGATGAGTGTTGATGGTGCTTAGATCATAATCGAAGTAATCGTTTGTCTAAGCGACGCTCTTATGTGGCTAATGGCCAATACATAATTAAGCAGGAATAATTCTTTGTGTAGCATTTATATACCTACTAGCTTTTGCCCGCGACTACGTCCGCGTGGAACTTGGAACTATGGAAGCAACCTCGTACAACACGATAGATATCCACCTAATCACCTTAATTAATAAAAGGGATTATTAAAAGCGCCTAAGCAAATGTAATAGCAATTATGCTTTTGGTCTAATCATTACATTTCCTACACGGTCATCAATGTCATCATGAATTACTTACTCACTTTTCAATCTTTTTAGGGATAATTTCCAGGATGAAAACTATCCTATGTCCTTCCTCGGATCTTAAACTATCTCCATGCCAAATTTCATCAAAATCGATTTAGCGGTTTAAGCGTGAAGAGGTCAGACAGAGAGACACAGTTTCGCATTTAAATATAATATTAGTATGGATTTATTTATAGTTATCGGACTTCTGACTGATAGCACGGTAAGATTTCAGAGAGCTATGGAGACAAAAATGTGACTCTACACCATAGAGTATATTTGTATAATATGAGATAGAGATATCACTTAAAGATTTGACATGTAGCGCCATCTCGTGCTTTGTGCCGGTAAACTATACAGCTACATGCGGCGTGCTACGTACCTAGCTCAAGATATTATTTTCGAACTATTTCTATTACACTATGTATCAATTTACATAGTGTGATAGAAATAGCATCAAAATCGGTTTATTGTAAAATAAAACAATATTAAATGCGTACAAGTTTATTTTCTGTAGCGTTATCTACAGTAATTTACTGCCATCATTTACACTTAGTTAGTCGAATTGGTCATAATCAAGTCTACACTACACTACACTACACTACACAAATACTAGCTAAATAAAAGTCTTATGATCCTCGCAATTTATAAACGAGTAGTCCATTACAACTGAAAATATTGTCGTAATATATAATTGCGTAGAAGAAACAGTCATCACAATCCAGTAGGTAGATTGCCAGAGTAGTCGTGAATAGAAGAATCGGCATCCAAAAACAAAGCCAGGTCGTCGTAAATAATCAATTAAAAGCAGAGAAAATGTTTTGAATGTATCCGAAATTGAAATTGAGATGTGAAACGGTAAACTTTTAATTTAACACATCAACACAATCTATACGTCAAATATGTCAATATCACGTTCCATTTCACAAAAAATACAGCATGTCATTATTTGTAGTAATAATTCATTAAAATAAATAAATTATAAAGCAAACGCCTTACATCATAAAATATATTTGTTTCAAAATTACAAGAGTGCTCACACTTTTAAATCTGTTTCGGTAGTGACAAAATCATTGATAATACTAATTCAGAATATTCTGATCTAAACATTTCATGCGTCAATTGGAATCCGCAGTAAATATTGGAAGATTTTGTTACCATAATTTATAATGTTGAATGATACCATTGCAAAAAAAAGGCATTTTGATTAAAAGTGTTTGTTTTAGTGGGACATGTGTTAAATAATATAAATTAACTATTTTACAAAATATGGTAATAAGATTTAGCGTCTAAAAATCTTCTCTTAATTTAGACGATAACAGTGACATCTCTCGCTAAGAACCGGTAAACTTTTCCAATGTAACTCGACTAAATTGGATATCACTTAAAATTGATGCAATTTCAGATGTTAGACTGACCACCTAAATGAGTAGCATAAGAATCTGTTAATTTGTTCTAAGTTATAAGACCGTGCTCTACACCGAACGGGTCCAGCACCTCTAGCACAAATGTGACACGCAAGTCTTTCTCGCACGAGAAATATTACCTATCTCTTTCTTTTCCTTACTGTGAGAGAGTGACGGGACGACATAGCATCTATGTCGCGCGACAAGACTCGCGAAGATGTGCTAGACGGGCAGTTCGAGAGCTTTTTCAGTTAAAAGCAAAATTAATTCAAAAGATATAATTGATTTCCATCATCAGTTGCTTTATGTTCTGCGTAGTGCGTACCAAACTTCCTACTACTATCGTTTAAGGGCTAATAAGTCGTTAATTTTCCGCTTCTATTATTATTTATGACTTATTGTTTCCCGATGTCGATTGCGCTTATTATTATTAAGCTATAAAAATGATTCTTTATTATTATTGAGCTACACGACTATTAATCTTTTCGGGAGACATATTTAATTTTTGTATTCAGCGGTTTGTGCTTGGGTCATGGTTGTTATATGTATTTAAGTATATATTTATATATATAAGTATGTATATCGTCGTCTAGTACCCATAACACAAGCCTTCTTGAGCTTAATTTGGTATTAGATCGATTTGTGTGTCGTCCGATATTCATTTATTTATTACGCTGTTCTGCCACTTTGCCTATTTAGCTCACACACGCGTCCTCGAATACTGAACCCGTGAAACGGAACGAAATCGTGTCCCCTTGTTTAACATTCTTGGCACGACGTGCTAACTGATTTCAGTGTTACTTTACGCATGATTTAAGTAATTAATTGCCTTGAAAACGACACGCACAAAAGCGAATTGTGCGTTAGCCTTGTACGTACTTAAATATTTTAAATTTCAAACCATCGGGTATTTGTCATAAAGCGTATAATTAAGTTCTTGGTTTCTTACGTATGATTTCGTTTTGAAAATGTATGTATGCGTGGAATGCGTAGTACGCATAACATGTATTGTTTTGATTAGTTACACCGATATATACCTATTATATTTACGATAGTTGAACAAATTGAATATTGAAATGGGCTATGGTAAATTTTTTGGCATTGAAAACCTGGAAGTTATGAGTACATACATATTTTATTTATTTATTTTAGGAGAACTAACAGTTAATCCATTATACATAGAAACACTTCTGCTCAGAAAGTAGTTCAATCTAGCTTAGCGAAGCGGGATTAAAGTGGTCGTTTTAGTCCCAAGGGTTTAATTGGAAACCATATAGTATTGCAGGGATCGATACCGTTATTTTGCTCCATACAAAATAGCACAAAATAACGTTATTATATTCCGGTTTTTTGCTCATTATCACACATGTTTATATTTTAGTGGGCTAATTTCAAGGATCTATATCTATAACGAAATTCTACATAACACAAGCCTTTCACATACGAAAAAAAACGCGAAATTAGAGCGTTTTCATGAATACCGGTATCGATCCCTGAGTATTAGTAAGGTTATATTGATGCGAAAAATCAGATAAAATTATGCTTTGCACGGGATTTGAACCCACATCTCCACGGCTTTCTGGGCCAAAAGTGACGGATAGTATTTGTCGCGCGTTAAAGACTCTCGTATCAAGTTATGCTTGACGTACTGCAGCGAGCCAATGACGGTTGCTTTTAGCACGCGATAAATAAGTGACAAAGCCTCCGTCACGTTTTGACAAAATGCGAGTGTGAGGGACAGATGCTTTGTCACTTATTTATCACGTGATAAACGCAACCATCATAGGCCCCCAGGGCTATCACAGTTTGCCGTGAGTTCGTTAGTAGCAGGAGTCAGAGCATCATCCTTCTTCATGCTCGCACGATATTGTTATGAAAGATAAGGCAAAGTTTGTCGCGATCACAGTTGGAGGTGCTGTACGTCTAGCATATATCTGTGATACGCGACTCTTTGACTTTTGTCACTTTTCAATACCGCGCGAGCAAGACGGGCACGACGAGTCGAGCGACAAGTGAAGTCACGGCTAGATATGCTAGCACTGTTAACGGTCTTACAATTTTGCAACTCCTATACTCTCACTGGTCTGTTTGTCCTCATCTCAAAACGTGTCGAGGAGTCGCGCTACAAGTGAAGTCGCGGCTAGATATGCTAGCACTGTTAACGGTCTTACAATTTTGCAACTCCTATACTCTCTCTGGTCTGTCTGTTTATCCTTATCTTAAAACGTGTTTATATCTTACAGATGCAGGGCAAGTCGGAAGACGAGGCGACGGAGGAGTCCGACGGCTCGGGAATGGAGAGCGACGATCCCCTGACGGCGTCAGATACTAAATATGGCAAAAGCTTTAGGTATGTGAACTAAATATTTAATTAAAACGACGTTTGGAGTTTATTGTCAGAGACATCGATGCGATCACATCGGGCCGCTTCCTGACTCATACATAGGGTTTGCAATTCGAATATTCGTGTATTCGAATATTCGAATTATTCGCCAAAAATATTATTCGAATTCGACAGCACTCAATATTCGAATAAAACGAATATTTCGAATAGTGCAGTAATTTGTTTGAAATTATTTACGTTTGCGGAAAATTATCATAAAATGCCAGGATTATAATATTATCCTTCTGCTGTGCTGTAATGTTATGATGCTGAATGACACTATGATGTAAGAAAACCAAAATCATAATTCTAATATCAACTAAATGTCACAATTAACGTAATATCTCAGAGAAATACTTTAATTTAAGTATCATTAAAGTAGTGAAGTCGCATGATCTTAGCGTTCACACTAAGCTCGCCGTCTCTAGGGCAATAATTTTGCCTCTGCTACTCTATGCCTCGGAGACCTCGTGGTGGTCTATACAAGGGTGACATCAAATGTCTAGACACAGTTCATCTACGAAGTCTCCGACCTATGGTTGTGGTGGCAGGATCTAGCTCGGAGGTTCTTTCTGCGTTGAACAGGCATATCGGGTATAGTGTCAAAAATAAAACCTAAATTATCAAATGATTCAAATCATACACTAAAAATCATAAGTCGTTAAAACTTTGTATGTATGGCACCGTCAAGGTTACCTAAAGTAGTTTTTTACTCTGAGCTTACCTGTGGCAAACGCAATGCTGGCGGGCAATATCTGCGCTACACAAGGATGTCTTAAAGGGTCACCTCGGCCACCGGCATATCATGCAACTCGTGGGAGGAGCTTGCAATGCAACTCAGAGATCGGACCAGCGAGCTGCTGTCAGAGAAATTAAAAATAATAATAATAAAACGCTCGCCTTCAAGACCTGGACGCCAAACGTCAGCACCGAAAGACTCGGCCCAAGCCCTCGTACAACTACACGTACAAATCATCTGGCCAGCTTTGTTGTATCTCATGCTGTCGGACTTCCAAAACCAAATTTGGGTTTGCAACCCACGCTTGCGCACAAGCCCGTAACAATAATCAATTAAAATTCAAAAAAATATTCTTTGATTTTAAGCCAATAACATAAAAGTTGGTTTTTAGGGTTCCGTACCTCAACCGGAAAAAACGGAAACCTTATAGGATCACTTTGTTGTCCGTCCGTCTGTCTGTCTGTCAAGACCTTTTATCTCGAGAACGCGTAGAGGTATCGAGTTGAAATTTAACCCATATACTTAAGTCTACGGTCCCTTGAAGCTGTGAAAAAATCAAACTTCTACTTCTACGTAAACGTGAAAAAAGATACGGCCGTTTATGTCGCAAAATACGTACATTTCGACACTCTTAAGGGAATCAACAATGATAGGGTACTTCCCGATGACCTAGACTAGAACTATGAAATTTGGCAAGTAATATCGTCACATACTACAAATACTTATAAAAATCTGAAAACTATACATTTGTAATAAAATCATAAAAAATATAGGTAGTCCTTTTCAAACATCATATTTGGAGAACTCGGTTGCGTTAATTTTGCACCTCGTTTGTATGCGGTGCCATACATTTCAGGTGCAAACTTAAATCAACCAGGCCAATTAAGATGGGATAAGTGAATGTTTGTACGGATCCCTCGGTGCGCGAGTCAGACTGCACTTGGCCGGATTTTTAATAGTAATGTCATTACATTTTAATTATACGTTACGTATTTTACAATTATACAAATTGTAATCATTATATTAATTTATTTTCATAAATATTCGTATTATTCGAAAAATTCGAATAATCGAATATTAGAAATTGAAGTATTCGTATTATTCGAATACTAATATTGGACGAATATTGCAAACCCTATCATACAGTCTGACAAAAAAGAGTAGAGATTAAAAAGTGGCAATACTGTAGTGTCGTCCTCGCTTTCTTAGATTGATTAGAAAGGGACGACACTACAGTATTGCCAGTTTTTTATTACTACTCTTGTTTATCAGACTGTACGGCCCAGCCAGCCACGACTATGGTCTTCGCGGCGCTCGGTGCGGCGGACGGAGCGCGGGGCGGCAAGCTTGCCACGTACACCGCGCGAACCGTTCGCGCAAACCGTCGCACGCGCCGCTCTGAAGGCGGGGCATCTTTCCTAGTCGCCGATGCATTGACGACGCGTTTGGCGCGGTTTGTAGACACCTGCCTACTGAGCCGGCGGTCCTGGGCTCGAATTGGCCAGGGCAAATATTTGTGTGATGAACTCGAATATTTGTGCTTGGGTCATGGTTGTTCTATGTATTTAAGGATATATTTACCTTTATAAGTACGTATATCGTCGTCTAGTACCCATAACACAAGTGTTCTTGAGCTTAATTTGGGACTAGATCGATTAGTGTAAGGTTGTCCGATATTTAATATTATTATTTATTTGTTCCCGTCGAGTCCCTTGCCGCACCGTTTCGCTCGGCAAAAACCGCTTCAGCGGCACGGTCCGTGGCATGCTTCATATGATTCTGTTTTAGCCCTCTCCGCTGCCGCTGGTCGCGCAAAGTCGTGGCGTTACGTATTCTACAAGCTTAGGAATCTTAAGCTACTAGGTCTCATGGAACATGGGCTATTTATGTTTTAGGACTGTTCTCTCTATTTCGTGGTTCAATCAGTAGCCTGACGCTTACCTCAACCTGAGAGTCTCTCTGACTATAGGTACCTACAAAGAGGTAACGCCGCCAACATACTGGGGATCATGCTGCCGGCGGACCTCTTCGAAGGCGTATTCTTTTTAATACCGTTTTTGAAACATCTAATAGTTTTACACCTGAAACTTAAGGTTTATATTTAACATTTATTATTTTATGTATCTCTTGCCTAAGTCGTTGCGGTACTTACATGTCAGTAACGAGGAGGCGGAGACAATGAAGCACATAATGTGCGGATGTCATGATGCGGAATTCGGTAAGGGCCTTATCACACTTGCGATTTGCGAGCGAGTTTTCTATAAAAATTGGCGTCGCGGCGAACTCGCTGCGTGATCGCTTTCATACAAAATTCGCTCGCAAATCGCAAGTGTGATAAGGCCCTAATGGCTTCCCAGAATTGAAGGAATCTGAGGCGCTGCCATTGTGTTCTATCATCCGATATATTGCGGCGATTGGCGATAGAACAAGCTATTGAGTAGTTGTAACACGAGCTAACTAGATGGATCATCTTTTTCTTGTTGTTATTCCTTCCCATGGCCATACCCCTGGGTTTTTAGTGTATGAATAGGGGGAAAGTGCTATGAAAGGGACAGGTTATGAATGGGACAAATATTGACATTGATATTGTCTATGGGTCAGTGTTGCCGAAATGCTGAAAACAAAAATCTACTGCTTGGTTTCTGCCGCGGTAAATTGAATTTGTCCCATTCATAACCTGTCCCTTTCATAGCACTTTCCCCCTACTCAAAATATATCTGAAGTTACCAAGAAATCAAGTATCGAATCACATATTTTCTGTTAATTAGGTTTAACAGTTGGGACATTTAACGTTTTAACTTTTTAACCCTTAAATGCATGATGATGTTTTACACGTTACTGAAATGACACTCGAGTATATCTGAATATTGTCAATAAAGACTTTGCCAAGACTGTCCCGAATTCTCAAATTGACGTAGATTTCATTGCTAATTACGTCATTTCAGAAATAAAATTTGTGTAATTGTATGCATTTAAGGGTTTATTTACAAACGAAGACACAGTTAACTGTACACCCATAGACCTTAACAACACGTTTATATTACTTTACAAATGTACAGTTATCAGTGTCTTCGATAGTAGGTACATCATAACTTTAAACATAGATAAGTCATCATTTAAAGGTGACATTCAGAATGAAGCTTGAAGTCAAAGTTGTGAATATGTTTGTGCCGATCAAAAAGTAGATGCCCTATAGGGTTTCGCGGGCCGCTGTTTAGTAGCCCCTGATCTAGAATGCCACTTGTCACAATACGCATAGTCCACTTTCTTAAGTGAAAAAATAATCAAGATTTATTCTACGTACGTATAGTACGATTTTAATAACTTTGAGTTGAATTTCACAGAGATACCGGTTATTTTGAGTGAGTACAATTACACAATACAATCTTGTTTAAATCAACTATAGCTTTTAACCGTCCGTGCGCCAGCAAAACCAGGATATCACGTAGTAGGTAATTTACAATTTACTAGCTGCGCCTCGCTTTACCCGCTCATCCCACGGGAACACTAAATTTTTTTGGGTCTAAAAGTAGCCTATGTGTGAATCCAGGGTGTCAGCTAGGTACCTTTATACCTATTACAAAAATTTGACCAACCGTTTGAGCGTGAACAAGTAACAAAAATACATATAAACACACTCGCATACTTTCGCCTTTATAATATTAGTGAGTGATTTACGTTCTGTTTCAACTTCGGATAACGGTCAAGGTAAATTTGTCTTTATACACGGATTATAGCGTACTTTTTACCCGACTATGGCAAATAACAAAAGAGTGCTATGTATTTTCTGTATTATATTAGGTATTAATGAGTACTATTTTTACTCTGGTGAATTATCAACTCTAAAGCTTAATAAATAGTCCTAATAGTATCGCTTTTACCTGACTACCTGAGGTTCTCTTTCTGAGGTATATTAAAGCAATTTTAACTTTTGGCAAAGGCCTTAGAGTTGATAATCCACCTAAATGAAACTTATGACGGATGATAACGAGGTACACAGCCACACAATAGTACTGTTTTCTTTAATGAGATCGTACTAACACGAACCGAAGGAATGAAGCAATGTCAAGGCATTGCTGTATTTCGTGGAGGAGTTGGGGTGGCTACAGTAGCGTTACCCCTTTTGATGATGTCCACTTGCGGAAAATGCTAACTAACTAACTCACTTATCCTTTGTTGTCAACAGGCATTTCACCCGGGAAGCGTTACCAAGGTTGGACAACTACAGAAATGTATTGTCCCTGCATGCCGCACCCCGGCCTACTCTGGACGAGCTCCACAACGCCTCCCTATCTAGGAAGGTGAGTTTGGCGTTTACTGTATTGTACAGTCACGGCCATAGACATTAATCCATGAGGCATTGGAAAACTTTGTAATTTAGTAGTTTTATGCATACACGAAATTACACGGTTGAACACGACTCCAGTAAGCCTATGATGGTTGTTTATTTCACGGGAAAAATAAGTGACAAAGCATCCGTCAATAAAATGCGAGTGTGAGTGACATATGCTATCACTTATTTATCACGTGATTCGCAGAATCGTAAACAAAGTGATAAATTAATAAAAACACAGTTGCAACGTTGGCAGTCCGCGACTGTGTATGTGGTTTATCCGCCACCTGGTGACGGTGGTGATGGTAATGACCAGGGGTCGGACTTTCTTTCGCACGGTAGGACTAATGGAGAGCTATGGAGTCGTTATTAACATTAAAATACAATTCATACTCATACTCATTCATCTATTTCATTCCAAACTGCCTTTATGGTTATTATGGTTAACATTCCCAAGCATTAAATGACAAAAATTATGGATAATTTATTTTTTACAATATTTCAAAATTCCTAATTTAACTCAATTTATTGTCAATATCATGAACTTTCTAGTTATAAATGGATATTCGATCAATATAGAATCTAATTTACTCCAGAAAACATGGATAAAGTTGCAAATATTTACGTATTTTATGGTGGCGAAAAAAACAATGCCTACACAAATCAGGTCTTTGTATATTCTTCTGACTTTGTCCTTGACTATAAAATTAAAATTGCGAATGAAATACACTTATGAGTATGAGTATGAATAGTATTTTAATGTTAATATCGGCTCCATAGCTCTCCATTAGTCCTACCGTGCGAAAGAAAGTCCGACCCCTGGTAATGACGACAAATAATGTAGCTGGTCGTCCAAAGCCCTTACCCGACTACGGTAATGGTTATTTCATTCCTTCCTCCTCCAGCTAATAATAACTTATTTTGGTCACAAGTTATAAATAAGTAGGTAACTCTCGAATACGTAAATACTCATTTACTTATGAGCAATATATGTCCACAGTACACAGTATACCTACATCGGGTCTGCAGCCGGGCCCAAGCCTAAGATATAAGCCGACTAATGATGGGATAATACAGATTATCTACTTTGCGTCAATGTGGCTGACGTTCTACTCTACCGGCAATTGCTATTACGGGGCCCATTAGTTAATTGTCCTCATTTGAGCAGTTAAGGAGTGCTAGCTGACCTCTGGATGTCTAAGATTGAGGTGTACAGAGGTCCGTACGCGTTGACACGTTATTGGTATAAAGATACAAAAAATATCGTCTTTACAGAAATCCGAATAAGGGGACCTTTTACTAAACACTGTCACTAATTATTATCACATGTTTACAATGAAGCGAAAACATTGAAAGATTTAATGCTTCAGGCAGGGTTCGAACCTTCGTCTCCAGCGGCTTTCCGGGCAAATACGGGCGTCCTCCCTATTGGACCACCGGACCCCGGAAATCGGAAAGAAACTGCCAGCGTAAACATTTGGTTTACTCTAGCAGACATTACTTCTTTATAAAAAAAAAGGTCACCTTTATTTATTTTAAATCTTAAGTTAAGCAAAAATACATTTATGTCAAAAGTAAAATACAATAAAGAAATTACAAAATATAAATACATTATAAAAAACCTAACCTAAGGATGCCGCCGGCAGCAGGGCCGTGTCCAGGAGTACCGCCTTCTGAATCTGAGATTTTCTTAAGGTGTTTGTCGAGATAATTAATTTTTTTTATTAAAGCATTACGTCTGTAAGTTTCCTTGCGGGATCGAATCCGAAGTTATGAAATACGCAAGAGAAACCAAGGTTGTAGATTTAGCTCAGACAGTCGCCAAACCTAACTAAGTGGCAGTGAGCGGGGCAGATTGCTCGAAGAACCGATGGCCGTTGAGGTAGAAAGGTTCTTGACTGGCGACCGCGGACCGGAAGACACAGCGTAGGCAATCCCAACAAGGTGGACCGACGACCTGGTTACGATCGTGGGCCGAAATTGGATGAGGGCGGCGCAAGACCGATCGTTGTGGAGAATTTTGGGGGAGGCCTTTTTCCAGCAGTGGACGTCATCGGCTGATATGATGATGATAAATAAAGTCTGCTACCGTAAACCAAATGTTTATATTAAAGCGGAAAAGAAAAAAAATACCAGCACATAGCATACAATTTTTCAATTTCTCCCTTTAATGTAAACACTGTCACATTGATTGGCACAAACCATAATTCACACTATATGAGGCCATAATTAAAAAAAGTAAAAATAACGACACTAAAAAACCGCATTCAATTAAAGATACAATGTATATTTTATAAATCGCTATGTGACTTTCAATACTTGGCTGATATCAGAAATAGCAAAGTAAACCGCAATGGTGTATATTGTTTCCTTAGGTTTGATGCGTATAATTTTGTGTCATATACGAGGGGCAAACCGAAATGATCGGGAATTTAAAAAACTATGTGCACTATATACATAAATTATATTTTATTGTTTTTCGAAGTATTCTCCGTTACATTCAATGCACTTTTGCATTCTTTTAAACCAGTCATTAAAACAATAATTCCAGTTTGAAGTAGGCATTGCCAAAATGGCCGATTTATAGGCTTCCACAGCGGCTTCTGGGTTCTCAAACCGCTGACCACGCAACAAATCTTTAATTCTAGGGAACGTAAAAAAATCATTTGGACTCAGGTCAGGGCTGTATGGAGGATGGGACATCAACTCAACGTTTTCGTCGTTCAAAAATTTAGTTGTTTTGTGGGCGGTGTGGGAGCTCGCGTTGTCGTGGTGTAAGATGACGCGGCGTCTCGGGTTCCCTTGGCGAAGTTCGGCCAGCACCTCCGGCAAACAAACTGTGATATACCAATCAGCGGTAACGGTTCTTTGTTCTTCTAGAGGAATTGTGGCAACATGCCCCTTTTTTGAGACGAACGAAGCCACCATCTTCTTCGACACGCTTCGAGAACGCACAACTTTCGTTGGTTTGACCTCGTCATCGAAGACCCATACTGCCGACTGGTGCTTTCTTTCAGGCTCATAAGAATAAATCCAGGATTCGTCACCCGAGACCATATTATAAACGGCTTTTGACTTTCCTCCATTGTAGCATTTCAGAATAGATCGGCACCAATCAACACGAGCCGCCTTTTGCTCTTCAGACAAATTATGGGGTACCCATCGGGAAATCAATTTTCTGACACCCAATTCACCATGCAAAATAGTGTGAATTGCAGTCATTCCAATGCCTATGGTTGCCCGAATCTGCTCGTATGTCACATGTCTATCTTCTTTTAGTAGTTTTTCCACAGCCGCGATGTTTTCAGGCGAAACCGCCGTTTTCGGCCGACCTGATGAAGGTACGGTGCCAAGAGAGGCACGACCCCGTCGAAACTCAGCATACCACCGATATATTGTCGTCTGACTAGGTGCTTCAATGTCGTATATAGTAACAAGCTCATTGCGACATTCATCTGGAGATAAGCCACGACGAAAGTTATGGTAAATAATTGCACGAAAATTTTCACGCGTCAGCTCCATTTTGTTCATCGAGTTGTCAATTTAAAAATGGAATTAAAAAAATATATCGTTCTTTTTTTAAATTGTAAAAACGGCATCGTGATTGTAAGTCGCCAGTATGCATGTGACAAAAAAGGATTTAATGTAACTCAGTTTAAAGTACTCTATTCCCGATCATTTCGGTGTGCCCCTCGTATCTGTAAACAGTAGTCAGTTGTCTATATCACCAGCACATAACTGTTATAAATCATCACCATGTCTAGTTTCAATTAAATATATCCATATCGTCAATGGTCGTTTGACCTAAGCCTTAGGTGGCATGGTTGACTCTCATTAAGACAACTAGCGGTGCGATCCATTAACCTTTTGATTAGTGCATTGATTATTGCATGGGATGAGTCAGCCGTAAATAATAGCTTTATTTCATTACCGCTTCCCACATATGGGTCATGTTAAGCAATAGGGGTGCGTAACGGTCGCTATAACATCGTATGATATAATATTGGTCAATCTAACGATCAAAGGATATAATAAACGAATGAACTAATAATAATAACATATGGAATAATATCATTTAGTACAATGTTCATTTGATACAATAAGTTTTAAACCTCACAACACACTCGAACTGTTCAAACAAAAATGTAAAACTGTCGTAGAGTCATGGTTAGGTACGACGACGAGCGAAGCGAGGAGTGATAGGTTAAAATCCTCATTATCACTACATAGTAGGTATAAAACAAAGTATGGTATAAGTATGCTTAGATCTTTAAAACTACGCAACGGATTTTGATGCGGTTTTTTTAGTAGATGAGTGATTCAAAAGGAAGGTTTATATGTATAATACATCCATAATATAGTATAGAGTTAGTATTAGCATTGCACCCGTGCGAAGCCGGGGCGCGTCGCTAGTGCGAATATAAACGTATCATACTTTCTTTATATCTTTTGTGCCAAAGGTGGTTGTTATGAGATTTGAAAATACATCCTGATTTAAGAGGAAGGTTATTTCCAGCCAGGCCAGACTCTGGAGAAGGACGCCGAAGCCCCGACGATGGTCAGCACCAACGTGAAGTTCGGCTGGATCAAAGGCGTGCTCATGCGCTGCCTGCTCAACATCTGGGGCGTCATGCTGTTCCTGCGGCTGTCCTGGGTGGTGGGGCAGGCTGGCGTAGGTATGTAACTTAGGTACTAATGTATCTACACCCATGTCACAGATTTTCATTGATTTTCTTCTATGTCGCTATGAAGTAGGTACTCAGTACAGCCAGTAAGTCCCACGGAGCGAAGAAATTAATGAGGGTTGGCTTAAGATCATCATATGATCATTTTAAGACGACCCCGCTACTCTCCACAGCGATGCAAGAAAATTTCATACCAATACGATCCAATAAGAATTTTAGAAGAATAATACCGAAGGATTTGAGCTTTCGTATTCTGATAATTATTATTTTGAAATTAATTTTTGTTTTTAACATACTGCTACTGAATCTTCATAATGTATGCAAATAAATGACGTATGCACATTATTGCCATATGAAAGCTGTTTGTAGCGCCATTATTCCAGAACCGCAACTTGTCAGTTACAAATAAACACACGGCATCGTGTACAACAATTATGGTTTCGATATATCGATGCAATAATGAATATTGTTTAATTATTTCTGTCTACGGCCATACATTATTGAAAGCGCCTAGGCCAAGTCATTACAACGCATTCAGTTATGATTATGACGTCTTAGAGATTCAGATATAGTGGTTGCTATAAGATATTTATTTTTGATATCAGTTCTGTTACGCATATGGACGAAAATAGGTTTACTGTGCAATGTGCGGGAAACTGAATCTGTACAGTCGAGTTCATTTACATCTACACACTTACGAGAACAAAAATATCTGAACACGAGTTTATGCTCCTGACAATAGGGTCGTGTTCAGATATTTTTGTTCTCGTAAGTGTGTAGATGTAAATGAATTCGACTGTACACCCAAAAATTCCGAAGCTTCATTTGTCCGACCGAATGCATTTTTATTCCGAATTTTCATAAATCCCAAAATTATTTATTTACTTCATTTATTTATTTACTTACATTTATTTTAATGCGAATTTTCGTCAATTAAACGTAGTAGTATTAATGGTTTGTTACACAATATCATTCATTACAGTAGTAGTAGTAGTTCTCACATACGTTTGTGCTTGAGATATCTGTTATCTCAGTAAGTTTTTAGGGTTCCGTACCCAAAGGGTTAAAACAATAATAGGGTCCCATTACTGAGACTTCGCTGTCCGTCCGTCCGTCCGTCCGTCTGTCACCAGGCTGTATCTCAAGAACGGTGATAGCTAGACAGTTGAAATTTTCACAGATGATGTATTTCTATTGCCGCTATAACAACAAATACTAAAAATAAAATAAAATAAATATTAAAGGGGGGCTCACATACAACAAACTTGTTATAGATTATGTTACGGAACCCTTCATGCGCGAGTCGGACTCGCACTTGCCCAATTTTTTTAACCTAATATCGATTCTTCCTTACTGGGAGAGATAGACGTCACACTATTAAATTAGTATAGGGTAGTATGTTATTCCACAAAAATATTTTTTTCATTTAATTAGAAAGTCTTCTTCTTCTCCTAGCCTTTTCCCGTTTCTCAGTCGGGGTCGGCTACCCAATCTAGGGGATTTGGCGAGAGTACTGGTTTAATTTGAAAATTCGGAATAATATTCATTTCAGACAAAGGAAACTTCGGAGTACCCTATGGCATGTAATACATTCCTATCAAAATTGTATTACACGAAGTCTTGATTGTGATAGTTTTTAGTCCATTAGCTTGATTCTAGTGGTTGCGTCCCTAGACTCCCTTCGACCTCGACCTAGAGTAAAGTGGAATTAACTTTAAACCCACTCATAATACCTACCCACGCAGAGCCCTGCATTAAGTGTATCATAGTTAAGTTTTCATCAACGGAAATACCTATGACTTGTGATTTGCGAGTACCTAAATATAACTCTATGATTAGTTAATATTAATTTGGTTAATATTATTTATAAATCAATTTGTTATTCTTTCCCGTGACCCAGGGGACAATATTCAGTTAACTTAAAAAAGCATTGATAATTTATATTATCGGTGCAATAATAAAGTCTTTGGTAAATACGGTTCTCTATTGTTCGCCCGAATTTCATATGCCATAATCTATCACTTGCCATAATATTAATAATATTCATTTGCCATAAATCTATTTTTCACTCTAATTGAAACTTTTCGTGATTGTCATAAAACAAACCTAACCTAACCTAATGATTTCTCCATGAATAGTATTAAAGAAATCCCGAAGAGTTTATGATTAATGAAACAAAAAGTTTATGTCAAATGAAAATTATGACAAATGAAATTCGGGGAAGTGAAGGTATTCGGGTAAATACAACTGACCAAATTATTTTTATTAAAGTAACGTCTGCAACGTAAACCAAAACTCTGCCTGGACCATTAAATTTTATACTTACCTATGTGTTTTTTTTTTAAATGGCTGAAAACTATGATGTCATATGTGTCAAAAATTGATATCGAAACAAAACAACATAGTTACATGCTCGCTTATCATATAGTTTGTTTGTTGTTGTTTGACAGTAATTATATTATTTTAGGAAACTAGCCTGTCGATGAATGTCGAAGGACGAAGAGCGATAGGTAGGCCAAAAAAGCGATGGATGGATTGTGTGAGAGAGGACATGAGAAAGAAAGGAGTAAGCGCTGAAATGACGAATAATAGAGATGAATGGAAGAAGAAAACATGTTGTGCCGACCCTACATAAGTGGGATAAGGGCAGGGAGATGATGATGAGGAAACTAGCCTATTATTGTTGCATGGTGATATTGTTTAAGTACGCCTATAATCCTGTTGTTACGTCGGCAGCGCAGTCCATCCTGCTCATCATGACCACGTCGGTGGTGACCACCATCACGGCGCTGTCCATGTCGGCCATCAGCACGAACGGCGTTATTAAGGGCGGTAAGTGCTTGATTATGTTTTAAAGCAATGTCACTTGTTACTGTGAGTAAACAGTGTGAGTCCCGTTCTTATACAGGGGCCTCCTCATATTTTGCAAACATGTACCTAATACGTGATTCAAGAAAAAATAAATTATATTATTATAATCTTCAGCAAGTATCATGTTAATTTTTTAGTAATTAATATTAAAGTCCGTTGTACATAAAACGTATATTTATTTTTCTGACTTATTTTTAATGTTTCGAATCTTGATCGAAAATTAATAAAAAAATTAAAAAAGGAGCAGAGCAAGGAGTTCGTCGTCAACAGAGTTTCGTTCTTGGCGTCCAAAAGTTTTATATTCTGGCGGGTATGCTAGATTCTCTAAAACACCATTATCATAATCACTTTTTGCATCAACCTGTATTTACCTAATAATTATTTGATGCACACATAGACATTATCATTCACTCGTTCAATTCATTGGTGCCAGCTCTCGTGAATCGACCTGTACACCCTTAACTTGCCTCAGTAAGACTGCCTGTCCATTGAAGCAGCGTGGAAACATGGACCAATCAGGCTGAAGCCCAAAAAAAGTCCATTCAATTCTGAAGAACGTGATTGGTCCATTTTACAGAGCTGGTTCAAAATCAAAATATTTATTGTCCAACATAGGTAAAATCTGATGTTACAAGATATATTGTACCACTATGTGGTGCCATTAGGCATACAAATTAAAATGTAATGTAGGTACATGCCTGGCGTACATGCAGCGTGCATTATATAAAAAGTTTACATTATCTAGGTCATAATCAATCATTAACTTAATTTATAGAAATCGTGATAAAAGAAAATAAAAATAAAATAACAAAAAAAATTAGTTCTTATGTCAAATTAATTATTAGTCAACGATGTCAGTCAAAAATTCCGTTACAGAGTAATAAATGTCTATAAGAAATAATTTCAAATGCCTTTTAAAATCAATATCATTTTCCTTTTTAGCTACTATTCATTGTGGCAGTTTGTTAAATTTATTATAATTTTTTTTTATTATGCTAAAAAAAAATTACAAAAATGGTACATTTTATGTTTCGCCAAACTGCAATGCAGTTTGTTGGCGAAATATGCGCTATTCCAAGTACACTTTTTTGCAATAGTGCTGTGTTACTCGGGGCGCCTTGATTTTATTTTGGAGCCGTTGACTTCTAAACTTATTAAATGTTGTAGTTATTGGTTCAAATCCTGTCTGTGTCATTTATTTGTATTGACTTCATTACTTCAATATTCAACATGTATATCCAAGACAATAGCAATAGCATGTTAATGACAAGAGTTTATCTCTTGTAGCTGATGGAGTATGTATATCATTAATAATATATTTATTTCACTAACTTTATATAGAACAATCTACCGTTAATAGGTGAATTGTTGTGTTGTCACATAAATTAATAAATAACAAACTAGGTATACACGTGTCGTCTATTTCTACGAAATGCTAGACTTAAGTCTGTTGCAGTTATGATTTACAAATAAATAATTAATGTAAAGCTATTAGCAATTTGTCTGACAATGAATTTAGTTGTTTTTGTTTTTATAAAAATATACAAACATCGGACAACAAATCGATCTAGTCCCATACTAGGCTCTAGTAGGCTTTTGTTATGGGCACTAGACGACGAAATACATAAATATAGTTAATAGAGAACATCCATGACCCGGGAACAAATATTGGAGTTCATATCACAAATATTTACCTTTGCCAGGATTCGGACCCTGGACCGTCGGGTCAGTAGGCAGTTGCACTACTATTTCACCAACCGCGCCGTTAATATGCATTGACACATGCTTGAAAACGGCAAATATTTGTGGTATAAGCTCGTACAGCTCTTGGCTGGTCATGGGATGTTTTTTAAGACTGCATCGATATGGATCTTATCACAACAGAAGCCTGTGTACGACGCTATACATAAATATAATTAATATAAAACATCCATGACCCAGAAACAATATCACAAATATTTACCATTGCCAGGATTCAAACCGAGGACCGTGGGCTCAGTAGGCACAACAGAAGCCTGTTCGAGCTTAATTTGGGGCTAGGTTGATTTATGTAGGTATACGTATTACGGAAGGTTTTTTGTTAACCTCCGCCAAAAAAAGAGTTTAACATGTGTATCTGTGTGTTTGTTTGTGGCATCGTAGCTCTCAAACGGATGGACCAATTTGAGTGTTTCATAATTTTATAATTGTTTATTTCTTCATCACCAGGCGGAACATACTACATGATATCCCGTTCGCTCGGACCTGAGTTCGGCGGCAGTATCGGACTGATCTTCTCGATGGCCAACGCGGTTGCTTGCGCCATGTACGTAGTCGGGTTCGGCGAGTCACTCATCACGCTCATACCCGAGTCCGCCTACATGGTCAGCAAAGCCTGGGTGAGTTAGTCACATATCCCCGCTAATAATACATGATATCCCGTTCGCTCGGACCTGAGTTCGGCGGCAGTATCGGACTGATCTTCTCAATGGCCAACGCGGTTGCTTGCGCCATGTACGTAGTCGGATTTGGCGAGTCGCTCATCACGCTCATACCCGAGTCCGCCTACATGGTCAGCAAAGCCTGGGTGAGTTAGTCACATATTTCCCCGCTAATACTACATGATATCCCGTTCGCTCGGACCTGAGTTCGGCGGCAGTATCGGACTGATCTTCTCGATGGCCAACGTGGTTGCTTGCGCCATGTACGTAGTCGGGTTCGGCGAGTCACTCATCACGCTCATACCCGAGTCCGCCTACATGGTCAGCAAAGCCTGGGTGAGTTAGTCACATACCTTCCTGCAAAATGCAGTATAAGCACTGTGTATTCAGTATTCACTACATAGTATAAAACAAAGTCGATTCCTGTCTGTCTGTCCCTTTGTATGCTTAGATCTTTAATACTGCAACGGATTTGGACGAGGTTTAAAATTATATTGCACTTTAATTGAAGCTTTAATTTTGTAAAGAGTTTTTGAGAAATGCTCCAAAATGGCCAGCTACTTTTGATGATGCCCGTACTATGTAATACTCAAAACTGGTGAGTTACCATTCAACATTTTTAACTGAAGAACTAAACAGGTTTTCTTTAGGAATATGGCAAATCGCGTCAAAGGATCGATGCCTTTCCAAACAATCTCATCTTACTTTTATGCTACATAAAAATCTGGAACTTTTAGGGATATGGTGGGTTATTCCTACCTATAAACAAAAGATTGAGATTATTGAACATTTTCATCCATTCCCCATTGTCACTATATGTATAGTGTTTATACGGTTATTGCTTGACGTCACGTCACGGCTATCCGTCACCGAACATGACGCTTTAAGGTGAAGGTACGGCAAAGGAAACTGAAACGTACGTTTTCGCTTTTGTCACAGTGACAATAAGGGTTAAAAGGGTACGCGTTTCAGTCTGTACTGTACCATACATATGTCGTGTTACGACACGACACTAATGATGTTTGTTCAATTGTTTCGTCACCCCGAATTTTTACTAAATACTTTATTTACTTTGCGTAAACACACGTGTCTTGTTTTTAGCCACAGTAGGGCATTGTGTACTGGAATTATTTTTATACGACTTCAAAAAAGGAGGAGGTTCTCAATTCGACTGTTTGTTACCTCAGAACTTTCGACTGGGTGAACCGATTTTGATGATTTTATTTTTATTTGAAAGCTGGTGCTTTCCGTGTGTTCCTATTGCAATTGGTCCAGTTCTGACAAAGGCATCCATGAAAAAGCTATATAAGTCTTAAATTTGCTTAAGGTGTATTATATGTGACTTTATTGTCGGCAGTCTATTTATAAAATTGTTGGCGTCCAAATCTGATAAAGCTATGCCTTCCAAACTTTGAAATCGGTTTTGTTTGTTAATTTTTTTGATTATATTATCCCCTCCTTGCGTCGTATTCCTCATAGTTGAGGGTTGCGACCTCTGCATCATTTTCTCTCGTTTGACCTTCCTCCATCTGTTTCTGTCTCCGGCGGTGTGATTTTATTGATGTTATTTAATAATACTCGTATGTGTCTTATCTTTTCTTATAATTGGATAAAATAAGTGTAAGTAAGTTTCCGTTTCGTTACGTGTTGTCTACCGTTATTTAAAAATTTAATTTTTGTTCGTCTGTCCGACTGCTTAAAATAAGCAATCGTTTTATCTCTTATGACGACGCGGTTGGCGCAGTTTGCAGACCATTGCCGGCGGCGGTCCCGGGTTCGAATCCCGGCCGGGGCAAATATTTGTGTGATGAACTTGAATATTTGTTCTTGGGTCATGGATGTTATGTATTATGTATATCGTCGTCTAGTACCCATAGTACAGTCGAGTTTATTTACATTTACACACTTACGAGAACAAAAATATCTGAACACGATTTTATGCTCCTGACAATAGGGCCGTGTTCAGATATTTTTGTTCTCATAAGTGTGTAGATGTAAATGAACTCAACTATACAAGCTTTGCTTAGTTTGAGACTAGGTCGATTTATGCATGATTGTCCCATGATATTTATTTATTTATTATTGATCTCTATATCCAGGATCAAACCATCTACGGCTGCATCACTATAGTGCTTTTGACGGGCATCGTGATGGTCGGCATGGAATGGGAGGCGAAGGCACAGATAGTGCTGCTGTTTATACTGCTGGCGGCCATAGCGGACTTCTGTATCGGGTCTATCATCGGGCCGGTTAATGATGACCAAAGGGCGCAGGGCTTCATCGGGTATAATAGTAAGTGAGCCATCTACGGCTGCATCACTATAGTGCTGCTAACGGGCATCGTGATGGTCGGCATGGAGTGGGACAGCACAGGCTCAGATAGTGCTGCCACAAAACAGATAGGTACAGATATCAATCTACATACAAGCGCGCTCGAGCAAACGCACACATAGACATTGCTCACGGACACGATATCTCGGACCAGTTGAGACCAGTGCGAGCGCGAGTGCCATGACTAATGTCTATGTGTGCGTTTGCTCGAGCGCGCTTGTATGTAGATTGATTTCTGTACTGCTGTTTATACTCCTGGCGGCCATAGCGGACTTCTGTATCGGGTCTATCATCGGGCCGATTAATGATGACCAAAGGGCGCAGGGTTTCATTGGATATAATAGTAAGTGAGCCATCTATGCCTGGATCACTATAGTGCTGCTAACGGGCATCGTGATGGTCGGCATGGAGTGGGACAGCACAGGCACAGGCTCAGATAGTGCTGCCACAAAACAGATAGGTACAGAAATCAATCTACATACAAGCGCGCTCGAGCAAACGCACACATAGACATTGCTCACGGACACGATATCTCGGACCAGTTGAGACCAGTGCGAGCGCGAGTGCCATGACTAATGTCTATATGTGCGTTTGCTCGAGCGCGCTTGTATGTAGATTGATTTCTGGACCTATCTGTTTTGTGGTGCTCCTGTTTATACTCTTGGCGGCCATAGCGGACTTCTGTATCGGGTCTATCATCGGGCCGATTAATGATGACCAAAGGGCGCAGGGCTTCATCGGGTATAATAGTAAGTGAGCCATCTACGGCTGCATCACTATAGTGCTGCTAACGGGCATCGTGATGGTCGGCATGGAGTGGGACAGCACAGGCTCAGATAGTGCTGCCACAAAACAGATAGGTACAGATATCAATCTACATACAAGCGCGCTCGAGCAAACGCACACATAGACATTGCTCACGGACACGATATCTCGGACCAGTTGAGACCAGTGCGAGCGCGAGTGCCATGACTAGTCTATGTGTGCGTTTGCTCGAGCGCGCTTGTATGTAGATTGATTTCTGGACCTATCTGTTTTGTGGTGCTGCTGTTTATACTCTTGGCGGCCATAGCGGACTTCTGTATCGGGTCTATCATCGGGCCGGTTAATGATGACCAAAGGGCGCAGGGCTTCATCGGGTATAATAGTAAGTGAGCCATCTACGGCTGCATCACTATAGTGCTGCTAACGGGCATCGTGATGGTCGGCATGGAGTGGGACAGCACAGGCACAGGCTCAGATAGTGCTGCCACAAAACAGATAGGTACATCAATCTACGTACAAGCGCGCTCGAGCATACGCACACATAGACATTGCTCACGGACACGATATCTCGGACCAGTTGAGACCAGTGCGGCGCGAGTGCCATGACTAATGTCTATGTGTGCGTTTGCTCGAGCGCGCTTGTATGTAGATTGATTTCAGTACCTATCTGTTTTGTGGTGCTGCTGTTTATACTCTTGGCGGCCATAGCGGACTTCTGTATCGGGTCTATCATCGGGCCGGTTAATGATGACCAAAGGGCGCAGGGTTTCATTAGATATAATAGTAAGTGAGCGTATAGAAAGGCTCAGGTATAGTACGATTATCTCCATTTTGACACACGGAAATTCTCGACAATTATCGGGAGAGATCGGAGCTACAAATAACACGAGATTGATTACTGGGTAGTCATAATATCCTACTAGGATATTACAGTCTAAAATAGTATGTATATCACCTGCCAAAATGTGTAATAACAAATAGAAAAGTCTAACCTAACCTACAAAAATAATAACTTGGCAGCTAAATTAAGAAGTTGGCATTTATACCCTGGGCATCCACGCCAAGTTATTATTTTAGCTGCCAAGTGAATTATTTAAGATGCCCAGTTCTTATATTAGCTGCCCGGAAACTAATAACTTAATTATTTATATATAATGTTCTTTATATCATGGACGGTGAATTAAAACGTTGTGTTGCTCTGTGAACAAAGAGTTTTATTTTATAAATTTACGAATTCTACAAAAACGTTTCCACACTATAGCGCTTATAAAAAAAACCTACCTGTGAACAAAGAAACGACATTAAACGTTTATTATTCACCGTTTCTTCACTCATATTTTCTTTAACACTTTAAACAAGATATCATACAATAATTCGTTACTTTTCTTAACCTCTAAAAAGTCTAAAACTAACAATCATCTCATGTTGACAGCACTGCTTTACCGACGGAGCCGAATTACCGACAGTACAGTCCGCACTGCTTTACTTACAATGCTGCACTGCTTTATCGACCGAACGAGACCCGGCAAAATCAAATAAAAGAATTATTATGACTATTTCTTTACATATATTAATTTTCCAGTGTCGGTATTGGAGAGCAACATAGGGCCGGACTACAGGCCGTACGAAGGCGTGGACCACTCTTTCTTTTCTGTCTTCTCCATATTCTTCCCCGCGGCCACCGGTATCCTCGCTGGCGCTAACATCTCTGGAGACCTTAAGGTAGAACGATGGTACCAGTATTTACTTATTAAGATGCCTTATTCCTTTCAAAATAGATTTTTTCATATTATGACAAATATATTGATAATTTCAATCAACTCTTTGAAGTGAATAACACTTTTCCCTGAGTTTTAGATAGTAATATTTTAGCTTTCATTGCGTGCAGTCGAAAATAAGTTGAAAATACCAGTTGCCTGCGTGAATTTTGTCAATATCGAGTAGTAAAAAAAAAAAAATTATCAATGAAAAATTCAAACTGTAGGTTTCAAATATCCATACTAATATTATAAATGCAAAAGTGTGTCTGCCTGTCTGTCTGTCTGTTACCTCTTCACGCTTAAACCGCTGAACCGACTTAGATGAAATTTGATATGGAGATAGTTTGAGACCCGGGAAAGGACATAGGATACTTTTCATCCCAAATAAATTTAGTGTTCCCGTGGGATGAGCGGATAACACCGCGGGGCACAGCTAGTATACCAATAAATCGCAATAGCCCTGTTCTAAGTGGTAACATTAATTATATTTTGAGAAACATGTTTGATCGTAGAGAAAAATGTCTACTTAAAACAATCAGCATTTTTGAATCGATAAGGAGCAATAAGACTAGTATTTGTATCGTCCACATTGGTATGCCGAAGACGGCCAGTCTATAGGTTATTCAAAAACACGTACTTGGTCAATTTGTTGTAGGCTACGTTATGGTTATAGATGAAAACGGAAATGAGAAGATAATGTATGATAATAATAATAATTCTTTATTTGCAGATAACTATGATCCATACATTCATTTTAGTAGTTTAGTAGTAGTATAGCCCAACAATAAGAATATAATGTAACTGTAATTTTATTCTTGACATTTTTATACCTCGTCATTCTGCCTTACCGACATAAGTCGCCTGGATCTGGATGAAGCCACAAGTGGAAGCTAGTAGCTATGGTATACGACACAAAAAGTGACTTACTCTAATACTCTCTTTTTCAGGACCCTCAAAAGTCGATACCGAAAGGCACTATCCTGGCTATTCTATTGACCACCTTGTCATACTTGGTGATTGCTGTGATCGTCGGCTGGACGGTGGTGAGAGAGGCTTCAGGATTTGCGGACGAGGTCGCCAACTGGAGCATGGTGGACTGTGCCAATAGGACCTGCGAGTACGGGCTGCATCACAGCAATGATGTGAGTACTATCTTGGCGATACATCTCTAAGATACGCTGAACCTTCAATGAATGAAGTAGACAATAGCTTATATATATATTATTATTTAAGAGTTTCACTCTTGTCGGTGCAGTTCTCTCCAGTCCGTTCCACTTAACGCCAGTTCTTTGACTTTCCGATACGACCCGACGTCTGCCAATAGCTTAGTAAAGACAATAGCTTAGTTGACCAATTTTTGAAATATCTTTGAAATGGTCAATAACGATCTTACTAGACTTAAAAAAAAAAATTGTATTTTTGTGAAAGCTAGAACGCTAAATTTTATTAAAATATAGAAATTTCGTGAACAGACAACAACACCGTCCGCCATTTTTGCCTTTGTTTATCTGTGGCGTGACGTAGAATACCGCGTAAAGCGGCAATTACACTGCGTCGTTCACCTAATGCGGTCGCCGAATTGATTTTAAACTACTTAGGCCAACAAACGTCGTCTTTACACTAGTCTGTCCGCCTAATGCGGTGGCCGACTGGGGCGGCTGAACTACAAATTCATCCATCAGATCTCTGAGCTGTCGCGATGTCAAAGTTTGTGCGTAGGAAAGCTAGTTTATTAGTTTGCTTAATAATACAGGAAATGTTATTAAAATCAATAAGAAAGAAACGAAGACTGGGTTCGGAAGATATATGCACTGCAGCGTTACGCCTATGGAGCAACAGCAATTTTGTGTGATGACCTGTGCGATGTGCAATTTAAAAAAATTCATAGGATGGTTAAACCACATTTTGAGTAGGTAGGGTAAGGTTGCTCAAGTCGTACCCCTTAAGGAAATAATGCTGTAATATTTAATGTCATACAACTAAAACAAAATATTTGCTATGTATGGAACCTTTATTTAGTTACCTTTCAATCAACATTCATAGAAATTTAAAAAGCTCTTAGCAATATAGATATTTTAACGATTATCACAAATGTACCTTCGGTACGATTAAGGCACCTAGTCGCCTAATTCGTACCACCTACAGCCTAAGTCGTACTTAGAATAAGACTTCAGTGAAGACAAACTAAACGAAACATATAAATGAAAATTATATTCTCTTAAACACAAAAAATTGAGCTTAGGAAATTATTGTGGTTGAACACAGATATCACAAAACAATCTTTTTACTTTGCTTTCGACACCAGCACATAGGTCATGTACCCAACCTTTACATTTCATACATCGTACCGGTACGAGTCAAGAATTTTCCACAGGTACGACTTAAGCAGCGAGGTACTCTAAGTTTCAAAACTAAATTACTGGCATAACCTAAAAACATTCTACCGTTTGAATGTGCCTAAACGACGGACAGATCACCATTAAAAATAGATGTAATCAAAAAAATAAGTTGAATATTACATTCCTTTTATAAAAAGCTTACAAATGGGCTAAAAATTTTACTGAAAACTGTGTTAAAAACTCACTTTTTGATTATTTTTGCTCCGCAAGACCGGTCGGCCGTCCAATTGTTTTCACATGCTCGCTCAACTATTTAGCTCAGTTTAACGTCACTAGATGGCACTTTTTATAGGAAACGGCTGGGATATCATCAGGGTACGACTTAGGCGGTAGTACGACTTGAGCAACCTTACCCTACTTATTAATACGGGTTTCACCATTTATTGAGAAAAAACACACACCATTTCGCGAAACTTTAAGCTGTCGTATGAAACTATAAATTACACTACTTATACATTATCTAGCCACGGGAGATTCATTTCAAAGTCTGCAGTATTTTTTCAGAGTTTCCGAATCCTCCTAAGTAATCATCCTAAGTTTGCATAGAGGTTTTACTTTATCAAATGATCTGCGGTCGCCGCTGTCGGTGACCTAATAAGGCGGACAGATGTCGTATTTACACTGCTTCGGTCACCTTATAAGCGTTGGCAGCTGTCGATCACCGAATGCGGCCGACTAACGTGTTCTTTACACTTCTGCGGTCACCGCATGCTGCATGCGGCGAACGACGAAGTGTAATTGCCGCTTAAATAACCAGAAGGACTACTCCGATGTTCGAAATTCGACCGTCGTATGGTGCCGTCCCGCTCACCCAAATATACTATGACAGAAGACCGAGAGGGATGGCATGATTCTGAGTAACCCTTCAGTTTTCTTTACGGGACCGGTGACGTGACGTCACTGTCATGAGCGAAAATGGCGGACAGCGTTTCAAGCATTTCAAAACATATTTTCATATTAAATTTTTTCAGCCATTAACTTTTATGAACTGCCATCTTCTAATTTTGAGAAATTTTGGTATGAAAGTAGCTCACACCCAAGATTAACATTAGTAGGTTAACACATAGACTACTTTTTATCCCGAAATATCGTAGTGTTCCCGTGGGATGAGCGGGTAACATCGCGCGGCGTGACTAGTAGATTATAAACTAGCGATGTTTACAATAATACGGCGACACATAACGTCACTTACTGTTAAGTTTCTTTCGAACAGCTTTCTTCTCAACAGCGGTCGTGGAAAATGTAGGTAGATTCACAATCTGACTTGTAAAAGTGCCCTCGTGGCCTTCTTACTGAATAAATTATTTCATTTCATTTCATTTCATGTTGTTGCAGGTGATAAGGCTGGTGTCAGGCTTCGGACCGCTGATATACGGCGGGTGCTTCGCGGCCACGCTGTCCTCGGCGCTCGCCTCCCTCGTGTCGGCTCCCAAAGTGTTTCAGGTACACCTCTACGGATAATACGGATACGGATTTCCTTCTAGATTTTTTCATCACTCTTGCTCGTAAATCAAGGGTTAACATAAAAACCGGGCGGCAAGTCGTAAATTACGCCCTAGGGCGGTAAGTAATTTTTATCACATTTTAAGGGTTTACATGGTAGAAAACCGGGCGGTAAGTCGTATATTACGCCCTAGAGCGGTAAGTAATTTTGGTATTGACTACTATTTATTACTTTTGTTTTATTTTCTCCAAAGTGTGATGAAAAACGTCGTACGTGACTCTGGTGTAAAGGAATTCCAAACTCGTGTCATTAAAGCCTTCGGCTTCGGGCTTCTAATAGACACTCGTTTGTAATTCCTCGTTTACCACCCTTGTTACGTAATGTACTATTACATTGAGACAGTGAGACATACATATTTGATAACCGCTTAATACATATTAATTATCTATACTCTTGTAAAATTCTAAGATTGTATTTAGACTATTATTGTATTTAAACTCAGTTTTTTTTTTAGTTCAAAATACATGTACAGGTTTAAAAGTTTCTCTAGACGTCTGTTTCTGAATCAACCGTGCGTAATCGTTACCTGTACTTGACCTATCTGTTGAGCCCCGGAGAACCGAGGCGATGTGGGTCCAAATCCCGCCTGGGCATAAAATAATTAAAATTGTCGCTTTAGACCATTAATACAAAGATCAAAGCTTAAAGAAAAAATTCGTCAGCTCTCTTGGAGCTAGGGTAGAGAAGTGGTTAACGCGCTGGACCGGTAATCCAGAGGTACCGGGTTCGATTCCCAGTCTCTTCCACCAGGTAGCCCCTTTTTAAATTTTTCTTTAAGCTTTGATCTTTGTATTAATGGTTTAAATAAAAAAACGTGTACCCATATTAAAAAAATGAGACATTACAGTGCGACACAAAAGAGTAGAAAACGGATGATAAAGGAACTACAATTTTTCATACAAAATTGTTACCATATTCAAGCACTTTACGTCAAAAATGTGGCAGTTGCGAAGGAAGTGGCGCCCTCATTTATTTTCTACTCTTTTATGTTGCACTGTACATGTTTCATAAATTTATTTTCGCTTTGGTATCAAATCAAAATGTACAGTCCGTGAGCTCTCTGATTGATGGTGTTTGGGTAAACACTGAGAGGTTCCTATCTGGATCGTGTAAGAGCGAGCGGGACGGGAATAATATGTATTATGTCGTATGTTCCAGGCGTTGTGCCAAGACAAGCTGTACCCATACTTAGAGTTCTTCGCGAAGGGCTACGGGAAGAACAACGAGCCGGTGCGCGGATACGTGCTCACCTTCATCATCGCCATCGCGTTCATACTCATGGGTGAGCTCATAACCACTTTATTGACTGTACAGTACACAACTGATATGGCTTACCGATGTACCTGCGCAGAAGACGAATTTTCGAAACGCGAAATAGTAACGGCTTGCGGGGTGAATAGGTATAGCCGGATAGTGATACGAATCCGGTAAGCCTTTTTCACGGCTATAGTGCTTTTCTCAAACATATGCAATGAAATAAAAAAGTACACCAATCAAAAAAATATAATTCAGCTGTTTGGCCTGTTCATGAATACATTCGCCATGTTTTAAAAAAATCTTCCCGGCCTAGGCCTTCAATTTTGTATGAAATTCCTTTACAGTTCTCTCGAAATGTTCCGCCCGAAACGTGACACTTCGAAGCCTGTTTTAACGCACGTTATGACGATATTTAATTGCATGTTTGAGAATAATTTTATTAAAACTTTCGTGAGACATATATAATTATTGTATTAAGCGGCCTACACTCACGTGAAATTGTCAGGAACGGCCCGACATGTTTCGAACTCGTATGGAGCTCTTCATCAGGGACGGCCGCCCGTACACCGCCGCGGCAAATTCGTCTCATGTTTGAGAAAATGTATTTGTTGTTGTATTTGTATCACTATCCTTACTCACTATCCCTTCTTTCACGGCGGCTGCAGTAATGTACTATGAAATCTTCTTTCAGGTGGATTGAACCAGATCGCGCCGCTGATATCCAACTTCTTCTTGGCCGCGTACACATTAATCAACTTCTCCACCTTCCACGCGAGTCTTGCCAAGCCGGTCGGCTGGAGGCCCACGTTTAGAGTGAGTTTACATGACTCATATTTGTTTGTAGAGTAAGCAAGCATTCCCTGACAATTACGCGGTCGGCGCAGTTTGTAGTGCACCTGCCTACTGAGCCGACGGGCCTAGTCCATACTCGTGTGATCCTATGAAACTCACCTTCGGCTCGTTTCTTAAAACTACCCTCGTGTTTTAAGACCACCCATTATGTAACAGTTGCATAATAGTAGTTAATGCAACTGCTACACAATAAGAGACAATACGAGTGTGGTGTTCTGAAACGAGCCGAAGGCGAGTTTCATAATAGGATCACACGAGTGATTTAAGACCTAATTATGTACAGTCGCATACACTACTTTATTTACACACATATTCAAAATCATTATCATAGATTTTATTTTATGAAAATACATCATCATATTTGATACTGTTAAGGTGACTAATGGTGTTATGGTGTACATCCCTGATTTTGATCGCTGCCAAGTAATGTAGGTCCTTACTAATAGCATCTGAACGTGTTATAGTAATTTAACAAGATGGGTGTTAGTAAGGACCTACATTACTTGGCAGCGACCAAATTTCATTACAGTACCATATCTCCGGCGTGGTCACCTTAACACTATCGAATATCTTGATTATGTATGTATATACAGGTATATATGGTGCTGTTAAGGTGACAGGTCCGCGGACTGACTGGCGGGACTGAGTGTTTCATATCTTCAGAAAAGAAAATCTATGATAATAATGATGAATGTGTGTTAGATAAAGTAGTGAATACAACTGTACATAACTAGTCTTAAAACAGTCGCGTAATCCTATTATGATACTCACCTTCATCTCTTTTAATAAATTCACTCTCATGTTTTAAGACCTCTCATTATGCAACAGTTGCATAAAGTAGTATGTTATGTGACAGCTGTACAACATGTGGCTGTCGCTGCTGGGCGCGGTGCTGTGCCTGGCGATCATGTTCGTGATCTCGTGGATCACGGCGCTCGTGACGTTCGCGAGCCTGCTCGCGCTCTACCTGCTCGTCTCCTACAGGAAGCCGGGTAAGGTCTACAACAGTATGTTATGTATGTTATGTGACAGCTGTACAACATGCGGCTGTCGCTGCTGGGCGCGGTGCTGTGCCTGGCGATCATGTTCGTGATCTCGTGGATCACGGCGCTCGTGACGTTCGCGAGCCTGCTCGCGCTCTACCTGCTCGTCTCATACAGGAAGCCGGGTAAGGTCTACAACAGTATGTTATGTATGTTATGTGACAGCTGTACAACATGTGGCTGTCGCTGCTGGGCGCGGTGCTGTGCCTGGCGATCATGTTCGTGATCTCGTGGATCACGGCGCTCGTGACGTTCGCGAGCCTGCTCGCGCTCTACCTGCTCGTCTCCTACAGGAAGCCGGGTAAGAACACTAATGCCTTGATCACACGTACCGAGTAAACGGGCGAGACAGTAATATGTTTCTCGGCCGAGACAGTGATATAAGTGATACCTTGATCACACGTACCGAGACAGTGGGCGAGACAGTGCTCTCGTCCCTGTCACACACAAGACAAACGGGCGAGACAGAGCACTGTCTCGCCCGTTTACTCGGTACGTGTGATCAAGGCATAACTACTACTGTTTCTTATTCTCACCCTAGCGCTACACTACACGCGAACTTGACCGAATTTATGACCAATGATCGGACTAGGGTTGTTGTTGTTGTGTTGATATTTTTGAAATTTATTGTTAAATAAACGTTGTACAATAATAAGTAATAATAACCATTTATTATTTTATTAAATATTCCTAAGCCTTGAATAAAAAATTATGTCAATACGAGTCCGGGATTTCCGGGAATCCCCAGGGCATATCCATATTAAGTATAGCACTTAAGGTCATTCACCCCTAATAGCACACCCCAGTCCGATCACTGTATATGACGTTTGGAGAGGCACTTCGCTGCAGGAACTCACACTTCTCGCGTTAGCAAAATGCGCGTTGAGCGCATCATCTGAACGTACCCTTATTAATACTATGGAATCAAATAGGCGTGCAGACATTTTTTGTTGAGGATATCAATCGATTCTATTTTTTATTGGAATCAAACGTCCATATGGGACTCCCTTAGAGTGCTTTAAAAGTCAATTGCCCGTCAAAGTTCAACATTCCTACAGAGCACTTAAAACGCTCCATACGAATGACCTACCTACGTATGACGTCATCTGTGGATTGGGTATACCAATATGTGTATGGAGACAATAAGTAATTTGCCATTCACACCGTGAAAAAGTGCGTTGTCATACAATTCAATAAATTGCGTAGAGTGACAGACCAGAAAACTGCAATCGCGGCTTACTATGGTTACGTGGAATCAATTTTACGGTATGGACTAATCACATGGGGCAATGGTGTAGACATTATTAGTCTTCAGAACTCAAAAAAAAATTATTCGTGCAATTTGCGGGATTGTACCTCATGAATCCTGTAAACCAATGTTTAGCAAATTAAAAATACTCCCGTTACTTTGCTTATATATACTCGAAGTTGTCAAATTTGTAAAGCAAAATATGCACCTATTTACGACTGCAGGGGAACTATATCCCAGAAACACAAGAAATTGTAATCGACTTGAAATCGGAAAGCAACAAAAAACAGCTCTGTTTAAAAAAAAATGTAGTGTAATGTGTGTTAAAATCTATAATAAATTGCCAAAGGAAATGAAAAACTTACCACTACAACAATAAAAAAAGAACCTGAATGAATGGCTATTATCTAAAATGTTTTACTCGATTAAGGATTTTTTGCAACATAATAATGAATAAAAGTATTAAATAAAATAAATGTAAATTTTTTGTACTGTCATATTCATTATAATTTATTATAATATTAATTGTAATTTTATTGGACTGGACTAATATAATCAAATTGATAAGTAATAATAATAAAATTGTCAAGCTTTAATGTAATAATAGTTTTATTTTGTTATTTTAATGTAGGTAGTTAATGACATTCTAGTGTATGATCAATATAAATTAATAATTGTTACATTTTAATAATTGTAAATTAGTACTTACTACTGTTAAAAATGTTTTAATAAGTGTATTAATATTCGCATGCTGTCTCTACAGCTGAATTAGGAGATACCAATGTAATATACTAAACACCTGTAATATGACCCTATTCAAGCAAATAAATAATTTATGATTTATGATTATTGTTTTGTAAAATTATGACTCAAGCTTTTCTTGACTCGAGATTTTCCTGACTCGTGCTTATCTCGAGTCGAGATTTTCTCCGGCTGTGCGCTAAGTATATCGTGTTGTGCGCAGACGTGAACTGGGGCTCGACGACGCAGGCGCAGACGTACAAGGCGGCGCTGTCGGGCGCGCACCAGCTCAACCGGGTCACCGAACACGTCAAGAACTACAGGTACGTCACCACCTCTAGGCCCTCTAGCACAACTGAGACACGCGACTCTCTCGCGCGAGAAATATTACCTTGTCTCTTTCGTCACAGTACTGTGGGAGAGTGACGGGCGTTGCTATGTCGTGCGACAAGCTTGCCACAAGTTCGGTGGCGAGCGGCAGCGCCGGCTATAGGTGGCTGAGAAAGGTCCGAGCGTGGCGGCCACATGAGTAGGCGAGACACTCCTATGGCCGTCGCTACCGCTTGCCGCCGGCCGGACCGTTTGACGACGCGGTTGGCGCAGTGGTAGTGCAGCTGCCTACTGAGCCGACGGTCCTGGGTCCGAATCCCGGTAAGGGCAAATATTTGTGTAATGAATTCTAATATTCGTTCCTGGTTCGTGGATGTTATCTATTTTTATTACAACCTTTTACATTTACAAAGTAAGATTGGAACCACATCCCGACCGATTGAGCTGAAATTTGGTGTATAATGCGTAAATGTAACTGACGACAATACAATAATATGACATCATGAAGCTGGTCTGACGGTGAAGCCGGAAGGTAGTCATTGGAACGGTGTGATAAGACGATGCCATCCTACCAAGTTTGAACTCTTAAGAATCGTGTCGGTGAGTTGTTGCCGGGTGTTCAAAGAAAAATACAGTTGGCAATAAAAGATTGTTACAAAAATTAAATAAATTTTTTGACAAAAACATAATGTATTTATGTATTGTATATATCTTCGTCTAGTTCCCAAAGTACGACCATTGCTTAGTTTGATTTACTTAAAATAAATACGTCTAAAACAACAGTTTCATACAATAGATTTGCGAAGGATGAAGCCGGTTTTGGTTTTATGTGTGCGTGTCTAAACTGGTTTCACTTTCAAGCGCTGATTTGGTTTCGGGGTGTATTTACTGTAAGCTTACTTAAATTGATTTAATTATTGAATACTTTACCATGACGTCCGACATTGCAGGCCGCAGATGCTGGTGCTGACGGGCTTCCCGGGCGAGCGGCCCATCCTCACGGACTTCACGTACCTGCTCACCAAGGGCCTGTCGCTCATGCTGTGCGGACACATCGTGCCCGTCAGTATACACATGTACACTTGTTACTTCCCGGGCGAGCGGCCCATCCTCACGGACTTCACGTACCTGCTCACCAAGGGCCTGTCGCTCATGCTGTGCGGACACATCGTGCCCGTCAGTATACACATGTACACTTGTTACTTCCCGGGCGAGCGGCCCATCCTCACGGACTTCACGTACCTGCTCACCAAGGGCCTGTCGCTCATGCTGTGCGGACACATCGTGCCCGTCAGTATACACATGTACACTTGTTACTTCCCGGGCGAGCGGCCCATCCTCACGGACTTCACGTACCTGCTCACCAAGGGCCTGTCGCTCATGCTGTGCGGACACATCGTGCCCGTCAGTATACACATGTACACTTGTTACTTCCCGGGCGAGCGGCCCATCCTCACGGACTTCACGTACCTGCTCACCAAGGGCCTGTCGCTCATGCTGTGCGGACACATCGTGCCCGTCAGTATACACATGTACACTTGTTACTTCCCGGGCGAGCGGCCCATCCTCACGGACTTCACGTACCTGCTCACCAAGGGCCTGTCGCTCATGCTGTGCGGACACATCGTGCCCGTCAGTATACACATGTACACTTGTTACTTCCCGGGCGAGCGGCCCATCCTCACGGACTTCACGTACCTGCTCACCAAGGGCCTGTCGCTCATGCTGTGCGGACACATCGTGCCCGTCAGTATACACATGTACACTTGTTACTTCCCGGGCGAGCGGCCCATCCTCACGGACTTCACGTACCTGCTCACCAAGGGCCTGTCGCTCATGCTGTGCGGACACATCGTGCCCGTCAGTATACACATGTACACTTGTTACTTCCCGGGCGAGCGGCCCATCCTCACGGACTTCACGTACCTGCTCACCAAGGGCCTGTCGCTCATGCTGTGCGGACACATCGTGCCCGTCAGTATACACATGTACACTTGTTACTTCCCGGGCGAGCGGCCCATCCTCACGGACTTCACGTACCTGCTCACCAAGGGCCTGTCGCTCATGCTGTGCGGACACATCGTGCCCGTCAGTATACACATGTACACTTGTTACTTCCCGGGCGAGCGGCCCATCCTCACGGACTTCACGTACCTGCTCACCAAGGGCCTGTCGCTCATGCTGTGCGGACACATCGTGCCCGTCAGTATACACATGTACACTTGTTACTTCCCGGGCGAGCGGCCCATCCTCACGGACTTCACGTACCTGCTCACCAAGGGCCTGTCGCTCATGCTGTGCGGACACATCGTGCCCGTAAGTATACCTGTACACTTTCTACACTTTGTGACCTGTTCACATGATCTTCGGGGTTATTCTATTCATTGATTTCAGGCATCAACGCTCCATATTGTTATAGTACAGGGCAAACGATATGAACTGATACCAATTTCAAAAGGCTGCGATTTTTTTGGTTGCAACAAAGTAGGTATTATTTATTATTACGAAAATAATGAGATTTTTTTTTAATAGCCTGTTTAGGTGTGCCACTGGGCAAAGGCCTCCCCTTCTTTTCTCCATTCGATCCTATTGCCAGCGAAATTTAAAAAATATTTTTATTAATATATTTTAACTCGATATATAGGGACATAGTGGGTACTATGGCCTTCAGACGGTCGAAAAATGAGTTGCATGCTGCACGAATGTGCCAATTACGTACGACCGCTTTCTTCAGTGTATCCATACTGGCATGCTTTCTTGCTCTCCAAAATTGCACAGATAGAATTGAATTGTCAAAAAAATAACAAATGCTATTTTTTTTTCCGAGAATATCGTCAGATATGGCCAGTGTGAATTTGGTAACACTTCATATCGTTCGCCCTGTACATTACATACCTAGGGCGCTGAATTCGCGAATGTCTGGTGTTTGTATCCATAAATATGCGATCTGGGGCTTTGCGAATTACCGCCCGTGGTTTGTCTTAAGTTTTACGTCTTACCTTGGTCAGGAAGTGAGATTTATTCCCGAGGGTCACACTTACGGGCTAGGGTGACGTAATTAGTACGTTACATACCTTGGGCGGTGAATTCGTAAATGTCCCGGATCGCAGGTGTTTGTGGCCCGAACCGAAGGTGAAGGCCATAAATATGCGATCTGGGCCTTTACAAATTACCTCCCGTGGTTCGTCTTGCTTTGGTCAGGAATTGAGATTTATTCCCCGCGGGCAGAAAATCACACATCATCAAACAATGTGTCTGTCTGTCTGTTACCTCTTCACGCTTAAACCACTGAACCGACTTAGATGAAATTTTGGTATGGAGATAGTTTGAGACCCGGGAAAGGACATAGGATACTTTTCATCCCGAATAAATTTAGTGTTCCCATGGGATGAGCGGGCAGAGCGGGTAACACCGCGGGGCACAGCTAGTTCTAAATATTTTTTTACGTTGTAACTTTATAATGCGCAGAACCAAGTGAGCCATCGAGCGCGCGAGGCGCTGTCGGACCGCGCGTACCACTGGTTCAACAAGCGCAAGATCAAGGCGTTCTACAGCCTCGTCGATGACGTCAGCTTCAAAGATGGCGCCAGCGCGCTCATACAGGTCGGTGACCCTACTTGCTCTGTATGTACAACAACTATTATAGTCAACGAGCGCGCGAGGCGCTGTCGGACCGCGCGTACCACTGGTTCAACAAGCGCAAGATAAAGGCGTTCTACAGCCTGGTCGATGACGTCAGCTTCAAAGATGGCGCCAGCGCGCTCATACAGGTCGGTGACCCTACTTACTCTGTATGTACAACAACTATTATAGTCACCGAGCGCGCGAGGCGCTGTCGGACCGCGCGTACCACTGGTTCAACAAGCGCAAGATAAAGGCGTTCTACAGCCTGGTCGATGACGTCAGCTTCAAAGATGGCGCCAGCGCGCTGATACAGGTCGGTGACCCTACTTGCTCTGTATGTACAACAACTATTATAGTCACCGAGCGCGCGAGGCGCTGTCGGACCGCGCGTACCACTGGTTCAACAAGCGCAAGATCAAGGCGTTCTACAGCCTCGTCGACGACGTCAGCTTCAAAGATGGCGCCAGCGCGCTCATACAGGTCGGTGACCCTACTTACTCTGTATGTATAACAACTATTATAGTCACCGAGCGCGCGAGGCGCTGTCGGACCGCGCGTACCACTGGTTCAACAAGCGCAAGATCAAGGCATTCTACAGCCTGGTCGATGACGTCAGCTTCAAAGATGGCGCCAGCGCGCTCATACAGGTCGGTGACCCTACTTACTCTGTATGTACAACAACTATTATAGTCACCGAGCGCGCGAGGCGCTGTCGGACCGCGCGTACCACTGGTTCAACAAGCGCAAGATAAAGGCGTTCTACAGCCTGGTCGATGACGTCAGCTTCAAAGATGGCGCCAGCGCGCTCATACAGGTCGGTGACCCTACTTACTCTGTATGTACAACAACTATTATAGTCACTGAGCGCGCGGGGCGCTGTCGGACCGCGCGTACCACTGGTTCTAAACCACACCGTGGTTCTAAACTCCATGGAGTTTTGGATTTTTTTTCAAAGTCATAGAAGTCTAAAAATATATGGCGATAGATACTATTGTTTGTGCTGTTTTATCATTACTAAACTCAATTAGGTATGCAAAGTTTCAGTTCGAAATGACACTTGGAAGTAGGTTCAAATTGATATTCAAGATTTGATTAGGTACATAAACTAAGTGACTAATTAACAAATTTAGTTGCAAGTGAAAATAATAAAACCGTGCTATAAATATTATGTTTCAGACAAGTGGTCTCGGTAAGCTAAAGCCGAACATTCTGATGATGGGCTTCAAAGAGAATTGGTTGACTTGCGACCGGTCGGAAATCGTCGACTACGTAGAAGTCATGCAGTGAGTAAGATTCTTCTGTTCTATTAATTTTAAAAATGATCGTTTAGCAACCACGTTGTTCAAAATCAAACGATACGTTCAAAGATGGGAAGCTCCTCGTCTACCATCTTGGACCTTATCAAATCTTTTAAGGAAAACCGCCACACAACGTTAGACGTCAAACGCCATTTACGTAAAGAAAGATCCAACAGCTTCCTACACGTACACATACAATTTGACAAGCCAACCCTATTGTCATACTTCAAAATTAAATTTGGCTTAGCTAGCCATATTTGAGAGGTGTGTAATGATTGATATAAAAACGTTTCATATAATTTCACTAGTTATAACAACATTTGATATAACAACAATAAGCATAATTACATTGGGTATAATTTCAATTAGTATTAAAGACATTTGATATAACGTTCAAATATTCGCAAGATAACCTAAACACCCTTCCTCGCTTCGCTCGTCGTCGTACCTTACCATTACTCTATTACAGTTTTAATTTTTTGATTGAGCAGTTTGAGTGTGTCTTGAGCCTTTAAACGTAGTTCCACGTGGTTCCACGGGTATTTTTCGTTTACCGTTGACCCCCTTGTAACCGTCCCGCTCCCACGGCACCACAGGTAAAATGCGGTTTTATTGTAATTACCCGTAGGTACTCCCATTCTGGAGCAGTGAAAATCATCTGTTTGGATCACTTTAAAATATTTAAGTTTTACAAAGCTTGTAGAAAATTTCAAATATTTTTTGCATAATAAAGCCAAACTATCCACAGTGATGAAAGTCGAGTTTTTTCAAAGGGATTCAGTACCTATTTATGTCGCAAGAAGAACGAAGGATTGAGCAGCATTCCGGTAAACAATGTTTTGAATTTCGTTAATGACAAATCCTTGACAAATTGCTATGACGTTTAATAATGCAAATATATGACGTATGCTCATTATTGCCATATGAAAGCTGTTTTCGGTGTATTACTAAGTATAGGCCCATACCTATACTTAGTAATATACTTGGAATCTTAAATACACCGATGTGTATTTACGATTCTATTTGTTTATTTATTATTATTTTTTTATTGCACATTAAATTGAAAAAAAAAAAAAAAAACCCTGTGGATCCACTGTGGATCAAAGCGATGGGCCCACGGTAAAAAGGCTCTAAGTAACAAACGTCCCACAGCAAAGCCCTGGACGTACACATGGCGATCGTGATCCTGCGCGTGGAGGGCGGCCAGTACACCAGCGAGGCGCTTGATGACGACCTGCAGGCCTATCTCCGCGACATGAACGCCAAGGACCTCACCACTTTAACGCGTACGTACATCAGGGTCTATCTATGTGAAATAATATTAATAAATATTCCAAACGGGTGCCTGTCGTATCGCATAACGTTTTTTGTCCTAAAAAATATTGGCCGAGAATGTTTGGCATACTGTTGAATGGCATACTACTCGTTTGTCCTAATAATTTTTGCGCATACTCATTTAAAGTCCTAAACCAAGTTGGTCCTAATATTGATAACTCTAAAATCTAATTGCCTAAAGCATAATATTCCTAACATGAATTGCCCTAAGACTTATTTTGCCTATTAGTAAATTGGCTAAAATTACAGCACCTAAACTAAACTATGGTAGGCGTGAAGTCAGAATCGTTACGTATTCTACCTTCAGGCAGGTCAGATTTTGGTTAGGTTAGATACGACGACGAGCGAAGCGAGGAGGACGAGTGTTAGGCAGAACTGTGACCCTAACGAGCGAGCGAATATTCAAATTTAGCAGTCAGTAGGTTAAGTTAAAGACCGAAAACTGTAGGTTAGGTTAGGTTTGTTTTATGACCATGGATAGCGGAGCGAGCGAAGCGAGTGGAGCGTCAGAATGCTTGCTTAAAAATCTTCGAGATTTAGATTTATTATTTAATGGAATGAAGTCAAAAGATTTTTAGCACATTAAATATTAGGAACATTACAATTATGCACATCAATCATTCGATAGTTGAATCTTAGCCACATCAAACGATAGGACAAATAATATTTAGGACAAACGATAATAGGAGCACCAATTTCAGACAATCAAAAATATGCGGAACAAAGTGTATGCCATACGTTATTAGGACAAAAGACGTTATGCGACACGACGGTAGGACTAATAATTGTATGCCATCCGATATAGACCCATTCCAAACACACACAACGTTCAATCAACGACGAAATATACAGACTTAGCGATGGAGCTCAGACGCCAATGGCAGGCGAACACAATCCATATAGTCCCCATAGTTATATCCACAACAGGAATAGTCCCCAAAACATTAAGAACTAGTCTAGAAACCCTTAAGATACCAAAAAATATCATTCATAGTTTGGAAAAAATATAATTCATTGGATACAATCATAGAGTATTTATTATGCTTGGCTATGGCCCGCATAATAATAAACATAAAAACCCTTGTCAAAAGGAGATAAAAATCTAAAGGAAATAATAATAATAATAAACTTTATTTATTCAGACAACGAGATCCACATTACAATTATGTCCTTTCAAAGTTTTTTTTCAAGGACTTGTGCACAAATCACAATCAGGTTCGATAAAATCGAGGGTTCACGAGAAAATCACGACAGATCACGTTGGGGGAGGAAGGGGCAAAAGGAGACTTCACGTGTATTTTTCTACAGTAGTAGATACTTTTCTCGGTTGCATTAAGAATACATCTTCACTTGTTAAATACTTCAAGATAGCGAGTCTATTTTACGAAATTGGCGAAAAAAAAATACGCGTGAAGTTGTGAGGGGGGAACAAAGAACCTCACCAAATATCACCAGGGGGAGGGGGGGTCAAAAAGTAGCCGAAAAAACCTTGCTTGAGTTGTGCACAAGGCCCAAGGCATGAAATATTGAAGAAATACGTGATTCTTCAAACGAAGCGTGAAGAAGCATCTTTCGGACCAGCATGGCAGTGTCAACTGACAAGGCATCATTGGTTTTATGTCAGTTGCCATTGCGTCTTGGGTCTCCCCTTTTTGTTTACCATCAGGCGAAGTGGAGCCATTATGTTGTACTAATAAAAAATAAAAAACTAAACTAAAAACTGTTTCTAAAACTCATGAATTCAATGTGCTGATTCGAATTTGCCAACACCGGCATACATTAACACAATTCTCTATGTTGCTTACAGGAGCTTTATAGCAAAATTTGTTTTAATTTATATTTAGGATTACAAACGATTTATTGACAATCGTTGATCAGATGTTTCACGATTTACGCAACACACAAATCCATGATGTTATTAATAATAAACGTCACCACAGTTGCTGAAAAACGAACATTTTGTGTTTAAATTTACACCAATGTGTCAAATGCTAAAAGGGGTAAAGGTTCCAGGTATGGAGGGTAGAATATAACCAGGAGTACTATCTCTGTATATCCAAAAGCGTCCGTCGAAAGGTGGTATATTTGGCGCTTCTGTAGTATAGTCGAAATTTTTTTAAGTCGTCCGAATGGTCATAATGATGGTCGTCTAAACGTGACTCCAGAAAACCGTTGTCCGGGGACAAATGGGAGCAAGTAACAAAAAAATGCAAACAAGTTTATAATATCATCTTTTCTAAGTCACAAGGTTGAAATTGGAATAGCATAAGCTCTTTGCCTGTCTGTTTTAGTGTCAATAGTAGATTGTACGACAAGTGCATAAAACGCATCATTTTACACGAGACGTTTATCCATCCGAGCGAGCTTGCGAGCGAGGATGAATATAAAGTCGAGTGTAAAATGCGTTTTATGGACGAGTTGCACACTCTACTTTTCACTTCGATTGCGAGGAAATGAAACTGTATCATGTAAATAACCTATATACAAATATCATGTATACCTACTTAAAAACAAATTTAATTAAAATTTAAAGTTACTTTAAATATTTCTCATTGCTCTAATAGCAATGAGAAATATTTAAAGTAATAGTTTAAAAAGTAATAAATGATAGTACATAAAAGTTACAAGTTTATTTCAAGAAGGTTTATTGTGTACTTTGGCTGTTGGTATATTTGCCTTGGTCTTAGAATACTACCACAAAACGAAATAAAATAAAGAGTTAAAATCCGTTCCAGACCTTCCGATCCGATCCGATTTATCGGAAGAAATCGGATAGCAATAGGCTAGTTGACCCAGTTTCGAAATATATTGGAAATGGTTAATAATGATCTTACTAGCTCTAAAAAAAATGTCTTGTATTTTTCTGAAAGCTAGAAAGCTAAATTTTATCAATTGAAAATTAGAAATTTCATAAACAGTCAAAAACGCCGTCCGCCATTTTTCTCTTTCGCTAATCTGTGGCGTGTCGTAGTATTACCTGTAAATATTCGAAATTCGACCGTCGTATAATGCCATTCCGCTCATTCCAATATACTTTGACAGGAGATCGAGAGGGACGGCACTATTCGAAGTCGTCAAAGTAGACTTTCAGTTTTGTTTACATGACCAATGACGTCACTATCATAAGCGAAAATGGCGGACAGCGTTTTAAGCATTTCAAAATACAGATTAAAAACCATATTTTCAAATTAAAAATTTTCAGCCATCTTTCACTTTTATGAATTGAAAAATATATATTTAGGTTTCCTTTGCTAAATACTATACGGAATAAACATTAGTTTATTACAATTTGACATGAGTCAACTAGCCTATTGTTAGGATCTTATACACTACACATTATCCGATTTCTCCCGATAAATCGGATCGGATCGGAAGGTCTGGAACGGGTTTTATTGTATGAAGTTTTATGTTTTTTTTTTACTGTTTATTAAGAACCTTTTTCGTGTGGCTGTTGGACCGATCGCCTTGATCTTCGACGACGATTTTACTTTATGCTCTAGAGCATAAAAAGCGACTTTATGTCGCCTACGCACAGCATAAAGTCGAACTTTTAGAGCGAGAGAAGTGAAAAGTATCTTATCCCAATGAGTTAGGATATTGCAATTTCAATCTTGTGACTTAGAAAAGACATTTGAAACAAGAAGATATGTTTGCGCTTTTTTTGTAACCTGCTTCCATGTGTCCCATACAGGAGTAAGACTATGGCTTTGTGGGGTTATGTTTACAAGATAAGTTCTCAAGTGGAATTCGGACAGCTTAAAAAAAAAGTTTCTAAATCTATAAGATACTAGCTGCACCTGGCGGTGTTATAGAAATAATCCTTTTGCTTGAGCGAATCCACTTAGCTTTGTACCCGATGAACAATACTCATTATCTGTATTGTTAGCTGTGGCCACAACTGCCACTTCAAAATGTAAGGCGTTATAAGTGCAAATTACTTTTACACTAAATTCGTCTTTAAGTCAAACCAAATAAGGTTTACTCTTAAAGAAAGAGAACAGAGATGTTGGTCACTTCATTGTCATTATAAGCATCGATAGGAACTTCACTGCTCTTTCACCTACGAAGTGACCAACATCTGTGTTCTCTTTGTTTAAGAGTAAACCTTATTTCGTTTGACTTAAAGACTAATTTAGTGTAAAAGCGCCTTACATTTCGAAGTGGCAGCTGTGGCCACAGTTAACAATACAGATAATGAGTATTGTTCATCGGGTACAAAGCTAATGGGATTCGCTTAAGAAATGGGCTTCGAACTATACCCGCTTATCCCACGGGACACTCAATTTTTTCCGGATAAATGTAGCTCACGTGTTAAATTGGTCAAGCCGTTTGAGCGTGAAGAAGCAACAAACACTTACAAACTATCGCCTTTATGGTGTGATTCCTCCTTATATTCTACACTCCATAGCTCCAGCCCGTCTAGCACAACTACGCTCTCTTGTCGCGTGACATAGCTTCGCCCGTCACTCTCTCACAGTACAGTACAGAAAGAGATAGGTAATATATATCGCGCGAGAAAGAGGCGCGTGTCACAGTTGGACGTATTTATGCAAACTGGAACCAACTCACAATACGTGTTTGTTGGAGCGAAGCTCCCATGGATCGACTCGAATGGACTTTGTGACAATGCGCAGATCTCAGCGAGTTCTCAACCGATTTTAGAAATTTTTGTTTTAAAATGCACAAATTAAATTTCGCTAGGTCGTGACGAAGAGAAAATTTCGAAAAAAAAAAAACTCCGCTCCAATCTATGGTGCAAGCTTAGCCGGTGGCTGATTCTGCATCGACCTAGTACTTTGTTACAGTGAGAGGGTTCAATATAATTTAAACTTTCTTTGTTCGGTTTCCCTTATGCATAAATACATCCAGTTATGCTAGAGGCGTAGGCTTTCACCCAGTGTCTAAACCTCCATCTCATCGTTCGTAACCTGTTCACGCTAACGCCCCGCAGGCTCTATGGGGGACAACTACAAGGAGTCCAAGTCTACGGAGAGCTTGAACACGCATTCCAGGGGTGAGTAGTTTATGTTGCGAATCATTATACTAGTGTTAAGGTGGTGTTGGTGCTTATTAAATGACGTGAAAATGGTCCCCTGTACGTCGATTTCCAATTAAGGGAAATTATATTGAAATGACGATGATGATTGCGGTGATGGTGTGGTGGTGATGATGGTCATGATTACCACCGCCAGCTTTATTATCATCACCACGAGACCTACCACCACTACCACCATCACCACTACCACCATCACCACTACCACCATCACCATGATTTATTCACGGATAAATTATTCGCAAATTGTTTTTATAAAAAAAATATTCGAATAATCCTCTTTTCTGGAAGCCACTACTCTTCCCAACCCAACTCTACTAGAAAGCCTACCAATCTCTTGATATTGCCGCATCTGGGAGTAACCTCAGACACCCAAGGTGGTGTGCCCGGTTTTGGCCACTCCAGGACATTCTAGAATGACGTGGGCGGCTGTCTTCTCCGCCACCATGCAGGGTCTAATAAGTGAAGTGTCAGTAACACCCAGAGGGATTAAGTGCTTGTTTGGGTACGTCCAGTTATCGCACCAGTTATGAACCGGAGCTGGGGCCTCTTTAGCTCCCTTTAATTTGTGACCCTTATATATATATTGGAGAGACAACAGCCCACCATCTCCGATGGTTTGGTCATGTAGAGAGAATGGACGAAGATCGAGGCGTTAAGGGAGTGAATTTGGGATGACCAGTAGGACGAAGGCCAGTTGGCCGGCCCAGATATCGCTGGATCGACGTCGTCGATTCGGATTTGCATGAGCTCCAAGCCTGGCGGGAAACGGATCGAGGAAAATGGCGAAAACTCGTGTCGGAGGCCATGACCTGCTTTGGCTCGCTGAGCCACTGAGTAGTAGTAGTAGTAGTATATATATATTTTATCCACGTAAATTGTCAAAATCCTCATACGATTGTACAGGCAGCAGCATGTCGGACGTGTCGCTGGGCTCGCCGCAGCTGCGTCGCGCCGGCGTGTCCGCCGACCCCGCCGCCGTGGGCAAGCCCGCCGCACACACACACAAGGAGGGGTGAGTGCGGCAGTCCGCCTGCAGTATGTGGTGTACAGGCGGCAGCATGTCGGACGTGTCCGCCGACCCCGCCGCCGTGGGCAAGCCCGCCGCACACACACACAAGGAGGGGTGAGTGCGGCAGTCCGCCTGCAGTATGTGGTGTACAGGCGGCAGCATGTCGGACGTGTCCGCCGACCCCGCCGCCGTGGGCAAGCCCGCCGCACACACACACAAGGAGGGGTGAGTGCGGCAGTCCGCGTGCAGTATGTGGTGTACAGGCGGCAGCATGTCGGACGTGTCCGCCGACCCCGCCGCCGTGGGCAAGCCCGCCGCACACACACACAAGGAGGGGTGAGTGCGGCAGTCCGCCTGCAGTATGTGGTGTACAGGCGGCAGCATGTCGGACGTGTCCGCCGACCCCGCCGCCGTGGGCAAGCCCGCCGCACACACACACAAGGAGGGGTGAGTGCGGCAGTCCGCGTGCAGTATGTGGTGTACAGGCGGCAGCATGTCGGACGTGTCCGCCGACCCCGCCGCCGTGGGCAAGCCCGCCGCACACACACACAAGGAGGGGTGAGTGCGGCAGTCCGCGTGCAGTATGTGGTGTACAGGCGGCAGCATGTCGGACGTGTCCGCCGACCCCGCCGCCGTGGGCAAGCCCGCCGCACACACACACAAGGAGGGGTGAGTGCGGCAGTCCGCCTGCAGTATGTGGTGTACAGGCGGCAGCATGTCGGACGTGTCCGCCGACCCCGCCGCCGTGGGCAAGCCCGCCGCACACACACACAAGGAGGGGTGAGTGCGGCAGTCCGCGTGCAGTATGTGGTGTACAGGCGGCAGCATGTCGGACGTGTCCGCCGACCCCGCCGCCGTGGGCAAGCCCGCCGCACACACACACAAGGAGGGGTGAGTGCGGCAGTCCGCGTGCAGTATGTGGTGTACAGGCGGCAGCATGTCGGACGTGTCCGCCGACCCCGCCGCCGTGGGCAAGCCCGCCGCACACACACACAAGGAGGGGTGAGTGCGGCAGTCCGCCTGCAGTATGTGGTGTACAGGCGGCAGCATGTCGGACGTGTCCGCCGACCCCGCCGCCGTGGGCAAGCCCGCCGCACACACACACAAGGAGGGGTGAGTGCGGCAGTCCGCGTGCAGTATGTGGTGTACAGGCGGCAGCATGTCGGACGTGTCCGCCGACCCCGCCGCCGTGGGCAAGCCCGCCGCACACACACACAAGGAGGGGTGAGTGCGGCAGTCCGCGTGCAGTATGTGGTGTACAGGCGGCAGCATGTCGGACGTGTCCGCCGACCCCGCCGCCGTGGGCAAGCCCGCCGCACACACACACAAGGAGGGGTGAGTGCGGCAGTCCGCCTGCAGTATGTGGTGTACAGGCGGCAGCATGTCGACACAAGGAAGGGTGAGTCCCCGCACTCGTCCGTGCTGCACAGGGAGACGAGGGCGGCGATCGTAGTCGTATGTCACGTTGCTTCAACCCGAATAGTATCGAGAGAGAACCAACTTTCGATTCACGTGGCCACAGAAGAGTTAGGTATTTTTTGAAGATGTTATAGGGAACGTGCACAACCAAGGTGTCGGTCGGAATCTTTTACCTTAACATTGACATAGATAGTACTGTCACCTTCCATAGTTCCGCGTGCTCTTGCACAACTATGGTGCCGCCAATTAGAGTTGTTGACCTTATCATTACTTGAAATTGACATTTACGGTGCTGTCATCTATGATTCGTGCACGTTATACTACTATACTGCTATTAATGATGATAGAGCAAAGTATAAGTGGTTCTTGCCCGCGGGGTCGGCAGCTAGCCCCGCCCCCCCGCACTTTATTGAATAGCGGATACAGCCGCATAAGGCTTCCGTCGTTTCAAGTTAGGAAAAATATATATATACAGCGTGGGTTTTTAATACGGGCGTATAATTATTCAAATGACGATTAGTATCGGACCTAGGGATCCTATTTATATTAATTTATTTAGAAAATTTGAATTTTTTTTTCATACGAAATAATTGAGCACGCAATGTATTTGCATCCACATTAATCAACGTGCCTAAACGTCATGACATACCATGTCAGCGTTCATTTGTTGGACTACGTACATTGCTGCTTGGTTGGACTTTAAAAAATGATTACACCTAATTAAAAACACTATATTTAACAAAATAATTATGCCGTACGATTCCTATGATCAGATACTATAACTGAATACATTATATGCCCGTATTAAATACCCACGCTGTATATATGAGAGTTTTCTGGCGGGTCTAAAACCTGATATCCGACCCTTTCCATCGCTCTAAGCTACTGAATGTACGCGAAGACATTCAATGTGGCTTGTATGCTTGGTTGGCAGCGGAGGGCTGGGCGGCGCGGTGCGGCGCGCGCTAGGCGGCGCCGCCGCTCGCCGCGCGTCGTCCTTTACGTGCGTGGAGCACTTCACCAAGCGGCAGGCCGGCTCCGTCGACGTGTGGTGGCTGTACGACGACGGAGGTACGACTACTTTAACCCTTAGCTTAGGTGCATTAAGTATCAAAAACGATACCACTGAAATAATACTAATAATATAAATTGACCTATTTGTTTTTTTTTCTTTATTTCATGAAATTGGGCTGATTTTATTCATATAGCTACAGTATGCCATAGAATTTAACATCAGTCATCATCCCTATTTAACATCAGTTGTCATCCCTATTTAACATCATTTGTCATCCGTATCATCTCTATGTAACATTAGCCGTTATCCCTATTTAACATCAGTCGCCATCCCTATTTAACATCATTTGTTATCCGTATCATCTCTATGTAACATTAGCCGTTATCCCTATTTAACATCAGTCGTCATCTCTATTTAACATCATTTGTCATCCATATCATCTCTATGTAACATCAGCCGTTATCCCTATTTAACATCAGTCGTCATCCCTATTTAACATCATTTGTCATCCGTATCATCTCTATGTAACATCAGCCGTTATCCCTATTTAACATCAGTCGTCATCCCTATTTAACATCATTTGTCATCCGTATCATCTCTATGTAACATCAGCCGTTATCTCTATTTAACACCAGTCGTCATCCCTATTTAACATCATTTGTCATCCGTATCATCTCTATGTAACATCAGCCGTTATCCCTATTTAACATCAGTCCTCATCCCTATTTAACATCATTTGTCATCCGTATCATCTCTATGTAACATCAGCCGTTATCTCTATTTAACACCAGTCGTCATCCCTATTTAACATTAGTCGTCATCACTATTTAACATCTGTCGTCATCATTCATTAAATAACCTATTTAACATGAGTCGTTATCGCGTATTGTTGTCGTTGCAGGGTTGACGCTACTGCTGCCGTACATCTTGTCGACGCGGCGCGCTTGGTCGTCGTGCCCGCTCCGGGTATTCACGCTGGCCAACAAGAACACTGAAATGGAACTTGAGGAGCGAAAGTAAGTCGGTACTACGCTCAATTGGTTCTAAAGCATGCCCGATTTTCTGGGTAAATCAACTTTTTTCTGTTGCTCTTTGCCATGGTTATGTTTATGTCCCATCACTATGAAAACTACGATTTTCCGTGGTTATATTTACTATAAACTTTGTAATTGCAGCAGTTATAAGCCCATTCTTATTCAGACTGTCTCCTGATAAAACCAGTAATATAAATTATCAATACTTTTCTAAGATGTTTAATCACTATTGTCCCCTGAGTCACCGGACAGAATAACAAAGTTGATCCACCCTTCTACACTTTCTTATTATTACGAAATAAGGTATTTGATGACAGCTCAAATCAACTACTCTGTATGAAATGTCAAAAACGATGTGTTAAAGTATGAAATCAGTAATCAAAATACGTCTTATTTTTAGTGTTTGTCCAATAATGTCCAAAAGTACCTAGGTAGTTTGTTTGGTTCCGTGTATTTTTGAATGTGTGTTTAGTGGTTATAATGATGCAATTTATTATCAATTTATTATGCAATCATTATACCGTATTGGAAATAGAATTTAACCGCATTTTATCGTCAATATCGTATGGTGTTAAGGGATGATCGCTGAGATAAAAACTATCATTATGTTCTTCCCTGGGACTCAAACTATCTGAATACTAAATTTTATATAATTTGGTTCAGCTGTTTAAGCGCAAAGAGGTAGCAAACAGACAGACACATTTTCGCTTTTATAATATCAGTATGGTTTCAACGCAGTTGCAAACGCCGTGGTCTCATGCTCATGTATTTTCCTCCTTATAAAATGGAAACCTTCAAACGAAGCGTGAAGAAGCATCTCTCGGGCCAGCATGGCAGTGTCAACTGACAAGACATCATTGGTTTCTTGCCAGTTGCCATTGCGACTTGGGCCCCTTTTTGCTTACCATCAAGCGACGTGGAACCACTATGTTGTGTCATTATCAGGGAACGGATATTCAGATGCTTTTATACCTACACTTCGGCGTCGGTGTCGATGTTGAGTTGTATGGAGTCGGACCCAATTTAATAAAAATATTTCATAATTAAACAACATTACCTTTAAAGTACTTTCAATTAGTTCATTTTATAACTTAATAGTATGTTTAAATTTTAGCCTAATGGTTTAATGTAGAAATCCTGGGATTCATTAACCCTTAAATGCATGAATTAAAAAAACACAACATTATAAAATATTATGTGATTTCAAATAAATGTTTCTAGTTTTCAACCAGTAATTCATTTTTGTTTATGTAAGCTGCATCTTACACCATGCATTTAAGGGTTAAATAAATTCGAGTCCATCTAGATACAACTTCAGCGTCCACACCAAAGTTTAGGTATAAAAGCATCCGAATAACCGATGCCTGGTAATTATGAAAAAACAATTTTTTTTTAGGTTTTGAGCCGCTTTTCCAATCGTATACTATATTTCAGCATGGCGTCCCTCCTGTCCAAGTTCCGCATCGACTATTCCGCGCTCAAGATGGTATCCGACATTACAAAGAAACCCAAGGACTCTACTCTCGCGTATTTCGACAAACTGATCGCACCTTTCCGGACTACGGATGATACCAGCGATGCGCGTGAGTTTATGTTTCTACTATTAAATCAGCTGGATATAACCTTTTCTCAAACATGGAATGAGATGTCGTCATAACGTGCGTTATAACAGGCGTCGAAGTATCACGTTTGCTTTATTATTTGTCGTCGGCAATAAATAATTTTCTTGAAATTTGACTCAAACATTTTACGTTATTCCTTTCTTTTAAGATACTATGTTACTTAAGAAGAATTATTATTTTTTGTCCATTCTTTCGATTGGCATCATAAAAATATAGGGGTGTTTTTTTTTCACATTTAAGTCGGTTCGTTTCCCGGACGAAGCAAGTAATTCTTAGAAAACCTTTAAATGCAGAATTACTAACTTTTAAAAATAACATAGTCTTTCAGCAAAATATCCTATCTACGATATTTAAGGTACTTTCCCTTGATGTCCCATTGTTGTGGAAACAGAAATGATATGAAAATCTTGTACCTTGGAATAGTCGAGTCTGGTGGAAAGTGTGGTGTGGTACTTGTGTGGGATCCCTCGTTGAGCGGCGCCGCTTGCTTCTTGGCTATTACACCACACTTAGTCCGTCCGTTACGTCAAAAAAGTGAAATTTCTGGAAATGCAGAAGGCAGACAGCAATATTAGGAGAGATCAGAATTACTTTACATGGTTTGTTAACATTTTCAAACGCGGGAGCACGTTGTCGCCGTGCGAACGAAAAAATTGTTAGAGTGAGAGTGAATGAAAATGTAGAATGAGCGAATGAGAACAAAAGCGGGATACGGAAGTGAATTTAATTAGATTTTACGAAGTGTATTTGACGAAGCCTGTTGCTGATTTGTTGTTGTATCTCACCTGACGAAGCCTGCGATGCGGATCAGAACTTATTGTAATTTTTCCTTTCGTGTGTCTTTTAATAAATTCATCTATTAGATTTTGACGTTATTTAATGTTGCCAGTTACCATACTTATTTCCTAAACACCCATAGTCTTGGGGCGCCCTGTATATGTATATTATTTTGCATGTATTTCTTTGTAGTAGGCATCACGGAAGCGGACCTACTGGCGGCGCGCGAGCGCACGCACCGCCACCTGCGCCTGCGCGAGCTCATCTCCGCGCACTCGTGCGGCGCGCGCCTCGTGTGCGTCACGCTGCCCATGCCCCGGAGGCGTAACGTCATACCGCCCGCGCTCTACATGGCCTGGCTGCACGCTATATCCACCTCCGTCGACCGAGTGCTGCTCCTCAGAGGGAATCACTCGGCTGTCCTTACTTTCTACTCTTAAGTACCTTTCGACACCTTTTTGTAACTCAATAACTACTAATATTCAGGATAGACTCGTGTGCGTCACGCTGCCCATGCCGCGGAGGCGTAACGTCATACCGCCCGCGCTCTACATGGCCTGGCTGCACGCCATATCCACCTCCGTCGACCGAGTGCTGCTCCTCAGAGGGAATCACTCGGCTGTCCTCACTTTCTACTCTTAAGTACCTTTCGACACCTTTTTGTAACTCAATAACTACTAATATTCAGGATAGACTCGTGTGCGTCACGCTGCCCATGCCGCGGAGGCGTAACGTCATACCGCCCGCGCTCTACATGGCCTGGCTGCACGCCATATCCACCTCCGTCGACCGAGTGCTGCTCCTCAGAGGGAATCACTCGGCTGTCCTCACTTTCTACTCTTAAGTACCTTTTGATACCTTTTTCTAACTCGATAACTACTAATATTCAAGATAGACTCGTGCGCGTCACGCTATCGGCCCAGCGCTGATCGTGGCTGAACGTGGCTCGCTGTACATGGCCTGGCTACTCGCTATATCTACTTCCGTCGACCGAGTGCTGCTCCTTAGAGGGAATCACTCGGCTGTCCTCACTTTCTACTCTTAAGTACCTTTTGATACCTTTTTATAATTCAATAGCTACTAATATTCAAGATAGACTCGTGTGCGTCACGCTGCCCATGCCGCGGAGGCGTAACGTCATACCGCCCGCGCTCTACATGGCCTGGCTACTCGCTATATCTACTTCCGTGGACCGAGTGCTGCTCCTTAGAGGGAATCACTCGGCTGTTCTCACTTTCTACTCTTAAGTACCTTTCGACACCTTTTTGTAACTCAATAACTACTAATATTCAAGATAGACTCGTGTGCGTCACGCTGCCCATGCCGCGGAGGCGTAACGTCATACCGCCCGCGCTCTACATGGCCTGGCTGCACGCTATATCTACTTCCGTCGACCGAGTGCTGCTCCTCAGAGGGAATCACTCGGCTGTTCTTACTTTCTACTCTTAAGTACCTTTTGACACCTTTTTGTAACTCAATAACTACTAATATTCAAGATAGACTCTTGCGCGTCACGCTATCGGCCCAGCGCTGATCGTGGCTGAACGTGGCTCGCTGGACATGGCCTGGCTACTCGCTATATCTACTTCCGTGGACCGAGTGCTGTTCCTTAGAGGGAATCATTCGGCTGTTCTTACTTCCTACTCTTAAGTACCATTTGATAGCTTTTTCTAACTACTAATATTCAAGATAGCCTCATTTGCATCACGCTACCAATGCCAAACAGAGGAAATGTTATACCTCCAGCCTAGTATACGGCTTGGTCATAGGCTAAATACTTATGTGGTTAGTCTTGCTGCTGAGACGCAATCAATCAACGGTCTTTGCCTTCTACTCTTAAATTTTTGACAGCCCTTTTACAAAAGGTAAAGCACATTACCTATACTTTTTCGTTAAAAACAATGTGAATAAAATATTCTATAATTAATCGCTACTTACTAAACCTCGAATATATTCTACATTTTGTAGAATCGTAATCCTCTTGTACACTGGCGAATATAAATTTTCATTTAACAAAGATTGCTTTAACCGGACAAAAATCTCAATCGGGGGAAATGAATCTATTTTCTTACATTTGATGATTTCTATGTAATGAATCTCTATTTTGCTAAAAAATAATGCGTACGATCTTATTACCATTAATCTGGGTTTTCGGGCGAATCAATTGTTCTTCATCGTAAAGTGTCACCTGTAAATTCTCTATAATTTTATGAAACAGGTAATGTCACATTATTTTTAATGTGGGTACACTAGCTTTTCAAAAAAACAATGAAAAGATAACACAAATCATAAGGAAAAATTCGAAGGGTTATCTGGCGTTTGGGGGGTGGAGACGTTGTATGTTGGACCGGTAATGCAGAGGTACCGGGTTTGATTCCCGGTCTGTTCCGCTAGGTTACGTATTTTTCTCTGTGCTTTGATCTTTGTACCTATCAATGGCGTACGTTGAAATGTTCAATGTTCCAACTCTTAAATATAATAAATGGAAAATATGTATATTAGAAGCGCAATTTCTTGGTAACTTCAGATAAATTTTGAGTATCGCCGGAGACAGTCAAGTGTCGTTTAGAACGTTGACTCGCCCATTCATGAATTACGATTATTATACACTTAATTTGAAAATTTAAAGAGTCTGATTAAATACGAAATAGACAAGAAAGTCATGACAACCGGGAGAAAGTCTACAAATTAAGGGATATAGAATAATTTTCGTGTGTTGTAAACGGTACCTATTAGTGGCGTCCATGGAACCCCATTCCCACCGGCTTGCCCACTTTAGGGTGATCGAGCACTATTTTCTATACTGGAAAAAGTAACTAAAATCTATCCCGGGTTGTTCTGAGTTTTGGTTCGGCGCCACGCCACTGTTCATCTATGTTAAAACTATGTTTAAATTAACAGTAGGTAATTACGTTTTTTTTTTTCGTCAACCTAGGCCGTAAGTGGGATTTTCTGCCCGCTACGCGAGGAGTAAATCCCACTTCCTGGCAAAGGCAAGACGTAAAACTTTAGACAAACCACGGGCGGTAATTCGTAAAGCTACAGATCGCATATTTATGGCCCTCACCTTCGGTTCGGGTCACAAACACCTGTGATCTGGGGCATTCACGAATTCACCGCCTAGGTATGTAATGTACAATTAAATGTCACTAATACCAATAATCATTCCATTAAAATTTCCTGGAAGTACAAAGTAGAATAAACGATTTCGCCCCATGCATACATTTGTTACGTTTTCAATGAAAAGGGCCCAGTTTGTCGCTTACCATTAGGACGTGTTTGACGGGTTATTGGTATAAAAATGCAAACAAATTTCGTCCTTATGGTAAGCGACAAAGTACCCTTTCATTGAAAACGTCACATTTATGTACCTAATTCTTAACTTTTTTTAATAGTTTCTTTCGCATAAGAAGTCCAAGATTTTTTATTTAAGTATAATTGAGGTATTGACATGTTGAGTTGATTCATGTGAAAGGGATCAACATTTCGAGCATATTCATAAATTATTTGACCCCTATACCCCAATATAGCATATTTTTGTACTATTAGTATATTTGTATTGTAAAGTACCAATGAGTGCCTAATGTAACTTCGAGTACTGATTATATTTTATATACAACATGTACAACGGCTTTTTACAAGTATACAATTTAGCTTTAAGATTCGGAATGTATTTTGCGTGATTATTGCAATCGCAACTTTTTTGTGTCCGGTTTTGAAGTGGTTTTTGAGTGCGTGTGGAATTGAAAACTAGGTAGTAAATTAATAATCATAGCTCGGACTAATAATCGCGAAATAAGAGTTAAAGATAAAAATATAAGGAAATACTCACAAACTGTTGGCCAATTTTGGGTTTCAATTATAAATAAAAAATCTATTTGTAAACCAATTTTGACCGAAAGTTTTTGAGTATTTCCGTTTTTTTCTTATCTCTTGTTTTGCAATGATTAGACGACCTATGGTAATACTAATAATTTTAGTGGCATTTTGGCACAGAGCTACAATTTTCTTTATTGTTACTAGCCAATTGTTTATGTATGTATACAAGTAGTGAAAACTTATGGATATTTTTGATGTATAAAGTACACAATATAACATAATATATGAGGATTTTTAAATGAATAATACCTTCAAGAAAAGAGCGTACTCCCATCTGAAATGCCGGCAACGCACTTGTGACTCCTCTGCTGTTGGAGGTGTCTATGGGCGACGGTAATCGCTGTGTGTTTACAAAACAGTAATGTTTCCTGTAAAGAAATTTAATGAGGATTTCTAATCCATACTAATATTATAAATGCGAAAGTGTGTCTGTCTGTCTGTTACCTCTTCACGCTTAAACCGCTGAACCGATTTAGATGAAATTTGGTATATAGATAGTGTCAGTCCCGGGGAAGGACATAGGATACTTTTCATCCCGAATAAATTTAGTGTTCCCGTGGGATGAGCGGGTAACACCGCGGGGCACAGCTAGTTATTTATATTTAACATTTTTTGTTTGTTTTTAATTTATTTTGAAGCACCTAGCGCTTTTATATTTGTTTTTATTTTACATTATACATTGTTGTTTGATTTATTTATGTAGCACATTGAATGTACCTTATATCTGTTAATTTATTAACCGTAGTAAGTAACGTAACTTATTTTAGACTAATTGTACAGTGTCAATTATGATTAAATGACTCGAGACCAATTCATCGTTTGATTGCACCGTGTTTTCCCATACAGTAGGTAGCGGAAAAGAGATCTATCATAATGGTGTATTTTGTACGAAACTTTTACAATTGCAAACGGTGATATAACAAAGTACTGACCTGAAATTTCTTTTTTAACCAATAAAACATCTATTTTTCTATACTAATTGTTATTTAAAAACGTTGTCGACATTCTGCGTCTTACTAAAAAATACGTTTTTACACTAATTTGCCGTTCAGTGAACTACGCTAATAAAATACATATGTTTTTAGGGTTCCGTACCCAAAAGGTAAAAACGGGACCCTATTACTGAGACTTCGCTGTCCGTCCGTCCGTCCGTCCGTCCGTCCGTCTGTCACCAGGCTGTATCTCATGAACGGTGATAGCCAGACGGTTGAAATTTTCACAGATGATGTATTTCTATTGACGCTATAACAACAAATACTAAAAATAAAATAAAATAAATATTTAGGGGGGGCTCCCATACAACAAACTTGTTTTAGATTATGGTACGGAACCCTTCATGCGCGAGTCGGACTCGCACTTGCCCAATTTTTTTATTCGTTACACACTTACTATACTACAAGTTACTTATTAGTCTATTACGCTACTGGCAATATACATTCGGATCTTATCCTTGGATAAAAATTCAATATGATAGATTTTTTGCCGCTACTGTATATTCCCATCCAAAACCAAAGTATCGTTTTAAAATGAGCAACTAAGGAAGTAAAAGAAAATGTTTGGCACCGTTATAGCCCTTTGACTTTGAAACTCGGTGAATGACACTGATGTAAACAAAGAGGAAACAGGAGTATTCCGCAAAATAAAACCAAAACTATCCACAGAGATCTTTCCGCCTGTCATTGCCAACCAATGACAGCTTGTTTTGTAGTTTCCTATATTTTAATTACGTTCCCACTTTCCCAGTTCCTTTATTTATTGGCTACTAGGTATCCAAATGTTTGGGTGGTTTATTTAAACTAATTGCATTACGAATATTTGAATTTCCGATGCTTTGCAGCATCTGCATGGCTAGCACAATATTTTGCCGCGACCCCACATGTGGCGCGACTCAACATCACCTGTCGCCACAGCATGAGGGATTACTGCGACAACAAACTAATTTAACGTTGCCCGGGTTCATAGTATTTAACCTAACCTGTAACTCGCTTCGCTACTGAAATAACAGCCCTTGAATTTGTTGAATAGGAATGCGTCAGATGTAATGCAATAGTTCATACCTGCTAATTTACAAACTCGCTCCACTCTGCTGCTATCCTCACATCCGTGTAGTATCATTATTTGTGTTCCTTCATCTCACAGGAATCTCCTCTCACAGAATTGTCGTCTCCTTTCTGGAAAAGGTATATACATGACTTCCATTGTCATGTATTGTTTGCGCCTTGTGCCTTAGCATAAAATTGACATTACCAGACTATTTATCTCTGTGTAACGTCTTGCAGTTAATATATTAAAACATATGGTACAGTATGAAGTCAGTTCCCACAGTCCTCAAGGAATACACCATTTACGAGGATTGGACCTGATCTCATCCATTACGAACTTCAATCACTCGACTGCGACTGCGACAGAGCGTTGAGGGGATACGAGGAGCATGTTAAGCCAGCATATAGGGACCATCAGATTCGTCAATCTTCCGGTCAAATAAATAGGTACAACTAGGTACAAATAGATAAGTAAGTAAGTAAGGAGAATACTTCTCCACATAAGTTACCCGTTCCCAATGCGTCCCCGGTCAAAACGAATGCTATCACATGCCCGGGAAAGCATCCGCCTGACTGGGCGATGCGTATAAAACTGCAAATAATTAGTAATTATATTGGCAATAAGAGACACAAAACACAAACTTAACTGATAGAGCAGGCGAGCTGAGCACAGAATTAATACGTGTGCACTCCAAGGGTCCAAAAACAAACTAAATTGCCTTGTCAAAGAAAATAATTGAATAGTAAAAATAAGAAATTCAAATATCTCACCATAGACAATCTAAGAAGAATCAGTAAGGTGGAAAGCCAAAACATTGTCAAAGAAGTATGAATATAATCGCGAGTCGTCGCGACACTCCCGCCGCGGCAAGTTAATGAAGAATAGTAAGTGTAGTCATTAAGTGTCGAGTCCATTCTTTGATTTTATCCATTGCCTGGACTGCGGCAGCTCTCTTAAGTTTCTCATTTCTAGGTAGTGTAGATGTAGATTCGACTTCATTAATTACGACATCTTCAGATGTTGTGTTTGCGTCGTCCTTTTCAGTATTTTCTATCATTGAAATATCTATTGTGTGTGCGTCTCTCGAAAGGTCAATTGTGTCAGTAATATCAGCTGTCTCAACATCCATGTCCTTTGATGGCTGTGGTAAATCTTCAAGTAATGGTACTGATACATTATGCTCCACTTCGGAACTTGTATCTAAAGAGCCATGCGACGAGTTAACTTCATGCAAAGGCTTATCCAATTCGAGTGGGTATAAATGTCCAATAGATCTTGTAAATATTGTGTCTCCCACTTTCACTCTTGCGACTCTACACAATCCGTCTGTACTGCGCAGTAATTCACATATACGACCTACTTTCCAATTTCCCCGATTTTTACTATCACTTTTGATTTGAACTGTATCACCAATGCAAGGTTCACTGTGAGATTTTATTCTCGATTGATTGGGTGAATGACTGCTACGTTCTCTCAAGCTTAATAGGTATTGATTTATGAACATATCCTTGTACTCGTTCATTATTATTTCTCCCCGTTTCCATCCTTCTATGAGTCGCTGTTTGGTAGATGTTGTTCCTGTAGCTATGTTATCTTCCAAGTTCTGCAGGTTAATGCATTTTCCTGGTGTTAGGAAATCAACAGGTTTCAGTATGTGATCCAACTCAGATGACACATAGGTTAGCGGTCTAGTATTGACTATCGCTTCAACTTCTTTGATGATAGTTAGCAACTCGTTGTCATTAAGAAGATGTTTCTGTAGGGAACGTTTGAGACAATGTTTCACTACTCCTACAAGTCGTTCATAGACACCTCCGTGCCAAGGCGCTAGTTGAGGTATAAATTTCCATCTAATCCCCTTTTCTGTGAGTTCTCTCACTGTTAGTATCTCTGATAGCAATCTGAATTGAAGTGCATTATCTGATAATATCAGTGTAGGAATACCCCTGGAAGCTATAAATCGACGAAATGCGAGAGAGCATTCCTCTGCTGTCATGTCTTTTACAACTTCGAGATGAATAGCTCGAACTACTAAGCACGTAAATAGACAAATCCAACGTTTTTCTTGATCCTTGATTGATTTTACTAACACTGGACCGAAGTAATCCACTCCTACGTAAGTGAATGCTGAAGTATATTTCACCCTTTCTGGTGGTAAAGCAGGTGTATCTGGTAAAGCGTATGGACCGCCACCATGCTTCACACATTGTGGGCATTTGCTTAGGATTCTTTGTACTTGAGTTCGTCCCTGAGGAATCCAGAACTTTTGTCTTATTATGTTTAAGGTATGTGATACACCAACATGATAGTTCTCGATATGTGTTCATGATGATTTCCTTGGTGAACTCACATTGCTTAGGTAAGAGAATAGGATGTTTAGCATCATAGGATAAATCCGAATGTGTTAAACGACCATCACACCGGATAACACCGTCCACATCTTTGAACAATCCTAGATTTCTAGTAAGGTTAGTTATTTTATCTTTTGATTCATCTGGAAAAAACTGTTTCTGTAAATTTATTATTTCCTGTATCTCCGAATTCGTTCCTGTTTGAATAGTCGAAGGTGTTGTAAGATTATCTTGAGGTAAGAGTTCATTAGACTCTTCCATACATACATCTTCTGTATTATTTTCCTTTGAAACTTGGTCTTCCTTTTCAGAATGTAGCTCAAATTCTGACGTATTCGGAAGAACCTCCCCCGCCAGAAGAATGGCGTCCGTAGTTAGTTCTGTAGGCCAGTTGATTGACTTCATGGATAGAAATGTCGGACCATATAACCATCGTTTGAGATCTTCACTGGTTTTCATTGGTCTTGTCGCTACATCTGCAGGATTAAATATCGAAGGTATGTATTTGATTACCAATGACTTAATTCTTTTTATTTCGTCTACCCTTCGTGATACAAAGGTATCCAGTAGTTTATCAGTTTGACACCAATTTATCGCAATTTGGCTATCTGACCACAAGGTTAGTTGTGTGATGTTTGCTTTGATGTATTTCGTGATGAATTGAATCAATCTGGTTCCAATGAGAACTCCTAGTAGTTCTAAACGAGGAATCTTCAAATTCTCCAGATCCTTCAAAGGTGTCAATCTGGATTTTCCCATGACAAATTGTATATTGTTGTCTTGCACTAGGTAGACTACAGCAGCGTAAGCCTTAGTGGAAGAATCTGTAAAACAATGTAGTTGAGCTTCTTTGTTGTTCAATATGTTTCTTGGTAAACAGATCTCATTGATTAAATCAAAGTCCTTTAGAATATTCTTCCATTGAACTGACGTTTGTTCTGGTAACGCTGTGTCCCAATTTAGTTTCTTCTCTTTCCATAGAGATTGGAAAAGAATCTTGGCAGGTAAAGTTATAGGTGCAGCAAATCCACATGGATCAAAAATTGATGCAACAGATTTCAATATTCCTCTTTTAGTGTATGAATTTTCTTTATTCTTCACCCTCAGTTGAAGTGAATCTTCTTTTAAGTTCCAGTTTAATCCTAAAGTTTTTACCATTTTATCATCACCAATGTCTGGAATTTGTTTCATAAATTTCTTTGAGTTTGAACTCCATTCACGTATGTTCATTGAAATTTGCTGAAACACTTGTTTCACATTCTTATACAAGTTCATTGCTTCTTCGATGCTATCTGTACCAGTTAAAAGATTATCGACATATATGTCATTAGCTATATCTTTTGCTATATTATTTGAATTCAGCAATAGATGTCTGATGGTTGCATTCAATAGAAACGGCGAACTAATTACTCCAAAAGGAACTCTAGTGAATCTATAGTGTAAAAGATTGTCCACAGTAACTGGTTTATTAGTATCTTTTAGCCATAAAAATCTAGTGACATCTCTGTCCTTTTCTTTCAAACCCATTTGAAGAAAAGCTTTTTCTACATCAGCAGTTAATCCTATGGTATGACATCGGAACCTTATTAGCAGTCCTGTCAGGTCTTCCAACATTTTTGGTCCACAGTATAAACATTCGTTTAGACTTTTAGTATCTTTTGTTTTCGCGGATGCATCATATACAATGCGAAGAGCTTTTCCTGGAGCTAAGACTCCGTGATGAGGTAGGTAATGGATAGGATGATCAATCTGTTCTGATTCAGGTACCAACTCAATGATTCCCTTTTGAATTTGATCATTCAACGTTTTGTTGTAAGCTGACAGAGTTTCTGTGTCGAGTCTCTTCATTAGACCAATTAGACGACCATAAGCTAAGTTGTAATTAGTTGGTAAATCTGGAGGATATTCTTTCCAAGGCCAAGTGACATAATAACGGTTGTCTCTGATCTCCGTAGTTTCATTGAAGTTTTTGATTGCTTCCTCCTCCCTGTTCATACTTGGAGAGTCCATAATACCGATTGATTCTAAATCCCATAAATGTTGTATGCTAATATTATCAAGAGGCGGATCAGGCTTAGTCCATTTGTTTTCATAAGAAGATTGAAAGTATGTAAGTACGTTCAAGTCATCATTATGAGACGTGTTCTCGGTTTTACCGGATAAAATCCATCCAAAAATTGAATCTAAGAGATATAAGCTTTCTTCAATTTGAATCTTTTCTTCCAACATTATGGAATGATAATAGTCATTTCCTATCAGAATATCAACACGATCTGACAAGGAACCGTCGTCGGCTAGTACGACTTTCTTGTTATGTATTCCCTTAATTAACTCTTGTTTAGGATATGAAACACCATGTGTAATGGATGGCACTGCGTTAACAAAAACTTCCTTAGTCTTGTTCATCTTGGTTTGTAAGTGGAGTTTGACTAATGGACTATCAATCTCTCGCGGCCTTTTAGCACCAAATGTGAATACCAATAAATGATTTTCCTCTTCTATATCTAAGTCCAGTTCTTTTGCCATATCCTGTGTTATATAGCTCCTCTGAGAACCAGAGTCCAAAAGAATTCGACATTTCTTGGTAATACCATTTTTATCTTTGACGTTGGCTACTGCGGTCTGAAGGATAGTGCTTCCACCACTATGTACATGTAAACTATTATCGAGTCATAAGGTATTTGTACCGAACATCTTAGGGCACAGTGATCTATCATGTTTTCCCCTTGAATTGCAATGTGGGCAATACTTTATGATCTCGCATGGAACTGTGCCATGGTTAGTTCGTAGGCATTGAAAACATCTATTCCTTAGTTTCATTTTCCTCTGTTCTAAGGTAGGATATACCTGACATCTATCATTGTAATGGTCACCTTGACAAAAGACACACGACACTTTCATTCGTTTCTGATGATTAACATTGAATGTTTCATTTCTCTGACCTTCGAATCTCCTTTTCATTGGCATTGGAGTTCTTGCAAATGTGGAGAAAAAGGATCCAACTTTGTTGAAACGATTTTCCGTTCTATTAAACTTGGGCTTTGTTTTATTAAACCGTTTATTGGTCTTCATCGATCTAGTATGTAAAGCATCAGTTGTATATCGGACTTCTTCGGACCCGTTTTTGTGATTAAACCCTCTTGCATCTTCCTTTGCCGTGATGATGATGTTTAGTTGTTTCCTCATTGCTTCAATAGATTCAGATTCCGATTTTAATTTCATTTCATACAGTATATCTTCCGGAAATTTCTCCATAATCAAGAATCGTAAGTGATTATGAGATGTATCTTCTCCCATAGATTGTAAGACACGCAGATGTTTCTCAATTTCATCTAGAGTCTTCCGACAATCCTCAAATCTAACCGCTGGTTTTATTTTGTAAAGAGTGGCATAATGGGCATCTATGACATGTTCACGCTTCCCATATCTTCCCTTTAAAGTATCCACCGCTATTTGGTAGTTCTCGTTGGTAGTCTCCAAGCCTTCAATCATGTTTTTTGCCTCTCCATCCAAAGAAGCCTTCAAGTATAGAAGCTTGTCCACATCTCGTAGGTTTCTTTGACCTATATTCGAATAAAATTGATCCCAAAATGGAAACCAACCCATAATGTCTCCTTTGAACTTCTGCAAAGTCAATTCAGGCAGTTTACTGCGATTATCCGAGAAGGTAGATGGCTCCTTCACTCGTGAGTTCTTATCGGCTTGAATGGTTGCGTTAAGTTCCGCTAACATTTCTTCACCTTGCAATTGAGAAGTAGTAAGGTTTGAAATCTCGTCCGCGTTCGGTGTACTATTGACATTGAAATATTGATAGAGATCAGCATTGAAGCGATTAATCACTGATTGTAGCTTTGAGGCGTTGATCGCACTCTTTTCTCGCTTCTCATTATCCCAAGGACGGTTCACACACAATGTTTCTGCCTCCTTTGACAGTACTAAAATGCTTGACGCAAAGGTATTCAGACGACTGAGTAAAATTCCCTCCATGTTTATTCAATTCTGAAAACATTTTAAGTATCTAGTTGACATATTCATTGATGCATGATATTTAAAGTCGCAATGTTCATTATTAAGTTATTGACATTATCAATAATCTAGCAGAAAGTATAAAATTATTTGTAAGTTATTTAATTAATTAATAAAATGTTTTCATATATTTAAAGAAAGAAAGGTTCTCTTTAAACTGTCAACAGATCCCTACATTATATTTGTAAGTTGAAAAAAATTGTTTAAATGTCAAAACAAAAATAATAAAATATTTCATAAATTATAAGTCTTATATGCTGCTGACTGTACTTGCATTATAATTGTTATAGAATGGAATAATATTTGTAATATTTATATTCCAACATGAAAGTAAATAATTGTCCAATTGTTTACTAAAATTATATGAAATTATATGAAAGAGAGAATGTCATAATTTGGAAACTAACATAATCTCTAGTTTCACATACCTGTATTAAATATTATTCATAAGTTTTATGGATGTCTCGAAGTTCATCAGAATCATAAATATTGTTGCTGGTTTATAACTTCATAGGAACTCGAAGTATCCGGTAGAAAACTTTCCTTATTGTACACCTATGACAATAATACACATTTCCTAAATATATGCAGTTATAACGTTGTTGTGAAATATATTCAAATAAATCTATTTTATTGACGCATCTCTATTCAACTTTATATAACCTATGGCTATTATTGTAGCGAGTTTGTTTCAGAATAAACTTGGACAAGATAATTTATAACCTAGTTTAATATGATCGGTATAGAATCGAGTATAATATAGTTAGAGCACATATTTTATATAAAACGAGAAAGTAAATCAGAAAAATATCTCATAAATGTTGATAAACATGATTGTTTTGATATTTGGTTCGTACGACAAATACTCACCTTATGTTCACGATTTAATAAGTCAATGATATTAACACCCTTTTTACACATCACTTTATACATTTATTCATCGTAATCACAATGAATATACACCAAATAACACTATTTATCACCATATCTGAATAAAAGATTTCGAAAGGTACAATTTGGCGGCGTTAACAACAATTTTTTCAACAACTGTCAAAAGTGACATTAGGACGGTGTACAACTACGGCATGTTCGATTATACGCTGCAATCGAATTGTCAGTCGATCAAATTTGTCGTCGAACAATAAATGTTATTTATTTGGTGGTAAATGGGTAATAAACACAACACTTTATTTATTTTCAAATAGCATAGACGAAGTGGTGTTGACTTCGTCATCGCATAATAATCGTACGACGTAAAATATAGTGAATAAAATAAAATCGCCGATGTTTCGATACTCGGTGCATAAATCGTTGTTCATAGCATATTTGACTCGTTCGAAATAATCCGAATAAACAATCGATGATGTAAATATGACGCATCGTATTCATACCTCGAATCGATCTATTAAAATCAAGTATCGATTTGAAGTATCACCGTACATTCTAGAATTTGTACATCACAGCTGTCAAATCGTCGTAATTTGTCCGCACGAACTATAATTGATTTTGATTATCTTATTTTGAGTATAATACGAATTGTAACAATTTAGTAAACGTCTGGCTCACCACTCTACTTTCAAATACGCAATAATTTTGGTTAGGCAATCTAGCTACTAAGATTTGTATGAAGACTATTACACCACAATCTGACACATTTAGGCTGAAAATTATACCATAATTTATCAAGTAATCGCAATACCGAATTCTAAACTACGGCCAGTGATTCTAACAACACTTCCCTCAAAGTGCCACCAGAATCCCAGCACTGTTCTTCACCAGAATTTGTCGCCACAGCATGAGGGATTACTGCGACAACAAACTAATTTAACGTTGCCCGGGTTCATAGTATTTAACCTAACCTGTAACTCGCTTCGCTACTGAAATAACAGCCCTTGAATTTGTTGAATAGGAATGCGTCAGATGTAATGCAATAGTTCATACCTGCTAATTTACAAACTCGCTCCACTCTGCTGCTATCCTCACATCCGTGTAGTATCATTATTTGTGTTCCTTCATCTCACAGGAATCTCCTCTCACAGAATTGTCGTCTCCTTTCTGGAAAAGGTATATACATGACTTCCATTGTCATGTATTGTTTGCGCCTTGTGCCTTAGCATAAAATTGACATTACCAGACTATTTATCTCTGTGTAACGTCTTGCAGTTAATATATTAAAACATATGGTACAGTATGAAGTCAGTTCCCACAGTCCTCAAGGAATACACCATTTACGAGGATTGGACCTGATCTCATCCATTACGAACTTCAATCACTCGACTGCGACTGCGACAGAGCGTTGAGGGGATACGAGGAGCATGTTAAGCCAGCATATAGGGACCATCAGATTCGTCAATCTTCCGGTCAAATAAATAGGTACAACTAGGTACAAATAGATAAGTAAGTAAGTAAGGAGAATACTTCTCCACATAAGTTACCCGTTCCCAATGCGTCCCCGGTCAAAACGAATGCTATCACATGCCCGGGAAAGCATCCGCCTGACTGGGCGATGCGTATAAAACTGCAAATAATTAGTAATTATATTGGCAATAAGAGACACAAAACACAAACTTAACTGATAGAGCAGGCGAGCTGAGCACAGAATTAATACGTGTGCACTCCAAGGGTCCAAAAACAAACTAAATTGCCTTGTCAAAGAAAATAATTGAATAGTAAAAATAAGAAATTCAAATATCTCACCATAGACAATCTAAGAAGAATCAGTAAGGTGGAAAGCCAAAACATTGTCAAAGAAGTATGAATATAATCGCGAGTCGTCGCGACATCACCCGTCTAGCTCGCACGGCATTGAAATGAAAGTGACAGACACCCTGTACTCAAGGAATAGACAGTTGACGGGCTAGTTAAATATAATTATTAATTATATTTAAGTGCCAATACGGTATTTGAATGACAGCTCAAATCAGCTATTCTTAATGAAATGTCAAAACGGTCTGTTAAAGTACGAGGAACCGAATAATGTGCTACTCTCACGATTTGGTCTCTTTAGCAAAGGTCCATCTCGATGATGAGTGGTTCGTAGAATGGGCTCGATGCAGGCAAACTAAAGGTTTGCATTACTCTGACATTCAGGACAATATTCCAGTAAAGCCTTGGTTTTTTCGATATCGTGATGCAAATAAAAAAGTGACTTCCTCCATATGCCGGTTACGTTTGGGACACTCGTGTACCCCCGTTTTTCTTTTTAAAATTCACGTTAAAAATAACTCTTTGTGTGAATGTGGGTTGGATGAAGGTAATTTGGATCATTTATTTTTTGAATGCAATAGACTTTCTTCATCTCTCTATGATCTTCTTCCTCCATTCATCCCTCGCCCTGTAAATTTCAAGTCTCTTCTTCGTTTAGTTTTCTCTCCATTTATCTCTATTTTAAGTGACTTTATGAAAAATAATAGTATTCATCTTTAGTTTTCCCTTTTGTCTCATTTATCTTTTATATCATTGACTCATTACGTTGTATATAACAGCATTCTGATTTGTTTACCTATTGGCCGTTTTGTTTTGTTTACTTTCATAAATTAATATTCTTGCTTTTTTCAAAACTTGACTTGACATCAAGCAGAATTAAAACGCGCCTCACAACTGACATTGGCAAAAGCCTCGAGCTGCCATTCTTGGCTTAATAATAATAACCGAATAATGCACTGTGATAAATGGGTAATAAATAGTCATCAGCAGACTCCAATATTGTTATTTTTGTTTTATTTAGGTACTGCACATAGCTTAATCTCGATGTCACTACCAATTCATACATATATTGACAATTAGTTACGTTAATTTTGTTCATTCAATTTGTTACTACCAAACCAAACATCGGCCGATACTTCGGTCTTCGGTTGGCTTGGCCAAAGGAAACGTACTTGTATGGGGAGTCAAAACGAACAGTATCAGGATTAGACCATGATTTGCATTTTTGTTACCAGGATTATTAATTCTCTTTGACTCATTTACAAAGAAACTCAAAGAGTTTTCTTGATTGCTACATAACATAAAATACAAAATTGACATATTATTTCCAAACATAAGAAGTGAGAAACTCGGTGAGCTTACGCTCTTTTGTGTTTGTTATGTTATATTCGCAATACTTAGTAGTTATTGCAGACACTTTAGTCACACTTAAGTAATAATGAAATAATGAACTTTATTCTGCAAGTAGGCCACCACCAAAAATCTTGGCGTTTTAATCGACAGTTCTTTATCTTGGGTGCCACAAATGTGTGAGGTTAGCAGGAAGATGTTTGCTGCAGTAGCTTCTTTGCGACGGCTGCGTAACTTTCTCCCCATTGCCACTAAAATTGCGTTGGCTCAAACGTTACTTCTCCCTATTCTGGACTACGCTGACATCTCCTATCTCGATCTTACAGAGGAGCAACTTAATAAGCTTGAGCGCATTCAAAATGTTGGCATTCGGTTCATATTTGGGTTACGCAAATATGACCATGTATCTAGTTTCCGTTCTCAGCTCAAGTGGCTCCCAATCCGTTTTCGTCGTAACTCTCATATTCTTGCTCTTCTTTTTAATATACTTTTTCATCCTGCAACTCCCCGCTATCTCAAGGAGCGTTTCACTTATCTCACTTCTGCTCGATCTGCCCAAAATTTGCTCCTTGCCGTACCTTCTTCCGTCTCAAAATTTTATAATAATTCGTTTACTTTTAAAGCTGTCTGTTTATGGAACTCCTTGCCTGTGAGCTTAAGGCGCGCTAAATCTCTTGTTTCTTTCAAAAGTCAACTGAAAGAACATTATCTATCCCTTTCATAATTCGTATTTTATTCAAATGGTCCTATTACCTGTTGGCTGAATGTATGTATGTATTTATGTATTTATTGTTTATTATATTTATGTATTTATTTGTTTTTGTTATGTATATATTATTATCATTTTCCGATTTTTGCACCGCCTAATAACAAAATCTTATTTTTTCAAGTTCTCCACTACCCTAAGGTTGTCTGGAAGAGATCGCTCTTTAGCGATAAGACCGCCTGTTGTTTACCTCTAATTGTAATTTCTTGCATTGTATTTCTCCTGTATATTTTATGAGGTGTGCAATAAAGAGTACTTGTAGGCCACAAGGGCACTTTTACATGTCTGAGTCTACCGGCATTTCAGGTATATGTATTATACTCATAAATACATATATGTATTACGACCTCGGTACGGTTGTACGAGCTGTGCGACTAGGTCGGTACATAAATCTGTGTTATAAAGTGATTACGACGCCAATTACCATATAAATATAACATATAAAATGTATTTATAAACTAGTTTAATTTTGGAAATTTCGGGCTTAGTGTCATGTTTAGTCAAACCTATGGAGTAAATAAGGCCAGGAAAGTACCGAGTATCACTCCTTTAATTGCTCATTGCAATATATATTATACTGAGTAATTATGACCTAGTTTGTAAGATTTTTCCAGTAACTAAGCCAATCCAAAAATATTAAATAAATGTTTGCTACGTCCTGACAGGGCCTTGTACCTAGCTTTAAGTACTTGGTCGCAATAAATTATTATTGTTATTATTTAGATGACTATATTTGATAACGAAAATGTATTAATGAAAATCATAGAGGATATACCCGATAGTCGGTTAAGTTACATTGCCTTACCAGTGTTAGTAGGCCAAGTGACTGTCAAATATATTAAAATCTATTGTTCTTACAATAACATGTTTTGACCATGTCACAGTTTACGGGTAAAACCGATTATACCGGGGCTAGATTGTCTAGTTTGATAAATAATAGTTATCACTTATGTTTTGACGCATTTGTTGACGATATCAACATCCATTTCCATTAAGTAGATACTCTTAATACGGCTAATTCCTCTGCTTTTTTTTTGACATAACTGCACAAAGTACTGGTCAGAATGTTATGCGACTTTTGTTGTAGGTACTTTAATATTCGAAACCACTATACTTACCCACTTTTTCTTTTCCTTTTACAGAAATTAATTAAAGGGATACCACTGATTATTATTATCGGTTATTTGTACACTTCCTTGTTGCGTGTTTTAATCCTCGTCGCCAATGTGACGTCCAGGGTTTCAGGGCGGGAATAGATTCAATGAAACAACGTAAAGGTCTTCGCACATTATAACAACTCAACGGCGACTCGATTCTATGCCAAATATTGAAATTTGAGCCCTATGTCACATTCACTAGGTTTAATTTCAAAAAATGATATTAGTAGTGGACGACGAGTGGACGACGCGTCGGTGCATCGTCGAAATTAAACCTAGTTAATATGACATAGGGCTTAAATTTCAATATTTGTCATAGAATCGAGTCGCCGTTGAGTTGCTATAGTGTGCGAAGACCTTAAACGGGTTTACTGTAGACCACGACCTGCCCGCTCCCGTTGACGTCTGTCTTAGTAATGGCGGCAGCGGGCAGGTGGTGGGGATGGGGACACTTTATTTCATAAAGGTGTCTATACACCACAGTCATGAAAACCAACAGTTCGTTTTTTCCATCCTGTATGTAGCTTGACGTCATACACCTGTCATCGGCATGAACATGTGTATACATGGTGTATACGCTCCCTGTTATGACAAATTAACAACTTGACACCTGTGTCAAGTTCAAATTAAAACATTGCCATACTTAGTTAGTTTTTATTTGACAGTTAATTTGCTTGGAAGAGCTACTCTGCCCTCTGCCTACAAATACAAATACAAATACTCTTTATTGCACACCTCCAACGTCAAGGAATATACAACACAACATGAGATACATTAAAATAACAGGCAGAGGTAAACAACAGCCTACTTACAATGTTTTGTTTTTAAAGTTGTTGTTTGACCTTTTTGTGAGACTTAATAAGTCTCACAAAAAGGTCAAACAACAATACGGTGGGCAAAATATTCCAGTAAGGTAGTGCCTATTGGTATAAATGCGAAAGTGTATGTATGTTGTCTCTTCACGCTGAAACCGCTGAACCGATTTGTTGAAATTTAATATGGAGATAGTTTGAGTCCCGGGGAAGGACATAAAATTATTTTTATTACGGAAATCAACCCATGAGAAGGTGGAAATGGGGTAGGAATTTACTATGGAAATGCGATAATATCTGAGCTTTTGTATAAGTTAAGGTGCGATAAGATAAGATAATTATGTGCCATTTAATTCTTTTCCTCTCATAATTCGTTTTTTAATCAACTGGTCCTATTATTTTTTGGCTGAATGTATGGACATATATATTTATGTACGTATTTATTTAGTGTTTATAATTATATTTATGTATGCCATAGTTTTTCGTTTACATATTATTCCTTTTTCTGATTTTTGCACCGCCTAACAACTAAATAACAAATTTTTCAAGTTCTCCACCACCCTAAGGTTCTCTGGAAGAGATCGCTCTTTAACGATAATTATTTACCTCTACTTGTAATTTCTTGAGTTGTTTTTCTCCTGTATGTTTTATGAGGTGTGCAATGAAGAGCACTTGTATTGTATTAATTTTATGGCGTTTTTATCCCTTATGGCGATCAACTAATTCGATGCAGACGAAGTCGTTTCCAAGTTAGTTTATTTTTATATCCAATTCTGTCTATTATAATTATCCATCTTTATCAATTAAACTAATTTTTTGCATATGTTTGTAAACGCATCGCTTATTTTTTTGTGTTCTTATTTTACTGCTGACACTTTTTAAAGCATACTGTCAATCGTTCTACACGTGCAGCCTGTGGGTGAAGTTTACAAAAAGGGCATACAACACTTTGCGTGTCCAATACAATAATATCCTTAGGATGCTGCTGAGGCTGCCGAGGCACTGCAGTGCATGAGGTATGTTCGCCGATGCGCGTACAGACGACTTTTATGCCATCAGGCGGAAAAGAATTGCTTCGTTGGTAGCTCGGGTGCGCGGCAGCAGCAACAGCATGCTAGGGATATTAGCAGGACGCCTAGACTGCCCACTCATGAAATACTGGGTCGAAGTGGCTATAGGCAGGAGCAAGTAAAGCGCACAACTCGCTATTTACGTTTCCGCGACCACGATGTTCTTAATTTTTTTGCTGTTCTTGGATTTATTAATTTTAATTTTAGAATAAAATACTGACTTCATAATAAGGTTTAAAATTGTCTAACATAAAACAACAAAAATATGGATCAAAAATTGGACTGAAATAAATGATTTTTATTTTTTAATTTACATAGTAGGTAGGTACCTATAGGATAGGATAGCATAGAATATTACGCACTTCATCATTAATTCTTCTTGATTCGTAGTAATGAGTTTCTTTCGGCGTTTGTTCTAAACAATGGTCTGCTCTTGTGAAATGCCGGTAGACTCAGACATGTAAAAGTGCTCTAATGGCCTATTTGCAGAATAAAGTTCATTATTTCATGAACATGGCCCCTAATGCATATTCCTTTCGTTGACAAAACTTGAAAAAAAAACCTTGCTCATAGTTACTTACTAGAAATGAGCGAACTAGGGTTTCTGCCGACTAGTACCTATGCCGATCATCCTTATCCCATCAAAGATATCGCAGATTTTTGCAGAAAATGTATGGCAGGTTTCAATTAAGGCTTCTTATCTGTTCAAAAATGCTGATTGTATTAAGTAGACATTTTGCTTCATGATCAAACATGTTTCTTGACATATTCTCAATGTAACTACTTAGATCAGGGCTATTGTGATTTATTGGTATATATTTGAAACCTACAATTTGAATTTTTCATTGATAATTTTTGTTTCAAAAACTACCTACTCGAATTTGACGAAATTAACGAAGAAAACTTATTTTTTTACTTATTTTCGACTGCACGCAATGAAAGCATGAAATAGCTATGTTACTTTCTAGAACTCAGGGAAAAGTATTATTCACTTCAAAAAGTTGGTTGAAATTATCAATATATGTATTTCCCAAAATATGAAAAAAAAAAAAGGAATAAGGCCTTAAAAGGGTTGTACTGGCTGGTTGTAGAGAAGATGTAGATCGTTTCTACGGTGGCCGATAAGAAATCCAAATGATTTTAACAGTATATCCCCCACCATATTTAGTCTTATCAAAAATGAATCCGGCATCCTTAAATTATCCGAAAATGATACCAAACAGGATTCTGTTACTTTATTCTTTCAAAACGTCACATGATAATAATCAATTTATTATACTGCGAGCAATTTGGCTAAAATAATGGTAAAAAATATTTTATCAGTTCTCATTTTCCAATATGAAGTACTTAACACTCGGCTGTACTTGCACTCCTGATTCCTACATGTTGCGTTGATAAAATAACTAAGCGATTCTTGGAGACATATTGGCAAGCAGAAATAAAAAATAGGTATCGCATTTTGAAACCAGATGAAATACAGGCGCATCTCTACTACTTACCCACCTACCTACTTGAACCACGCATAGCGCAGGCATACGTAGTCACGCGTAAAAAGCGTTTCTTGACCTTTTTAGGGTTCCGTACCCAAAGGGTAAAAACGGGACCCTATTACTGAGACTTCGCTGTCCGTCCGTCCGTCCGTCCGTCCGTCTGTCACCAGGCTGTATCTCAAGAACGGTGATAATGAAGTATTTCTATTGCCGCTATAACAACAAATACTAAAAATAAAATAAAATAAATATTTAAGGGGGGCTCCCATACAACAAACTTGTTATAGATTATATAATTATATATATATATATATCTCGCGCATGAACGGTTCCGTACGGAACCGTTCATGCGCGAATCGGACTCGCACTTGCCCAATTTTTTCCTTTGCATAATTATTTAAGCAGAGGTAAGAATCCCATCCAACACATTTCAAGCTCTACTGTAATACGAAGATGAATTCTACAAAATAGCTATTTGTTAATGTATCGTGTTAAACGGTCTTGTGTTAATTCATCGGCTTCCTTGTGGTATAATCATGTTGTGGCAGCTGGCGGTGGCGGCGGCGGCGCTCGGCGCGGCGTACTACAGGTGGTCGCGGCGGCGGCTGTACCGACTCGCCAGGGAGATACCTTCCGGACTGAAGGAGTACCCGATACTTGGACATGCGTATATGTTTCTTGGCAGCAGTGAAGGTATAGTATAGACATTCATTCGTTAAGATTTTTCTCATTTGGATTTGATTATATCTTTGCATATGAAACACGGTTTTGCGGTTGCGTTACGACCGACTGTAGGGGTTCTTGTTTCGCCGACAAAAAGTTTCATTGATTTTTTTATTACGCCGCCTATCTGCCGCCAAGACGAGCAAAAAAGAAGCGGGGCACTACCTACCTTTTCTCGAACCGTTTCGTCTAATTTTCAAACCCTCATAGCTTCGTCCCAGTTAACACCAGAGCGCCCAAATTCACAGGTTAGGATGCAGTTAGGGAACATATAAAACGTACCTAATTTAATTGATCTAGCTTTTATACTCACTCACTTATTATATATATATATATATATATATATATATATATATATATATTAAGGGTGTAACGAATATTCGCATTCGCGAATATTCGCAAGTTTTTGAATATTCGCATTCGTATTCGCAAGAATATCTGCGAATATTATGCGAATATTTTTCATAAAACTTTGGCGCATAAAATGAATAAACAAAAGATAAAGACTGCTAAACGTGAGTCATATTTGTATGGGGTTAAATATGCCCACATATTACTATATTATTTAATGTTTGTCTACTTTATTTAAGAGGGTGATGTTGGGCAAAGGCCTCTCTCTCTCATGTTTCCACGTGTCCGCGTCTCGGGCTAGTTCTTATGGAACACATTCGGGTCCTCTAGTCATCTCCCTCAACTCATCACCCAAGTATTCTGACATGCACCAGATTTATCCGGCCCAGTCCTATTTCAGTTACAAAATATATATGAAATATATGTAACTAATTTTGTTCAGGTATTTATGGTTTTATTTTTAAGTTAATGTATTACTTAAAATGGGCTCATCTAAGAATGTGTTTGCGTTTATCAGGAATATAAGTTTTAAGCAAATTATTACATGAATTTTGCAAGAAACTAACATTTTTCAAGCTAGTTTCTTCGTTCTTTGTTGCGTTTGAATTTTTTAGGCAATATTCGCATTCGCATTCGCGAATGTCCGAAAATCAACATTCGTTACACCCCTAATATATGTACATATATACATATATATACTTATACACTGACGTATCAAAACCTCTGGGGTACTTCCCGATGACCTAGAAAGCTGAAATTTGGTATGTAAGTTAGTTTTAGTATACAAACAATAGAATAATTCTGAAACTTGGAACTTTTACCCTCCAACCCCTTAAACTAGGGGATGAAAATTTGTATGAGAGTTTCGCAAATGTTCATACTAGAGGTCTGAAAATTTATATATATACCTATTGGGACTAATTGTTATAAATAAAATACACATTCTAGGATTTTTAGAAAATCAACCCCACCCTTTAAATAAGGGGATGAAAGTTTGAATGGGTTTGCCATAATCGGCGATAAAAGTGTATATTATATTTCTTAGATACACAATTATTACTACTTATTTAGAAACGCTACAGCACAAAAATAAAATAAAAAGGAACCTAAAAATTTTAAAATACCTTACAAAAAAGAAATAAGATCCCACCAAAAACATTTCATGTAAAAATTGGCGGCCAAGACTCACATGCTCATAACGCTTTTGCTATTATTACTATTGTTACGAGCGTGGGGTTCGTATATGATAGAAAAGCACAAATTAATCCACTAAATAAAACACTCACTTTATTACCCAAATTACGTACTTACAATTCACACGAACTGTACTTAAAATCCACTAATTAAAACACACACACTATTTCACAAATTACGCACTCACTATTCACACGAACTGTACTTAAGCGCACTAATCACTCAAGAGTCTTTCTCTCCGATTATCCTTGTACTAGCATTCGATCGCAGTTAAAATGTAACTAACTCATGCCGGCCGTCGGCGCCTTATATATCCCACGGAACCGTTCTGGACGCATTTTCCACACATATCGCGAATATTCTAGTAAGGTCCAGTGTGAGGGCCGAGAACATTCGAGGCCATATATGTCTCTCTCTAATGGTGCACTCTCTGTCACTCCCTTCTCGAATGTTCCGAGTATAGCTATCTCTTTCTAGTAGTCCTATCTCTGTCACACACTTCTCGAATGTTCCGAGTATAGCTATCTCTTTCTACTAGTGCTATCTCTGTCACTCCTACGGGATATTTCGCCATATAACGATTTGTGCTTCAGAGGCCCATAAGGGGTCCTGAAAACGCCTGAAAACGGGTTTTCAGGTTATGGCGTCATCTGATAGAGTGTGCCCTGAAACGGACTGAAAACATGTTTCAGGCGCCTGAAAACGACGGCAACTTAGGTGAAATTTCGATCTTTAGATATGTGATAGAGCAACTTCTGAAACGGCCTGAAATGACTTTTCAGCCTGCTGAAAACGCCTCTAAAGCACTGAAATTGACGTTCAAAGTTTTTGACCTAACCTACCGGCGTAACACTACCCCCTCCTAAGACATGCTCGTCCCGAGCATCATTATTTCCGTGATATCTGGCCAGCCGGTCAACATGAACAATCTTGCTCGGACTAGGAGGATTCCGCTGGATTCAATACGTGACGTCGTTTATTTTAGTGACTACCTTGTAAGGCCCCTCCCAATTCGGAGACAGTTTCAGGGACTTTCCTACTCGTCGCATAGGGTTATGTAGCCACACCAACGATCCTTCGTCAAAACCTTCTTGGTAAGCCTTCCAGTCATGTCGGGTTTTGTGAACACGATCGCACTTTGTTTCCAGAGTCAGATTTTGGAAACGATCCTGCGTCGCCTAATTTACATGCCGATGCTGTGCCATGTTCTTTCCATGGGGCTCCAACGTTGCACAACTTGAGTGCTTCTCTGCTACGACGGGTATGCGGTACCTTGTCTGATGCACACCTAGTGCATCTTCTGCACCAGTTTTCAACATCTTCTCGGTAGTTCATCCAGTAGAAACGTTGTCGAATTATCATTAGGGTCCTCTTGAATCCAAGGTGTCCACCAGACGCTCCGTTGTGAAAGCATCTTAAAACATTTCTCACTCTTTTCCTTGGGACAACGACTTGCAAATGAACATACTTCCCATTTGCTGATTCCCACATCCTGCACAACACGCCATTATGCATAACCAAGTTATCCCATTGTGCCCAGTAACTTTTTGTTACCGTACTCATCGGAGCTACATCACACCATCTTGGCTTAGGCATACCCGTACTAATCCAATTGAAAATGGGTCTCACGTCAGGATCCTCTTGTTGCGCTTGCTGCATGATCTCATCACTCCACTCATCGCTGCTGGTAACAGTTCTTAACATTCGAATTCGAACACATTCCTTGTCATCTCGCCTTAAGCAATGTTCATCGTTATCCACACAAGGTCTTCGTGATACAGCGTCAGCATTTACCCGTTGTGGTACTGACCCCAAGGAGCCCATTGCCCTTACTATTGAAGCTGGATCCCTGTCCCTCCTATTCCTATCCGGACAACTTGACTGTATGTGTCCACGTTCTCCACATCGGTAACAACGTGGTCCGGATTCGCCGCGAGGAGCTACCGGCTTCCTAGTCAACACGCCTCGTCTATTCCTTTTCGGACAGCTTAACTGTATATGTCCACGTTCTCCACATTGATAACAACGTGGCCCGAATTCACGGCGGGGATCTATCGGTTTCCCAGCCGACACCTCTCGCACCCTGTGAAGCCTAAATGAGTCGTGCCGTACCGCCTCTACTTCGAGAGCGTGGGCTACTGCATCTTTCAGGCTGCCATGATGTCCCAATCGCACGGCTGCCCTCACTTCCAGATCCCGGATCCCATCGATGAAGGCCTGCACCAGCATACTGTCCATGAACGACGCTGACGTGCGTTGATAGGCCTTTCTAACCAACTTCTCGATTTCCAGGGCCCACTGTTGTAAGGACTCGTTACGTCCTTGCGTCCTGTCCTTTAATTGAGCTCGGTATACGTGCTCCAGGTGACTGTCGCCGTAACGTGCCTCCAAGGCTTCCAGAAGGCGGTCGTACGTCCGATCGTTCCCCAGAGCTTCGAGTATGGTAAGGGCCTCGTCGCGCAGCGCCAACGTCAGTGCTGTCCTGGCTTGCTCCTTACTCCAGCCATTAGCCTGGGAAACGGACTCAAACTGCAGCTTATAGGCGGTCCACGATGAAGTACCATCAAAGGGGGGCACTTTGAACCTGCCACCTCCAGCTACCGATTCGACGGGTACACAGGTGCTCGTACCACTAGCCACTTTAACTTCTAATTTCTGGAGGCGGTTCTTATAGGCTTCGACGTCCTCCTTGACAGTTTCCACCTTTTCATCGACCTCATGGACTCGACTTTCCAATTTTATGTCCATGTCGGCTAGTTTTTCCTGCACCTCAAGCATTTCCTTTTTCCATTCGGTCGTGGACTCGTGTACCTCACGGAGCATTCGAGCCTGTTCCTCCTGTTGTTGCTGAAGGATTCGAGACTGTTCCTCCTGTTTCCTTGCCTGTTCGTCCTGCTTTCTCGATTGTTCCTTTAGGAGGACAAAGATGGCGTTGAGGTCCACTCCTTGTGCAGCTGGAGCAGTTGATTCCGACGTACCAGGCGTCGAGTCTCCCGATCCAGATGTTTGGCTTCGCGGCATCACTCCCTTCGGCTCTGTTTCTCGTGGCATTAACGGCATTTTCTATCCGCACTTCTGACACCAAATGTTACGAGCGTGGGGTTCGTATATGATAGAAAAGCACAAATTAATCCACTAAATAAAACACTCACTTTATTACCCAAATTACGTACTTACAATTCACACGAACTGTACTTAAAATCCACTAATTAAAACACACACACTATTTCACAAATTACGCACTCACTATTCACACGAACTGTACTTAAGCGCACTAATCACTCAAGAGTCTTTCTCTCCGATTATCCTTGTACTAGCATTCGATCGCAGTTAAAATGTAACTAACTCACGCCGGCCGTCGGCGCCTTATTATATCCCACGGAACCGTTCTGGACGCATTTTCCACACATATCGCGAATATTCTAGTAAGGTCCAGTGTGAGGGCCGAGAACATTCGAGGCCATATATGTCTCTCTCTAATGGTGCACTCTCTGTCACTCCCTTCTCGAATGTTCCGAGTATAGCTATCTCTTTCTAGTAGTCCTATCTCTGTCACACACTTCTCGAATGTTCCGAGTATAGCTATCTCTTTCTACTAGTGCTATCTCTGTCACTCCTACGGGATATTTCGCCATATAACGATTTGTGCTTCAGAGGCCCATAAGGGGTCCTGAAAACGCCTGAAAACGGGTTTTCAGGTTATGGCGTCATCTGATAGAGTGTGCCCTGAAACGGACTGAAAACATGTTTCAGGCGCCTGAAAACGACGGCAACTTAGGTGAAATTTCGATCTTTAGATATGTGATAGAGCAACTTCTGAAACGGCCTGAAATGACTTTTCAGCCTGCTGAAAACGCCTCTAAAGCACTGAAATTGACGTTCAAAGTTTTTGACCTAACCTACCGGCGTAACACTATTTACTTAGAGACGCTACGGCCCAAATAAATAAAAAAAACTAGGACACTTTACAAAAAGAAATGAGATCCCACCAAAAACATTTCATGTAAAATTGGCGGCCAAGACTCACATGCTCATAACGCTTTCGCTGTAAAAAAGTTATCAGATCCCTGGAAAAGCCAAGCCCCTAAGCCCTGAGTTTACAAATCCTACACTTTGGCTTCAAAAGTATGGCTTGGCCGTTTCATAAAGTACCGTATATAAGTCTAACGGACTGTCCGTCCTATATGGTAAGGAATTAAGTTTATATTATTATTATTATTTATTATTTATTTCTTCAAAGTCAAAGTCAAAGTTCTTTTATTTGCTAGAATCATGGTACATGCGGATGACAAATATTACAAAAGAACAACACAATTCACCATAGCAATGGCATGCAAATTTCAAATTCTTACATTAATAGATTACTCATTGATAAGATAATATAATAATCATTAAATTTAATTACTAGATTTTCAATTAAAATAGGAATATAATTTATATGTCAATGTGAAATTTATGAATCACGTTTCAAAATATTCTTTCAAATTATAAAAACATTTTTCTATGAGCCATAATCGAAGTTTACATAAAAATAATTTATAAGGCAATGTTCTTAATTCTAAAGGAAGATTATTGTAAATTTTTTCTGACATTATAAAGCAATTTTTACTGTGCAATGCTGATTTTGTAACAGTGCGTTTAACTTTAAACAAATCTCTACTACGTAATCTTGGATTTTGTACTGGTTTGGAAAACATCTCTGGAAAACATCTCTTCTTTATTAATTTTACAACAAAGATTACATATAATCTAAAGCCCTGCGAAACTGTTATGACAGTTTTTCTACAGGAAGACTTTTCAATACCTAATTAACTAAAAGTACAATTTATAAAAATCAGTATCAATTTTTTAAAGATTTTTTTATATTATCATGAAGAAATAAACTTCATTTCTTGATACTGTAAGGGCCAGACGGTACGTTGGACTTATTTACGTTACTCTATGAAACGGCCAAGCCATATTTTTGAAGCCAAAGTGTAGGATTCGTAAACTCAGGGCTTAGGGGCTTGGCTTTTCCAGGGATCTGATAACTTTTTTACAGCGAAAGCGTTATGAGCATGTGAGTCTTGGCCGCCAATTTGACATGAAATGTTTTTAGTGGGATCTGTCTTTCTGGAACCCTCTTGTGTGTTCTGTCGTGGAGGCGAGGCCCGAGTGTGCCGCACGCAACCCATAATAGCTGGCCTCCTTGAATGCACACTGTCCGAGCCTCAGGTGGGGGCGTGCCCACCTTCGGACGTTGGGTTTCCGATAAAAATTCATCGCTTCATCTCATAGGCCATGGCCAGGTCCCAGGCTCCATCTGAAAAAATAATCTTAGATAAGACAATGCCGAGCCTACACCGCCATCGCCAGTTGTTGCTGACAAAAATCTTGATTAGGTTAGGTTTGTTTTATAACAATCTCAAATAATTTAAATGCTTTCGATTACCTAATGAAACAATCCACAAAGCGTTTGTCGATAAAACAAGTCCGCGTAGCTCATGCAAAATTATAAATCGAGAATCGATTTGAAACATGTCGAACGATATTCGACTGCGACTTGACCGACGTGAAACGTGAGGTATAATAATTACGTCTCATTGTAATTATTTACAAAATTTGCATTCTTTAAGCAGATAAACCGTTTAACTTATTTCGCATACTTGTTTTTAACCCCCGACGAAAAAAGAGGGGTGTTATAAGTTTAACATGTGTATCTGTGTTTGTGTGTCTGTGTGTGTGTCTGTGACTTTGTAGCGCCTATACGAGAGAACCGATTTGAGTGCGGTTTTTAGATCGAAAGCCTGGTTTGTCGAGATGGTCCTTAGCTTTGTTTGATGAAAATCGGAGCTCTCGTCTCCAAGATATTCCACTTTCCATCAGGCAAGCACAAACAAAGCAAACCTTTAAGCACATGTTGCGCAAGCATCTCACCAGTAAGCTTCTAGACTGATTGTCGGTTATGATATTTTGCACTGGGTACAAGAATTAATGTTTATGTAAGTATATTGTATTGCATATTTGTGTATGTTTATTTATTGTGTTCATTATATTACTGATATATAATAAGTTTCTCTTTTGGTATAATGTAGACAGGCCCTGCACCATAAAATGTTTCTGTTTAGCCCAATGGTTGACTGGTAGAGAATGCCTTATGGCATTAAGACCGCCATTTGTACACTTTTTGTTTTGTGCAATAAAGTTTAAATAAATAAATACATATTCAGCTTTTAGTGGAACAAGCGACTAGCCAATATTGAAGCTAAGAATTCCAATTTTTGTTTTTATTTTCAGTTTTAGTAGAATTTTCTAAATCACACATTAAAACATTGTCTCATGATGACCAACTACTTGTGTCGGGGGTGTTTTAAATTTTTAATTTAGGTTATTTGTTTAATATTCAATTATTTTACATAGAAAACTACCGTGAGTCTCAGACATATTAAAATACATAAACGGAAATCGAAAATCGCTCGAAATGTTTTGAATCGGTACGCGATTCATCATCAGGGGAGCCGATCAGTCGCGGCGGCGGCCAACCGAGCACAGAGCGAGCGCTATTCGATTTCTACGACGTGAGTTAAGCCCGTTTATGTATTTAAAATATTCAATGCTTAACATTTCTGTTATTTTACCGCAGCATAGCATAATAGGTATCTTGCCGTGACTTCGATTGTCGCGTGACTCACCATTACCTGTCTGGCTCGCATAGTTTTGAAATGAAAGTCACAGGTAGCATTTGTCGCGCGACATGCCAGAAATACGTAGGTTTAAATAGTACCTAATTGCATTAATTCTTGTGTCAGATCGGATACGCGCATTCCAGGAGCTTGCTCGAGCAGCAAATTTCCAAGGCGGCTTTTCGAGCGCGTGGATGAGCCATAGGCTGTTTATTTGTAAGTACCTAATAGAATTACATATATGAAATAAAACGTAAATTATTCGTGGGATGATTTCTACTGTTTATAATATTTGTGGAGTTCCTTCCTCATGGTCATCATCATTCTTCAATATTTGTCGCAACAGATACAATACTTATATAAAATATTAAAATAAATAAGTAAAAAACGTGCGTAGGTAAGTAAGTACCGACATAGAACGATACAAAAATTTATGTTATAAGTAGAGAGTGTCTAAGCTGAAATGACGCACCCCACAACGTATACTTTAGTTAGTTGATTTAAATAAGTGAGTGCAAATATTATTAACGACACTTCATCTGTGTGGGCGCGTCGACTGTATCGTGTCGTGAGCTATGATCTGCATACCTGTGCTAACTCGGGGCACAAATACTAAAGTAATGTAGCAAAATATTTTATCGACAAATGTACTGTCAACAATATACCGGGTGGATTTCCACGAGGGTCCTTTGCGGAAATATTGCATCATTTAGGTGATACACAGTCGATTTATAATATTTATAAAGTTAAACGAAGTAAAAAAAAAAAGTACAAAATTCGCTCATTTTTAACTGTGGTGATAACCCTATATTGCATCTGCACATCACGGCAAGATGGCTAGATTAAGGAATCGCCGTCGGGAAAACTCGGGATATTACCTACGTTTATTTCCGTGAGTTGTTGTCATCGTACTGGTGTACCACTATACTTTATCTATGTGTAAAAATGACACATACATGTCAAATTAACAAAATAAAATGCGAAAATATGAATATCAGTTACTTTATTATTTTTTTTACATACGGTGTTCAAATGTTCCTCCGTATCTCATAAAACACGCTGCAGCATGCTACTTCTGTTTTGAATTGGAGGCAGAAACACTGGTCCTATAATTATTTCCCCGTGAATCGTCAACTGACCAACGACACTGGTGTGCTGTAAATCGGTAGGCGACACGAGTCTTCGGCAAATACACATGTTCGTTCCGTCTATTTCACATACTGTTGCGAGTAAACAAGCTCTCATCGCTTCAAATAACATGCCTGATAAAATCACGTTCTTCCAGTTTTTTTGCAATAGCCACCGGCAGTAAGCTTCACGAATAGGGCAGTCTCTAGGAAATAAAGCTTGGACCCTCTGAACGGGTCTCCCACGTTGATCGTTCTAAGTTGTTCGCGGTACAACGGGCTGATTGTTGGCGACACGATCAAAAGCACGTATAATTGTTCAACGACCTGTTGGGTGTGGTGGTGGATATGTTTCACTGTATCGTCGTAAACTTCAGCAGCATATATAATTGTACCTCGCGCATAACATGAGGAAATATAAATATCCACGTGCTGTTAACAAAGGCATTTTCATTTAAAGGTAAAGCAAAATGAAAATAACTTGAATGTCAATTTCATTTCAAACATATTTTTATGATCGATTTTAAATCATGCAAAGAGGTTCGATTGTTCTATCTCGATAGGCAAATGAAGAGTCCTATAACTTTAGTGCAATATCCAAACGACGATATTTGATGATAACCAAAATAAAATAAAAAATCAAGGACAGCCTATTGTATGAATTGCTGATCACACAGGGAACAATTTCATTTCACTCGAAAATAATTTTATAAAGCTAGATAACGAACTAAAACCTTTTTATTAGCAGTTTAGGTAGGTAAACAGAGACGTTTTATTTATGATGAAAGAGGTTACTATCATCTTTAATTGTTTATGATGATTGAGTACATTCGAGTGGTTGTCAGTGTCAAGTCATGTCATGTGAGTTATGTTAGAATTATTAACTAAGAAATTACATAATCTTCCACCAGAAAATGTAATAATTAGAATAACAGAGACAATCACCTCTGCAAATCCTGCAACAATTTTTTTAGCGTTTCACGCAGACCTAAGAAAGGAAAAAGCAACATATTAACGTAATATCCTGATGCCTAAAGATTGTTTACAAGTAAGTTCATTGACCCACCCACCTGATTAGGGTTGGCACAAAGTAGTTCTTGGTATGAATGTTTAAAAGGCTATAACTTGAAAACGGTAACATATATTTCCATAGATTCTATGGGGGAAATATAGTGCTAAGGTTGGACTATCTGCCAGTTCCGTAAAGGTCCCTCGTCACCTTCCACCCTGTATATTTATATATTTATAAATATATATTTTTTCTCTTCATTTCAGAATAAAAACAATAAACAAATTAAAGCGTGTATTTATTTGTTTATTTTAAATAATTTTCATAGTAAGTGTACAATCAATATTTTTTACATATTCGTCGATATTAAAGATTGCCCGTCTAGATGAAAATATCCACTTCATTAGACATGATATCGTACAGTTTTATAGTAATCGTAAACTTTCAATGAGACATGTATTAATATATATCGACATCTTTTTTATCGATATGAAATCCCTAGAGCGTGCCCCGAGTTAGCACATGTATGGATCTGTGTGCGCATGGTATAAAAAATAAATTAGAATTTTCATGAAATATTTCTCGCGGTGCGGTGGTAGCCTAGTGGTTAGGGCATGCGACTTTCAATCCGGAGGTCGCGGGTTCGAACCCGGCCCGTACCAATGAGTTTTTCGGAACTTATGTACGGAATGTCATTTGATATTTACCACTCGCTTTTCGGTGAAGGAAAACATCGTGAGGAAACCACCTAAGCCCAATAAGGCCTAGCTTCCCCTCTGGGTTGGAAGGTCAGATGGCAGTCGCTTGCGTAAAAACTAGTGCCTACGCCACATCTTGGGATTTAGGTAGCCGACCCCGATTCAGAATTCATTCTCAAAAAAATGGGACAAAGGCTAGGAGGATGGATGGATGAAATATTTCTCGCATACGCGGTATTTTGGGGATTCCCTTGACGATCCGAGCGTATAGGTGTTCGCATCGATAATTTACTCGGGATAAACATTATGAAATCTGTTATTATTTATTCCATACCGATTCTCACATCTCTGGGCACGTAATGTAGCCAAATAATATGGAATATGTTTACAATGAAGCGAAAAATTGAAAATTAAATTTTTCGGACAGGACAGGATTCGGACCTGCGTTTCCAACGGCTTTCCGGGCCAACACGGGCGTCCTACCAACTGGACCACGAACCAGATGTCAGAGCCATTGAATCTTTCAAGCAGTTGCTTCAACATGCCTTAGGGTGGCATCGTAGCGCCATCTACCGTAAAGATTTAGACTTTAACGTCGGCACCAGAAATTTTTCAATTTTTCGCTTCATTGTAAACATTTGGTTTACGTTAGCAGACGTTACTGCTTTAATAAAAAATAATTAATTCGGGTGTAGCACATCGTTACTATCGATTCTCAACAAATTTGAGACGATGGTGCCGACGTGTCCATACACACAATCAGACGGAAAAATGGCATCCTCCCAAGTAATGCAAAATCACAAATCGAATTACTTGGGTCTCGTTTAGGTTTAGACCATTTTGCACGTGACGGGTCTCAAAAATGACTAAATGTTCAGTGAAAAATTGCAGAAATAACAGCTATAAAATAAGGAAAAATGCTCTGTTGTTATTGTTTTATTTTGTCACAGAGTCTAGACACTGTCAGTTTAAACCTTTGAACGCCAAGAACACCAAAAAGCGACGTGTGCTGCCGTGCATACCACGCCACCGACAAATAAAATCAAACTTTAAAGGGTTAATAATGTCAATTTTGCACTTGTCTTACTCTCATTTCACATACTGGAACAAGATGAGTTGAGAAATAATGTCATTATTACTGGTCCCTTCTATGCAGTGTCGTGACCCTTTTATGCAGTTGTTAAACGAAAACGTAACTTAATTTGTTATTAAAAATTAACGAGTTTATTTAATTCAAACAAAAAATATATTTTAATTCCGAAATAAAATAATAATGAAAATGTTTTTAGTATGTAAAAATATTAAAATCTGCTCCATTCGTGCCATGTTTCAAGTTTGACAAGAGGCATAAGTCAGAATACGCTAAAAAAGTTAATTTACATGAAAAATACATATATATGGTAATAAGTACGTAAGCCAATTTGACACTTAAACGTTTGAGCAATGAGTTCTTTTGTACGAAGTAATTATGTTGTTGTAAATTATAAATAAGCGTTATTGGCATCTACCTGAATATGACAACAGTGCCACTTTTTTTGTCATTTTTGTTCGGGTTTGTGGCTCTATTTTAAATAATACCTCAATGCAAACACATTACACTTTCTAATCATATACAAGGCGGAAAATTAAATGTATTGTAAATAAGACCTAGCTCGACAATACTACATTAATCCATCACCAAAAAAATACATAAGGACTTTGTCGAATTTCAAGTCGATCGGAATGTTATAACTAGTAAAATATACCTAAAGTATCAAAATTATTTATAGAGGACCCACCTACTAAATTTTTTAAATCATAGACACCACAAGATACCACAAGGAAATATCTGTCAACATTATTTGGCTAGCCAGACTCTACTTGGTCCAGGGCCTTATTTTTTTATACCATCGTCGGCTGATAACTCCGACAACGCTCAAATGCGGAGGTGGGGCCGTGGGGCGCTTCATTTCAGCTAAGACAATCACTACCTATCTACATAAATATATACACAAATAATAGGACATTACCGCAGAGGCAGGGAAAAGTCAGTTCGTGGATGAGTATGATTTTGAAATTCCTTCAATAATACGAATCTGCGAACTGACATTCCCGCCGAGGCCTGTATAGTGCTTTTCTCCAAATATGCTTGGAAATAATCACTAACATACATTTTGAATTTAATATATATCAGTGCCATGAAGTTCATTTGGTAGATACTTATTTTTATAGGAATAAGAATAAAATTTCGGGTCCGAATCATATGTTTGATTTAAAACAAAATATATTAATGAGAATTAAAACTATTGTATAAGAATAAGAATGTTTTTTTGCAAAACCGTGTACATAGTTAGGTCGACAAAAATACATTTGTTCCAACAGTTACCTGTTTCAGGCATGCAATACTTAGTTATAAATTAATACAGCTACAATCAAAGAATTCTTTTAAGCTATAAAATGCCTTATCAATGAGCCAATTTTTAAGATTCCTTTTAAACCTGTTTCCTTCCAGAGCTTTTATGTCGGACGGGAGGTGATTGAACACTCGGATTGCCATTACAAAAGTGCTAGGTATTCTTATAAATAGAGGTACTATTAATTTTCGGTAGCTGGATATTAAATTTATACTGTGCTCTGAGGTTACATTTTGTAGATGACAGTGTTGTAAAATAATTGGGTTGATTTCTTACAAACAAGCTAATAACCAATACGTATATACCAGTCAATGTAAGAAATCGCTTTTCTCGAAAAGCTTGTCGCAGAGAATCCCTGACGTTCATACGATAAATAGTATTGATACATCGTTTCTGAAGTACGAATGTTTTATTTATATCTACAGAATTACCCCAGAAAATAACTCCATAAATCAACAAAGGATACACATTTCCGTAATAGGCGTTAATAACTATGCTTTCAGAGCAAGTTTCAGATAGTATTGACAATGCGTAACAATTGCTAGAGATTTTCTTAATGTTTAATTCGTTTATGTGAGCATTCCAGTTTAGATGGGAGTCTACTTGAACTTCTAAAAATTTGACACTACTTACTTCTTCTATAGTAGTCCCAGCTTTCGACGATAAGTGATTATTTCCAAGCATATTTGGAGAAAAGCACTATACAGGCCGCGGCGGAAATGTCAGTTCGCAGATTCGTATTATTGAAGGACGAGGCGTAGCCGAGTCGAAATCATACTCATCCACGAACTAACTTTTCCCGGCCTCTGCAGTAATGTACTATAAACCTAATTAATTTTGCTATGGGTTGTGAATGCTATTTCACATATAAGACCTTGTAAATACTGGAGCAATTTCTGACCTCGAATTTTCTCAAAATATATGTATGTGTTCTTCAGGTCTAACTGAACCTAAGGCCATAGAAGTGGTCACCAAGGCTTGTCTGGATAAAGATGAATTCACGCACAAGCTACTTCGAACGTTGACAGGCAATGGTTTAATATTTGCTCCAGGTTAGTAAAATAGTAAGTGTACAGTGTATGTCTGCTTAAGATAAGATAATAAAAGAAAATATAAGATAGGATAATGCACGAGATAAGATACGATGAGATATTTATTGAGTAATAACTTATTTTACAGTAATAATAACTATTGACTAAGATTATACTTGACTTGAAAGATGCCTTATAACAGGCATAAAAAGGACTTAACGTTTACTGAAATAAATAATATCATAAACACATTGAATAAAAATAAATAAATAAATATCGGAGAACCTCACACAAATCGATCGAGTACCAAATTAAGCTCAAGAAGGCTTATGTTATGGGTACTAGACGACGATATACGTACTTATATAGATAAATATATTCTTAAATACATATAACAACCATGACCCAAGCACAAAATATTCGAGACACATTATATAATAATTTAGCTGTAATGAGAACAACAGTTTATTTATAGATAAACAAAAAAAAACATATTACGATATTACAGTTGATAAATACTAAATGTAATTAAATAGTTTTAATTTAATTATATATCGGATACAATGATATTAAATAGAACTGCGGCGAAGCAACTCTACAAAATAAATTTTCTATATACTGCTAAAACTTATTTCAAAAGTTTTTCTGAAGATTGATTGATTGACTGGATTCTGATGATTCTAAGGTTTAACATTTTTTATTATTTTAGGTTTAAGTCCAGTAAGTAAGTGTGGGAAATAAATATATAAATTATTATGCCTTACGACGCTCCATTAAAAGGGCGCATACGTATAGGCATGCAACTATTTATGCAATTTTATGAACGTTTATTTAGAAATTAAACGAACTTACCTGAAGTGAAGTTCTATTTTAATTGTATGAGCTGCACAGTCTCGAAATGATAACTCAAGTAGTATACGCAGTTATACAACCTTTTGACCACAAAGTTCAGAGCCCAGGAGTTTAAGCTTTCGATTCAAAAAACGCGCCAAACTTCCGAACGCAGCCATGATTCCCGCGCTCTGACTTGTCAACTTCATTTAGTTTAGAGTTCGGTAGCTTACAGCAACTTCCCCTTCCTGGCGTGACGCCTGAGAAAACAGGAACTTTGGAAATGACCTGGAAAAGAAACTTTGTAACGGGTATAGGGTGGGAGGGATTATCATTTCGAGACTGTGCAGCTCATACAATTAAAATAGAACTTCACTTCAGGTAAGTTCGTTTAATTTCTAATTGTATTTCGCTGCACAGTCTCTTTATGATAACTCAAGTAGATGTTCAGAGTCAAATCAAAGTTTATTTTTAGCTTTGCAAGTAACTCATAAGTGTTACTCATCATAACATCACCTAATTGACTAATTTATAATATCTTAGAGGTATTAGGAAAACTTCAGGCGGCACGAGAGGCCTCTCATAAACCAGAGAAAATTATCTTTAAGTTTCATTCAAACCTGCAGGTGCCTGCAGTCTACCCTATAACATCAATATTAACACATAGCAGAGCCACAGCAAAGACCCGGACAGGCCGAGTCGAGTGGGCGGTGAATATAAGAGTATCTATAGGTACTACCGCTCTTGTTTATGTGACTTGTGTTGTAATTGTCTTGTCAATGCGCTAGCTAAGCGTTTGAGAAGTTATCTCTTTTTAACTTATTATTTAAACAATAATAAAAATAAAATTACATAATGATGCATATCCTTATTCATATGACAGCAGGGCTTTTATTAGACCAACTTCAGGTTTGTATCTAAAGAAAGGCAGCGAGAGTAAAGGCTTTTCGAAACCTGCCTAGATGTCTTCATTAGACCCAGAATTTAATTCAAAACTTAATCCAGATATTGGAAAATATTAGATAATTAAGATAATAGACAGTGTTTTTACTCACTGTACAGTGATACTTATTAGCAAGGTAATTATTTCTTGCTTAGTTCCTCTAAGGAGAAACTAGATACTATTTTGAAGACAATGATGGCAAGTAATTTAAAACCACTAATTGTGGGTCCCAAGTTGTACTATATTTTGGTTAATATATTATAATGGATAAACGCAGCCTTCACAAGGCTTTTAATTCTGTTATCACACAAGATTCTTGTACATAATGAAGAGAGAGAGCAGATTTATAGCAGTTGCCACTTCTATATCAACTCGCTTTAAACAAAAGATATTAATAATAATAGTGGGTAAATTTCTCCAAGGGGCCTCTACGTGTAGGATCCATATCCCCACGCAAGTCTTCCAAAAGACCGGGACGTATGAGCCCGAGTCTCGATAGCGAGATACAAATAATAATAATAATAAAAATAGTTTAAAACATTTATGCTGAAGGACTGATGCATCTAAATAATTATTAATGTTTTGAAATAAACAAAAAAGATACCAGCATTTTACGGTATGTGTCTTACCGCGCAGCAAGCCAGCATCATGTCCGCTGAGCTGAGACTGATGGACATTCCTCTTGGTTATAACACATCCTGCACAGCACCACAACCAGGGTACAGCGTTCCAAGAACTGCTACCGTCAACCCACAGTAACTTGATAAAATCTGAGTTAGAACCAATTGTTATACCTACATGTAGAGCTTACTAGGTAACTTTAAAAACACCAGTAAGGAGCCACCAAAGTGCCTTCAGATTGCTATAAAAAATTATAATATACCTATGTGTATAATAAATACATATATTTATGTGAAGGATGTCTGTATCAATAGTTCAACATGTGAAGGAGTCTGAGAAATCAATTATGGTTACTTTTTCCATGACATATAACACACACATTTTTAATGCAAGTCAACTTAATATTTTAAAATATTGATTATGTAGCTAACACATTCAATTTCTGACTGATTCCTTCTACTATTCTAGATTCTTAGTCAGCTATATTATTTGGTTTAGATTTTATATATGAAGAAAAAAAGTAACATTACTTTTTCACACCCTTGCCAGATTTGTGTTACAATAGAATGTGGGTGTAGGAATTTTAAAATAATTTTCATATTGAAACTGAATTCAGTTTTTGTATGAGATAATCTGTGGTTTAAGCAATCCTCTAAAAGATCTCACAGTTATTTTAAGTTGGAGCAGAAAGATTTTAACCTAAAAAAGCTGCCAAGACTTTAGGCTATAGGTAGTACTATAGTAAATTAATAATATCCACCAAAATAGCTCATTCTTTACCATTAATTAATTGGCATGGAGTTGTCATAATTGTTTTGATATTTCTTTAGGAAATATGTATTTATGCCTTTCTACCTCTGTGAACCTCAAGCATCAAACAGTCAAATAGGCAAAATGTCTGGTTTAATTCGTTGATAATTTAGTAAATCTGGATAAGAAAATATAATCTCAATAAACTAAAAAGCTTTAGAGGTTTTTAGTTCACAAGAAAGTTCATAATTGTCAGAATCTAACACACAACCCAAAAAATTTGGACAAAAAAAAACATCTTATGGTTTACCATGAAACCTAGATTCTGTCACAACTAAATTTTTCTGTCTGCTATTACAGCATTCATTATTTTTATTGATTTATTTCCAAAATTACACTGAAAACCTAGATTCTCTAACAACTTTAGAGTTATTTGTATGCTATTAAAGCATTCATTTATTTTTATTTGTTTATTAGCTTTACTGCACAAAACAAGTGAGAGTGTGAGTACATATTTGTACAGAACAAACATAATGTAGGTAGTACCTAATACTAACGTTATATATGTAGTTCCCCCAACCAAATAAAAAACTACACATATCAATCACAACCCTAATATCAATCAGAGAACTGCATCACAGGTTTAAGCAACTCTGTGTAAACGTTATATGACATGTTTAATCCTAGAAAATATACCCTTTATATCTCTGATAGTTAAATTAAGAGTATTCTATTAATAGACCCGGAGAAAATATACCTCTCTGGGTAAAGTGTGCCCAGTGATTTACCTGTCGCATAAATTTACTATTATATTGTTGTGATGTAATTATAATTGTAATTTCATATTCATTATTGTTATTCAATGACATAGAATCAGACTTGTAAAAATGCCCTCGAGGCATATTTGCAGAATAAAGATTTTAATTTTAAATCTTAAGTACCAATATAGCGGTTGGGATGCATAAGCATTATGGCTGTTCTAGTCACCTCTTGCTTGTTGCTTTGCAATATGGTTATGTAATTCCCTTCAATTGTACTAAGACTCTAGATCTTATGAAAGAAATTATCATAGGTAAATGTTGGACTCTGCAAGGTAAGCATTTAATAATAACTGCTTGCCTAGTAATAGATCTTATCTCATTTACAATTTTTCCAATTGAAAAATATCTAATTCAGAATTATTATTTTTTAATTACTCCCTGTTGCATCATTGCAGTAAAAGAGATTTTATAACTATCTAGTTATTAAGTCACAAATTGCCATTTTACTAAGCAGTACTTAAAGCACTATCGCTCAGCAGAGTGATCATGGGAATCAGAATTCCCAGGTGATTTACAAAGTGTATGTATATTTTGCGCTGGTCTCCTCAATGTCTATAAGACACAGACATATGACCTAGTCATACTTGGCATTTATTTGTCTTATATTTTTCACTTTATATCCACTATCCACTTCGGCCTCCATTCAATCTTGACGAATCCTCCAATTTGTAATAGTCCGGAACGGTGTACCTTTGAATTTTTCCCCTCTTTCAATTACATTCTTGATTATAATGGGAATTATTCTTATATTCTCCGCAAGAGCAGATCTGACTCACTGGGTCCAGGCCAAGTGACTCGACTTCTAGAGCTTCAACCGGTAAGGCCAGTCTCTGCACTGATGTGATCCTTATTCATCCGCTGGAGTAAGGATAAGCGCGTATAAAGGACTGTTTAAAGAGCTTTCTGTAGTAAGACATATATCAGACTGTTATTTGTGGCACAAAACAGTAGAATGTGAGCCCAATATGGTGCACCAGAATGCTGATCTTAGCATGAACTGGACTAGTGTGACATGAGCACCCGAAACCATATTTAGTTGCAGCGCATAGAAAGCAACGAGTGAATCCAACTGATACACCATTCTGCTCAGCAGAGCCGGCAGGAAGTGAATCCAGAATAACTCACCACGTTTGCTAAGATAATAAGCATAGAGTGGACCCACGTAGTACAAAATATAACTTGTTAAAAGCTACAAAAGTACCCACTAATGGCGCACCACAATACTAAATGAGCAACGAGAGTACCCAACCAGCTCAATAGTTAGCACTCCACATTGCTTCGCAAGAATATATTTTAATGCGCCAGCAGCACACGCTGCTAAGATTATGCATGTTGCGGCATTCTGGGAAACGGGCAAGGTAACGATCCAAACTTGTACCATTCTTGTCTTACCTTGTTTGTTAGGATCCTCTTAGCTTAATGTTTTTCCGTTTCTGTCATCTCTCATGCTGTGTGTGGCATGAAGTGGCTTCGCCACCAGAATCGCGCTTCGAATGGCGCCTGCTCGATGATGACAATTGGTGATCGAGAACGCATTCAAGATGACCATTATGCCCGGGATGTCGCTCGCCGCGAATCCCCTTAGGAACTTTGGCTTGCCAACAGAGTCGAGGGCACCTACGCGTCGATATGGACCTCGCCCTGAGTCCTTAAAAAAAACGGAATTCCTGTCGCACTTTATCTAACAAACCGCTTCGACGATGTCTCAACATTGTCTTTATAAAAACAAATAGTATTAAACACCTTTCACAACACAATATTACATTATTATAATTAACACGAAAAATCGTAACATGGTCGTAGGTCGCACAAAAACGATAATGAAGTTGACAAGTCAGAGCGCGGGAATCATGGCTGCGTTCGGAAGTTTGGCGCGTTTTTTGAATCGAAAGCTTAAACTCCTGGGCTCTGAACTTTGTGGTCAAAAGGTTGTATAACTGCGTATACTACTTGAGTTATCATAAAGAGACTGTGCAGCGAAATACAATTTATTTATTTGTTATGTTTATGATTAAAAAAATTCCTTGACTAGAGCGGACCTTATACGAACAAAGGACATCTCGTCTTCTATGGGATCTATTGATTAGAAGTAATTATTTCAATGTTATTATGTATTTGTGTGTGTTTAAAGTGATTTATTAAAATGTGTTATTTTATTTAATTTGGCGAAAATCTAGTTTCAGATTGCGTTCAGGCAAGTGCCGTTGTCGGCTGCATAATAATATAATGTGCTTAACATATGACTGATTTTAAATATTAATCATTGTACCTACCTACTTTTTGTAGTGAAGATTTGGCATCCACGACGCAAAATTATGGCTCCTTTCTTCAACTTGAAGAACCTGAATCAGCTGGTGCCGCTGTTCCAGGAGAAGAGTTCCATCATGGCCGACCTGATGCGGGCGGAGGCTGGGGGCGGGGATTTCCCTATATGGAAATATATGACCACGTACACTTTCGACACAGTCGGCGGTAACTATATATTACTATACTTACATTTAGTAAAGCAGACCTTGATATTTATAAGTTATATTATAAATATCAAAGTCTGCTTTACTAAATGTAAGTATCCGTGTAGCACTTTCCTATAGTGACTACAAATTATTTATTTATTTTTTATTTATTTATTTATTCAAATTAGTTACACAGCATTACAGTAATTAAACTAAGTCACTGTGAACTACAAGATCAGACAAAACAAAATCATAAACAAAAAAAAATAAAAACTTAAATCTAGTTGGATTTAGGCGACGTAACAGCGTGGCTCCGTTGCGTCGTCTGATCTGGCGCAGGATTCGGCAGATTGCCCCGGAACTGCCGAAACACAACACCCTTCGGCCAGAAGTCTGCATTATGTCTCGCTTACTATTAAATGCAATCTGAAAATACACACACACACCATCGATTGTTTTGCGCAGATTTTAAATAATCAAATACTTATTTATACATATTGACACGAAGGATATGAAAGAAAGATGTAAATGCTAATGTATTGGCAAATGCGCTTAAGTATTTTTTTATACTCGAGTACTGTAATCTGTCAATTATAATTTCACAGAAAAAATCACAACAAAGCACTTTTTAAATTGGTACCAAAGTTCTATTCTCTCTCTAAAGTTCTAGCACGGTACTGTTCCCTGATTGGTTGAAATGACTTGTCAAAAGATTTGATGACCATCGCGAACATGTTTTTTTTTAATACGTCAGTTTAATTGAGTTGAACGAAAAAGTTTGCGTCGAAAATATACATTCATAGTTGGGAATGACGATTAAAGTAAAAAAATCTGCGTTTTGCTCGTATATACATTATATGCAATAGTTACACAATTAGGACTTAAAATCTCGTACCTTACTAAGGCCACTCGGCAATCCTCGTGGCCTAAACGTGGTACTCGACTTTGAGAACCTTCATTGTGCAACGATTGCATAAAATACTATAAAGAACATATGACGCAGAGGGCGCTCTAGTAGCGAGAATTATGGAATCAAAGATTAGGTGTGATTGACGTAACGATCTAATACTTACCTCAGTCCTCAGTTGGGAGAGCACCACGTCGGAAACCTAGGGTAGCAGGTTCGAGTCCTGCTTACATTGTAGTAGATCACATTACATTTATCTTTCATAATTTACCTTTGTGTCAATATTTATAACTAGGCATCGGACTATCGTTAGCACGGTAGGACTTTAGAGAGCTATGGAGTCGATATTAACATTAAATAAAATACAATTGATACTCATACTCATTAGTGTATTTCATTCGCAATATAAATTTGACAGTCAAGGACAAAGTCAGAAGGATATACAAAGACCTGATTTGTGCAGGCATTGTTTTTTTTCATCATCATTATTGTTATTAATCGTATGGCATTCTAAGTAAAGCAATCAAAGTATGGCTCTAAGATCTTTAAGCCAAGCAGCTGCGTCAGGCGTCAAGTCGTCCAGGTCCTCAGCAGGGCCGGGGTAGGAGTGAAGGGGGCAGCGCTGGATGATATGTTCGGTAGTCTGCTCTTCCTCGCCGCACTCGCAGAGTGGAGAGTCTTTTTCTTTTTTTCATCATCATAAAACACGTAAATATTTGCGACTTTTTCCATGTTTTTTGGAGTAATTTGGGTTTAATATTGATCGAACATCCAATGATGACTAGAAAATGACATATTGACAATTAATATAGTTAAATCTGGGAGTTTTTAACATCGTAAAAAAATTATTTTATTAATTACTTTAGTCATTTAATGCTTGGGGATGTTAACCACAATAACCATAAAGGCAGTTTGGAATGAAATCGATGAATGACTATGAGTATGAAGATGGATTGTATATTAATGTTAATGTCGGCTACATAGCCATCACAAGTACTACCGTGCTAACGAAATCACGATGCCTATTTTATAGCAAAATTAACATGATTATTTTCAGAAACTGCTATTGGCATGAAAATAAACTCCCAAGAAAATCCCGACCACTTTGTACTCCGTGCAATAGACAAATTGTGTCAAATAATGACTCGGCGCACCTTGCAGCCGTGGCTGCACCCTGACCTCATCTTTAGGAGGCTTGCCATTCATAAACAGTTCGAATTCTATCTGCAACAGCTGTATGGTTATGTTAATGAGGTACTATGAAATTCATAGACGGATTTAACATTTATGTCATTGCATTTAAGTTGGCTTTGTTGGCCCTTCGCAAATGTTCAGATGAGTTCTTAATTTAATTTCTGAAATTAGTAAGTCAGATAGATGTACGTCTCGTTGATATGTGAAATCATGTGTATTAATTTACAGTCTACTTTTTATTATCTTCGCATCGTTTCGCCATAGAAAAAGAAAGAAAGAAGAAAAACATTTATTCGGGAATAAAACTTAATTACATAAATAGTGACAATGAAAAAAATAATTATAAACTAAGTAACTATAATGCTAATTATGAAGTGCCTTGAAAAGGTTCCACCTCAGAATAATGCTAGCTCGAGTGAGAGCCAGCGCTGATCTTCCGGTGGGACCGGACCTAAAAGGCCGGCAACGCACTTCTGACTCCTCTGGTGTTGCAGGTGTATATGGGAGACGGCAATCGCTTTCCATCAAGCGATCAATTTGCTCGTTTGCCCACTATAATATAAAAAAATATATTATATTAATGATAATGATCTTAAGTGACAAAAATTTTAAATTGCAGATTATACAAATAAAACGAAATAAAGTTGAAGAAAACGGAATACACAAAAGTATGTACATCATTGGTTATGTTAGTGTTGAATGCCTACTCGAAGTTATTAAATAAATCCCACGAAAAACATTTTCACGTAAAATGATGCCAAGATGATACCATATGACTCGCACTGTCAAAATGTTATCAGATCACATGTAGAGCCAAGCTTCTGACTCTACACGCCCTAACTATACAAGGCCTAACTTCACAAACTCTACACCTTAGTCAAAATATGTGGCTTGGCCATTTCGCTACATGCACATGGGTGTAAGGTGAAAAATGTATTCATTTTTCTGTTATACAATATTTCTCGTAGGAAGGAAGCCTTTTAAAAAAGAATATTCGCATATTCAAACAGAATAAAAAAAAAGTTTGACTTCGGTGGTCAAATTGTAAATTTTTCATTTCGGTTGATGATTTATATTTTCATATCATTGCATATTTGAGAAAAGAACTGTACATACCTCGGCGTGAAAAAGGGTTGCCTGCTATATATATAGCTATACCTACTCGGCAGGCAATCCCCATTTTCCCGGTATCTATAGTTATGTACTGACTTTTAATTGTTGGTTATTAAATCCCACTTTCTAGACTGCGATAAGACAGCTGGGACTAATTTTCTTGACATGGTAATACAATCTTCCGGAGGAAAAGAGAACGGTTATTCGGACGAAGAATTACGCGAAGAGGTGATAATCATGGTAATAGCGGGAAACGACACCTCCGCCGTGGGCGCCAGCTTCACTGCCGTCATGCTGTCCCGGTACCCAGGCGTGCAGGACAGAGTCTACCAAGAGTAAGTTTCAAACATAATTTAACAGCAGTTCCCTGCAGAGTCATCATTATAGTCATTTCAGCCTACATTCACCCACTGATGAGTAAGGTTTCACGCCATTTTGCCGGTCCTGCGCTAGTCTCATCCACAAATTCACTGCTTCCTTCCAAATATCATCTGACCTTCGATCCATTGGTCTTGGCACTCTCATCTCTGGTCTAGTCTCGGGCACTACTCTGTGATCACTTTCAATCATGATTATCTGCCATCGTTTGATCTAGTTAAGTGTGCCACCGATCTCCACTTTAAAGTCTTTAATCGAGTTACTGTTTCTTCAACGCCCATTTACTCCATGATCTATGACTGTTATTTCCAGGCTGCGAGAGGTGTTCAGCGACTCGGACCGCGAAGTCTCTCCACAGGACTTGCCCAGACTCAAGTATTTGGAAGCGGTCATCAAGGAAACCCTCCGTCTTTATCCGCCGGTCCCAGTGACGGCGCGGGAGGTGCGCAAAGATGTTCTGCTGCGTAAGACCCCATATAAATATACTTCGAAGTTTAGTGCTTTTAGATTTGTGCATGTTACCAATATATTACAATGTAGTTTTGAGCCCCAACGAAAAACTAGTGGTGTTATGAGTTTGTTTGTTTGGTATATCTATGTGTCTGTCTGTGGCATCGGCTTTTTTCATCAAAACTTGTCTGTCCAGATTAGGGTGTGCTCCCGGTACTCATTTTCCATACAAATCCAGTACAGGAACCGGGAATACCCGGTTCTCGCCATACAAAATCAGAACTGGCAGCATGCCCTAGTCCAGATGGGTCTTAGCTAACCTTTGGGGGAATCAAAAGTCCCTCCTTACAAACTACTTAGTCGTCAACATTTATTTAGTTTTCATTGGAAATTGTGACAGGATCTCAGCCAAAAGGAATTCCAAATTCTGTTATTAAGTACTCATATGTTAAATTTTAATGGGATTTCAGCATCTATAATCAGCTATTAATGTCGGGGGCGTTCTCAGTTTTCAGATTAGGTTATTTTGTAACCATTAATTGCTATTAAAAGGTACTGAAATAGATTTCAAAAAAGCAGCAGACTTGAACTGCCAGTCACTAAGTCTATAATAATAAATAATAATAATAAATAAATATTTGGGGACAATCATACACAAATCGACATAGTCCCAAACTAAGCAAAGCTTGTACTATGAGTACTAGACGACGATATATGTTACAGCATCAGGCACGCCTTTGGTGGAGGGCTCCTCAATACTGCTGAACATCTGGGGCACGCACCGCAACCCCGCGTACTGGGGCGCGGACGCGGAGCTGTTCCGCCCGGAGCGCTTCCTGGAGGGCCCGCTGCGGCACCCGGCACAGTTCATCCCCTTCAGCTACTCCGTCAGAAACTGCTTGGGTTAGTATTTCAGATAAGGTAAGGTGGGGTAAGACTGTAACTAACTAACTATTTGGGCTTAGTGGAATTTTAGCCTCCGGAACGAAAGCAGGCCACTTGTCCCGATCCTGCGCAGTTTCTAGCCAGTTTTCGACTAAAGAAGACTGCCACAGTCCAATAGATAACTAACTTATAGTCATATCCCATTAGACAATAAAACATGTTCATCTCACCCGATCTTCCCTTCTTCCATTATATTTGTATCTGGCTGATCCAGTACGACAGTAAATGGGACAGTCAAACCTGTCAGCAATGACACACAGGCTGCCGTTGGAACTCCCTCTGAGCCTGCTCAGCATCGAGTCGATTTTCTTCCGCATAAGCGCTGGAAAACCGTCCGTGCGGGTCTTGACAAACATTAATGAGACGTTATACCACCTGGGCAGTCCCAACAGCTAACAAAATGCGTTGTTATATTAAAAAAAAATATGATTTTACGACATTGAGTCGAAAGTGGTATATATCAATTTCAACGCTTACTGTACACATTCGCTAACTCATAATGTTCCTCACAGATTCAGATACACGTATTTGGTTCCAGGAGCTACTTACGCAATGATGTCCATGAAGACGGGGCTAGCTAACCTGCTGCGCCGTTACAAGCTGCTGCCTCCAGCCAACATGGCCGCCGAGGACCTGACCAAGCCGCTGAGAGTTAAATTCGATATAATGATGAAAGCCGTGGATAATTTCATCGTGCGAGTCGAGAATAGGAATGAAATAGATAATAGTAATAAATAAAACCTAAGCGATCTTAAATGATATTTGAATTCATTATACAACCTTCAACCTCCCTTTTCACCCTAGATTTAGATTAGATTTAGATTTATTTAATTTGATAATATCAAATGTCAATATAAATTACACTAAATCAATTTACATGCACTTATACTATGATCGTCACATATATTCATACTAAGAGATAAAATATAATGACATTGATAGAATAAAAACAGGAATTAATTATCTGGTTTAAGAATTTATTACTCATAAAGAATTTACAAAATTTGCTTATATGAGATAAGTTATATAAAAATAATTTAAAGCTAGCGTGCAGTACATAATATTCAGTTATATATGTGATATAAATATTCTATTTTTTATATAAGTATAGTAAAGTGGGTAGAAATCTGCAGTCGATACAACAGTGGCTTAGAAAACGACATTTACTTAGATCGTACAAATTTTAAGGCTTATTATTTTCGCGGCGACAGAAAAATTAAAGAGCAGCAAACTATTTGCAACTAAAATAATAACTTGTCAGCGATTAAATATTTTGGCAATCATTTATATTAAATGAGCTTTAAACTAAGGATATTTTAAAATTCAAATAATGGCAGCTACTTAAGGTAGCAGAAATAATAAACAAGATTACTGAAATCATAGGCGAGGTACTATAAATAATGACTTGGCGACTAATATTAGCAGAAGATCCGACTCGGCCGGGTTAGGTTAGGTTGGTTTTTTTTTTATATCCCTAAAAAGCGTTCCTTTTATTTTTTTTATGACCTTGATATATTTTATATGCAATCTCCATTGAACAATTAGAGTAGGCCATTTTCAACTTTTTATCCTCTGTCATGTTTCCGCTTAATTAGTTAATTCAGTCGCCATAACTCGATGCTAGTTTATATTGAAACAAAGCCGAAAATTGATTACTTAGCTGCTACTTTTTACTTTATACTAGTCTCCGCAATTAGTCGCCAACTTATTATTTTTGCTACCCCCTTTAATTTTTTATAAATCCCTAAATCAGATTAATTTGTCGCCGCGTTAAATACATGCCAAATTTTAATACGTTGCCGCGTAGATAACAAACAAGTTCAAATGGATGTTCACGAGTTTCGAAGAAGGCAACATGAATGGATGCGGCATAGCCGTGCGTACTACAGACGTGTTTACATTATTGATTGCAATTTATTTGTATAAATTATGGTAAGTTTGTATTCGTATTATGTTTTTAATATTTATTTATAAAATCGACTTTAATATTTCATATTTATTGATAAAATTAAAGTAAATGTAATTAGTACCTATACCTATAGATATATATATATATATATATATATATATATATATATTTTTATACGCCTTATTTTTTGTACTTGGTGTTTTTTTGTAAAACTTATACGTGAGTGTATGTCTTTTTGGAGTATTTTTCGGACTAACAAGCAGGTATAATAGTTATAGCACTGAGTGATGTTCATTATTCTTAGATCTTTATATATCTTTTGGGTCGGGGTTCGGTAGTTGTAGTTAAATAAGGTTTTTATTAGTTTATTTTGCGCTATTTGTATTTTAGCCAGGTTAGTTTTCGCTGCGGTGCCCCATATTTCTATCAGATAGTCAACATGTGGTTTAACTTAGGAATTGTATATTAAATACTTTACTTTTTGTGGGAGACAACGAGCTATACTACTGATAGAACCAGTTAAGGATGCTAGTTTTGTTTTTATCTTCTCAATATGTGGCTTCCATGTTAGTTGGCTGTCAATTATTAGTCCAAGGTACAAATGTCGTCGCTAAGGGTTGCGTTAGCGAGGAGCTGATGAAGTAGCTGAACCGCGAATCACTGGTGATTGATGATGTCGAATAAAACCAACAGAGTAGAATTAACTTTGTATTGAAGTAAAAATTACTACAACTGTTCGAAGAGAGGAGTAGCTCCGGAATGAATGCTTGGGAGACGCAGCTCACCTTATATACGTAATTCTGCACAAAGGAATTCTTAAGAAACTCACCACGTGGATGTGCAACACCTTAGGAAGCACGTACTGCGCATAAATTATAGTTTTATTACCTTCGTCCGTGCTCTTTGGCTTTGACATCGGATTAGTCAAATTAACTAGAACTAATTAACATCAGTTGCGCGAATATTATACAATGTTGCAACGTTGAACAATGTTGCAAGGCTACGGTTAGGGTTCATTGTTAGAGTGGTGTGGGTTCCTTAACTCCTCCCTCCTTAAGATAAAAATATTCTTTTTTGAAAAAAAAATATTTTTATTACAAAATATCACAATTTTAAAATATAACTATTTTTTAAACAATTAAACTTATGCTATCCCTCGAAATTGTCTTTTATTTAAAGTTTTTCACTTTTTCATTTTCACAACTATTAGAGTTTTATACACTTTCACTTTCACATATGTCTTGTAATTTGTTCTCCATCTCGATGGTGTAGACTTTTTAGTATTGTAACACCTTAATAATCGATCACAAAACAAATCATCTGACCTTTGTCACGTTTTGTCGATGGATTACCAGATATTCAGGTACTCATCTCCTTCTTATGTCTTCCTGATATCTTTGATCTTTACTTTTCATCGTGTATCTCTTTATTGTGTTTTCCACTCACTTTTGGGGATAGGAAAAGGGTAGGATAACATAATTGTCCTTAACATAAGTTTATATAAATGAAATTATGCTCTATTCCGCTATCTTAATACATTAAAACATTACCCATTATTCCGAACGTTTTAGAACTAGTTTAATAAAAACTATTCATTCACATCTAAAGATTACATTATGTTAGATTTATACATGAAATTTAATTACATATCTTATCTTAAGTTCGAGACTCTGTCTTTCACCTTCTTGAAGTGCGTTGATTATAATCTTACACTACGTAACTCGTGCACATACCAATGTGATAGTTTTTATTCATTAGTTAGTGGAACCAGTTACCAAGCGTAGCGATTTTCTTTTCTTCTTTTGTCTCGCTCTATAAGTATGTTATTTTAAGTTTATACATAAATGAGGTAGTTTTGAATTGATTAAACAAGATTAACTTATCATACTGTAAATTACATGATTGGGCCCTTATTTGCGCTACGAGAATGCATTGATTCTTCCATCTTTTTAGAGATTCGTTACCGTGCCATGCTACGTGAATGTAAGCGAACTCTTTCTTTTAGATTTGATTACCGTGCCATGCTACGTGTATGTAATCGAAATCTTAATTCAGCTTTTTAGCTTTATTATGATTGTTACGGCTCTTTTTAGCCTACAATTATTAATTCGGCGTTTTAGCCTTTACTCGACTTTTAGTCTTCAGTCGGCTATTTAGCCTTAGGCTTTTTAGCCTTCAGTCGGCTTTTTAGCCTTCAGTCGGCTTTTTAGCCTTCAGTCGGCTTTTTAGCCTTCAGTCGGCTTTTTAGCCTTCAGGTACCTGACAATTATTTAATTACGACATTTGCATTTTAATGCAATGGAGAATTTGCGTATATGCATTTATTGTATATCAAAAATGCTAATTAAAATTGTCGTAGAATCATGCGTCGTTTCAATAATTTGACGTCTTAAAATTATTTTACCATCATATATAGGTAAATATTGCCTTTTTGTAGGGGTAGGGAACTGATTACAATTTTTATTCAGTGATTTAAGGATCGTCATCGTCTTGCTTATTATTGTGCATTATACAATTTAATACTTTATGTATTTTATTTGGACGTTTAATATTCCTAACGGGTACGGTGGTATTTCGTCCTCTAATACATATGGGCGCTACATTTCTTTCAGGTATGCCCGTAATAGTAGCCTTTTCATATTTTGGCTTATCTTTAGCTAAACGTTTATTTACCATTTTAGTATAAATTTCCTCTCCCGTATGAAAATTTTGAGATGTAGAAGCTGATGCTTTTAATCTAGATTGTGTAATTTCTTTTGCTTGCAACATTTTGTCAGCAATTATTTGATACAAAATTTTTGTCCTTTTATTGTGATCTTTTATTAATTGTTGCATATAAGTGTGGTTGAAATTGATATCAAATATACTACGCGAGTCTGTATGTCCGAATACTACTTCAAATGGTGTAAAACCTGTTATTGAATGTATACTGTTATTATAGGCCATGATAGCATATGTCATTACGTCAGCGGCATCGCTAATCTTTTGCGTATACTTTGCTAATCTATATGTCTCTATAATCGTACTATGAAATCTCTCTACAATTCCCATGGATTGGGGACTGTTGGGAGTTCCAATGTGTAAACTAATTTTGTAAAGAAGTAGTAGTTCTTTCATTAATGCATTATTAAATTCTGATCCTGGATCACAACTAATTTTATATGGTAATCCAAAATGAGAAAAATATTTAATTAAAGCTTTGATAACTTCTGGAGTTGATCGATTTGAAATTAAAATGGCTTGTCCTAATTTACTAAATGCATCTACTATGGTAAGATACAATTTTCCATCTATTTTAAAGAGATCTATAAATAGTTCTTCAAATGGTTTTTGTTGAGTTTGTGTTAATTGAATTACTGGATTTAAAGGTTTACGATCGTATTTCATCTGTTTACAGGCTTCACAGTTATTAACTACTGCGGTTATTACTTCCTTCATTTTAGGAAAGTAATATTGTCGTTTTAATCTATTATATGTCTCATTTATTCCTCTGTGACACGATTTTCCTTCATGATATTTCAATATAAGGTCTTTTTGTTCCGCTTCGTTATGCAATATGGTTAGTCTTTTGGTACATTCTATAAAAGGAACTGACTTTTTGTCAAACATTTTTTCCACGGTTTCGGAAAATGCTGTTTTAATTTGTGGGGAATTAAAATATACGAAATATTTTTTATTTGGGACCAATTTAGTTTTAATAAATTCTTCAATTAAAAGAACATCTAAAGGTAAAAGTGCTTCAATGACTTTTCCTTTAGTAACAACTTGGAATTCGTTTTTAAACCAATGTGTTAGTATCAATTGGTCTGATTTCACATCTACAGCTTCATATAGAATGGGAATAATTGAGTTTGTTTCTCCTATAATTTCTGTGTATTCACCTTCATCTTCGTTTTCAGAAGCACTCATGGTGACTTCAGATATATCATCTCTAATATTAATACTATCCGTTATGGTTTGACTTGGGGCGGAAGTCGATGGAACGTTTTGATAAATAGGATCACTGTCCTGAACATCTAAAATATTTAATTTTATTCTTGACAAAGCATCAGCATTAGTATTTTGTTTTCCTTGCTTATAAATTATTTCAAAATTGTACTCTTGTAAGCGAAGTCTCCAACGGGTTAACTTACTGTTGGGCTCCTTAAGAGAATATAACCACGCTAACGGTCTGTGGTCAGTATAAATTTGAAACTTTTTGCCGTAGAGATAAGGTCTAAAGTGCCTTACTCCCCAAAGTACAGCTAACAATTCTTTTTCTATTGTGCTGTATCTTTGTTCTGCAGCATTCAATGTTCTGCTTGCATAAGCTATCGGTTTATCACTTCCTATGGTTCCTTGGGATAGAACTGCTCCCAAAGCTGTATTTGAAGCATCTGTAGTTAGTATAAAAGGTTTGTTAAAATCTGGGTACTGTAAAATTGGAGCATTCGTTAAGAGGGCTTTACAGGTTTCAAAAGCCTTTATGAATTCCTCGGATGCTTCAATCTTTTGTCCCTTCTTTAACATTTGTGTCATTGGTTTCGTTATTCTCGCGAAGTCTGGAATAAACTTTCTATAGTAACCCACTAATCCTAGAAAACTTTTGATTTCCTTAGTAGAACTTGGAAGTGGATATTTAAGAACTGCTTTAATTTTATCCTCGTTTGGTTTCAAACCATCCTTAGTTATAGTATGACCTAAGTATAAAACTTCCTTTCGAAGGAATTCTGATTTATCCAATTGTAATTTAAGATTTGCTCTACGTAGAGTATCAAAAACTTTCTTAAGACGTGTAATATGTTCTGATAAAGTTGCAGAGAAGATAATTATATCGTCTAAATAGATAAGACAGTGCGTCCCTTGTAGTCCTTTGAGTATGTTATCCATAGCTCTCTGGAATGTCGCTGGAGCCGTCTTAAGTCCGAAAGGCATCCTTTTAAATTCAAAATGTCCATTTACGGTACTGAATGCACTTTTAGGTTGGTCCTCAGGGTTCACTTCTATTTGATGATATCCTGAAGCCAAGTCTAAAGTGGTGAAGTAGGAACTATTACCTAGTTTGTCGAATATATCCTCTATATTAGGCAATGGGTATTTATCATCGGTAGAAATAGGGGGTTTACAATTATAGAGACATATAGATTAGCAAAGTATACTCAAAAGATTAGCGATGCCGCTGACGTAATGACATATGCTATTATGGCCTATAACAACAGTATACATTCAATAACAGGTTTTACACCATTTGAAGTAGTATTCGGACATACAGACTCGCGTAGTATATTTGATATCAATTTCAACCACACTTATATGCAACAATTAATAAAAGATCACAATAAAAGGACAAAAATTTTGTATCAAATAATTGCTGACAAAATGTTGCAAGCAAAAGAAATTACACAATCTAGATTAAAAGCATCAGCTTCTACATCTCAAAATTTTCATACGGGAGATGAAATTTATACTAAAATGGTAAATAAACGTTTAGCTAAAGATAAGCCAAAATATGAAAAGGCTACTATTACGGGCATACCTGAAAGAAATGTAGCGCCCATATGTATTAGAGGACGAAATACCACCGTACCCGTTAGGAATATTAAACGTCCAAATAAAATACATAAAGTATTAAATTGTATAATGCACAATAATAAGCAAGACGATGACGATCCTTAAATCACTGAATAAAAATTGTAATCAGTTCCCTACCCCTACAAAAAGGCAATATTTACCTATATATGATGGTAAAATAATTTTAAGACGTCAAATTATTGAAACGACGCATGATTCTACGACAATTTTAATTAGCATTTTTGATATACAATAAATGCATATACGCAAATTCTCCATTGCATTAAAATGCAAATGTCGTAATTAAATAATTGTCAGGTACCTGAAGGCTAAAAAGCCGACTGAAGGCTAAAAAGCCTAAGGCTAAATAGCCGACTGAAGACTAAAAGTCGAGTAAAGGCTAAAACGCCGAAATAATAATTGTAGGCAGAAAAAGCCGTAACAATCATAATAAAGCTAAAAAGCTGAATTAGGATTTCGATTACATACACGTAGCATGGCACGGTAATCAAATCTAAAAGAAAGAGTTCGCTTACATTCACGTAGCATGGCACGGTAACGAATCTCTAAAAATATAGAAGAATCAATGAATTCTCGTAGCGCAAATAAGGGCCCAATCATATATGTCAACCCAATCATATCGATCAAACTAATCATGTAATTTACATTAGGAATATGATAAGTTAATCTTGTTTAATCAATTCAAAACTACCTCATTTATGTATAAACTTAGCATAACATACTTATAGAGTGAGACAAAAGAAGAAAGGAAAATCGCTACGCTTGGTAACTGGTTCCACTAACTAATGAATAAAAACTATCACATTGGTATGTGCACGAGTTACGTAGTGTAAGATTATAATCAACGCACTTCAAGAAGGTGAAAGACAGAGTCTCGAACTTAAGATAAGATATGTAATTAAATTTCATGTATAAATCTCACATAATGTAATCTTTAGATGTGAATGAATAGTTTTTATTAAACTAGTTCTAAAACGTTCGGAATAATGGGTAATGTTTTAATGTATTAAGATAGCGGAATAGAGCATAATTTCATTATATAAACTTATGTTAAGGACAATTATGTTATCCTACCCTTTTCCTATCCCCAAAAGTGAGTGGAAAACACAATAAAGAGATACACGATGAAAAGTAAAGATCAAAGATATCAGGAAGACATAAGAAGGAGATGAGTACCTGAATATCTGGTAATCCATCGACAAAACGTGACAAAGGTCAGATGATTTGTTTTGTGATCGATTATTAAGGTGTTACAATACTAAAAAGTCTACACCATCGAGATGGAGAACGAGTTACAAGACATATGTGAAAGTGAAAGTGTATAAAACTCTAATAGTTGTGAAAATGAAAAAGTGAAAAACTTTGATTAAAAGACAATTTCAAGGGATAGCATAAGTTTAATTGTTTAAAAAATAGTTATACCGACAATCCAGGGAAATGCTACTCAACGAAATCCGGAAATGCCTACATTAGGAGAAATGATGAAAATCATTCCTACCTACAATGGCGATCCGCGTCAATTAAGCCGGTTCTTGCGTAAATGTGATTTTGTATTACAACAGTATAGAGATGGGTCGGAAGATCGTTATTCATACATTTTAGAGGTAATAACCTCTAGACTTACAGACAAAGCAGCAGAATTAGTTAGCGAAAATGACTATTTAGCTCAAAATTGGTCTATGCTAAAACAACTATTAATCCAACATTTCGGTGATCAAAGGACCGAAAAACATTTAAAAACCGAATTAGAAAACTTAACCATGAAACAAGGTGAAAAATTAAATGAATTTTGTGCTAGAATACAATCAATAAAAAATCAATTATTTTCCAAAATTGCAGAGCAATATGACGAATCAAGTTTACAGATAAAAATGAACATTTATAATCATGCGGCACTAGACGTATTTTTGTATAATATACCAGAAAGAATACTTAGGGCAATCCAAATAAAGGAACCAAGATCATTAGAAGAAGCGTTAAGATATGCTCTAGAACAGGCTCACTTTGACGAGCATTATTATAAAAATAGAAAGGTCCAAAATCAATTTAAAAAACCAAATAACTCTAAAAATGACACACGTAAAACTTACTCAAGTCCAAGTACTTCAAATATAGGACAAAACACTTTCACTCCGCGACATAATTTTCAAAATACATTTCGACCATACCAGAGTCAATCGCAGAGTAGTAACCAAAGTAGGCCCTTTCAAGCACAACCGAATAGTGCGCAGGATTCCCAGAATCCAAGGTCCAATGCAGCTAATAATAGAACTTCATTTACCCCGCGTCCAAAACCATCGACGCCTAAGCCGAATACAACTAACCTAAACTTACATCAAATGTACCCGCTAGAAAAGTACAGATGTAGCTGTACAAATGATGAAACGTGTGCGATAAAAAACCCAAATTTCTACGGTTCAGGACTTCCATTTCCAAAAAACCGTTTTTATTTCAGAGAACACTGTGAGAATTTTAATGGGATACCGGAAACTAATCCGCCCCCTAAACCATCGACCTCAAGAAATTTTCAGGTCAGAGCCTCAAAATCAGGACAAAACCCATAAAAACTGATTATCTCCCTTACATAATTATACCGGATCAAAACTTAAAACTATTAATCGATACTGGCAGTTCGCGTTGCTTTCTTAACAATGCAGTCATAAATAACTTTTACGCTGATCGTAAAACGGTTGAGTCATTCAATGTCATAACGACGCATGCCGTAAGCTCACACAACACGGTAGTTAATATACCGCTATTTAAAGTATTCAATGAGAGCGACCTTCAGCATAAATTTTATGAATATGATTTAAATAATGAATACGATGGCTTATTAGGAATGGATTTATTAAAAGAATTAAATGCTATAATAGACTTAGATAGAGATTTACTGTTAACGAATAATGCAAAAATCCCACTTTATCTTTCTAAAACTAAGTCAGTAAAAATACCGATACTTACCTTAACAGTGCAACCGCGTACAGAACAAAGGGTCATTATTCCGACTCAACCACAAGAAGGTCAAGGAATAATGGACCGAGTTAAATTCTCAGAAGAAGTAATGATGCCATGTGCCTTGTTACATTGTAAAAACGGGTTTTCCCAAACAACTATTAAGAACTTAAGTGATAAAATAATGCATGTGGATATTTTTTCACCATTTGAACTTAAAGAATTTAAAGAAGAAATACTATGTAATTATATATCTGACTCAAGTCATGAAGAACTCCTTACGCAAAATTTGGATAAATTAAGAACGGAACACATGAATGAAGAAGAGCGCGATGCGATCATAAAATTATGCCATGAATATAAAGATATATTTTATCAAGAGGACATTCCTTTAACTTTTACGCATGAAGTGAAACATCACATTAGAACTAAAGACGAAGCACCGATTTACATAAAGTCGTATCGTCAATCACCTAGCCAAACCGCTGAAATTAAGAAGCAAGTAGATAAACTGCTCAAATCTGATATAATCAGACCATCATATTCTCCTTGGAGTGCCCCTGTGCACATTATTCCAAAGAAGATGGATGCGTCAGGTGAACAGAAATTTCGGATGGTAATTGACTATCGTAAACTTAACGAAATTACTACCGATGATAAATACCCATTGCCTAATATAGAGGATATATTCGACAAACTAGGTAATAGTTCCTACTTCACCACTTTAGACTTGGCTTCAGGATATCATCAAATAGAAGTGAACCCTGAGGACCAACCTAAAAGTGCATTCAGTACCGTAAATGGACATTTTGAATTTAAAAGGATGCCTTTCGGACTTAAGACGGCTCCAGCGACATTCCAGAGAGCTATGGATAACATACTCAAAGGACTACAAGGGACGCACTGTCTTATCTATTTAGACGATATAATTATCTTCTCTGCAACTTTATCAGAACATATTACACGTCTTAAGAAAGTTTTTGATACTCTACGTAGAGCAAATCTTAAATTACAATTGGATAAATCAGAATTCCTTCGAAAGGAAGTTTTATACTTAGGTCATACTATAACTAAGGATGGTTTGAAACCAAACGAGGATAAAATTAAAGCAGTTCTCAAATATCCACTTCCAAGTTCTACTAAGGAAATCAAAAGTTTTCTAGGATTAGTGGGTTACTATAGAAAGTTTATTCCAGACTTCGCGAGAATAACGAAACCAATGACACAAATGTTAAAAAAGGGACAAAAGATTGAAGCATCCGAGGAATTCATAAAGGCTTTTGAAACCTGTAAAGCCCTCTTAACGAATGCTCCAATTTTACAGTACCCAGATTTTAACAAACCTTTTATACTAACTACAGATGCTTCAAATACAGCTTTGGGAGCAGTTCTATCCCAAGGAACCATAGGAAGTGATAAACCGATAGCTTATGCAAGCAGAACATTGAATGCTGCAGAACAAAGATACAGCACAATAGAAAAAGAATTGTTAGCTGTACTTTGGGGAGTAAGGCACTTTAGACCTTATCTCTACGGCAAAAAGTTTCAAATTTATACTGACCACAGACCGTTAGCGTGGTTATATTCTCTTAAGGAGCCCAACAGTAAGTTAACCCGTTGGAGACTTCGCTTACAAGAGTACAATTTTGAAATAATTTATAAGCAAGGAAAACAAAATACTAATGCTGATGCTTTGTCAAGAATAAAATTAAATATTTTAGATGTTCAGGACAGTGATCCTATTTATCAAAACGTTCCATCGACTTCCGCCCCAAGTCAAACCATAACGGATAGTATTAATATTAGAGATGATATATCTGAAGTCACCATGAGTGCTTCTGAAAACGAAGATGAAGGTGAATACACAGAAATTATAGGAGAAACAAACTCAATTATTCCCATTCTATATGAAGCTGTAGATGTGAAATCAGACCAATTGATACTAACACATTGGTTTAAAAACGAATTCCAAGTTGTTACTAAAGGAAAAGTCATTGAAGCACTTTTACCTTTAGATGTTCTTTTAATTGAAGAATTTATTAAAACTAAATTGGTCCCAAATAAAAAATATTTCGTATATTTTAATTCCCCACAAATTAAAACAGCATTTTCCGAAACCGTGGAAAAAATGTTTGACAAAAAGTCAGTTCCTTTTATAGAATGTACCAAAAGACTAACCATATTGCATAACGAAGCGGAACAAAAAGACCTTATATTGAAATATCATGAAGGAAAATCGTGTCACAGAGGAATAAATGAGACATATAATAGATTAAAACGACAATATTACTTTCCTAAAATGAAGGAAGTAATAACCGCAGTAATTAATAACTGTGAAGCCTGTAAACAGATGAAATACGATCGTAAACCTTTAAATCCAGTAATTCAATTAACACAAACTCAACAAAAACCATTTGAAGAACTATTTATAGATCTCTTTAAAATAGATGGAAAATTGTATCTTACCATAGTAGATGCATTTAGTAAATTAGGACAAGCCATTTTAATTTCAAATCGATCAACTCCAGAAGTTATCAAAGCTTTAATTAAATATTTTTCTCATTTTGGATTACCATATAAAATTAGTTGTGATCCAGGATCAGAATTTAATAATGCATTAATGAAAGAACTACACAACGTATATGTCCGAAATTTCTGTTCACCTGACGCATCCATCTTCTTTGGAATAATGTGCACAGGGGCACTCCAAGGAGAATATGATGGTCTGATTATATCAGATTTGAGCAGTTTATCTACTTGCTTCTTAATTTCAGCGGTTTGGCTAGGTGATTGACGATACGACTTTATGTAAATCGGTGCTTCGTCTTTAGTTCTAATGTGATTGTTTGCGCCAGACACAAATTGAATTTATCCCGGGCCCATGTAAGAACAAATTACCAAAGCAATCTTGCCTAGCGCGAAACAATGGAACGCGATACACGTCCTATGTACTTAAACCTAACTTAAGCTATGCTGCTAACCTGGAGTTCAGCCGAATATCTTCCTGGCTGCAAGGTTGTGTTTCTGTTTTGTGTAAAGTGTATGTATGTTTACTTGCACCAATAAACGACGCCCCGGTCTGCGCCGCCGCCGCCCCGATCTCGTCAGCAAACACACCAAACACAATTCACACTGTAGTAGTCCTTATCTCACTCTAAATAACAATCCTTGGGGCGCCCGAAGCAGCCCACCGTACAAGGAATTGTGCCGTATTTCAACACTTTCCGTTAAAGCGTAAAACTTCCAAAATATCTCCCAAACCACGGAGGTTATAATGTTCAAGAGCCGTTACGATAGAAACCAATATTACCAATGGCGCCGGCTCGCGTCCGCTGGCGACAGCGCGCGCGCTCGCAGCGCCGTGAAAGAAAAATGAACTAACTGATTGTGTGGCCAGTGGGTAAAAACCTATCAATTCTCAACAACCACCCGCCCCGGACCGACCCGTCGTCGGTCCGCTCAAACTCCCGGTAGTCGGGATAGCGTTGAAACCGCCCGTCTAAGGATCGAGTCCCTCACTTGTACATCAGCGATTCGTGGAGACCCATCCTTGCCCGCTATCAAGTTAACGATACGCCCCCGTCGCCAACACAACGGTGATAGGTTAGCATCCTTAACCAGTACGAGGTCTCCAACGCACGGTGGGGTCGTCCTGTCCGTCCACTTAACGCGTTGCTGAAGAATGTGCAAATACTCAAGCGACCATCGCTTCCAAAAATTTTGAGTCATTTGCTGCAACATCTGATACCGTGACAACCTATACAACTTAACATCCGTATACGGATACTCCGGCAAGGCGTTAAGTGGTTGGCCAATCAAAAAATGACCTGGGGTAATGGCCTCCAGGTCATTCGGGTCAGCGCTCAACGGACACAAGGGGCGCGAATTTAAAACTGCCTCAATTTTGCAGAACACCGTTGACAATTCCTCAAAGGAGAGGATCGTTGAGCCGATGACCCGATACAAATGAGTCTTGGCAGACTTAACCACTGCCTCAAATATTCCACCCCAGTGGGGGCATCCAGGTGGACTGAAATACCACGAAATGCCCCGACTGGCGATGGCCGTGCCGATCTCTCGCTCATTTTGACTTAAAAATAATACAATTTCCTTTAGACAACGATCGGCGCCCTTGAAGTTGGTACCACAATCCGACCGGATCAAGGCCGGTATCCCTCGTCGAGAAACGAATCGGTCCAGCGCTGCCAAAAAGGCCTCCGTAGAGAGATCAGCTACCATTTCCAAATGAACGGCCTTGGTCGCCAGACACACGAAGACGCACAAATATGCCTTAACCGACTTCGCGTTGCGAAGGCGTGATGTCTTGACCATGAAAGGCCCCGCGAAGTCTGTCCCCACACCAGCAAACGGCCGAGCTTCCGTAACTCGGTCGGGCGGGAGATCTCCCATTTGTGGCTGCATTGTGGCTGCCTTGAGCCGGTAACAAGGCAAGCAACGAAACACAACGCTCCGTATCACTCTCCGTGCCGACAAAATCCAGAACTCCCGCTGCAAAATGCCCAGCAGTGTGTTGCAGCCTGCATGTGAATTCCTGATGTGACGGTCCCAAACCAACAGCTCCACCAGAGCTCCCTTCTTGGGAAGAATTAAAGGATGCCGCGCTGAATACGGCAATTCGGCATTCCGTAGTCGGCCTCCCACCCGGAGCATTCCGTGCTCATCAATAAACGGGTTGAGGCGGACAAGGCTCTTCTTCATTCTGCCCACGCCAGTCCGCAAGATCCTAAGTTCATCCTGGAACTCATTCCCCTGAATGACCCCCACCCAACGTGAGAGAGCCCTTTGCTGCTCCTCAGGTCCCATTACAGGTGACAGGTTGCGGTGTGCCGCAGGGCTTCGACAATTATGGAAAAACCGCATTATCCATCCCGTGACTCGAAGTAGCTTCCCTAGTGAGCTATACCGTTCCAAAAGAGTGTGGTCCACTGCCACAGACTCCACTGTAGTCACATTGACTCTCAGACCCTGGTCAGGGGGTAGTGGCTGGCGTCCGCAGTCATTGAAAGGCCACTCCGTATGTGGCCGCTCCAGCCATTGAGGCCCCCACCAGAGAGAATGCTCAACCAGAGCAGGCGCCGGGCAGCCGCGACTCGAGCAGTCTGCCGGGTTAACTTCACCTGGAACATGTCTCCAGACCAGAGGAGTCTCCGAGTTATTTATCTGTGACACTCGGTTGGCCACAAATACCTCAAGCGTATGGACCGAAGTCTGCAGCCAGCACAACACGATCTGGCTGTCCGTCCATGCGTAAACCGTGTCATTCAGATCCACCGTGCCACGCAGGTTCTGCGCCACATGGTTTAGGAGGCGGGTCAGGAGCGCGGCACCCGCCAATTCCATCTTCGGAATCGTCCACCGGGTCCGAACAGGCGCAACCTTGCTCTTGGCCATGACCAAGCGTACAACGCCCTCGCCAGCAGTCTCACCTGTTCTCAGGTAGACCGCGGCCGCGTACCCTTTCTCAGAAGCATCGCAGAACCCATGCAGGGTCACCCTGGCTCCCGCCTGAGGGAGCAGTTTGCGCGGGATCTCAATTTCTTTAATATGCGGCAATGTGGTCACGAATGCCGTCCACTCGTGCAGCAGCTCGTCCGTGAGCTGCTCATCCCAGCCTAGTTGGGCCAACCAAAGCTTCTGCATGAAGAACTTTGCCATGAACGTGACCGGAGAGATCCAACCATTTGGGTCGAACGTTCGTGCGATAGTCGAAAGGACTGATCGCTTGGTCCAGGTCTTCGACAGCAATTCGGCCTCACAATTGTATGTGAAGACATCCTGAGTCGGTCGGTACTGGACCCCCAAAATTGCCAACGCATGAGGATTATCCGAGTCCTCAAACAAATGCGGGTCTTGTTGGTGCTCAGCTGGTAGTCCTGCCAGCACCTCTGGGCAGTTTGACAGCCACTTCCTGAGTTCATAGCCACCGGAGGCCATGAGCGCCACCAATTCATCCCTTAGGATGAGCGCTTGCTCAATGCTGTCCGTGCCCGTACAAATGTCATCCACGTAGACATCCCGGTCGATGACTGCAGCTGCGCGAGGGAAGCGCAGCCGTTCCTGGTCAGCCAGCTCTCGTAGCGTCCGCATCGCTACATACGGGCTGGGCTTTAATCCGTACGTGTTCGTGTTCAGCTCATACGTGATCATCGGTTCTTCTGGGCTCTCTCGCCACAATATCAGCTGGAACCGACGGTCATCCGCATGGATCTCCGTTTGGCGAAACATCATCCTCACATCCGTAACGAAGACAACTTGGTGTCTCCTGAAGTCCGTTAGAATGTCTGCAATGTCTCTGGTCAACTTAGGACCAGCGTGCAGGCATTGATTCAGAGACACCCCGTTAGATGTCGCCGCGCTCCCGTCGAACACGACCCTGATCTTGGAGTCAGGTGTCTTCAGGACTGCATGATGAGGCAATACGTAGTGCTCCTCACGACGCCAGTCTACCCTGGATACCGACATGTGACCCAAAGCCAAATATTCACGCATGAACTCAACATACTTTCGCCGAAAGTTGGAGTCCCGTTTCATGCGCCTTTCCATGGCCATCATCCGTTTCTCAGCCAGGCCCCTGGAGCTCCCCAGCGGAGGTCGCGTCGATAGAAACGGCAGCCGTGTCATAAATCTGCCCGAAGGGAGGCGCACCGTGTTGCACTGATAAAATGTCTCGCACTCCTCGTCCAGTGGGCTTGTCCTGGGAGCTGTGGGTGGCTCTTCTGTTGCCCAGAACCTTTGCAGGACCTCCGATAACACGCTGCCGTAGTATATGTTGCTATAATCCGTTGCGTCCTGTGGTCCCCGTACTGGGCCCAATAATGCGTACCCACCTGCGGTACTCACGGCCACCAACCCGTTTGGTTGCAGCTCCCGCTTACCGCTCCGCAGCAGCTTCCCGAGGACGTCAGTTCCAAGTAAGACGTCCACCCGTCCGGGAATTGCGAAGTGAGGGTCGGCCAACTCCAATCCCTTGGTCAGCTTCGTTACCGCCGGCGGTAACCGTACCGAAGGAAGAACCCCGACCACTTCATCTAAAACAATAGCCGTGGCCTTCACCCGCGTGATCGATGCCGAGTCACCCATCTCAAACAGGAGGTCCGTCTGACCCCTGATGTGAGGCACCTGATTGCCACCTATACCTATTGCGCCATCCCGTGATGGCTCCAACCTGAGGCCCAGCCTGGCCACTAGGCGGCTGGACACGATACAACCTTGTGCCCCCGAATCCAGGAGTGACCTCACTGGCACTGGCCGTCCATCCGTACCCCTGACGGTAATCTTAGCCGTCGGTAATAATACCGTCACTGGTGGGGTGGGCACGACGGATGAACAGACTGCTAATTGCTAGCAGGGGGCACCTCCCTCCCCTTCTGCTGGAGGGGGAGAGGGCCCCTGTCCCAGGTATGGGTCCCACCCCGGGTAGTACACCCCTCGACCCATCGGTGCCATGCGCGCCGGCTGGTAATAGCCCATCGGCATCCGTCCCATCTGCGGCGGACGCGCCATCAAGCGTGGGCGCTCTGCGAGGGGTGGGGAGAAGCGACTACTCGGGGGCGGCAACCTGCCCCCCAGCGCGGCCGAGTAAGTCGCGTAACCCGACTCCCCATGGGTCATCTCCGGGCACCCGCCCGAATCTCGGCGCCGATCCCCCCCCCGCGGAGGAGACTGCGGCATCCGGCGGTACTCCGGAGTCCTCGAGGACTCCCCTCCCCGAGGAGGGAGCGACCGCTGGTCTCTGGGTGACCCCCCTCTCCGAGGAGGGAGCGACCGCTGGTCTCTGGGTGACCCCCCTCCCCGGTGGGGGGGCGACCGTCCGCCCAAGGCTGGCTTAGGAGAGGGAGGATGGCCTCCCGATGAGGCCCCGTACCGCTCCCCACTCTCAGCCAGGCAGAGAAGTTCATGATGGGCTCCTCCACATACTCGGCAGTTGGTGGTCTTACTGCATTCACGCACATAGTGTGCGCCTAGGCAGCGGAAGCACAAGTTTCGCTGCTTGACCACCCCCCTGCGCCTCTGCACCCGCTGTGCTCCAAAATCCGCGCACGCGATGATCGCGTGTCCCCCCTTCCGGCAGAAGGGGCACACTTCCGATTGAAGGGCGTTGTACCGCTGTCCTCCCCGACGGGGCTCCACCGGTTTGGGCCCAACCGTACGCCGGGGTGACGTGGGGGGTTGCGGCGTGGTTGCCCCTTGGCAATCCGCCCGCCTGCACTCACCCTCCAGGAACGCCCTCAATTCGTCAAATGTTGGGAGGTGACTCGATGAATCACCCCCATGTGACTGCTCAAACCGCGCCACCACCTCGCTAGGTAACTTGCGCAAAACCCGGTTCACAACAATGTACTTGTTGTCCCCTAGTGACAACTTGAGTCGCTCCAGCGTATTCACCGCCACCGTGACGGGATTAAGGATTTTCGACCTTATTTCGTGTACATTAGTGACCTTCGATATACTAAATATTTTTTCGATGAGCCCATCAATAATTAATCGCCGATTATCATATCGGTCAATTAATAGGCCCCATGCCGTCTCGTAACTGGAATCCGTAATCTCCAAATGAGTCAAAATATCGTGAGGCTCACCGCGTAATCTCCCCATCAACTGCGCCATTTTATACGCGGGGGTCAAATCCGTGCGCGAGTGCACCACGCTGTTAAAAATGTCGCGAAACCTCGGCCAGTCGGCATATTCACCACCAAATTCCGGGACATTCACTGGTGGCAACGGCGCCATTAGTGCCACACCACTGGGTGCACGCCTTACCCCAACATCCCCTTTTCGGGCGCGCTCGATATCCGCTGCCGCTTGGATGATACTCATCACCATATCACCGCACTGGTCTACATTGCGTTGCACCACTTCAACAGCCTGGGTCCGACTTTCCCCGGTCTCCTCTTCGTCAATACGGGCCAAATATTCGGCATGCAATTTCAATACCGCGTCATATCTTTCATCTACCTGTCGCGCGCGTGACAATAATGCGTCCTCGCGATCCGTACGACCAATTAACGTAACGACTAATGAAAACCATCTTAATTCCGATTCGACCCTTGACGCGACCGTTTTAACTACTGATGGAGCCATGGTACCAACCTCGATAACGCGGATCAATAAAATAAATTTTTAAAATAAATTAATAAATTTGGGTGAATAATTTTGTCCGTGGAACCCCGATTTTCGACAATAACAATCCGTTTTTATTTTTCGTACCAAACGCGACAACTTCAAAGTTATTCACCCAACACCAATATATTACGCAACGGAAAACAACACTAAATTTATTTTAAATTAAATGTATTTTGAGTGAATAATAGTTCAGCGGAACCCCAATTATGAATTACTTATTAATACGTTTCTCCGTATCGAAACGAAACTATATTTACTTTATTCACTCAACTAACATTTCAATTGAAAGTTATAACTAATATTCTTATAATTTAGTTAGTCTTAATTACGCAAATGCAACTTAACGTTAATAGATTGGAATGCGAACCAAGCGCAATCCACCCTCAAATTTCAATTATGATTTTGATGCTAACTAAATTACTTATCCGAACGTAAATGAAACAAATATCTTTTCTGTGGATATGAACCACGCTTTTGCTACCAAAATTTGTTTGCGCCAGACACAAATTGAATTTATCCCGGGCCCATGTAAGAACAAATTACCAAAGCAATCTTGCCTAGCGCGAAACAATGGAACGCGATACACGTCCTATGTACTTAAACCTAACTTAAGCTATGCTGCTAACCTGGAGTTCAGCCGAATATCTTCCTGGCTGCAAGGTTGTGTTTCTGTTTTGTGTAAAGTGTATGTATGTTTACTTGCACCAATAAACGACGCCCCGGTCTGCGCCGCCGCCGCCCCGATCTCGTCAGCAAACACACCAAACACAATTCACACTGTAGTAGTCCTTATCTCACTCTAAATAACAATCCTTGGGGCGCCCGAAGCAGCCCACCGTACAAGGAATTGTGCCGTATTTCAACACTTTCCGTTAAAGCGTAAAACTTCCAAAATATCTCCCAAACCACGGAGGTTATAATGTTCAAGAGCCGTTACGATAGAAACCAATATTACCAATGGCGCCGGCTCGCGTCCGCTGGCGACAGCGCGCGCGCTCGCAGCGCCGTGAAAGAAAAATGAACTAACTGATTGTGTGGCCAGTGGGTAAAAACCTATCAATTCTCAACAGTGATGTTTCACTTCATGCGTAAAAGTTAAAGGAATGTCCTCTTGATAAAATATATCTTTATATTCATGGCATAATTTTATGATCGCATCGCGCTCTTCTTCATTCATGTGTTCCGTTCTTAATTTATCCAAATTTTGCGTAAGGAGTTCTTCATGACTTGAGTCAGATATATAATTACATAGTATTTCTTCTTTAAATTCTTTAAGTTCAAATGGTGAAAAAATATCTACATGCATTATTTTATCACTTAAGTTCTTAATAGTTGTTTGTGCAAACCCGTTTTTACAATGTAACAAGGCACATGGCATCATTACTTCTTCTGAGAATTTAACTCGGTCCATTATTCCTTGACCTTCTTGTGGTTGAGTCGGAATAATGACCCTTTGTTCTGTACGCGGTTGCACTGTTAAGGTAAGTATCGGTATTTTTACTGACTTAGTTTTAGAAAGATAAAGTGGGATTTTTGCATTATTCGTTAACAGTAAATCTCTATCTAAGTCTATTATAGCATTTAATTCTTTTAATAAATCCATTCCTAATAAGCCATCGTATTCATTATTTAAATCATATTCATAAAATTTATGCTGAAGGTCGCTCTCATTGAATACTTTAAATAGCGGTATATTAACTACCGTGTTGTGTGAGCTTACGGCATGCGTCGTTATGACATTGAATGACTCAACCGTTTTACGATCAGCGTAAAAGTTATTTATGACTGCATTGTTAAGAAAGCAACGCGAACTACCAGTATCGATTAATAGTTTTAAGTTTTGATCCGGTATAATTATGTAAGGGAGATAATCAGTTTTTATGGGTTTTGTCCTGATTTTGAGGCTCTGACCTGAAAATTTCTTGAGGTCGATGGTTTAGGGGGCGGATTAGTTTCCGGTATCCCATTAAAATTCTCACAGTGTTCTCTGAAATAAAAACGGTTTTTTGGAAATGGAAGTCCTGAACCGTAGAAATTTGGGTTTTTTATCGCACACGTTTCATCATTTGTACAGCTACATCTGTACTTTTCTAGCGGGTACATTTGATGTAAGTTTAGGTTAGTTGTATTCGGCTTAGGCGTCGATGGTTTTGGACGCGGGGTAAATGAAGTTCTATTATTAGCTGCATTGGACCTTGGATTCTGGGAATCCTGCGCACTATTCGGTTGTGCTTGAAAGGGCCTGCTTTGGTTACTACTCTGCGATTGACTCTGGTATGGTCGAAATGTATTTTGAAAATTATGTCGCGGAGTGAAAGTGTTTTGTCCTATATTTGAAGTACTTGGACTTGAGTAAGTTTTACGTGTGTCATTTTTAGAGTTATTTGGTTTTTTAAATTGATTTTGGACCTTTCTATTTTTATAATAATGCTCGTCAAAGTGAGCCTGTTCTAGAGCATATCTTAACGCTTCTTCTAATGATCTTGGTTCCTTTATTTGGATTGCCCTAAGTATTCTTTCTGGTATATTATACAAAAATACGTCTAGTGCCGCATGATTATAAATGTTCATTTTTATCTGTAAACTTGATTCGTCATATTGCTCTGCAATTTTGGAAAATAATTGATTTTTTATTGATTGTATTCTAGCACAAAATTCATTTAATTTTTCACCTTGTTTCATGGTTAAGTTTTCTAATTCGGTTTTTAAATGTTTTTCGGTCCTTTGATCACCGAAATGTTGGATTAATAGTTGTTTTAGCATAGACCAATTTTGAGCTAAATAGTCATTTTCGCTAACTAATTCTGCTGCTTTGTCTGTAAGTCTAGAGGTTATTACCTCTAAAATGTATGAATAACGATCTTCCGACCCATCTCTATACTGTTGTAATACAAAATCACATTTACGCAAGAACCGGCTTAATTGACGCGGATCGCCATTGTAGGTAGGAATGATTTTCATCATTTCTCCTAATGTAGGCATTTCCGGATTTCGTTGAGTAGCATTTCCCTGTATTGTCGGTATGCCTAGAGGAGGCATAGGAGGCATTTGAAATCCTGCTACTCTAGCATATACTGGTCTTTCTGATTGGTAAGGCGAATATCTTCCGACCTCATCCGAACCTTCATCGTAACCAGCTTCATTATCTAAATTTAAATTGGCCTGCATTTGATTCGCTAAATTATCTGCAGGTTGGGCATGCACTTGAGCTTGTGCTTGAGCCTGAGCTGGAACCTGAGCTTGAGCTTGGTTCATGGCTTGACTATCGGCTGCCTGTGCCAACAGATCCATAAAAAGTAATTTGATTTATAAGTCGATTTGTTCTATGTTTATCGCAAATTGACCTAGTGCGGAAATAAAAATTAATTTAATAATGTATACAGAATATGCACGATTAAGATTATTTTGAGTTATTAATGTGCAAGGACGAGTCCTTAAATCGTGTACTATTTTAATATAAATTATAGTACACTCCCTGTTATTTATAAGCGCATATGTCCCCTTTGGCATAAAGTTTTATCACACAAAAATTTGTAAAATACACACACACACAATACAAAATAAAATGCGTTAGCAAAAATAAAAATAATAAAATTGCGGATTATGGAGCTCCTATGTATAAATTATAATACAAAAATTTTTTAAGGAAGGAACGGTGTAAGTGAGTATTATTCTCCACCTTATGGATCCTCCCGATCCCGAAGTTTCTCTCTCTCTCTCTCTCTTTCTTCTATGTGAGACAATTTTTTGGTGAAATTCGCAGCAGCTTTTCAAGGTTTTAAAAAGTAGGTTCTTCTGACAAGTTCTTGATAGAAGCGAACTCGCAGGGGCAGAAACAATAGAGGGTGGCCACTTACTCAGCGTCTTCGGTCACCTGGAGTCCTTCAGAAGATCTATGCCGACTGCGCCACAAATGTCGTCGCTAAGGGTTGCGTTAGCGAGGAGCTGATGAAGTAGCTGAACCGCGAATCACTGGTGATTGATGATGTCGAATAAAACCAACAGAGTAGAATTAACTTTGTATTGAAGTAAAAATTACTACAACTGTTCGAAGAGAGGAGTAGCTCCGGAATGAATGCTTGGGAGACGCAGCTCACCTTATATACGTAATTCTGCACAAAGGAATTCTTAAGAAACTCACCACGTGGATGTGCAACACCTTAGGAAGCACGTACTGCGCATAAATTATAGTTTTATTACCTTCGTCCGTGCTCTTTGGCTTTGACATCGGATTAGTCAAATTAACTAGAACTAATTAACATCAGTTGCGCGAATATTATACAATGTTGCAACGTTGAACAATGTTGCAAGGCTACGGTTAGGGTTCATTGTTAGAGTGGTGTGGGTTCCTTAACTAGGTACTTTTCGCTTGATTTACTATTTATATGTTGATTGTTTAATGATGGTTTAGGGTAATCTTTGATTTTTTTATTTTTTGCACTAAAAATTACATAATTTGTTTTCGCAACGTTCATGGTAAGCAAGTTATCTTGAAGCCATCTATTGAGAAGATCCAGATCGCTCTGTGCGTCTAACATTATTTGTTCTATGTCACTTCCATAATAAAAAAGGCTGGTGTCATCGGCATACAACGTCAGTTCTCTTTTCAACCCGACATCTTGTATATCATTGATATATATAAGGAACAGAAGTGGCCCTAAAATGGATCCTTGAGGCACACCGTATGTAATAGTCCTAGGGCAACTTTGTTGTTTGTCGATTTTTACAACTTGGTGACGATTTAATAAGTAGGATTTTAATATATCGTGTGCTTTCCCTGTGACACCTAAATGGTTAAGTTTGTTTAATAGCTTTTCATGACTGACCGTGTCGAAGGCCTTTTTGAGGTCAATGAAAACACCTTATGCTAATAATCTTTGGTCAATTTTTACCTTTAGTGTAGTAATTAAATCTATTGCAGCTGAGAGGGTATTTGATTTAGATCTGAAACCATATTGATATTTAGATAAGATATTATTCAATATAAGAAATTTAGTGAGACGAGAGTAAATAACTTTTTCGTAGATTTTAGAGATAACGGGCAGTACTGAGATGGGGCGATAGTTTCCGGGATCAGTTTTGCAGCCTGATTTGTGTATTGGCGTAATTTTAGCGGTTTTTAAGGTATCAGGAAAAGTACCCCGTTGCAGATTTTTGTTTATACATTTCGTGAGATCATCTAGTATAACCGATTTTATAGATTTGATTGCTTTAGCTGTTATACCATCATAACCAGAGCTACTATTTTTTTTAGATTAGTTATAATTTTACTTATTTCGTCTGTAGTAGCTGGCTCTAGTTGACTAAGATTTACAATAGGATTTTATTGAGGAACTGCGTTACTCTGAGCAGGAATTTAAGTCATAAGTCATAAGTATTTATTCATTTAACAATTTACATTGCGTTTGAAATCACATTAATAAAAAAAAAATTACAATAACAATAAATTAAACAACTATACTCAACTTTTTTCCTTAAAGGTGTTTGATATTTTTTCACCTCACAGTATATTTGTTTATGATCGGCTAATTGTGAGTCTATTATAGCTAGATGAAATGCGTTCTGTTTTATGTTAGAGCATACGTGATCCAAAATGGTTTTCGTTGTTGATGTCTGGCGAGTACAGCGTGCTGAGTCAATTTTATTTAATATCTGTATATCGTTTTCTTTAAGTGTTTGTTTGTATTCATTTGTTACTGAGTTCGGCTTAAGTAAATCGTAATTAAAGTCGCCAAAAATTAACACCCTGTGACGTCCTTGTAACTGTTTAGTATATTCCTCAATGAATTGAGCCGAGTTTGTGCGTTCAGGTTTATAGATTGCGGCAATATCCAAGGAGAACTTTTCTATGTGTACCCAGATGAAATGATTGTCATTTATACTCCGTTCTTCTATAAGATGGTGATTAAAATTTTTGTGAACAAATATGGAGACTCCTCCTCCTCTACTTGTGTCTCTAAAATTGGGTATATGGTCTGTAGTGAGCATACCCTGGCATTTGCAGTCTTTTTGCTTCATCCTCGTCTTTAATCCATGTTTCTGTCAAAGCGACTATATGGATAGTCGTTTTAAACGACTCCAAAACACATTTAAGTTCATCCAGTTTACCTGACTTTACGATGCTTCGAATATTTGTGTAGAAACATTTTATTGATTTGTTAGATACCTCTATTTCGGAATACATATTTGAAACTTGATGTGTAATACTGTTACTCGAAGTCACCTCTTTTGAGTTTAGTTTTTTGGCTGCAGTTTAACTATCGACGGTACTCCCTTGACGTATTTGATACCTTTTTTTGTTTGTTTGTTTTGGTCTTATTTGGGTAAGGACCAAATTCTTTGCATCGTTGGACAACGGAAATCACAATGGAATGTGTCACACCGGAAAAAAAGTAGCACTATAAAATTGTAAATGTACGTGTACAAGGTTTGAAGATGAATAATAAATAAACATCGGGACAGGTGAAACTAAATAAAAGCTTGTAAGCACAATTGGTAACGTTGTCTTCGCTTCGACGAATTTCCGTTGTGACACGTAGCACAATGTTGTGTCACTCGTCGCACAGTGGAGGCAAAATACTTCACGACCTAACCAGAAATAACAACATGGCAGCACTATCGAAGTCAAGCTTGCAAGTTCGGAGTCAGTGTTCCATTAAAATAAGGCTTATTATTTTCGCGGCGACAGAAAAATTAAAGAGCAGCAAACTATTTGCAACTAAAATAATAACTTGTCAGCGATTAAATATTTTGGCAATCATTTATATTAAATGAGCTTTAAACCAAGGATATTTTAAAATTCAAATAATGGCAGCTACTTTAAGGTAGCAGAAATAATAAACAAGATTACTGAAATCATAGGCGAGGTACTATAAATAATGACTTGGCGACTAATATTAGCAGAAGATCCGACTCGGCCGGGTTAGGTTAGGTTGGTTTTTTTTTATATCCCTAAAAAGCGCTCCTTTTATTTTTTTTATGACCTTGATTTATTTTATATGCAATCTCCATTGAACAATTAGAGTAGGCCATTTTCAACTTTTTATCCGCTGTCATGTTTCCGCTTAATTAGTTAATTCAGTAGCCAAAACTCGATGCTAGTTTATATTGAAACAAAGCCGAAAATTGATTACTTTTAGCTGCTACTTTTTACTTTATTAGTCTCCGCAATTAGTCGCCAACTTATTATTTTTGCTACCCCCTTTAATTTTTTATAAATCCCTAAATCAGATTAATTTGTCGCCGCGTTAAATACATGCCTTAAAATAATTGAAGAATCTACTGGAATAGCGTTGTAAGTTCCGTGCAATGTCGTCGCACAACTGGAGGTTGCACAATGGAAGAATATTTGGGACATGCATAAAATAGCCGCAAAATTTAAAATGATGAAGGATATCGAATATTAAACTATACCTGCGTCTTAACAAAACCTAAGACTATACATACAAATAAACTGTATAAGTTAAGGCGTTCGTACTTTAAAACAAAATCTATATATTCTCGAGAAAGCAGAGTACGGACATATTCATTTTGTATGGGAAATATAATAAAGATAAAAAAGTATATTTCTGAATAATTTTTTTATTAACTATTCTGAAAATCAATTCGTTTATTGATGATTGGGTTACTAGGAACTGTTATTTGGCGTGTTTTTCTACTCTACAAATTAACGATAAATGTTCTATTTTTAGTTTGAGATGAGGTGGACATTAATGTATGACAGTATTTGCAAAGAATTTGGTCCTTACCCATTTTTGTTTCTGAGAATATACTTCACTGTTTGCTCGGATGTGAAACAGACCTTTACTGGACGCATTTTGTTTTGCGTATATTGTCCAAGACGAAAATTTTTTTGTGGTGGTGGGCAGTCAGTGAAGATTTCCGTGAGGACTTTATTAACTTCTTGTTGTTCGTGCGCATCTTTGTCTTCGATCGTAGAATCTGGCTCAAGAATACCTACAATTATTATATTCTTATTTCGTATAGTTCGTTGTTGGCATTCAGCAATAACATTATTGTAGTAATCCGGTGTTAAAGTTATCGGTGCCTTCTCAATGGATGATTTGAGTGTGTTCAAGTTTGTCTCAAGAAGTTGAACTTTATTATTGGAAGCAGTCATTGACTTAGCCAGGTTTAACACCTCTGCTTTCATTTTTTCTTGTTCAGTGTTCATAGCATCGATGCGGTTGGAAATATTGTAAATTTAATTTTTTATGGTACTTACATCTGCACAGAACTGCGCTATGTTGTCTCTTTGAGTATAAAAGAGATAAAATAATTACATGTCAAAATTTTAAACAAACTGAGATAAAAATGACAAAGAAGCTCCTAAATAGATCGTCAAAATACAAAAATGAACACGGTAAAAATAACGCTGAAAATTACAATGTCAAATAAGGCAATCACTAGGAATAAGGTCAAAAGTAACTTTTCATACTCGAGTACAATCTGTCAATTATAATTTCAAGACAAAATCACAATAACGCACTTTTTAATCCTGTACTAAAATTCTATACGCTCCTGTTCACTGATTGGTTGAAATTACCACTAGTAGATTAGTAACTAGCCACTGCTGCGTCTGTTTGGCTGGTAAATATTTTTTATTGCTCGTATTATTTCATGACAAAATCATTTTAGCCTTTCATCTCACATATTTCGTCCTTTAAATTTAAAGTCAAATCCACCAACCTGTCAACGGCCGCCACTGCGTTTGTTATAGATTTTCCCTTCGCTGGTGCCATTTCTACTTGTTGTTTTATGTGTCACTTGTTGAATTATTACTTCCAGGTATATTATATAACAATATGTTAACCATTGATACAAACATCAAACCTCAAAGAAATGCGTAACCTGGTGGAAGAGACCGGGATAACAGCGCCCTCTCTCGCTCACTCGTTCACTGCTGTAAAGTAGTGCGGTAAGATGTGACTATTAACGTATTCACATAGAGGTCGCTAAGGTGCAAAGCCTTTCAAATAAACAATGCAGTTCGACACACGAAGCATAAGGAAAGATTCGAAAGGTTTCTTGGTGTAAGGGTAGCGAAGTGGTTAACGCGCTGGTCCGACAATTCAGAGGTACCGGGTTCGATTCCTGGTCTCTTCCACCGGGTTACGCATTTCAATATTTTTTGAGTTTTGATCTTTGTATCAATGGTTAATATAAAACAAAAACCTACATCAAAAACATTTGACATTACATGTTTCATAAATTTACAATATATTACTTAAGATTACAATTTAATTATTAAAACAATATAAATATTGACTAGCGGTTTGGATTCTGTACTAAGTTGGCTAGTGTTGCCAGCATAAGTAAAGGGAGAATTTCTCCCTATCGAGGGAGACTTTTTATGAGACGTTAAAAAAACTAATTGCCCGATCTTATAAGTGCATAAACATAGGGGGCAGTACATTAAACAATAAAAATAAAACACGCCTTTCATATTCTTTTGTTTTCATTCTAATACCGAGAATTTATTAAACGCCCCTCGTAGATCATAAACAGCAACTCATCAACATGCACTCAACAAATACCTGCTTTTTAAAACACACATCTATAAATATGTTAATATCTAAATTATATATTTTATTTTTGAATGCTGAATATTTTACCGCATGTTTCTAGATTTTTCGGTATTTAAATTTATTGGCGTCTAACACGTAAAGTTAGGCACCTAGTGGATGCATGGAGTTGGAATTCCGAATTTGAGGATATTCAGAAAGAACACATTTAAATCTATAAAATCCAAATTCCCAAAACTCCCGGAAATATTTATTATTAAATAATTATTAACTTAAATAATATTTTCAATCAACACACAGGTTGGACGGTCATCATTTATGTTAAACTGGGTACCTACCTACCTTAGTCTCGCGTAAACCTGCAGTCCTTGACCTTCGCGCCTTTGCATAATTATTTAAGCAGAGGTAAGATTCCCATCCAAAACATTTCAAGCTCTACTGCACGACGAAGATGATTTCTATCTTGTGTTAAATTATCGATTTCCTTGTGGTATAATCATGTTGTGGCAGCTGGCGGTGGCGGCGGCGGCGCTCGGCGCGGCGTACTACAGGTGGTCGCGGCGGCGGCTGTACCGACTCGCCAGGGAGATACCTTCCGGACTGAAGGAGTACCCGATAGGTGGACATGCGTATATGTTTCTTGGCAGCAGTGAAGGTATATATATTATAGTATAGACATTAATTCGTTATTTTTCTCATTTGGCTTTGATTAACTATATCTTTGCATATGAAACGTGCCCACCTTAGGACGTAGGGTTTCCGATAAAAATTCATCCCACCCAGGCTCCATCTGAAAAATAATCTAAGAGCCTACACCGCCATCGCCAGTTGTTGCTGACAAAAATCTTGATTAGGTTAGGTTTGTTTCATAACAATCTCAAATATTTTAAGGAGAAAAAAATGCTTTCGATAAATGAAACAATCCACAAAACGTTTGTCGATAAAACATGTCAGCGTAGCTCAAGCAAAATTATAAATCGAGAATCGATTTGAAACATGTCGAACGATATTCGACTGCGACTTGACAGACGTGAAAGCCCGGTGAGTAAGCCCGCTTCATATGTGTTTTATAATAATTACGTCTCATTGTAATTATTTACAAAAATTGCATTCTTTAAGTATGTAGATAAACCGTTTAACTTATTTTGCATACTTGTTGTTGTCGTGTAACCCCCGACGAGAAAAGAGGGGCGTTATAAGTTTAACATGTGTATCTGTGTTTGTGTATCTGTGTGTGTGTCTGTGACTTTGTAGCGCCTATACGAGAGAACCGATTTGAGTGCGGTTTTTTAAATCGAAAGCCTGGTTTGTCGAGATGGTTCTTAACTTTGTTTGATGAAAATCGGAGCTCTCTTCTTCAAGATATTCAGCTTTTAGTGGAACAAGCGACTGGCCAATTTTGAAGCTAAGAATTCCAAATTTTGTTTTTATTTTCAGTTTTAGTAGAATTTTCTATATCTCACATTAAAACATTTTCTCATGATGACCAGCTACTTGTGGCGGAGGTGTTTGAAATTTTTAATTTAGGTACGTTATTTGTTAAATATTCAATTATTTTACATAGAAAACTACACTGAGTCTCAGGTGTATTAAAATACATAAACGGGTTTACTCACATCGTAGAAATGGAAAATCGGTCGACATGTTTTGAATCGGTACGCGATTCATCCTGAGCCGATCAGTCGCGGCGGCGGCCTACCGAGCACAGAGCGAGCGATAGTCGAATTCTACGACGTGAGTTAAACCCGTTTATGTATTTAAAATATTCAATGCTTAACATTTCTGTTATTTTACCGCAGCATAGCATAATAGGTATCTTGCCGTGACTTCGATTGTCGCGCGACTCACCATTACCTGTTTGGCTCGCATAGTTTTGAAATGAAAGTCACAGGTAGCATTTGTCGCGCGACATGCCAGAAATACGTAGGTTTAAATAATACCTAATTGCATTAATTCTTGTGTCAGATCGGATACGCGCGTTCCAGGAGCTTGCTCGAGCAGCAAATTTGCAAGGTGGCTTTTCGAGCGGGTGGATGAGCCATAGGCTGTTTATTTGTAAGTACCTACTAGAATTACATCATCATCATCATCATCATCTCAGCCATAGGACGTCCACTGCTGAACATAGGCCTCCCCTTTGGACTTCCATATATACCGGTTGGAAGCGACCTGCATCCAGCGCCTTCCGGCGACCTTTATAAGGTCATCTGTCCACCTTGTAGGTGGACGTCGTCTAGAATTACATATATCAAAACAAAACGTAAAGGGAATTATTCGTGGGCTGATTTCTACTGTTTATAAAAGTTGTGGAGTTCCTTTCTCATGGTCATCATCATTCTTTAATATTCGTCGCAACAAATGTACAATACTAATATAAAATATTAAAATAAATAAGTAAACGTGCGTAGGTTAGTATGTACCTACATGGAACGATACAAAAATTAATATTATAAGTAGAGATTGTCTAAGCTGAAATGACGCACCCCACTACGTATACTTTAGTTAGTTGATTTAGATATGTGAGTGCAAATCTGTGTGGGCGCGTCGACTGTATCGTGAACTATGATCTACATACCTGTGCTAAATCGGAGCACCGATACTAAAGTAACGTAGCAAAATATTATATCGATAAATAAATATACCGATGTTACTGTCAACAATATATATTTATAAATATTGTATATTTTTTCTCTTCATTTCAGAATGAAAACAATAAACAAATTAAAGCGTGTATTTATTTGTTTATTTTAAATAATTTTCATAGTAAGTGTACAATCATTATTTTTTACATATTCGTCGATATTAAAGATTGCCCGTCTAGATGAAAATATCGACTTCATTAGACATGATATCGCACCGTTTTATAGTTATCGTGAACTTTCAATGAGACATGTATTAAAATATATCATCATCTTTTTTATCGATTTGAAATCCCTAGAGCGTGCCCCTCTTATTACCTTCTGTACCTCTACCATGAGTTGCTTTCGAAAAGTCTCGAAACGCTCACTACGCTCGCTTGCGAGGAAACGCACTTCGAATAGAGTTACTCCTACACACGTAAATTGCGGTAGTGTGAGTGTATGAGACACTCGCCAACGTTTGTTCTAACTTCACACCGAATCAATCTGTCTCTTTCTAACTAAACTTAAAAGAATGAGGAAGATTCATATCGGCCAAAATAAAACATGGCGGATTTACGGAAGCGAGTATCGTTTACGTGACGTGACAATGTCGGCACCATGAGATTCAAATTTGACAGGTTCACCTCGAAACTATCGAAAATTACGCTCACGACTGTAGTTAAAACTCTCACTGCCAAATCGAAGGGTGAAATCATATTAGATTTTTTGTTTTATAATGTTTTTCAATTATTAGTGATCCAAATAATGTCTGCAAGACATTTTTAGAGTAAAATATGTCAGCGAAGCCTATAATAATATGCAGAATAACGACGCTGCAAGTTATGTACAAAGTTTAAATCCGCTATGTGAAAAGTGAATGTTTTTGTGAAAGATGTGCCCCGAACACAATGTCACTCGAAAGTAAAGGCGAAATTTCGGCTTGAGGATGCAAGCATACAGTTGCTTTTTGGATGTGGGTCCGTCGTCGGTGCGAGGAGCCTTCATGCACTTCTATACAGTGCTACTGGAAAAGGTTTACTCCGTCTACAGTGACAGCTGTGAAAGTAAAGGGATTACTCAGAAAAACATTAAAAGGACTTACTTCCCTTACAGTACAGACTAATCTGCATTTTATATTATTATTATTATGAATTCATTTCAGAAGCAAAAATGAGGACAATTGACAACTGCGAATTGAATCAACATGATTACAAACATACTGGTATTAATGCAATATTGATTGCACTGCTTTATCATTGATAAACAAAAATTTATTTATTTATTTATTTATTTACACACACAACTGTCCTTACAGGCTTACCTAATTCGACAGCATGGATTATTTACAAAATAGACACAAATACAGGCATAGTACACAAACACCACACTACACGTCAACTATTTATACTATTTACTATACAGCATAACATAAAACATAGAGTGTGGTGGAAAATAAGCCAAAGTAGTGTTAAAAGAAGTTTATTCAGTCTTTTTGCTAGTGTGCAAAAGACATTTGTATTTTGAACACAATGATTGTGATTCTCTGTGATGCATGTAAATTTTTAATATGTATACTTTACTCTTGTTAATATGGTTTGGATTTGAGTGTGTTGAGTGACATGACTTGTAATTGACAGCCACAGCCATCTTTCACAGGCTATATATGAAATTTGTATGTACAGTCGCCATCAGATATATCGCAGCATACAAGGCGTTCATAAATATGTGAACATGTACTGTAACACCCAGTCAATAAGGGTTGTGTTCACATATTTATGAACGCCTTATATGTTGCGATATAACTGATGGCGACTGTACCTAGTTTGCCGAAATGTAAGTTTGGCAGAGAAAATTTGTTTTTTCTCAGCTAACCAGAACGGTACGGTACTGGAAAGTTGCCATAGGTAGCCAACACGTCAGGAAGACTCAAATAAAGAATATACATGATATAATCCGTTTAAACTGTTTTATTCATATAATTCCATGTCATTCAATTTTTTTATTACATCTTTAGTATGTAAGCACATGTTAATAGAAACGCTTCTAATAAACGTTGTTCTTTACAACTCAAAAAAATTAAAATATTTTTTTAAATTTCTACCAACAAGATGTTATACATTACATTCAGTAATCAACTACTTAATCAAACATATACTTTAATGGTTTATATAGGTCACTATAAAATTATACTAAACAACAAAGGTTTCTTTTCAATTAAATGCACAGTATTTTTGAGGCACTGGAACTGTTCCAAATTCTCATTGTTATCTGAAACATTACTGTCAGAGCCAGTAACCCTTAATGATGAAGAAGCTATAACAGGCGACGAATGACCCTTTCAAAACAAGACATATCACTGTGTGATTTTTCAATTTTCATCATTAATCATTTTTCTTAGCCGTTTTGACAACTCCTGACTCGGATCTTTTTGGACGGCATAGAAAAATCTTGAAAAGTGATGTGTGTAACGACAAGTGGTAGTTGCTTTCATTAGCGTTGTGGTAATACTTAGGTTTTGGTATATTGTCTGCACGGCCTTGCTTCTATAATACACATTCTCTTTTGTTCTTACTCGAACAGTCTTCTGCAGGTATTAGAGGATTTTTGATAGATTCATCTTGAGTTTTTGGCAATTCTGAAAAAATAAATATTCAAGATAAGTAACATAATTTAAGTGTATACATAAAAATTATAATTATATTATTAGATTTTTGTAAAATTAGATATCATACCTGGAGGCTCAATTATTTATAGCACCATTCTGTGACAAGGACAATTCTTTGCTTTTATAAGGAACACTTCTCGATGAGATCCAGTATCAGGCAGCCGCCTCTTGCGATCATCTTGACGGTGAAATTAACTTGGAACAGCCTCATCTGTTAGAAATATCTTCTGACTAAAGCCCTTTTTGTACTTCATGTAGTTAGTTGTGTCTTTTTCCATCTGAAATTTAACATAACTGATATACCAACTATCTTATACCATATTCTAATATTATATATGTATATAACGAAAAAGCACATTAAATTATAAAGAACATAGATAAGCTAAACAACATAATATAAAAATGTTTGTAATTCCCGAGTGACGTGTTGTAAACAATATAGGGTTTAAAAAATCTAAGGCCACATCCAATAGGTTAGGAATTAAAGATGTTATTTTGTTTTAAGTATACTGACAGTTCTATCCACTAGCTCGTACGTAAAAAAATAATTGTTAAGTACTTACATCTATGTGATCTTCACACATAAATACATTAATGTGATAGAATGGCATTCGCATCTCCCCGTAGCCACATTTTTCGTCTTTTGCGTTTCGTCGGTAAGAAACAAACAGTTTCTGTGGACTATTTATAGATGTATTTGTACATTGTGGCATTACACACCAAACAAACACTGCCTTTACACCATTGTATCCAATTTTTTTGAATAAAGTCGATGAATCTCACTTTTCTATTTACGTTTTAAGTTCATTCACTTCATTTTCATTGCATGGATGTGACGTCACGCATGTCAAGATTGTGAATGTCAAAGTGACTGGCGCGCGGCGCCATTAAACGCGTTCGAGACCTTCGATCCGATCCGATTTATCGGAAAAAAAGTCCTAACAATAATTGCACTAAACATTATCCGATTTCTTCCGATAAATCGGACAATTGCACTACACATTTTCCAATGGCTTCCGATCCGATTAAAACCCGCTCCAGACCTTCCTATCCGATCCGATTTATCGGAAGCAATCGAATAATGTGTACATAGTGCAATAGGCTAGTAGACCCAGTTTTGAAGTGTATTTGAAATGGTTAATAATGATCGTACTAGCTCTAAAAAAATGTCTCGTATTTTTGTGAAAACTAGAAAGCTAAATTGTATCAATTGAAAATTAGAAATTTCATGAACATTCAAAAATGACGTCCGCCATTTTTCCCTTTTGCTAATCTGTGGCGTGACGTAAAATTACCTGTAAATATTTGAAATTCGACCGTCGTATAGTGCCATTCCGCTCACTACTTATAATATACTTTGACAGGAGATCGAGAGGGACGGCAGCGGCACTATTCGAAGTCGTCAAAGTAGACTTTCAGTTCTCTTTACAGGACCGATGACGTCACTATCATAAGCGAAAATGGCGGACAGCGTTTTAAGCATTTCAAAATACAGATTAAAAATCATATTTTCAAATTCAATTTTTTCAGCCATCTTGCACTTTTATGAATTGAAAAATATATATTTAGGTTTCCTTTGCTAAATAACGTTAGTTTATTACAATTTGACATGAGTCAACTAGCTTATTGTCCGATTTATCGGAAGAAATCAGAACCCATTCCAGACCTTCCGATCCGATCCAATTTATCGGAAGAAATGTCCTAAAACCCGCTCCAGACCTTCCGACCCGATCCGATTTATCGGAAGAAATATGTCCTAACAATTGCACTACACATTATCCGATTTCTTCCGATAAATCGGACAATTGCACTACACATTGTCCGATTCCGATAAATCGGATCGGATCGGAAGGTCTGGAGCGGGTTTATCAATTGCACTACACATTATCCGATTTGTTCCGATAAATCGGATCGGATCGGAAGGTCTGGAACGGGTCAATAGAGCTCTTGTTACTTAGTATATAGAAACCTACGACTGTATCTGTGTCTCTGCAAAGCACGTCAATTTTCAGCAAAAAAAAACGAGACGACAGATACTTTGTGGCGACCATTTTTGTCAACGCGTCGACTACAAAGAAAAAACCCATGAGTGAAAGTTTTGTTGTTAGTGACGCCCAAATAGATTTATCGATACGACATCGATAAGACTACTATTATATTATATCACTACATAGTAAAAAACAAAGTCGCTTCCTGCTGTCTATCTGTCTGTCTTTAAAACCACGGCGGTTTTTTAAATAGATAGAGTGACTCAAGAGGAAGGTTTATTACATAGATTTTGGAAGATAGGGGCGTTGAAGACCTCACACCGTTCAAGCCTAAACGTCAGAAAGGCCTCTGTCTGTCCAAAAAGCCATTCTGTCAAAATGTTTATGCTACCATACTTTATAGTAGGGGAGTAAGCAGATGATAATGACATCACTGACGATCATTTACAATTTTTTTCGCATTAACTCGCTATGCTTTGACTTAAATCTTTATTGAATCTTCCGCAAAGACAGCATTCCATAAGCTTGGAATCCCTTTCAAGGTGAGGCTGAATTGAATCGCAAAACTTAATCTTGCTCTGTTTTTTATCTTTGCACTAAGAAAATTGTAATAAAATCCAAGTGAACCAAAGCGATAACAATAAAAATACATACAAAACCAGTGTATTTATTTTAATATTATATTCTATATTCCAGGATTCAAGTTAAGCATAAGAAGTTATTTTTATGGATAAATCAATCCATTGACATTAATTGTCAAAATTTCATATTTGTAAAAGTGAAAATTAATATAGACATCGAGAGAGTATTGCATCGTGTACACTTGAATTTATTTTTCTGTAAGTATGTGAAGAAATGCAAGAAAATACATCAAATAACCGAAATCTACGACAACTATGCATGCATAGAGCTGTAGTCTTCAACACGGATAGTGAAAAAAATTAACTGTCAATAATGTTAAGCTCAACCTCATCTTTTATTTTAATTAGACACTAGACTAAAGTAACCTTTCCATTGTGTCACAGTGATTACGTCCTTTTTCTAAGCGCAATAGAGAAAAGTAAAAAAATTGTAGTCTTAAAAATATGAAGTGTTGTCAATTTATTAGCAACTATAATTATAATGATAGGTTTTTTCGATATCGATAAATCTATTTGGGCGTCGCTTACAACAAAAAAAAAAGACATGTGCTGAACACGTCCTTGAATTTGACGTGTTGACAAATATACTGTCGTCTCGTTTTATCTTGCGGAAACTTGACGTGCTACACAGAGATAGCAATAAGATCGTAGGTTTCGACTTAATAACACGAACTCTATTGATATTTCCTTACTCTAAGGGCTAACATTATTCTTACTCAGCCATGTCAATATAGTTAGAAAGAGACGGATTCATTTGATGTGAAGTTAGGTGTATTTGCGTGACGTATTTTCTACACGCACTTTCGAATCGAGTTAACGTTAGCGTGGAAATACAACTTATGGTGCCGACCGCTTCTGGTAGTTCTATAAGTATCCGCTAGAGGCGCCATACAAGTTTTCCATACAAATCCGTCACGCATTCGCAAGCGAGGACGGTATTTGTAAACTCATGGTAGAGCTACTGGAAGTTAGCACAGGTATGATGATCTGTGTGCGCATGGTATAAAAATAAATTAGAATTTTCATGAAATATTTCTCGCATACGCGGTATTTTATACTAATTATTATTGGTATTGTGTGATTTATACTAATCAACTCCACTACCTAAAGGTTGTCTGGAAGAGATCGCTCTTTAGCGATAAGACCGCCTGTTGTCTACCGTTACTAAAATTATTGTTCTGTATTGATTTTGTAAACTTTTTTTGGTGTGCAATAAAGCATTTTGTATTGTATTGTATTTTGGGGATTCCTTTGACGATCCGAGCGTATAGGTGTTCCATCGATATTTTACGCGGGATAAACATTATTAAACCTGTTATTATTTATTCCATACCGATTCTCACATCTCTGGGCACGTAATGTAGCCAAATAATATGGAATATAACAGAGAAGGTAACTACAAACAAAAAAAAATAGTCTAAGGTTCATGCTAAGTATTTATTACCTACTGCCACGTATAGGTAAGTAAGTAAGTATAATAGTACTAAGTGCTCACCGAAAAGTCACGCCTTGATAGTTAGGTATTATAGTCATATTTAATCACCAGTTTTCTATAAATGGGACTGATTTAAACATCGTCGCTCTAATACTTAACTAGAGTGACGCTATCTATAAAAAACCGGCCAAGAGCATGTCGGGCCACGCTCAGTGTAGGGTTCCGTAGTTGCCCATCCTTCACAATAGACGAAAATTACGAGAAAGATTTAAATTACGAGAAAAATTTCAAGCTCTATAAAAAGGTCGTAAACGCCAAAGTTACAGTAATTACTTATTACCTTCTGGAAGTTATCGATTATACGCGCCAGATTGAGCGAAATGTTTTAATATAGTATGGTACTTAACCAATATGTGTAACGTTCGAAGTATAAGGGCACCGCGCGGCACTTACGTCATATTAAAGAAAATTATGAAATTTTGCGATAACTCAAAAACGGCTTGACCGATTTTATTCAATATAGTTTTCATTGAAAGTTATACTTTATAAGGCCTCATTTTCATGAATTTTTCCATATTTTTTTGACCCGTGGTTGAAAAGTTAGAGGGGGGACACAATTTTTTAATTTTCGGAGCGACTATTTACGAAACGGCTGACTTTACCAAAAATAATGTTTGGATACCCCTATTATTTTTAAAAGACCTATTCAACGACACCCCACACACTAGTGTTGAAACGAAAAAAATCACCCACACTTTAGGTGTTTGAGAGGTACCCGAAAAAAAATTATTTTTTTAGTTTTTATTTTACCGTTTTGTCGGCGTGATACATACACATACTCATACCAAATTTCAGCTTTCTAGACTAATGATCACGGAGCTAAGCTGCGGACGGACGGACAGACGGACATAGCGAAACTATAAGGGTTCCTAGTTGACTACGGAACCCTAACAAGGTATGGCATTCCGGAATGACAGGCCAGACATGTGACGTCATCACGCTATGATTGGTTGGTTGGTTCTGTCAATGGTTTCCGTGCTACCAGTAGTATTTCATAATACTTCCCGATTCCCTTGTTACCTGTATGAATGTCATATAATCGTGAGTGTTTTAAATCAATTATTACGACAAAATAAAGCTCAGTCAAAGAACATGACAATCCTAACGCATAATTATCATTTCTTGTACGACTAGCCGGAGTGCCACACCCATGGATCAAGTAACTACCTATAGTGGATTCGGCGGTTCACTAATGTTTGACCAAAAAACGTTTGACAAATGATCATTTGACCAAACAACGTTTCAACAAATATTCATTAGGCAAACGAGACATTTGACAAAAGTATCATATTACAAAAGTCACTTAGCAAATGATTATTTTACAAACACTACACTTGACAAATGTGTTACATAACAAAATATCATTTAACAAAATGTTATTTCATAAAAAGTACTTCTTTTTCAAACATTATGATTTAGTCTGTAATCTGTAGTTGGGTAATTTATTCCGCTACTATCTTAGAATCTATCCACTATGCTCTACAATCTGTATCTACTAATAGAGCAAATTGTACATTGTCCTCAAGTTTGCTCTACGAGTTTTACGGATAGAGCAAATTGAATTTTTTTTTTTTTTGGTTTGGTTTTGTTGGTCGCAGTTCTAACATAACCTAACCCATTAATGAATCTATCCACTATGCTCTACGATCTAAAATAGTAGAGCAAATTGGAGAAAAAAGTTAGATTTGCTCTAAAAAAAAAAACAAACGAAACACTTGTCAAATAATACATTGTACCAGACATTTTTAGACCAAGAGTAGTTTTGTCTAATAACTCAGTTGCTAAATGATCATTTTGTCAAATGATTATTTGTAAAATGTAAATTTAACATCTGATCATTTGGTGAAGTGAGTCATTTATTGTAAAATAACTTGTTGTAAAATGATCAATTGGTGAAACGTTTTTTTGTAAAACGTTGTTTGTAAAGTGTAATTTTGTAAAATGACTTTTGGTCAAACGATAGGACACCGGATTCGGCATACGCGTAGACCTGAAAGGGACAGGAACACTAACACAGGGTTAACAGGTTCCAAATAATTCTCCCGTTTTACCAGTGCTAGTTGTTAACGGTGTGGCATTCGTTTTAAATGCATGTTATATTTTATGGGACAAATAATAAAATAACTACAATAAAACTTTACCAAAAAAAAAACTGACAAAATATAAAGAAAAATTATATTTGCTTATTTATGGTAACAAATATGTACACACTTTCGTCTTTACTTTACGTAATTACAATGCAGCTCTTTTGATATAAAGAAAATAAATAAATTGTAATATTACCAATATTAATAAAATAAACCAAAATCGCTAAACAATAATCCAAATAAAAATAATGGATTTATTATTAATTTTACTTCACTCTTGGCAAGTAAGTGTTTCTGCCCACCCGTCCTGTTGCACGTGTCCATAATTGACGTACAGAATCTTGTTTTGGAACTCTAAAACGAATAAATATATTATTGCCAAAACTCCATGAGATAAGGATAATTTACCATATTTCGTACTGGTATCCCTTACAATCATATAAAGCAACCAAATTAAAAAGCAGTACAAAAGTAGCAAAGACAACTGACACTGACACGTAAGGTACCTAAGGAAATAAGTGAAATATGTGTTGACGTGCACTCATAGTCAGCTCACTACTATGTACAGTACAGTCAATGACAAACACATTACACTTTCTAACCATATACAAGGCGGAAAATTAAATGTATTGTAAATAAGACCTAGCTCGACAATACCACATTAATCCATCACCAAAAAAATACATAAGTACTATGTCGAATTTCAAATCGATCGGAATGTTATAACTAGTACAATATAAATATTTGTGTAGAATCTTTTTATCGATTCATATTTTTTTTTATGTGGTAATACCTATAGTACAATATACCTAAAGTATCAAAATTATTAATAGAGGACCCACCTACTAAATTGTTTAAATCATAGACAATTGGTGATACCACAAAGAAATATCTGTCAACATTATTTGGCTAGCCAGGGCAGGGGGGGTATTCGACCATTTTTAGAGAGATGATGGAGATCTCTCCATTAAATCGCACTGTTTTTGTGTACAATAAAGCGTTTACTTACTTACTTACTTAAATCGCCATCCGTCACTTTTGACGTCTGCCTACTTGACAAGTGGCGATATCCCTAGAACATCGCAACTTCGTCAATTCAGACGCGCTAAATTGGCGTTTCCTTTGTATGTGACGGCATAAATAACAGGCGCATACTTTAAATTGACCACGTTTGCGTGAAATTAGTCCATTACGTTTCGTTCAAAACAGAAATTCATATGCATGAATGACATTTTTGACAATCGTTATCGCCTTCGTATTTCCCAAGTTGAGATATATGTCACTTGAAGTTCATCGCATTTTAATGACAGTTCAATGGCGATATCACTGTTATATAATAGAGATTTGACGTTTAGCGCTCACTCAAACGGCATTCTCGAATTAGGTCCCAGACTCTACTTGGTCTAAGGCCATACCTTATTTTTTTATACCATCGTCGGCTGATAACTCCGACAACGCTCAAATGCGGAGGTGGGGCCGTGGGGCGCGTCATTTCAGCTAAGACAATCTCTAACTACATAAATATATACACAAACAATCCATACTTAATATTATAAATGCGAAAGTGTGTGTCTGTCTGTCTGTCTGTCTATCTGTTACCTCTTCACGCTTAAACCGCTGAATCGATTTTGATGAAATTTGGCATGGAGATAGTTTAAGATCCGAGGAAGGACATAGGATAGTTTTCATCCTGGAAATTATCCCTAAAAAGATTTTAAAGTGAGTAAGTAATTCATGATGACATTGATGACCCTGTCGAAAATGTAATTATTAGACCAAAAGCACAATTGCTCTTACATTTGCTTAGGCGCTCTTAATAATCCCTTTTATTAAGTAAGGTGATTAGGCGGATATCTATCGTGTTGTACGAGGTTGCTTCCATACTTCCAAGTTCCACGCGGACGTAGTCGCGGGCAAAAGCTAGTAGGACATAATTAAAAAAAAAAAAAAGTTAAATTTTTAGGCTTACTTTTATTGTACTTTAATCTACCTATGTATACATCTCATAGGACATTAACATTACTGCAGAGGCAGGGAAAAGTCAGTTCGTGGATGAGTATGATTTTGAAATTCCTTCAATAATACGAATCTGCGAACTGACATTCCCGCCGAGGCCTGTATAGTGCTTTTCTCCAAATATGCTTGGAAATAATCACTAACATACATTTTGAATTTAATATATCAGTGCCATGAAGTTCATTTGGTACTTATTTTTTTTAGGAATAAGAATAAATTTTCGGGTCCGAATCATATGTTTGATTTAAAACAAAATATATTAATGAGAATTCAAACTATATAAGAATAAGAATAAGAATGTTTTTTTTTTGCAAAACTGTGTACATAGTTCATCATCATCATCATCATCATCTCAGCCATAGGACGTCCACTGCTGAACATAGGCCTCCCCTTTGGACTTCCATATATACCGGTTGGAAGCGACCTGCATCCAGCGCCTTCCGGCGACCTTTACAAGGTCATCTGTCCATCTCGTAGGTGGACGTCCTACGCTGCGCTTGCTGGTCCGAGGTCTCCACTCGAGCACTTGTACATAGTTAGGTCGACAAAAATACATTTGTTCCAACAGTTACCTGTTCCAGGCATGCAATACTTAGTTATAAATTAATACAGCTACAATCAAAGAATTCTTTTAAGCTATAAAATGCCTTATCAATGAGCCAATTTTTAAGATTCCTTACTTACCTGTTTCCTGAGTTTTGTTTAGGTTCAATTTAAGGTTTAATGTACAAAGCCAATTTGATATCTTCTTAGGAACACTGCATATATGGATTTTAAGATCAGGAGCCTTTGAACGATCACATGAAAATAGTATTGTAGCGTCGTCAGCAAACAAAACGCACAATTCATTAGGAACACTAGGAAATTCATTTAAGTAAATCTGGAATAATAGCGGACCAAGCACGCTTCCTTGCGGCACCCCAACTACTACTTCTTCGTAGCATGGCAACACATGCTCGATAGTTTTATTTTGATGATTATAAGTATTATTACGGTCATTCTCCAGACGTACATTTTTGCTTGTCTTCACTCTTTAAAAATATAAAATTATTGATTTAATTATATCTTATATTTTTTGATCGTAGCAGGTATTCATATCGAGCTGTACATGAATTTTCAATAACATATTTAAAACCCTTCGGGTAGAAAAAAATACTTTTAGTCCTATTCTCCTAATTGACACGTCGCGTCCCACTACCCAAATTACTTACATACCAATTTCTCCTGATGATATAAATGAAGAAAAAACAATGTAAGCAAGTTTATTAAACAAAAGAATACATGTTTTAATTGCAAAATAAAAACCTAGTCAATACAATTAATATATCACAAAGATATCAATTATAGTAACTTTGTCTCGAAACGTATAATAATTGACGCGTCGCGGTCGTTTGTGATCACACAAGTCCTCTGAAAGTAGGTACGGATCTCACTAACGCATTTCGGTGAAGCGGTCAGTCGTGCCCAGAGCCCCGTGTGGGATGGTTGTGTCAGCTGTGTACGTGTCGCGAACTATGGCTGTCAGTATCTAATTCACGCGTTTTGGCTCACGAAATTTCTAATTAACACGTTCACGTTTTAAAAATCAACCAGTAACTCTATTGAGCTGAGAATTTTAGTGTACATTCAAGGCCTCATTATTTAATAGATACTAGATTCTGTAGATTATTACATGTACCTATAAAAAGTTATTTTGTATTTTTCAAGAATCCCTAATTCACAAGTCTAATTCACGCATCAAAAGTTATCGCGTTAATTAGAATTTAACCATCCATGCGGTTCTAATCATCAGTTTAGTTTTTTTTCTAGAAGATTTGTATATATAATAGTAATAGTACCTATAATATATAGTCACATCTTCATGGGGTCATTTTAAAACCTCATCAGGTAGCAAGCTGTATTTCTCAGGGCTGGAAAATTCTAGCCGAAGCGGTTTTGCCATATATTAGCACCATCAGGCATGAACAATTTCGTACTTGGATATAACCCTGTGTCTGATAGAATAATAACAACGAAGCTGAACACCAATTTATGTCTTCTCAACATCGTGCAAGCTTACAACACAGTCCACGAAGAGGATATCAACTAGAGGAAACTCTAGACAGCATACCAAGCGGGCAAATCGCAATGGTATTGGGAGACTGGAATGCTAAAACAGGAAGCTCAGAAATAGTCCTTGAAATCCGAGACACCATTGGAAAACATGGTCAAGACTCTAGGAACGAACGAGGTCAGAGGCTTGCAGAGTTCTGTGTTCTGTGTCTGACCATTACTTTAACACTCTCTTTCACTATCACAAAAGATCCCAACTAGCAAAAAAGTCTTAGATTGCGCACTTTATAAGAGTGGTGGGCTTATAGCGCTCTTATAATTGTTTTGCTGATGCTGCTGCTCTTATATTAGCTTTAGATAAGATGGTACGGACTCAAGAACTCTCAGTCTTATTACCTAGTCTCATATATGTATATAAGCGCATTTTATAATACTATTATAAGCCTCTTACTCCTACAACAACATTTACGAAGACTCATTGTACTTGAGAATATCTGTTCTTATATCCACATTCTCTAAGTTGATTTGATTTTATAATGGTCTTGATAAATGTTCTTATAAGAATGTCAGACTAATATCAGCATAACATAAAATCACTATAAGTGCATACTTTTTTGGTCTTCATAAAACTATTATTAGATCAATATAAGATGGTTTGATCTTAAATCGATTTTGGGAACACAATTGTAAGAATAACGTTTAGTTAGCCATATTGTTTTGTGAAAAAGAGAGTGCTGTGATTTTAAATTTTGTGTAATAGGCATGGATTACAGAGATTGGAAAAAGCATTCCAAAAATTAATGTTAAAAAATTTACTTTTCATGTAGGTTCAGCAAGAAACCCTAAATTAATTCAATATGGCCGTACCACTTGTATTCAGAATGCTAATATTAGCGTAAATGATCTTACAGTAGTCTAATAGTGCGCTGGAAAAATGCAACTATCAAAATGGCACCGTTATCACCACAAATAAAGAAATAAAAAATTATAAGAGGATATTTAAATTAAATATTTGAGTAGGCGCATGAAATTTGAAGTGTAAAACAGGGTCCACTTTACAGTAAATAATATTTTCCAACGTAAAAACTTACCGCCCAACGCAACATAAACACACACCAAGGTTTTCACAAACACGTTATTTTATTACGTTACCATCACTATTAGGGAATTCATAAACAGTTGTGACAATAATATTTATTTTTTTACTGTCACGCTGCAGTTTCACTCAAGACATACAAGTAATCAAAATAAGCTTGTTTAGGCTCACAAGATTCTAACGTTGGACCAATATGCGTGTATGTGGGCTTACAAAACACTTACGTGAGAGCGATATTAGCCTAAGGCAGCTTAAATTAGTTTTGGCAAGATTACTGTAAATGCAATCAGTATTCAATTAGACTGATATTAGGACGATATAAAGTAAATACACTTATAATTTGCGCCCAAATCCAGGCTTATACGATGATATAGGATCAATATAAGAGCGAAAATTTGTAGTCTTTAGACTGTTGTTAGTGCGATTTTGCTGGTTGGGATGACTCTACACTTGGAAGTCTTCTGGAACCTAGGTCGTTTTAGGTATCAGATAGACTAAATACTGGTAGACAAGCGCTGGAAATCATCTGTCAAAAATGTGAAAACCTTCCCTTGAGCTGAATGTGGTTACTGGTTGCCTCCTTCTCCATTCGTCTCAAAGCCGTTTACCGTAACGCGCGACCTAAACCCAGAACTTAGAATCCAATAGAACGATCCCATTTCCAGAATCTGACGGAAGCGACCCTCATGAATTTAGATTCACCGCGGACAGGTGATGCTGAGTCCAGGTAATAAATGAAGATTTTGAGGATATCGTATCTAAGAGATGAAGGGACTGAGGAAGGTCCACATGGATCACTGAGGAAACGTGGAACCTAATTCAGCGCTGGAAAGAAATTAAAATTTATGCCCTTCAAGACTCCAAAGTGACAAGGGAATACTCGAAACTATGTAAAGCAATTCAAAGGGAATGCCGCAGAGACAAGAACAAGCATATGCCAAGAAGTCGAGTCACATGCACTTAAATTACAAACCTCGGATCTGTTCAAGAAAGTTCGCCTGCTGAGTCGAAAGTTCAAACCCAAGTTCTGGGTCATTGAAGATCACGATGAGCAACCGCTGCATGAGTTTGACAAAATTGCAGAACGCTGGCGTGGCCACTATGAGCAGCTGTACAAAATACCCTGTACATCTACCGTCACTCGGTTGCACTGGGGACTTCTGAACCTGAAGCCCAACATCTTCAAATCAGATATAATAGCAGCAATCGATCGCCTTAAAATTAAAACAGCTCGTAAAGCGGACCATGATTGAATTGATGCTTTCTGCTGGAGAAGAATGCTGCGCATACCATGGACAGGACGCCGCGCTAATGCACCGATCTTAGCCCGATTCAAGATCCGAACTAAACTGTCGATGACCTATCTTCGCAGGGTTCTGGAGTACTTTGGTCGCATTGCCAGGAAAGACAGTGATAACCTGGAAAAACAGACGATCACTGGAAAAGTTGAAGGCAAGCGACCAAGAGACAGGAGCACAACACGCGGGACAGACCAGATTCTCACAACCCTTGCCACTACAGTACGCGATGCTCTACACACGGCTACTGACAGCAACAGATAGCGCCGCATCATCCGGGAATGACCACAACCCTCAGCAATGAGGCAACCGACGCAAGGAGAAGGAGGAGATAATATAGTAAGCGTAGTGAGGGCGGGTACATGTATAAATTATTTGTTATAACTTATCATAATAATTCAATTTACATACATAATTACATACCTAACCTACCAAGTAACTAACGGCTGGTATACTTGTTTCTTGAGTACTTAGATACTTTCATATTATTTAAAACATAGCTTATATCATATAACTGTCACCATATCAGTCATATATTATTATACAAAACGTTTTTATTTTAATAAAAAAAAATATAACCGAATTTGTATAATTAACGCGTCGCTTTTCTAATTCACGCGTCATATAAAAAGTAAAATATTCTAATTAACACGTCGTTTTTCTAATTCACGCGTCATATAAATTTTAATTTGCTTCTAAGTAATGAACCTTTAATAATTATAAAGTGCCCTATCCACATTTAAGTTTCAATGATCGATATGTTACTATGTTTGAGATAAAAATGATTGAAAAGTAAGCAGAAAAAAAGCGACGTGTTAATTAGAATTAGAACACAAATCTGGAGAATGACCGATAACTATATATTTGTACAGCCTGTTTTCTGTTTCGAAAATAAGTTTCAAATAATTTTAAAGCATTGCCCCTTATCCCGATATGCTCTAATTGTTTCAGCATTATGTCATGCACAACACAGTCAAATGCTTTTGACATATGTAAACACAATAAGTAATAAAAAATATGGGCATAATTATTCATTTTGGTTAATTCAACAACTTCTAAACGCATTTTTTTTAGAAACCATACCATATTTATCAATTGGGCAGATCGTAAATTCAAATAACTTTTATAATTATTGATTTGGAAACAATCTGTTAATGTATTTTAAATGTCGACAAATTTCGAATAACGGATAAACAATTTTATATGCGGTTAATTTATTTTCATGATTTTTAGTTATTTATTAAAAATTTCCCACGACAGTTTTGATTTTAATAATATGATGGTAGGTATCCCTTTACCGCATATCGAAAAAAAATAGTTGTTTGAATTTGAACCTTGACCTGTGCCAATAAGGTCCAAGTTCATATCTGCCATATATGGCTTCGTATGCGGTAAAGGTTTAATGAGTGAATTGAAAGTTAATAAGTTTACCAACCGTAAACAAATAAAAAATAAAACAGAAATGATTGTGTCCAAATCAATATAAAAGTTATTTGAATTTACGATCTGCCCCGATTGATAAAAATGGTATTGTTTCTTTTAAAAAAATCGTGCGTTTATAAGTTGTTGATTTAACCAAAACTAATAATTATGTCCATATTTTTTATTATGGTGTTCTCGTATAATTTTAACTCTCATTGCCTATTAGAATAGGACTTTCGTTAGCACGGTAGGACTTTAGAGAGCTACGGAAGTATGGAGCCGATATTAACATTAAATAAAAACAATTAATACTCATACTCATAAGTGTATTTCATTCGCAATTTTAATTTTATAGTCAAGGAAAAAGTCAGAAGGATATACAAAGACCTGATTTGTGCAGGCATTTTTATTAAGTCATCATAAAACAAGTAAATATTTGCGACTTTTTCCATGTTTTCTGGAGTAAATTGGGTTCTATATAGATCGAACATCCAGTGATGATTAGAAAATGACATATTGACAATTAATATAGTTAAATCTGGAAGTTTGTAACATCGTAAAAAAAACATTTTATTTATAACTTTAGTCATTTAATGCTTGGGGATGTTTTGGACAAAGTCAGAAGGATATACAAAGGCCTGATTTGTGCAGGCATTTTTTTTAAGTCATCATAAAACAAGTAAATATTTGCGACTTTTTCCATGTTTTCTGGAGTAAATTGGGTTCTAACTATATAGATCGAACATCCAGTGATGACTAGAAAATGACATATTGACATTTAATATAGTTAAATCTGGGAGTTTGTAATATCGTAAAAAAATATATTTATAATTTTAGTCACTTATTGCTTGATGATGTTAACCACATTAACCATAAAGACAGTTTGGAATGAAACATGAATGAGTATGAAGATGTTATATATTAATGTCAATATCAGCTACATAGCCATCTGAAGTCCTACCGTGCTAACGAAAGTCCGATGCCTTCTCATTAATGTATTTTGTTTTAAGTCAAACATGATTCCGACCCGAAATGTTATTCCTATTCCCAAAAAAAATAAGTACATACCAAATGAACTTTATGACACTGATATATGGTATTCAAAATGTAAATTGGTGATTATTTCCAAGCATATTTGGAGAAAAGCACTTTACAGGCCGCGGCGGAAATGACATTTCGCAGATTCGTATTATTGAAGGACGAGGCGTAGCCGAGTCGAAATCATACTCATCCACGAGCTAACTTTTCCCGGCCTCTGCAGTAATGTACTAATAAACCTAATTAATTTTGCTATGGGTTGTGAATGATATTTCACATATAAGACCTTGTTAATACTGGAGCAATTTCTGACCTCGAATTTTCTCAAAATATATGTATGTGTTCTTCAGGTCTAACTGAACCTAAGGCCATAGAAGTGGTCACGAAGGCTTGTCTGGATAAAGATGAATTCACGCACAAGTTTCTTCGAACGTTGACAGGCAATGGTTTAATATTTGCTCCAGGTTAGTAAAATAGTAAGTGTACAGTGTATAAGACGCCTTATTTCAGGCATAAAAAGGACTTAACGTTTACTTAAATAAATAATATCATAAACACATTATACAATAATTTAGCTGCAATGAAATAGTTTTAGTTAAATTATACATCGGATACAATGATATTAAATAAAACTGCGGCGAAGCAACTCTACAAAATTAATTTTCTATATACTGTTAAAACTTATTTCAAAAGTTTTTCTGAAGATTGATTGACTATTACTGGATTCCGATGATTCTAAGGTTTAACAATTTTTATTATTTTAGGTTTAAGTCCAGTAAAGATAGCTGTAAGTGTGGGAAATAAATAAATAAATTATTATGCCTTACGACGCTCCATTAAAAGGGCGCATACGAGTAGGCATGCAACTATTTACCTATGCGATTTTATGAACGTTTATATTATTTATTTCTTATTTTTATGATTAAAAAAATCCTGTGTCTACAGCGGACCTTATACAAACAAAGGATATCTCGTCCCCTATGGGATCTATTGATTATAAGTAATTATTTCAATGTTATTATGTATTTGTGTGTTTTAAAGGGATTTATTAAAATGTGTTATTTTATTTAATTTGGCGAAAATCTAGTTTCAGATTGCGTTCAGGCAACTGCCGTTGTCGGCTGCATAATAATATAATGTGCTTAACTTATGACTTATTTTAAATATTAATCATTGTACCTACTTTTTGTAGTGAAGATTTGGCATCCACGACGCAAAATTATGGCTCCTTTCTTCAGCTTGAAGAACCTGAATCAGCTGGTGCCGCTGTTCCAGGAGAAGAGTTCCATCATGGCCGACCTGATGCGGGCGGAGGCTGGGGGCGGGGATTTCCCTATATGGAAATATATCACCACGTACACTTTCGACACAGTTGGCGGTAACTACATATAACTATACTTACATTAAGTATAGCAGACCTTGATATTTATAATATAACTGGGCACTTTCCTATAGTGACTACAAATTATGTCTCGCTTACTATTAAATGCAATCTGAAAATACACACACACCATCTATAGTTTTGCGCAGATTTTAAATAATCAAATACTTATTTATAAATATTGACACAAAGGATATGAAAGAAAGATGTAAATGCTAATGTATATTGGGTTCAATATTGATCGAACATCCAGTGATGACTAGAAAATGACATATTGACAGTTAATATAGTTAAATCTGGGAGTTCGTAACATCGTAAAAAAAATATTTTATTTATAACTTTAGTCATTTAATGCTTGGGGATGTTAACCACAATAACCATAACGGCAGTTTGGAATGAAATCGATGAATGAGTATGAGTATGAAGATTAATTGTATATTAATGTTAATATCGGCTACATAGCCATCCAAAGTCCTACCGTGTTAACGAAAGTCCGATGCCTATTTATAGCAATAACATGTTACTTTTCAGAAACTGCTATTGGCATGAAAGTAAACTCCCAAGAAAATCCCGACCACTTTGTACTCCGTGCAATAGACGAATTGTGTCACATGGTGACCCAGCGCATGCTTCAACCGTGGCTGCACCCTGACCTCATCTTTAAGAGGCTTGCCATTCATAAACAGTTCGAATTCCATCTGCAACAGCTGTATGGTTATGTCAATGAGGTACTTATGAAGACGGATTTAACCTTTATGTCATTGCATTTAAGTTGGCATTGTTGGCCCTTCGCAAATGTTCAGATGAGTTCTTAATTTATTTTCTGAAATTAGTAAGTCAGATTGATGTACGACTCGTTGATATGTGAAATCATGTGTATTAATTTACAGTCTACTTTTTATTATCTTCGTATCGTTCCGCCATAGAAAGAAAGAAAGAAGAAAAACATTCATTCGGGAATAAAACATAATTACATAAATAGTGACAAACAAAGAAAATAAAAAATATGAACTATGTATTATGCTAATTATGAAGTGCCTCGAAAAGGTTCCACCTCAGAATAATGCTAGCTCGACTGAGAGCCAGCGCTTATCTTCCGGTAGGACCGTGCGTGTGGCCACAGTTCTACGTGACAATTCTTTCATCCTCACCACTTAGATAGTTGGCAGTGCAACAATTGTGCGTTTTTCTAGAAATTTCCTGCCTCGCACAATTTTGTGGAATGAATTGTAACTTGCGGTATTTCTGGACCGATACGACCTTAAAACCTTCAAGAAAAGAGTGTACTCTCACCTGAAAGACCGGGAACGCACTTGTGACTCCTCTGGTGTTGCAGGTGTATATGGGCGACGGCAATCGCTTTCCATCAGGCGATTCATTTGCTCGTTTGCCCCCTATGACATAAACAAATATACATATATTAATTATCTTAAGTGACAGAAAATTTCAATTGCAGATTATACAAATAAAACGAAATAAAGTTGAAGAAAACGGAATACACAAAAGAGGTATGTACATCATTGGTTATGTTAGTGTTGATTGCCTACTCAAAGTTAATAAATAAATCCCACGAAAAACATTTTCACGTAAAATGACGCCATGACGATACCATATGACTCGCACTGTCAAAAAGCTATCGGATCTCATGTAGAGCCGAGCTTCTGACTCTATACGCCCTTACTCTACAAGGCCTAACTTCTCAAACACTAGGTACACCTTAGTCAAAATATGAGGCTTGGCCATTTCGCTACATTCACATGGGTTTAAGGTGAAAATGTATCCTCTTTTCTGTTATACAATATTTCTCGTAGGAAGGAAGCCTTTTAAAATAGTATATTCGCATATTCAAACATAATTTATAAAAAACGTTAGACTTCGGTGGTCAAATTGTAAAATTTAATTTCATTCGATGATTTATATTTTCATTCCATTGCATATTTGAGAAAAGAACTGTACATACCTCGGCGTGAAAAAGGATTGCCTGCCTCGTATCCCTAGCCTGCTATATATAGCTATACCTACTCGGCAGGCAATCCCCATTTTCCCGGTATCTATAGTTATGTACCGACTTTTTATTGTTGGTTATTAAATCCCACTTTCTAGACTGCGATAAGACAGCTGGGACAAATTTTCTTGACATGGTAATACAATCTTCCGGAGGAAAAGAGAAAGGTTATTCGGACGAAGAATTACGCGAAGAGGCGACAGTCATGGTAATAGCGGGAAACGACACCTCCGCCGTGGGCGCCAGCTTTACTGCCGTCTTGCTGTCTCGGTACCCAGGCGTGCAGGACAGAGTCTACCAAGAGTAAGTTTCAAACAGAATTTAACAGCAGTTCCCAGCAGAGTCATCATCATAGTCATTCAGCCTACATTCACCCACTGATGAGTAAGGGCCTCTTCAGTTTCACGCCATTTTGCCGGTCCTGCGCTAGTCTCATCCACAATTTCACTGCTTCCTTCCAAATATCATCATCTGACCTTCGATCCATTGGTCTTGGCACTCTCATCTCTGGTCTAGTCTCGGACACTACTCTGTGATCACTTTCGATCATGATTATCTGCCATCCTTTGATCTAGTTAAGGGTGCCACCGATCTCCACTTTATAGTACATTACTGCAAACGCCGGGAAATAAGGGCTTGCCGGCTGAGTAGGTATATAAGAAGCAGGCAAGCCCTTTTCACGGCTAAGGCATGTATAGTGCTTTTCTCAAACATATGCAATGTAATAAATACACAATAAAAAATACACCACTCAAAAAAACATAATTCAGCTGTTCAGCCAGTTCATGAACACAGACGCCGAGTTTAAAAAAAAGTATTTTTAATTTTCCCTCCAATCTCTCTATATTTTTTTCTTTAGTAAGTTGTCCACGTGTGTAGTGTTCGAATATTAGGGCCATTATACACAATCTGATATAAGAATCTTAATTTCTATAATAAATAAAATAAAGGCAGAGGATTTTTAATATTGTCTATGGTCTCTGGTGACTTACGTATAGACAGTATTTTAAATTTATTCATCAACACATTGAATCATACAGATTTGTATTCTGAATATCAGTTCGTGTGTACTAGGTATTAACGCGGATATTGTTGGTCCGATGGCTGAATGGGTAGCCACTGGAAAATATATATATATATCAGCTGTTCATAAACACAGACGCGATGTTACTTACATTAAAATTAAAAACAAATTACTTCCCGGCCTAGGCCTTCAATTTTGTATGAAATTCCTTTACAGTTCTCTCGAATTGTTCCGCCCGAAACTTGACACTTCGAAGCCTGTTTTAACGCACGTTACGACGATATTTCATTGCATGTTTGAGAAAAATACTTTAATCGAGTTACTGTTTCTTCAACGCCCATTTACTCCATGATCTATGATTGTTATTTCCAGGCTGCGAGAGGTGTTCGGCGACTCGGACCGCGAAGTCTCTCCAGAGGACTTGCCCAGACTCAAGTATTTGGAAGCGGTCATCAAGGAGAGCCTCCGTCTTTATCCGCCGGTCCCAGTGACGGCGCGGGAGGTGCGCGAAGATGTGCTGCTGCGTAAGACCCCACATACGAGTATACCTCGAAGTTTAGTGCTTTTAGATTTGCGCATGTCATCAATATATTACAACGTATTTATTTATTTATATCGCTTAATGAATGAGGGTCTCGTGATAACCAGCTTCAAATGTCGGGGGCGTTTTCAGTTTTCAAATTAGGTTATTTTAAGAACCACTAATTGGTATTAAAAGGTACTGAAATAGATTAAAAAAAAAGTTGCGTACTTGAACTGCCAGTCACTAAGGCTATGTTACAGCATCAGGCACGACTTTGGTGGAGGGCTCCTCAATACTGGTGAACATCTGGGGCACGCACCGCAACCCCGCGTACTGGGGCGCGGACGCGGAGCTGTTCCGCCCGGAGCGCTTCCTGGAGGGCCCGCTGCGGCACCCGGCACAGTTCATCCCCTTCAGCTACTCCGTGAGAAACTGCTTGGGTTAGTATTTCAGATAAGGTAAGGTTGGGTAATGGTAAGACTATCACCGGGGTAAGACTATCACTAACTAACTAACTATTTTGGATCAGTAACCCAAACAGGATTTTAGTCTCCGAAACGAGAGCACGCCACTTGTCCCGATCCTGCGCAGTTTCTCGCCAGTTTTCGAATAAATAAGACTGCCACAGTCCAATAAATAACTAACTGTTAGTCTTATCCCATTAGACAAACTGTGGTCCGGGCCTCCCGGTAGTAGTACTGAAAGGGCGTTATCTATAAATATAAACGCACAAGTCCTGAGTGACTGACAGACAGATTTTCCATTTAAAAACAAGAAAAGTAATTACAGGATTTTGAAAAACGTATTCTTTAAAGGGGTTAAATGGGAGGTGAAAGATTGTATGAAGAACTTGGGATTCTTTGAGTAAGAGAGATAATTATTCGTGTATAGGTTCTTCATTACAAAGTTAGTAATCAATTTTCAGCATTTTTGGAAATTCATCTCCGAAAGGGGTTGAATCGAGAATGGAAGTTTGTATGAGAAATGTGCCTTTTTGAGTAAGAGGTGCATCATCTTACGTGTAGACCCAAAATCTGAAATCGTAGATCAAAACTGAGAATATTTAAACGTTTTTGAAAATTCAACCCCAAATGGGATAAATTGGGACGTGAAAGTTTGTAAGAGCTTTGAGTAAGAGAAGTAATATTTCGTGAATAGATTATTCTATACAAAGTAAGAAAACAACTTTCAGCATTTTTGGAAATTCACCCCCGAAAGGGATTAAATGGAAAGTGAAACTTTGTATGAGAAGCGTGGCCTTTTTTGAGTAAGGGGTGCAGCGGGGGACTTCGTCAAAAATCGAGAATATTGATTTCAGCGTTTTTGAAATTTTTATCCCTATTGGGATAAAGTGGAAAGTGAAAGTTTGCATGAAGAGGTTTGAGTAACAGTAATATTTCGTGTTTAGATTATTCTATGCAAAGTAAGAAAACAACATCACCATTTTGGAAAATATTTTATTTATTTATTTAATCTTTATTGCACAAAAGAAAACTTATCGTACAAAAGGCGGACTTAATGCCATGAGGCATTCTCTACCAGTGAACCAGAAAATACACCCCCGAAAGAGGATTAAATGGAAAGTGAAACATTGTATGAGAAACGTGGCCTTTTATAAGTAATGGGTGCATAATTTTGTAGACTCTTCATCAAAAACTGGGAATATTAATTTCAGCGTTTTTGAAAATTAGAAAATTCGTGTTATACGTTTTTAGAGTCTCCATTAGGTACGACGACGAACTAAGAGAATAGGAGTGTTAGGTATCTTGCGATCACAAACACACCTAGTTAGATTAGTTCCGAAAAATTAGAGTCTCCGTTATGTAACTAATTGAAAATAAAATGGAACGATTCAAAGTTTTCTTTAGGTACGACGAAGACAGAAAAATCAACATCATTTTGATGGGAACATAGGATATTACATTTTTTTCATTTTTGTAATGTTTTGTTCTTTACAACAAATTAATTCATCATCAAGTCCCAATTTGAGCTATATGGATACTCCTATATTCCGAACAATAACAGATGCATTATTTTTCTTTGTTTTTATTTATGGCCCTTGGAGAGCTGGACTAAGGCTGTTTGGGGAGAGTTAACACAATTCTTCTGCTTCGACGATAACGATGATGCTGCGACGTGATCTAAATAGAACTACATAAATGGGCCATAATTATTACTTAGTTGTATTCTTTTAAGAAACAATAAAACGGTAGAAGTTACACCGACACGTTTCCAGATCTGTGCTAGCGAAGCCGCGGGCAAAAGCTAGTACGCATTACTATTGTGTTCAGTGATATTTTTCCAAGCTACTCCAGCTTTTTCCATTATTTCAATCTCAAAGCGAAAAACCCCGCGGCTTCCCTTGAAGGATGGTAAACGAGAGCTATTTCAAGCCTGCTCCCGTACACGGGATCGAGTCACGTTATTTTAATTCTATTTACATATTTACTAGCTAAGAAATTGGTTTACCATTTTTAATACTTATGAATTTATAACATAAATTTCTAGGTTTACTGCACATATTCGCTAGCTCATAATGTTCTTTATCGATTCAGATACACGTATTTGGTTCCAGGAGCTACTTACGCAATGATGTCCATGAAGACGGGGCTGGCTAACCTGCTGCGCCGGTACAAGCTGCTGCCTCCAGCCAACATGACTGCCGAGGACCTGACCAAGCCGCTGAGAGTCAAATACGGTATGATGATGAAAGCCGTGGATAATTTCATCGTGCGTGTCGAGGATAGGAATGAAAGTTATCATTAATTATATTTGAATTCCCTATTAAGGGAGATTTTTTGTGAAGGGTTAAAAAACTAGTTGACCGATCTTATAAGTGCATAAACATAGGGGGCAAGTACATTAAAAAAAACACCTATCGTATTCTTTTGTTTTCATTCTAATAGAGTCTGGCTAGCCAAATAATGTTGGCAGATATTTCCTTGTTTTTCTTCATTTCTCATTGTTGTTTAGTAAATCTATGTTTTGAATTTAAAATTGCAGCTTCTTTTGCACGTGTGTAATTAGCATGTAAGTTACCTACTCGTTAAATTGTTAATATAAATGATTTCAGTTTATCTCTAATGAACGATTCCCATTGACCGGACCGGGCCGTGTCGGCTGCCGCCGCGTAGCAACGGGCGCTCTGGCAGCCGGCAGGGTTTGGCTGCCTACACGTTCCAGCGGACGCTGGAGCGCTTGGCGGCAGCCGACTGCGTCCGTCCGAGCGATTAAATCTACTAGGGCGACCTGCTTGAATGTCTCAGTCCGAACGGAGCCGATGGCGCGCGGCGGTGACCGAACCATTAAGCGCGATGACAGCCGAGCACCTCCGTCCGCGTCCGCAAGCGCCCGATTGGCCGGCAGCGGCGCCAATAACATTCGAATATGGGATCTGACTGTTGTACAGAAGCTCTACATTCCTTTGGCAACTATTTAGATGCGCTTGAGCGCGCGCCGACTCCGCCCGGTCAGTGAGAATCGTACTTAATGATAAGTAACTATGTTTAGATAATATTATTTTTAACATAAGCACAACTTGGATGAAATGAAATGAAAATGAGCGAATTCCTCCTAATACAAGTTTTTAACTTAAAAGGAGGATTCGACAACTTTGTAAACTCTGTCGTTGAAAATAAATTATATATATATTTTTTTGTGGTATCACCAAATTGTCTATGACTTAAACAATTTAGTAGGTCGGTCCTCTATAAATAATGTTGATACTTTATGTACTACGTACTTCTAACATTCCAATTGCGTTGAAATTTGGCATAGTACCTACTTATGTAATTTTTTTAGTGATGGATTAATATATGGTATTATCGAGCTAGGTCTTATTTCCACTACATCGAATTTTTCGCCTTGTATATGGTTAGAAAGTGTAAACATATGTGATTGTCGTTGACTGTACCGTACATAGTGGTAGAAATTATGTGAGCTGACTATGAGTACCTACATGTCAACATATATGTATTTAACTTATTTCCTTAGGTGCCTTACGTGTTCATAGAAAATCAAAAATAATTTCTAGTAACAAAACCATAAATTCGACTACACAAAGTGTGACCAGCCACAGATTTTTTTAAATTTCCTGCCTAAACTTCAAGTAATATTTCATTAGCCAGGCTATATTTATATTAGAAATCTATTTTACATACTACATTACATATTGGCCTAGTTTCTCCTCTGGGCTGGAAGGTCAGATGGCAGTCGCTTGCGTAAAAACTAGTGCCTACGCCAGATCTTGGGATTTAGGTAGCCGACCCCGATTGAGAATTCATTCTCAAAAAATGGGACAAAAGGCTAGGAGGATGATGATTACATATTGGCAAACTTTTTTTTGCAAACGCTGTTGTTAACGCTTATCAATAGAGTCTGGCTAGCCAAATAATGTTGATAAATATTTCTTTGTGGTATCACCAATTGTCTATGATTTAAACAATTTAGTAGGAGTCTATAAATAATTTTGATACCTTATGTAACTACTACTAGTTCTAACATTCCGATTGAGTCGAAATTTGGCATAGTACCTACTTATGCAATTTTTTGGTGGTGGATTAATATTGTGGGTTATGGTATTATCGAGCAAGGTCTTATTTACACTACATTTAATTTTTCATTAATATGGTTAGAAAGTGTAAACATATAAATAAATAATAAATAAATATCAGACAACCTCACAGAAATCAACCTAGTCCCAAATTAAGCTCAAGAAGGCTTGTGTTATAGGTCCATATGTGTTTGTCGTTGACTGTACTGTACATAGTGGTAGATTATGTGAGCTGACTATGAGGTCACGTCAACATATATTTAACTTATTTCCTTAGGTAAGTACCGTACGTGTCCAAAGAAAATCAAAAATATTTTCTAGTATCAAACTATAATTCCTACTACACAAAGTGTGACCCGCCGGAGATTTTTGAAATTTCCCGCCAAAACTGAGTAATATTTCATTAGCCAGACTACCAAGAATTTATTGAACGCCCCTCGTAGAACAGTAATGCCGCGGGGACGGAACTACGTCGTGCTCACTCTAACATATAACTGCGTCCTGTAGGCTTGCCGACGTTTGGCAAGCGTGTGAACGTGGCATAAGATGCAGAAATGCGTCGATAGATACCTGCTTTTTAGAACACACATATATCATTGGAGCGAATTAGACTGGTAGTTCAAATCAAAATTTTCAAGTCTAACGGCATTTTGTGAGCCATTTTGGCAACATGACTTTTTCGAAGTAAAAAAGCCTGCTGAATTCGGTTCTGAATGTTGCCAAGCCGAATTTTGCCCCGCTCCCCCCCATTTCCCCCCTTTTGTACCTCAATATATGTCCCTAATCACGATTTTTACGGTTTTATACAAAAAGTAAAAAGTTGGTTGAAATTATCAATATATTCGTCATAATATGAAAAAAATAAATTTTAAAAGGAATAAGGCCTCTTAACTGGCCCTAGTATCGTTTAACTGGCCCTTTCAACAAGTCTATCTAGTAGATAAGAATCCGCACAAAAAATATACTTACTCGAATGCGTCTTTTTCCTGTTACCGATTACTAACCACTTAAAACTAATCCTTATGTTAAGACCATAGGGTCGATTCTTAAATTATATATTCTTTCTAACAAATTCGCTCATTTTAGATTCATCTGTTTTGTGTAAACATTGTCATATTTAAATGCTTGCTTACTGCGTAAAACTAAATTGATTTTACTTATGTTAACTATTTATAAGTTGTCTTGTAAGTGAAATTTCTGTAATTTCTTTAGACAATAAAGTTTATTTAAACCGAAGTATTATAGCTAGAAAAAAAGTGTCAAAGACAAGAATGATTTCTATAAAATGTCCTATAACATGGTGTTTAAACTTTTTTAGTAGGCCTTATGGTTTGTGAGCAATATCTTCTCGAACTTCATTATTTTTTTTTAAATTGATAAACATGGTCGAGGCAGTAAAATACACTTATTTTGGGATAATTGGTATCGCACAGGATCCAGCCGCTCTGCAGCTCTTGACGCTGACATGCAGTTGGCGTGCTGCTTATTATATGTCAAGACTTACGAGGCTTTTAGTCATAAGCAGCCGTCAGATTTACACGCAGAACTGTATCCAAGTCGGGCTAAAAGTGACGTAGAAAATAAAAATACTTTACTTCTGACCATAAAGTTATTCAAAATGCTCAGTTATACGCCAGATTCTCCAGAAACAGGCCTTAGAAATGCAATTACCCAGGATCTTGCAGCAGAAAAAAATAAAGTGTCAATTCTCACTGCCAAGCAGCTTGGCTCACTCCAAGTAACGAAGTTTTCTTCCGAAAGGCTCACCAACAGCAGGTCAGCAACTGCGTTAAGGTCAAAATTAACAAAGGCCCGACCTTCAAATACAAGGCAGGTCGTTCAAAATCTGCCATTGCTAAAACTACAAATAAGAAAAACCGTAGCGTCCAACAACGCTTGACAGCTGTTGACAAGGCTGGGAGAACTTTAAGTCTGCGAGAGATCTTGAAACACGAGCTAAATGCTGTCTCCACGGCTATTTACATCCCGGATGGATCCCTGAGGGGCGGGAAAAGTCTAATGTTTTCAGAGGCTATTCACCGAAACAGTAGAATATCCGCAAGTTCTTGAATCACTTGTGGATGCTCACCTCATTAATGATGAACAGGTGCTGGTCATGGCCTTCGGGAACTAAAAGATGCCCATACTTTCGGAGACTTGGCCTTTGCAGTGTTCTAACGCATAAAAACTATAAGTGTAGGGTTTCAAAGAGTGGACTTGTGTTCGATAGGTATAGGCTTTGTTTCTTCATGTGTTCATTTTTATTATTTTTTTTACGAATACTGGTCCCTTAACATTACGGCTGCAACGAAACAGAAACGGTAATTATCAGCTCGCCAGATCCGGAAGAAGATTGATTCAAGAACCATGCCATTCCTTAAAAATTACTCAATACCTTCAAATAAGGTTGGGCTCGCAGTTTTTATCCCACGAAATTATGGCCTCTGATTTCGGCGGGACTAATGTGGTCGTAGTGCGAGGATTTGCAGACGAGACGAAGGTTCAAGCGTCACCAACTGAGGTCGATACCTCAAAATTACGAGCTATTCATGAGAAAACCGACACTCGACATGTGCTCCACGCTGTGCATAGCCCACCCAGAAGACTGATTATTAGTGTTGTTATTGCTTATGATTCATCATCATGACAAAATTAAGGGACTGCTTTAGAACGTTAGAATATTCTGGCGTTTTACTCAGGCACTGGCGATACGAACGGCGGATTAGAACTGAGCATTTCGAAGGACTTCATGGTCAGAAGCAAAGCATTTTTATTTTCTACGTCCCTTTTAGCCCGACTTGGATACGGTTCTGCGTGTAAATCTGACGACTGCTTATGACTGAAAGTCTCGTGAGTCTTGACAGATAATAAGCGGCACGCCAACTGGATGTCAGCGTCAAGCGCTGCAGAGCGGCTAGATCCTGTGCGATACCAATTATCCCAAAATAAGTGTATTTCACTGTCCCGACCAAGTTTATCAATTTTTTAAGAATAATGAAGTTGGGGAAGAAATTGCTCACACACCATAAGGCCTACTAAAAAAAATTATACACCATGTGATAGGAAATTTTATAGAGATCATTCTTGTCTTTGATACTTTTTTCTAGCTATAATACTTTTTGTATAAAACCGTAAAAATCGTGATTCGGGACATATTTTGAGGTCAAAAAGGGGGGAAATGGGGGGAGGGGGGCAAAATTCGGCTTGGCAACATTCAGAACCGAATTCAGCAGGCTTTTTTACATCGGAAAAGTCATGTTGCCAAAATGGATCCTAAAATGCCGTTAGCACGGTAAAGGAAGCCGATATTTAGAATTTTCTACCAGTCTATGAAGTTCGGGAAGATATAGCTCACAAACCATAAGGCCTACTAAAAAAGTTTATACACGATGTTATAGGACATTTTATAGAGATCATTCTTGTCTTTGACCTTTTTTTTCTAACTTTAAGACTTTTGTATAAAACCGTAAAAACCGTGATTAGGGACATATTTTGAGGTAAAAAGGGGGGAAATGGGGGGAGGGGGGCAAAATTCGGCTTCATCCAGAATCAAATTCAGCAGGCTTCTTTACATCGGAAAAGTCATGTTGCCAAAATGGCTTATAATTATTTTTCGTTCAATCATTGAAATCGAAAGTTGGTGATACTATAGCGATATTTGATGAAAAATAAATTAAATGATGTGAAAAAAGTCTGCAAAAAACTGAAATTATAATCACATTTAATATCACGCCTATTTAACATGACCTTTTCAATTTGCACATTGCTATTTTGTTGTGCAGGCGTACCATTGAGGTCGATGGTTGATTTGATTATGCTTTAACATTAATTAAGGAAAATTAATAAAATTAAATTGTAGTTGCTTCTCAATATTTAATTGGTATATAAAACCTTTTCATTTTCTCTGTCACTAACTAAAATTTTATTCTTTTCGCATTTCATTAGTCGACAACACTGGATCTGATAACAACATCATTGTGTTTATCAAATTAAGTAGTAGGTATTAGACGCAACTCGACTGCATTTGCGTGTATGATGCAGTCTTACGCAACGAAATATTTTATGGCTCGGTTCTTGTGCATCTTCGGACAGGTGACCAATAGGAAAAAAATACAGTTGTGTTCTATTATGTCTGCTCCATGTACTTGATTTTTATGCACCGTAATGGGCATTTAATACCATTCCTTTTCTCGGGTATAGGTATTTGCTAAACGCTTCGACATTAGTTTTCAAACCGGAAGATAAAACCTGCAATATAATGTAAAATATTTTTTGTTTCTTCATCGATATTAGTTATTTCCGAGCTTGTCTTATAATTGGCGAAAAACCTTCTTGCTAGAATAAGATTACCGTCATGGTTGTACATACCTGCACCTTGCTTAACCACATTAACTAATAAGCCTAGTTTGAACTCAGTTTCAATATCTAATTTCCTTGGCTCTTTTATATTTTTATATTCTTTTTGTGCAGTTCAAGACTTAAACGGTAATCTGTATGCAATGTGCAACATACATTCAAAACATCTAATCCTTCCTGTTCCTGTTGAAATCCGTTTGGGCCAAAAATATATATTTTGCATCTTTCAATGACATGTAACGTGACGGAGACGACGACGTTTTTAGATTACCTACCCAAGAGTAAGTGGCATAATATTAAGTTGTACAAAATTAGATAATTGCACAAATTTACTATACACAATAAAAATAAAAGTAAAAACATTAACATCTAATAAACAAGATTACATGAGACAATACGCACGTGATGTAATAAAATAAATAAAATTCATTTATTTCGAGCAACATAGACTCATATAATAAGTACTTTACTCCGCCGATCCATGCGCGCGCGCAACTCAAAGATGTGATTTGTTGCTTGGAGGTTTTTAGAAGGCGCAAAAGTTAATAGTAAATAACCTTATTTATTTCAAAAGAGCCGAAATACCCAAGTAATTTTTTTGCTAAACATGTTCCTTAATCTATGATCTTAATAATAGTTCAGGAATTGACTCGGATATAGCCGGATATCTAACTTAAAACTCAATGTTTAGTCATTTCAACTTATACCTATAAAAAAAATCGAGAAAAGACTTGCACAGTAACTAAACAAATTCTGAATAATAAAGAGGAATACAGCATTATGTATTTATATTTATTGGCCTCTAAAACGTAAAGTTGGCACCTAGTGGAAATCACGATAAAATAGGTACAGTCAACCAATTTGATTTCTAGGCCACTATAGAACCTTGTCACAATGACAAAGATATGAGATTTTAAGCGGCTTTCATATTGACGTTCACTGTGACAAAGTACGAAATGGCCTAGGAATCAAATTGGTTGACTGTACAAACATGGACTTGTAATTCCGAATTTAAGGATATTCGGAAAGAGCGCATTACAATCACTCATTAATAATGATTCTTATCAATACGTACATAATAAACAGTATTCGTTGATCAATTTCCAATTCAAAAATTCAAAATTCAAAATTGTTTATTTGTCAGAATACAGTTATATACGAGTACATGGTCTTAAGGTATAATATAAAAGTCCTCGTATTCAGCATGCAAGCATGCGTACAAATATTATGTGTAAAAACGCTAAAATAAAATTTCAATTTGGTATTATTAATTAATTTTACAATAATTGCACTGGAATTCAACTCGTCCCTGGTTCTTCGGACGGCGCGGCGGGGGGAAGGGAAGTGTGTTGCCATGTATGAATAATGTGAGTGCGTTTGAGGTATGTATTAAAAAGTTTATGCGTGTATGAGTGTTATTTAAAAAATATATATAATATATGAATATAACATTAGTAACGGCGCAGCCAACTTCGGGGGGCCTAGAGGTTTCCTCTACATTGCGTTAAAAATAAAGAAAAAACTTTGAAAAGTAACTTAACTTCTTAAAAACTTAAGACTAATACAATTGAGTTTAAACTACTGAGTTGGTAACGGGCAGAGCCGAGTTACAGGGCGTATATAGCTTCCCGAAGGAGTTTTGACTCTAGCGACGCGAATGATATTATCTTTACCAAAGACTTCTGTGACAAGAGCGAGAGGCCAAAACATAGGATGCGCATTATCCTCTTTAATTATGACAACTTTTCCCACACTCACAGGATTTGAGGGCGTATTTCATTTTTCGCGTTGTTGGAGCGAAGTAAGAAACTCCATGCTCCACTGCCGTCAAATGGCAAAACGCTGCAACTTGATTTACAGCGTTTTAAGTTGCCTTGTACAAAACGATTCCTTTTAAACTCTTGCATGATTAACTCTAGTTACTCTGTTATTTAAACAAGACATAGCTATGCAGTAAAGGCAGAACGCTGTAAATGGAACTTGCAGCATTTTAGGAAAACTTCCGGTCATAACCGCGCGATTGCTAACAACACGCCAAAACGCGGTAAGTATTTAGCAATTAATCGAGATAGTTATATTGAATACTAGCTTTTGCCCGCGACTACGTCCGCGTGGAACTTGGAAGTATGGAAGCAACCTCGTACAACACTATAGATATCCATATCCACCTAATCACCTTAATTAATAAAAGGGATTATTAATAATAATAATAATTATTTTTTTTCTATTGCAATAGCCCAAATAAATAATCCATCCAAACTCCATTTTAATAGCCCGTTTTTTTCTTTTTCATAACAATGCAATAGTTCCATCACCTGCTGGGACCTGTTCATGGATGTATCATCTTATTGATATGATCTGGAACGGGTCCCAGCAGGGCTACAGCCACAGCAAATTTCTCCAAGGGGCCTCTACGTGTTGGATCCATATCCCCACGCAAGCCTTCCAAAAGACCAGGACGTATGAGCCCGAGACTCAAAACGAGAAACAAATAATAATAATAATAATAATAATAATAAGTCGAACTTACAACTTTCTGAGACAATGTCCCTCAGGTCTATCTCCGAAGCTGAAACCTACAAGTACCTTGGTATGTCACAGTCATTGGGTATTGCGGACGGAGACATTAAGCAGGCGTTGAAGGAGCGTTTTTTTTGTCGCTTGACAAAAGTACTTAACAGTCTTTTGTCCGGTGGCAAGAAGGCACGTGCCTTCAACGCTTGGGTGATGCCTCTGCTCACTTACTCCTTTGGCATACTAAGGTGGACTCAGACTGAGCTGGACGCCCTGGATACGAGGGTCCGTCAGCTGCTCACTACACACCGCATGTGGCACCCACGCTCGTCAGTTATGAGACTGTACATCCCGCGTAAGTGTGGAGGCCGTGGCTTTTTAAACGCCAAGGACCTCCATAACCGCGAGGTGTGCAGTCTTAGGGAGTATTTCCTAAACAACGAGTGTGGGATTCATCGCGATGTAGTAGCAGTTGACAAAGGCCTCACCTCTCTCTCCTTACTACTACTTACTATACTGGTCTGAGCCCGCTTCTGTATTCTTCTTCATTGACGCCCTGAGCGCGGACGACGAGACTAGTCTTGAGTGTGACTCGGAGTTCAATGAACGAGAACCGCTTCCGTCTGCCGCAGTCGTTTTATACAAGGTTCGACTGCTGATAAGTTCCGAGCGCAAAGAAAACTCGGCGCTGAAGAAGAAGATAAAGGCTTTGAAATTGAAACGTGCAAGAGTAAGGGCGCCAATGGAGTCGATAATTGCGTTCGGCGCAGGAGTGCAAAAGGGCAGCTCGCCGACTTGACGCGCATTTCGGTCTGCTTTCAGCCGGACGGTTACCTAGCTGCTCCTCTAGCACAACTTTGACCACCGTTTTTTTCTCGCGTGCTATATATTACCTATCTCTTTCTAAATAGTACTATAAGAGAGTGACGGGTGACGCTATGCCGCGCGACAAGAGTCGTGATGCATAGTTGTGCTGGACGGGCTGGAGATAGGTACCTGCTACTCGCGCGTTATCTCGAGATCACTATCATATTATTATCATTTGAGGTGCGTCTTGCTAAGTTCTCGACCCTGCGAGAGGTCGGGCCGCCGTGTGCGCGAGTTGTGGCGCGACTGGACTGGCTTTGCGCTTGTGTAGAATAGGGATGAAACTGTACACGTGGATAACATTGTTATTTTTTTTATTATACCGGGTGTTAGTAAATTAGGTTATTTTTAGGAAAGAGCGTTTCTTTAAAAGTTCACGTAAATTATGTTATTTTAACTACCTATAATCGATTTCCTTGCAGGCTCGTTTTGAACTTCGGAGTGTTGCGATCTTAATGATTATTTTCCTATAAGTTTTATAATCTTCGCTGCTAGATGAATTCGTTTTTTAAACAATATTTTTAATTCTTCTTTTTCTTCATTTGTCTTGTTTTTTAGTTATAGTAGATATATCTAGTAGTTTCGAACGTCTGCCCAGCTATTAAGCCCAGCGTTTCATCGGTCAGTACTTTATATAGGTATTTGCGATTTTTTGTTTTGTTTCCCAGCATTAAACTTAATTTTATTAATTGTTCTAATTGTTTGTTGTTTATGGTTTGGGTATAATTTTTGTTCAGGGTATATCCTGCACTTTACATACGCGTTGGATTTAGTATGCGTGAGCGAGACAAAAGAACATTAAATTCCATATATTTAACAATAATTTGTATAGGTATAAGGAAATAATAAATATAAAATCCTGATCAAATATAATATCCTTAATTAATCGCCAGTCACTAATAGACGTGCGCACGCGATGGCCGCCGGCACACACGACAGCATGTTGACGCCCCTGGCGCTGCTGACGCTGTCCGCGCTGCTCCCGGCCGTCCCGCCGGAGCGGCGAGCGGCGCGGGCGCCGGCCGGCGATACCCGCTCTAACCGATACACAACAACAATACAACATAGGCGAGATATTATTTCTGATGCCGCAATACGGACAGGATGTAGCCGTATATTGCACCGGTACCGATAGCGCTAATGCCATAGCTGCAGTGGTAATATAAATGTCCCATTGTTAATGTCAGACATACTACCTCCGTACATAACGCTTAAAAACAGTTGGAACGAGGCATTTCTGTGCACTGAAATCACGAAACAACTTAAGACGTAAAATCACTTCCAGCGTCACGATTGCCAAAAATTTCAAAGTTTACTCAACTCATTTATTCCGCACTACATTTAGTATACAATTTCTTCCTTTTTTAGGGTTCCGTAGTCAACTAGGAACCCTTATAGTTTCGCCATGTCCGTCTGTCCGTTTGTCCGTCCGTCCGTCCGTCCCTCCGACCGTCCGTCCGTCCGTCCGCCCGTCCGTCCGTCCGTCCGTCCGTCCGCGGCTTAGCTCCGTGATCATTCGTACTAGAAAGCTGAATTTTGGTATGAGTATGTGTATGTATAACGCCGACAGAACGGTAAAATTAACAATTAAAAAAAATATTTTTTTTCGGGTATGTCTCTCGAACACCTAAAGTGGGGGTGATTTTTTTTTCTTTTCAACACTAGTGTCGGGTGTCGTTGAATAGGTCTTGTAAAAATAATAGGGGTCTGTTAGCATTATTTTTTGATAAAGTCAGCACTTTTGTAAATATTCGCTCCGAAAACAAAAAAAAATAGTGCCCCCCCCCTTTTAACCACGGGTCTCTAACTTTTTAACCACGGGTCAAAAAAAATCGGAAAAATTTATGTAAATGAGGCCTTATAAGTACTTTCAATGAAAACTATATTGAACAAAATCGGTCGAGCCGTTTTTGAGTTATCGCCAAATTTCATATTTTTTCTTTTAAAGGACGTAAGTTGACTTCCAGAAGGTAATAAGTGATTACAGTTTCTAGGGCGTTTACGACCTTTTTATAGAGCTTAAAATCTGTCTTAACTTAAAACTCGGGCTTAAAACAGCACTTTATTGTGAAGGATGAGCAACTACGGAACCCTACACTGAGCGTGGCCCGACATGCTCTTGGCCGGTTTTGTTTATTACTATTAACGCTTTTGAAATAAATGCACATTCATTATTTACAAATTATACATGTGTGTTCTAAAAAGCAGGTATTTATCGAGTGCATGTCTGCATCTTACTGTTCTACGAGGGGCGTTGAATAAATTCTAGCTTGGTATAAGAATGCTCATACTCATACTCATTTATTCATAATGCACAAATACAATATATGTCAATTTTACAAAAGGGTACAAATTTACAATGTAGTTAGTGGTTATTTTATATGCGCTACAATTTAAACGCTCACCAAAATGTATACCCTACAACTAAATTCCAAATAAAATGAATTACCTCCATATAAACTAAACCCACTCTATACAGAGCTCCATAAACTAAATCATTTTGTATTCCAAAATTAATATACATTATACCAGAATAATTTTACGTTGAGTCCGTATATCTTTTTGCTTCCCAAAATGGATTTTTTGCTCACCAAATATTGTTTTCATAAAACATCAAAACTATTACCAAAAATTGCAGTCTATTTTGCTTTAGTGTAATCAAATTATCTAACCTTTAGTCAAAATATATTACTGTCAATCTAAAATTATTATTATAATCTAATGTGTTTCAGCTAGGTAACCATCTAATCCTGATCACCTTTCAGAGCAGATCCGACTCGGCCGGGTTAGGTTAGGTTAGTTTTTTTTTTATCCCTAAAAAACGCTCCATAATGTGCGGTAGTCATTATTAGCTATGCATTACTTAAATATGCTTTACTTTTAAATAAATAGATGCACGCCACAAATATAAATTGTAGTATATTTAGTAACATTTTGAGTGCAATATTTGCTGTGCAATCAGTAATTTTGATATAAATTTTGATTATTTTTGCATAGAAAAAGGTTTTTTTTTGATGTGCGTTTAAATACTACCCGTAAATGAAACCTCAATATTTATTTATTAATTTTAGGGTATAAAAGCCATTTTGGTGAGCATTTAAATAGTAGCGAATATTTATTTAAGTACTATATCATATATTAATTGAATGCATAAAGTGATAAACAAGTTACTTGTGTTTGGGGTACGTAGTAATATGTTTGGTATAACAAAAAATTTCATGGTCAGCAGTTAGTTTTTTGCCTCAGCAAAAATGACTAAAATGGAAGTAATAACATAAAATATTGGTGACATCCATTTAACAATAATAAAGATTATTTGGTCTGAAATTAACTTTAACGGTGTTCACATATTTTTATAGCGTGTAAGAAAATGAAATATTAGCTTTATTTATACAATACAAGTTTGTGATACACTATTTGGTGAGCATTCATCCGTTTTGGCAAGCATTAACACGTTCACTGCGAAACAGGTCATTTTGACCCTGTTCTGAACTTTCGCCTGGTGCGGCGACCGAAATACGCGACTTTGCACTGGTGCGAAGGCCATAAAGTTGTGATATTTAATTTTTTTTATATAGTCAAGTATACATTTAGATTCGTCATTTTACAATCTACCCAACAACATATAAATTAATTAACAGGTCACATATGATCTGTTCGCACCAGATTAAAACTTCTGTTATTCAGTGCGGAACAGGGCATATATGACCTGTTGTGTAGGGCCCTGTACAGCACTGCACGTAAGTGCAGAGTGCATTAGTGTTGTTACCCTGCTATTAGTACGCACGATTGTTTCTGTTTATACGTAAACATGAATGGGTCTAAAATGCGGTTTCGTAGAATGTTGGACAAAATTTTTAAGAAGCTGGAACAAAGACAAAGTTCGCATATTGGAACATGATTCGGGTAGAACCTCCACGTCCCCGAGTGGTAGTCAACCATCGTCGGCGGTTCATCTAAGTACGGAGAACGAAATTGAAATACCCTCAAATGCATCACAAAAATGACCTATTTACATGAGCCCATCATCTGGTTGCACATGTAACAAATGTAAAAAAAAAGTAATACATTGTTTCGATATATTTATTTGGTTTATCTTTCCCATCACTACTAAATCATCGACATTTTTATCTGTGCCAGTCCTGGCTGTGCGTTACAAGTCAATTTTGACCTGTTAATTAATTCGTCTATAAAATCTCAACGAACAGTCATCAACTTCGGCGAAGGCAGTATAAGGTAGACTCATTATTAGACTAAACATTGTTATAATTAAATTTCATTTATATGTATTTAGTAAAGACATTTTAGGTAAAATATAGAACCCTTCTTACAGGCTGTAATTGACTTTTACCGCACAGCCAGAAAGTTCAATACAGGACTCTCATGGGTTGTAACGCACTGAGAGCGAGATCACAAAATGAAGCTTCGCATTGAACGTGTTAAGAATTTATTGGAAGTAATTTATCAACATATTTGGTAGGCGTTTAAACACAAGCCTTTTATATGTCAGTTTACACAGTTATAGTCAGTATTAGTTAATTAGATTTTTGTACAATATTACTTTTACAGGTAATAGTTTTACTCTGTAAAACTACCTATTCGATTAATAATGTCATTAGTCATTTCATAATTTTAAATATCCATCTTGGTGTCATTAACAAAATAGAAACTTGCGTAATATGTTAAGATAAGTACAATTCAGATATGATTATGGGCAAAACCAAACATGGCAAGTCATAATAAACCACGGCCCCCAGTTCCCGGCCACCCCGTTATTCCTGACCAAGGCGGCGGTCACGGTTACGGCGGGGTAGGGGGTGCTAAGAATCCCCGGGCTACGGTAGGCCGCCAACCTAAAAAACAGCAACTGACCCTGGCTACGTTTAACGGACGCACGCTACGACTCGACGAACATCTTGTGCAGCTGGAAGAGGAACTAAAACACATAAGATGGGGCGTTCTGGGCTTAAGTGAAGTCCGAAGAGAGGGAGAGGACACCTTAACACTAGAATCGGGCCATCTTTTGTATTTTAGAGAGGGAGACCAACTTTCCCAGGGTGGCGTCGGGTTTCTGGTTCATCGAAACTTCGCTGACAACGTTGTAGAAGTGTCTAGTGTGTCGACAAGGGTTGCATACCTTATTATCAAACTGACCGACAGGTACAGCCTTAAGGTTGTGCAAGCGTATGCACCGACTTCGACGCACTCAGACGAATACGTGGAGACATTCTACGAAGATATCTCCAAGGCCCTACACAACACCTCTAGGGCCCACTACAACGTTGTCATGGGAGATTTCAACGCTAAAGTAGGAGTACAGACCAGTAGCGAATGCTCAATAGGACCACACGGTTATGGGGCTAGAAACCATAGGGGGCAAATGGCTGTCAACTTCCTCGAAAGAGAGGGGCTGTTTATGATGAACTCATTCTTCAAAAAACAGCCCCAAAGGAAGTGGACGTGGCAAAGTCCCGATGGTGTCACAAAAAATGAGATCGACTTCATCATGACGGACAAAAGGCGCATTTTCAAAGATGTCTCAGTGATCGCCAGGGTGAAAACCGGAAGTGATCACCGACTTGTCCGAGGCACTCTGAATATTGATTTCAAACGCGAAAGAGTCCGTCTGATGAAGTCCAGGCTCCGACCAAATCAGCTCCAAACCGCTGTGGGATCCGAAATTTTTCAGATAAAACTGGAAAACCGATTCGCTGCCTTGGAAACTACAACTGACGTCGACCAGAAACTCGACCAAGTAGTGGGCATCCTGAGGGAAGAGGGCGAAAAATTTTGCGAAACGAGGCGCACAGGCAAGAAGTCTAAACTTGCGAGGGAGACTCTGGAACTTATGAGTGAGCGCCGCGAAAACCCCCCGTCAACTTCAGCTGAACACCGGGCACTAAACAAAAAGATAACGAAACTGGTACGACGCGACCTCCGAGCTTCCAACACGCTCTTGATTGAAAAAGCAATTGAGCAGAACCGGGGGTCGAAAGTATTCGTCCAGTCACTCGGAAGAAGCCACCTGACGAAGTTGACCACACGCACGGGGACAGTGGTCACCTCAGGGCCGGAGATTCTCTCGCAAGTTAAGGATTTCTACAGCCAGCTCTATGCCTCACACGCACCCCGATCTGACCCACAGGATGATGATCCCAGAGCCACCCTCATACGCCACTTTACAGAAGACCTGCCTGAGATCAGCCTAGACGAGGTCGTATTGGCCCTAAAACAGCTTAAAAATGGAAAAGCCCCTGGAGAGGATGGTATCACGACAGAGCTCCTGAAGGCAGGGGGTACCCCCATACTAAGGGAGCTCCAGGAGTTGTTTAATACTGTCCTCTTCAATGGGAGAACTCCGCAAGCGTGGAACAGAAGCGTGGTTGTCCTGTTTTTCAAGAAAGGCGATACCACCCTGTTGAAAAACTATCGGCCCATATCGCTTCTGAGCCACGTATATAAGCTGTTTTCAAGGGTTATTACGAACCGCCTTGCCCGAAGACTCGACGAGTTCCAACCCCCGGAACAGGCCGGCTTTCGAAGTGGGTTCGGCATTATAGACCACATTCACACAGTGCGGCAGATTATACAGAAGACCGAAGAGTATAATCGGCCTCTGTGTCTGGCCTTTGTGGACTATGAAAAGGCCTTTGACTCAATCGAAACTTGGTCTGTTCTGGAGTCCTTGCAGCGATGTCAAGCCGACTGGCGATACATCGAGGTGATGAGATGTTTATATTCAGCCGCCACGATGACTGTGCAAGTACAGAACCAGCAGACAGAACATATCCACCTGCGTCGAGGAGTGCGACAAGGTGACGTTATATCACCGAAACTGTTCACTAACGCACTGGAGGATATGTTCAAGACATTGGACTGGAAAAATCGTGGCATTAATATAAATGGTCAACACATCTCTCATCTACGATTCGCAGACGACATCGTTATCATGGCCGAGACGTTGCAGGACCTGAAACACATGCTAGACAGCCTGGCAAATTCGTCTCAGCGTATCGGTCTTCGGATGAATTTGGATAAAACCAAAGTTATGTTCAATGAACATATCGATCCGGGACCGGTCGCCGTAAATGGAGTCTCCATCGAAGTTGTTTCCGAATATGTATACCTAGGGCAAATGCTCCAACTAGGTAGAGGCAACTTCGACAAGGAGGCAAAGAGGCGAATACAACTGGGCTGGGCAGCGTTCGGGAAACTGCGTCGAGTCTTCACGTCGCCCATACCTCAAAGTCTAAAAACGAAAGTTTTTAATCAGTGCGTCTTACCTGTTATGACCTACGGAGCCGAGACGTGGCCACTCACCATACGACTAGTCCACCAATTCAAAGTCGCTCAGCGAGCCATGGAAAGAGCTATGCTTGGTGTGTCTCTTAGGGATCAGATCCGAAACGAAGTAATTCGACAGAGAACCAAAGTTACCGACATAGCACAGCGGATAAGCAAGCTGAAGTGGCAGTGGGCTGGTCATATCTGCCGTAGAGCCGATGACCACTGGGGCAAACGAGTCCTGGAGTGGAGGCCACGAATCGGTAAACGTAGTGTAGGGCGCCCTGTAACAAGGTGGAGCGACGACATTCGTAGGACAGCGGGTAGTAACTGGAGAACGAGAGCTGAAAATCGAGCTGAGTGGCGTGCCATGGGAGAGGCCTATGTCCAGCAGTGGACTGAAACAGGCTGATGATGAAGTACAATTCCGAGATGTCATAGAAGGCCTTTTCCAATAGCCATTTTTTCTTACTTAAAATTACACTTATAAGATCGGTCAACTAGTTTTTTAACCCGTCATAAAAATGCTCCCTTAATAGGGTGAAAAGGGAGGTCGAAGGTTGTATGGGGAATTCAAATATAATTAATGATAACTTAGGTAAATTTATTAATTACTATTATCCGTTTCATTCCTATTCTCGACACGCACGATGAAATTATCCACGGCTTTCATCATTATATCGTATTTCACTCTCAGCGGTTTGGTCAGGTCCTCGGCGGCCATGTTGGCTGGAGGCAGCAGCTTGTACCGGCGCAGCAGGTTAGCCAGTCCCGTCTTCATGGACATCATCGCGTAAGTAGCTCCTGGAACCAAATACGTGTATCTGAATCGGTGAGGAACATTATGAGCTAGTGAACATGTTAGGTAGGGTAAGATTAACATTGTTTATTGTCGAATAGGATAAGACTCACAGTTAGTTATTTATTGGACTGTGGCAGTCTTCTTCAGTCGAAAACTGGCGAGAAACTGCGCAGGGTCGGGACAAGTGGCGTGCTCTCGTTTCGGAGGATAAAATCCTGTTTTGAGCCAAAATAGTTAGTTAGTGATAGTCTTCCCCCGTTGATAGTCTTACCCCACCTTACCTTATCTGAAATACTAACCCAAGCAGTTTCTGACGGAGTAGCTGAAGGGGATGAACTGTGCAGGGTGCCGCAGCGGGCCCTCCAGGAAGCGCTCCGGGCGGAACAGCTCCGCGTCCGCGCCCCAGTACGCGGGGTTGCGGTGCGTGCCCCAGATGTTCACCAGTATTGAGGAGCCCTCCACCAATGTCATGCCTGATGCTGTAACATAAACTTAGTGACTGACAGTTCAAGTCTGCCACTTTTTTGAAATATATGTCAGTACCTTTTAATAGCAATTAATGGTTACAAAATAACCTACAAAAAAATACAAAATACAAAATATTTTATTTGCTAAACAAAAACGCAAGTACATAACATGATATGCCTAGCAGATCCCAAACTAGGCTGAGCCTGTATCTTGGGGTCCAGGAGTGCTATTTGGGAAACAGTTAAGTTTAGTGACAAAGACAATCATAAATTAAACTAAGTACTACTATATAACAAGGACTGGAATATTTTAAACCGACACGTCAAACGTCATCAGGTGGTGTTATATGAACATGTGTGTGTGTGCGTGTGTGTAGCAGGGGAAAAATTAACTAGCCAGAATTAAAGCCTCTGCGTCGTCATATGATAGTGACAGAAGCCACTTCTTCACAATTGCTTGGACTTTACCAACTGTGCACAGTTGGATATCGTGTACTTTGCAGATATTATTATATATACGTTAATGCATATAGGCTGGTGATCGCATAGCAAAGGTTGATCTGTAACCAGGTAGGGGAACTCTAAACAAACGTTTGGCTAGGAGTTGCGAGAAGTTGGGTAAGTGGATGACTACGACGTGCGCTCGAGCAGCCGCTTTTACTATATATAACCGCCTTACGCTCAAAAGGTTAGAGTCCCGATATAGAACTTCCGTTGGGAAAAGCATAGGTTTTCGGAGCATTGCTTTTATTACCGCGCGTTGAGCCCTCTCCAGCAGAAGCATAGTGCTTTTTGGGGCACTACCCCAAACAGTTATACCATACTGCAAGATAGATTGGAACAATGCGAAGTACACAATCCGTAGCACTTGTTCTGAGGCGCAGTGGCGGAGTTGCCTCATAATATATATGCACTTCCTAACCCTGTTAGCTAGTGCGGAGATGTGTTGCTTAAAGGACAGCAGGATCGTCAATTATCAGACCCAGATATTTAACACTTTCCGATCTGACTATCGACTCACATGAACATGTTGTAAAGCTATTAGTACTGTTACGGTTACGACAGGTACTTGAGTGAATTATGAGGTTACTTCTTAGATATGTAGAAGAGACATGTGTCTTAGAAAAAATTAAAAAGTTTGATTTCATGACGTTGAGGGTAAGTAAATTGTTGTCTAGCCAACTACTAATTTCACTCAGAGCGCATTCCGCAAGGGTAAAAACGTCTTCCTATGTCTGACCGTGAAACAGTACCGCAGTATCATCCGCGTAACAAATTACTTTCGCACATTTCAGCCCAAGTTTCAGGATATCGTTTAGGTAGATAAGAAAGAGCGTGGGGCCGAGGATACTGCCCTGTGGGACTCCAAAACACATGGGTGTTCATCACTGCTGAACTCGCCAACCTTAAGAATTTGTCGTCTGTTAGTCAGATAGCTGCGGAACCACTCAAGGGGCACCCCTCTCACACCCAAGGCATTTAGTTTACTAATTAAGATATCAATTGACACGGTATCAAATGCCTTACAAAGATCCAAAAAAAACCCTAATTTGAAAACTGAAATTGCCCCCGACATTAGTAGCTGATTATCACGAGACCTTCATTTAGTGAGCGATATAAATAAATGCCATTAAAATCGAGTACTTAATAACACAATTTGGAATTCCTTTTGGCTGAGATCCTGTCACAATTTCCAATGAACACTAAATAAATGTTGAAGACTAAGTACGTATAAAGTAGGTACTTTTGATTCCCCCAAAGGTTAGCTAAGACCCTTCTGGACTAGAGCATGCTGCCGGTTCCGATTTTATATGAACCGGGAATTCCCGGTTCCTGTACTGGATTTGTATAGAAAATGAGTATCGGGAGCACAACCTAATCTGGCCAGACGAGTTTTGATGAAAAAAGCCGATGCCACAGACAGACACATAGATATACCAAACAAACTCATAGCACCACTAGTTTTTCGTTGGGGCTTAAAAATACATTGTACTATATTGGTAACATGCACAAATCTAAAAGCACTAAACTTCAAATGTATATGGGGTCTTACGCAGCAGAACATCTTCGCGCACCTCCCGCGCCGTCACTGGGACCGGCGGATACAGACGGAGGGTTTCCTTGATGACCGCTTCCAAATACTTGAGTCTGGGCAAGTCCTCTGGAGAGACTTCGCGGTCCGAGTCGCCGAACACCTCTCGCAGCCTGGAAATAACAGTCATAGATCATGGAGTAAATGGGCGTTGAAGAAACAGTAACTCGATTAAAGTATTTAATGTGGAGATCGGTGGCACACTTAACTAGATCAAACGATGGCAGATGATCATGATAGAAAGTGATCACAGAGTAGTGCCCGAGACTAGACCAGAGATGAGAGTGCCAAGACCACCGGATCGATGGTCAGATGATATTTGGAAAGAAGCAGTGAAATTGTGGATGAGACTAGCGCATGACCGGCAAAATGGTGTGAAACTGAAGAGGCCCTTACTCATCAGTGGGTGAATGTAGGCCGAAATGATTATGATGATGACTCTGCTAGGAACTGCTGATAAATTCTGTTTGAAACTTACTCTTGGTAGACTTTGTCCTGCACGCCTGGGTACCGGGACAGCAAGACTGCAGTGAAGCTGGCGCCCACGGCGGAGGTGTCGTTTCCCGCTATTACCATGATTATCACCTCTTCGCGTAATTCTTCATCCGAATAACCTTTCTCTTCTCCTCCGGAACATTGTAATACCATGTCAAGAAAATTAGTCCCAGCTGTCTTATCGCAGTCTAGAAAGTGAGATTTAATAACCAACAATAAAATAATAATAAGTATAATAACTGAAGTAATGACGAAAAAGTCAGTACATAAATATAGATACCGGGAAAATGGGGATTGCCTGCCGAATAGGTATAGCTATATATAGCAGGCTAAGGATACGAGGCAGGCAATCCTTTTTCACGCTAAGATATGTACAGTTCTTTTCGCAAATATGAAAAATTTACAATTTGACCACCGAAGTCAAACGTTTCTTTTTTTTAAAAAATTCTGTTTGAATATGCGAATATACTTTTTTTTTAAAAGGCTTCCTTCCTACGAGAAATATTGTATAACAGAAAAGTGAATAAATTTTTCACCTTACACCCACGTGAATGTAGCGAAATGGCCAAGCCACATATTTTGACTAAGGTGTAGAGTTTGAGAAGTTAGGCCTTGTAGAGTTAGGGCGTGTAGAGTCAGAAGCTTGGCTCTACATGAGATCTGATAACTTTTTGACAGTGCGAGTCATATGATATCGTCTTGGTGTCATTTTACATGAAAATGTTTTTGGTGGGATTTATTTAATAACTTCGAATAGGCAATCAACACTAACATAACCAATTATGTACATACCTCTTTTGTGTATTCCGTTTTCTTCAACTCTATTTCGTTTTATTTTTATAATCTGCAATTTAAATTTTCTGTCACTTAATATAATTAATATATATTTGTTTATGTCATAGGGGGCAAACGAGCAAATGAATCGCCTGATGGAAAGCGATTGCCGTCGCCGATATACATCTGCAACACCAGAGGAGTCACAAGTGCGTTGCCGGCCTTTCAGGTGTGAGTACGCTCTTTTCTTAAAGGTTTTAAGGTCGTATCGGTACACCGCAAGCGACAATTCATTCCATAAAATCGTGCGAGGCAGGACATTTCTAGAACACGCACAATTGTGGACTGCCAACTATCTAAGTGGTGAGGATGAAAGAATTGTCACGTAGAACTGTGGCCACGCACGGTCCCACCGGAAGATGAGCGCTGGCTCTCACTCGAGCTAGCATTATTCTGAGGTGGAACCTTTTCGAGGCACTTCATAATTAGCATTATATTTAGTTCATATTTTTTATTTTCTTTGTTTGTCAGTATTTATGTAATTATGTTTTATTCCCGAATAAATGTTTTTCTTCTTTCTTTCTTTCTATGGCGACACGATGTGAAGATAATAAAAAGTAGACTGTAAATTAATACACATGATTTCATATATCAACGAGTCGTACATCTATCTGACTCACTAATAATTTCAGAATAGTACATTACGTAACAAGGGTGGTAAACGAGGAATTACAAACGAGTGTCTATTAGAAGCCCGAAGCCGAAAGCGAGGGCTTTAATGACACGATGTTTGTAATTCCTTTACCACCAGAGTCACGTACGACATTTTTCATCACACTTGTGAGGAAATAAAACAAAAGTAATAAATAGCAGTCAATACCAAACATTTATAAAACAAAACTATGTAACTACAATATTTAATACAATTTAATATTTGTCCAGCTCATGGTAATAATACTTTTATTAAGTGTGGCGTTTGTACCTTCTTGAATTGAGGTATAAAATGTATAGGTTTAGCAACACGAATTTCTCGTAGCAGAGTAAATTGAGAAGACATGGCGGTAGATATTTCAGAAAACAAAATTTACTCCAATTATAAGGGGGACCTGAAACCAAATAACTAAATTAATCTTCGCACATATTTATGTACCTACTTAACTTATACATTGAGGCAGAAACATAATTTAATTTAGTTCTTTAATACAGTTTTCTATTTTTTGTTGTTACATCCTGTACTGTTAGCATTGTTTCATGCAAGACAATTAAATCAAAAGGATTAACTTGAAAATATAAGCTGAAATGTACTTATGTACCTATACGTATGTAGCTAAGTATTCCCGACTTACCTTCGTTGTTAAATATTCATCCTCGATGCAATCCAGTTATTTTAAACTGTATTTTTTTAGATTATCTGTTGCCGCCTTGATAATAATTTCGAGCGGAACCCTTTTCCATAGAGATTCTTTTATTTGACTTCATGGTATTGATTACATAGTCAATTCATTTAATTATTTCAGAAATACAACGACGAAAAGATACACAACGCGATTAAATTCACCATAAATCAAAACAAATCAGAATCACTATTACAGTAACATGTAGTACATATTTTTTCTAATTTCTGCTGCCATGTTGGCATGCCAGACCGCTGACCAATCAGAGGCCGCTCCTGTAGACTGTCCACAGATAAGGTTAATATTGCGTTTGGATATTGTATAATGATTGACAAAACAAATACGAACAAGAATTATTAGAATAGAAATTTACAATGTACAATAAAACAAATGAATATATATTAATTAATATCAACGTATTTCAACGTGTTAATATACTTTTATGATAATTATTATCTACTCTGCTCTTTAAATAAGCATATAAAACATTACATCAAAACATAGTAACTTTTTTTTATAAACTTTTTGGTCTAACATCATACAACTAAACGTCAAGATTTTCAATAAAAAAAAAAATACTTACCGCCCTAGGGCGTAATTTACGATTTACCGCACGCTTTTATAGCATGTAAACCCTTGATTTACGAACAAGTGTGATGAAAAATAAATTAAGAACTCATCTGAACATTTACGAAGGGCCAACAAAGCCAACTTAAATGCAATGACGTAAATGTTAAATCCGGCTATGAATTTCATAAGTACCTCATCAACAAAACCATACAGCTGTTGCAGATGGAATTCGAACTGTTTATGAATGGCAAGCCTCTTAAAGATGAGGTCAGGGTGCAGCCACGGTTGAACAATGCGCCGGGTCACCATTTGACACAATTCGTCTATTGCACGGAGTACAAAGTGGTCGGGATTTTCTTGGGAGTTTATTTTCATGCCAATAGCAGTTTCTGAAAAGAAACATGTTAATATTGCTATAAATAGGCATCGTCATTTCGTTAGCACGGCAGAAGGCGCTTTTGATGGCTATGTAGCCGATATTAACATTAATATACAATTCATCTTCATACTCATACTCATTCATCGATTTCATTCCAAACTGCCTTTATGGTTATTGTAGTTAACATGATATTAATTGTCAATATGTCATTTTCTAGTTATCACTGGATGTTCGATCAATATTGAACCCAATTTACTCAAAAATACATGGAAAAAGTCGCAAGTATTTATACGTGTTTTATGATGTTGAAAAAACAATGCCTGCACAAATCGGGTCTTTGTACGTTCTTCTGACTTAGTCCTGTAAAATTAAAATTACGAATGAAATACACTAATGAGTATGAGTATGAGTATCAATTGTATTTTATTTAATGTTAATATCGGCTCCATAGCTCTCTAAAGTCCTACGTGCTAACGAAAGTCCGATGCCTAGTTATAAATATTGACACAAAGGTAAATTATCTATCTTCTATATCTATACATATAAACGGACAAGTCCTGACTGACTGACTGACTGACTCACTCATCAACGTAGAGCCGAAACTACTGAACCTAGGACCTTCAAATTTCTAGAATAGATCAAGTATACACGTGTCCCAAAATTCAACGATAAGCGGGCACCAGAGGATGAATCTGGTCATGATACCTCGAGAAAAAAAAAGAAACAAATATATCTCAACTCAATCCCTTTAGAAATTATTAAAAAAAAATGAAATTCTTAAAATATCGACTCCCCTAATGGTATTTTTAACGACCATGTCTACAATTTTTGGAATATTTCAGATATTTTTTTGTATCAGCTACCTAAGTAGCACTGTTATCCACCACAGCCCTTAAAAGTATCAGAATACATGTAGTTTTAACACAAAAAATAATCAAAATTATTTTTACCCCAAAAATGTTGAATGATATTTTCTTTTAGTCCACTTTCACTCATCATGGTACATAAAAAAAGTATGGATACTACTATGGCAAGTGTTTTAAAAAGTTGACGCAACTAACCAAGATTCCAAAATGGTAGGATACTCTAGGAAAACTAGCGCCGAAAAACAAACAGCTATTCTTAAACAAGAACCGAAATTTTTTAACGTTTTATAGTAATCACTTTTACGTGCTACCACTAACCCGTCCCGAACTCAGACTTGAACTCTGCCGCTGCAGAGACACGCTGAGGCACCCTTTGGGTGGAAAGGCTAGCCTCCAAATGCGGGTCACCGGCCCTCTGCCTATCCGCATCCCATCATCGGCCACTCCAAAAGTGGACTAAAACAAAGACTAGCAAAGCAGGCTAACCTATGCCCAAAGTGGTGTGGCAGCGGGCGCCTTAGCGGGCACCACGCCCTGGGAGCTGGATGCCCAGGGGCTCGCGGAGGCGCATAGGGAGCGGCTGAGAGCAGAGCTCTTAATGAGTTCCCCGCTTCCGAAGAGCTGCGTGAGGAGCGCCGGGTGAGGGACCGGTGGAGGAACGACCTGGAGGACTCCCCCTATGAAGCCCGCACCATAGGGGCACTCCTCCCATCGTTCGACCACTGGTTGGAGAGGGTTCATGGGAGCATTGGCTTCCGACTGGTGCAGGTAATGACCGGACACGAGTGTTACGATCATTACCTGCATCGAATCGGCAGGGAAACCAGCCCGGTGTACCGCGAGCGGCGACCCGGATGATACCGCCCAGCATACCCCAAATGTGTGCATTCACTGGGTTGGTGAACGCCGTACTATGGTGGGCGCCCTCGGAGTGGGGGATCTCTCGCTCGACAGCTTCGTAGCGGCCATACTGAGGAGCGAGAGATCGTGGGAGGTGGTGGCCTCCTTCTGTGAGTCTTATCGCACAGAACGAGGCCTCGGTACTGGAGCGCGAAGACACGGCAGATGCTGTCATTGTCTTGGTGTGCACTCTTAGGTACCCATCTCGCCTAGATCAGACTTTGCAAGTTATGGGCAGCACTTGGGGTGGGCATAGGTTAGATTGCTTTGCTAGTCTTTGTCTTAGTTCACTTCGGAAGTGGCCGATGATGGGATGCGGATAAGCGGTGCCTCAGCGTGTCTCTGCAGCAGCATAGTTCAAGTCTGAGTTCGGGACGGGTTAGTGGTAGCACGTAAAAGTGATTACTATCAACATTAAAAAATGTCGGTTCTTGTTTAAAAATAGCTGTTTTTTTTCGGCGCTAGTTTTCCTAGAGTATCCTACCATTTTGGAATCTTGGTTAGTTGCGTCAACTTTTTAAAACACTTGCCATAGTAGTGTCTATACTTTTTTTATGCACCATGACGATTGAAAGTAGACTGAAAGAAAAAAATCATTAAAAAAAATTGAGGTAAAAATAATCTTGATTATTTTTTGTGTTAAAACTACATGTATTCTGATATTTTAAAGGGCTGTGGTGGATAGCAGTGCTACTTAGGTTGCCGATACAAAAAAAATATCTGAAATATTCCAAAAATTGTAGACATGGTCGTTAAAAATACCATTAGGGGTGTCGATATTTTAAGAATTTAATTTTTTATTTTAAATTTCTAAAGGGATTGAGATATATATTTTTTCTTTTTTTTTTCTCGAGGTGTCATGACCAGATCCATCCTCTGGTGCCCGCTTATTGTTGAATTTCGGGACACGTTGTATAATGCAGGCAAGCCCTAAGAAGGGATATTTCAAAGTTCATCCCTTAAGGGTGTCAAATTGGGGTTGAAAGTTTGTATGGAAATTGAGTAATTTTTGAGTTAGAGATATAAAACTTTGTGTACAGATTTTCGATCTAAAAACAAGAAAACTAATTTCAGGATTTTTGAAAACTCATCCTTTAAAGGGGTTAAATGGGTTCGTGTATAGCTTTTTCTTTACAAAGTAAGAAAACAAGTTTCAGCATTTTTGGAAATTCATCTCCGAAAGGGTTAAATGGAAAGTGGAACTTTGTATGAGAAACGTGGCCTTTTTTGAGTATGGGGTGCATTCTATTGCGTGTAGACTCCTCATCAAAACCTGAGAATATTGATTTCAGTGTTTTTGAAAGTTCAACCCCTAATGGGGTAAAGTAGGAGGTGAAAGAATGTATTAAGAGCTTGGGGTTATTTGAGTAGGAGTAGTAATATTTCGTGAATAGGTTCTTCTATGCAAAGTAAGAAAACAAGTTTCAGCATTTTTGGAAATTCATCTCCGAAAGGGTTAAATGGAAAGTGGAACTTTGTATGAGAAACGTGGCCTTTTTTGAGTATGGGGTGCATTCTATTGCGTGTAGACTCCTCATCAAAACCTGAGAATATTGATTTCAGTGTTTTTGAATGTTCAACCCCTAATGGGGTAAAATAGGAGGTGAAAGAATGTATTAAGAGCTTGGGGTTATTTGAGTAGGAGTAGTAATATTTCGTGAATAGGTTCTTCTATGCAAAGTAAGAAAACAAGTATCAGCATTTTTTGAAATTCATCTCTGAAAGGGGGAAAATGGAAAGTGGAAGTTTGTATGACAAACGTGGCGTTTTATGGGTAAGGTGTGCATTTTCTTGCGTATAGACTGTTAAAACTGGGAATATAGGTTTCAGTGTTACCTATTGAAAGTTCAACCCTTAATGGGGTACGCTGGGAGGGGACAGTTTGTATAAAGAGTAGGCAGTTTTTGATTAAGAATGATACTATTTCGGGTATAGGTTAAACATTACAAATCACTACAGCAAACTTTTCACCAAACCATTAAATGAAATTACAAAGAAATAAAAAAAAAAAAAAATTTTATTATTCATCCCCTAAGTAGATTAAATTGAAGGTGAAAACATTTTCATGTTATGAATAGGAGTTACACGGGTTTTTGTTGTAGAAGAATATTCATTAAAAACTGAGAAAATAAACTTAAGTCTCTTTGGAAATTCATCTCTAAAATGGGTCTAATGGGAGGCGAAAGTTTGGATGGGAAAAGGTTAGATTATTTTCGTAAATCTGCTCATAATCCGCGTCGTGGGGAAAGATAAAAGTGAGTAAGGAATATTTTCGTGTATAAACTCTGCATTTATATTATATATCGGAAAATTATCACCTGAAGAGATTAAATGCAAGGCGAATAGATGTTGAACTTTATATGAAAAACGTATTCTCAGAGTAAGAGTGAAAAAAATGCGTATAAAAAGAAATATCATTTTTAGGGTTCCGTACCTTAAAAGAAAGAAACGCAACCCTCATAGGATCACTTAGTTGTCCGTCCGTCTATTGAATTAAATTGAAATTCAAACCACATAAGGACTCAGGACTATACCTATAGTCTCTTGAAGCTGTGAAAAAGCCAAACTCCTTAATTAACGTAAAAAAAGATCCGGCTGTTTATGCCGCAAAAAACGTAGGTATATTTCGAGCATATCAAAATTTATAAGGTCCGGTATTTTCCGTTGACCTGAAACTATGAAATTTGGCAAATAATACCATGTTATACTACAAGTACTTAGAGGGAAATATCTGGAAAACTGTACATTTCTAATTAATTAAAAATATAGTCTATATTATAGTACGTAAAATAGTGTTGCAGCGGTACTGTTAAGTTTTGCTTAGTATATTTTATCTTTTCGTTAGCAATATATGCACTGATTTCATAGTTCGTACGGAACCCTCGGTACGCGAGTCTGACTCGCATTTGACCGGCTGTTTACTTTAACTGAGAATACTGATTTAAGCGTTATAGGAAATTCCTATCCTTAAGGAGATTAAACGAAAGGACAAGGTTTGTATTAGAAATGTCGTATTTTTTTAGGAAGACTCAAGTAACGTAAAATAAAAAAAAGAAAATAAGTTTTTCTTAGAGTCACCATTAGGTATGAAGACGAACAAAGAGAAGAGTAGTGTTCGGTATCTTGCGATCACAACGCACCTAGATTTCTTCCGAAAAAGTGGAGTTTCCCTTTGGTATTACGACTGTCAATAAAGTACAACGATTCAAAGCTTTCTTTTAAGATGTTATTGTCCTCATTTTTGTATAGATGATCACAAAAAAAACAGGATCCCTTATTATCATCGTATTCTTTACAACAGAAAGTAAAATCATTATCAAGACCCAAATTGAGCCATAATATACTCCTACCAACTCCTACATAAAATAACATTATTATATCAGATGCATTATTTTTTTTTTGCTTTTACTGATGTCACTTGGACAGCTGGACTAAGCTGTTTGAGGCGAGTTGTTTAGGTTGTTTACGACGTGATCTAGAAATATAAATGTACCCAAATATGTAACATGTATGCGTGCAGATTTTAATGGGTACTATTTAAACAAGCTTCTTTTTAATAGCATTATTCGCCTCAGAAAATATAAGTTACCTTCTAAATTACTAAGTCGGCCACAACCAACGCGCGTCTGAATAATAATATCTCAGCCACTAGTTATCTTCTTTGTAAGCCACTGTAATTGTAACTTAGCATGGTGGTTATTTTTTAGCATCTAAATTTGAGGCATGCATTCAAATAGCAAACTTCTAAAATATTATTATATGACACCAAAATAGTAACTCTATTAGCTTCTAATTTTATAACTTATTATGTTTAAAATGTAAGTCATCCTACATTAATCGATCGCAAAATTTACCTAAAATTGTCATCAAATAGTATCTTAAAGCCATTATTAAACTATTGAGGAGAGAACAAAACAAAATACTTAAATCTCATTTTAGGTTAAGGTCGCAGTTCAACCTAACACTCCTCCTCGCTTCGCTCGTCGTCGTACCTAACCTAAGCCAAGTCGGACCTGCCTTAGAACTAGATTAATGGGTTACGTACCGTTATCAAATGTCTAATGTTTAAACTCGGTATTATAAATTAATGTCTAACCTAACCTAACCTATTGCAATATGAACGCACGAATGTCAATAAACAATTAGTATGTTTAAAATGTAAGTCATCCTACATTAATCGATCGTAAAATTTACCTAAAATTGTCATCAAATAGTATACTAAAGCCATTATTATTACATTATGAACTATCGCTTCCAACCGGCCGATCTGGAAGTCACTGGGGGAGGCCTATGTTCAGCAGTGGACGTCCTGTGGCTGAAATGATGATGATGATGATGATAATGAACTATTGAGGAGAGAACAAAACAAAATACTTAAATCTCATTTTAGGTTAGGGTCGCAGTTCAACCTTAAGCTATGTCCACACTGTGCCCTTTTCACGTTCAACTTGCGCTTTCGTCTATTGCGATCTCGCTCGCATCGTACAAAAATGAGCAAGATAGCAATAGACGAAAGCGCAAGTTGAACGTGAAAAGGGCACAGTGTGGACATAGCTTAACACTCCTCCTCGCTTCGCTCGTCGTCGTACCTAACCTAAGCCAAGTCAGACCTGCCTTAGAACTAGATTAGAGAGAACGCAGATGAACCTATTGAAATATGAGCGAACGAATGACAATAAACAAACACGGGCGGGTCGGTCGGTACAAGAATCGAATGGCGCTCTCTGATTGGTGCAAATGGCCGGTGGCTGTCATGTCGCGCACTCGCGCCAAATCGTACATACAGTGGCTATTTTCACGATAAAAGAATATGAAGTACTAGCTTTTGCCCGCGACTACGTCCGCGTGGAACTTGGAAGTATGGAAGCAACCTCGCACAACACGATAGACATCCACCTAATCACCTTAATTAATAAAAAGGATTATTAAAAGCGCCTAAGCAAATGTAAGAGCAATTGTGCTTTTGGTCTAATCATTACGTTTCCTACAGGGTCATCAATGTCATCATGAATTACTTACTCACTTTTCAATATTTTTAGGGATAATTTCCAGGATGAAACTATCCTATGTCCTTCCTCGGATCTTAAACTATCTCCATGCCAAATTTCATCAAAATCGATTCAGCGGTTTATGCGTGAAGAGGTAACAGACAGACAGACACACTTTCGCATTTATAATATTAGTATGGATTATTTTACATGTTAAGTTATAATATATGATGTTGTCTATTGAAGCTCGAATATATAATTTTTGAGGAGCTTGTATTGAAGCTGTAAAACGAAAAATGATGATAAGTTGCAAATTCCGTGGCCGAGTTAGTAAATTAGTTGGCAATGTATAAATCAGAAGGACAAGTAATAATAATTGTTGATTTTGACTTGACGCTTTTTTTAACATTTTTAGTTGGCGTTGTAAAGAAGATGAATTAGTTTATTAGAGGCTACCTCATTTTCCCGATGCTTAGTTATTAAATGAGAAGTTCAACCAAGTGGCAAAAAAAAAACTGCGGCCGGATTTATTATATCTCGATTTTAATTAGTTGTATTATTTTAAGAATCAATAAAACGGGTAGAAAATTACACAGACAACGTTTCCAGACCTTGGGCGAGCGAAGCCGCCCGCGGGCAAAAGCTAGTGAAAGATAAATGTAATGTGATCTACTACAATGTAAGCAGGACTCGAACCTGCGACCCTAGGTTTCCGACGTGGTGCTCTCCCAACTGAGGAGTGAGGTAGGTATGAGATCGTTACGTCAATCACACCTAATCTTTGATTCCATAATTCTACGCTAACGCTACTAGAGCGCCCTCTGCGTCATATGTTCTTTATAGTATTTTATGCAATCGTTGCACAATGTTCTCAAAGTAGAGTACCACGTTTAGGCCACGAGGCTTGCCGAGTGGCCTAAGTAAGGTACGAGATTTTAAGACCTAATTGTGTAACTATTGCATACAATACTTTTTATACGAGCAAAACGCAGATTTTTTTACTTTAATCTAATCGTCATTCCCCACTATGAATGTATAATTCCGATGTAAACTTTTTCGTTCAACTCAAACTGATTTTTATTAAAAAAAAAACAATGATCGCGGTGGTCATGGCGGGTGCCTCGTAATTGGTTAAATCTTTCGACAAGTAAAGTAATTGCAACCAATCAGGGAACAGTACCGTGCTTTTTTTTTATCAAATTTGCTGATGTTCCCGTTTTGAAATTATTTGAGTTGAGTAGAGATGTTTTATGAATAGTAAAGTTCAGTAGTCGGTACCATCATAGAGTATAGAACTTTGGTACCAATTTAAAAAGTGCGTTGTTGTGATTTTGTCTGTGAAATTATAATTGACAGATTACAGTAAGCGAGTATGAAAAATACTTAAGCGCATTTGCCAATACATTAGCATTTACATCTTTCTTTCATGTCCTTTGTGTCAATATTTATAAAAAAAAAAGTATTTGATTATTTAAAATCTGCGCAAAACAATAGATGGTGTGTGTGTATTTTCAGATTGCATTTAATAGTATGCGAGACATAATTTGTAGTCACTATAGGAAAGTGCCCAGTTATATTATAAATATCAAGGTCTGCTATACTTAATGTAAGTATAGTTATATATAGTTACCGCCAACTGTGTCGAAAGTGTACGTGGTCATATATTTCCATATAGGGAAATCCCCGCCCCCAGCCTCCGCCCGCATCAGGTCGGCCATGATGGAACTCTTCTCCTGGAACAGCGGCACCAGCTGATTCAGGTTCTTCAAGTTGAAGAAAGGAGCCATAATTTTGCGTCGTGGATGCCAAATCTTCACTACAAAAAGTAGGCAGGTACAATGATTAATATTTAAAATAAGTCATAAGTTAAGCACATTATATTATTATGCAGCCGACAGCGGCAGTTGCCTGAACGCAATCTAAAACTAGATTTTCGCTAAATTAAATAAAATAACACATTTTAATGTATCACTTCAAAACACACAAATACATAGTAACATTGAAATAATTACTTCTAATCAATAGATCCTATAGGAGGCGAAATATCCTTTGTTCGCTGTAGTCAAGGGATTTTTTTATTATAAACATAACAAATAAATAAATAAACGTTCATAAAACCGCATAGTTGCATGCCTACTCGTTTGTGCCCTTTTAGTGGAGCGTCGTTCCCACGCTTACAGCTAGCTTTACGTACAGGACTTAAATCTAAAATAATAAAAATTGTTGAATCTTAGAATCATCAGAATCCAGTAACAGTCAATCAATCTTCAGAAAAACTTTTGAAATGTGTATTAACAGTATATAGAAAATTATTTTTGTATACAAAAGATTTGCTTCGCCGCAGCTTTATTTAATACTAGCTGTGCCCCGCGGTGTTACCCGCTCATCCCACGGGAACACTAAATTGATTCGGGATGAAAAGTATCCTATGTCCTTTCCATACCAAATTTCATCTAAGTCGGTTCAGCAGTTTAAGCGTGAAGAGGTAACAGACAGACAGACACACTTTCGCATTTATAATATTATAGTATATAGTATGGATTATTATATCCGATATAATAATTGAATATAACTATTTAATTACAACTAAATTATTGTATAATGTGTTTATGATTATTTATTAAAGTAAACGTTAAGTCCTTTCTATGCCTGAAATAAGAAAACCTTAGTTCAGGCGCGCGTCATATTTTGTCAAGTAGAATGTCTTAGTCTATAATTATTATTATAGTAAAATATCTCATCTTATCTTATCTCGTGCATTATCCTATCTTATATTTTCTTCTATTATCTTATCTCAATCAGACATACACTGTACACTTACTATTTTACTAACCTGGAGCAAATATTGAACCATTGCCTGTCAACGTTCGAAGAAGCTTGTAAAAGAATTCATTTTTGTCCAGACAAGCCTTCGTGACCACTTCTATGGCCTTAGGTTCAGTTACACCTGAAGAACACATACATATATTTTGAGAAAATTCGAGGTCAGAAATTGCTCCAATATTTACAGTCTTATATGTCAAATAGCATTTACATTCACAACCCATAACAATATTAATTAGGTACTATTGTGCTCATCAACTTTTTAGGCAGATCTCAAAAAAACTGGTTGTCATTACGGGGGACCGAAGAGCTGGCAGCTTCCTCGCTCAACGCATTAGCGTTGCTATACAGCGAGGAAATGCTGCCAGCGTCTTCGGGACTATGCCAAAGGGGTCCGATTTTTTAAGTCTTTTTTAATATTAAATTTATTCTGTTTTAGCCTTTTATTTTAGTTAGTTAAGTTCTTAGTTTATAGTTAGTACCTATTTAAATTTCTGTAGGTTTATGTGTTGCTTTATCTTTTGTTTTATTTTAGAATAGATTGACATATGAAAATGATATATATATATAAGTACCTTATTAATAAAACGAATGTGTTTATGGTTTATAGTACATGTACATTACTGCAGAGGCAGATACTGCTTTCGGCTCGGCTACGCCTCGTCCTTCAATAATACGAATCTGCGAACTGACATTCCGCCGAGACCTGTATAGTGCTTTTCTCCAAATATGCTTGGAAATAATCACCAATCTACATTTTGAATACCATTATATCAGTGTCATGAAGTTCATTTGGTACTTTTTAGGGTTCCGTACCCAAAGGGTACAAACGGGACCCTATTATTAGGGTTCCGTACCCAAAGGGTACAAACGGGACCCTATTACTGAGACTTCGCTGTCCGTCCGTCCGTCCGTCCGTCCGTCCGTCTGTCACCAGGCTGTATCTCAAGAACGGTGATAGCTAGACAGTTGAAATTTTCACAGATGATGTATTTCTATTACCGCTATAACAACAAATACTAAAAATAAAATAAAATAAATATTTAAGGGGGGCTCCCATACAACAAACTTGTTATAGATTATATATATATAAGTATATATAGGTACGGAACCCTTCATGCGCGAGTCGGACTCGCACTTGCCCAATTTTTTTTTTTAGGAATAGGAATAAAATTTCGGGGCCGAATCATATGTTTGATTCAAAACAAAAATTTTTTTTACTATATTACAAACTCCCAGATTTAACTATATTAAATGTCAATATTTATGTCATTTTCTGGATGTTCGATCAATATAGAACCCAATTTACTTGATTGTCCCTTAATATTTTATTTATTTATTTATTAATATTTATTCTTTTGTCCTCGACTATAATATCGACTGCGGAAAGGAGAAACCCCTTAAGCGACATTTTGCTAACTTTACAGGAGAGCGTTTAAAAGTATTAATTTTCTTTAAAAAAATCGTAACTTTTTTTCTAGTCGTTTTAGAGACTTCAGTTCTATGGACGTATTTTATTAAATTGTAATACCTATCCACCAATATTAACGTTACTGAAAAAAACTTAGAATCTTCTGATATAAATGTCGCTTAGTTTAAATTGACCTTAAAAAAACCCAGAGAAACCCTCTAAGCGACATTGCAATTTTTTGGCAGATACTAGAGAAAAATAATTAAACTACCTTTTATATCATACTTATTACTAGAATATTACTTTAAGCAACTATAGTGAGAAAAACATTTTCTCATGATTATTAAAGAGATTTTGTGGTCTGGAAATGTGTTATGCAACTATTATAATCAATTATATATTTTAAATACAATATAAACCCAATTATTGTTAAGTCATCTTAAATGGTACCTAGTAACCCAAAACCGGGAAAAAAACAGGAATGTACAGGGTAAACATGACACTATTTATCTCTACCTTAATTTACACTTCGTTGAAAATCGCTCCTCTTACTCGTACTATGCGACTGACTCTGGTTTTGCTGTCTATTTTACTCTGCTATATGTTTTTTTATGTCTAAGTATTATATGTAGGTGTATTTGATTATTGTTATTCATTTTTATTTGGGTTTCGCGTTTTGGTTGCCCGCAGTACGTCACCACTGATCGTGGCCGACAATTTGAGTCGAATCTTTTCAACCAAATAGCTATGATTACTGGATCCCGGCACTTGCGCATCACAGCGTACCATCCGGCAGCTAATGGTTTAGTAGAACGGTTTCATCGTCAGCTTAAGGCTGTCAGAATGTGCCACGCAGATGAATGTTGGACAGAAGCGCTTCCTTTAGTGCTTTTGGGAATACGTAGTGCGTGGAAGGAGAATTTGTCTGCTTCAGCCGCTGAATTAGTATATGGGGAACCGCTTAGACTGCCCAGTGATTTATTGCAGCCGGTTGTTGATCAACAGACAGACTACACTGATTTTCTTTCACGTTTGCGACATCATATGAAGCTTCAACCAGCAGCTGTGGTACGTCATGGCTCTAACAAGATATTTGTTAGAGCTTGAATAGGTACTTGTCCAGCGCTACACACGTGCTCGTTCGCCAAGATTTGGTGAGAAGGTCACTTCAGCCGCCTTATACCGGTCCTTATAGAATAGTTGAAAGGTCGGAAAAATATTTTAAGATTGATGTAGCCGGGAAATCAGTTTCAATATCCATTGATAGGTTGAAACCAGCCTATATTTTGTCAGATACGCCTGGTACTATAACGTCATCAGCCGTTCCTGCTATAACGCCAACCGTTCCTCCCGAACCTAGAGTAACACGTACTGGTCGGTGTGTGCGTTTCCCTGATTTCTATCGACCCTAAAGGTCTCAGGGGGGGGGGGGGGGGGCGGATGAGACTTCCGCAAATTTTGTTACTAGAGGTCTGAAAATAAAATTGATACCTATAGGGAGTCATTGTTATAAATAAAATACATATTCTAGGATTTTAAAAAAATCACCCCCACCCTTTAAATAAGGGGATGGAAGTTTGTATGGGTTTCCCATAATAGGGGATAAAAGTGTATATAATTATATGGAGCTAAACGTAAGTATTTTTTAAATTCACAACTATTACTACTTCAGCTGACGCTCAAGAAACGCTACAGCCTAAAAAAACTAGGGCATCCTACAAAAAAAAATGAGATCCCACCTAAAACATTTCATGTAAAATTGGCGGCCAAGACTCACATGCTCATAAGGCTTTCGCTGTAAAAAGTTATCAGATCCCAGGAAAAGCCAAGCCCCTAAGCCCTGACTTTACTAACCCTACCACCTTGGTTTAATAAGTATGGCATCAACTGGCTTCAAGCCTCTAAGCCCGGAGTTTACTAACCCTAAAAAGTAACCCTTCAAAAGTATGGCTTAGCCGTTTCATAGAGTACCGTAAATAAGAGTCTAACGGACTGTCCGGTCCATATATTATTATCATGAAAACATAAACTTAATTTCTTGATACCTGTCTGTCCGTCTGTCCGTCCTTGACTTAGCTCCGTGGTCATTAGTACTAGAAAGCTGAAATTTGGTATGAATATGCGTATGTATCACGTCGACAAAACGGTAAAATAAAAACTAAAAAATTTTTTTTTTTCGGGTACCTCACCTAAAGTGGGGGTGAACTTTTTTTTTTCGTTTCAACACTAGTGTGTGGGTTGTCGTTGAATAGGTCTTTTAGAAATAATAGGGGTCTCCAAACACTATTTTTTGATAAAGTCAGCAGTTTTATAAATATTCGCTACGAAAATAAAAAAAATAGCGCCCCCCTCTAACTTTTTAACCACGGGTTAAAAAGTTATGGAAAAATTCATGACAATAAGGCCTTATAAGTACTTTCAATGAAAACTATATTGAACAACATCGTTCCAGCCGTTTTTGAGTTATCGCAAAATTTCATAATTTTCTTAAAATGACGTAAGTTGACTTCCGGAAGGTAATAAGTAATTACAGTTACTTTGGCGCTTACGACCTTTTTATAGAGCTTGAAATCTTTCTCGTAACTTAAGTCTATTGTGAAGGATGAGCAACTACGGAACCCTACACTGAGCGTGTCCCGACATGCTCTTGGCCGGTTTTTTTTCTGACTATGTAGTCTACCGTCTTGTACGCACACAGATCATAGTTCATGGAACAGTCGACGCGCCCACCCACACAGATGAAGTGTCGTTAGTAATATTTGCACTCACTTGTCTAAATCAACTAACTAAAGTATACGTAGTGGAGTGCGTCATTTCAGCTTAGACAATCTCTACTTATAATATTAATTTTTGTATCGTTCTATGTGGATTGTGGGTACTTACTTATCTACGCACGTTTACTTATTTATTTTACTATTTAATGTTCGTATTGTATTCGTTGCGACGAATATTGAAGAATGATGATGACCATGAGGAATCGAAGGAACTCCACAAATGTTATAAGCAGCAGAAATCAGCCCACGAATAAATTAATGTTTTGTTATGATATATGTAATTCTATTAGGTACTTACAAATAAACAGCTTATGGCACGCCCACCCGCTCGCAAAGCCGCCTTTCAAATTTGTTACTCGAGCACACTCCTGGAGCGCGCGTATCAGATCTGACACAAGAATTAATGCAATTACTATTGATATGTATTTATAGTCGTAGTATACATATCTCATCCAAACCTGCACCTTTGGCTCAACTGTGAGACAGGACTCTTTGTCGCGCGACAAATGATATACGTGTGACTTTCATTTCAATACCGTGATGCTAGGCAATGCTGAGTCGCGCGACAAACGAAGTCCCGGCAAGATATTATGCTATACTGCTGTAAAATAACAGAAATCTTAAGTCTCTGCTGTAAAGTGGTGCGCTAAGATGTGAATATTAACGTATTCACATAGAGATCGCTAAGGTGTAAAAACCTTGCAAATAAACAATGCAAATATCGACACACAAAGCATAAGGAAAAATTTGTCAGGTTACCTGGAGCTAGGGTAGCGAAGTGGTAAACGCGCTGGACCGGTAATCCAGAGGTACCGGGTTCGATTCCCGGTCTCTTCCACCAGGTAGCTCCTTTTTTAATTTTTCTTTAAGTTTTGATCTTTGTATTAATGGTTTAAATAGAAATCTTAAGCATTTAATATTTTACAAAAAATAAGTATGTGAAGTAAGCTAAACGGATTATCTACCAACACGTGCATATTTTTCTCAATAATTACAAGTAGACGTAAATATTCAAACACATAAAACGGGCTTACGAGACGTGAGTCTCACGTCGTTCAAGTCACAGTCTTTCGACATGTTTCAAATCGATTCTCGATTTATGCATGAGCTACGATCCTTACTTGCTTTGTCGACAAACGTTTCCTGGATTGCTTCATTACATCGAAAACATTTTTTTTCTGAACCTTTTAAAGTTTTTTTTAATACTACGACGGTGGCAAACAAGTATGCGGCCCGCCTGAGTTAAGCAGTGCTGACCCTTTAAGATCCTATTTATTCCCCTCTATTGAGATTGTTATAAAACAAGCCTAACGTAACCTGATCAAGAGGATAATAATTTTGCCAGCAACGACTGGCTGTGTAGGCCCGGGATGAGGAGGCCGGTTATTGAAGGTTGCGCGCGGCACACTCGGGCCTCACCTCCACGAGAGAACACACAAGAGAATTCCAGAGACAGAGAGAGGCGGCGCAATAAAAAATCGATAAAACTTTTTGTCGGCGAAACAAGAGGAACCCCTACGATCAGTCGAAACCAAACGCAAACCCGTGTTTCATATGTACCTATACTATATTGCAAAAGTCTAGATTTGTTTCGAATATCAGTTTTCTATGGACAGGAGTCATGATTTCAGGAAAAATCTTAATAGCGTAATGCAGGATCGTCTTTTGTTTTATATGGGCGCGCGGCGCCATGCTAGACTGGCGCCATCTGTTGGGCATTCCTTCGTCTTCTGGCCAATTTTTAACCACCTCTTGTACAGGAATAGCCAAAGATGCTTATAGGATTCTTTTTACCCGAATACGGTATTAAAAAAAATAGGTACGCGTACGAAGTTGCACCTTCATCTTTTATTTAGTGTAAAAATAAATTCAAAGCCAAATGACCAAATGAGAAAAATCCTAACGAATGAATATCAATAAAATACCTTCACTGCTGCCAAGAAACATGTACATATGTCCGACTACTGGGTACTCCTTCAGTCCGGAAGGTGTCTCCCTGGCGAGTCGGTACAGCCGCCGCCGCGACCACCTGTAGTACGCCGCGCCGAGCACCGCTGCCGCCACCGCCAGCTGCCACAACATGATTATACTACAAGGAAACCGATAAATTAACACAAGACAGTAAAATTAACAAAAAGCTATTTTGTAGAATTCATCTTTGTCTTGCAGTAGAGCTTGAAATGTGTTGGATGGGAATCTTACCTCTGCTTAAATAATTGCGCAAAGTCGAAAAGGTCAAGGATTACAGTTCTATGCGCGACTAAGTTTGTATGCGTGGTTTAAGTAGGTAAGGGGTAGAAATGGGCAGACTAGTCGGGAAAGCAGATATAAATAAACTAACTTGGGCACAACTTCGTCTGCGTTGAATTAGTTGATCGCCATAAGGGGTAAAACCGCTCTAATAAAATTAAAGGGTATGTACCCTTTAATTTTATTAAAGGGTAATAAGATAAGATAATTATGTAATTATCTTATCTTATCCCATCTTAACTTATACAGAAGCTCAGAGTTTGTCGCACTTCCATAGTACCTAAATTCCACCCCCCATTATCACCCCCTCATGTTATGAGTTTCCGTAATAAACATTATCTTATGTTCATCCCCGGGACTCATACTATCTCCATATTAAAGTCCATCTAAATGGATTCAGCGGTTTCAGCGTGAAGAGGAAACAGTCCGAGAGGCAGATACTTTCGCTTTTATAATATTATGGAATAAGGTAAGATGGGATAAGACTAACAGAGTTTATTGTCTAATGGGTAAGACTAACAGTTAGTTATTTATTTAATTGGACTGTCGCAGTCTTCTTCAGTCGAAAGCTGGCGAGAAACCGCGCAGGATCCGGACAAATGGTGTGCTCCCGTTTTGGAGGCTAAGATCCTGTTTGGGTCACTGAGCCTAGATAGTTAGTTAGTGACAGGCTTCTCCCGGTGATAGTCTTACCCCACCTTACCTAATACCAATAGTCAATATTTTAATGTAATATTTTGCATACCTGCAACATTGCTGTTTGACCTTTTTGTGAGACTTATGTAAAACGTTGAAAGAGAATCTAGAAACATGGGGTAATATTCAGCATTTTAAAAATAAATTATATAATTTAGATATTATAGTACATTACGTAACAAGGGTGGTAAACGAGGAATTATAAACGAGTGTCTATTAGAAGCCCGAAGCCGAAGGCGAGGGCTTTAATGACACGAGTTTGAAATTCCGTTACACCAGAGTCACGTACGACGTTTTTCATCACACTTGGGAGGAAATAAAACAAAAGTAATAAACAGCAGTCAATACCAAAATATTTACATAACCTATATAAATATTAGGTATATTTAATACAATTTAAAATTTGTCCAGCTCAAAGCGATAATGCTTTTATTAAGTGCGGCGTTTGTACCTTCGTGAATTGAGGAATAATCTATATAATTATATAAATGCAAGTGTCCTGACTGACTGACTGACTCATCAACGCAGAGCCGAAACTACAAATGCTAGAGAGTTGAAATTTGCACGGTAGGTTGCATTTATAAAGTGTACCAGAGATAAGAAAACTGATTTCAGCGTTTTTGAAATTTCATCCCCTAAGGTGGTAAAACAGGGGTTGAAAGTTTTTATGGAGATCAAATATTTTTTTGAGTGCGGGACTTGAATCTTTGTATAAAGGCATACTATTAGATTACGAGAAAAGTTGTTTCAGCGTTTTCAAAAATGGGTCCCCAAAAAGGGTTAAATAGGGGATGAAAGTTTAAATTTATTACAAATTCTTTGAAACTTCTTATAAAGGTATATATAAGAAAAAAAATAACAAGAATTGATCGTTAGTAAAAATTCAACCTTTAAGGGGGTTAAAAGGGGTTGAAAATTTGTATGAAGATCAAATTTTTTTTGATTGCGAAATTTTAAACATTGTATAAAAGCATTTAATTAGAATAAAAGAAAAAGATTTCAGCGTTTTTGAAAATTCTACCCCTAAGGGGGTTAAAAAGAGGATGAAAGGTTGTATCGGGTATAAGTTGTATATTAAGTTAGGAATTAGAAACTTTGTTAAAAGGTATTTTATTAAAAGATAAGAAAACTTATTTCAGCGTTTTTGAAAATTAAGCCCTGAAGGTGGTGAAAAATCTTATAAACCTCCTACGAGGTTAAAATAAACCACATTTTATATAAATAATATAAAATATATTAGCAGAGAAACACAAGTGACAAGGGCTTTTACAATTCTATATAAAACAAGTACAAATCATATCTGACATTAGTCAGTTGGAGTCGGCCAGGATTACATGAGAGTAAAACCTCTAACACGCCCTCTTAATCTTGGACGACTTCCAGCATGTCCTGGACAAATGACTTATGCTTACAATTCGGCAATGCCTTCGTCAAAACATCAGCAGTCATTTGATCAGTAGGCATGTACTTAAGCTCTACAATATTGTTGTCAACGGCTTCACGAATATAGTGATATCGAATGTCCACATGCTTAGACCGTTTGTGGAAAACTGGGTTCGTGGCAAGCTTCGCCGCTGACTGGTTGTCGCTGTACAGGGTAACAGGGTCGGAATGACCCGTCAGTTCACCCAAGATCGCACGTACGTACACCGCCTCCTTAGCAGCTTCGGACAAAGCAATATACTCCGCCTCGGTGGACGAAAGTGCGATACAAGATTGCTTGTAACAGCCCCAGGAGATGACATTACTACCTAATTTGAATACATATCCCGTATATGATTTACGATCTGTACCGTTAGCATAATCAGCGTCCGTAAAACCACAAACACGGAATTTGTCATGTACAAAACTTTTTCTGTATACGAGACCTAAATTCATTGTGCCCTTTAAGTAACGCAATACACGCTTGGCCGCAGCAAAATGTTCAGCTGTGTAGCGGGTATTATACTGACTGAGAAAACTCGTGGCAAATGAGATGTCAGGCCTAGTAGTCACAGACAAATACATAAGGCATCCTATCAACTCCTGATATGGCAGCCTAGTATCGCAAGTAACACTATCAGAAAACTTCAGACCTACGTCTAAGGGCGTCTTGGCGACCTTACAGTCGTTCATACCGAAACGTTCCAGCAACTTTTCGATATAGTTTTTCTGACTCAGCTTTAACTCGCTACCAGTACGATCTACCTTAATTCCTAGCATTTGTTTCACCTCACCTAAATCTTTTAGTGTAAAGTGAGACTTCAGTGATGATTTCAGCCTACTAGCAAGCTCATCACAATCGTAAAAGACGAAAAAATCATCTACATAGAGAGCAATAATAATGGTTCTCTTACCCACTCGGCGACTGAAGATGCAGCTCTCGTACTTACTCTGCGCGAACTTCTCTGCGACTAAAACTTGCTTCACCTTGTCGTACCAGGCACGAGACGCCTGTTTTAATCCGTACACGGCTTTCTTGAGCTTGTACACTTTATGTTCATCCCCTTGTTTAATAAAACCTTCCGGCTGTGACATATAAATTTCCTCACTCAAGTTCCCGTTCAAAAAAGCAGTTTTTACGTCCAGATGATCAATTTTCAGATCTAACTCGACTGCAAGAGAAAGGAGCATCCTCAACGAGCCATACCGAATTACAGGAGCATACGTTTGCATGTAATCCACTCCGAACATTTGAGTAAATCCTTTGGCAACTAATCGCGCTCTATAACAAGCTACCTTTCCGTTCGCATCGCGTTTTATTTTAAATAGCCACCGATTTTTCACAATGTTTTTATCTGCCGGTCTGTCAACAAGCTCCCAGGCCTCATGCTTATTGAATGAATCAATTTCATCTTGCATAGCTTGCGTCCACAGCTTGCTATCGCTCGATTGCAAAGCCTCCTTGACAGTGGTCGACTCACTCAACTCTACCTCAAGTGCAGACATTGTTTTCGGTATTCTCGGTCGTAAATTATAGGCTGGTCTATGATTTTTCGGTTCACGAAATACATTACTGGTGTCAGTAGATGAACTTGGCATTTGGCCATCCGCCTCGAACCAAACATCAGGCGCGGCCGGCATCTCCGCCTCATTCTCAACTTCTACTTCCGGTAACGGTGGAATCTCCGCCTCATTCTGAGCCTGCATTTCCGGTAATAGTGGCATCTCCGCCTCAATCTCAACCTCAGGCTGGTATCCCGTACGAATATCTTCTGCAGAAGCTCCATCTTCGCTCGCAGGGAAGAATATCTCCACGGCCTTTTTGTGGTTGACACCTGGAAATTTAGACTCGTTAAATACAACATCGCGACTGCGAAAAACTTCGTTTTTGGACAAATCATAGAGCCTATATCCATTCATTTCGTAGCCAATAAATATACAACGCTTGCTTTTAGGTTCCAGCTTATTTCTTTTTACTTTGTCAACATGAGCAAAAGCTTCGCACCCAAATACACGTAAGTGCTTTAAACTCACTTTCTTACCAGTCCAGGCCTCCTCGGGCGTTTTACCCGCAAGCCTTTTCGACGGTGACACGTTTATTAAATGCGCAGCCGTGTTTGCAGCTTCTGCCCAAAATTTGTGGTCTAGGTTTGACGTGTACAATAGGCACCTTACTTTTTCTAGGAGGGTCCGATTAAGTCTCTCCGAGGAACCGTTCTGTTGTGGACTATATGGCACGGTTACCTGATGGACAATCCCCTTACCTTTCAAAAAGTTTTGGAGGCTCCTATTCACGTACTCACTACCGTTATCAGACCTCAGGGCCTTGACTTTATTCCCAGTTTGATTTTCGACTAGATTAATAAAGTTTTTCGTGTATTCACTCACCTCGCTTTTCCGCTTCAGGAAATACACGAACACTTTCCTCGTATGATCGTCCAAGAATGTCAGGATGTACTTCTTGTCACCAAGCGAATTAACCGGCAAAGGGCCGCATAAATCGGTATGGATCAGATCCAACCGATTGGCAGCCACAGACTTCTCAGGATTGCTGGCAAAAAGAAAACGCGCTTGCTTTCCTTTTAAACAAACCTCACATGCGACGTCTTTACAAGGGTCCTCCTGAAAACTAATATCATTAGCAAGTCCCTGCCTCAAAAGCTTCATATTATTGCCACTTAAATGGCCAAGCCGTTGATGCCAAGTTGCAGTGCTAATTGTCAGATTCGCCCTTAGACTGCAGGTCTGAAGTTTGTACGCACCTCCTACGTCATTCGCCTTAATTAAAACATCGCTCAGATTAGAAATTGTACAACCATTAGTATCAAAATTAACAATACAACCATTCTTAATCAATTGAGAAACGGATATCAAATTTACAGACAATTTAGGTATATACAACACGTTAGTTAATATAGTATTATCGAACAACTTAACGTTACCTATTCCTGTACATTTCAGTTTTTCACCACTAGCAATAGTGACAGAACCATCACGCGATATAAAGTCTGTCATCAAATCACGTCTGCCACTCATGTGGTTCGTACAGCCAGAGTCTATGTACCACGAAGATTCCGTCGTCGGTCCAGTACTATACGCAGACAAAACACAGTGTCCTGAAGAATCTTTGTCATTCTGACAGTCCTTCTTCAAATGTCCCTTTTGTCGGCATTTCCAGCACCACGGTTCCCGCTTCCGACCAGAAGTATCCTTCACTTTTGACTCGCCCTTACTGTGTTGCGCTTTTCTCGTTCCGGAGTCATTCGCAGTAGCGCTTTTTCTGGATGAATACAAGCACTCACTCGAATCTCCACGATTTGTCCAACGTTGATCCTGCAGCAACTTGGTTTTGACAAAATCAGCAGTAATGTTAGCGCCCGAATGCTCAAGTGCCATGATCATGGGCTCGTACTCCGTCGGTAAACCTTTGAGCATCAACGCACCCAGAAACTCATCATCAATGGGTTTTTCCATATTTGCCAATTGCTGCGCTAGTGACATTATCTCATTGACATAAGCTTCCATGCTATTGAAGTTCTCAAGTTTGACAGCGCACAAATTCTGAAGAGTACGCACTCTCGAACCGAGTCCTTTGTCATCATAAGCACCTTCCAGTGCATTCCACGCAGCTTTCGCGGTTTCCGCCGACATTAAATGTGAAAAACATGACTTTTCAACGCTTAAGCAAATTTTCGATTTCGCTTTTTCGTCAAGTCGAACTCTCACATCGGCCGTCGTTTTGTCGTCCTTACCATAGCCAACTATGCAGTTCCATAAATTGTCATGAATTAACGCATTCTTCATCACAAATTTCCACTCTACGTAATTTTCACGTCCGCGTAACTTTTCATGTGAAAAATTATTATGCGTAGATTCCGACATATTTACAACAACGTTTTTACTATATACGCTGAGCACATAACCTCTTATAAACCTCCTACGAGGTTAAAATAAACCACATTTTATATAAATAATATAAAATATATTAGCAGAGAAACACAAGTGACAAGGGCTTTTACAATTCTATATAAAACAAGTACAAATCATATCTGACATTAGTCAGTTGGAGTCGGCCAGGATTACATGAGAGTAAAACCTCTAACAAAAAAGGGGAAGAAAATTTGTATGTAGATCAAACATTTTTTTGAGTGCGGTACTTGAAACTTTGTGTAAAGGCATTATTATTCGAATCAAAGAATTTAGTAAAGCTATTCGTTCGTAGATGTACCTGATTTTATAATGATACCGCGTAATTAGAGCAAATTAGCCGAAAAAAAAGTAAAAAAAGGCCAAGAGCGAGTCGGACTCGCGTACGAAGGGTTCGTTACTATTTCGTAAACAATTGCAAAAAAAGCACGTCTAGCAATTTCAACATTAAGTACTTAGATCTGAAAATAATAAAGATGTAAAATTTTCAAGATAAAGGTTCCACGCGGACGAAGTGGTGGGCAACAGCTAGTATATGTATACAGGTTAAGCAACACGATTTTCTCGTAGCAGAGTAAATTGAGAAGACATGGCGGTAGATATCTCAGAAAACAAGATTTACTCCGAGTATTTAGTGCGACCTGAAACCAAATAACTAAATTAATCTTACTAAGTATAAGTTAAGTACTTTGAGACAGAAAAATAATCTTCTAAGTCTTCTAAGTAAAAAGTCTTTTATTGTTACATTCTGTACCTACCGTTAGCTTTGTTTCATGAAATTTCAAGACAGTTCAATCAAAGGGTCATCAAAACATATCTCCGTAACTAACCGGCCTTGAAACAAAATATGAAATGTAAATTATAGTAAATTTAATTGTCTACAACATTGCCCCAGCTCTGTTCTAGCTAAAATGCTCCTAAACAAAGATATAATCCAGAAGTTTGTTTTTAAGTTGGAAATTGCGATTTTTACGTTTTTTTAAATGTGCATATCTCCATAACTATCTGTCCTGGAAACAAAATATAAAATGCAGAATATAGTAAATTTAATTCTCTATAAATTTTTCTATGCTTTCTTCTAGCTAAAATGCTTCTAAAGGAAAATATGAGCAAAAATATGAAGAAAGTGCTGGTTTTTTCAATATGGAGGCGGGCGCGGAGGGGGGATAGTTGTGCATTTTGCATTTTAAACACTGACTTACCATCCTAGACAACATATTAAAAATTCAAAACTACCGGGCCGTTTGTACTCTATTCACCGAACTATTATCTGGTGTCCATATTATGTCCAAACATCCAAACCTCTCAATCGAATAATGTAGGGTGTTATCTAATTTAATACACAAAAACAAGGTGTGTTGTAGATTTTATTACCTCGACATAAATTCCGCTATGCTGTAGCAAGCGAGGTCGATTAACATTAGTTTTAGCCTATGAGTGAATATTTTGTCGCTTGCAGCGTTCACGATATCACTCGGAAGTGTATTGTAAATCTTAACACCAAGGACACCGAGTGACTTTCGCGCTTTCGCGAGTCTCCGACGTGGGACGAGCAGCAGGTGCGCGCCTCGGGTGTTCCTGTCGTGGCACTGTCCGCGGCTCGTGTACTGGTCTTACCTTACCCCACCTTACATGTTCACTAGCTCAAAATGTTCTTCACCGATTCAGATACACGTATTTGGTTCCAGGAGCTACTTACGCGATGATGTCCATGAAGACGGGGCTGGCTAACCTGCTGCGCCGGTACAAGCTGCTGCCTCCAGCCAACATGGCCGCCGAGGACCTGACCAAGCCGCTGAGAGTGAAATACGATATAATGATGAAAGCCGTGGATAATTTCATCGTGCGAGTCGAGAATAGGAATTAAATGGATAATAGTAATGAATAAAACCTAAGCTATCTTAAATGATATTTGAATTCACTATACAACCTTCAACTTCCCTTTTCACCCTAGATTTAGATTAGATTTAGATTTATTTATTTCATAATATAAAATGTCAATCGGGGGGCACGGCAGTGCCCCCGCCAAGTCGAGCACGAAGCAAATACTGCCGTACCATCCTTTACTGAAACCGTTTCGCCGCATTTTCAGGCCCCTATTTGAGCACCTCTGGATAAGACCAGAACGCAGAAATTTTCGTCATCTAGTAAGCTATAATCACATACTTAAAATCCAAAATTTCAAGTCTGTAGGTCATTTAGTTCCGAAGTTAAGCGAAAGCAAAGTTTCGCATTTATGACACTCACTCATGATCATCAGTAAAGAACTAGTACTTCCCATAAATTCAGAGAGCTGAAATTTGGTAAAGAGTTTGGGTTCAATGGCCATATAAAGCGAAAACTATAAAAATTGGCCAAGTGCGAGTCCGACATGCGCATGAAGGGTTCCGTACCATAAAACAAGTTTGTTGTATGGGAGCCCTTAAATATTTATTTTATTTTATTTTTAGTATATGTTGTTATAGCGGCAATAGAAATAGATCATCTGTGAAAATTTCAACTGTCTAGCTATCACCGTTCTTGATATACAGCCTGGTGACAGACGGACGGACGGACAGCGAAGTCTCAGTAATAGGGTCTCGTTTTTACCCTTTGGGTACGGAACCCTAAAAACTAGGATAATCGAAGATCTGGAGTACTCTGATTAGAAAACACAAGAGCCCAACCAAACTATTAGAGATCGACATACCGCCTTTACAAAAAATATTCAACTTATTGTTACGTTCGGTTGGCCGCCGCCGCGACTCATATCGTCTCTCCTGATGATAGATCGCGTACCGATTCGAAACATGTCGAGCGTAGAAAGAGAAACCTACGACGTGAGTAAACCCGTTTAAGTATTTTAATATTTAACTTGGTGGGCCGCTTCATTTGATGTTAAAAATCCAAGATCTGAAGTATGTTGACGACGCGTTTGGCTCGGTTTGTAGACACCTGCCTACTGAGCCGGCGGTCCCGGGTTCGAGTCCCGGCCAGGGCAAATATTTGTGTGATGAACTCGAATATTTGTGCTTGGGTCATGGTTGTTCTATATATTTAAGTATATATGTATCTATTTAAGTATGTATATCGTCGTCTAGTACCCATAACACAAGCCTTCTAGAGCTTAATTTGGGACTAGATCGATATGTGTGAGGTTGTCCGATGTTTATTTATTTATTATTTATTTGATGAAGAGCCCTCAGCTGGCCTCAGCTGTATTAGAGATATGATATTGCCCCCTTCTACTATTGGTACATAAAAAAATCGACTGTCATTGCAAAAATCCAGCGTAGTGGGACACATCTGGGCGAATGCCTCCCCTTCTGCTTTTAATACGCATATAAATAAAATTAAAGGAAAACTCTGGATAAGACTAGACTGGCTTTTATACTTATACTTACAAGTTTACAAGAAGAAATAGTCCAACGATTATCTTTATTCTACTCGAAAATTACACAAATTACACCAAAATATTAATTTCGCTCAAAATTTGGTCAAAATATAATGCATTGGACTAAGAGTGGCGGTGATACCCGCACACGTCGCTAGATGGCGCTGACTGTATTTTAAACGCGCCTACCTTTGTTTTTCCGATAATCTTATATGGCGAAGTGGCAACCGGCCGCGTTACAGTCGTTTACGACATTCTTCTACTACGCTTGGAAACGTTTGCTAGGGATTAGGAGGGATTATTTGCACTTCGTTGATTTCGCTTATTATTTCGTGAGGTTTGCTAAAGTTAATTAGCAGGTTGTTATAAAACAATATGCCCACGTTTCTACAAAAAGAAGTGAAATCCCATCAAAAACATTCTGTAAAAAACTAGCCAAGTCTCGATAGAACTGCTTGTTTATCTCTAAAAAGTAACGAAATCTAGACAAAGTCGTACCAAGTCTAAGGTTCCTTACTGCGATTTCTTTATTATCATAGTTAATGTTGTGTGACTTGGCCGTTGAAGGGTACTATCGCCCAACGCTACGGGTACACACCTCTAGGATTATTTTCGTATGCACTTCGCAGCGGTCGCTATTTACATCATCCACCAATAGCAACGGCAAGTGATTTTTTGACCAGTAACTCTTGTGAATTAATTTTCATTTAAATTTTCTTAACAATACGGTACAAATTAGAATGACTCAGAAATCGCTGCAAACCCCTTTTTTGTGCTATAAAAATACCGTTCGAAATTGTATGGATCGTACGCAACCGAACATCTGGTGATCACATTCCTAAAGAGACAACGTGGCATATTCCTTGAATCAGAATTTTTTACTTTTAACAGCCAACTTTTGTGAGCCTAAGCCTAAAGGCCCCGAAGCAATTGCTGATTTCCTACGTAAATGAGAAAGAGCTGAAATTACTAGATAAATATCTCGTTACCTTATAGTCGTTTTTTGTCGTAATACACATAATGATAAGGCCCGTTTTTTTATAAGATGATTCGAGTCGAAACTAATTCCATAGCAAATACCTAATAAATAATAACATTATATTGCTATAAAGACAAAGATCAACACGCAAAGAATTTTACTGCGCTCATACGTGGTCCTCACCGGGAACCACACGGGACACGTATGGGCGCAATTTAAATTTCACCTCACTCGCGACTCCCCTTGTCGCGCGACTTAGCGTCACCTGCCTCGCTCGCACGGTATTGGAAAAAAAGTGACAGGTAGTAAGTATTTGTCGCGCGACAAAGAGTCGCGTGTCAAAGTTATGCTAACCGTGCTGCTCAAACATGGTGAATCTGCTGCGAGATAACAGGGACAAAATGCGATTTGGTTCCCAGCGAGAGCAAAAGTGACTTTTAATTTTTTTCAATTTTCGTCCACGAATTGACATTTCTCAGCCGCAGGTTTCGAATCATTCGAAATTTAACAACAAAGCCGTTTAAAATACAACTAAACTAATAGAAAAGGCCGAATTCGATGGTCACCAGATGTTGTGTCTGGTCAGGTCAAACAAAAGAAAAGGTACCGTACCGACCTTATATACTTACAAATTGTTTCCTAATTGGTTTGTCATAAAAGAAGGCGTGAATACTTAAGACTGTGTCTGCAGACGATTTTGTTGAGAAAGTGTGAACCCGTATGGCGTATACGTACCCGTTGGGCGATAGGTACACAAGGGTACAAAACCAGGGGGCCTATGATGGTTGCGTTTATCACGTGATAAATAAGTGACAAAGCATCTGTCCCTTGCACTCGCAATTGGTCAAAACGTGACGGATGCTTTGACACTTATTTATCACGTGATAAACGCAACCATCATAGGCCTACAGGTGCTCCATGACACCATTGCACCCAACCAATGAAATTGTTAGGTCTGAAAACATATATTTACACAATTCTACAAAAAGCCGCCATAAAATATTTGTTCTTGGGTCATGGATGTTATCTATATATGTATTTATATATTATGTATATCGTCGTCTAGTACCCATAGTACAAGCTTTGCTTAGTTTGGGACTAGGTCGATTTGTGTATGATTGTCCCTTAATATTTATTTATTTATTTTTATTTATATTAAACACATGCCGAATTGTAAGGAAGTTCATGCAACTAGACCCAGATAACACACAAATTCATTACATTAAATATTCCACAACTAGTCCTACATTTTACTTGGTGAAAACCCGTAAATGTAGGTAATACCAGCCTAGAGCTGAGAATTAAAATCCTTCCGAAAATAATAATAATTCATTTATTTCAGGCATCAAAGGCCCACCCTTCGGCCAAAATTCTTCCTTCATGAAGGTCGCTAGCTGGTCAGTCGGAACTCTCAACACATAAGAATTAAAATTCAATTTGTGGTGAGACTCCAACTGCACGACCCTCAGGATAATTCCGGTCTTCACATGTACATACTCTACGATCTCCTCGGCCTTCGTAGAGTAATGTAGACGGGACACATACAATTATACTATATGATCGTCACATATATTCATACCAAGAGATAAAATATGATGACATTGATATTTTAAAAACAGCGGAATTAATTATAAAGGAGATAAAATAATTACATGTCTATACTCGCGTACAATCTGTCAATTATAATTTCAAGACAAAATTACAATAACGCACTTTTTAATCCTGTACTAAAATTCTATACTCTATGGTACCCGCTACAGAACTTTAATATTCATTAGACATCTCTCTAGTCAACTCAAATAATTTCAAAGAGAGAACATCAGCATATTTGATTTTTTAATTTAATATTTTTATAAGAACGCTCCTGGTCACTGATTGGTTGAAATTACCACTAGTAGATTAGTAACTAGCCACTGCTAGTTATTACCCTGAGGATCATCTGGATCACGTCTGTTTGGCTGGTGAGTAATTTTTGTTGCTCGCGTATTATGTCATGATCATGACAAAATCATTTTAGCCTTTCATCTCACATATTTCGTCCTTTAAATTTAAAGTCAAATCCACCAACCTGTCAACGGCCGCCACTGCGTTTGTTATAGATTTTCCCTTCGCTGGTGCCATTTCTACTTGTTGTTTTATGTGTCACTTGTTGAATTATTACTTCCAGGTATATTATATAACAATATGTTAACCATTGATACAAAGATCAAAGCTCAAAGAAAAATTGAAATGCGTAACCTGGTGGAAGAGACTGGGATAACAGCGCCCTCTCTCGCTTACTCGTTCACTACTGTAAAGTAGTGCGGTAAGATGTGACTATTAACGTATTCACATAGTCGCTAAGGTGCAAAGCCTTTCAAATAAACAATGCAGTTCGACACACGAAGCATAAGGAAAGATTCGAAAGGTTTCTTGGTGTAAGGGTAGCGAAGTGGTTAACGCGCTGGTCCGACAATTCAGAGGTACCGGGTTCGATTCCCGGTCTCTTCCACCGGGTTACGCATTTCAATATTTTTTGAGCTTTGATCTTTGTATCAATGGTTAGTATAAAACAAAAACCTACATCAAAAACATTTGTCATTACATGTTTCATAAATTTACAATATATTACTTAAGATTACAATTTAATTATTAAAACAATATAAATATTGACTAGCGGTTTAAATTCTGTACTAAGTTGGCTAGTGTGGCCAGCATAAGTAAAGGGAGAATTTCTCCCTATCGAGGGAGACTTTTTATGAGAGGTTAAAAAAACTAATTGCCCGATCTTATAAGTGCATAAACATAGGGGGCAGTTAATTAAACAATAAAAATAAAACACACCTTTCATATTCTTTTGTTTCTATTCTAATACCGAGAATTTATTAAACGCCCCTCGTAGATCATAAACAGCAACTCATCAACATGCACTCAACAAATACCTGCTTTTTAAACAACACATCTATAAATATGTTAATATCTAAATTATATATTTTATTTTTGAATGCTGAATAAATTTAAATACCGAAAAATCTAGAAACATGCGGTAAAATGCATGTTTCTAGATTTTTCGGTATTTAAATTTATTGGCGTCTAACACGTAAAGTAGGCACCTAGTGGATGCATGGAGTTGGAATTCCGAATTTAAGGATATTCAGAAAGAACACATTTAAATCTATAAAATCCAAAACTCCCGGAAATATTTATTATTAAATATTCACTTAAATAATATTATTTTCAACCAACACACAGGTTGTGGACGGTCATCATTTATTATATCATTTATTTCCGATGACGTGATTTGCCGTCTTTGGCGGTCAAAGGGTTAAACCGGATACCTACCTACCTCTCGCAAAGGATCGGCCTTGCAGTTCAGAGAGGTAACGCCGCCAGTGTAATGGGGACTATGCCACAGGCAGAGCTGCTGAACGGGGTTTTCTTTTTGTAATCGTTTTATTTTTAATTTAGTATTACTTAGCACTTACTTACTATTTATCAGCTCTTTTACCACCTCTTTCAACGTTTTACATAAGTCACACAAAAAGGTTAAACTGCAATATGTATGCAAAATATTACATTAAAATATTGACTATTGGTATTAGGTAAGGTGGGGTAAAATTATCACCGGGAGAAGACTGTCACTAACTAACTATTTAGTAGGGATGTTACGGAGCTCCGCCTCCGCCTCCGTTAAGTCGGAACTTCCGTTTGGTTTTACACCTCCGGCTTCGCCTCCGCCTTCACTATTTTTTATTTTAAACCTCCGCCTCCGACTCCGACTCCGTTATTTTTTTACCGAAGTTATACCGGAGGTGAAGGTATTGCTATCGCATTTTCCGCGGCACGGCAGGGCGGCGCACGCCTACAAGTTTTGACTTGTCCGGGAATTATTTACCTATCACTCAAGATCGCCCGCTTTTTGTCTTATTATTCAGTTAGTTCAATCAGTTACTTCCGTATTGGTGGTTGCGTCATATTTGTGAGTGCTTTTACGTTAAAAATGAAGTCAGTTACTAGTGCCATATGGAATTACTTTTGTTAATATAAATACAAACTCGTCAAAGTGTAAACTGTGTGAGAAAGTGTATTCTAAGAAAGGAACAACAACAATGCCTTTAAAGGGCCACCTAAAACTGTTGCACCCTAAAGGGTATAAAGACTGAAAAAGCAGACTCGGAAAAAAGGTAGCTCTGTAGACATTTAGTTACAAATAATTAACGCAAAAAGTTTGATTGTATTGTGTTTTTTAGTTAAACTTGCACTTCAATACATTAAACTTCTACTTAAAACAAGGTTACAAGGGTACTCGGCTCCGGCTCCGGCTCCGTTAAAACTCCGACTCCGGCTCCGGATACCAGCTTCACCTCCGGCTCCGAATCCGACTCCGTTAAATAAAAATTGAAACTCCGGATCCGGCTCCGGCTCCGGTAAAGCCACCTCCGTAACATCCCTACTATTTAGGCTCAGTGACCCAAACAGGATCTTAGCCTCCGAAACGAGAGCACGCCACTTGTCCCGATCCTGCGCAGATTCTCGCCAGTTTTCGACTGAAGAAGACTGCCACAGTCCAATAAAAAGTTAACTGTTAGTCGTGGGGTAAGACTAACATAGCTTATTGTCTATGGGGTAAGATACCCCATTAGACCTTACCCCATTTTACCCCATTTTACCTTATTCCATAATATTATAAATGCGAAGGTATCTGCCTCTCCGTCTGTTGCCTCTTCACGCTGAAACCGCGAATCCATTTAGATGAACTTTAATATGGAGATAGTATGAGTCCCGGGGATGAACATAAGATAATGTTTATTACGGAAACTCATCCCATGAGAGGGTTATAATGGGGGTAGAATTTGGGTACTATGGAAGTGCGACAATCTCTGAGCTTTTGTATAAGTTATGGTGGGATAAGATAAGATAATTATATACCCTTTAATTTTATTTGAGCGTTTTTATCCCTTATGGCGATCAACTAATTCAACGCAGACGAAGTCGTGCCCAAGTTACTTTATTAATATCTGCTTTCCCGACTAGCCGGCCCATCTCTACTCCTTATACCCACCTACCTACTTGAACCACGCGGGCAAACTTATCCACGCGAAAAAAGTATTCTTTGAACTTTTCGCCTTTGCATAGTTATTTAAGCAGAGGTAAGAATTCCATCCAACACATTTGAAGCTCTGCTGCAAGACGAAGATAAATTCTATAAAATAGCTTTTTGTTAATTTATCGCGTTAAATTATCTTGTGTTAATTTATCGGTTTCCTTTTGGTATAATCATGTTGTGGCAGCTGGTGGTGGCGGCGGCGGCGCTCGGCGCGGCGTACTACAGGTGGTCGCGGCGGCGGCTGTACCGACTCGCCAGGGAGATACCTTCCGGACTGAAGGAGTACCCTGTAGTCGGACATTCGTATATGTTTCTTGGCAGCAGTGAAGGTATATTATTGATTATTTGATTCGTTAGGACTTTTCTCATTTAGCTTTGAATTTATTTTTATACTAGAAGGTGCTTCGTACGCGTAATTGTTCTTCATACCGCAGTCGGGTAAAACGTATCCTATAAACTCTTCTTAAGTCGGTCCCTCATTCCTGAGGATCGTGATCACAAGGTATCGTATTCTTGATCAGGTGTCTCCATCGGTCTCGATCCATTGTTACTCTCACAGTTTGATGGAATTTCTTTGAGGAAGTAGCTTCTTTCACCTGGTCAGTCCATCTAGTTGGCGAGTGGCCGCGGCCTCTCTTGCCTTCCACTCCACCAATCACAACCAGTTTCTCGAGGCTCTCAGCTCCTCTTCGCATCACATGGCCAAAGTATGAAAGTAACCGTTGTCGGCAGATAGAAGATAGACGAGTTTTGATGCCTAGTTGGGAAAGAATTGACACATTTGTGCGCTTGGCCGTCCAGGCTATCCTAAGCATTCGCCTCCAGCACCACATTTCGAATGCGTCAATTCGCTGTCTTTCTCTTGCCAGTATCGTCCACGTCTCCACTCCATACATAAAAATGGGGAAGACCAAAGCTCTGACCAGGCGGGTTTTTGTGTGAAAACTTATGCTACGGTTTCTCCAGATAACTTGAAGGCGTGTCATAGCGTCTTTAGCCATTGCGATTCGGCGCTTGATCTCTGGGACACAGCTTCCATCACTGTGATCCCAGATATATAAAGCTGCTCACCTCATCAATACCCTGGATTTCGTGGGAAGCAGTTAACTTGTTTGCGCGATCTACCACCATTAACTTAGTTTTCTGCCTGTTCACTGCCAGCCCTAGTTTGCTACTTTCTACCTCCAGCCTATCCAGTATTAGCTGCATATCTTCAATTGTTGTGGTGAGTAAAACTGTATCATCGGCATAACGCAAGTTAGAGATACATTTACCGCCGACCATAAAGCCCTTCCTCCAGTCTTCAAAGGTTTTCCGCATTATGTATTCACCGTATACGTTGAAGAGAAGAGGGGACAGTATGCAGCCTTGTCTTACCCCGCGTTTCGTCTGAAACACATCAGAACAGTCGGTGTCTACTTTTACAAAGGAGCGATTGTTGACATAAAGATTTTTTACTAGATCTATGAGGTGATCTGGCGTGCCCATCGCAGCAAGCACCTGCCACAGCTTATTCCATTGTACAAAATCCAAGGCCTTGGTGTAGTCTATAAAACAGAGAACCACCGGGCTATTAAATTCACGACTTTTCTCGATTATTTGTCGGACATTTAGCATTTGTTCTCTTGTTCCCTTTCCTTTGACGAATCCTGCCTGTTCTTCTGGAATTTGAAAATCGAGAAAGTTCTGCAGCCTTAGATTTGTTATATACAGTAGTATCCTGCTGACATAAGGAATGAGTGCTAAGGTTCTGTAATTACTGCAATCTTTTGTGGAGCCTTTTTTGTGCAGAGGGACAAATACTGATTCCGTCCATTCAACGGGCCACCTTCTGGTCTTCCACACGGCATTGCAGATGTCATGAATGAGATGTGTAGCTTTTGGGCCCATATTTTTGAGCAGTTCTGCCGGGATGCCGTCTTTACCCGGTGACTTTCCAAGTTTCATACATTTTATAGCTAATTCTATCTCCGACAGCAAGATATCCGGCTCCTCCTGTGATAGGTGCTGCTCTTTTTGAATGGGTTGGTCAGTGTCATATAGTATAGTACAGTATCTTTTCCAGCGACTCAGTACGTCGTCCATTTCTGTGAGTACATTGCCATCTTCGTCCGCTATGGAACATGTTTTAATAGAGCGGGCTCTGGTGAGTTCTTTTACTTTCTTAAAAAGATCCTTGGTCTCATTTCTGTTGGAGTTCTTTTCCAGCTCTGTGCAGATGTTGTTGATATGCAGGTCATAGTCCTTACGGCATTTTTTTTGGACTTCCGCGCTTAGTTGAGCATAGCGATCATTGCTTTCCTTAGAAGTTAAGCCCTTTTGTTTTAACTCACGTCTTTGAACAATCACATCGGCAGTCTCCGTTGAAATGTAGTGCTTCATCCCAGGTGTAGGAAGCACATTTTCATTAGCAGACTGCGTGATAATTGTCTCCAGAATAACTAATCCTATAAACATCAGTGATAATCCTATAAACATCTTTGTAGAATTGGTTAAAAATTGTCCAGCCGTTTCGGTATGATGAGAGAACAAAGGAAATTATGCCCAACAGATATACATAACAAGAGACCATCCTGCATCATGGACCCTGTCCACAGAAGTTCTGTTCTCAGAAACTGAGAATAAATACAAATCTAGAAAATTTTATAATAGTATTTGCGTTTGGCCACCTTTGTTATATATTTTTTATTTTAAGACATGTCTTGAACTGTATCGGGGCTGGTTAGCCCTCACTACCAGTAGTCGGACTTTGTGTGGGAGTATAACCCGCTAATGGGATCATCTCGGCGCCAGAGGGTTCGGCGGCGGAGGATTAGGGGATCCTCTTGTTTCCTTAAGAGACATTTTCAAAGATATAAACATGTTGACTGTAGCGTCCCAATATATTTATGAGAGTATTATGTATGTTTTAAGAACATAGATTCATTTACAAAAAAATCCAATGTCCACAATTTTAACACTAGAAATAAAACCGGCCAAGAGCATGTCGGGCCACGCTTAGTTCCGTAGTTGCCCATCCTTCACAATCCATACTAATATTATAAATGCGAAAGTGTGTCCGTCTGTCTGTCTGTTACCTCTTCACGCTTAAACCGCTGAACCGACTTAGATGAAATTTGGTATGGAGATAGTTTGAGACCCGGGAAAGGACATAGGATACTTTTCATCCCAAATAAATTTAGTGTTCCCGTGGGATGAGCGGGTAACACCGCGGGGCACAGCTAGTAGACAATAAAATCAAATTTAAATTACGAGAAAGATTTCAAGCTCTATAAAAAGGTCATAAACGCCAAAGTAACTGTAATTACTTATTTTAGTTTTTATTTTACCGTTATGTAGGCGTGATACATACACATACTCATACCAAATTTCAGCTTTCTAGCACTTATGATCACGGAGCTAAGCCGCGGACGGACAGACGGACAGACGGACATGGCGAAACTATAAGGTCTTCTACTTGACTACGGAACCCTAAATAAAATTGCTATTAGAAAGTTTCGTGTTCGTAAAGTACCTAGGTATATAAATCATTTTTAGGCCAATGTATTCATTTTTATAACAAGTTACCTGATAATATTTAAAAATTAGCCTTCCATCTCTCAAAAATTATAAAAAAAATCTCTAATGTCAAAAGCATATTATACAGTAAAGGACTATCTGGCAGACAAAATGCATGGCCTGAACCAGAAACCGAGTAACAGACTCCTTAGATTGTACCGATTGTACCTGACTAGTTTAAGGGACACAGTTCTAATAAGAAAGCATAATATATCAAACGTACATAAATTGTGATTAACCGTCATACTTTTTTGTAGTTTCTATATTTTATTCCTACACTTTTCCTCATCACTTCTTTCGGCGTTTCTTCTCAACCGTGGTCTCCTCTTGTGAAATGCCGGTAGACTCAGACATGTAAAAGTGCCCTTGTGGCCTACTTGCAGAATAAAGTTCATTATTTAATTATTATTATTATTATTTCATTATTTCGCCGACAAAGTTTCATCGATTTTTTATTGCGCCGCCTGTCTGTCTCTCTGGAACTCTATTGTGTGTTCTCTTGTGGAGGTGAGGTCCGGGACACTCGGACCTGCAACTGGCCTCCTAGAACGCGCCCTGTCCGAGCCTACACCGCTGGTCGCTGCTGAAACGAATATTATCCTCTTGATTTGGTTAGGCTAGGTTTGTTTTATAACAGTCTCAAATATCTTAAACTTCAGTACCCTTACCATGAGTTGACGTTACCGTACTTGCTAGCGATTGTATGAAGAATAGTACAGCGCCGCTAGCGGTAGCTTTATAGAACTACAATCCATACTATAATATACTTACTAAACTATATAATAGTTACTGTACTGTACTGTACTGTACTGTACTGTACTGTACTGTACTGTACTGTACTGTACTGTACTGTACTGTACTATATACTTACTATCCATACTAATATTATAAATGCGAAAGTCTGTGTCTGTCTGTTACCTCTTCACGCTTAAACCGCTGAACCGATTTAGATGATCATACTAATATTATAAATGCGAGTGTGTCTGTCTGTCTGTTTGTCTGTCTGTCTGTCTGTCTGTCTGTTACCTCTTCACGAGGACCACTGAATCGATTTTGATGAAATTTGGCATGGAGATAGTTTAAGATCTGAGGAAGGACATAGGATAGTGTTCATCCTGGAAATTGAAAGATTGAAAAGTGAGTAAGTGTACCTAATTCATGATGACATTGATGACCCTGTAGGAAATGTAATGATTAGACCAAAAGCACAATTGCTCTTACATTTGCTTAGGCGCTTTTAATAATCCCTTTTATTGATTAAGGTGATTAGGTAAATAGATCTATCGTGTTGTACGAGGTTGCTTCCATACTTCCAAGTTACACGCGGACGTAGTCGCGGGCAAAAGCTAGTTCTCTATACAAATCGGTTACGTAGTCGCTAGCGAGTGCGGTCACTGTAAACTCATGGTATGGGTATCTACAGAAAAAACTGCTTTCGATGAAAAGAAAAAATCCATGAAACATTGGTCGTCAAAACAAGTCGTACGAGTAGCTCATGCATGATTATAAATCGAGAATCGATTTGAAACTATATGGCCAAAGATATTCGACTGTGACTTGAACGACGTGCGACTGATAACCCGTAGACCGGTTTCATATGTATTTTAATATTGACGTCTTATTTTTCACGTACCTACTTATTTTTTGTAAAATATTCAACGCTTAAAATAATTATGTGTTATTTTACCGCAGCATAGCATATTATCTTGTCCGCATGGTATTGAAATGAAAGTTATAGGTAGCATTTGTCGCGCGACAGGCCAGATATACTATACTTATAAATAGTAATAGCATTAATTCTTGTGTCAGATCGGATACAAGCGTTCCAGAAGTATGGTCGAGTAGCAAATTTGCAAGGCGGCTATTTGAGCATGTGGTGGAGCCATAGGCTGTTTATTTGTAAGTACCTACTAGATTTATTATATCACATCAAAACTTAATTTTATTCGTGGGCTTATTTCTATTTCTACTTTATGAAACACAAAAATCGCTATAGATGTGCTTATAACATTTGTGGAATTCCATCGATTTCTCATGGTCATCAATATTCGTCCCAACAAATACAATATTAACATAAAATAGTAAAATAAATAAGTAAACGTGCGTAGGTAAGTAAGAACATGGAACGATACAAAAATAAATATTATAAGTAAACTACAAAAAATATATATTCAATTTTTTATTTGTATATATATTTTTTGTAGGTAGGTAGGTTTTGTAGGTATCTAACGTTTGTTCTTAAGTTCTTAACCTTCATTATTGTGTTATGGGTTGTGAATGTGAATGCAATGTCACGTGTAAGACATTGTGAATATTGCAGCAATATCTGGGTATTCCCTTGTTTTGTCTAATTTTTTTTTGCCTAAATTTCAGTTTGCCTAACAACTTTTGGTGTAACCAACGGTTTGCCTAATTTCAGTTTTCATAATTATTGTTTCAATACATTATCACTTTATTGAAACTCGTTTAGCCTAATCATCACTTCAAATAAAGTTTGTCTTGTTAAATATTAGTTTACCTAATTCTTATATTGCCGAATGTTATTTTAACTAATGATTATATTGCCGAATGTTATTTTAACTAAAAAATACATTTTATGAACATGACATTAACACTAACATTTCACCTTAAGGCAGGTCCGACTTGGCTTAGATTAGGTACGACGACGAGCGAAGCGAGGAGGAGTGTTAGGTTGAACTGCGACCCAAATTTAACATCTCTACTGCGTGGATATTGTAAAGTAGGTATACGTAGTATAATATACTCTGCAAAGTAGGCAAACTGAAATTATACAAAAATTGTAGTAGGCAAACTAGTGTTTATAGGAAATGTAATTATATTCGTTAAATAATAGATAAAATAAAATTATATAACTAAAATTAGGCAATAAAAAAATTCGCCAAAACAAGATTGAGAAATTTTAGACAAAATGAAATAAGCAAATCAAAATTAGACAAAAAATTATTAGACCAAACCCCGTATTTACTCAAAATTGTATGTATAGGCGTATCTAAGATTATTTTTCAGACGGCGCTTGGGTGGGGGCCTGGCCATGGTCTATGAGATGAAGCCATGAATTTCTATCGGAAACTCAACATCCTGGGGTGGGCACTACACCATAATTATTTGGGTGGCCACCGCCCACCCGGCCACCCCCCTAAATACGCATATGAATATATGTATATGTATTGTGTTCTTTAGGTCTAACTGAACCTAAGGCCATAGAAGTGGTCACGAAAGCTTGTCTGGAGAAAGATGAATTCACTCACAAGTTTCTTCGAACGGTGTCAGGCAATGGTTCAATATTTGCTCCAGGTTAGTAAAATAGTAAGTGTAAGTGTTAAGATTATACAAGCCGAGACGAGACAAGATTAAGGTATTTATAGAATAATAATTTATTTTACAGTATAAATGACTATACCGGGTGATCAATCCAAATGGGTCAATAGGGAGAAATGACAAACTATAAGAGAGGAAAACCTGTTCTTAGGGACCATGGTGTGGATTTTAGATTTAATAAGCCGGCCAAGAGCATGTCGGGCCACGCTCAGTGTAGGGTTCCGTCGTTGCACATCCTTACCAATAGACGGGCTTAAAACAGCGGTCTTAAGGCCGAGGTTTAAATTACGACAAAGATCTCAAGCTCTATAAAAAGGTCGTAAACGCCAAAGTAACTGTAATTACTTATTACCTTCTGGAAGTTATCGATTATGCGCGCCGGATTAAGCGAAATGTTTTAATACAGTAGGCATTTAATTAATATGTATAACGTTCGAAGTATAAGGCAACCGCGCACTTACGTCATTAGATTCTTCCCTAGCTTGTTTTCTTAGTACTGGATGAGCTGGATAACAAGTTGGGCCAAGCCCTCCTTCGTGGGTGGGCCAGTTTGAACATGCTTTTTGCAATTCTTTTGCAACCAAACTCGAATTTGATCGAATTGAGCTAGTGATTCCGGCGACTGGAAATATTCTACATTTGGCAAACCGTCCTTTTTAGGGCATATACTAGTCATTTTCGATAAAATGTTATTCCTATGGTTCTTGCAATAAACACTTTTATCATATAATTCACAATACAATTCTAGATCATGAGGTAAATCTAGCAAAACCTCACAAATGTGCCGAAATTACATGGCCTCAGAAATGTTTTTTTCGGCACATTTTGTGAGGTTTTGCTGATAACTCAAAAACGGCTTGACTGATTTTATTCAATATAGTTTTCGTTGAAAGTACTTATAAGGCCTCATTTTCATGATTTTTTCCATAATTTTTTGACCCGTGGTTGAAAAGTTAGAGGGGGGGGGGGACACTATTTTTTTTTACTTTCGGAGCGAATATTTACAAAACCGCTGACTTTATCAAAAAATAATATTTGAAGACCCCTATTATTTTTAAAAGACCTATTCAACGACAACCCACACACTAGTGTTGGAATGAAAAAAAAAAAACACCCCCACTTTAGGTGTACGGGAGTACCACAAAAAAAGTTTTTTTTTTAGTTCTTATTTTACCGTATGTTACCATACTCATATCAAATTTCAGCTTTCTAGTACTTATGACCACGGAGCTAAGCCGCGGACGGACAGACTGACGGACAGACGGACATGGCGAAACTATAAGGGTTCCTAGTTGACTACGGAACCCTAAAAAATGGCATTTCTTTTACGATGTCATCTTACTCGGTGATCTTACTGGATAAGTTCGTCCACTAGAACCACTTGCAAAGTAATTTAACTTTCTGGGGAATCCTACTGGATATAATTCTGTTCAATAAAATCACCCAGGGGATTAAGCTGGAAATGGCGTCCAATAGGATCACCTGGGTGATTACATAAGATATATTCATCCAATACATCACCTAGGGACTGTCAATGCATCTTCAGAAAAAGAGTGAAATGGTACAAAGAAACACGTAAAAATGTAATTTTGCTTGATATAATTTTTTCATGAGAAACTGCGTGTTTAAAGGCATTTTTTTAATTAAGTATTTAATTTGTTATGTTTGTAATGAAAAAATCTCTTGCATATTATTTTATTTCATTTTACAAAAATCTAGTTTCTGCTTAGTCCACCTGTGCCGTTATTGGCTGCATTTAATGTGCTAAAACTTATCGCTTTAATTATTTTTAAGATTAATAATTGTACTTTCTTTTTGTAGTGAAAATTTGGCACCCACGACGCAAAATTATGGCTCCTTTCTTCAGCTTGAAGAACCTGAATCAGCTGTTGCCGCTGTTCCAGGAGAAGAGTTCCATCATGGCCGACCTGATGCGGGCGGAGGCTGGGGGCGGGGATTTCCCTATATGGAAATATATGACCACGTACACTTTCGACACAGTTGGCGGTAACTAACTACTAATACTTACATTTAGTACAGCAGATCTCGATCTTTATAATATAATATAATCCCAACTCCAGACTATAACCCCTTCTTTCTTGCTCAATTTACTGACAGCGATGTTAAGAGAAACGTGCTATCTATTACTTCGAATGCAGTTGGTGTCGACAGTGTAAGCCGTAGTATGATCTTACCCCTTGACCTCCTTGACCTTGGCGTTCTTCCTTCCATCTGGAAGGAGGCTGATGTCATACCATTACCAAAAAAATCCAATCCCGCCACCTTTTCCGACTATCGTCCTATATCCATTGTTCCTTTTTTATCCAAAGTCCTTGAGCGCCTAGTTTTCCAGCAACTCATTTCCTTTTTTAACAGAAATGATCTTCTTAATCCCTATCAATCTGGTTTTCGTTCCGGTCATAGTACGGCTACTGCACTTGTGAAAATTACAGATGATATACGGGCGGGTATGAACGACCGTAAATTGACTGTGTTAATTCTCTTAGATTTTTCCAAAGCATTTAACTCTGTTGAGTTCGATATAATGTTGGGTGTATTGCGTTCTCTTAACATATCTCCTGCGGTAATTGATTGATTTTGTAGCTACCTGACTGGTCGTCGGCAGCGTATAAAGGTGGATACTTCCCGATCTTCTTGGTGCAACACGATGGCCGGTGTTCCGCAGGGCGGCGTGTTGTCTCCTTTGTTATTATCTGTATTTATAAATTCAATTACTCATCATCTATCTTCACGTTATCACCTTTATGCCGACGACCTTCAAATATATTTTCAAGGATCAGTTGAGGATCTGCCCTCAGGCATTTCTTCAACGAATTTGGATTTGAAACTTATTTAAGAGTGGAGCAGTAACTCTGGCCTACAAGTAAATCCGCCAAAAACTCAGGCTATCATCACTGGTAGTTCTAAATTGATTTCCAGAATTAACTTAGTTAATATTCCTTCTGTTGTTTTTAATGGTGTCTTGATCCCTTACTCTTCCCAAGTTAAGAACCTGGGTGTCATTATGGACTGCACTCTCTCTTGGGCGCCTCGATTGAATGAAGTGAGCAGGAAGATGTTTGCCGCTGTGGGCTCTCTTAGAAGGCTTCGTAATTTTCTTCCTATCGCCACTAAAATTGCGCACGCTCAGACGTTGCTTCTCCCAATTCTAGATTATGCTGATATCTCTTATTTCGATATTTCAGAAGAGTAACTTAATAAGCTTGAGCGCATTCAAAATATCTCTATACGATTCATATTTGGGTTACGCAAATATGATCGTATTTCTAGTTTCCGATCACAACTCAAGTGGCTCCCTATTCGTCATAGGCGTAACTCTCACATTCTAACTCTTCTATTTGGCATACTCTTCAACCCAGCAACTCCACAGTACTTTAAAGAGAGTTTTAGTTATTTTTTGTCTGCAAGGTGCGCTAAAAAATTTCCTTTTGACTGTCCCGTCCCCCCCCCCCATTCTAAATTTTATTCCAATTCTTTTACTGTTCAAGCCGTTCTGCTATGGAACTCGCTGCCAGTTGAATTGCGAAGTGCTTATTCCCTGTCTATATTTAAGAAGAAGATTAAAGAGCATTACCACATTACCTAACTCTCGAACAATAAAATTGTTGGTATAATTTATGAAACTGTTTTTCGTCACTGACTGTATTGCGTTGTGTTATATAAGATTCGTATATGTCTAGTGTCTATTTATATTATTGTATTTATGTATGTATATGTAAGTTTATGTGTATCTATTTATCTATGTGTATATTTACCCATATGCGTACTTGTTTTTCTGTTAGTATCTAATTATGTGCTCCCTTCATCTTCTGCTGCACCTACTCTGAATTAAGTTAAAATTTTCATCAATTTCACTACACAAAGGTTGTCTGGAAGAGATCTCTTTTTAGCGATAAGACAGCCTGTTGTCTACCGTTATTTATAAATTGTATATTTGTCTTGTTTCCTTTTGTAAACTTTTATTAGTGTGCAATATAGTATTGTATTGTATTCTATTGGGCGCTTTCCTAAGGTGATTACAAATTATGTATTTCCGAAAATACACACACAGATTTTTAAACAATCAAATACTTATAAATATTGACACAAAGGTAAAATATGAAAGAAAGATGTTATTGCCATGTGATGCTAGGGTATTGTATAATGCATTTTAAACAACATATGATGCAGAGAGCGCTCAAAGATAATTTATGGTGTGATTGACGTAACTATCTAATACCTCAGTTCAAGGAGAGCACGCCGGAAATGTAGGGTCGCAGGTTCAAGTCCTGGGGGCCTTTGATGGTTGCGTTTATCACGAGATGAATAAGTAAGTAACAAAGCATTTGTCACTCACATCACTCGAATTTTGCCAAAACGTGGCGGATGCCTTACTTTTATCGCTTGATCATAGCAACCATCATAAGCTTGCTGCTCACATTGTAGTAGATCACATTACATTTATCTCATAATTTACTTTTGTGTCAATATTTATAATAACATGTTTCTTTTCAGAAACTGCTATTGGCATGCAAATAAACTCCCAAAATAATCCCGACCACTTTGTACTCCGTGCAATAGACGAAGTGTGCCACATGGTGGCTCGGCGCGTCTTGCAGCCGTGGCTGCACCCTGACTTCATCTTTAAGAGGCTTGCCATTCATAAACAGTTTGAATTCCATCGGCAACAGCTGTATGGTTATGTTAATGAGGTACTTATGAAATGCATAGATCGGATTAACATTTATATCATTGAATTTAAGTTGGCCCTTCGCAAAATATGACAGAGTTGCACTTTAGATGAGTTCTTAATTTATTTCCTGAAATTAATAAACAAGATAGAGGTACATCTCGTTGATATATGGAATCATATGAACTTACAGTCTTCTTTTTATTATCTTCGCATCTTTCCGCTATCGTTCTACGCGACACATCTTTCATCCTCATCACTTAGATAGTTGGCAGTCCTCAACCGTGCATTTTTCTAGGTATTTCCTGCCTCACACAACTACATTGTGGAATGAATTGTCGCCTGCGGTATTTCCGGACCTATTCGAATCGAATAGGTCCGGAAATCACACAGTCCACTTCTTAAAATACAATCTAAAATGTGGACTGTATTTTAGATTGTATTTTAAAATTAAATTTGAATATCTTTAAAGGCAGACAACGAATATGACATTTTAGATGGTGGATATTTAGTATTTTTTTTTACTAAAAGTTGAACTACTTTATAGTTTCCTAGATACTACAAATATTAAGATATTTACATTTTTATCTTACGAATAATGTGTGGACTGAGTGAGCACTTACAAACATTTATTGGGTGCGTCTCATTTCATAGAAAAACAATTAACATATTTTCATATGACCGAACATACGTTTGGTAGAATTTTCAGATTGTATAACAACGTTTCATAGAATGTTTATTTAATATATCGTTATTTCGTAGAAGCACAATTGATAGAAAGTCATTTCTTGTAACAATCATTTGATAGAATGCACGTTTAATATAATGCACTTTTCTTATAACAATAATTTCATAGAATGTACGTTTAATAGAATGTACTTTTCATAGAATGTAAGTTTAATAGAATGTACGTTTAATATAATTTATTTTTCGTATTATATACTTTCGAATTCATAAATTACAAAATTTGAACAAGCGAGCGAGCGAAGCGAGCGAGCAAAACCTTTCAGAGCAGATCCGACGTGGCCGGGTTAGGTTAGAAGGTCAGGCGGAAGCGAAGCGTAGCGAGCTCCCGCCTGGCCTTCGAGGTTATTTTTTTTTTGCGTACCGAAAAAAGTTTTGTTTGTATTCATACTGTTTACATACAAGAACAAATCCACCCAACCACTTCCAGGAAAGTATTAAGCTTGGAGCTAAGGCGGAGTACTGGAAAAAAAAAACATACGAGTGAGCGAGCGAAGCGAGCGAGCAAAACCTTTCAGAGCAGATCCGACGTGGCCGGGTTAGGTTAGAAGGTCAGGCGGGAGCGTAGCGTAGCGAGCTCCCGCCTGGCCTTCGAGGTTATTTTTTTTTTGCGTACTGAAAAAAGTTTTGCTTGTTTTCATACTGTTTACATTCAAGAACAATCCACTCAACCACTTTTAGGAAAGTATTAAGTTTGGAGCTAAGGCGGAGTACTGGCAAAAAAAAACAAGTAATTGAATTGTATACATTTTAATTCATAAGCGCGTAAATGATACAAAATAGTCACTCTCTCTTGACAAAAAAACTATTAAGTGTGTATTATGTTATTTGTTTATTCTATTAAATGTTTATTGTATGAAATGTTCATTATATTAAGTATGTTTTATGTTATTTGTTTATTCTATTAAATGTTTATTATATTACATGTTCATTATATTAAGTGTTCATTATTTTTAGTGTTTATATACGAAACAAAAAATATATCAAGTGTTGTTATAAGAAATGAAAATATATGAACTGATTTTCTACGAAATGATAATTCTATCAATTGATCGATTCTATGTGTTGAAATTATATTATATGTTATTCGATGTGATGAACGTTATACCATTTGTTGTTCTATGAATTATTACACACCCACATTTATTATCCAAAAATCTGCCACGTTAGCGGTTTGTTTTGTATTTTACAAATTCCCATATGAGTTTTACTAAACTATACACATATATAGAAGTTTCAATCTGCAGTTTTTCTATCAGAAATTGGGTTTTCGAAAGTGTGCGGATTCAGTGAGCTTACGAAATTATTTGTAAAACTTTAAATACGTAACCAGGTGATCTACAAATTATTACCTACCTTAAGCATAGGTTTTACTAAAAATTAGTATATACCTAAATATTATATGTTAAATAAACACATTCACAGATTTCGTTGGTAGTTTGTGAGAACTGAGTGAGCACACATTAATGAATGTATTATTTTTATTTATCGTTTTACAAATTCATCAATTAGTTTTACAATTGTTTTAGAACTTTTACTAAATTATCAGCACATTTTTTCTCATTTTTGAAGGGTGCTCACCCAATCCACACTTACACGATCTTCAAACCTTCAAGAGAAGACTGTACTCCCGCCTGAAAGGCCGGCAACGCACTTGTGACTCCGCTGGTGTTGCTGGCATCTATGGGTGACGGTAATCGCTTTCCATCAGGCGATCCCCTTGCTCCTTAGCCCCCTATGTGACATAAACTAATATATATTAATTATCTTAAGTGACAGAAAATTTAAATTGCAGATTATACAAATAAAACGAAATAAAGTTGAAGAAAACGGAATACACAAAAGAGGTATGTACATCATTGGTTATGTTAGTGTTTATTGCCTACTCGAAGTTATTAAATAAATCCCACTAAAAACAATTTCATGTAAAACGATGCCAAGACGATACCATATTACTCACAATATCAAAAAGTTATCAGATCTCATGTAGAGCGAAGCTTCTGACTCTACACGCCCTAACTCTACAATGCATAACTTCACAAACTCTACACCTTTATCAAAATATGTGGCTTGGTCATTTCGCTACATTCACGAGTACATTCATGAAAAATGAATTCATTTTTCTGTTATACAATATTTCTCGTACTAAGGAAGCCTTTTAAAAGTATATTCGCGGTTCACTAATGTTGCATAAAATTGATACTCATAAATTCATTTTGTATAACAACCTTCGACAGAAACATCATTTCTCCGCATTTTATTTTGCATATTTTTTTTGTCATATTGTGATTTCACATATTTTTTTATATCAGAACATTCATATGGCAGAATATGAATAAGCATAATATTTACATGTCCGAATAGTTATTTCGAAGAAATTTATACCACATAATATCTAGATTGCATAAAAATTGTTTGAAGTAGAAAACATTGTTTTCTGCTTCGATCACACAAACATTTGCATTTGTTGACAGCAAACATTTGCCTCTTGTCTTATCTTGTCTTATCTTATAATGTATTTTGCATGTCTCAAATAAATGAAATCCGATAACTATTCCTTTTTTAACGCTACTATTTAAACGCTCACCAAAATGGCTTTTATATCCTAAAACTAAATTCCAAGTAAAATGAATTACCTCCATATAAATTAAACCCACTCTAAATATACAGAGCTCCCTAAACTTAATCATTTTGTATTCCAAAATCAATATACATACACTAGAATAATTTTACGTTGAGTCCGTATATCTTTTTGCTTCCCAAAATTGATTTTTTGCTCACCAAATATTGTTTTCATAAAACATCAACATTAATAGGTACCAAAAACTGCAGTCTAATTTGCTTTAGTGTAATCAAATTATCTAACCTTTAGTCAATATATATATTTGTCAATCTAAAATTACAATAGCTTCCCTTTATTTATTTACCCGCAAACCGACCCCCGCCCCCACCAAGCGACGCACAGGCCGGCAGGCCTGCGGCCAGGCGAGCCACGAAGGTCCGACTTGGCTTAGGTTAGGTACGACGACGAGCGAAGTGAGGAGGAGTGTTAGGTTGAACTGCGACCCTAACGAGTGAGCGAAGCGAGCGAGCCGCGCAGGTCCGACTTGGCTTACGATTACTAACATCACCTATTTCACCTTAAGGCAGGTCCGACTTGGCTTAGGTTAGGTACGACGACTGCAGGCTGACTTTAAATTTCTATTTACGGCACTCAAGGACAGTGTCTCTGCAATACACAATTTATTATTATTATTTATTAGTTTTAGGGTATAAAAGCCATTTTTCGTGAGCATTTTAATAGTAGCGAATATTTATTTAAGTACTATCATATATTAATTGAATGCATAAAGCGATAAACAAGTTACTTGTGTTTGGGGTACGTAGTAATATGTTTGGTATAACAAAAAATTTCATGGTCAGCAGTTAGTTTTTTGCCTTAGCAAAAATTACTAAAATGGAAGTAATAATATAAAATATTGGTGACACTTATTTAACAATAATATAGATTATTTGGTCTGAAATTAACTTTAACGGTTTTCACATATATTTATAGCATGTAAGAAAAAGAAATATTAGCTGAAATATTATGTTTGTGATACACTATTTGGTGAGCATTCATCCGTTTTGGCAAGTATTAAGAATTTATTGGAAGTAATTTATTAACATATTTGGTAGGCGTTTAAACAGAAGCCCTTTTTTTAGGGTTCCGTAGCCAAATGGCAAAAAACGGAACCCTTATAGATTCGTCATGTCTGTCTGTCCGTCTGTCCGTCCGTATGTCACAGCCATTGTTTTCCGAAACTATAAGAGCTATACTGTTGAAACTTGGTAGGTAGATGTATTCTGTGAACCGCATTAAGATTTTGATGCAAAAATAAAAAAATAATAATAAATATTGGGGGCTCCCCATACTTAGAACTGAAACTCAAAAATTTTTTTTTCATCAAACACATACGTGTGGGGTATCTATGGATAGGTCTTCAAAAATGATATCGAGGTTTCTAAAATATTTTTTTTCTAAACCGAATAGTTTGCGTGAAAGACGCTTCCAAAGTGGAAAAAAGTTGGTCCCACCCCTCTAACTTCTAAAATAAGAAAATGAAAAATCTAAAAAAAACATATGATGTACATTACTATAAAAACTACCAACGAAAATTGTTTTGAACGAGATCTAGCAAGTAGTTTTTTTTAATACCTAACTTTGCACCTAATTTATATGGGGCGCTATACATACCAGGTGCAAACTTAACTTAACCACTTAGGGATGGAAAGTGTTTGTACGGAACCCTAGGTGCGCGAGTCTGACTCGCACTTGGCCGGTTTTTAATTCTACTTACCACATGACTCGTAGTAGGTCGATTCTGTTATGGTCGCAGTTCTAACCTAACCTAACCCATTAAGTTCGGTTCTAACCTAACCTACTTTACTGGCAGCAGTTCGGTTCTGTTGTGGTCGCAGTTCTAACCTACCTAACCCATTAAGTTTGGTTTCGGAGACCCCATCTGCGAACTATAGTACATTTGAGTCAACTATGGATGAAGTATTCAATAGTGTTTTCTCAAGTAACAAGTGCATTATTGTGTGTGGTGATTTTAATGTAAATTTACTTGAAGTTTCATCAACGAGTGTGAGTTTACTGAGCACTTTCAAATCTTCTGGCCTAAAGAGTTTGTTTTGTGAGCCTACCCGTGTCACAGCCACCAGGTCTTCATGTATTGATAACATATTTAGTGATACGGATGCGATAGATAAATTTATCATAAACAAACTAAGCTCTGACCACTGTGGACAACAAGCATCATTCAGTTTCAGTAGGAAAATTGAAATTGATCCACAAAACACTATGTGCAGACCTATTACTGAGCATCGCTTAGATTTATTTAGTCGAAATATTCAGGAAAAAATGTGTTATCTTTCGTTTCCTCAAGAGGATGCGGACGACATGTGTAAGGTCTTGTTTGATTGCATAAAAAAAGAATTTGATTCCTGTCTCAGTCTGAAAAAGTACAAAGCAAGGTTAAAACTATATTTAGCGACCGGGCTACTCCAGATATTCACGAAAAAAGACTTCGTCTCTACGATCTTTATGATCAAAGATCAATCGATAAGAGACCGGAATTTCTGGAGTACGTGAAGAATTTTTCTAAATTTTTCAAGCAAATGTGTGCAGCCGCTAAATCTGATTACCTGTCCAAGAAGATCATTAATTCTATTGATAAAGTGAAAACTGTTTGGAAGATGATCAATGACGAAACTGGGAAGACTAAAGTCAAAGATCGTCATTATAACCTACAAATTAACGATACGTTAGTAACTTCCGATCTTGAAGTAGCGCATCACTTTGAGCGGTTCTTTTCTAATATACCTGTAGAGACGACGCAGTCATTAAATTCATCGCCAGATGTTGCTGAATCAATATTAAAAACGAATGTAACAGAATGTACAGACATCTTAAATTTTACTCATGTTACCCCTAACACTGTTATTAAAACCTTCAGGTCTTTAAATTTGAAAAAGACCGAAGATTTGTGGGGCCTTTCTGTGAAAGTGTTACATTCAATTGTAGAGGCGATTGCACCATATTTGGCCGATATTTTCAACAAATGTATTGATAAAGGAGTATTTCCTGATTTGATGAAGCACAGCAAGATATCATACCTTTATTCAAATCGGGAACTAAATCAGACCCCACAAATTTTAGACCAATATCAATACTACCCGCATTAAGTAAAGTTTTTGAGAAATTCATTCTTAATCAACTTACTTCTCATTTTAATCGACATAACCTATTACATAGCAGTCAATTTGGATTCACTAAAGGTCGCTCCACTACTGATGCAGGGGTGGTGCTGGTTAAACACATCTTTGATGCCTGGGAAAAGGCTCAAGATGTTGTTTGAATTTTTTGCGACCAATCTAAGGCATTTGATTGCGTTGATCATAATAATTTAATACGTAAATTGAAACACTACGGAGTAAGGAACGGTGCACTTGACCTTGTCACATCATATCTTTCAGGCAGAACGCAACGCGTAGTCATCAACGGAATGCAATCAACTGGATCAGCTGTTGCCATGGGTGTACCTCAGGGCTCAATTCTAGGCCCCTTTCTGTTTATAGTGTATATTAATGATCTACCAAACCTTGTGCAAGATAAACATGAGATTGTCTTATTTGCAGACGACACTTCTCTCCTTTTCAAAGTGAAAAGACAAGAAAATAACCTTGTTATTATTAACGACGCGCTGTCTACTATTGTGGATTGGTTTACTGCAAATAACCTACTTTTAAATGCCAAGAAAACCAAGTGCATTAAATTCACATTACCGAATGTGAAACAAGTAGATTGTGCCAAGGTGACATTGAAAGGTGATGTACTAGAATTTGAAGACAAAACAGTGTTTCTGGGTGTTACTTTGGACTCAAAACTGCAATGGAATGCACATATAGCCACTCTTGCAGGTAAGCTTAGTTCCGCAGCCTATGCAGTGAGGCGAATCAGACAGTTAAAAAACGTCGAGACGGCAAGGCTTGTGTATTTCAGTTATTTTCATAGTGTAATGTCATATGGAACTGTTGTGGGGGAAAGCGGCGGACATTCAAACCATCTTCGTGCTACAAAAACGAGCCGTACGCTCTATTTATGAACTAGGAGCTCGTGCATCGCTAAGAGAAAAGTTCAAGGAAGCCAACATTCTCACCGTAGCGTCTCAATATATCCTTGAGAATATTATGTATGTCCGGAAAAATCTACATGCATTCAAGCTCAACAGTGACATTCACCAGTTTTTTATGCCTGCCCATCGTCTCCGTAAAGTTAGCTCTTCGTTCGTGGGGAACTGTGTACGTTTCTATAACAAAATACCTACCGACGTAGTGAGTCTACCTTCCAGCAAATTCAAGTCTCACATAAAACGTCATCTAATAAATAAGGCGTATTATACTGTCAATGACTTTTTAGATGATAGGGATATCTTTAAGCCAGTGGTTTAGTCATGTGAACGTAAAATAAGCATTATTTTCAGCGGTAATATTAGTTTGTTTGTAATGTAACATGAGAGCACATTATGTTGTTTCTCACCGGGTAAATAGCTATAGTGATGAATACCCGGCAGTGTGAGCATGTCATGCTTGCTTAAAGGCCTTTGCTTACGGTGGCGTCGTTGATCGGGTCGCAACCTTCCCTATAATATGGTTGAGGGAGGCGATGGCTGAGATATGCGTCATGCTCGTGAACGGGTGCCGTTTGTGGGGTCCGGTCTGTTCATACTAGCAAGGGCCAAATTAGTCGTGTAGTAACTGCTTACCAGTGTTTATTGAATTGACGTGAAACATCCTGTACTCGATTGAAGTTTTTTTTTTTTTTTTTTTTACTTAGAGACTGTATACATCTCTAATAAACTTAGTGTTCTGTACAATGACGCTCAGAGACCTGAAGAATGAAATGAAATGAAATGAAATGAAATGAAATGAAATAATTTATTCAGTAAGTAGGCCACAGGGGCACTTTTACAAGTCAGATTGTGAATCTACCGGCATTTCGCAAGAGGAGACCGCTGTTGAGAAGAAAGCCGAAAGAAACTCAACAGTAAGTCATTTTTTCGTAAATAATACTTAAAACAATTACATAATACATTTGTGTTATAACTAATTACACTGGTACACGTAAAGGAGATGTATAGATACTCCAAATCAATGTTAAATAAGAACATTAAAATGAAAATTTAACGATGAATTAAAAATATTAAATATATCCAGAGATGTATAAAGTCTCTGGGTGTCACAACATGCAATAGAATATAATCACTTAATTAATTAAATTCCTTAGAGATGTATAAGGTCTCTAGGCGTCAACGTGAATAATTTACAATAGAAAATAATTATTAAACCTAAATTTCTTAGAGATGTATATGGTCTCTAGGCGTCATAACATGCAATAAAATATATTAAAATTATTGAATTTCCTCAGAGATGTATAAAGTCTCGGAGTGTCATACTATACTAAGCTGTTTCTTAGAGATGTATACAGTCTCTAAGAGTTCAAAAAGTTAAAATCAACATTGAATAACTTCAATCGAGTACAGGATGAAGTTTCTCACGTTTGCTTAATTTAACACTAGTATGCGGTTCCTACATATTTAATTTGGCCCTTGCTAGCATGAACAGACCGGACCCCACAAACGGCACCCGTTCACGAGTATGACGCATATCTCAGCCATCGCCTCCCTCAACCATATTATAGGGAAGGCTGCGACCCGATCAACGACGCCACCGTAAGCAAAGACTTTTAAGCGAGCATGACATGCTCAAGCTGCCGGGCATACTTGACTAATACTATTTGCCCGGTGAGAAACAACAAATTGTGCTCTCATGTTACATTAAAATTACCCACCAAAATAATGCTTATTTAAAAATTTACTATTGACACAACACTAAACAACTGGCTTAAAGGCATCACTGTCGTTTATAAAGTCATTGACAGTATAATAAGCTTTATTCAATAAGTGACGTTTTATTTGCGCTTTAAATTTTCTACAGGGCAATTTTACTACATCAATAGGTATTTTATTGTAGAAGCGTACACAGTTCCCCACGAACGACGAGCTAACCTTACGGAGACGGTGGGCAGGTATTGCGAGCTTGTCCTTACTTCTCGTATTGTAGTGGTGAATGTCACTGTTGAGCTTGAATTCATGGAGATTTTTCCGCACATACATGATATTCTCAAGAATGTATTGAGATGCTACGGTGAGAATGTTTGTTTCCTTGAATTTCTCTCTTAGTGACGTACGACCTCCTAGTGCATAAATTGCGCGTACAGCTCGTTTTTGTAGCACAAAGATGGTTTGGATATCCGCCGCTCTTCCCCATAATAAAATTCCATATGACATAACACTATGGAAATAACTGAAATATACAATCTTTGCCGTCTCGACGTTTGTCAGCTGCCTGATTCGCCTAACTGCATAGGCCGCGGAGCTAAGCTTACCTGCAAGAGTGGCTATATGCGCACTCCATTGCAATTTAGAGTCTAAAGTAACACCCAGGAATACTGTTTTTTCTTCAAATTCCAGTACTTCACCTTTCAGTTTTACCTTGGCACAATTTACTTGTTTCACATTTGGTAATGTAAATTTAATGCACTTAGTTTTCTTGGCATTTAAAAGTAAATTATTTGCAGTAAACCAATCCACAATAGAGGACAGTGCATCATTTATCACATCGAAGTTGTTTTCTTGCCTTTTTACTTTAAAAAGAAGAGATGTGTCATCTGCAAATAGTACTATATCATGTTTATCTCGCACAAGGTTTGGTAAATCGTTAATATACACTAGAAAAAGAAAGGGACCCAGAATTGAACCCTGAGGTACCCCCATAGCAACAGCTGACCCAGTCGATTGAGTCCCATTGATATCTACCCGTTGCGTTCTGCCTGAAAGATATGACGAGACAAGGTCAAGGGCATTGTTTTTGACTCCGTAGTGTTCTAGCTTACGAATTAAATTCTCATGATCAACGCAATCAAATGCTTTGGATAGATCACAAAAAACTCCAATAGCATCTTGAGCCTTCTCCCAGGCATCAAAGATATGTTTAGCTAGTACCACGCCAGCGTCAGTGGTAGAGCGACCTTTAGTGAACCCGAATTGATTGCTGTGGAGTAGGTTATTCCGATTGAAATGAGATATAAGTTGATTTAGAATAATCTTCTCAAAAACTTTGCTTAATGCTGGTAGTATTGATATTGGTCTAAAATTTGTGGGGTCTGATTTTGTACCTGATTTGAATAAGGGAATAATTTTGCTATGCTTCATCAAATCAGGAAATACTCCAGTATCAATACATTTATTAAAGATATCAGCTAAATATGGTGCAATAGATTCAACAATTGAATGTAACACTTTCACAGATAGGCCCCACAGATCCTCAGTCTTCTTTAAATTTAGCGATTTAAATGCTTTAATAATAGTGGTAGGGCTTACATAAATGAATTTAAAGATAGTTGTACATTCTTTTACATTCGTTTTCAATAGTAATTCAGCGACATCGGGCGATGAATTTAAAGACTTTGTTGTCTCTACAGGTATATTGCAGAAGAATTGCTCAAAGTGATGGGCAATTTCAACATCGGAACTTATTACAGTATCGTCGATTCGAAGACTGTAATGGCGATCTTTTGGTTTCGTTTTCCCAGTTTCATCATAGATTACCTTCCAAATAGTTTTCACCTTATCACAGGAGTTTGTGATCTTTTTAGACAAGTAATCAGCTTTAGCGGCGGCACACATTTGCTTAAAGGATTTGGAAAACATTTTCACGTACTCTAGGAACTCCGGTCTCTTGTCGATTGTCCTTTGTTCATATAGATCGTAGAGACGACGTCTTTTTTCATGAATATCAGGTGTAGCCCAGTCGCTGAATTTAGTTTTAATCCTGTCTTGTACTTTCTTTAAATTGAAACAGGCATCAAATTCTTTTTTGATGCAGTTAAACAAGACCGAACACATACAGTTAGCATCCTCTTGAGTAAATGTAAGATAACATAGTCTCCTCTGAATGTTATGGTTAAATAAATCTAAGCGATTTTCAGAGATCGGTCTGCACATGGCGTCTTGTGGATCACTTTCAACATTTCCACTGAAGTTGAAGGAGGCATATTGTCCGCAATGGTCAGAGCTTAGTTTGTTTATGATAGATTTATCAATCGCATCAACACTACTAAATATGTTATCAATACACGTTGAACTGGTAGCTGTGATTCTGGTAGACTCAAAAAACAAATTCACTAGGCCAAAAGAATTAAAAGTGTTCAATAAACTCACACTCATAGATGATTCTTCACACAAATTAACATTAAAATCACCACACACAATAATACACTTATTACTTGAGAATATACTATTGAGCACTTCATCCATAGTTGACTCAAATAAACTATAGTCCGCTGATGGGGGTCTGTATACGCATATAATTATAAATTGTTCCAATTCAATACACGACAGTTCAATCTGACGCTCAATGGACATGTTAACAATATCTTTGCGTTCTTTATGCTTTAAATCATGTTTTACCATAATCAAAGATCCACCGCGGATGTGAACTTCTCTAGAGAAAGAACTTACTATACTATGATTGTTAAAATTGAACATAAATTCATGACCTTTAAGCCAGTGTTCAGTTATACACAAGATATGAATATTATGATTATCTATAAATAAACCAATTTCAAGTTCTTTACTAGTAAAACCTTGTATATTTTGGTGAACTATATTAATCGCATTATTATCAAAACTACTACTAGTGTTAAAATCGTCGGGGGGCGCAGAGCCGGCGGGGACACACGTTGTCGAAGAAATCAGTTTAAATCACCCGCAGACTCCGTCCCGGGAGATCCCGCGGTGCTACAACGTAACGCAAGATTCACCCTAGCACTACCATCACAAGTCATGCTAGTCATGACGGCGTCTATAATATTATATGCTAACAGATTAGCACAATCAATGAATGAAGTTTAACTATTATCATATTTATTTTTTCTTTTTTGTATATTGTGACGCCTAGAGACCTTATACATCTCTAAGAAATTTAGGTTTAATAATTATTTTATATTGTAAATTATTCACGTTGACGCCTAGAGAGACCTTATACATCTCTTTGGAATTAGATTAATTAAGTAATTGTATTTTATTGCATGTTGTGACACCTAGAGACTTTATACATCTCTGGGTATATTTAATATTTTAAATTGATAGTTAAAATGTTATTTTAATATTCCTACCTAACATTGATTTGGAGTATCTATATGTCTCCTATGAATGAATGAATGAAATCGTTTATTTCGAGTAACATTGGTGACTCATATTATTTGTTAGTATAAATCTATATCTAAAGTGTTAGTAAAAACATTACAAAAACTTACACAACATACAAGCTTTTTGACACATGCTGTTCACAGCAGTGTCTTGTGTAAGGACAGTCAAGCCTGTCCCCGATCGAGCGTAGGATGGGGTTGGGGCTGGCCCGCACCCGGCGCACCAGGGATGTGCAGCGTTTGCGCATGGTCGCATAGAAACAGTCGACGCCTGCTTCCGCAAACATCCCTGATGCGCTACAGAAGCGGGGCAGCCCCACCAGCACCCGGAACGCGTTGTTAAATTGGACCCGAAGGGCCCCATAGGCCCGTTGCGTATAATATGCCCATAAGCTGCACGTATACAGGGAAGTGCAATAAGCACTAAAAAGTGTTAATTTCACCTCCCTGGTACAGCGCGCAAACTTACGCGCAATCATGTTTGCCCTCACCGACAAGGCCCTCCGTTCGCGCTCGATATCCATGTTGTCTTTTAAGTCTGAGGTGACAACATGGCCTAAATATTTAAAACACCTCACCCTTTCCAAAGGACTACCATACAAGTTAATAAAAGGTACCTTGGGTATCTGATAACCTGAAGGCTCAAATATACGTGTACGCATGTAATAATTAGTTATAACCAGGCCTCGGACTTTCGTTCGCACGGTAAGACTAATGGAGAGCTATGGAGCCGATATTAACATTAAAATACTATTCATACTCATACTCATACTCATAAGTGTATTTCATTCTGAATTTTAATTTTATAGTCAAGGACAAATTCAGAAGAATATACAAAGACCTGATAGAATAGAATAGAATACTCTTTATTGCACACCTCAAGAAGAAAGAAATACAAATACAGATGACACTTAACATTACAATAGAGGCAAACAATAGGCCTGAGACCTGATTTGTGTAGGCATTGTTTTTTTCGCCACCATAAAATACGTAAATATTTGCCACTTTATCCATGTTTTCTGAAGTAAATTGGGTTCTATATTGATCGAATATCCATTTATGACTAGAAAGTGTATATTGAAAATAAATTGAGTTAAATTAGGAGTTTGAAATATTGAAAAAAAAAAAAAAAAAATTTTAGTCATTTAATGCTTGGGAATGTTAACCATAATAACCATAAAGGCAGTTTGGAATGAAATAAATGAATGAGCATGAGTATGAGTATGAGTATGAATAGTATTTTAATGTTAATATCGGCTCCATAGCTCTCCATTAGTCTTACCGTGCGAACGAAAGTCCGAGGCCTGGTTATAACACTAATGTAATGTAATTGTTCTAAGCATTATTTACGAAAAAATGACTTAATGTTGAGTTTCTTTCGGCTTTCTTCTCAACAGCGGTCTCCTCTTGCGAAATGCCGGTAGATTCACAATCTGACTTGTAAAAGTGCCCTTGTGGCCTACTTACTGAATAAAGTATTTCATTTCATTTCATTTCATTTAACCTAACCTACTTTACTGGCAGCAGTTCGGTTCTGTTGTGGTCGCAGTTCTAACCTAACCTAACCCATTTTACTGGTATCAGGTTAGTTAATAATCGCCTAATCTAACCTAAAACCTAAACTAGTTTCCTAGCACCCATCTGTCCCGTAAACAACTATGTCTTTATGCCAAAATAAATTCGGCGATATTAATGTTCTACCATATAAAATTATTTGAAATAAAAGTCGGTGATACTAGTGTTCTGCCATTTAAAATTATGCTAAATGAATAGTATGCTAACTGGCAATTATGATACACACATACATACATTCGGCTAAAAATGTTTCGGTGATAGCTGCTATGCGAAATGTATTTCGGAAAATCGATATTATGCAAGATAAAGGGTTCCCCTCCGTTAGCCCGAAAAACTTTCATCCTAATTTCACTGGCCCTAATTTTGGTAACCCTAAAATCACAAACCCGAATTTTCATTCATCCTTATTAATGAATAAGCCCTAACTTCAGGATTCCGAATTTTCATAATGCCTAATTACTTCATACCGAATTTTCACTAGTCCTAATTTACACTTAGCCGATTTATTAGTATACCTAATTATGCTAAAACCTACATTTTTTTTTGGGGGTTTTGCCTGAGGGGCCAAAGACGAGAGTTGCCTTGCTTTCATTTGCGTTTAAAAAAAATTCAAAAGACACAAAGATTGCGGTTTAAGGAAAACCCATCATGGGCGACTGGGAAGCGAGGCCCAGACAGTGTCGGACTCTTACCAGCTAAAAACCTTAACCCGCATTCTTTGCATCGCTCTCTGTTTCTACTGTTTTTTGCAAACTTTCGTTTAAAAAGATGTGGGAGGGGGGGAAGAAGATAGGATACTTAACTACCCGCTGGGTCCTTGCCTCAGCCAGTGCTGTAAGGCCGAGAGAGAGACTCCCGTTTGGTTCCCGCGGGGTGCTCGGGACAAGCATGGTGATACCGTTTCCGGTCTCTCCATGCTTGTCCTTTGCCCGAACTTATTCTAACATTTATTATCTTAGCTTAAATTTTGTGGATGGGGACTGCTGATGCATGCATTCTTAGTAACTATGGGCTGCCTATCTTTTGCCCGCCGATGGAAGAAGTGGGTCGGAGATCTTTTGTGGACCACTGTGTGGCTGTGGGCGCCCTCTTTTGGGTGGCGCTACCCTTTGTGGCCTGTTCTTTTGCCTTGGAGAGTTTTTTCCGCGTGTCTTTTTATGCCCTCTTTTCGCTACTTTTCCATCGGGTGCTACAACTGCTATAAGTAAGGGGGGGGGGGGGGATTCGAGGAGTGCCAGCCGGACGATCGGACACACCAGCGAGTGTGCAGCTCAAGCTCCACCCGGTTTTCCGTCAGTGGGCTCCCCGGCAGATCCTTGCCCCAGCCAGTGCTGGAAGGCCGGAGAAGTTTCTCCGTTTAGGCTTCTGCCAGAGTGGCCCGTGACTGCTACCGGGAGCAACTTGTGGACTGCTCATCTCGCCGGCCATGTCCCCCGCCCGACTGACACCTCTCGTCGATGGTCGGGAGATGCATGCATCAGGAGTTTCTTATTATCTAGTACTGGCACTAATACAGATGTTAGGCATGCAGACAAGAAGTGAGAGAAAAAACTACTTTTTTAGAAGACTACTGAAAGAAAACTACTTTTTTGGAAGACTAAAAGACTACTTTAAGACATGTGTCTGTCGGACGACTGGGCATACCAGCGTGTGTGGAGGTGGTCCTCCAACCGGTGTGCCGCCACTGCGCGACCCCGGCAGATCCTTGCCCCGTTGAAGCTAGAGGGCCGGAGAAAGGTAAAGTTCCCCGTTTAGGCTTCTGCTGGAGCCACACGTCCGTGACGGCTACCAGGAGCTGCTTGTAGGTGGCTCACTATTTTGCTGGCTGTTTCCTTCGTCAGACAGGCACCTGTCGTTGGTACTAACATGCGGAAGAAGAAGACGATTTTTACAACCTAGGTATCTATACATTTCATAATTTTTACTTTCGTATAAAAACCCGCCGACGCCACCGCCACCTCACCGTCGGGGGGGTGTTAAGTTACGTCGTTAGGTCAAGTATAGTCAGTTTTCGGTAGTCAAGTCACGTAAGGTAAAGACGGGGGGGGTGTTCTACGGCAACGGGACTACTTGTTTCGGAGGCATGCTACACGGACTACCTTTTCCAGGAACTTCGTCATGTGCCCACGGTTTCCCTCTGACCCCAGCAGTTCACTCCAGCTTGAGCTGTCCGGGCTGATTTGAACTCCGGTTTTTTGCTCAAGCTCGTGCCTCTCCGTGCCGAAGCGCGGGCAGTCGCACACAATGTGCCAGATATCCTCGTCAATGGTCGGGTCGCAGATGCACGAGGGTGCATCCCTGATCTTGAAGCAGTTTAGGTAGGCTGCGAATCCCCCGTGTCCGGTGAAGGCTTGAACCAAGAAGTTTGTGAGTTTGAGTTTCTTGATGACGCTGTTTGCGTCTCTCACTTGTGGAAATAACTTCTTGGTTGTTGCACCGGTCTCGGACGATTCATAGCGTGCCTGCCACTTTTCGACCGTGTGTTCTCTTATCGTCCTTTTGACACGCTGGTATGCCCAGTCGTCCGACAAACACAAGTCTAAAATTGTAGTTACAAATCTCGCATGTTTCCGTAGTCATAGGTATAGATAGTTGTAAATACTTTTCTTTTTGTTCCTTTGTACGTCTACCAAAGACAGATGCAAAGAATGCGGGTTAAGGTTTTTAGCCGGTAAGAGTCCGGCACTGTCTGGGCCTCCCTTCCCAGTCACCCATGATGGGTTTTCCTTAAACCGCAATCTTTGTGTCTTTTGAAATTTTTTTAAACGCAAATAAAAGCAAGGACTCTCGTCTTTGGCCCCTCAGGCAAAACCCCAAAAAAAAAATAATGGAGGTTTTAGCATAATTAGGTATACTAATAAATCGGCTAAGTGCAAATTAGGGCTAAAATTCGGTATGAAGTAATTAGGCATTATGAAAATTCGGAATCCTGAAATTAGGGCTATTCATTAATTAGGATGAATAAAAATTCGGGTTTGTGATTTTAGGGTTACCTACCAAAATTAGGGCCAGTGAAATTAGGATGAAAGTTTTTCGGGCTAACGGAGAGGAACCATAGAATTTACATGAAAAAGTTTGCTTCGGTGGTCAAATGGAATTTTTTTCGTTCGATTTCTATATATATTTAATTTCTATAGAGAATCCCTAGACATACCTCGGCATGGAAAAGGATTGCCTGCCTCGTATCTCAAGCCTGCTATATATGTATAGCTATACCCGTATTGGGCAGGCAATCCCGGCCTCCTTAGTTATGTACTGCCTATTACAATTCAGATTTTTTGTCGTTTAACATTGGGTACATAAATAACAGTTATTAAATTATTGTTTTTAAATCTGAAAAATGTCTGAAAAAAATGAAAGTTGTGCATGGTAGTCATAGAAATGTAAATTAAGTACAGTCTAACTATAACTACATCCCATTATGTTAATGACAATTTACATTTTGTAACCTTGCCGAATAAATAAATAAATAAATAAATAAATAAATCCCCTTTTCTAGACTGTAATAAGACAACTTGGACTAGTTTCCTTGACATGATAATACAATCTTCCGGAGGAAATGAGAAAGGTTATTCGGACGAAGAATTACGCGAAGAGGTGATAATCATGGTAATAGCGGGAAACGACACCTCCGCCGTGGGCGCCAGCTTCACTGCCGTCTTGCTGTCCCGGTACTCTGACGTGCAGGACAGAGTCTACCAAGAGTAAGTTTCAAACAGAATTTAACAGCAGTTCCCAGCAGAGCCATCATCATAGTCGTTTTAGCCTACTGATGAGTAAAGGCCTCTTTAGTTTCACGCCATTTTGCCGGTCTTGCGCTGCTTCCTTCGAAATATCCAGTGGACTTCCTACTCTCATCTCTGGCCTTGTGTCGGGCACTACTCTGTCATCACCTTTGATCATGATTATCTGCCATCGTTTGATTTAGTTAAGTGTGCCACCGATCTCCACTTCAATCGAGTTACTGTTTCTCCAACGCCTATTTACTCCATGATCTATGACTGTTATTTCCAGGCTGCGAGAGGTGTTCGGCGACTCGGACCGCGAAGTCTCTCCAGAGGACCTGTCCAGACTCAAGTATTTGGAAGCGGTCATCAAGGAAAGCCTCCGTCTTTATCCGCCGATCCCAGTGACGGCGCGGGAGGTGCGCAAAGATGTTCTGCTGCGTAAGACCCCATATAAGAAGTTTAGTGCTTTTAGATTTGTGCATGTTACCAATATATTACGATGTATTTTTAGGCCCCAACGAAAAACTAGTGGTGTTAAAAGTTTGTTTGTTTGGTATATCCATGTGTCTGTTTGTGGCATTGGCTTTTTTCATCAAAACTTGTCTGGCCAGATTAGGGTGTGCTCCCGGTACTCATTTTCTATACAAATCCAGTACGGTAAACGGGAATTCCCGGTTCTCGCCGTACAATATCAGAACCGGCAGCATGCCCTAGTCCAGATGGGTCTTAGCTAACCTTTGGTGGAATCAAAAGTCCCTCCGTAATACCTACTTAGTCTTCAACATTTATTTACTTTTCATTGGAAATTGTGACAGGATCTCAGCCAAAAGGAATTCCTAATTGTGATATTAAGTACTCGTATGTTTTATTTTAATGGCATTTCAGCATCTTTAATCAGGTACTAATGTCGGGGGCGTTTTCAGTTTTCAAATTAGGTTATTTTGTAACCATTATTAATTGCTATTAAAAGGCACTAAAGTAGCAGACTTGAACTGTCAGTCACTAAGTCTATGTTACAGCATCAGGCACGACATTGGTGGAGGGCTCCTCAATACTGCTGAACATCTGGGGCACGCACCGCAACCCCGCGTACTGGGGCGCGGACGCGGAGCTGTTCCGCCCGGAGCGCTTCCTGGAGGGCCCGCTGCGGCACCCGGCACAGTTCATCCCCTTCAGCTACTCCGTGAGAAACTGCTTGGGTTAGTATTTCAGATAAGGTAAGGTGGGGTATGACTATCACCCGGGGAAGACTATCACTAACTAACTATTTTGGCTCAGTGACCCAAACAAGATTTGAGGCTCCGAAACAAGAGCACGCCACTTGTCCCGACTTTGCGCAGTTTCTCGCCAGTTTTCGACTGAAGAAGACAGCCACAGTCCAATAAATAACTAACTGTTAGTCTTATCCTATTCGACAATAAACAATGTTAATCTTACCGCACCTTACATGTTCACTAGCTCATAATGTTCCTCACCGATTCAGATACACGTATTTGGTTCCAGGAGCTACTTACGCGATGATGTCCATGAAGACGGGGCTGGCTAACCTGCTGCGCCGGTACAAGCTGCTGCCTCCAGCCAACATGGCCGCCGAGGACCTCACCAAGCCGCTGAGAGTGAAATACGTTATGATGATGAAAGCCGTGGATAATTTCATCGTGCGTGTCGAGGATAGGAATGAAATGGATTAAAGTAATTAATTTTACCTAAGTTATCATTAATTATATTTGAATTCCCTATTAAGGGAGAATTTTTATGAAGGGTTAAAAAACTAGTTGACCGATCTTATAAGTGCATAAACATAGGGGGCAAGTACATTAAAAAAAAAACACCTATCGTATTCTTTTGTTTTCATTCTAATAGAGTCTGGCTAGCCAAATAATGTTGACAGATATTTCCTTGTTTTTCTTCATTCCTCATTGTTGTTTAGTAAATGTATGTTTTGAATTTAAAATTGCAGCTTCTTATGCACGTGTGTAATTAGCATGTAAGTTACCTACTCGTTAAATTGTTAATATAAATGATTTCAGTTTATCTCTAATATACGATTCCCATTGAGCGGGCCGGGTCGGCTGCCGCCACGTCGCAACGGGCGCTCTGGCAGCCGGCAGGGTTTGGCTGCCTTCTCGTTCCAGCGGACGCTGGAGCGCTTGGCGGCAGCCGACTGCGTCCGTCCAAGCAATTAAATCTACTAGGGCGACCTGCTTGAATGTCTCAGTCCGAACGGAGCCGATGACGCGCGGCAGTAACCGAACGGAGCCGATGGCGCGTGGCGGTAACCGAACGGAGCCCATTAAGCGCGACGACAGCCGAGCACCTCCGTCCGCGCCCGCAAGCGCCCGATTGACCGGCAGCGGCGCCAATAACATTCGAATATGGGATCTGACTGTTGTACAGAAGCTCTACATTCCTTTGGCAACTATTTAGATGCGCTTGAGCGCGCGCCGACTCCGCCCGGTCAGTGAGAATCGTACTTAAGGATAAGTAACTATGTTTAGATAATATTATTTTTAACATAAGCACAACTTGGATGAAAGAGCGAATTCCTCCTAATACAAGTTTTTAACTTAAAAGGACTTAAACTTATTTATAAAAATAGAAATGTGGTATTACCACATAAAAATATGAATCGATAAAAAAAGATTCTATACAAATATTTAAAAGGAGGATTCGACAACTTTGTAAACTCTGTCGTTGAAAATATTTTTTTTTGTTTTTTTTTGTGGTATCACCAAATTGTCTATGACTAAACAATTTAGTAGGTGGGTCCTCTACAAATAATGTTGATACTTCATGTACTACGTAGTTCTAAAATTCCAATTGAGTTGAAATTTGGCATAGTACCTACTTATGTAATTATTTTGGTGATGGATTAATATATGGTATTATCGAGCTTGGTCTTATTTCCACTACATCGAATTTTTCGCCTTGTATATGGTTAGAAAGTGTAAACATATGTGATTGTCGTTGACTGTACCGTACATAGTGGTAGAAATTATGTGAACTGACTATGAGTACACGTCAACATATATGTATTTAACTTATTTCCTTAGGTGCCTTACGTGTTCATAGAAAATCAAAAATAATTTCTAGTATCAAAACCATAATTTCGACTACACAAAGTGTGACCAGCCACAGATTTTTTTAAATTTCCCGCCTAAACTTCTAGTAATATTTCATTAGCCAGACTATATTTGTATTAGAAATCTATTTTACATACTACATTACATATTGCCATACTTTTTTATTGCAAACGCTGTTGTTAACGCTTATCAATAGAGTCTGGCTAGCTAAATAATGTTGACAAATATTTCTTTGTGGTATCACCAATTGTCTATGATTTAAACAATTTAGTAGGCGAGTGTAAATAATTTTGATACCTTATGTACTAGTTCTAATATTCCAATTGAGTTGAAATTTGGCATAGTACTTATGCAATTTTTTGGTGGTGGATTAATATTGTGGATTATGGCGTATTATCGAGCAAGGTCTTATTTACACTACATTTTGTTTTCATTAATATGGTTAGAAAGTGTAAACATATGTGTTTGTCGTTGACTGTACTGTACATAGTGGTAGAAATTATGTGAGCTGACTATGAGGTCACGTCAACATATATTTAACTTATTTCCTTAGGTACCGTACGTGTCCAAAAAAATAAAAAATATTTTCTAGTTTCAAAACTATAACTCCTACTACACAAAGTGTGACTCGCCGCAGATTTTTTAAATTTACCGCCAAAACTGAGTAATATTATCATTAGCCAGACTACCAAGAATTTATTGAACGCCCCTCGGTGAACAGTAATGCCGCGGGGAAGAAACTACGTCCTGCTCACCTTAACATATAACTGCGTCCTGTAGGCTTGCCGACGTTTGGCAAGCGTGTGGACGTGGCATGAGATGCAGAAATGCGTCGATAGATACCTGCTTTTTAGAACACACCTATATCATTTGTTAATATCTTAATCCATACTAATATTATAAATGCGAAAGTGTGTCTGTCTGTCTGTTACCTGTTCACGCTTAAACCGCTGAATCGATTTTGATGAAACTTGGCATGGAGATAGTTTAAGATCCGAGGAAGGACATAGGATGGTTTTCATCCTGGAAATTATCCCTAAAAAGATTGAAAAGTGAGTAAGTAATTCATGATGAAATTGATGACCCTGTAAGAAATGTAATGATTAGACCAAAAGCACAATTGCAATAGCTGCAATCTTACATTTGCTTAGGCGCTTTTAATAATCTCTTTCTATAATTAAGGTGATTAGGTGGATATCTATCGTGTTGTACGAGGTTGCTTCCATACTTCCAAGTTCCACGCGGACGTAGTCGCGGGCAAAAGCTAGTTATATATTTGTTAAAAAAGCTGAATATTTTACCCCATATTTCCGAATCTTTCTGTATTTATATTTATTGGCCTCTAACACGTAAAGTTGGAACCTAGTGGAAATCACGATAAAATAGTCAACCAATTTGATTTCTAAGCCACTATAGAACCTTGTCACAATGACAATGGATATGAGATTTTAAGCGGCTTTCATATTGACGTTCACTGTGACAAGGTACGAAATGGCCTAGGAATCAAATTGGTTGACTGTACATACATGGACTTGTAATTCCGAATTTAAGGATTTTCGGAAAGAGCGCATTACAATCACTCATTAATAATAATTCTTATCAATACGTAAATAATAAACAGTATTCTTTGATCAATTTCCAATTCAAAAATTCTAAATTCAAAATTGTTTATTTGTCAGAATATAGTTATTTACATGGTCTTAAGGTATAATATAAAAGTCCTCGTATTCAGCATGCAAGCATGCGTACAAATATTATGTGAAAAACGCTAAAATAAAATTTCAATTTGGTATTATTAATTAATTTTACAATAATTGCACATGTCAAACTTTTTTATAATTCAAATAATCCTTAACACTGTAAAAGCATTTGTCCAGTAACCATTCCGTCAATTTTCGCTTAAATATTGGTCCCGACAATAATCGTAACTCATGTGGTAAATAAAATTATTGTAAACGGTTATATACTCATATTAGCGATATTTCTTTTGTACATGTCTTTGTAGCAGGGAGGTTTATTCAAAAGAGACATGATATGTGGTCTTGTCTGCCTCTGTATGACTTCACTACGTTTATTAAAGTGCTCTTTATGAGAATTGACAAAAACACATACCTCTCTAATGTACAAACATGGTAACGGAAGAATATTCATCTTTTTAAAGAGTGGGACACAACTGTCATTTAATTTGACTTTACTTATAGCCCTTAATACACTTTTTCTAATTTTAAATACTCTTTCAACCTGTACAGAGTTTCCCCATAATATTAAGCCGTAAGTAAGTACTGATGACACATAGCCAAGATAAGCTGTTAAAGAAGCTTCTTTGGAGACGGTTTCTCTCAGTCTTTTTAGAGCAAATACAAAACGATTTTACTTATTACATATGTTTTCAATTTGATCTTTCCAATTAAGGTGTTCATCAATGCCTAGAAATTTCATTGATTTAACTTTGTCAACTATATTATTTTCATATTCTATTTTAATTGGTGTTGGATTCGAATTATATGATTTAAATTGAATAAATTGTGTCTTGTCAATATTGATATGTAAATTATTTAATGTCATCCATTTTATAATATCTGTTAATGCATTGTTTGCATTTAATTCAAAATTGTCATTTCTATTGTACTTTACTATAAGCGTTGTATCATCAACAAAAAATATGCTCTTCTGCGTGGTGGCATCCATAAGCACATAGCTAATATAATTTCTATGTATGAGTTCTTGAGCTTCAAGAACTAGGTGTCGCAAGTCTTCAAGTTGGACTTAAAATGAATCGCACTAAGACTCAGATCATGACAAACAGCACGAAACGTAGGGTCGAGGTAGGGGCACGTTATGCACTATGTCAACGGGTATATTTACTTAGGCCAGATAGTTTCTTTCAGCAACAGGCAGGATAAGGAAGTCAAAAGACGAGTTGCAACCGCCTGGAAGAGCTACTGGTCCATGAAGGAGCTTATGAAGGGAACCCTCCCACTAACACTCAAGCGCAAACTCGTTGACATGTCAAAGGGCTATGGAACGCAGCATTTTAGGTGTTAAAAGGACGGATCGAGTCCGGAATACCACGGTGCGCTCCAAAACGCGTATTGCTGACGTTGGAGAAAAAACTGGTGTTCTGCCGTTTGACCAAGTCATTTCGCAAAATTATTTGTAAGATGATACTTATGTCAAATGTCTCGTTTGCCTAATGAATATTTGTTGAAACGTTGTTTGTCAAATGACCATTTGTCAATATTTTTTGGGTATGCTATGCACCCTGATAGATGGGCTAATCGAGCCACGAAGTGGGTGCCGGTTGATGGGCGGCGACGACGTGGCAGGCCGAGACGGAGACTGCGGGACGACCTGGACACGTTCCTAAATAATTGGACAGAAATAGCACCGAACAGGGAGTTGTGGAAATCGAGGGGAGAGGCCTTTGCCCAGCAGTGGGTCACAAACACAGGCAAATAAAAAAATTAAAAAAATGAGTTCTAAGTGGCTCCGCTGCAGAGTATGCTCCCAGCGGCGCCACAAGCAATGTCCATTATTTCGTTCCTCGGTACAGGTACAGCCAAAAACATCGTACGTACCTGGTGTACGTTCAACGTACATAATTTCACCATATAATTATTTGATTTTCATTATGGTGGCGCCGCTGCAGAACAACACACATCTTAGCCTCCGAAACGAGAGCACGCCACTTGTCCCGATCCTGCGCAGTTTCTCGCCAGTTTTCGACTGAAGAAGACTGCCACAGTCCAATAAATAACTAACTGTTAGTATTACCCCATTAGACAATAAACTTACCCCATCTTACCTTATTCCATAATCCATACTATATACTATCCATCCATACTAATATTATAAATGCGAAAGTGTGTCTGTCTGTCTGTTACCTCTTCACGCTTAAACCTCTGAACCGACTTAGATGAAATTTGGTATGGAGATAGTTTGAGACCCGGGAAAGGACATAGGATACTTTTCATCCCGAATAAATTTAGTGTTCCCGTGGGATGAGCGGGTAACGCCGCGGGGCACAGCTAGTATAGGTACTATATACTATCCATACTAATATTATAAATGCGAAAGTGTGTCTGTCTGTCTGTTACCTCTTCACGCTTAAACTTCTGAACCGACTTAGATGAAATTTGGTATGGAGATAGTTTGAGACCCGGGAAAGGACATAGAATACTTTTCATCCCGAATAAATTTAGTGTTCCCGTGGGATGAGCGGGTAACACTGCGGGGCACAGCTAGTATTATAAATGCGAAAGTATCAGCCTCTCTGTCTGTTGCCTCTTCACGCTGAAAACGCTGAACCCATTTAGATGAAATTTAATATGAAGATAGTTTCAGTCCCGGGGAAGGACATAAGATAACGTTTATTACGGAAACTAATCCCATGAGAGGGTGAAAATGGGGGTGGAATTTACTATGGAAGTGCGATAATCAATAACTTTTTGTATAACCTAAGGTGGGATAAGATAAGATAATTATGTAGGTACCATTTAATTTTATTTGAGCGACTTTATCCCTCTTAAGGTTTTCCCATAATTAACACTTTCATTATAAAAAACTAACGAATATAAACAGAATGATCACTTATGACAAATTAACGACTTGACATCTGTGTCATTGGTCATTGCCATACTTACTTACTTACTTACTTAGTTTTTATGTGTGTTGACAGTTCATTTGCTTGGAAGAGTTGTTGAAGTCCGACTCTAAGTACTTACAATGTTTTGTTACATGCACATAAGTCTCACAACAAGGTCAAACAGCAATAGGCAGGTAAAATATTCCATTAAGATAATGTCTAATGGTATATTCTATAATATTATACATGCGAAAGTGTATCTGTCTGTCGTCTCTTCACGCTGAAACCGCTGAACCAATTTGGATGAAATTTGATATGGAGATAGGTTGAGCCCCGGGAAGGAAATAAAATAATGTTTATTACAAAAATCATCCCACGAGAGGGTGAAAATGGGGGTGAAATTTACGATAGTCTAGGAGCTTTTGTATTAGTTAAGGTTGGATAAGATAAGATAATTATCCCTCATGGTGATCAAATAATTCAACGTAGACAAAGGCGTGCGCAAGTTAGTTTATGAAGCGAAAAATTGAAAAATCCAATGGTTCAGACAGGATTCGAACCTGCGTTTCCAACGGCTTTCCGGGCCAACACGGGCGTCCTCCCAACTGGACCACGTGGACCACCGAACCAGATGTCAGGGCCATTGAATCTTTCAACCAGTTGCTTTCAACATGCCTTAGGGTGCTTAGGGCATAACCTTTACATTTTTCAATCTTTCGCTTCATTGTAAACATTTGGTTTACGTTAGCAGACGTTAATGCTTTAATAAAAAAATAAAAATTAAAAAAAATATTTTATCTGTTGTCATTTTCCAGTATTAAGTAATAAAGTGCTTTCTGTGTTTATTTTCATTTTTTTTTATGAGGACTTGGCTGTTCTTGCTCTCCTGATTCCTACATGTTGCGTCGACCACTTTTTATATTTCTTAACTCTGATTGGCTCGTTTGGATTGAATAACTTAGCTATTCTTGGAGATATATTGGCAAGGAGCAATACAAAATAAGTATCGCAGTTTGAGACCAGATTTTATAATATATACAATATGGGCCGACTATTCGGCGACTACTCCTTACCCACCTACCTAATTAAACCACGCGGGCATAATTAGTCACGCGTAAAAAGTATTCTTTGACCTTTTTTCCTTTGCATCATTATTTAAGCAGAGGTACGAATCCCATCCAATACATTTCAAGCTCTACTGCCGGACGAAGATGAATTCTACAAAATAGCTATTTGTTCATTTATCGTTTTAAATTATCTTGTGATAATTTATCGGTTTCCTTGTGGTATAATGTTGTGGCAGCTGGCGGTGGCGGCGGCGGCGCTCGGCGCGGCGTACTACAGGTGGTCGCGGCGGCGACTGTACCGACTCGCCAGGGAGATACCTTCCGGGCTGAAGGAGTACCCGATAGTTGGACACGCGTATATGTTTCTTGGCAGCAGTGAAGGTATATTATTAATATTCATTTATTAGATTTTTTCTCATGTGGCTTTGAATTTTGACTATATTTTACATATGAAACACGGTTTTGCGTTTGGCCACCTTTACGACTGATCGTAGGGGTTCCTCTTGTTTCACCGACAAAAAGTTCCATCGATTTTCTATTGCGGGGCTATCTCTGTCTGTCTGGCAGACTCTCTTGTGTTTTCTGTCGTGGAGGCGAGGCCCGAATGTCAGAGAGCCTTTGAACGGAGCGTGTTAAAAGCACGACTGATAGACAAAATAAAACATTCCAGCATAACACGTCGACTTTTGACGACGCGTTTGGCCCGGTTTGTAGACACCTGCCTACAGAGCCGGCGGTCCTGGGTTCGAATCCCGGCCAGGGCAAATATTTGTGTGATGAACTCGAATATTTGTGTGGGTCATGGTTGTTCTATGTATTTAAGTATATATTTACCTTTATAAGTACGTATATCGTCGTCTAGTACCCATAACACAAGCCTTCTTGAGCCTAATTTGGGACTAGATCGATTTGTGTGACGTTGTCCGATATTTATTTATTTATAAGAGAAAAAAACAAAGTTATTGATACCCTCGAGCACTCCCTCAAGCTTAAATGGCAATAGACAGGCCACACAGCAAAAATGCAAGACGCCAAATGGACAAAATGGGTGACTATATGGAATTGACCATTGATCAATTGGTAAAAGACCAGGGCGGCATTGCGCTCGCAGGGCTGACGACATTATGAAGACCACGAATGACTGGATTACAGAGGCACAAGACAGGGAACGTTGGAAAAAGTTGGAGGAGGCCTTTAACCAGAAGGGGTCCTAGCGCAAAAATAATTAACTAATCATACTTATTTGTTAAATAAGCGTTACGGAAGAAAAAGGTTTTTTTTTATTTTATTTATTATAGTAGCATAATATTTTGGCGCGACTTCGATCTTCGCGCGACTCAACATAACCTGTCTTGCTCGCATGGTATTGAAATGATAGTGACAGGTAGGGTTTGTCGCGCGACAAGCCAGAAGTACGTATAAATAGTAATTGCATTAATTCTTGTGTCAGATCGGATACGCGCGTTCCAGGAGCATGGTCGAGCAGCAAATTTGCAAGGCGGCTTTTCGAGCATGTGGATGAGCCGTAGGCTGTTTATTTGTAAGTACTTACTAGAATTACATATAACATAACAAAACGTAACTTTACTAGTGGGCTGATTTCTACTATAAGAAACACAGAAATCGCTATAGATGTGCTTATAACATTAGTGGAGTACCTTCGATACCTCATGGATCTCATCATAAGTTCTTAAGCGTAGCACACACTACGCAGATACGATAATATTTTATCTGCGTATAATAACTTAATGATCTGAAACTATCACACACTACGCAGATACGACAATATACGAGACGATACATTCAGTCTAAATCCTTCAAACTGAGTAGACTTGTTTCTATCTGCAGATATCAACCTGTATCTATCTGTAGATAAAATACTACACCATATTTATATCGGCAGATATTATACGCAGATCAATTTATATACGCATATAATATCTTTGCCATCTTTCGATATATTATGTCGATGCCCACAGATACTTCACGATAAAATATAAGTTATCTGCGCTGTGTGTGTTAGCTCATTGAATTGTATAGGGAGCGATATTGACAGATATGCGTTCAGATACAGATATCTTATCGTATCTGCTTAGTGTGTGACACGCTTTAAATATTCGTCCCAATAAATAGGTACGAATACTAACATAAAATAGTAAAATAAATTGTAAGCGTGCGTAGGTAAGTAAATACCTACATAAATATATACACATATAAACGTTCTTAATATACATACTTTTGTTATGGGTTGTGAATGTGAATGGAATTTCACATATAAGACTTTTTTTACAGGGTGTTTGGAATAACGATGTAGAAACTTTCGGAGGTGATACAGGGGACTGTTTGAAAGAGTTTGAACTCTATATGTCTTAATCCAATCTAGTGTAGTGTCTTTTTAGAATTGAGTTTTTCTAAAATGTTCAATTCGTACCAAAAATTTAAATGAAAACTAAATTAAGATTAAAAATAAAGCAAAGTATGCATTAAATCAATTTTTTTTCTTTTGGCTAACATCGCCATTAATTTATAATCCAATATAAAAAAGTAAACTCTCTCACATGCCACACATTTTTTATAGCGTTTTTGTAGCTCACCATTAGTGATTTCAGACAAAAAAAATACTTTTTGCAGGCTGTAAAAAAAAAAACCCTCAGGATATTGACGTTACAACTTATTTAAAAATATCCTTGATTTGTTTACTGTAAAGAAACACAACATCTACGGCATAATTGCTACTAATTAAAAACATAATTTGTTTGTTGAAAACCAGCATTTTGGTGAGCTACAAAAATGCTGTAAAAAATGTGTACCTAGTATTCCCACTTTTTGAACTTGAAGGGTGTTTTTTTTAATGGTTAATAAAGCAATGTCGATATTAATTAGAAAAAACGAAATTTTATTTAAGGCTTAGTTTGTTTAAATGTAACTTTTTATTTAATTTTTCGGTGCGAATTGAATTTTTTTAAATAACTTTAAAAAAATATATATATCACTGATTGGACTAAGGCATATAGGGTTCAAACTCTTCCAAATAGTCCCTTGTATCACCTCCAAAAGTTCCTACATCGTTATTCGAAACATCCTGTATATTGGAGCAATTTCTGACCTTGGATTTTCTCAAAATAGATATATATGTGTTCTTCAGGTCTAACTGAACCTAAGGCCATGGAAGTGGTCACGAAGGTTTGTCTGGACAAAGATGAATTCACTTCCAAGCTTCTTCGAACGGTGACAGGCAATGGTTTAATATTTGCTCCAGGTTAGTAAAATATTAAGCGTACAGTTTATGTCTGGGTAAGATAATATAAGATAAGATAATACAAGAAAAGATAAGATGAGTTAAAATAGATAAGATAAGACGAGATTTTTGGAATAGATGGTACAAGGAATATTTAGTTGGTCTTAATCAGAGATATACCTACATGGAATTCTAATTGTACTAGGGTGAATTGCAGAAAATATGCACCCTTTATGCTTATGAGTGTCCCATGAAAACACAATGAATTTAAACATATATTATGAGGAGAAAACACAATGTAACTATGTTACTTTGAAAATAAGAATTCTTTCAATTCAAATAAGATATTTTTATTTCAATTCCTTTTTTTATTTTATTTTTTAAGTATTTTTTTCCTAAGAGGTACCTAGTTACTTCATATATTATGCTCATGTCCCAATTCTGAGTGTATAATTATCTCGGAAATTTGTTACGATTGTTATTATTTATTTTAAAGTTTAACTGTAAATTATTCAGTCCTTATTAGATCATCTTTAAATTCTGTATAAATATATTTACGTTTATTATAAATAGTTGTGAAATTTTAATAATGATAAACTTGTCCCAACTTACTGGAGTTTCGTTTCTCAGGGTTAGTTACGGAGCATTTAATCCCAAAGAAATGTCTCAGTTCTTAGTAGAATTATTTTTTCTTATTCCGGCAGCACTTTGACATGTTCCAAAATGATAAACACGGCGACAGCCACTTTATTTTCAACAAAGTGGTGCGTCGATCGATAGTCTTGAGTAAATGAGCTAAAAAATCTCAGGTTGAGTAACGGCGCTTTTCTCATATAAAATCTTTATTTTCGTACTCCAGTTTATTCATTGCCGATTGATTTTACTCTGAATCTTACAAATTTACATAGTTCCAGATGAATGCATTACACGTTTGAAGAAAAATATTGTTTTAGGTTGCGATTTCTCATATATCTTGTCTCAGTTTCGTTATGTTTCGTTATGTAACGAAACTGATAAAATGTAAGGTTTAGTTCATACTATAAAACAACCTATCTGAATATGGACTGTAATATTTTTTGTCTCTGTTTCGATTCCCTAATTGATTTATTTTAGCATTTTCAGCATATTTTTAGAAATCAATTTACTATATAAAAATATAGTTTATCCTAGTATTTCAGTACAAAAATAAAAACACTTTTTTACAGTAGACAAATGCTGAAAGGCAATGGAAATATAGATAACGTTTAAAGCAAAATCCTACAAAATATGAAGTGTTAAGAGTGAACATTTAGACAGAGTAAAGAAATCAAGAAAACGTGGAGTAAAAAGTCAAAATAAGGAACAAAAAGAAATAACAAGCGATAATTGAAGACGACATTCCGCATGTTATTATACCAAAAATAAAAATAAATCTAATAGGCAGCAGAGTCCGGATCCAGGAAGAATTAACACTAGCTACTGTAAGACATTTAATTAATTATTTAGATCATATTTGTTGTTAGTATTCACACTGTGATTATGTAAACCAACAATCAGTTATCAATATTGCTAATTGAAATTAAAACGTTTTATTAAATCATTCTGCGAACGAAACCATAAAACATCACTAGTTTTATTTCATGAGTCCGACGCTTTATGTTATCAGTTTCGTTACAGCAATTATCAGTTTCGTTACTCTCAGTTTAGTTACGAAATTCCAAAGGTACATATTTTTTGCAATTCACCCACTACTGAGCCTGAAATCATTGATGTTGTTATATTGAAAGACGACAATATCCCTTTCTGCTACATGGATTTTAGGTAAAATCGTAGAAAAGCATACTGGACCTGATAACATAACGAGAGCTGTTTCTGTAAAGTATAACTCAGGAATAATTGTAACGCCCACTTTGTGTAATTACAAAATGCAAAATATTGATGAGATGATCTTGTCCGTTGTAACTTAATGAATAATTAGTTATTTTACAGTAATATTAACTAAGACAAAGACATTCTACTTGACAAAATAATTTAGTTATTATTAAATAGTTTAAATTAATTGTGCATATACATATATCGGATACAATGGGTAATATTAAATCGGAATGACATGATAAAAATCTAAAATAATCAGTAACTCCTCTGTATCTATTTCTTCGTATGAAGAGTAGTGCTTCCTGGAGTGTTTTCTGATATTTCGCGTAGCTAAGCGGATTTATATATATATATATATCGACGCTGGAATGACTAATTGACTAACGAGCCATTTTTGGGCAAATGGAGTTATATACACCGTTGAAATCAGCGAATTTTTCTGCGTCTAATGAGCCGGGTTTGAGCTCGATCGGAGGACTTTTTTGGCTTGTTAGCAATTCGGAAAAAGTAGATTTACTAAAAAACTTTTGCCTAAAGAGCCAGCATTTTGTCGAGATTAAAAAAAATGCCCGTTAGTTAAAACGTAAAATATTTTTTTGCCTTTAGCGGTTTTTGTTTTCGGAAATTTCATTCCCGTTGGCTAAATAACCATTTTGCTGGGGTGAAAAAAATGCTTTTAGTGGAGGTTAGACCTTTTTCTAAAATCGTGATACATGGGTATTGCACGTTAGCTGTTTATCCCAACTGGTGAAGCACAAGTTTATGGTATTTACGCTAATAGTCTAGAAAATTATAATGTTACATCCGAAGTTTAACCGTTTCATTCTGGGCTCCATAAAAACAAAATACTGCGGGTAAGCGTAAAAATTTTCAAGAACTTAGGAGAGGTCCGGCTTGTTAGTCGTCGGTCAAAGCTACTCAAGGAAGGATGTGTCGACTTTCGTGCCAAATTTTGCTGATCGAGAGTCCATTTTACTTTTCGTGAATATCGGGTTAGTTTTAAATAGTGTTAATTACATTAAACTGTTTTGACTGCGTGAATTAACGAAGACACACATAAGTTTAAATAAATGTTTATTATGATATTTATTCACAAAATAGGTAAATAATTGGCAAGCCGCCTTTTTGTAAATATTATTTTTAACAAAGGAACCGTGCACAAGCACATGTGAGTAGGCAGTATTGAGTTTTATTAACGCGTCCGATGGTCGTTATTTCTGCGCGTGCATGTTGCGGGGGTGTAAGTCCCTACCGTCTTACTTGTGCAAATGTAGGGATGTAATTAATAAAGTTTTGCCACTTATTCACTCATTTCACATTTCTTTGGACAGGTTTTTCATACAACAATTGTACAAATGGTATATTAAATATACAAAATTATTTTACTTTTTATATATTTATACCAAAGTAAAATATACAAAATAAATGACAAATATACTTTATATTAACCTAGGGTGCCGCTAGCAGCGGGGCTAAGCCCAAGTGGTTCTCGTCATGCGGGATGGTGATGTCGACGAGTACTGTCTGGTGCTTGGATCGATCTACCAACACGATATCAGGCTTGTTGGCTGCAATATAGTCCTGTCTGTGGTGATAGATCGATCCCACTAGAGCGTGGCACGACCTGTCTCGAGAACTGGCATCGGTGTAAACTTGTAGTATGGCACCTCAGACTCCACAAGACCGTATCGAAGAGCAAATTGCTGGTGAATGATCCTGGCTACTTGGTTATGTCTGTGCAAGCACTCGCCGTTAGCAAGATGTGACGGCGAGATGCCCGACAAATGTCGACCGTACCGTCCTTCAGCATATATCTCCGGTAGTTGTTCATCATCATTACTTCGTCCGCAATTGCACATACAAAACCTTCGGTTTCCCTGTAGAAATCAGCCGAATCAAAGCGTAGCCAGTTCATTGACGCGAGCGGATCTACATCGGGCCCCGGGCCTTGTAGAACCATCCGTGTAGCTCCCTGCTCTTCCATACATACCTGCGGTCATCGATGTGAAGCACCTTTGGTCTGCGCCAGTTTTCGTTTGTCAAGCTAAATTAAATGTCCTATTTCGTGACTTTTTTAAATAAAGTAAAAGGCTCTTCTTTGGCCCTATTCACCCCGCTCGCCCCGCGCACAGGGAACGAATCTGACTTCCCTGCACAACTAAAAATGATCACCGATCAGCGCGGAACAGTCTTCCGTGTTAGAAATGTCAAATTTGTAACCCGATGCGCTCAATTATGTAAAAGAAAACTGCGACTAAGCAACTCTACAATTTTTTTTATAAAAAAACAATAATTAAAAGTCAGCCAATTTTTATTTTATTTTCTATACTGTTAACCTTTGGAACGCTTTTCCTCTGTGGCTTATACGCCAATAGCTGACAAAAGAAAGAGCGAAAATATACCTTATCTGTCAGCAGGAAAATTGCTTTGACAGCATCCGCCATTACCCCTTAAGTGGTCGTTGGCGCGGTAGGCACGACAGCACACGACCACTTTAGTGGCTCTTGGCGTTCAAAGGGTTAAAGCACATTTCAAAAGTTTTTATGAAGATTGATTGACTGTTGTTGGATGTCGATGATTTTAAGGTTTTACACTTTTTATGCCTTACGACGCTCCACTAAAAGGGCACAAACGAGTAGGTATGCAACTATGCGAGTTTATAAACGTTATTTTATATATTTGTTATGTTTGTAATTTATAAATTCCTTGAATACAGCGGACCTTATAGGAACAAAGGATATTTATATTTAATTAGAAATAATTATTTAAATGTTACTGTGTTATTTTATTTTATTTTGTAAAAATCTACTCTCTGCCTGTGTTCAGTCAACTGCCGGTATCGGCAGCATAATAATACAATATTTTAAATATTAATAACTGTACCTACCTACTTTTTATAGTGAAGATTTGGCATCCACGTCGCAAAGTCATGGCTCCTTTCTTCAGCTTGAAGAACCTGAATCAGCTGGTGCCGCTGTTTCAGGAGAAGAGCTCCATCATGGCCGACCTGATGCGGGCGGAGGCTGGGGGCGGGGATTTCCCTATATGGAAATATATGACCACGTACACTTTCGACACAGTTGGCGGTAACTAACTACACTTACATTTTAGTACAGCAGATCTCGATCTTTATAATTGGGCGCTTTCCTATGGTGAATATTATCAAACCGCGTTCAGAAAGATTTGATAATACAAATTATGTCACGCTTACTATTAAATGCAATCTGAAAATACACACACACAATATCTAATATCTATTGTTTTGCGCAGATTTTTAAATAATCAAATACTTAGTACAAATAAGCCTTTAGGTCCAACATCTCCTCTGTATCAAAACGTCCACCGTATCAGAACGTCCCCATATCAAAACGCCCATCGTATCAGAACATCCTCTGTTTTAAAACACCCACGGCATCAAAACTTCTACTGTATCAGAACGTGCATTGCATCAGAATGCCCACTTTATCAGAAAGTCAACTGTATCAGAATACCCACTTTATAAATGCTAACATTGGCTAAGTGTCACACTTTCAAGCGCTCGTATGAACCAATGTATGTATCCACTAACATTTAAATAGCATTTATCCGTTAGGTAGTGCTTATTATGAATGTATATATATTTTTATAACTCATCGAATTTAGTAAAGTTATTCGTACGTAGATGTACTTACCTGATTTTATAGTGATACCGCGTAAAAAATTAGAGCTAAGTAGCCGAAAGTGTGATTTCAAACGCAATGTAAATTGTTAAATGAATAAATACTTATGACTTATGAAAAAAAAAGGCCAAGAGCGAGTCGGACTCGCGTACGAAGGGTTCGTTACTATGTATTTCGTAAACAACTGCAAAAAAGCACGTTAAGCAATTTCAACATTACTTAGATCTGAAAATAATAAAGATGTAAAATTTTCAAGATAAAGGTTCAACGCGGACGAAGTCGCGGGCAACAGCTAGTGAATGTATATAAATACTTTGTTGTACATAAAAACAATCCACAATAGATAGGAACAAAGACGAACTTATCCCTATAAGGGATTTGTTCCATTAATATCTAACTAGTATAAAATTCTTAGTGTATTAAAAAGTCAGCATTCTATAGAGGGGTAATTTTTTCAGAAAAATCTTGTCATACAGCGCCATCGGTTGGTACAATTTTATTTTTACTCTCATCACGCCGAAACGGCTGCACGGATTATAACCAATTTTGGCCCAGGGATAGCTCCGCATCCAAAGATGGTTGTAATACTTTTTACCCGAATACGGTGACGAACAAATACGTGGAAGAAGTTTCGGGCCTTTTCTAGTAATGAATAAATCAATTTCATAAAATGGATTTCGACAGATTGGACATTTTGAGAGTGCGAACTGTTTGAAATAGTCATCTTGATATTTTATACCTTTTGGTCGGGTGGTCATTTTCGTAGAGTTGGCGTATCGATTCAGTCGATACAATGGATTATTTGGTAGAGTAGTTGAAATGGTGAAGAGGACATTATGATACAGTGGATGTTTTAAAACAATGGACGTTCCGATACGGTGGACGTTCCGATACGGTGGACGTTCCGATACGGTGGACGTTCTGATACGGTGGACGCTCTGATACGGTGGACGTTTTGATACAGTGGACGTGTTAATACAGTGGACAGTTTGGACCTAAAGGATTTTAAGGAAAAAGCTTAATAGCGTGATGCAGGGTCATCCTTTGTTTTGTATGGGCGCGAGCCGCCATGTTAGTCTGGCACCATCTGTTTTCATAATTTTCTTTGTCCTCGCATCACGCCGAAGCGGCTGGACAAATTTTAATAAAATTTGGTGCAAGTATAGCTGGACATCCAAAGATAGTAATAGGATACTTTTTACCCGTATACGGTAAAAAAAATATGCGTACGAAGTTGCGGGCACCTCCTAGTGACGTCATAACATGTTTTTTTTCAGAAACTGCTATTGGCATAAAAGTAAACTCCCAAGAAAATCCTGACCACTTTGTACTCCGTGCGATAGACGAATTGAGTCACATGGTGGCCCGGCGCTTCCTGCAGCCGTGGCTGCACCCTGACTTCATCTTTAAAAGGCTTGCCATTTATAAACAGTTCGAATTCCATCTGCAACAGCTGTATGGTTATGTTGATGAGGTACTTATTAATTTCATTGACAGATAACATTTACGTATTTGCATTAAGGTTGGCATAGTTGGCCCTTTGCTAAATATGACAGAGTGGAACTTTAGATGAGTTCTTAATTTACTTTCTGAAATTAGTACGACTCGCTTATATATGAAAGCATTATGTGTATGATTTTACAGTTAGCTTTTTATTAGTTCTCGTAAGTGACAGAAAATTAAATTGCAGAGTATACAAAGAAAACGAAATAAAGTTGAAGAAAACGGAATACAAAGAAAAGGTATTGTACATCATTAGTTATGTTCAGGGATTGGAAATTCGGGTGGATATTTACCTAAAGTTAACAAAATTCTATAGCTATCTCACTCATACCTCAAAGCCGCCTATAGGTACCTACAACTGAACAACAAGGCCACCGCCAAATTTTAAATATCCACCCGAATTTCCTAACTCTGCACTTATGTTACTTAATAACTTCGAGGAGGCATCCTCGAAGTTATTAAATAAATCCCACCAAAAACATTTTCATGTAAAATGATGCCAAGACGAGACCATATGACTCACACTGTCAAAAAATTACCAGATCTCATCATGTAGAGCCAAGCTTCTGACTCTAGACGCCATAACTCTACAAGGCCTAACTTCACAAACTCTACTGCGTAGTCAAATTATGTGGCTTGGCCATTTTGCTACATTCACATGGGCGTAAGGTAAAAAAATTATTCACTGTTCATTATTTTTCTGTTCTTGTAGTAACGAAAACTTAAAAAAAAACCCATATCCAAACAGAATTTATGAAAAACAACTTTTGACATATTTGGTGGTCGAATTTGTAAATTTTTCATAAAGTTTCATTTGAGAAAAGCACTATCGGCTGTGAAAAAGGATTGCCAGCCTCGTATCCCTAGCCTGCTATATATAGCGGTAGGTATATATAGCCTGCTATACCTACTCCGCACGCAATCCCCATTTTCCCGGCCTCTATACTGGAATGCCGGTTTTGGCCTCACTATAAACCGGGACAAAACGAAGATGATGGTAGTGGATCGTAAGAATAACAATCGACCTAATTTACACAGCATAGCTAATTGCGAAGTTGTACAGAGCTACATTTACCTAGGATCCACTATCACAAACACTGGAAGCTGTGATGATGAAATTAAAAGACGATGTGCCGTAACACGATCAGCTGTGGAGAAGCTCACAAAAATTTGAAAAGATCGGCGTATAACCAAGAACACAAAGGTTCGACTCATGAGGTGCTTGGTATTTCCAATTTTCTTGTACGGAGCCGAAACATGGACGATCCATCAAAGAGACCGAAAAGGATTGATGCACTCGAAACGTGGTGCTGGAGACGGTTGCTGAGGATAAAATGGACTGCTCGCCGGACTAATCTCTCTATCTTGAAAGAGCTTAAAGTCAAACAAAGACTTTCGTCGATTGTGCAAGTGCGAATCTTGAAAATGTTTGGACATATCATCCGCAGAGAAAAGTCGATGGAGCGTTTGGTAGTGCAGGGGAGAGTGGAAGGTCAACGTTCTCGCGGCCGATCTCCTACTAGGTGGACGGATCTCATAAAGTCCACGACGAAACGTTCCCTTACGGAGTGTGCACGGAGTGCCACAAACAGAGAGAGATGGAGAAAAATCGCAAAAGCCGTCATTGATGTAGAAGAGGACAATCCATAACCACGACCACTCTGACAAGAGTGTACGACTAAGAAGAAGAAGAAGATACTGGAATGCGTGCCGAGTAATAACTGCCTATTAAAATGTTGACTTTATTGTGATTTAACATTGGATTCATAAATAACAGTTTTTTTTTTATTATTCAACAACAACAACAAGAACAACAACAACAACAACAACAACAACAACAACAACAACAACACTATTGCACACCAATAAAAGTTAACAGAAGGAAATAAGACAACTACAATTTATAAATAACGGTAGACAACAGGCGGTCTTATCGCTAAAAAGCGATTTCTTCCAGACAACCTTTTTTATTATACACATTATTATTTCACTGTTGGTTATTAAATCCCCTTTTCCAGACTGCAATAAGACAGCTTGGAGTAATTTCCTTGACATGGTAATACAATCTTCCGGAGGAATGGAGAAAGGATATTCTGACGAAGAATTACGCGAAGAGGTGATAATCATGGTAGTAGCGGGAAACGACACCTCCGCCGTGGGCGCCAGCTTCACTGCCGTCATGCTGTCCCGGTACCCAGGCGTGCAGGACAGAGTCTACCAAGAGTAAGTTTCAAGCAGAATTTATCAGCAGTTCCCAGGAGAGTCATCATCATAGTAATTTCAGCCTATATTCACCCACTGATGAGTAAAGGCCTCTTCAGTTTCACGCCACTTTGCCGGTCCTGCGCTAGTCTCATACACAATTTCACTTCTTCCTTCCAAATAATATCTGACCATCGATCCAGTGGTCTTCCCACTCTCATCTCTGGCCTAGTCTCGGAGACTACTCTGTCATCACCTTTGATCATGATCATCTGCCATCGCTTGATCTAGTTAAGTGTGACACTCATCTCCACTTTAATCGAGTTACTGTTTTTCCAACGTCTATTTACTTTATGATCTATGATAACTGCTGCATTGGCTTCTCTGTGTACAGTTGGTAATCTCTTTTATTTTCTTTCGACACTAGTATAGAATAGAATAGAATAGAATACTCTTTATTGCACGCCTCAAGAAGAAAGAAATACAAATACAGATGACACTTAACATTACAATAGAGGCAAACAATAGGCGATCTTATCGCTAAAAAGCGATCTCTAGTATTATTCTATTTTAAGACTGAAAATGTAATAATTGAATATTTGACATTGTAAGTTTATTATAAATAAATTATTCTATTCTATGACTGTTATTCCCAGGCTGCGAGAGGTGTTCGGCGACTCGGACCGCGAAGTCTCTCCAGAGGACTTGCCTAGACTTAAGTATTTGGAAGCGGTCATCAAGGAAAGCCTCCGTCTTTATCCACCGGTCCCAGTGATGGGGCGGGAGGTGCACAAAGATGTCATGCTACGTAAGACCCCATATATATTTACTTCGAAGTTTAGTGTTTACATATTTCTGCTGTCACCTATAAATTACTTACAATGTATTTTTAACCCCCAATGAAAAAAGAGCGGTGTTATGAGCTAATCATGTGTATCTATGTATCTATCTATGACATCGGCTTACTTCATCGAAAGCCCAGTCTGTCCAGATGGTTCTTAGCTAACCTTTGGTGGAATCAAAAATAGTACCTACTTAGTCTTCAAGATATTTAGTTTTCATTGGAAATTGTGATAGCATCTCAGCCAAAAAAAAACAAATTGTGTTATTAAGTATTTGTACTGTTAAACTTTAATAGCATTTTTTTTATATCGCTCAATAAATAAGGGTCTCCTGATGACCATCAGCTACTAATGTCGGGAGCGTTTTCAGTTTTCAATTTAGGTTATTTTAGGAACCACTAATTGCTATTAAAAGTTACTGAAATAGATTTTAAGAAAAGTAGCAGACTTGGACTGTCAGTCACTAAGTCTATGTTACAGCATCAGGCATGACTTTGGTGGAGGGCTCCTCAATATGGCTGAACATCTGGGGCACGCACCGCAACCCCGCGTACTGGGGCGCGGACGCGGAGCTGTTCCGCCCGGAGCGCTTCCTGGAGGGCCCGCTGCGGCACCCGGCACAGTTCATCCCCTTCAGCTACTCCGTGAGAAACTGCTTGGGTTAGTATTTCAGATAAAGTAATTTGATGTAAGACTATCACTAACTAACTAACTATTTTGGATCAGTGACCCAAACAGGATTTTAGCCACCGAAACGAAAGCACGCCACTTGTCCCGATCCTGCGCAGTTTCTCGCCTGTTTTCGACTGAAGAAGACTGCCACAGTCCAATAAATAACTAACTATTAGTTTAAAGTTAAAATTTTGTTATATCATTATAATCAACGTCTTTTTCTGCGTTGGTTGAGCTGGGTTTCACGGCGTTTTGACGACTTACGTCGGTTATAGTACCTATCTGAAACGTATGGATGATTCCTCTCTTGATAAAATATCGCAATTGCATAATTATTAGCAATCATGTTGATTTAGAAAAGCTCTAAGATAAATAAATTACTGTTAGCAATTTCGACACACTGGTTGTAAAATCTTAGGTTTTCAAACTGTGGCCCGGGCCTCCCGGTAGTAGTAGGTACTGAAAGGGCGTTATACAATATAAATCGCATTACTATTGTGTTCAGTGATATTTTTCCTAGCTACTCCAGCTTTTTAAACCGCGGCTTCTCTTGAAGGATGGTAAACGAGTGCTATTTCAAGCCTGCTCCCGTACATTTACTAGTTAAGAAATTGGGTTACCATTTTTAATACTTATGACTTGTCGAGAGTGGTAGATAAATTTCTAGGTTTACTGCACATATTCGCTAGCTCATAATGTTCCTCACCGATTCAGATACACGTATTTGGTTCCAGGAGCTACTTACGCGATGATGTCCATGAAGACGGGGCTGGCTAACCTGCTGCGCCGGTACAAGCTGCTGCCTCCAGCCAACATGGCCGCCGAGGACCTGACGAAGCCGCTGAGAGTCAAATACGATATAATGATGAAAGCCGTGGATAATTTCATCGTGCGAGTCGAGAATAGGAATGAAACGGATAATAGTAATGAATAAAACCTAAGCTATCTTAAATGATATTTGAATTCATTATACAACCTCGAACCTCCCTTTTCACCCTAGATTTAGATAAGATTTAGATTAGATTTAGATTACATTTAGAATTATTTATTTCATAATATAAAATGTCAATATAAATTACACTAAGTCAATTTGTCAACAGTGGAGACCTCGGACCAGCAAGCGCAGCGTAGGACGTCCACCTGCAAGGTGGACAGATGACCTTATAAAGGTCGCCGGAAGGCGCTGGATGCAGGTCGCTTCCAACCGGTATATATGGAAGTCCAAAGGGGAGGCCTATGTTCAGCAGTGGACGTCCTATGGCTGAGATGATGAAGTCAATTTACATGCACTTATACTATGATCGTCACATATATTCATACTAAGAGATAAAATATGATAACATTGTTGATATAATAAAAACAGCGGAATTAATTATAAAAGAGATAAAATAATTACATGCCAAAATTTTAAACAAACTGAGATAAAAATGACAAAGAAGCTCATTTTATTAAAACTTTTGTGAGACATATTTAATTATTGTATTAAGCGGTTTACACTCACGTGAAATTGTCAGGAACGGCCCGACATGTTTCGAACTCGTATGGAGCCCTTCATCAGGGACGGCTGCCCGTACACCGCCGCGGCAAACTCGTCACACATCGGGCCGTCACATGTCGGGCCGTTCCTGACAATTTCACGTGAGTGTAAACCGCTTAATACAATAATGACAAAGAAGCTCCTCATGGATTGTCAAAATACAAAAATGAACACGGTAAAAATAACGCTGAAAATAACAATGTCAAATAAGGCAATCATTAGGAATAAGGTCAAAAGTAACTTTTTATACTCGCGTACAATCTGTCAATTATAATTTCAAGACAAAATCACAATAACGCACTTTTTAATCCTGTACTAAAATTCTATACTCTATGGTACCTACCCGCTACAGAACTTTAATATTCATAAGACATCTCTCTACTGAACTCAAATAATTTCAAAAAGAGATCATCAGCATATTTGATTTAAAAAAAAAACGCTCCTGTTCCTGTTCTGTTCTGTGTCGTGATTGGTTGAAATTACCACTAGTAGATTAGTAACTAGCCACTGCTAGTTATTACCCTGAAGATCACCTGGATCACGTTTGTTTGGCTGGTAATTATTTTTTAACCGACTTCAAAAAAGGAGGAGGTTCTCAATTCGAACTAATTTTTTTTTTCTATGTATGTTACTCGATATCTCCGAGAATCGTGAACCGATTTTCAATTATTTTTTTTAATCGAAAGGGTATAACTCCGAGTTGGTCCCGTTGGCGCTAAGTCGGGATCTGATGATGGAATCTTGGAGAAATCGAGGGAACTCTTCAAATGTTATAGGGACATGTACGGCGCTTTCGGTAATTTATTGATAAAGTCAAGAATTTACATTCAGTAAATAGGATTTGGTGTAAGGAAACTGATGATGAACACACATACGAAACACTAAAAAGCAAAAAAAAAAAAAAAATTTTAACAAAAAAAAGAACCGACTTCAGTAAAACTAAAAAGCCAACAATAACCCGTTCAAGTACAGATTACATTTGACTCACCCTTCGAAGTCGGTGCCAAACCTCGCGTAAACTATAATAATATAAATATAAGAACTGAGTGGTTTGGGATCGACTTCGAAGGGTGAGTCAAATGTAATCTGTACTTGAACGGGTTATTGTTGGCTTTTTAGTTTTACTGAAGTCGGTTCTTTGTTTTGTTAAAAAAAAAATTATTGCTCGCGTATTATGTCATGACAAAATCATTTTAGCCTTTCATCTCACATATTTCGTCCTTTAAATTTAAAGTCAAATCCACCAACCTGTCAACGGCCGCCACTGCATTTGTTATAGATTTGATTCTCAAACATGCAATGAAATATCGTCATAACGTGCGTTAAAAGAGGCTTCGAAGTGTCAAGTTTCGGGCGGAACAATTCGAGAGAACTGTAAAGGAATTTCATACAAAATTGAAGGCCTAGGCCGGGAAGTAATTTGTTTTTAATTTTAATGTAAGTAACATCGCGTCTGTGTTTATGAACAGCTGATATATATATATATATTTTCCAGTGGCTACCCATTCAGCCATCGGACCAACAATATCCGCGTTAATGCCTAGTACACACGAACTGATATTAAGAATACAAATCTGTATGATTCAATGTGTTGATGAATAAATTTAAAATACTGTCTATACGTAAGTCACCAGAGACCATAGACAATATTAAAAATCCTCTGCCTTTATTTTATTTATTATAGAAATTAAGATTCTTATATCAGATTGTGTATAATGGCCCTAATATTCGAACACTACACACGTGGACAACTTACTAAAGAAAAAAATATAGAGAGATTGGAGGGAAAATTAAAAATACTTTTTTTTAAACTCGGCGTCTGTGTTCATGAACTGGCTGAACAGCTGAATTATGTTTTTTTGAGTGGTGTATTTTTTTATTTCATTGCATATGTTGGTGAAAAGCACTATACATGCCTTAGCCGTGAAAAGGGCTTGCCGGCTTCGTATCACTAGACGGCCTCGCTTACGGTCGGCCGTCTGTACCTACTCAGCCGGCAAGCCCTTATTTCCCGGCGTCTGCAGTAATGTGCTATTCCCTTCGCTGGTGCCATTTCTACTCTAAAATTGAAATGCGTAACCTGGTGGAAGAGACTGGGATAACAGCGCCCTCTCGCTTACTCGTTCACTGCTGTAAAGTAGTGCGGTATGATGTGAATATTAACGTATTCACATCGTCAGAGGTCGCTAAGGTGTAAAGCCTTTCAAATAAACAATGCAGTTCGACACACGAAGCATAAGGAAAGATTCGAAAGGTTATTAATGTTATTAAAACTTTCTTGAGACATCTTTAATAATTATAAAAACGGTTTAAACTCACGTAAAAATTGTCAGGAACGGCTCGACTTGTTTCGAACTCATTTGGAGCTCTTCATCAGGGGTAGCTATCCGAGCTGCTACGCGACTCGCGACCCACTTTTAATCGCTCTTCTTGCCACCCTCTGCGCACGCGCATATAGGACACTACTGGACTGTCTGTCACTGCATTTTCACTATAACCCACTGATACCACGCACACTTGACTTATTGTATCAAGGACATTGTCTGAACACGAGATGTTTTTTAACGCCGGAATCACAGGTTTCCATGCTGAAGATAATTATTCGAAAGGTTTCTTGGTGTATGGGTAGCGAAGTGGTTAACGCGCTGGACTGGCAATTCAGAGGTACCGGGTTCGATTCCCGGTCTCTTCCACCGGGTTATGCATTTCAATATTTTTGAGCTTTGATCTTTGTATCAATGGTTAATATAAAAATTGTGGTGTATACCTACATCAAAAACATTTGACATTACATGTTTCATAAATTTACAATATATTACTTAAGATTACAACTTAATTATTAAAACAATATAAATATTGACTAGTAGAGGTTTGAATTCTGTACGAACTTGGCTAGTGTTGCCAGCATAAGTAAAGGGAGAATTTCTCCCTATCGAGGGAGACTTTTTATGAGGGGTTAAAAAAACTAATTGACCGATCTTATAAGTGCATAAACATAGGGGGCAGTACATTAAACAATAAAAATAAAACACACCTTTCATATTCTTTGGCATGAAAATAGATGAAACTTCTCATGGTCATCTCATATAGACTATATTTGTAGTAAATTAAGAGTCCTACTTGGTAGGTTTTATCATCTAAGCTATAGAGTCCCAACAAGCACCCTAAAAAGTATTTATGTGTCACTAGTAGAATCCATTATAGGTTACTCTCTGGATAGCTATGGCCCCACTTTTAAAACGAATTTGGAAAAAATAGAAAGATTACAAATTAGATTCCTCAAGCTATTAGTAAACAATAAAACTAAAAATAAATATAAAAATGATTATTACAAGTTATTTAAAGTATGTAAAATTCTTCCGGCAAGCCTAAAACACAAATACTTATTATCAGTCAATCAACACGGTAATCAAGAGAGTAACCTATCTAAAATGAGCCATAACCATGGCACCAAGTCCGTAGCTGCAGGTAAGTATGCTGTACCCAGAGTAAGCAATTACTACGGGGACAGGCTCATCGAAAAGCGCTTACCATATTTACTTAACGCCTTACCTGCGGCTATTAGGACAGAGTCAAATAAAAATAAATTTAAAAAGCTGTACTAAAATACTACCTAGACAGTATTTAACTTAATTAAGTCAAAAGTTTGAGCTAAAATTGTATAGATATTTGCCACTTACCTACCTATATTATTATCAGTAATTAAGATTTAGATTTTATTACTTGAGTATTCTATTGTATAGAAAGGATCCCACAGTCAAACTGTGAAAACAGTTTTGTGGGACGATGTACCTTACCTGACATGTTCTTGACATTTGAATAAAATATATAAATAATAAATAATAAAATATTGACTATTGGTATTAGGTAAGGTGGGGTAAGACTATCAACGGGAGAAGACTGTCACTAACTAACTATTTAGGCTCAGTGACCCAAACAGGATCTTAGCCTCCGAAACGAGAGCACGCCACTTGTCCCGATCCTGCGCAGATTCTCGCCAGTTTTCGACTGAAGAAGACTGCCACAGTCCAATAAATAACTAACTGATAGTCTTACACCATTACACAATAAACTATGTTAGTCTTATCCCATCTCACCTTAATCCGTAATATTATAAAAGCGAAAGTATCTGCCTCTCTGTCTGTTGCCTCTTCACGCTGAAACCGCGAATCCATTTAGATGAACTTTAATATGGAGATAGTATGAGTCCCGGGGATGAACATAAGATAATGTTTATTACGGAAACTCATCCCATGAGAGGGTTATAATGGGGGTAGAATTTAGGTACTATGGAAGTGCGACAATCTCTGAGCTTTTGTATAAGTTATGGTGGGATAAGATAAGATAATTATGTACCCTTTAATTTTATTTATCCCTTATGGCGCTCAACTAATTCAACGCAGACGAAGTCGTGCCCAAGTTACTTTATTAATATCTGCTTTCCCGACTAGCCGGCCCATCTCTACTCCTTATACCCTTATACCTACCTACTTGAACCACACAAACAAACGAAGGGCAACAAGGAAACAACAAAGGGCAAACTTATTCACGCGTAAAACTGTATTACTTGACCTTTTCGCCTTTGCATAATTATTTAAACAGAGGTAAGATTCCCATCCAACACATTTCAAGCTCTACTGCAAGACGAAGATGAATTCCACAAAATAGTTTTTTTTTCATTTAATGTCTTGTGTTAATTTATCGTTTTCCTTGTGGTATAATCATGTTGTGGCAGCTGGCGGTGGCGGCGGTGGCGCTCGGCGCGGCAGGTGGTCGCGGCGGCGGCTGTACCGACTCGCCAGGGAGATACCTTCCGGACTGAAGGAGTATCCGATAGTTGGACATGCGTATATGTTTCTTGGCAGCAATGAAGGTATATTATTGATACTTATTCGTTAGGACTTTTCTCATTTGGCTTTGAATTTATTTTTATACTAGAAGGTGCTCGCAACTTCGTACGCGTAATTTTTCTTTATACTTACCGTGGTCGGGTAAAACGTATCCTATTGTGACGTAGTGTTTAGCCCCGCTAGGTGGATTAGGACGTAACGGGCCTAGACACTAGTACATATCCCTCGATCCAGACGGGATCTTGAGGGTTTTCCGAGCTAGCTTCGTTCGGGAGGCAAGGAGCGGGGAATAAATCAAACTAGGATATCATGTACTAACAAACTGAGGGCTTTTATGCCTGTTTATTGATAGTCAACCTTAATCCTACCCTATAACCTAGACTACGTATCCTAACGTCCCTAAATTCCCTAGGGGACCCGGTGTCCCAGCCACGCGTCAGGTTAGCGTTCCGTCGGGGAACAGTTAGTGGTTAGTACGCGTGAGCAAGGGAGCCTGGTCAGTATCCTTCGTGGCAAACCACCCTTAGTCGCAGATGCGGCTAGAAACACACCGCGCTTAAGGATAGATTCCCCGGCTGCTTGGACGACTAGATGCGTGGTAAACACACCGCGCCGGCAGCCTGGCCCCGGAGCGTAAGCACTAGGTTCCCGTGTCAGCGACAACAAGCGTGGTAAACACTCTGCGCTGGGAACAGCCCCTGGTTGTAGCGACAACAAGCGTGGTAAACACTCGGCGCTAGGGACGGCTCTAGGACTTAGCTTAGGACACCTGGATATTGACCTAACACCATTACCTAGATTGGCGGAGGACCTACGGCGTCGCAAGAAGCGTGGTAAACACTCTGCGCTGCGGGGAGCGATGGATTACAATGCCTCACAGTTGGAGCCGCTCACACGACCTTACTGCTCGAGAGATGGTAACACACCGCTGCCCGTACTGGGCGCGCGTCGGCTTATATAGCGGCCTAACGGTACACGGCGCGTCGCCTTCCCCGCCGCCCGCGCTCCGGTGCCGCGCGCTGTGACGTCACGGCTCTGGCGGCGTGGTCTGCCCGCTGCTCGTTATACTGCCCTCCTTCTTCTGGAGATTTTTACCTGTAAAAATCCCCGATCAGTGGTGTTCTACTAAAGGGGCAGGGTCAGGTACGGGATGGTGATACAGGTCTGGTCAACGCGTACGCGTTTTATAACGAGCAGCATTACTGGTCTATTACCTTCAATTCTTTACTTGCTTTCTTTAATAATTAATAATTTTAATTCTAGCTGTGGTAAGGATGACCATGTCCTTTTTTTTAATGGACTTTATTCTTGAATTAAAAGAGAAGGAAAAACAAACAAAGATACACTAAATTAATACTAAGAAAAAAAAACAACAAACAACCCTGTTGTCTCTTAAAATTGCATCTTCACGGAAAATAAGTTACTTAAGTAATTTTCATAAAGTTAAACAATGACCGGCTGGTTACATTTAAAAAAAAACGTGATATCCAAATCTTTAAACGTGATTTCTGCAACAGCGTACTATTTAAATTGTAATTTGTTTCTCGACGCCCCGCCGTGTGTTCTCATTCTTGTGCGTTCACACTTATGGTATAATTTCCGGTTGTCTTCATTACGCTGGATTTGTATTGCGGACTATATTTTTTCATTTCTTTTTGGTATAATTCGCTTTTGAAACGTGTAAGTACCCCTTATTCCGTGTTTTATATCTTGTATACCCTTTTGAATTATTAGTACCTATACCTACTCGACGTTATTTTGTTCAAAACGGCGGAGTCACATTTCGTATCGTTTCCTTTGTTTACGATACTGGAAATGTTATTTGTTGCATAATTCGTTTATGTCTAGTTTTAGATCTTATAATTGTATTATAACTGCGTACCAACTCGCATCTAACAATAACAGGCTTTAAAAAAAAAAAAAATTCAATCCGGTGTTTCCGGTTTATATAAATAATACTGGGAATGTTATTTACTAAGTATTTTTTTCTGGCTAAACATATGGCTTTTCCCTAAATTTTTTTCGATTGTTTACACTGGATTTCGAAGGATTTTCGGTCGCGGATCCTCTCCGGCTTGTTCGGATCTGCGTTTCTTTTTTTTTTTGACTCACGGACAGGATATAATTTCTTCCATACGTCCATTTTAGGGTTCCCATTCGTTTCTTGCCTATTATAGTAACTATTTCGTGTTTCGGATACTTTTCTATGGTTATTTCTTAATTGCGACATGGGGAATCGGGTCTTATTGGTAGGTGGGCTAAATTCCTTATCATATCTCCTGATCATGAAGGCTGGCGGATCTCTGGTTGTACGGCTTATTTCCCTATAACGTTTCTGGTTCTCGTAAATGCGGGATTCTCTTGGCTGCGCTTTTCTGATTGCTACTGGCTTGTGCTCATGCCAGTCTTGGTTATGTGACGCGCCAATCGGGTTTCGGGATAATGTATTCGACTTCTGGTTACGTTTCGGGTTTCGGGGATAATATTTAGGTTTTCCTGGTTCCTTATCATTCAAACGCCTAGCTTTTACTTGTTTTTCTTCCGTAGTGGTTCTGGTAGTTTGGATATCTGGATCAGGTCGCGTACTTATACGGGTTGGATGGTTCTCCTGTATACATCGATCTTCCTGCGATGTCCGAGATTGCGTGTCGCCTTTCCACGAAACTTGCATTCCTACCCTGCGGAGGACATCCATCCCAATGATAGTGCAGGTAGCAGTTGGAAGAACACGTACCCAGTGTCTTATTCTCGCGCCTTTAATTTCTAAATCGACTAGCACGCTTTTCTCGGTCTGTGTTGTTACCCCATTTGCGAGAACTAGCTCTCTTGGTTTATTTACCCTCGTCGCTGCTTTTGCCAAGCAGTCGCGGTATATATTCTGATTTATGTAGGTGTTTGTAGACCCTGTATCTACCAAACACTGGTATTTGTTCCCCATTATTTCGGCCTCCAGGTACATTCGGTTTTCATCTCTCCTCTGCTCATTGGCTGATTCCAAGTATTCCTGTTTTCCCCATTTCTGCCTTTTGCAGCAATTTCTACTTAGGGTACCTAACTTCCCGCATTGACTACAGAAAATCTTCTGTTTTCCCTTACATTCCTTCAGACTATGTCCCGGTTTTCCGCATGACCAACAGCACGTGTTTGGATTGTAGTTAGGATGAATCTTCGTGGTACAATTTTCGCTTCTCCTGGGCTCTCTCCCTTTTTCCCCTAGCTCGTTACTAGGTCCTGCCCGCGTCTCCCCGTGTTGTCTCCATCTGTCTGGTGCTTCGGTCTCTTCCTCGTATGTTTTTCGCTTGTATCCCTCTCCATACGCCGAAGAGGAAATGTTCTCATACTCAGCGGCTAATCTCAATAGGCCGGGTAAGTTCGTATAGTCTTGTCTCTTTATATACAACTTATACTCCTTAAGCATGTTATCGTGGATCCGATGCAGTTGCTGCTCTCCTGTCAGGCTTCCATATCGCCTCATCAGCGTCTGCAGGTCCGTGACATAGTTAGTGAACTTTTCTCTGAACATTTGTTTCCGTGCCACTATCCTCGCTATGAGGTCCTCCTCATAGTTGCTCGGGAAATAATACAATTTTAAAAGCTCAATAAATTCGTCCCATGACTTCCATGACTGGGCGTTGTTCCTATGCCATTGTAATGCTTTTCCCTGCAAAATCCTCGGAAGTGCCTGCAATATATCGTTCTGCTCGACGTTGCTGGCCTCCATCAATTCCTCTAGCCTCTCTAGGAATTCGACGGCATTGTCTGTTACCTTGAAAGATAGGTTCCAATCTTTTATTTGTTTTGACAGCTCTCTCCTGTCCTCATCGTTAGGACGATCGTTTTCAGACATGTCTGGTTGTTCTTGTTTTCCTGGGGTTCCGAATTCCTCGGCCTCCTTGATGATTTCTACGAGGTCCTTTCGTATGTGTTCTACGGTTAATCCGTCTACCTGTAAGCCTCTCTCTTCGGCTTCTCTCATTAGTTCTGGTTTCTTTAGTCGGTAAATCCAGGCGGTGGGCATCGCCTAGGTATCCTAGACTGTAACCTACCTTTCTCTGTAAGGCCTATAATTATAATGATTTATCTCTGGCGCGGGTATGGACAAAATTATGTATACGGACGGTTTGTAAATGGACGGATTAAACGGACGGACGGTCAGAGATTAAGATAGATCTAGATTAAGGATAGTCCTTGCCTGTAATGAGCTATAAAACTCCTGTATGAGCTATTTCGTTGGGCGCCAAATGTGACGTAGTGTTTAGCCCCGCTAGGTGGATTAGGACGTAACGGGCCTAGACACTAGTACATATCCCTCGATCCAGACGGGATCTTGAGGGTTTTCCGAGCTAGCTTCGTTCGGGAGGCAAGGAGCGGGGAATAAATCAAACTAGGATATCATGTACTAACAAACTGAGGACTTTTATGCCTGTTTATTGATAGTCAACCTTAATCCTACCCTATAACCTAGACTACGTATCCTAACGTCCCTAAATTCCCTAGGGGACCCGGTGTCCCAGCCACGCGTCAGGTTAGCGTTCCGTCGGGGAACGGTTAGTGGTTAGTACGCGTGAGCAAGGGAGCCTGGTCAGTATCCTTCGTGGCAAACCACCCTTAGTCGCAGATGCGGCTAGAAACACACCGCGCTTAAGGATAGATTCCCCGGCTGCTTGGACGACTAGATGCGTGGTAAACACACCGCGCCGGCAGCCTGGCCCCGGAGCGTAAGCACTAGGTTCCCGTGTCAGCGACAACAAGCGTGGTAAACACTCTGCGCTGGGAACAGCCCCTGGTTGTAGCGACAACAAGCGTGGTAAACACTCGGCGCTAGGGACGGCTCTAGGACTTAGCTTAGGACACCTGGATATTGACCTAACACTATTACCTAGATTGGCGGAGGACCTACGGCGTCGCAAGAAGCGTGGTAAACACTCTGCGCTGCGGGGAGCGATGGATTACAATGCCTCACAGTTGGAGCCGCTCACACGACCTTACTGCTCGAGAGATGGTAACACACCGCTGCCCGTACTGGGCGCCCGTCGGCTTATATAGCGGCCTAACGGTACACGGCGCGTCGCCTTCCCCGCCGCCCGCGCTCCGGTGCCGCGCGCTGTGACGTCACGGCTCTGGCGGCGTGGTCTGCCCGCTGCTCGTTATACTATTAACGTATCTCTTTGTAGAATTGGTTAAAAATTGTCCAGCCGTTTTGGCATGATGAGAAAACAAAGGAAATTATGCCCAACAGATGGCCCCAGACTGGCATGGCGCCGCGCGCTGATACATAACAAGAGACCATCCTGCATCATGACCCCTGTCCACAGAAAACTGATTATCAATACTAATCTAGAAAATTTTATAATAGTATAGATGTGAAACACGGGTTTGCGTTTTGCCACCTTGTTTAATTTATTTTAATTTTAAGACATGACTTGAACTGTATCAGGGCTGGTTAGCCCTCACTACCTGTAGTCGGACTTTGTGTGGGAGTATAACCCGCTAATGGGATCATCTCCGCGCCACAGGGTTCGGCGGCGGATTAGGGGATCCTCTTGTTTCGCCGACAAAGTTTCACCGATTTTTTAATGCGCCGCCTGTCTGTCTCTCTGGAACTGATGTGTCTTCTCTCGTGGAGGTCCGAGTGTCCCGCACGCAACCCGCAACTGGCCTCCTTGTTAGAACGCACCCTGTCCGAGCCTACAACGCTAGTCGTTGCTGACAAAAATATTATTCTCTTGATTAGGTTAGGTTAGGTTTGTTTTATTACAGTCTCAATTATTTTAAACTTCGGTACCCTTACCATGAGTTGCCCTGACCGTACTCGTTAGCGACAGCGTAAACGGATTGTATGGAGAATAGTACAGCGCCGCTAGCGGTAACTTTGTAGAACTACAATTCTCCATACAAATCGGTTACGCACTCGCTAGCGAGTACGGTCACTGTAAACTCATGGTAAGGGTACTGAAGTTTAAAATGCTTTCGATGTAAAGAAAAAATCCATGAAACATTGGTCGTCAAAACAAGTCAAGATTGTACGAGTAGCTCATACAGGGTGTTTTTTTTTTATTTGCGTTAACTTTGACATAATGCTTGGTACGTTAAAATAAACTATCTTGTAAATCAACTGGTTGAAAAATTCAATGGCTCTGACATCTGGTTCGGTGGTCCAATTGGGAGGACGCCCGTGTTGGCACGGAAAGCCGTTGGAAACGCAGGTTCGAATCCTGTCCATTCAATTTTTCAATTTTCGCTTCATTTGTAAACATTTAGTTTACGTTAGTAGACGTTACTGCTTTAATAAAAATAAGTAATTCGGGTGTGGCACATCGTTACTATCGATTCTCAACAAATTTGAGACGATGGTGCCGACGATAATGTCTAAATCTTTACGGTAGATGGCGCTACGATGCCACCCTAAGGCATGTCGAAGCAACTGGTTGAAAAATTCAATGACTCTGACATCTGGTTCGGTGGTCCAATTGGGAGGACGCCCGTGTTGGCCCGGAAAGCCGTTGGAAACGCAGGTTCGAATCCTGTCCGTACCATTAAATTTTTCAATTTTCGCTTCATTTGTAAACATTTAGTTTACGTTAGCAGACGTTACTGCTTTAATAAAAATAACTAATTTAATATTGAGTTGACGACCATTGCAAAGGACACTTTTGAGTTAGAGAAAGTTAGTGTCACCTGTTAGAATTTATCTTTAACACATTCCTGTTTTGACCTTCTTGTCATGCATGTGTAAGAACTGAAAACTCTTTACTTAAACGAATTGATATTAAATAATACTAGAGACCCGTTGCGGCGTCGAACCGCCGCTAGAATATGGAAATCCGGTAGTGTTACAGAAAATAATTACTTTATCGATAAGTGAGATAAGAAGTTTTTGGGGAACGAAGAATAAATTAATACTGTAAAAAAACACATTAAAATGATGTATTAAAAACGTCAAAACATGCCAGGCTTGAGGCAGGCCTGATAGCCAACTGCCAGCTTCATCGTGGTACTGAAACGTCAGGGAGGCTCAAATAATTAATATACGCGATATAATCCGTTTAAATTGTTTTATTTAAACAGCTAAACATGTTTGAAAAAAGAATATAAGATATATTTTTTTCAATAAATATAGAGCTGAAGGCCTAATACCCGAATTCCAAATTCAAACTTTCGTGTCTTTCCTCTCATTGAAATAGTGTCTGACAGAAGAGTGAGGGAGATGCTATCTATATACTCTCAAGTCTATAATATAAACCTAATTTTAGGGTTCCTTACCATAGTCGGTAAAAACGGAAGCCTTATAATATCAATTTGTTTTGTTGACAGCAGAATTTGACAAATTTTATTTTGAATAAGAATAAGAATGATCAGCCAGACGTCATTAATTCAAATATGATTTATTCTTGAGCACGTCGATTTCTTTGAAATTTGCATCATATGTAGGTTATTTCTACCATCAAGTTTCGCATGTTAGGGTAACATGTTAATTATTCTACATTGCCAACTCGTCCACAATGTCAGCTCGTCTATATTCCCATCTTCGTCTCCATTGGCAACTCGTCCATATTCCCAATTCGTCCACAATGCCAACTCGACCATATTGCTAACTCGTCCATATTCCCAACTCGTCCACAATTCCAACGCGTCCATATTGCTTACTCGTCCACAATGCCAACTCGTCCACACATGAAATTCGTCCACATTTCCAACTCGTTCATATTCCCAACTCGTACACATTCCCAACTCGTACACAATGCCAAATCTTCCACATTGCCCACTCGTCCATACACCCAACTCATCTACATTGCCAACTCGTTCATATTACCAACCCGTCTTTATTGCCAACTCATCCATATTCCCAACTCATCCACAATGCCAACTCGTCCACATTTCCAACTCGTCTACAATACCAACTCGTCCTTATTATTAACTCGTCTTTATTGCCAATCTCGTCCATATTATCAACTCGTCTTCATTGCCAACTCGTTTATATTCCCAACTCATCCACAATGCCAACGCGTCCATATTACTTGCTCGTCCTCAATGCCAACTCGTCCACAAATACAACTCGTCCACATTTCCAACTCGTCCATATTCCCACCTCGTCCACAATACCAAGTCGTCCACATTACCAACTCGTCCATACACCAAACTCATCTACATTGCCAACTCGTCTTCATTTCCAACTCATCAACAATGCCAACTCATCCATATTGCTAACTCATTCATAAATACAACTCGTCCACATTTCCAACTTGTCCATATGCCCAACTCGTCCACAATTCCAAGTCGTCCACATTGCCAACTCATCCACATTTCTAACTTGTCCATATTCCCAACTCGACGATACACCCAACTCGTCTACAATGCCAACTCATTCATATTACCAACCCGTCTTTATTGCCAACTCATCCATATTCCCAACTCATCCACAATGCCAACTCATCCATATTGCTAACTCGTCCACATTTCCAACTCGTCTACAATACCAACTCGTCCTTATTATTAACTCGTCTTTATTGCCAATCTCGTCCATATTATCAACTCGTCTTCATTGCCAACTCGTTTATATTCCCAACTCATCCACAATGCCAACGCGTCCATATTACTTGCTCGTCCACAATGCCAACTCATCCACAAATATAACTCGTCCACATTTACAACTCGTCCATATTCCCACCTCGTCCACAATGCCAAGTCGTCCACATTACCAACTCGTCCATACACCAAACTCATCTACATTGCCAACTCGTCTTCATTTCCATCTCATCAACAATGCCAACTCATCCATATTGCTAACTCATTCATAAATACAACTCTTCCACATTTCCAACTTGTCCATATGCCCAACTCGTCCACAATTCCAAGTCGTCCACATTGCCAACTCATCCACATTTCTAACTTGTCCATATTCCCAACTCGACGATACACCCAACTCGTCTACAATACAAACTCGTCCTTATTATCAGCTCGTCTTTATTGCCAACTCGTCGATATTCCCAACTTGTTAATTTTGCCAACTCATCCACATTTCCAACTCGTCCACGTTGACAACTCGTCCGTATTACCAAGTCGTCTTCATTGCCCACTCGTCCGTGTTCCCAACTTGTTAATTTTGCCAACTCATCCACATTCCCAACTCGTCCATATTCTCAACTCGTCCACATTGCCCACTCGTCCGTACTCCCAACTTGTTAATTTTGCCAACTCATCCACATTCCCAACTCGTCCATATTCTCAACTCGTCCACATTGCCCACTCGTCCGTGTTCCCAACTTTTTCATTTTGCCAACTCATCCACATTCCCAACTCGTCCATATTCTCAACTCGTCCACATTGCCCACTCGTCCGTGTTCCCAACTTGTTCATTTTGCCAACTCATCCACATTCCTAACTCGTCTACATTGACAACTCGTCCAATTAACAACTCGCCCATATTAACAACTCGTCCATATTCCCAACTCGTCTATATTACCAACTTGTCAATTTTACCAACTCATCCGCATTCCTAACTCGTCCATATTCCCAACTCGTCCACATTTCCAACTCGTCCATTTTACCAACTCATCCATATTACCAATGTAGATACATTCCCAACTTAGGTAGCTACATTGTCATGTCGTCCATATTCTCAACTCGCCCACATTTCCCATCCCGTCGACATGCAAGCGGAAGGACTAAGTTTTTTCTTGTAAAATACCATTTAATTTACCATAACTCATGCCATTTTCCTTGGAATTATTTTTTTGATGGACTTATATAATCATATTTATAATAATCTCATAAATTTACTTATTTGAATGACGTGTAAATTAGTTTTACTATTTTTTTCTGCTTTGATTTATTGTAAAACTCGCCTATAAAAATAACCTATTCTTGAATGACGGTCAGTTTTTCTAGTCTTTCGAGCACCAGTCCAACTCGCACTTAACCGGCTTTTTCTCCACATTTTTAACAGGTATGCGAAAAAAGTTTCCATATCAACATTTTAAAAAGAAAAACAACCTGGCAATTTAGAGCATTGACATAATAGCCCCCAATAAAAAAGACATTAAAAGTTGTCAGAATATGGTTACTGTCATTCATTGTCAACAAACTGTAAAATTATTTTTGCATATTCGTACATGTTTTAAGTGTTGCGGATATTATGTTGCCGACTCAAAAATAATATTTCATCATGCTGAACAACTTACTACAGGTTTGTGAGCAAATCATGCTTATTATTATTTGGTCATCTTATGTCAAAATAGGGATCACAGGTCACGTGGTCAAAGTCACGTGGTTAGCGCACAGTAGTTATTTCAAATCCATTTTTCAGTACCTTTTCAGGAAAAAAATAAAATTCCAAGAGTTTTATGCACCTCTCCAGCATGAGACGAATCTAATGACATATCATTTATCAAAATCGGACCATAACTGTAGATCTGATGGGATGTACAAAAATCGGCCTCGCGTAATATATATATAGATTTGGCTATGGATTAAGAAGACTTTACACTGGTTTAACGTACTTAAGTGAGAAAATTAAAATCTTGAATATTTTAATAACGGTATGAGTTAAGACATTAGTTTCTTGGAGAAATTTACTTAATTCGATCTGAAGAATGTGCCCTCGGAGTTAACGCAAATCAATAAAAACACGTAGTATAAATCGAGAATCGACTTGAAACTATATGGCCAACGATATTCGACTGCGACTTGAACGACGTGCGACTGATAACCCGTAGACCGGTTTCATATGTATTTTAATATTGACGTCTTATTTTTCACATACTTATTTTTTGTAAAAATAAATATTCAACACTTATAATAATCATCTGTTATTTTACCGCAGCGTAGCATATTATCTTGTCCGCACGGTAGGTATTGAAATGAAAGTGATAGGTAGCATTTGTCACGCGACAAGCCAGATCTACTTATGAATAGTAATTGCATTAATTCTTGTGTCAGATCGGATACAAGCGTTCCAGAAGTATGGTCGAGTAGCAAATTTGCAAGGCGGCTATATGAGCATGTGGTGGAGCCATAGGCTGTTTATTTGTAAGTACCTACTAGATTTATTATATCACATCAAAACTTAATTTCATTCGTGGGCTTATTTCTATTTCTACTAAGAAACACAAAAATCGCTATAGATGTGCTAATAACATTGTTGAATTCCTTCGATTTCTCATGGTCATCAATATTTGTCCTAACAAATACAATAGGTATTAACATAAAATAGTAAAATAAATAAGTAAACGTGCGTAGGTAAGTAAGTACATGGAACGATACAAAAATAAATATTGTAAGTACCTACCTACAAAATATATATATGTATACAAATAAACGTTCTTAACCTTCATTATTGTGTTATGGGTTGTGAATGTGAATGCAATGTCACGTGTAAGACATTGTGAATATTGCAGCAATATCTGGGTACTCCCTTGTTTTGACTAAAAATTATTTGCATGATTTCAGTTTGCCTACCAACTTTTGGTATAACCAACGGTTTGCCTAATTTCAGTTTTCATAATTATTGTTTCAAAACATGATCACTTTATTGAAACTCGTTTAGCCTAATCATCACTTCAAATAAAGTTTGTCTTGTTTAATATTAGTTTACCTAATACTTATATTGCCGAATGTTATTTTAACTGAAAAAAATCATTTTATGAACATGACATTTAGTCCATTGAATGAGTCCCTCCAAGGGGGGTCTAGAGTGCGTGAGTTAGTAACGTAAGATGTTTCTTCGGAAACATATCAAGAGTCCCTAGGTAATAAACATACTAAAACCCCGGGACACTAGGAGGAGCCCCGGAGTGGGGGGAGGGGGGGAAAGGGTCCATTTTTCATTTTTCGCTTAAATCTGAAAAATGGTACATGTTAGAGAAAAACTTTCAAGGAAAAGTTGAAAGGCCATAAAATTATCTACAAGTTGTACCTAAATATTTTTTTTCTATTCGCAGCCGTTTTCGAGCTACATCCCATGAAACGTGAAAAATTCGAAAATCCTAATATAATATTTTGACAATCAATTCCTCCTAAAGGCTTCCATGGAGGAATGTGTTTTTTTTACCAATGATAGACCTAATTAAGAGCAATCTATCAGTACCGGTCACAAGTTGCACTTTTGAGCTTTTTGGAAGAAAAAAAATAAAAAGTTCAAGTATCGTAACTACCCTAATAAAATTCAATTCCCCGTAAACGCCTCCGTGGTGGAATCTGGTATTTTTATCAATGATAGACCTAATTATGAGCAATCTATCTGTACCGGTCACAAGTTGCACTTTTGAGTTTCATTGGAAGAAAAAATAAAAAGATCAAGTTCAGTAACACAAACTACCCTAATATAATATTTTGACAATCGATTCCTCCTAAAGGCTTCCATGGAGGAATGTGTTTACTTTACCAATTATAGACCTAATTAAGAGCAATCTATCAGTACCGGTCACAAGTTGCACATTTGAGTTTTTTGGAAGAGAGAAATATTTTTTGATCGATTGATGTGATAAACATGGGTATGTAGTATGGGGAAATTGTTTGAGCCAAAATCATTTTTTACTGCGTGTAACTCAGAAACGGTAGGATATAGGAAAAAAATATTTAGGTACAACTTGTAGATAATTTTATGGCCTCTCAACTTTTCCTTGAAAGTTTTTCTCTAACATGTACCGTTTTTGAGATTTAAGCGAAAAATGAAAAAATGGACCCTTTCCCCCCCTCCCCCCACTCCGGGGCTCCTCCTAGTGTCCCGGGGTTTTAGTATGTTTATTACCTAGGGACTCTTGACATGTTTCCGAAGAAACATCTTACGTTACTAACTCACGCACTCTAGAACTTTTTATTCAATGGACTAATTAACACTAACATTTCACCTTAAGGCAGGTCCGACTTGGCTTAGATTAGGTACGACGACGAGCGAAGCGAGGAGGAGTGTTAGGTTGAACTGGACCCAAATTTAACTTCTCTACTGCGTGGATATTGTAAAGTAGGTACCTATACGTAGTATAATATACTGTGCCAAGTAGGCAAACTGAAATTATACAAAAAATGTACTTAGTATGAAAACTAGTGTTTAAAGGAAATGTACCTAATTATATTCGTTGAATAACAGATAAAATGAAATTATTTATACTAAAATTAGGCAATAAAAAAATTCGCCAAAACAAGATTATGCAAAATATTCGTTAAGCGAAATGACTTTAGACTAAACGAATATTATGCAAACTGAATAAGTATGCAAAGAAATTTTAGACACAATGAAATAAGCAAATCAAAATTAAACAAAAAATTATTAGACCAAACCCCGTATTTTCTCAAAATTTTATGTATAGGCGTATCTAAGATTATTTTTCAGACGGGGCATGGGTGGGGGCCTGGCCATGGTCTATGAGATGAAGCCATGCATTTCTATTGGAAACTCAACATCCTGGGGTGGGCCTACACCATAATTATTTGGGTGGCCACTGCCCACCCGGCCACCCACCCCCCTAAATACGCATATGAATATATGTATTGTGTTCTTTAGGTCTAACTGAACCTAAGGCCATAGAAGTGGTCACGAAAGCTTGTCTGGAGAAAGATGAATTCACTCACAAGTTTCTTCGAACGGTGTCAGGCAATGGTTCAATATTTGCTCCAGGTTAGTAAAATAGTAAGTGTAAGTGTAAGTGTTAAGATAACACAAGCCGAGACGAGACAAGATAAGGTACCTATTTATAGAATAATTGCCCATTTTGGGAACAATTTAAACGCTCACCAAAATGGCTTTTATACCCTAAAACTAAATTCCAAATAAAATGAATTGCCTCCATATAAATTAAACCCACTCTATACAGTGCTCCCCAAATTAAATCATTTTGTATTCCAAAATCGATATACATTACACCAGAATAATTTTACGTTGAGTCCGTATATATCTTTTTGCTTCCCAAAATGGATTTTTTGCTCACCAAATATTGTTTTCATAAAACATCAAAATTATTAGGTACCAAAAATTGCAGTCTATTTTGCTTTAGTGTAATCAAATTATCTATATTACTGTCTATCTAAAATTACAATTGCTTCCCTTTATTTCTTAACCCAGCAATCCGCCCCCCCACCCCGCGTTTCATTTTTTGAAAAAAATTAGTGTTTCAGCTAGGTAACCATTGATCACCTTTCAGAGCAGATCCGACTCGGCCGGGTTAGGTTAGGTTAGTTTTTTTTTTTATATCCCTAAAAAACGCTCCATAATGTGCGGTAGTCATTGTTAGCTATGCTATATATACACCTAGATATTTTTCTAGCAGGAACCACCGGTCGTTAGTGCTTACATAATAATGATATCGACTAACCTGTTATCGATAACCACCACGTCAACGTTATAAAGAAATACGCACTATATAAACAAACAAACTGAAAGTTGTTTCATTTAGACTGCTCCATAATAACAACCTTATACCGCAAGTTAGAAAAAAAATAGGAAGACCAAAAATTTACGAATTATGTCTATTTGAACATAATCGCTGGCACGCGAAGTGGATGTGTTTGCGGCGTCTACCAATTTAGGTCTCTGATTTTCCTCTATAACGTTGAAGTGGTGTTATCGATAACAGGATTGTCGATGTTTTTATTTTGTCAAGCACTAACAACACGTCGTTCGTGCTAGGAAAATCTCTAGGTGTAGCTATATACTATACTTAAATATGCTTTACTTTTAAATAAATAGATGCACGCCACAAATATAAATTGTAGTATATTTAGTAACATTTTGAGTGCAATATTTGCTGTGCAATCAGGGATTTTGATATAAATTTTGATTATTTTTGCATAGAAAAAGGTTTTTTTTGATGTGCGTTTAAATACTACCCGTAATTGAAACTTCAATATTTATATATTAATTTTAGGGTATAAAAGCCATTTTGGTGAGCAGTTAGTTAAGTAATAATATAAAATATTGGTGACATCCATTTAACAATAATATAGATTATTTGGTCTGAAATTAACTTTAACGGTGTTCACATATTTTTATAGCATGTAAGAAAAAGAATTATTAGCTTTATTTATAGAATAGTTTGTGATACACTATTTGGTGAGCATTCATCCGTTTTGGCAAGCATTAAGAATTCATTGGAAGTAATTTATGAACATATTTGGTAGGCGTTTAAACATATTTGGTAGGCGTTTAAACACAAGCCATTTATTTTTCATCACACGTGCTCGTAAACAAGGGTTTACATGCTAGAAAAGCGGGCGGTAAGTCCTGAATTACGTCCTGGGGCGGTAAGTTATTTTTATCACACTTTAAGGTTTTACATGCTAGAAAACCGGGCGGTAAATCGTATATTACGCCCTAGGGCGGTGTAATTTTGGTATTGACTACTACTACTTTTGTTTTATTTCCTTCAAAGTGTGATGAAAAACGTCGTACGTGACTCTGGTGTAAAGGAATTCCAAACTCGTGTAATTAAAGCCCTCGCCTTCGGCTTCGGGTTTCTAATAGACACTCGTTTGTAATTCCTCATTTACCACCCTTGTTACGTAATGTACTATTACAGTATAAATAACTATACCGGGTGATCAATCCAAATGGGTCAATAGGGAGAAATGACAAACTATAAGAGATAGCCCAAGTAACAAAATTTGGTACTATAAAAGTCCTGGGAACGTTTTAGGATGTGCCAAATAGTGTTCATGATCAGCACTATAATGCTGTTGTAAATGTTTACAGAACCCCAAAGAGGCCCTAGTTTTATCACTGATTAATTCTATAAACATTACATAAAGACTCGCGCGGTGATAAATCAGCTCTGTTGTTGAAGTATAAAAGTGACGTGAAACGCTTTTCAGTACTAACATAGTGCTGTCAGGAACTATTATGTCACGAATTTGCGCTATAAAAGTAACCAAAACATGTTTATAGTGCTGCTCTGCACTGTAATGTCTGTAATCGATTCCAGTGTTTTTTGTCGTCAAAACTGTTTCCCATTTTATTCTTTAGATGTGTTATGCCATCGTGGTATTGAAAGAAATAAATATCGATAAGTTATTTATGCTTCATTGTTACTTAACGTAACGTGTAATCAGAAGGATATCAGCACTTGCGAAAAAAAATGTATTGATAAATCCATTATGCTGATTTCAAATTTGACAATGCGCCCTGTTAATAATCTTGTTTTAATTAAATTAAAATCAATAAATTTAAGACTATGGCTGCTATAGTACACATTGGCTCCAGCCGTCTCCTAATATGTGCTATCATGGCGTAAACAGCGGCCATATTTTTACTAGAGATATAATTGATAATAAAAAACTGCTACAGATCTAATTAGTCCATTAATTCATAATTTTAACTTTTTTATGTCACGTTTTAGTCCCGTAGCAGTAACACAAATTCACTTAAAGGGCTATTTAGAATTTAAGTTATTTAGCAACTGCAGTAGTAGTCGCTATAGTACTAATTAGTGCTATAGAAAAGTGTTCATCACTTTTACAGAACTAGCCCCATAGCGATGTTGAGGAAGCTTTTAAGAAGCCATAACGTTACGTAATGCTTGTACAGAGTACTTTTATAGTGCAAATTGATCCTATAACAATGTTTTCATCACTGCTACAGTGCCAGTACCGTTAAAGTCATTTTGACGCAGTTTTAGTGCTAAATGGATACATAAAAGTGTCAGTAAGTTCATCTACAGTACTAAATAGTACCATAACAGCTTTTTAAATATCTAGTAAAGTGCTGTTGCAGTCCCGTAGCAGTAACACAAATTCACTTAAAGGGCTATTTAGAATTTAAGTTATTTAGCAACTGCACTAGGAGTCACTATAGTACTAATTAGTGCTATAGAAAAGTGTTCATCACTTTTACAGAACTAGCCCCATAGCGATGATGAGGAAGCTTTTAAGAAGCCATAACGTTACGTAATGCTTGTACAGAGTACTTTAATAGTGCAAATTGATCCTATAACAATGTTTTCATCACTGCTACAGTGCCAGTACTGTTAAAGTCATTATGACGCAGTTATAGTGCTAAATGGATACATAAAAGTGTCAGTAAGTTCATCTACAGTACTAAATAGTATCATAGCAGCTTTTTAAATATCTAGTAAAGTGCAACACTTTAAAGATTCTTTTGTATGGTCTTGTAAGCGTTCTAAGAGCTAAAATATAGAACTTAATTGCTCTTTAATTTATAGAATTAAAACGCTCCGTTAAACACCTTTATAGTGCAAGCAGTCACAATGGATACCAGTATAGGCCAACTATATCACTGTTTGGTGACATAACGCCCTGGTTATAGAACTTTTTGTTACTTGAGAGGGAAACCTGTTCTTAGGAACCATGGTGTGGATTTTAGATTTAATAAAAATTGCATTTTTTTATGATGTGATCTTACTGGATACGTTCGTCCAGTAGAACCACTTGCAAAGTAATTTTATTTTCTGGGGAATCCTACTGGATATAATTCTGTTCAATAAAATCACACAGGGGATTAAGCTGGAAATGGCGTCCAATAGGATCACCTGGGTGATCTCATAAGATATATTTGTCCAATACATCACCTGGATGATTGGGTCAGGTGATCTAAGTGGATCCGCGTTATATCTCGGAATCCAGGGACTGTCAATGCATCTTCAGAAAAAGAGTTTGAAATGGTACAAAGAAAAACGTAAAAATATAATTTTACCTGATGGCGTTTTACTTCTGCTGCCATTGCGCGGGCCATTTTACTATGCGAGTTTAAAGGAGTTTTTTTTATTATGTATTTAATTTGTTATATTTGTAATGAAAAAATCTCTTGCATGTTATTTTATTTCATTTTACAAAAATCTAGTTCCTGCTTAGTCCACCTGTGCCGCTATTGGCTGCATTTAATGTGCTAAAACTTATCGCTTTAATTTTTGATATGATTAATAATTGTACTTACTTTTTGTAGTGAATATTTGGCATCCGCGACGCAAAATTATGGCTCCTTTCTTCAGCTTGAAGAACCTGAATCAGCTGGTGCCGCTGTTCCAGGAGAAGAGTTCCATCATGGCCGACCTGATGCGAGCGGAGGCTGGGGGCGGGGATTTCCCTATATGGAAATATATGAACACGTACACTTTCGACACAGTTGGCGGTAACTAACTATACTGACATTTAGTACAGCAGATCTTGATATTTATATGTCGGGCATGGGTGGGATGGCAGGGCGGTGTGCACATTAGATGAACTATCCGACGTAGTTGTGGACGAGGAGGTAGTTCGAGCAAGATGAAACACTTAAGACGCATTGAACTTGATTTAAATTAACCTTAAATTAACAGTTCCTGGCACAGAGGTCGGTAAGCTAGGTAATCAAAACCTCGAAACGAATAACCTTTATTAAATTACCACTAAATGCCGAGTTATAATAAATCACTGACTAATCAAGTAAGCATAGCACAACGAAACGGGACAGTGTAGTGGGCTTTCGCTGAGTGAACCGTCAAGACTCTGTCTAGCGCGTTAAAACTGGTTCAAGGGGGCGCTACTGTCGCCTTCCGATTGCACGCCGGTTGCGTTGAGCTTCCATACTCATGACATGACCGTGTCCGACATAAAATAATATAATTGGGCGCTGCTTTCCTATGGTGACTACAAATTATGTCTCGCTTACATTAAATGCAATTTCTGAAAATACACACACAACATCAATTGATTTAAACAGATTTTGAAATAATCAAATAGTTATAAATATTACGGACACCAACACCAGGGAGGAAGAGATCCAAAGGCGCATTCAAAATTGTCTACGGTGTAGTGCAGCCCTCTATAAGGTCTTAGTGTCAAAGCTTCTCAGCAAGAATACAAAAATACGGATTTATAAGACTGTCATAAGACCCATCCTCATGTATGGCTGTGAAGCTTGGACACTGACCCTTAAAGAGGACAGTCAGCTCCTGGTAGCAGAACGCAAAGTGCTTCGGAAGATCCTGGGGCCTACTAAGGGGAATGATGGTACGTGGCGGATTCGAACTAACGCCGAGATTGAGGAGCTGGTGGCCGAGCCGAACATTATCGGAGAGACAAAGTCCCATAGACTTGGTTGGCTCGGTCACCTACAAAGAATGGAAGAGGATCGCGCGGAAAAAAGAGCATACTTGGGGCAACCAACCGGGCGACGACCGGTTGGGTGTCCCAGGTACCGCTGCAGCGCGCTAGCGAGACGTGGTGGAGGTGGATCTGCGTAAGCTTCAAGCCAAAAACTGGCAAGAAACTGCGCAGGATCGGGACAAGTGGCGTACTCTCGTTTCGGAGGCTAAGATCCTGTTTGGGTCACTGAGCCAAAATAGTTGATAATTAATATTGAAACAAAGGTAAATTATGAAAATAAAATGTGAATGCACACATTTTAAACAACATATGACGCAGAGTGTGCTCAAAGATATGGTGTAATGATCTAATAGCTCAGTTCAGGGAGCCCGAAGCGTAGGGTCGCAGGTTCGAGTCCTGGGGGCCTATGATGGTTGCGTTTATCACGAGATAAATAAATAACAAAGCATCTGTCACTCACACTCGCATCACCTTACATTTATCATGCTTTACCTATGTTTTAATATTTATAAAAATAGCATGTTTCATTTCAGAATCTGCAATTGGCATGAAAATAAACTCCCAAGAAAATCCCGACCACTTTGTACTCCGTGCAATAGACGAATTGTGTCAAATGGTGTCCCGGCGCATGGTTCAGCCGTGGCTGCACCCTGACCTCATCTTTAGGAGGCTTGCCATTCATAAACAGTTTGAATTCTATCAGCAACAGCTGTATGGTTATGTTAATGAGGTACTATGAAATTCATAGACGTATAATTTAACATTTATGTCACGGCAATGGCATTTCAGTTGGCCTTTCGCAAAATATGACAGTTACATCATCATCATCATATCAGCCGATAGACGTCCACTGCTGGACAAAGGCCTCCCCCAAAGTTCTCCACAATGATAGATCTTGCGCCGCCCTCATCCAATTTCTACCCGCCATCTTAACCAGGTCGTCGGTCCACCTTGTTGGGGGCCTTCCAACGCTGCGCCTTCCGGTCCGCGGTCGCCACTCAAGAACCTTTCTGCCCCAACGGCCATCGATTCTACGAGCAATGTGCCCCGCCCAATGCCACTTAAGTTTGGTGACTGTTTGAGAGCTATATCGAGAATCGATTTGAAACTATAATATATGGCCAACGACGTGCGGTGCGACTCATAACCCGTTAATCCGTTGCATATGTATTTTAATATTGACGTCTTATTTTTCACGTACTTATTTTTAAAGTTACACTTTAGATAAATTCTTAATTTATTTTCTGAAATTAATAAACAATATAGAGGTGTACCTCTACCGTTCGTTGATATATGAAATCATGTGTATGAATTTACAATCAACTTTTTATTATCTTCGAATCTTTCCGCCATCTTTCTTCGCGACACATCCATTCTTTCATCCATACCACTCAGATAGTTGGCAGTCCACAACCGTGCGTTTTTCTAGAAATTTTCTGCCTCACACAACTGCATTGTAGAATGAATTGTCGCATGCTGTATTTCCAAACCGATACGATCTTCAAACCTTCAAGGAAAGAGCGTACTCCCACCTGAAAGGCCGGCAACGCACTTGTGACTCCTCTGGTGTTGCAGGTGTCTATGGGTGACGGTAATCGCTTTCCACCAGGCGATTCGTTTGCTCGTTTGCCCCCTATGACAACAAAAAAATACATAGTAAGTGACAGAAAATTTTAATTGCAGATCATACAAATAAAACGAAATTTTGAAGAAAACGGAATACACAAAAGAGGTATGTACATAATCGGTTATGTTAGTGTTGATTGCCTACCAAGACGAGACCATAATGATTCGCACTGTCAAAAAGTTATAAGATCTCATGTAGAGCCAAGCTTCTGACTCTACACGGCCTAACTCTACAAGGCGTAACTTCACAAACTTACACCTTAGTCAAAATACGTGGCTTGCCCATTTCGCTACATTCAACATGTAAGGTGAAAAACATATTCACTTTTCTGTTATACAATATTTCTCGTAGTAAGGAAGCCTTTTATAAAAGTATATCGGCATATTCAAACAGAATTTATAAAAAATTGGGCAAGTGCGAGTCCGACTCGCGCATGAAGGGTTCCGTACCATAAAACAAGTTTGTTGTATGGGAGCCCCCTTTAAATATTTATTTTATTTTATTTTTAGTATTTGTTGTTATAGCGGCAATAGAAATACATCATCTATGAAAATTTCAACTGTCTAGCTATCACCGCTCTTGAGATACAGTCTGGTGACATACGGACGGACGGACAACGAAGTCTCAGTAATAGGGTTCCTTTTTTACCATTTGGGTACGGAATCCTAAAAAACACGTTTGAATTCGATGGTCAAATTGTCATTTTTCATTTCGTTCCGTTCAATGTACATGAATTATATTTTTATCTACGCACATATCATTAGTGCTCTAAAATGCGTTCAGAAACCGTAGGAAATGCCAGCCATTATTACAACCAATTTTACTATGAGAACTTTTTTGTCTGTGGTAGTAGGTAAAATCTGTACTGTAATGTTATTACAGTACCGATTTTTGTAAGGTTACGAGTTTAAATTAGGAACAGGTGTCAAAACACAAGTTGGTCTCTATTCTAGTATCCATAGATATTAATAATTATTTTTATCGATACGAAACGTCAATTTAGTATGTTTTTTTTATAAAAACCGTACGACATTTGATCTCGAGTGACATGAGAATATGGATACATATGATTTAGAAAAAAAAACATTCGTCTTGACGGAGGTTCGAATTGCCGCCATTATTGTTGTCATTTGTTTGTTGGTTCTTTGCTGTTACGAAAGTAGAATTGTGAAGATTTGTTTGTAATTTACATTTTAGTTGAAAATATTGTTCCAATGTAAATGTCAATTACAACTATTACAATAAATAATCTGTTTATGTATTTGTTCAGATTTATTGCTTACTGCATTTTAAGTATAATGTAGTCTTTAGATATTTTACAGGTAGTGGTGCCGGTCATTTATTATTTATTTATTTATTTCTTTATGAATTTTACAACAAAGATTACATATAATCTAAAGCCCTGCGAAATTTCCTTATGGCTTCTGAACCCATCTTAGAGTACTTATGATATGTGTATAGATAAAGTAGTGTATACAACTGTACATAATTAGGCCTTAAAACACTCGTGTGATCCTATTATGAAACTCGCTCACTAGTGTTTTAAGGCCTCTCATTATGTATCAGTTGCATAAACTACTATTATTACATTGCATATTTCAGAAAAGCGTCCGGGGTTTACCTCGGTGTGAAATAGGATTGCCTGCCTCGTAACCCTAGCCTGCTATATATAGCTATACCTGTATTCGGCAGGCAATTCCAATTTTCCTGGCCTCTTTATTTATGTACTGCGCATTACAATTCCGATTTTTTTGTCATTTAACATTGGGTACATAAATATCGCTTAATATTGTCACTGGTATACTTAGTTTATTTCATTGTTGGTTATTAAATCCCCTTTTCTAGACTGCAGTAAAACAACTTGGACTAATTTCCTTGACATGATAATACAATCTACCGGAAGAAATGAGAAAGGTTATTCTGACGAAGAATTACGCGAAGAGGTGTTAATCATGGTAATAGCGGGAAGCGACACCTCCTCCGTGGGCGCCAGCTTCACTGCAGTCATGCTGTCCCGGTACCCAGGCGTGCAGGACAAAGTCTACCAAGAGTAAGTTTCAAACAGAATTTAACAGCAGTTCTCAGCAGAGTCATCATCGTAGGCCTTTCAGCCTACATTCCCCCACTGATGAGTAAAGGCCTCTCAGTTTCACGCCACTTTTCCGGTCTTGCGCTAGTCTCACTGCAATGCTTCCTTCCAAATATCATCTGACTATTGATCCAGTGGTCTTCCCACTCTCATCTCTGATCTAGTCGTCTCGGGTACTACTCTGTCATCACCTTTGATCATGATCATCTGCCATCGTTTGATCTAGTTAAGTGTGCTCTGTTTCTCCAACGTCTATTTATTTCATGATCTATGATAACTGCTGCATTGGCTTCTTTGTGTACAATTGGTAATCTCTTTTATTTTCTTGCAATACTTTAGTATTATTCTTTTTTAAGACTGAAAGTGTAATAATTGAATATTTAACATTGTAAGTTTATTATTAATAAATTATTCTATTCTATGTCTGTTATTTTCAGGCTGCGAGAGGTTTTCGGCAACTCGGACCGCGAAGTCTCTCCAGAGGACTTGCATAGACTTAAGTATTTGGAAGCGGTCATCAAGGAAAGCCTCCGTCTTTATCCGCCGGCCCCAGTGATGGCGCGGGAGGTGCGCGAAGATGTGTTGCTGCGTAAGACCCCATATATATACATACTTCGAAGTTAAGTGCTGTTAGATTTGTGCAAGTCACCTACAATGTATTTGTAACCCCCGATGAAAAAAGAGTGAGTTGTGAGTTTATCATTTGTGTCTGTCTGTGACATCTGCTTTTTTCATCAAAAGCCTTGTCTGTCCAGATGGTTCTTAGCTAACCTTTGGTGGAATCAAAGGCAGTTCCTACTTGGTCTTCAAGATATTCAGTTTTCATTGGAAATTGTGACAGGATCTCAGCTAAAAGGAATCCCAAATTGTGTTATTAAGTCCTCGTATGTTAAATTTTAATAGCATTTATTAGATCGCTCAATAAATTAGGGTCTCGTGATAAGCGGCTACTTATGCCGCGGGCGTTTTCAGTTTTCAAATTAGCTTATTTTAAGAACCACTAATTACTATTAGAAGTTACTGAAATAGATTTCGAGAAAAGTAGCAGACTTGAACTGTCAGTCACTAAGTCTATGTTACAGCATCAGGCACGATTTTGGTGGAGGGCTCCTCAATACTGCTGAACATCTGGGGCACGCACCGCAACCCCGCGTACTGGGGCGCGGACGCGGAGCTGTTCCGCCCGGAGCGCTTCCTGGAGGGCCCGCTGCGGCACCCGGCACAGTTCATCCCCTTCAGCTACTCCGTGAGAAACTGCTTGGGTTAGTATTTCAGATAAGTATGTAACTAACTAACTATTTTGGCTCAGTGACCCAAACAGGATTTTAGCCACCGAAACGAGAGCACGCCACTTGTCCCGATCCTGCGGAGTTTCTCGCCTGTTTTCGACTGAAGAAGACTGCCACAGTCCAATAAATAACTGACTATTAGTCTTATCCCATTAGACAATAAACTATGTTAATCTTACCCAGCCTTACCTTCATATTTTTATCGTTTTATCCTTACTTATTAATTTGACTCGCGCACAGCACAAACCCAAAAGCATGGCATTTTGCAATAACTTAACAATAATTCATACATTGGGGTTTTCGGAGCACGAATGGTTTTCGTGAATTTATTGTACACCAGTGCAGCCTATTCCAGTTTTTACCAATCCTTGTAGCTTAGTTGATCAGAGCTTCGTTTTTAAATTTCTTGCACTGTTGAACAGTTCTTAAATTTGTTAGTTGGCACATGTCCCTCTCAAGTTACCCTGTAACTACAGCAGATATAACCTTCCGATACGTCGGAAGCATAATTCAACCAATATACATACGTGATATTATCCGTGTACAGTGTTTAATTCAAATTATTGAATTCTAGGAAAAGATGTCAGAGTCGTTTTGGTTATAATTTTGTTATATCCTTATAATCAACGTCTTTTTCTGCGTTGATTGAGCTGGGTTTCACGGCGTTTGACGACTTACGTCGGTTATAGTATCTGGCTAAGTGTGGCCCGGGCCTCCCGGTAGTAGTACTGAAAGGGCGTTATACAATATAAATCGCATTACTATTGTGTTCAGTGATATTTTTCCTAGCTACTCCAGCTTTTTAACCCCGCGGCTTCCCCGAAGGATGGTAAACGAGAGCTATTTCAAGCCTGCTCCCGTACATTTACTAGTTAAGAAATTGGGTTACCATTTTTAATACTTATGACTTTGTAACATTGAGTCGAGACTTCGAAAGTGGTAGATACATTTCTAGGTTTACTGCACATATTCGCTAGCTCATAATGTTCTTCACCGATTCAGATACACGTATTTGGTTCCAGGAGCTACTTACGCGATGATGTCCATGAAGGCGGGACTGGCTAACCTGCTGCGCCGGTACAAGCTGCTGCCTCCAGCCAACATGGCCGCCGAGGACCTGACGAAGCCGCTGAGAGTCAAATACGATATAATGATGAAAGCCGTGGATAATTTCATCGTGCGTATCGAGGATAGGAATGAAAAATTAAATTAATAAAACCTAAGTTATGTTAAATTATATTTGATTTCCCCATACGATCTTAAACATAAATTATATAATTCTGGAAGCTGCAGAGGATTGGCAGATGATTGGTTTAAATCATATTTTAAGAATCGCTTCCAATATGTCGAGATCGAAACCACAGTCTATGCGACAGGTGAAATACAGAAAAGCAGATCCGATAGTTTTATCGACGGGCTCTATCCCTCAAGGTAGCGTCTTGGGGTCTACTTTTACTAATATACATAAATGACCTCCCTAACGTGCTAGAACAACATAACGTAATCTTTTCAGATGACGTATCCGTGTTACTTCCATGCTCTAATATTCATGAAGTGGTAAGAAATTAAAATTCAACGATGGATAAAATAGTAAATTGGCTAGAATCCAATAACTTAGAACTTAACCTGGGTAAAACAAAACTATTACTTTCAATTGTAACCCTATCAAATCAAAAACCTGCACTACATATTTCTTACAGCTACAATAACACTCCCTTAGAATTTGTGAATACAGCGACCGTATTAGGTATAAACCTAGACGGCAATATTATGAGCTGGAAATCACATGTACAGAAGCTACAAAAAAAAAAACCTCTTTTGTGTACGCATTACAGCACATGAAAAAATTAACGGATTTAGGAACCGCTCTAGCAGCATATGACGCATACGCTTATTCAAGAATATCATATGGACTGGTACTCTGGGGAAATTGCCCGCACATTGATAAAATATTTGTCATCCAAAAAAATTGTATGCTTATTTTGGCAAACATAAACCAAATGGAATCTTGCAAGTCCCATTTCATTAAACTTCGGATACTCAATGTGACATCTATGTATTATACTTGAATCATGCCAATTTGTCAAGAAACACATTGACCTATTTTGGCCCAAAACGCTTATGAAAAGAAACGATCGGAACTTCAATAAACTAAAACTACAATTTTCCAAATTAAAATTAGTTTCAAACAGCCCACATTATATGCTAATAAAAATATAATATAATCATATCCCAAACACTATAAAAAACAGCACACGGATAGAGCAATTTAATAAACATTTGAAAAATTATTTAATCGGCAAATGTTTCTACAGTCTGGTCTGGACGAATTTTTTTATGAGAAATAAATTGAATATACCTACTACGATAGCTGTTACCTTTGTTAAATGTTTATTATTTTAAATTTAAATTGTCGTGCCCTCTTATGTTGCAGTGCCCTTGCAGGGTGTTATTCATTATGTATACCTTTCAATTATTCCATCAAAATTATGTACTGTGCAATAAACGTTTGACTTTGACCTCCCGTTTCATCTTATTCAAGTATGTTTTCCGGGATAAAAACTATGCTATCCTTCCCCAGTATGCAAATATACCAAAATGGTATACCAAATTTCATTGAAATTGGCGCATAGGTCATTAAAAAAATTTCATTCAGCGGTTATTTTATTAGCATACATAAAATTCAATCCCTCTGTTCACTCTCTTAACGGACAAGTGGCTTTTTAAGCATGAAGAGGTAATGGACAGGCAGACACACTTTCGCATTTATAATATTTAGTCGCGCGTCTATATAATATTAAGTACTGTGTTATTTAGTCGCGCTTCTGCCCCTATACATGCGCGATACACACTTGATGTCGATGTAATTCAGCGTGTTTGCTCCGTGAAAGATCTCGGTGTGGTCTTTGATTCGCATCTCACATTTCATGAGCATATTCGAAGCCTCCATGGAAGTGTCTGATGTTACTACGAAAACAACTGTTTGCGAGGCTTCGGCCAGTCGGGCTGAGTGTGATTTGTTTGCATGGGAGATGGGCAGCTGTATGCCGTGAATGTCTGCGTTTCTGCGAGATGATGGATGACATTGAGGCTTTTAAATAAATATAATGTGTAGTTATTTAGTTTTTTTTGTTGTATAATAGCGTTTCTCAGTGCAATGGTTTATAGCTGTAATGCTGTGTAAACTATGGTAAATAAATAAATAATAAAGTAAAAGTAAAGAGCATGATATCGGATGTGCACCGATTGCGCGTGTTCTACCTACCGATACTACGCCCCCCAATTTCACTAGCAAAACCGCTAATACCCTAAAAGATGATCAATCCTCTAAAGCGAAAACGAATTCCAATCATATACCTACCCCAGTAATTCACTTCGTATTGCACTATTCGAGAGTTACATCGCATTCATTGGCCGCACCCGCGATTTATTCGTTTTCTAACTCCGTTTAATGCAACCATTATCTTCTCGGGCCGCGTCCACTGGCAGTCACAGATTACAAATACTTACACACCGGTCTCAGTTCCCTCGCGAGCGTCAGTCGCGGCGCGCGTTCAGCCACAACTGTCAAACTTCCCGCGCAAAACATTTAAAAACAAAGTGACTGTGGATTATTGAAACTGTGCTTGTGTTTTGTTTTTAATTGACGGATCAAACGGATGAGGTAATGATTGTGTTTTCTTTTTTATTATTTTGGTGTTTTTGGCTGTTTGTAAACATTTTTGTTGTAGTTCTGAGTTTCTGACCCAAGTAAGGTATTATTAAAGTTGCGCAAATTGACATTTAACCGCAACCGGCTGAATGATTTGGGCAATCCCGACATCTTTACATACTCTACGTTACTTTTTTTGGATACCCTATATACAGCCTGTATTCAATTAGGTATATTAATTTAGAAATATGTATTGTAATACTTTTAGTTGATTTTATTTGAACGTTTCTAGTTAGATGTTAGTATGTTTAATACGAAATTACATTCTCTACGGGGTCTACAGTATCACAAGGTCGACATAATTTTGCTAAGGTAATTTCAACGCAAGTTTGCTGTACTGGTTTATTTGAATCTAGTTAAAAGATGAAATTAAATTATTGCCCGCACAATTTTTAGCTTAATGAGGTCTAGTTGTAATTGACACTTTAATTACAGTATAGTAACAAATACGTAATATTGTCATTTAAGGCCGCATTTCGCGCCTTTAAGGACCTAAATAATAGGTAACTATCAGTGCGCTATATGCTTTTAGTTCATTGACCGCTATCGTAGTCACATTTAATTAACTTAGCTGAACAACACATTCCATAGCCATAAAACAGGATACTAAAATCGATATAAGAACTTTCCTAACTTTATGGTCTATATTGGCTGTAAAACCTGAATTCCCATGCTTATAAAGTGTTGAATTAAATATGCATGCTCAACCTTTCCTTGTCTGGCGGATTTCCCTGTCAAAATTGAAGGTTGTGGCTTCATGAAGGTAAGCGGTGAAGGCAATCTCTTTATTTTACCTTTGGAAGATAAAATAACATCTTTTTTTGTATTCGAAACATCTTCAAGACATTTCTTTGCTTGCTGGATTTTTTCGGATTCCTTGTTATAGAGATTTGGAAAATTCCTGGTATCATTACATAAGGAGTCCTGAATTTTAACGAATTAACATACATTATACATGCATATACGCAACTAATATTATTCGTATATCAATAACGATAAACATAATATGATAAGATATCTTAACACGAATTATTCCAATCGAAGATATAATATCTAGATAAGCCTACTTTATCTATTATTATAATATAACGTAACACAGTGAAGGTGAACCTTCAAAACTGGTTTTGACTGATAAGTAAGGGACAAAACCCATTCAAGTTGACACAGTGATGATAAAATTCCACATTAGTATCTATTATTTCATCTTTTATCACTATTGTCTACCTACATTAAGTATGCGACTCTACATAAATTATCCAGGTGCTTAAGCACATTGAATAAATAAATCACTACATAGTATAAAACAAAGTCGCTTTCTCTGTCACTATGTCCCTTTGTATGCTTAAATCTTTAAAACGGTTTTTTTTAATAGATAGATTGATTCAAGAGGAAGGTTTTTATTAGCATTGCACCCGTGCGAAGCCGGGGCGGGTCGCTAGTAAATAATAAATAAATATCAGACAACCTCACACAAATGAACCTAGTCCCAAATTAAGCTCAAGAAGGCTTGTGTTATAATACATAAAACATCTATGACCCAGGCACAAATATTCGTGCTCATCACACAAATATTTGCCCTTGCCGGGATTCGAACCCGGGACCGTCGGCTCAGTAGGCAGCACCACTGCGCCAACCACGTCGTATTGAAATAGTACATTACTGCAGACGCCGGGAAATAAGAGCTTGCCGGCTGAGTAGGTAAAGACGGATAGTGATTCGAAGCCGGCAAGCCCTTTTCACGGCTAAGGCATGTAGGCTTTTCTCAAACATATTCAATGAAATAAAACAATACACCACTGAAGAAAACATAATTCAGCTGTTTAGTCCATACATGAACACAGACGAAATTCCTTTACAGTTCTCTCGAATCGTTCCGTTGAAACGTGACATTTCGAAGCCTGTTTTAACGCACGTTATGAGGATATTCCATTGCATGTTTGAGAAAAGTTATTTTATAAAAAATAGTGTTATATGAGTTATTCTTCCACGTAGATGAAGTTCGTGGGCAACCTCCATATTATTATACATTTTAACGTAGGTATGTATTTATTGCGGACTTATAATACTTTGGCTGCTTTTGAATTAAAACATGAAAATAACCATTTTGTTCCCCCGATGCTTTAAAACCCTAGAGTGCAATCTTTCTCTCCGACTTAGTTATGATTTGCATCAAAATTATGCCTACCTTTTACTTAGTATACTCGGAATTTATTTATTCATTTAAACATTATTTATTGCACAATAAAAATAAATACAAATAGCGGACTTAAGACATTAAGGCATTCTCTACCAGGTAGTCTGTTACTGCATTGACCGAGCGACCGTCTCGTCACCGTTTCAGCTTGGTCCAAAATACTTTTGTATGTCCTGATGTTTAAATGTCCTAATGGCTATTCTTAGAGCTCGCATATCTCAACCGATTCTCATGAAATTTTGTGAGTATATTGTCTGTTGATCTACCAAAACTCACTGAATACAACCTGTTTAAAAAAAAGCTCGTATCTGAGTATCAATTTACAGACTAGATACGAGGTTTTGGAGAGTAGTGACAGAAATTTTGGTTGTCACCCGGCGATTTGTAATACTAGCTGTGCCACGGGAACACTAATTTTTTTCGGGATAAAAAGTAGCCTATGTTTTAATCCAGGGTGCCAGCTATCTTCACATCAAAATGTATCAAAATTGGTCCAGCCGTTTGAGCGTGAAGAAATAAAAAACATACACATAAACACAAACTTTCGCGTTTATAATTTTAGTGTGATATTTGTCGATTCAGTTTTTCAAAATGGCTGAGTAATTAGGGGCGAAAAAGGTCTACAGCTCACAGAATTACTAGTATATCTACAATACGTACAAATTTAAACGAATACGAGCACAAGCTAGATTCGCTAAGTAGGTTGCAGCCGTGGTCGAAGAAAATGGCGGGAAAGCCAGTTTGCAAGAAAATCTCGCGAACACGCGACGCGTGCGCACTAATGGTGGACGCTGCAAATTATGCATCTCGTGTCGAGCTACTATAATCAAATATAATAGGTTAAACACTTTTTTTAATTAAATTTCAATGTTTATGGCATTACAATCCATATTCAGAGTAGTGCTCTAAATACTGAGCTACCGCGATGTTAAGCAAACGTTTAAATTAAGCATAAATTTTGCAGAATAAAGTTCATTATTTCATTATTTTATTTATTTCATTATATTCACGCCAAAGTGCCCTCTGTACCATTTTGTTTGAAATGCTACAACTATTCACCATACATCCATGAAATGTAGATTGCATGAAATTTTGTATTTACCTATATTTTATCTTTGGCGATGGCGGCTGTATCGCTCTCGTATCGGGCTATCCAGCCATCTTTGTAAGTGCCGCAGTTTATTAGACGCTGCTTAACTCATCTGTTATACTCAGATGTAAAAGGCTAATGAATCTGTATAAAATTTACTATCGTATTAACTTTATACTACTAACTCTCTGACATTCATATAAAATGTCCGCTACCTAAAGTTTGTCTGGAGATCGCTCTTTAGAGATAAAACCGCCTGTTGTCTACCTCTATTGCAATATGAAGTTTGTATGTCGCTGTCTATTTTCTGTGTTTCTATTTCCTTCGTGTTGAGGTGTGCAATAAAGAGTGTTCTATCTATCCCATCATTCCCTTGCCCTTATCCTATTTATTTGGGGTCAGCAAAGCATGTTTCCTTCCTCCATTCTTTCATATTACTCGTCATCTCGTCGTTTAATTTCTCTTATCTATCTTTATGTATTTCAGTATGACTCGTCTGCGTGAAACTCTTTTCTTTATCGGAGTCGGGTAAAATAACCTATGCCATCTTTGAATGTCCAGCTATCCCTGTACCAAAATTAGTTACAATCCGTCCAGCCGTTTAGGCGTGATGATAGGACAAAACAATGTTCACCATGAGATAGAGCTGTACTTTACGGCTGGTACCTCGTGCATACAAATACCCCTCCATAGAAAACTGAATTTCAATACAATTTTATACTAGCATAGATTATTTTATTATTCTGGACTCGCATGGAGCTCTCAGTGTAAAACATAATACAATAATTAAATATGTCTCACGAAAGTTTTACTGACAGGATTTGGACAGGATATTTATTTAATTATACGAAAAATACGATACAAACTTTGCCATCCACTACACAGGTTTCGTCCATACATAGAATTTGTATCTGCCTCAGGGTTCGTCAATAATATTGCTAAAAGCTTCGTCGAATACATTGAAAATCATCCACAACACGCTTCGTCATTATAGATATTAATAAAAATACTAAAACAAAATAGGGAAAAGGAGCACCACACAAAATGTCCTTATCCGAAATGTACCCGGCTCAAACGTCCCAATAATACCCGCCGCATTTCCACGTTGGATAGCCAAAAGAAAACGCTGGACCAGGTATGATCCAGACTTCGTATCACCTCCTAGATAAATAATAATTTATTTATTTATTTATTCAAATTAGTTACACAGCATTACAGTAATTAAACCAAGGCACTGTGAACTACAAAATTATACACAACATAACAACGTAACGTAACAGCGTGGCTCCGTTGCGCCGTCTGATCTGGCGTAGGATTCGGCAGATTGCCCCGGAACTGCCGAAATACAACACCCTTCGGCCAGAAGTCTGCACTTGCGATGGTGGCCTGCAGCGGCCGCAGTACGCGGTATAATAGATTATTTTGTTGCTCCGAAGGTACAAACATTATACAGACGTGACATGTCATAATTGCAGTTTTTATTTAGCACATTGAAGCACGTCCGCCAGCACAGATATGCTTTAAACAATTTAATACAATAAACAGAACAACTTGGCTAACTAACATACAAACTAACTAAGGTTATTCTGGGCATATGTACAGTGCGACCAAAAAGAGTAGAAATTAAAAAGTAGCAATACTTTAGTGTCGTCCCCGTTTTCTTATATTGATTAGACAGGGAGGACACTACAGTATTGCCACTTTTTAATTTCTACTCTTTTTGGTTGGACTGTAACAAGAGCACCTACCATATCAAAATATAATAACCTAAATCAAAAATGTAAAACAACCCCGTCACAAGTATCTGGTCATCATGAGACCCTCATCAAATGACTGACATAGAAAATGCTACTAAAACTGGACATAACTACAAAATTTGGAATTCTTAGCTTCATTATTGGCTGAAATCTTGTCACTTGTTCCAATTAACGCTGAATATCTTGGAAATTACTGGTCCTATTTCCACCAAGAATAACTTAGAACCATCACGACAAGGTCTCGATTAAAAAAAACGCCCTCAAATTGGTCACAGACAAACAGATACACATATTAACCTTACGAGTATAACACGTCTTTTTTCGTCGGGGTTTAAGAAAAAACAAATGTCATACTACTAACGTCATCTTACAACCCCAAAATCAACTTCGGTCAACTAAGGACTTCGGTATCAAGCTCTAATTCCTCTCACTTTTTGATTCCGTTTATTAGGCGATGTATACCACCGTTTAAATGTTCGCGGTGTTTGGAGGTTTGACAACTTTGACAACCGATTACTTGTAGCTTCCAACCTTGACGCTGGCAGAATTGTCCCAATGGACATTAGCCATTTATTTATAAAAATTGATTGAACTTTGCGAGTAGTGTGGGGCAGCAATAAGGTAATATGTAATGTAAGAAAGGTACACTCAATACATTGAGATTTAAAAAATATTTTCTAATAATTTTGCTACGAACAAATATGAATGACTTATGAAAAGGTCATGTTCATGTGATATTAGGTCGCGCGACAAAGAATCGCGTGTCATAGTCGTCGTGTTAGAGTTGCCGGTCAATCGTCATGTTGTAGATTTAGTAATTTATCGCATACCTATGCCATAAATGTTGACGTCGGCGGGCCACCTGTCACATTTGAGAAACAAGCGTCATATGTTTACATTCTCTCGTCATCCAACTTACTATTCACGCGATAAAAAAAAGCATCACGTAACATCGCAATTCTCAATAGAGTATCTATTAGACATAGCAAACAAATCTAATTGAATAACTGCAGTACGATATGAATCATCGGACTAAAGTAACACAACAATGGTCTTAATTACAAACGAAATAAGAGCGATCGAATAAAAAAAACCGTCTAGTGCGCCATTATGAGCCTAATTGCAGGTGCATAAAAGTGACTTTAATTAAAGGCCCGAATTCCGTGCTATAACTTGTCTTATTACGATGGTGTAGAGACTATGGGTGGGTGTTATGGTCCACGGCGCGTTCCGCCGTTCGATTCCAGCCCCGTTAACCCGTTATGTTGATTCCGCGCTACATAATTGCACTAGATCCAGCATCCTTGAAGATGCATTGTGACTGTAATTTTGTTTGCAACTGGAGCGGCCTATTGGAACGAATAATATGGATTATCGCATAATATAACTATTAAGAGGCCATATTCCTTTTAAAATGATGTTTGTTTTAGACATTTTTCTCTATGATCAAACAATCAAACATGTTTCTTAACATAATTACTATAACTACCTAGAACAGGGCTATTGGGATTTATTGGTATATATTAGAAACCTACAATTTGAATTTTTCATTGATAATTTTTGTTTCAAAAATACTCGAAATGGACAGAATTTACGCAGAAAATTAGTTTTGTCAACTTATTTTCGACTGCACGCAATAAAAGCATGAAATAGCTGTTACTACTATGTGTTTAAAATGCTTATATTTCTTATGCGCATTATTTGTGTCAATATTTATAAAAATATTAATGTGGTATTTCCACATGAAAACTGAATCGATATAAAGATGAGTTAACATCTTGCAGGTTGTAGGGCATTGGATCAGCCACATTAAGCTAGACACATTGGTGGTATCAGAAAAAATGTGGTATTAGATTTTCTTTTTTTATCGTCTTTAGAATTTTTGACAAAAATATTTAAGCAAGTACCTACTAGTTTCTTAAATATTTTCTAATAATTACTCTTTATTACATACCTCATTATACAGTAGACATACAATGCAATAAATTACAATTAGAGATACCTACTTAAACAAAAATATAATTAAATATCTACGTACATCAGTAATATTGACACTTGACAGTGAACGATAGTAATCTTAAGCTGCTTATTCACAGTAAACCCTTTATGTGCTTCCTAATTAATTAAATCACTTGCATCTAATTAGAATGCTAATTAACTAATGCTAATAAAACTTTCCACTGCTTTACTTAATTTTATTGTCTAGATATAATAATAATTTCTATGGACGCGAAAGTTACAGCCTGTTCCATAAAATATATGAAGCAAATCAAAATATTTTAACACATACATAAATCAGGCATCATGAATATAAATGCTGAAATAATAGGACATACATAGTTACACGTAAATATATAAGCATGTCGTAGACTAAGTAGAATTTATCCATAAGCGTTGATAATAATGATTTTTTTGGTTCAGTTTCTGGGACTTGAGAAAATTGAGATTTTCACATAATATTTAAGGCCTAATAGGAATAATCATTTTAATTCACCAGCATTGAATATGGTGCCCAAGACTGTCTTTTCCTCTGAAAACACGAATCTATCTAAAGATTACAGATAGACTGATTTGATTAATTCATAGCTATTTTCCCCGGTGGCTACAGTATGCAGTTCTTCAAGAGGGGAGTAAATAGATTCTTAAAGGGTCGGCAACGCGCGTGTGATGCTCCCGATGGTATCGCAAGCGTCCATAGGCGGCGGTAACTGCTTAACATCAGGCGGGCCGCATGCTTGTTTGCCACCGTCGTAGTATAATTTTTTTTCTACAACCACAATATGTAAAGTACTTTTTTGACATTTATTATCTTTGTGATGAGTGATAAGGTACCTACGTGTGCCAATTTCCTAGACTGTACCTATTGCGCTATTCATGAACTTAACCTAGAGACACTACACCCTACAGTTTTCCATTCATAGGATAATAGTTACCGATGTTTGCTTCTCAACTTGTGTACCAATTTCCTTACTGACACCGTACCTCGGTTACATAAAGGCAATTGCAGCATCCTCAACTAAAATAGTTCATCTCGATCTCTTTGTGCATTGCGATATCTCTACCATCACTCAACCTGTGCTGTATTGAGCTATATCACGATGCAGTAAGGCTTATAATCTTATGGGAATCTGCCTACGTATGATAAACGTATGATATACATATTATTATAAACAATAGGTGTGTACTTACGTTGAAACTAGGATTTTTAAAGGTTTCGGAACGCTATATGTTTGCGGGGGAGAAAAATTGTATGACTCTTTTGTTTAGGTACATCCAAATTGTGATAGCCTGTCTCGGTACGGGAGCAGGTCGGTTTATAACTAGTAATCAGTAAATAATTAATTTTAGCCTTACATCGAATTTTTCAACAATATGGCGCTACGATGCCATCAAAAGGCATACCTATAAGAAATTAAGTAATTGGTTGAAAAATGCGAGAAGTTTTGGCTTGTGAAACAAGTGAACATCTGCAAAAAAGTGTTGTTTGATCCTAATCTCCAAATCAGACGTTGCAGTTATAAGGCCTTCAAGTCAGTGCAGAATCTATATCTGATTTTGTCCACAAAAAATATAGTAGAATAAAATAGAATTAAGGCGAAAATAATGAACATCGTAAAACCGGCGCGCAGAAACGAAGGCACAAGTTACGAACGCTGCGAGCTATAAAAATCACAGAGGCAAAAAATTAAACGATCCGGAGGAAACAAAGATAAGTGCTAGCATGGCGATGTTTTTATAACAAACAGATTACATCTAATTAGTGATTTTTTTACTTATTTGTCTAGTATTGCTATAAGCTAAATGGTTTCTAGGCTGCAAAAATGGAACCCACTCAGCATATGTCACAGCGCTTGTGAGCACCACGACGCTGGTCTTCCGTGGATCCAGATCAGGATATGTGTAAAACAGCGTACTGTGTGTGTGTTTGTGTCAAAAATAGATATAAGAAATTAATAATAGGTGATATAGTTATACATACACTAGTTGGTACATATGAGAATCGAAACATTGTTAGCTAATGCTAGAGGCGCAGATCGTAAAATGCGAGCAAATTCGATTGAAATTACGTATGACAACCAATGACTAGTGACGACTCACATTTTACGAACTGATAAATAAAACAATTTCAACGGATTCGTTGAAATGTAACCTTAACAGAGAAAAAATGTGTTTTTCTTAGTCAACCTTTGACAACGGTAACATGAAAGTTGCCGAAACGTCAGGGAGGCTCAAATAATTAATATACGCGAGATAATCCCTTTAAATTGTTTTATTTAAATATGTGACAGTCGCGGAAACCGAATAAAAAATATTGTCTGATGTTTTTGCAAAGTGATAAAATGAGCATAGAGAAAAATCGAATTGAGGAATGCTGCAACTGCCAGCGTCTATTCTAAGCAGTCTAATCAAAAAAATACTGAATGAATGAAACAAATCATTCACATTATGAAACTTCGGTTAGATAGCGGTTACACATTCATTCAGGCGTCAGTTCTGTCAATCATTCTGAACTGTCAGTTTACTGTCATTCATTCATTTTCACTAGTCTGGATTGTCAGTCCGTTCGTTCAAAAAGGCTACACTACTTATCATTCACTTAATATTGATTTGGAGAGTTATACGTCTCCTTTACGTGTACAAGCGTATTTAGTGTGCCGTAAGTTTACACTTACTTGTTTGTTTTGAAAACATGCTGGATTTGTTTATTATGATACTGTAAATACGAGTACACACAAAAACTATGGCATAATTGATGCAAATAATAAACATATCGTTTGTTGTAAACCACGTAGGGACTTACTACTTAAAACAAAGGTCGCATCTCAGTATTGTTTAAGTATGACTTTACTGTTGAGTTTCTTTTGGCTTACTTCTCAACAGCAGTCTCCTCTTGGGAAATGCCGGATTCACAATCTGACTTGTAAAAGTGCCCTTGTGGCCTACTTACTGAATAAATTATTTCATTTCATTCTCTCATCATTCTGACCAGACCGATGAACTGAACTGACATCAGACAAGTACTCTTTATTGCACACCTCATAAAATATACAGGAGAAATACAATGCAAGACATTACAATTAGAGGTAAACAACAAGCGGTCTTATCGCTAAAGAGCGATCTCTTCCAGACAACCTTTGGGTAGTGGGGAACTTGAAAAAATAAGATTTTGGCTTGAAAAAATAAGGTATGTTATTAGGTGGTGCAAAAATCGGGAAATAATAATAAAAATATATACATAAAAAACAAATATATAAACAAATAAATACATAAATACACGTGCGGAATTGACCACAAAAGTGGAGCGGAGCTGAGATACACATTTCAACTTGGGTCATAGTCTATTCCGCACGACTCCGCTCCACTCCAGTCGAGACGCACCCTTAGTGTTGGAAGCACGTGCCTCGTCTTCAGTCGGATCTCACCTTTACGTACTTTTTGCCTCGCTTTTTCCCACTAGTTGTTCGTATGATAAAGCTATTGTTTACTAAGTATCTGAGATTGTTTGTCGTCATTTTGTCAACATAACATTACATGGATAATGTGGGAAAACCATTTTGCGCAATTAAATTCAATAGCTTTTTATGTCGTAATTGAAATATGGAAACATTATTAGGTATAGATTATGTTATTGTTAAATGAACTATATTTCATATTAATATCCCGTTTCGATAATTTAACTTTAAATTATTTTGTTTTCGACTATTAATATCTTCACAAGAACAACAACAGCTAAACACTTCCTAGAAGAAAACCAATCTAACGAACGTGCTTCCTGCCGTATTATAAGTAAATATTATGTACAAATTTTGTTCAAACAACTAGGGGATAGGCCTATGAATTCATTCATAAATGGGCCATGCAATTCTACCGCTGTACATAAACACACTGGAGGCTCAAGTAAAAAGAGCGGCGGCAAACTCTTTTTACGTGGAATAAGGTAAAATATGGGGTTTACTCTACCAAGTAAAACTTACTGGTCGTCTAACTACATGCTTTCAAGGATATAAACAAACTTCCTACAAACATCTTAGTGGTAAGCAGATAGAGAGACATACTAGGTGCAACTTCGTACGCGTATTTTTTTTTATGCCGTAGTTGGGTAAAAAGTATCCTATAACCATCTTCGGATGTCCAGCTATCCCTGTTACAATCTATCCAGCCATTTCGACGTGATGAGAGGAGGAAATTATGAGAACAGATGGCGCCAGGCTTGCATGGCGCCACGCGCCCATACAAAACAATAGACGATCCTGCATCACGCTATTTAGATTTTTCCTGACCCCTCTCCATAGAACACTGATTTTCTATACAAATATAAAATTTTATAATAGTATAGATGAACACCAGATATTTGCACGAGGGTTTTACCAAACCGGTGTTATTGGCTGGCACTGACCTTCATTTTTATGCATTAGATACGTTCATTCTGCTACACTCCAGCCAACCTCCACGATGTCATGAATAAGAATAGGAATATTTTTATTGAATAACTATGTACATAAGATGGAAAAGTGAATTTGTTACAACAGTTTCCCCACTTCGGGCATACAATTTGGGCATGTTGTATGTTGACGCTGGGAAGTCAACATTTGAACTCTAAACCCTGTCATAAAAATGTATGCTTTGCTACGGCAGAACGAAGGCTTTAAGCAGACTTATCAAATAAATAAAAACAAACAATTCCTCATATTTAAATGTATTTCTTTTGGGGTTCACAAACACGCAGCCTGCTTGGTTCATTTTTCCGTTTCAATTGGCGGCTTTAGTTTCGTATAACATTCTATTTTTCAAAAGCATAATCATCATCATCATCATCAGTCGTTCACTCTTGGCAGAGCGTGGTTACGGCAATGGTGTCCACATTTGGGTTCTCGTCCTCAACCTTCCTATGGCAGACAGCAACTCTCGCAATGCGTCTCCATTTCACCCGGTTGTCTGCGAAGCGAGTGCACTGCACCATGGAGCTCCGTGTGGTATTTTTAATGAGGTCGGTCCAGCGAGTCGGTGATCGGCCTCATCCTCTCAAAAGCAGACGCAGACTTCCTACAAATAACTGTTTTTTAACCGAGTTCACAAAAGGAGGAGCTGATTCTTAGTTGGACTGTGTGTTTTAAAATATCTTGTAACAAGCATCGCATCGCAATTATAAAAAGTAAATAATAATAAAATCTAGTTTGACCGCTTTTTATATGACTTCGTATACGATCTGCATACATAATTAATTGAGGAGTGATACCTACGTGTTGCGTACTCCCAATACATTGTTAATGTTTCGAATAGCAATCAATTGCGTAGTTTCAAAACTGCGTATCTAAATACCAATAGAGAGCACAGTCTTTAAATAAAATTATTTAAACGGATTATATCGCGTATTTTAATTATTTGAGCCTCCCTGCCGTTTCGGTAACTGACAGTGGCAGTCGCGGAAACCGAAGAAAATATTACAGAGTTGCCTTGTTTTGTATATGGTTGGACTAAACTTAAAATTCTTACCTTTCATGCTCTGTGAGCACTTGAGCAGTAGTAATCATTTTTCGGAATGGCTTAAATATGACGTTTTTTAAGATTTCAATACATCCAATTCTACGCCGTTTGTCACCTGTCTTTAACTTAAGCGATGTTCAAAAGATGCTAGGGTTGAAATATGCAGATTTTTACACTAATGTTTAACAAACTGTATCTCAAAAATGGATAGAAATATTTACATAGTTCATTGGTGAAAAGTGAAGTACCTACTCAGTCTGAACAATTCCCTGTTTGCTTAAAAGTCCCTCGATCTGTTCCACCCTGTATAAAATTGGTACCAGTCTACGGGTGAGGCAATTTTAAGGAAAGAGTAAAGTATTTCCAGTACACCTGCTGGCTAGCCTTGGTAAACTAGTTATGGCTGGCGAACTCAGTGCTTAGATAAATTTAGACAGGCAGGTATAGGTAATACCCGTTTTATGACATTTTATCGTGCCGTCCCGCTCACAAAGAACGAGACCAAGATAGTAGATTCATTGGGAGCAGCTCTTTGGGATGACCACGATCTTCAGTCATGAGGGAACGATAAGACGGCCGTGCTATGATAGAAGGTCGTATCTATATATGGATTTTATAGTAAGATACGACTTTTTACTGTATCACGGCAGGAGAGAGAGAGAAAGAGAGAGAGATAGAGAGAGAGAGAGAGAGAGAGAGAGAGCGAGAGAGAGAGAGAGAGATCTTTAAAACTAGGAGGCGCCCGCAACTTCGTCCGCGTTTTGTTTTTCTTTACTGTAGGTACTTATACGTGTAAAATGTAGCCATCTTTGGATGTCCAGCTACTTATCCTTGTACCAAAATTGGCTAAGATTTGTTCAGCCGTTTCGTGGCGTTGCGCAGGCTGGCATGGCGCCGCGCGCCCGTACAAAACAACTGACGACCCTGCATCACGCTATAAACCATAGAAAATTGTTTTTCAATAAAAATATAGAATTATATAAGAATACTTATAGATTCCCTGTGGTCAGCTTAGAAAGCGCGGATCAGAAAACTGCATCTATTTATATGATATACAAGAATGATCGTAAAGCTACTTAAGCCATGCTATCGAATCTATCATTAGAAATTCCATGCTCGATAATAGTTATCCATAATTATTTTTTATTTTATGTATTTTCTAAGTGAAGTTATTTTATTAATCTTAAAACTGTAAGCATAGCTCAGGTGTTTAGAAAGCGGCTACAAATACCGATATAATTTTATGATACAGAACTGTAAAGCGACTTACGCCATGTCAGTGAATTTATCGTTATTATTCTGTTTTTAAGCATGACTAGAACTGTATCAGAGCTGTTTAGCCCTCACTACCTTTGTGAGGGCGTAATGGGGTTCCATTATGACCTCGTCTTCGGCTCGGGCTGCAAACCCGCCTCCACTTTAATGACCAACTTAGCACACTTGTATTATAATGTACTGTTATCATGCAGGATCGTAAAACACCTTAGCGCACACGCGCACTAGATAAAACTTACGAGAACATTTTATCAATATCATCATATCAGCCGACGTCCACTGCCGGACAAAGGCCTCCACCAAAGTTTTCCACACCGATCGGTCTTGCGCCGCCCTCATCCAATTTCTGCCTGCGATCCTAACCAGGTCGGCGGCCAACCTTGTTGGGGGCCTCCCCACGCTGCGTCGTCCGTTCTTGAAAAATAATCTTTCTGCTCCAACGGCTATCGGTTCTACGAGTTTGGCGAATAAATCATATTTATTCACACTTTCTCATGAATTGCAGTCCAATACGACTATTTATAGCTCTATACACCTATCATTAACTCTTACTGCAAAGTGATACAACATAACATTTCACTATTAAATAGTGGTTACGAGTATCAAGTGCATACGTTGAGTAACAACGGTAACAGTATTGTGTAATTAGCTATGTCGAATGGATTCGGCGCCGATTCGAGACGAGTTGTGTGTGAAAAAAAAATGCTCGTGCTTAATATAGGGTTCCGTAGCCATTACTTCAAAGAATACTATAGATATACATTATATTTTTCTAAATATTTTGTATTTGGTACATTTTCAACGTATATATTTTACAAGTTATTCGGCTATTACTGTAAGCTAATTTATGCGCGATATTTTCCTATTCGTCATCTATTATTACCATCAGTTTAGCTAGTTATGGTGCTAGGAAAAAAGGCTTATGGGAGATTACTGACCCGATGGACCGATGCCGTGAAAGAAGTCAGGACCAGTTACCTCAGACTAAATTTGCCGAACGATTTAATGGGGCTTTGTAGGATAGATGGCTTGTTTGACTCTTTATTGATGGATGGATGGTCTGTCGTTCTACGCGACGATTCTTTCATTCTCACCACTTAGATAGTTGGCAGTCCACAACTGTTCGGTTTTCGAGAAATTTCCTGCCTCGCACGAATGCATTGTGGAATGTATTGTCGTTTGCGGTATTTTCACACCGATACGACCTTCAAGAAAAGATCGTACTCCCACCTGAAAGGCCGGCAACGCACTTGTGACTCCTTTGGTGTTGCAAGGGTAATCGCTTTCCATCAGAGGATCCGTTTGCTCGTTTGTCCCCTATGACATAAAAAAAAATACACGGCCGAGCGTGCAATATCGTGCTGTGCTTAACCTTTTTGTTGTGCTTGGCCAGATTTGCGTTTTTACTTTTGGAGACTGCATCAGTATAATGTCATCTAAACACGCACTTGCTTCTATGGGCTAAAACACCTCGACGGTTAGCTCAAACTGAGTCTGCCGAACTATTTAATTGGACATTGATGGGTGGACGGCACGTTCCTCGCTTTATAGATGGTTGGATGGTTAGTCATGGCACTGCGTGCAATGTCGTGTTGTATGACCTTTTGTTGTGGTTCGGTCAGGTTTACGTTTTTAGTTCATTTAAGCGTTCACCTAAATCAATATTGTTGTGAAAATATTTACCATACTTTGAGTAATTAGGATGGATGGTCTTAGTGATCCGGAAACCGGTGATTTAATAATATTTGTAGTTAGACTTGTCTCTGGAAAGATACCTAAAGGAGACTTAAGCTAAGACCACCTGGACAAATGTTTGGCTGGCAGATTTTTCCAAGACGCCATCATGGATAGGGCGAAGTGGAGGAAGAAGATGGGGAAGGCTGACCCAACCACCATGTGGGATACATAGTGAGGAAGAGAGAGAAAAATGTTATACAGAAGAAGCTAAAGAAAAACTTCAAAACGTTGTATAATATAGAGTTAACACTACTCGCAGACATTGTAAGTAAGCCTTCAAATTCAGTCTCTAACATCATTGCTAAACAGTCTATAGAAATTATAAACATTGACCAATAAACAAACTATTAGCACATGTGTCGTAATGAATAATTTCCGCGTCCGTCCGGCGCGCGTGTCGACACGTGTACTGCGCGTATAAGGATGCCCGGACACTTGCGACCTCTTGAGTACTTATATTATTTGCTTGCGAATGACACGCTTTTACCGTGACGTGTTTAATTAGGGTCTAGGCCTGTGTTTTGAGTACTGCACTGTCATTCTGAATATCTGCATTAAATTGCACTTAAGTCGTCCGTTATTTTTGGACTCGTAAAGTTGTAATTGTATTACACGTTCTAGACCACAGTGTTCAACGTTCTGGCAACAATTGTCAAGTTTGACTTAAGAAAACGAAGGCAACGGTGAGATCTAGGTATGATTACGAATAATTGAGCCTACCTACCTACCTATAGATAGTGACGATTAGGACATCATCATCATCACTATCACTACATAGTATAAAACAAAGTCGCTTTCTCTGTCCCTATGTCCCTTTGTATGCTTAAATCTTTAAAACTACGCAACGGATTTTGATGCGGTTTTTTTTAATAGATAGAGTGATTCAAGAGGAAGGTTTATATGTATAAAACATGCATAATTTATCAGCATTGAACCCGTGCGAAGCCGGGGCGGGTCGCTAGTTGCATAATAAATTAATTCTGACACGTGTGGTGACGTCACGTGTAGGTGGAAATTATGACCTTTGTGTCCTTGTGGTGGTGGGCTGTTCTACACAAGTGAAAATATAGTTAAGACGGATCTTCCCATTCACAACTCGAAAACTGTCAATAGGTGTAATTATTAAAATAAGAAAATCTACAACGCACTTATTTTCAATATGTAGGTACAGACAGTAACGTCTCATAAAATATAGATTTATAACTTGAACGCAGAGTAAATATGGATCATACTATTCATACTCGTAATTGAAATACTACTAGACACGAACGACCTCGACGTGAAGTTAATATATGTATTAGCCAGTGACAAACGATTACTTTAATGGGCCGAATCAATGTCATAGTCATAATTACGACCAAATTCAGATACGTAATCAAACACGCGTACTGACCTTAGCTAATATTGTCATTACGATGCTAAATTAAAAATAACTTTATTTACACGAAATTCGAATATCGAACGTGACTCTTCGAATCGTACATGAACATGATACGCTACACAAATCTAAAATGACGCATGTCCATTGAACTGCGAATACAGATGTGACCATTTAGACTGCGATAGCGAACAGACACAGCTGATAACTCTTGGTCGGTCATGTCGCCCTGGTAGCAATTACGGAGATTGATTCATTGTTGCGCTATTATTGAACGGCAGGTCAAAGTGTACTTGAATCATGAACATATGCGTATCTTGAAATCTATAAGGCATTATGTCTTGTTTTTTTTTTTCAATTTGGACCTTCACTGTCACTACATAGTATAAAACAAACTCGTTTCCTGCTGTCTGTCTGTCCCTATGTATGCTTATTAGATCTTTAAAACTACGCAACGAATTTTGAATTGATTTTTTTTAGTGATTCAAGAGGAAGGTTTATAATTATGTATAAAGCCTTGCACCCGTGCAAAGCCCGGGCGGGTCGCTAGTCATATATACTCGAACCAGAAGGGCAAGCATATCTTGCCGCGACTTTGCTTGTCGCACGACTCGACAACCTGTCTTGCTCGCACGTTACTGATAGGAAAGTGACAGGTAGTGTTTGTCGCGCTACAGAGATTCGCGTGTCACAGATATGCTAGACATATAAGGTAATAGACATGTTGACTGATGTTGAATTCTACAGCGTACTGTGTATGAATAAAATTATATCTGGGGGCACGGTAGTGCCCCCGCCAAGACGAAAAAAAAAGAGGCGGGGCACTACCTACCTTTTCTCGAACCGTTTCGTCTCATTTTCAAACCCTCATAGTTTCGTCCCAGTTAACACCAGAGCACCCAAATTCACAGGTTAAGATGCAGTTAGGGAACATATGAAATGTACTAAATTTCATTGATCTAGCTTTTATACTTTAGGTTTTATTGGTACCTAAAATACGCCGATTTTGCCACTCACTCACTTATGTATCAAAACCTCTGGGGTACTTCCCGATGACCTAGAAAGCTGAAATTTGGTATGTAAGCTAGGTTTAGTACACAAACAATAGAATAATTCTGAAACTTGGAACTTTTACCCCCCAACCCCTTAAACTAGGGGATGAAAGTTTGTATGAGACTTTCGCAAATTTTCATACTAGAGGTCTGAAAATTTATACCTATTGGGCTCAGCTCATTGTTATCAATAAAATACACATTCTAGGATTTTTAGAAAATCACCCCCCACCCTTAAAATAAGGGGATGAAAGTTTGTATGGGCTTTCCATAATGGGGGATAAAAGTGTATATAATATATATATATATGGGGCTAAACGTAAGTATTTCTTAAATACACAATTATTATACTATACTATAATTATATTATACTTACTTAGAAACACTTCAGCACAAAAAAAAAACATATAAATTAAAAATTACCTTACAAAAAGAAATGAGATCCCACCAAAAACATTTCATGTAAAATTGGCTGCCAAGACTCACATGCTCATAACGCTTTCGCTGTAAAAAAGTGGTCAGATCCCTCGAAAAGCCAAGCCCCTAAGCCCTGAGTATACTAATCCTACACCTTGGCTTCAAAAGTATGGCTTGGCCGTTTCATAAAGTACCGTAAATAAGTTTAACGGACTGTCCGGCCTATATGGTAAGGAATTAAGTTTAATATATTTTATCATGAAGACATAAACTTAATTTCTTGATACCGTATGGGCCAGACGGTTCTGTGGACTTATTTACGTTACTCTATGAAACGGCCAAGCCATACTTTTGAAGCCAAGGTGTAGGATTAGTATACTCAGGGCTTAGGGGCTTGGCTTTTCGAGGGATCTGACCACTTTTTTACAGCGAAAGCGTTATGAGCATGTGAGTCTTGGCAGCCAATTTTACATGAAATGTTTTTGGTGGGATAAATATATCACGAAACAAAGAAAAAAATCCAGAAAAATAAATCTTTTTTTGATATATGTGACTTCAAAGGTAGGTACGCAAATTTTATGATATACCTATTTTTTTTAATCCAAAAGAAATTTTGAAAATGTTTTCAGAATCCTCATAATTTTACAAAACAATAATTGTATAACAACCATGAACTTAAACGCACTTTTTCACGGTGAAAATGGCAAATTTCTTAATTTATACCGGCCTGTGACGTCACTAGCCTGGACACCTTTTGTATGAAGCGTTTTATAGCGCTAAGCTACGTAGGAATATTGAACTTTGACGGTAATTTCTGACTTTTAGAGCAGTTTAAGTGTAGTCAGTCCCATATTGACATTTGAGAAGAATAAAAAATAGAATCGATTGACACATCAAAAAAAAATTCTCAACATGTCTATTGTAATAAATACATTTATTACCTATGGGTCAAAAATAAAACATAAAAGTAACAAATTTATGGGATTAAAACTAAAAATTCAACTAAGATTAAAATATATTTATAAAACTATTGTAATGATATGTAGCCATTGAGGTTACGTCAATGTATGTAGCACATGATAGCAACGATTTAAATGATATTGTTAATAATTAATAAATAATTTATGCATGTGATGTGACACACATAACATATCGATATATTTGCATGTCTCTGTGACGAAACATGTAGTTCTTTAAGTACATTTAAGACCAACTGTATGTACCATGTTTGAGCAAATATACTGATTCTGATTTTGATTTGTTACCTAATAAGCAGATCAGAAGGGATCGACATTTTAAACATACCTTACTTAATTGCATATTGAAGAATAGTAACTACGGTTATTACTTAAAACTCGTTATAACAAAAATTCCTTTTTTTTTTAACATCCGTGTTTTTAACTACTATGAGATTGTAGGTATACCTATTCCATCTGCGATCTGCAACGAATCTGTTGTTTACATATGTACATAGCACTCAATCGATGTTTGCCACATGCTATGCTTGTAATGCCCAGCTGTGGATACTGCCATGACGTACAACACTTGTTCATCTGAATAAAGTGGCTATAAACAAGAGGCCAATTGTGTTAATAGCGGCAGAGATATTTAGTCAAGAGTGTTTAGTTAGGTATTTTCATTTAGGCCAATACGAGTAGATACAAAAGGATTTTGACTCATTGTGGAAAACCAAGCAACAATAAAGTTCTATTAATTTCAAGAGATTTGGCTTTTAAGTCATTTTAAATAATTACCTGTACATATGGCGTATATGTAATAATAATAATAATATCCCTGGGATAGGTACTATACAAAATGTGATAAATTTCTCATAATATTATTTAAATGCGAAGTTTTTTACGAAAAAAGTGTAATAAGTGTATTTTTGACAGGATTACAAAAATCTTGATGTGACATCAAACCCATTACAATAAAAATGTATTTTTTTTAAATATTGATCTGATATTGATAATCATTCACTAACGAGGGTATAAGCCGAAATACGTCTTCTGGATAAAATAAAAAAATAAAATAAAATGCATTTATTTCGGACAACAGACTCCATATTTTGTTAGTACTACAGAAACTTAAATAACTATGTTAGTATTAAGGCTTAAATGAAGAGAAGTCCAGTGCCTGATGAGGCCACTGTCCCATCTCTCAGCTACGACCCTCAGAAGACTGTGGTGATAAAGACTTCCTCACTTCCCCCAAGGGTGCTAGATCTTTCTCTTGGTCAGACATAACAATTGCTAATCCAATCCCAATGTCTCAAAGCTTACTCGTATCCTTATGCATGAACCTAGAACTCCCAAGTTAATATTCAAGCTGTGTAGTATTCTGCTAAGCATCATTAAACATCGTTAATATGGAGAATCCAATGCCGTACTATTGCATCTCCTCATTGTCGAAAACTATGTCAATATCGAGGTCCATCATACATTAAGGGAATATATCACTGCTCTTTTCCGCATACTATCAGTTCACGTTAAGTTTGCACCTGATAACTATGGCGTCGCATACAAATGAGGTCCAAACTTATCGTAACCGGGTTTTACAAATCGAGGTTTCGTTCTCGTCGGTTTCCTCCAAAAGTTAACCAATTTTTATAAAATTCTAGTACTTAATTGAATGGGAAAGAAATGTTCTGTGTCGAACTGTTTTGATTTTTGCACAGAATTTGTGTACTAGGCGTCCGGCGTCCGTTTGCGGCGGAAATTTTACCAAAAACAGATGCTTAGGTACTACACAAATTTTATACACGATGATTTTTAATCGGTGATCAGGTACCAACTTTTCTAACTCAGTAATTGATGGCGGTCACGTTGAAGTCGTAATTACATGAAAACAAACTTATTTTTTTTTATGATAATATCTATTTTACAACTCATTTGAATAATTTAATGGCAAGAACAATTTATGAGTAATGACTTGTCATTGTCATTGTCATTATCTACATACACAAAGTCGTAGAAAATTTCGTTTTCCCGCCAAAGCGATTGCACTTGACGTAGGTATCGTACTTAAAAAATTATGTAGGATGACCATGTATCTAGTGGTTATTAGTTTTAATTATGTTTTAACTTTTAGTTAATTAAACTGTGAAGTAATGGCTCGAAATCTTGCTTATTGCTATGTTTTTTACTATTATTAAATTATCTCATTTTTATCTTTATGACGATCATAGTATAAATGCATGTAAATTGTCTTAGCGTAATTTATACTGACATTTTATATTATGAAATAAATAAATCTAATCTAATCTAATCTTAAGTTTAATTTTAGCTGGATATTCATATTTTTCTACTCCTGATCCCCGAATCATCGTGTATATTACAAGCACATCGAAACGGTCCCACTAAGAATTTTTTTTTCCCATTCAGGTCCTAAAATTTCGTAAAGATTAGTTAATTTTTGTAGGAGGAACGAAACCTCGATTTATATGAAAACATTGCAGTAGTATTTCATCTTAACTACAAACATGACTCACTTGCTGATCATTCAAGCGTTGTATGAAAGGTCTCTTTCTAGACATCGGGCCGTAAGTAGCGTAAGGTCACATACGGCCGTACTTCTTTGAGATAACCAGAATTAAAAGCTCCTTAATTGGAAAGTGGTGGTGTTAAATTAGGGGTCTCGGTATTTTGGTCGCCAAGTTTGGGTGATGGCCGACGGATGTAAAGTCCGAAACTAGTTTGAAAAGGGCAGTATGCCGTTATGTTGTTTATTTTCCTGAGTTCGCGAAATGTTTCGCGGATGAGAAATGTTTCAACACAAGAAAGATTACGTTATATCAAGTGTCTAATGCAGGTTGATGGAACCTACTAGAATACAACTGTTATACTGCTACTCAATAGCTTAGATTTATAAATAATGACACAAAGGTAAATTAAGAAAGAAAAATTGAATGCGATCTAACTACAATCGAAGCGGGGTATGAACCCGCGACCTCTGCGTTTCCGGCGCATTGCTCTCCCAACTGAGCTATCCGACCGCTACGTCAGTCACACCAAATCTTTCATCCCTTAATCCTTTACGCTACTGGAGCGCCCTCTGCGTCATATATGTTTTTTGAAATGCTTATTGCGCATTAGCCATACCCTAGGATGTGCGTTTTACACGCACGATCCCCAATCCCCATTGCTTTACAGCAAGTGTGAAGTGTCATTATTTATAAAAATAAAAAAATGTGGTATTACCACATAAAAAATATGAATCGATAAAAAGATTCTATACAAATATAAAGCTTAGATTTATTTTCTCTTGATTTTTCTACGCATATTGTGCAGTGACAATATAATTGTTTTGCACATAACAGCTAATTACCTGTATGTGAGTGCAGCTCCAAAAGTACCTAAATCCTTAGGTACCTACATAAGTAAGTTTTCAGTATGTTTAGCTGCTTACGCTATGTTTTTTTTAATAATAAATATAAGTATGAAGGGACAAATCGACCTAGTCCCATACTAAACAAAGCTTGTACTATGGGTACTAGACGACGATATACAAAATATATAAATACATAAGTATATAGATAACATCCATGACCCAGGAACAAACATTCGAGTTCGTCACACAAATATTTGCCCTCGCCGGGATTCCAACCCAGGACCACCGGCTCAGTAGGCAGGTGTACTACCAACTGCGCCAACCGCGTCGTTAAATTCCACCGTACTTCATAGTTATCAAAAGCTGATGATATTTACCACTTGACACACATAATAAGCCACGAATAAGTAACGAGCATTGGGTAAAAATATTATTACAGTTAACGGCGAGTTATTATCGGTTATCAAAAATAAAATAAACGGAATCTATAAAATTTTAATATGACTGGTACAATAAAATTGCATCAGTGTTTTTATGATATTCATCCCGCGGCAAAAAGCAATTGCAAGGGCAGTCGCGTGGATCGAGAAGTATCACCGTCAATTAGGTCATAGTAGTTAATGTTCGCTCGAGCCCGACCCGATGTACTTAGGTACAGGTAGGGCTGTCATCTCTAAATTAGCCGAACCCGACTAAAGACTTGAAAAACCCCGGACACTTGGCATACATCGCATCTTGTCCCCGGACGTATCCCAAAATGATATAAAAAAAAAAACAATCGCTTTATTTTTCATTCACACAAAAAGTGTCCCGGTTTTTCCCGGACACTTTTTGAAAACCCCCCGGACGGCCCCCGGACGGCTTCCAAACTAGGACAAATCCGGGGAAACCTGGACGGATGGCAGCAGAGGTGACATTTATGAGCCAAGACAAAAGAGTACACAACTTGTCGAAGTTTTACAGAAAGAGAGAGGTTGGAGGCGTTTGAGATGTGTTTCTAGAGGAGGATTGAAGGCATAAACTCGACGGAAGAAATGTCTAATGAAGAGGTCTTTAAATAGAATAAGAGAGAAAAGGACACTACTAACACTAGTAGAAAATATAAGAGAAATATGATAGAGCATCTGCTAAGACATGGCTGTTTCTTCAAAAATATCATAGAAGGAAAAATTGAGGGGAAGCGAGGTAGAGGAAGGCCAAGACGAAATTACTTTGAGCAAATAAAAGAAAAGGTTAAAGTAATCGACGCTTAAGAATCAATACCGTCTAACTAACATTTAGTAGTTAGATGGTATTGATTCTTAAGGGTCGACGCTTAAGAATCAATACCGTCTAAGTAACATTTAGTTAGTTAGACGGTATTGATTCTTAAGATGTCTTACCAAGAAGTGCAGGAGAACGATCAAGAAAGAAACGGCTGCCGATTGCTACACCGACAAGAGAGCAGCTCTAAAATTTAAGAAGAATATGTCAAATTGGACACAAAAATTGCCAGTTACTTTTGATGCTGACTGTACATTCAATACAAAAGGAGACTTAAGTAAACAAAGCTCCAAAAAAACATAGGTGCTCTTGCCGACCAATAGTGATGATTTGGGTTACGGAGAAAGCCCAAAAGTCAAAACTCAACCCTTATGATAGTTGCGTTTATTACGCGTTAAATTAATGACAAACTGTCGACGACTGAAAAGTGACGAATGTTTTATGTGAAAAATGATGAAATGATACGGTTTCCTAATAAGACTTTTTTATTATTTATTTTTATTTATTCTCAGGTCGTCTTTAGGTCGTCTTTCCTCTCTTCTCACTATCTGACACTTTTTATTTAAATTATACTCTTTAAACCATACGATAAATAGCAAGTACTTTAATTTAGTTTCAAGTACTGAATGGGTAGCTTAATCTAAATCAAATCGGCAAGCCAATTTTGTTACGCCTAAAGTTAGGTTTTATTGTGTTTAATAGCCGATTAGTGTTCGCTATTCAATTGAAAGGAAAGTGTAACAAGTCTGAATAAAATATTAATCAATTCAACTAAAAAGCGACGAGTGTTGGCAGTTCCAATTGCACCTTGAGCAGTGTTTTGTCAAGTTACCTTAGTTCCTGTTTTGCCTAATAATTAATCAAGTTGGAGTCGCACCAACGTTTTTGCAAGTTCACTGATTCAACAAGAAACGATGGGCAATCATTCGAGTGTCGCAAAACGGGCCAAGCCCGTACGCCGTGAAGGCGAGGCGTTGCAAGAACGCATTTTTTTTCTTAATATTTATTATTATTTCGTTATGGATGGTTTTTGCACAAAAACTGGGTTTTTATACTTCTTTCTGTCGGTTGCATTTAAACGGAAACGGCTATTATTGAAAAAGTACATTGTATAATTATGTAGTATCAATAAGGTTTTTTGTTGGTTCGGTTGCGGCCAGGAAGATAAAGCGCCACCGCTATTTGGTAACTAATGAAGTAATGACTTAATTACTGGAGCATTTCAATTTGAAACCTGCAAAAACGAAATAAGACCGTTTACGTGTATACACATTGAACAGAGAGAAACATAGATAACCAGCTATGTCCAAATGGTAAACCAAAATAACCACAATGGAACTACAGCATTTCCTTAGTAACAAAGCCATGCATAAGAATTAGTAGGTAATTAGCTGTACCTCCTCGTAGGATGAATCACGACGGTTGTCGGTCGGTTCAGTGGGTCAGGATGTGAACCGGTTACGGAGGCTGCCCACGTGAAGTACATCATTGTAAACAAGTAGCCGAGCCGTTATGACTGTCAATGTCTGCCGCATGTCCTATCTTTCGTAAAGGCTTCAGTCAGCCTTTTAACGAAAGTTCCGAGTTCAAACTCCTCTTATTTTTACTTGTGTGGACCAATTGATAAAAAAGATTTTTTATTGGAATATAATTTATTAAAATATAATATTTTAAGGAATACGCTTCATTTTTGTTTAAGATCTAAATAATTTAAGAAAAATTAAAAACGGCACTTTTACCCAGTAGACAGCCCCGGACGTCCTTACGTCAGCCTTTGGGTTTCCAATACTCAGCCGTTAGGTTCATTGGCTGCAAATTAACAATTGATTTGATGGTTAGGTTTAATTTGGTCTATGTACACAAGGCCTTATGCCCTATTTCTGTTAGCCGACTTCTTGACCGCGCCTTTATCTATATTTGAGGCGTATGTTGGCAACACTGTCAATGGCGGCCCTGCCCGCCGAGAGCGTAGCGTCACGGATCAATACACGATTGATTGTACTAAAATCACTCTAATATTATAAAGGTCAAAGTTTGTGAGTGTGTTTATGTGTATGTTTGTTACTTCTTCACGCTGAAACGCTTGGACCAATTTTGATACATTTTGGTATGAAGGTAGCTGACACCCTAGATTAACACATAGGCTATTTATCCCGAAAAAAAATTGTGTTCCCGTGGGATGAGCGAGTAACACCGCGTGGCGCAGCTAGTACTAAAATATATTGTTGTCCAACGTTAAAATTTCATTATTTAACAAATTAGATATCGCCTTGAGCCATAACTTCCATTAAAGTACAATGATGTTCTCTTTCATAAGCCAGTTTCATACACGCGACAATAGAAAAAGACAAATTGCAAGCGATTGTTAACAGGCTTGTCATTTTAAGTGCGATAATTTGAAGGTTAGACGTGATTGGTGAGAGAACGCAACACTTAGCTCAATTATCAACTGATTATGAGTAGAAATGTAGCAGAACTTTACGATTCTGGTTTGGTCATTAAAACCGATCTATGAGCCACAGCTGAATGTAGGCCTCCCCGCCACAAAGTGCGATCCCGTGAAGACCGCATATCCGATGACTCCTCGCTACCTTCACGAGGTCATCAACCCCAGCGTGGCGATTAGGACCCCCCCCCCCATATATGATAATACCTATCTGACCGAAACAAAGTTCTTATTGTAACAACGTTATCATCATTATCTATATTATTATACTCTTTGTATATGTATTAAAATTTAACATGTTTTTTATGTAGAGGGGTCATTTTAGGAAAAAACCGAAAAATCTTAATAGCGCAATGCTGGATCGTCTTTTGTTTTGTATGGGCGCGCGGCGCCATGCCACGTCGAAACGGCTAGACAAATTTTAAATAATTTTGGGACAGGTATAGCTGGACATCCATGGATGGTTACAGGATACTTTTTACTCGTCTACGTAGTAACCTATAAACTTAAGTCGTTGAACATACAGTGTTTTCCAAAGATTTTCACTCCATTAAGTCTGCGTGCAGTATTACTGCAGCTTTATAATCGGAATCAGGCTCGTTACCTTGATACTGTTTACACAATGCCACCGGCTGGGAGTGCGGACTTTTTGTTCATAAACGCTCTCTACCAGTCAAACAGTCACATGGCAATGAATCTGCCAACCAAATCTCCATTGTATTACCAATCAGAAATGGTTACATTTAGATTGGCCGAGTCACAAATCTCATTGGTGACCGGTATGTTTCTAAATGCTGATCTTTTTAATAGCGGCCTATAAAAAGATGTCCGTTTAGTTTTTACGCTGTCATTGTACTTTATTGAGCTGTGATTGTATTGTCTTCTGTTTTCGCAGACATTTTTCTGTAATAGACACGTTTAAGCCCCGAATTAGCCAAGCTATAAATATCAATCAGCCTTTTATTGCATAATAAATGTATTAAGCGGTTTACCCTCAAGTGATATTGTCAGAAACGGCCCGACATGTTTCGAACTCGTATGGAGCTCTTCATCAGGGACACACGGCGGCCAGCAAATTACTGATTGAATCAGTAACGATATGAGTTCGAAACATGTCCTGACAATTTCACATAAACCGCTTAATTTAATATTAAAAAGACTTTAAAAACTCGGACCTCTTTGGCATGGTCCCGAAGACACTGGCAGCGTTTCCTCGTTGAATAGCAACGCTAACACGTAGAGCGAGAAAGCTGCCAGCTCTTCGGTCGCCCGTGGTGTCGACCACTCTTTATGAAATCTGCTTACATAGTTGTCGAGCACTGGGCATACACGGACCAAGTGTCTCAATTCCGAACGGAATATTAGAGTATTCAGATTCAAAAACCCCTGTATTTATGTGCTTTTAATTTTTCGGCCGCTTCGGCAGCCGCGCCTGGCCTATGAGATGTTCCATGGAGATGGGAAAGAGCCAGAGTGTCGCTTAATACGTTTGTTATATATATGTCTTATGAAAGTTTAAAAGAAGATCTTTGACTACATATCAGTCCTTAGACATTTAAGAGTTGAGGATTTATCCACTTAATAACAACTTATCCACAATTACGGAAAGGAAAGTCCGGAAGGGGACATGAAATCAATCTGTCTGTCAGTAATACGTAGTTTACTTCAACGCAATTTCCTTTAATAGGTACCTAATTACTAGTGTGGTTCAATCTTGGTTTTTTTTGGGATGAAAGGATTTTAGAAACAAAACATTGTATTAAAAACAAGATTATTGTTACTACTGAAGCGCAAACAACTATTCTGAAATTAGCTGAATGACATAGGCTACTTTTTATCCCGGATGCAGGGGTTCCAAGGGATAGGGATAAACAAATTCCTTGTATCCATCATCAAAAGTCCTAGTATCATCTTTTGATGATTGTACCTAAAATTTTAAAATTGTAAATATGATATTTGTGTCATTTCATAACGCCTAGACAACTGGACAAATTAAATAAAAAAATAGTATACGGGTTCTTCTTTGGCGGTACACTCTTGCCAGAGTGGTCGTGGCCGTCACGTCGTTGATTTTGTGGCCTGCTTTACAATGCGACGCCATTCTTCTCGTACTGCTGCCCTCCTGGTACATTCGTGTAGAGGACCGTTGACGGCGGTTTTTACTTCATCCGTTCATCTCATCGGTGATCTTCCGCGTGGTCTGGTTCCCTCGACTTTGCTTTGTACCACCAGGCGCTCGATAGATTCGCATCCGCCCCGCGATACGTGTCCACAGAAAGTGAGGATTCGAGCTTGTACTATGCTTGATAGCCTCTGTCTGACGTCTAGCTCTCGAAGAATGACATTCGTGTAGAGGACCGTTGACGGCGGTTTTTACTTCATCCGTCCATCTCATCGGTGATCTTCCGCGTGGTCTGGTTCCCTCGACTTTGCTTTGTACCACCAGGCGCTCGATAGATTCGCATCCGCCCCGCGATACGTGTCCAAAGAAAGTGAGGATTCGAGCTTGTACTATGCTTGATAGCCTCTGTCTGACGTCTAGCTCTCGAAGAATGGACTCATTGGTTCGGAACTCCATCCATGATATACCGAGCATTCGAGCACGGTATATCACATACATTTTATCCAACTACGGAGAAGCAAAAAAGAGCGTTATCCCGGCTCCACATTATCGCGAAGTTTACCGATGCCAAAATGGCCGAAGTATGAGTTTCTGCAGCGAAGTAGCTCTCTACGCTATGTTATTCGCCCAACCTTGGTCAAATTCGCAAGTAGTGTAGACTATTTCTTCGCTTCCACGCGAACGAGGTTGTCCCTGCTATTAGTATCAAATAAAAAAAAAAAACCGGTCAAGTGCGAGTCAGATTCGCGCACCGAGGGTTCCGTACAAACACTTTCCATCCGTAAGTGGTTAAGTTAAGTTTGCACCTGGTATGTAGAGCGCTCCATACAAATGAGGTGCAAAGTTAACGCAACCAATCCCGTTTGTTGTATCGGAGCCCCCCTTAAATATTTATCTTATTTTATTTTTAGTACTTGTTGTTATAGCGGCAATAGAAATACATCATCTGTGAAAATTCCAACTGTCTAGCTATCACCGTTCTTGAGATACAGCCTGGTGACAGACGGACGGACGGACAGCGAACTCTCAGTAATAGGGTCCCGTTTTTACCCTTTGGGTACAGAACCCTAAAAAGATTTAAAATGTACTGAACTACTTACTATATAATAATATGTATAATGATTCGGTTAACATAAAGACTGCCGGGTGTGCAACAGCAAACTGTTATCCATAATATGTAGTCTGTAATCATTATGAATAACTTAGAAAGTAAGTTACTATTTTATGCACTAGTGCATTTATTTAAAAAAAATTACCATTAAATATTGAACGTAATCAACTTAGATCGCATTTTAACGTGGATACAAAGGATAATTAAGAAGCCAAAATTCTTACGCAATCTACTGAAGTGCAAGTGGGGACCGAATCGAACCCACGACCTCTGCTTGCCCGGAGCAGTGCTCTCACCACTGAGCTATTGAACCGCTACATGGATAGCGTGGAATAATGCCTTCTCATTCCGCTTTAAAGCGCCCTCTGTATTTTTCTGTTTTTAAAATGCTAAGCGCATTAGTCGATCTCTTGAACGCGGTATAAATTATTATCTAAGTGCATACTGGATCTTAATGCCCGTTGTCATAATTATTTTCATAAATTTTCCCGTCAATCCTCAGATAAGCACGATAACCGCGGTGAAAGAGAAAACTTACAAACTAAAATTGCTGCCATCGTATGATCGTATCAGTGTAATGACATTTTCTCTAACTTATTTGTAGCGAGGTGTGTAGTTATAGGTACATTTCTAAGGCTGTGGACACACAATATCTGAACAATTTCATGCATGGCTATAAACCGATTGTTTAAAAAATCTCACGTTTCTAAGGTGATGAACGCGAATATTTATTCCTGGATCATGGATGTTCTATATAATTAAGTATAATTATCAATGTAAGTATGTATTTATCAATATAAATAAATAAATATCAGGCAGGAAATCGCCATCAATACATCGCTCAAATGGTTAGTAACTGCAAGGTGGGAGCATTTCACTTCCCCGAATTTTATTTGTCATAAATGTATCACTTGCCATAATTTTCATTTGCCATAAACTTTTTATTTCATAAATCATAAACTCTTCGGAATTTCTTTAATACTATTCATGGAGAAATCATTAGGTTAGGTTAGGTTTGTTTTATGAAAATCCCGAAAAGTTTCAGCTTACAGAGACAAATAGATTTATGGAAAATGAATATTATGGCAAGTGATAGATTATGGCATATGACATGCGGGCAAACGATAGAGAACCCTGTTGGGTATTATGTTAAATGTTTAGATGTGGAAACGGGTTCTACGGGTTGATAAAAGAATCCTTCAAAACAAAATCTTAGATAATAAGTAATTAGAAGTTGAGACCCTGTAGAGTTTTTCGTTCAAAACCGGGTCACGCTCACGTGCTTTACGTAACATTAAACAGTATTAGTTAGAAAGAACGATGACCGATTTGTCAACGAACAACCACCTACACTTAAATATTTTCTCGCCTGACTCATTAATACCCGTTAATTCTTAACAGTAAATTTGACTTCTTAAACCTAATGCGATAAACATACCTATTCGGTTCATCATCACACCATGTCTTTGTCAATGGATTCTGTTATGTTTGAAGTTTTTTAAATGCGTTGGCAAGCTAGCCGAAGCATAGGTGGTCTATCGCATCATATTTCGTCACTTGTCTCCATCGCACTGCACGATAAATAATATTTCCCGCACGAAGGAGGCATGCATTGAATACTAAAATACAATAACTAAAAATCAGTCCAAAATCAATCAGGTACTCCGAAAAATCTTTTATTTTGTCTAGCTTGATTAGACTCCAAGTCAGATTAGATCGATTTAATCCCACACATGCAGTGTGGACTCGGCCTTACAAGGCTCATTACACAAATTGCAGTAATCATTGTTGCTTACGTTGTCAGCCCTGCCGGACAACGTCACATAACCACAAATGGAGTATCGACAGTCAAAGATAAGAGTGTATATTGACAGTAAAATAATAGAAGGGTCGTCGGTACTGTGAATTTAAGGTTTTCCGTAATATTATTTGTTTACAGAAAGGAATAATAGGCATTATAATTTTAATGCGTGTATCTATGAGTCTGTCTTGAGCATTATTTCATTCATTCATTCACGCACCTGAACGAATAGCTTGAGGGGTTTGGTCGCTTTTATCACGCGAGAGATAAATGACAAAGCAGCTGTCACAATCTGACAAGCATGTGAGTTCGAGAGTGACAGATAATCGCGTGATAAACACAACCATAGGTATATCGATATCGAAATACCGGTAAGTATGATGTGTTAGTGAAACGTGGACCCTGATTCTGAAAGATAGGGAGAGGTTGGAGGCGTTTGAGATGTGGTGCTGGAGGAGGAAGGAAGGCATAAGCTGAATAGAAAAAATGTCTAATGAAGAGGTCTGGAATAAGATAGGAGAGAAAAAGACACTACTAACACTAATAGGAAATAGAACAGGAAATATGGCTGTGCATGTGCATCTGCTAAGACATGAGTTTTTCTTCAGAAATATCATAGAATGAAAAATCAAGGGAAAGCGAGGTAGAGGAAGGCCAAGGCGAAATTACTTTGAGCACATAAAAGAAAAGGTTGCATGCCTTACCAAGAACTGATGGAGAGAGCCGAAGAAAGTAACGGCTGATGATTGCTACAGACAAGAGCGCAGCTTTTAAATTGAAGAAGAAGATGTTATGCAACTGACACCATCTTATTTTTAATAAGATAATACTAATATTATAATATCTGTACTTTTCGATATTTCGATATGGTAGACGCGTTTGTCCCGTTAGCTTACTTGCCCCGACTTACTTTATGTATTGTTAAAACGCACGTGCACACGTGCAAAATGCCTCATTACTCCACCCTGCAATTAAATCATGATATATATATGCTCTGTTGTCAGAGTTATTGCAACAAAGGTGCCATAAATATACAAAGATCGTGAATCTTGCTGCGACATTGAATAGCGATAATTACTGCTGCCTTTCCACGTTGTAAAGACGTATACTACTATGGAATTATTATAAAGGTACGACCTTTTAATGTAGCACGGTGAACTGCGATCGCGAGAAATGCAGGGATTGCGTAATCTTACGCGACAAACAATCTATTGTTTTCTAAATAGGTTGATGACACTAAATTATTATGCCAACCTTTTTATTATTCGGTAAATACACACTTCGCCAAACAGTGAAACATATTCATGACGAATTGAGTATATAGTTACTCAGTACACATGTTCCATTCGTACCGTCGGTTCTCCTAATAATTTTCATGAATCCCAGGCATAATGTATAAGTTTACTTTTTACACCGAATATTAAATTATTTACTAGAAGGGAAACTTCGATTATAGGAAACTTATGATTATAGGATACATTTTACCAGACTGCGTAACGATTTTTGGATGCCCGGCTATTGCACCAAAATTGATTAAAATCCGTCCAGGTGTAAATGTTTCGGCGTAATGAGAGACAAATACATTTTTAACAATGGCGCTGCATGGATAGCGCACGCGTCCAAAAAAAACTGCGATATTTTAGTATTTTCTAACAAGCAGTATAGAAGTGGAGGTGCTTGTGGGAGATGGTCAACGAGAGAAGAACGTGTTGAAAACCTTTGAGAATAGGAGGGGTAAGTTATTTGGATACATGTTACGACACGACGATTATATATAAACCGTCATAGAAGGAAAATCTGAGGGAAAGAGGAAAGGAGTGGGACCTTAGGTCTTTTACTGGCCAAATCAATGAGAAAGTAAACAGTGTCCCGTATCAGAATATCAAAAAATATGCATGATAGGTAAGAAGACCATGGGAATTGTTCCAACGACAGGAGACTAAATTTTAAATATGAAAATCATGAACATCATGATGAATCATCAAAAAGCTCCACAGACAATATCGCACGCAAACAATCTTAACCTCCACAGCAGCTTGCATAAGGCAGATCAAAATGACCTCAACTAATCATCTCCACCGATTAATCGACTCAGGTATTTACAATAAAAAATCGTTATACAATTCCAGCGTGCGTTTCTTGAGCGTGGCGTGCGGCGAGAGAAATCAGTTATGCATATTTATAGCTAAATGGCTTTCTTTCTTTAGTATTTGAGACGAATTCAATATGTGATTTACTCACGAATTAGCATTGTACACAATAGTACATTACATCAGAGGCCGGGAAAATGAGGATTTCCGGCCAAGTAGGTATATACGGCCGAGCGAGCGTGCGAGCGAGGCCGGATAGTGATACGAGGCCGGGAATCCGTTTTCACGACGAGGCATGTATAGTGCTTTTCTCAAACATACAATGAAATAAAAAAATATACTTCAAAGAATAACACTTAATATTGTTTGTCCGATATTTTCCGAATTTGACCGAATTTTAAAAATCCGATTTCAGATTCTGACTCAGGAGCCCCAAAAACCCCCGGATACCGAATTTCAGCCTCCTCGGACCAATTTGAAATTTTCTCCATACAAATCGTTTTTTTTCGATATTTTCCGAATTTGACCGAATTTTCGGACAAGATTTCAGATTCATATTTTTGAGCCCCGAGAGCCCCCCGATACCGAGTTTTAGCCGCCTAGCACCAATTTGAAATTTTGAAAAAAATTCGTTTTTTTTTCGATATTTTCCGAATTTGACCGAATTTTCGGACAAGATTTCAGATTCATATTTTTGAGCCCCGAAAGCCCCTCGATACCGAGTTTTAGCCGCCTAGCACCAATTTGAAAATTTGAAAAAAAAAAAGTCGCCATCTTGATTTTTTTTTTCCACAAGTGTCTAACAACCAACCTTTAAAAACAAAACCTGCTTTTTGTCAAACCAGCCAGCTGTGTGAATGACCTTGTTGTTGAAACCAAAAAAAAGTTACTTTGCAGGCCTAGGCCTGAAAAGCAGTATGAAATCCCTTTACAGTCCTCTCGAGTTGTTGCGCCCAAAAAGCGATACTTCCGAGCCTATTTTAAGGAACGTAAAGACAATATTTCATTGGATGTTTGAGAAAAAATTATTTACGCGCGGACTCTTTGTTATTTTTATACAGGATGACGGGCGATAATGGGGAACATTGAAACATTTAAATATAAAAAAAAAAATCGAGGGTCAAATTAGGAATTTTACTAGTGAATTGATTTATATGATGCAAATTTTTAAGTTATCATAAGATATATCTCATGATTAATATAAAATCACTCTTGCTGAACATAGTTGATGTTGAGGAAAGCATATTAGTTGGTAAAGTGAAATATTGTTTCACCATTTTTAAACTCGGGCAGATTAAAGTTGCGCCTTTTGTACTGAATTACACCTACCATTCGCAAGAGCAGTTAGTCTGCATTTATTAATGTAAAATTAAACCTTATCTTTTGATTATAATTCACGGTATTGAATTCGAAAAGAAATAGATTTAAAAATTCGCAAAGTTACGTATATCTTGTGCAATAAATAAAATCTGGGACGTTCCTACGAGTATGAGTGATGAATATGCATTAGTTTAGTTATATCATTCGTCGTAACAGCGATTTAAATATGATTGTTTACGTAGATTACTTGTTTTAGTGTTTGACTGACCATAACGAATTAGTCAATTAAATTCTGCGGATTTAATTTTTATCGTTCCGTTTGGATTATCTAATAATTTCGGTGAAGACCATCACTATAGACACTATAAAGCTATGAAAATTTAAAATGTATTTTGCATCCCAAAATGAATAATAAGCAAAAACTACCGTATTTCTAGCAAATTAGAATTTGTAGAGTGCAAAGTATATAAGAATTCGCTTTTGATCTTCGAGTCTGTTTACATTGAGCATGGACGACGTAAGCGGCAGACTGCATGCATGGAAAAATTATTTAAGTTTATCAATAAAACGTTCCTTCTCACCCATAACAATATACACTTTCTATATTTCTTAATCTTAGTTAAATAGCACAATAAGTATTCTGAATTGTACAGCTTAGTCATCATCAGTAAGTTGTTAACCTCTTATTCTTATGATTGAGGATCTTGGTCTTCATCGGGAGTTTTACAGTTGAAGAGGACACCAATTTCTGCTTATCTTACTATCAAAGTCAGTCCTTTAAGTTCAGTTGAAAATAGATAAGCCCTTTACTGGATCTATCCATAAATTTATCTATTACCTAAGATGATAAAAATTTGTTAACATCTGTTCTGAGAAAGAGCTTACTCCGGACTGATCATGCGTTCTGTACTTTCGTTAATAATGCAACAAAAACTTCTTTACTAATTAGTAATTACCAAGCTACGTAACTTTTCCCCGAAGAAAGTGCAACAGTCATAACATAACGATTCATTAATGTCATTGTAATTCGAGAAGCAAAAGTATTTTCGAGTAAAAAACGTAAATGGCCGACTCATGAGCGCGCGTGCGCCGCGCGTCACGCTCGATCGCTGACGATCCCTGGCTACTGACATGTACTTATTTGGTGAAATGTTGACAATAGTGATTTATTTAATCTATAGAATTTTTGTTGAATGCTTCTATTAAAACTTCTGGAAGGTTTCGTATAAAAAATGTAACCGAAAATAATTATCTGCATCATCATTGGTAATTTCCATTTGGTGCCATAGATATAGAATTTCAAATTGTTCACACAAATTGTAATTAATTGTAAATTATGATGAGCCAGAATCAGCAGGGGTTGGATTGTTCCTTTGAGTATCTATCGTAAAAAAAAAACAATCGGATTCAGCATTTATTTCGCAAGAAGACCGAAGGACTGAGCAGCATTTCGGTAAACAATGTTTTGAATTTGGTTAACGATAAATCCTTGACAAATCGCTATTGACGTTTAATAATGCAAATGTATGGCGAATGCACATTATTGCCATATGAAAGCTGTTTGTAGCGCCACTATCCCTGGGCCGGACCGACGCTTGTTAGGCTATACAATACACATAACGGTCATCAATTGATTGTGCATCGAACGAGAAGATAAATTAAAATTGATAATATCGAAGGCAAGACAGCTGACCCGTGGCGATCTTAATGAAGAACACATAAAAGTCAAGGCTAGCGTTATATGATGCGGTAAAATTCTGCTTGAGATACCTACTGACGTAAATAAATGGATTATTCGATATCTCAGATTGTTTATTGGATAACTGGTTTTGTAAGAAGCTTAAGGTAATAGAGTTAAGTTTATCCTTACTTTATACGATGTAACTGTTCAACTTTAATAGGTTCCATAGGCATAGCAATAATAATAATCAGTAGGTAGTACTCGAAGGTATCTAGCGATCACTACATAAAGAGTTGGAAGCGTTTACGCTGTAATCTCTTCGAATAACTTGTATGGCTTCCAAACCCTTAACCCAATCTCGGGTTATTCCCACCTGTTACCACCAATTTGTTACCACTGGTAACAGCTGGGATTATTTTTCCCACCTTTTACGACTGGGAACTACTGGGAATACGAATTCTCAGCTGTTACCACTAAAATTAATTGGTGGTAACTACTGGGATTTTTTTTTCTCACCTGTTCCCAGTGGTAACAATTGGGAAAAAAAATCCCAGTAGTTTCCACTGGTAAAAGGTGGGAAAAAAAATCCCAGCTGTTACCAGTGGTAACAAATTGGTGGTAACATGTGGGAATTTTATTCCCAGTAGTTACCCCCTGGTAAAAGGTGGGAAAAAAAATCCCAACAGTTACCAGTGGTAACAAATTGGTGCTAACAGGCGGGAATAACCCTTAATCTCGTCCGGTAAAGCGAAAACTACGCCAGTCAGGAATGCTCCGTCGATTGGAGTTTTCATTGATGGAGTGGTGTGATTTAATAGTATACTGGAGACTCCGAGAAAGAAGGGCTTGCCGGGTGAGTAGGTATCAGACACGGACGTAGCTATTGATGCGAAGCCGGCAAAATACACCACTCAAAAAATAAGTTCTATAATCAATTATTGGAGCGGAGCGAGCGAAGCGAGCGAAGCTCCCATGGATCGACTCGAATGGACTTTGTAACAATGCGCAGATCTCAGCGAGTTCTTAACCGATTTTAGAAATTTTTGTTTTAAAATGCATAAATTAAATTTCGCTAGGTCGTGACGAAGAGAAAATTTCGAAAAAAAAAAAAAAAACTCCGCTCCAATCTATGGTGCAAGCTTAGCCGGTGGCTGACTCTGCATCGACCTAGTTACTGTAACAAATAGTAAGTACAATTATTGTATCAAGCATACAATAATTCGAACGTCGAAAGTTCCGCCTGTCATATAATGAAAAAAATAGAACAGTCAAAATTGAAAATGTTAAACTTTATTCTGCAAGTATTAGGCTACAAGAGCTATTTTACAAGTCATTATTCTAAGTTACATATAAAAAAAGACAAATCCATTGTTTAAATAAAACAATTAATACGGATTATATTTGAGCCTCCCTGAGGTTTCGGCAACTTTACAGTTACCGTTGTCAAAGCTTGAACTCCTTCCAATGTTGTTGTTGTGTTTTGTAGCAGTCAAGCGAAAGTTGTTTGGTTTCCACGGTTCAAGAATTAAGCCAATTCCCATGGAATTTAGCATGCTGCGCTTCTTATTGGAACCATTACGTATTTTGATCCAAAACTAGAAGCAACTTCGAACGCATATTTTTTTTTCTTTATTATTAAAAGGCCTTATACATGTGGAAATGTATTTTTTTCATGTTATGACAAATATTTTGATAATTTCAAGCTATTTTTTAAAAGTGAATAATATTTTTTTCCTGAGATCTAGAAAGTAACATAGCTATTTCATGCTGTCACTCCGTGCAATCGAAAATAAGTTGAAAAAAAAACAGTTTTCTGCGTGATTTTTATAAATTTCGATTAGTTTTTGAAACAAAAAAATTATCAATGAAAAATTCAGACTGGGTTGGTTTTAAATATATACCAATAAATCACAATAGCCTGTTCTAAGTAAACGAACAAAAAACATGTTTCTATCGTAGATAAAATGTCTAAAATAATCGTCATTTTTGAACGGACAAGGAGCCTTAATCGGAGAAAAAAAATGTATTCTACCACACTTGGAGGAGCCAGGAGACGGACGTTGTATAAGCTAGCCAGCCGGTTGCATCCTCCAATTTCGAGTATGTTTTCTTTGAAGAACCCTGTCACTTTCTTCACGATAGTTTTATGCAGATTTACGCTCACAATTAGCTTTTTTAAATTAGTTTTGGATTTTTCAAAGTGAGTCACTCGCGCGCGCGTTAGGAGGGAATTCAATTTGATCTTCATGTCCAGCTATCCCTGTACCAAAGTTGGTCAAAATCCGGGACGATTCCAGCGCAATTAGGGCTTGTAATACTTATATTTTTGTATTATTCGGACATTTCGAATATTTTTTTCTTCATATTTAAATATCCGGTTAAAACTAAAAGTAATAATTAATGTATATTTTATTTGTTTTCAATAAAACGCACAAAATCTTTAGAAATAGTGTAGGTATTTACGATCAAGGAAAGGACATTGGGTACTTTCTTCCCCACTAACGGACACAAACGAAACCAATTGAAGTTTTTTGATAATGTTACGGGCTTTACCACTGTGTATTTTTTATTCCCATAACTAATGGGAAAGCTGAGAAAATGAGATTTTTATAGCGCAGCAATAAGGTTTTCATTGTTTACAAACATCGAAAGCTTGCTGCTGCTGTAGCTACTGAAGTCGCTTTCTGACGGTTTTTGGAGGACTTCTTGCTGGAGATCGACGTCGATACTTCCGCGTTGTCTTCCAGGGCATGGTCGGAATCTAACGCGACAACCACTTCTATAGAACGCAACTATAAGGTTTTCTGCATAAGGGCCACATCTAATTATGTTAGGTCGGTGTTTGAAAAATGAGTCGGTTCCCTAGGGGAATGATTGACAATTCGGTTGTTTCTCTAGCTAAGAAGTTGAAAAACTGAACGCCGTTTGGGTTAGATGCTACGCACTCCCACGCGGTGTGCTTAGAATTGAAGTCACCTGCTGCGAAGACGACTCCATTGGGATCTGGTTGAGCAAGTAGGTTTAAGTCAGTCGGTAAGAGTTTGTTAGAGGGAGACAGATAGACTGACGCAATCGTTATCGGGTCGCGACCTTATAACGAAATACGACAGACAGATGCCTCCAACTGAATAAGAGGCGGGAGAGAGTGTGCAACTACGTGCAGATATATCTGCGGTAGAAGATCGCGGACATCGCGATCCCTCTGAAGGGCCTATCCAACCTATCATTCCTAACCATCGCGTAACCGGGGATCCGGAATGATTTTAAATGCGGTTTGTAAAAACTTTCCTGAACTAGAAATATATCGATAGAATGAGCGCGTAGGAATTCCATCACCTTAGCTTTTATCCCACGCAGACCGTTGGCATTGAAGATGCCAATAATTAACGAACGAGGTTTAAGCGTGAGGGGCGTACTATCCATAATAGTTAGTATTGGCACCGCGAGCTGAGAGAAGTTGGCACTGCTCTTTGTAGAAAGTGTTTATCTCTTTATAAAGAGCTAGTATTACGGCCCGGGGTGCACGTTGGACTTGTTTAGATAAGTCGAGACAAGATTGGACTGGGGCGCAGAATGCGCCGGGGGGGCTACGTCCGCTGAAGGCTGAACGTATCTGTATTTTTTTTTGCCGACTTCCTCGGAGGAAGCTCGCGCGCGCTTGCGCTTTTCCTTTCGAGGCATTGCGACCTGAAATTCTGTTTCCATCTTGTCCGCGTCGCGCCTCTTGGGCTGCGTTACGCGGTCTAAGGGGATTTGCTCGAGGGGGATAACTAGGGGCTCTTTGAGGCTTTGAACCTCTGCTACCGTCCCGGAGGCGGGGTTAACACTGAGGATCGGGCTCCGGATTACCTTTCCTGCACCTTTGGGGATGGGGGTGCGGGAACGGGATTTCCGAACGTCAGAATCCGTCTTGGCCTTAGAGGCCGAGAGGGTGACTGGGGCGGGCGCGGCCACCTTTACTTCGCGTCTTAAACGGCGCCGGGGCTGCCTTAGAGGCAGGGGGCGCTGGGGGCTTGGAGGCCTTAGGAGTCTTGGCCTTTTTAGGAGCCTTCTGCTCTGCCACTGGAGGTCCCTCCCTTAGGGGCTTCGATAACCGGATAACCGGAGCCGGAGGGACCGTGGGAAACGATGACTTCTGTGACTTTTCCGGCACACTCAGCGACCAGCCACCGAAAAGCCACCAGCGAACCTGATGCTTAGCCCTTTTTCATGCTTGAAAAAGCGTAAAACTAAGCCAGCAACAGATTCGATGGCTTCCTTGTGGTCCTCGGAACAGGTCGCTTCGCGGAGAAGGGTTACGGGATCTATGGGGAAAACGATGGAAACAGAATACTAGCAGTCAAAGTCGTAGTATGGATTGACGTCTTTCGCGGTCCTCACCGTTTCATTGTCACACTACGCTACGCAACCTACTCACGAAGGGCAGAAATGAGGACAGGACGTACACCTCAGGAGAGATGCTCGGGAACACTTTTCAACGTGTTCACCCCACGCGGCCCGCCTCAGTGTGCAATAGTTCATATAAAATACTCGAGACCGATATCTGCGCTGCGGGCCGGCCCGTAGCAGCCCGCCCAAAATGTGCGCGTACTCTAACTTGACAAGGCTATAAACCACAATCTCTATGAGTCTGGCTGGCACTTCAACTGCTATCTATAGCAAGCTAGTCATCAAATAACAAAAAATATATTTACCTACATACAGTACTAAACATTTACATACAGTATAACGTACGATCACCGATATACCTGAATTATTAATGTAATTATATTTCGGTATTCCCATACGCCACAATAATGCCCCTTTACTTAGACAAACTAGAAGTTAAAAGCTTTCAATTGAGGTATGTTTCAGCTTTGTCCGCCGTGGGGAATTTTTCCATAGTAAAGTACCCAATGTCCTTTAAACGTGTACCTTTTTGACCCTTATTGTGACAAGAGCGTTAAAGGTACGTGCTTCAAATTCCCGGACTGTAGGTACGTAGCTGATAATTTGATTATATTGCAGTTGCCTCTATTACTAAATTCACATAGGTACATAAATTATGGTATGACCAAGCTGAAAACTACAGAATAAAATACCACTAAATTCACACATTGAAATTCCGCGGTATTATTATGTGATTATTGCGTCAAAGTACTTAAATGACAGCTACTTTGGCACTAAGCATGTTTTTATGGTGAAACTGACCCTCGTTATCTCAAAGTGGGTAAGTTTTATCTCTCGGCCAAAACGTCTTTATCGAGTGTACTTTTAAATTCTGCAACTGTAATTTGCATTTATCATTCGATGTCTTAAAAATATACATGGAATTAAGTATTGTGAAATGATTCCTGGTATTAGCGTTCGTGGTCATGTTTCTACATTTATACTCCTCCCTATGTTGAGCAAGATCTGACCAGTCCCTTTATAATGTGCCCTTTCTATCGTAGTAAGACCAAACCAAAAAGAAGATCGCGGGCAAACTATTTAGCTTAGAAAAATTAATTCGGTTTCGATCGTCTAATAAGATTTGACAGTCGCGATTAGGTTGCCTGGGGAACTGGGAAAGCCTGATGTCCAGCAGTGGACGACTCCGGGCTGATGATGATGATGATGACGATGATGATGATGATGATGATGATGATAAGGTTGACTAATACAATACAATACATACAGTCGAGTTCATTTACATCTACACACTTACGAGAACAAAAATATCTGAACACGACCCTATTGTCAGGAGCATAAAGTCGTGTTCAGATATTTTTGTTCTCGTAAGTGTGTAGATGTAAATGAACTCGACTGTACATACAGTGCTTAGAATAAATACGCCTAGAACGAGATTCTTCATGCAACAGATTTGCGACAGATGAAGCCGTTTATGGTTTTATGTGTGCGTGTCTACGAACCAATCATATAGACGTGTTGCTTGTGAGCTTGACGTTGTGCTGTGACAGATGCGCCCATGGAAGAAACTTAGCTCATGGCTAACCAAAACTGGCTTCACATTCAAGCGCTGACTAGGTTTCTAGGCGTATTTATTCTAAGACTAACCCGCCCCGACTTCGCACGGGAGCAATGCTCATAAATTTTGCGTGTATTATAATTATATAGTTATAAACCTTCCTCTTGAATCATTCTATCTATTTAAAAAACCCGCATCAAAATCCGTTGCCTCATTTTAAAGATCTAAGCATACATAGGGACAGACAGACGGAAGCGACTTTATTTTATACTATGTATTGCAGTATCACAGGGTAAGTTAATCGAAATAACTACCTACATACATACAGGCCACAGCTTCCTGACTTCTATATCTGCATTCTCCTATGATAATTCCACGTCGTGAGGCACGGAACCCAGACGAGGAGGCAGTAGAGGCCCGTAATTGCAGCATTGCCCAACCTCTGTCGCAACGCCATGCTGTTTATGTGAGCCTGGTACTTCATTGCAAAAGTTATTTAGATGGATTCGTTACGCGTGTATTTCTGCCTTTTTTATTCAAACTGTAATTAAAATGACCTTGGTAGTTTCTTTTTTGGTTTAGTAATATAAATTTTGTTTACTAGCGGCTATGAGTGCGTACAATCGTTTAGGTGTATCTAGCACTATTTTTAATTTTCAAAACTACGTACCGTGCTGCCGTGATCGTGTCACGTGGAGATATGTTAGTTTTGCATACCTAGTGTTAGTGTAGCCAAGTCAAATAAATTATAAAGATACAAAATCCCACAGTAACTATATACCCTAGGGCAACCTATTATGAAATCCCACAGTATATCCTCGGGCCACCTATGATGTCGATCCCTTAGACCCATTATCATTTGTTGAGGATGAATATTCAGTTTTTTTTTTTCCTTAATGTATAAGTCATAGTACGTATACTTAGTAGGTGTTTATAATGACTTATAATTATGCAAAATGTCATGTTTCTAGGAAAAGCTTCCCAACAATATGGGGACGAGTCAAGGCAGTCTTAAAGCATGCCGGGGCCCTGGGCAGTCTATTATTAGGGCCTGAAAAAACGTCTTCTAGGTACGTTTTTTCGAGGTTGTTCGTTGATTGGGGGCTCTAGCGAGACTGGGGGCCCTGGGCAAGTGCCCAAAGTGCCCAGTGGGAAAGTGGGGTCTGTGGGGTGTGGAACAAAATTATCAAACAGATTTTTCTGTAGCTTAGAAAAAGTAAAATATATGATAACGTTTTCTCCCTGTACGGGCCTAGCACAATTATGCTTCGCGACTATTACGTGACATAGCATTATGTCACTCTCTCACAGTACTACACAGAAAGAGATAGATAAATATCTCGCATGAGAGTCGCGTATCACACTTGTGCGAGGTGCTGGCCCCGTAAAATAATTACAGAATAAAAGAAGCGTTTTGAACACTTTCATCCATTTCCCAAAAAAATAAAAACACGTGTGTAAAAACAGCATTAGTTTCTCTTCAATAAGTTTTGTGACATAGGTACGGTACTCAATGAACTTGTAAATTCATAATACAGGCAATTATTTTACTATTCCTGAACAATTCAGCCTGTAAACTTCCCGGTAAGGTCAACATCAGTAAGTCAATCACCTATAATGACTGAACCTGAACATTAACTAAACAATCTTTAATCAACTCTATAAACATTGCAACAAGATCTAAAATGCATTGCGTGGGCTTGTATTCAGTTTGAAAGTACTTCAGTGTCCTATAAGGCGGCGTTATTGAATTACAGGATTAAGTGTCCGAAATAGCCGATATCATTTAATAACTTAAGCCGTTTTATATTATTTTTGAGCTGTAAGCCTTCAGCTAATTCGAGGCCGTGCGACTTTTTCGTCAGCAAAATATGTGCTTAAGTTCGAATAGGTCTTCGACAGCTTATTGTTTTTTAAACATTCAATTATAGTACATTACTGCAGACGCCGGGGAATAAGGGCTTGCCGGCTGAGTAGGGGAGGCAGGATAGTGATACAAAGCCGGCAAACCCTTTTCACGACCAATCGGTATTTAGGGAATGCAAATCGGTATTTTTTTTCCATAGAAATTTACGGCAATTTACCGTTATACCGGTAATTTCCATACAATATTTTTACCGGTTTGCCCTGAATCCTGATACAGTTCAAGACATGTCTTAAAATAAAATGATCGTACCTGGTGCAACAAATTTCGTTGGCCATTCAGCGTGGTAACGCCGCTAGTGTGTAATGGGTACGTTTGAGCCAGCTACGATTCGGGGCGTGCCTTATTCACGAAATTGACGAAGCCTGTTGTGGACTACATCATTGGTTTGTATTTGACGAAGCCTGTTGCTGATTTGTTGTTGTATCTCACCTGGCGAAGCCTGCGATGCGGATCAGAACTTATGGTAAATTTTCCTTTCGTGTGTCTTTTGTCTTAAAATAAAATAAGAGCGCTTATCATTAAAAAAAATATCCTTGTGCTCTAGTTAGTGAACTACTTGATCTGTAAATTATCCTTCGATTACCCCGAATCACCGCAAAATTGCTGTAACATTAGCATCAAATGAAAGAAAGTATTGGAAACAAAGAGTTTCAAAGACACTTACCACCTTTTTCTTCTCAATCATGATTGGTTCGCACCTCTGGCTTTGATAATGACCCATAAAAATTGTGCGAGTGCTGCCCGCGCGTGAGTTCCCGTGGTTCCTTCGGAATAAAAGTCTGGTCGAACATATCCTCAGTGTGAACACTGCTTTACCGGTCATCGGGGTAGTTCACCCGGTGCAAAGGTGAACGATTCCCAATGTTGACACTGTTGTCACGCAATCTATCACCCCATTCCAAAACGACACAACTACATAAAACACCCCTACTCTTACAATGAGTTACAGTTACAGTACTCGCTATCGACTCCGTAAACTAATTGTATGGAGAATTGTAGTTCTATAAAGTAACCGCTAGGGACGCGCTGTTATTCTCCATACAAATCGTTTATGTCACGTCAACTCATGGTAGGGGTACCCTACATTCTTCAACCACTTACGACCTTTCATAGTTACACGATCGATCACTCTGCCTTATTTTCAAAACGTTATAACTCTGTAAGAAGTCTATGGTTCTTGTGACCCTATAATTTTGAAGTTGGAAGGGTTTTACCGGTAATTTCGATAGAGACATTTTGATCGCTTTGAGCTTCGGGATGTCGTGCGCATTACTAATGAGCAATTTGTTGTTTCAGATAAGCCATGTTTTCGGAGTGATACGTGGCAGGGAGGTAAATATTACTTACATCACACTTACTCGTAAAAAGGGTTTACATGCTAGAAAAGCGGGCGGTAAGTCGTAAATTACGCCCTAGGGCGGTAAGTAATTTTGGTATTGACTGCTATTTATTACTTTTGTTTTGTTTCCTCCAAAGTGTGATGAAAAACGTCGTACGTGACTCTGGTGGTAAAGGAATTCATCGTTTACCACCCTAGTTACGTAATGTACTATTACATTTATTTTACAATTTTAAGAAATTACGCTTACACTTTGTCAACTGATAGATCAGTTAGTGTACTCAGTTAATGTCTTATCATCATTACTTGACCGCTTCCGGTCGTCATGTACTTACACAAAGTCATTTATTTTGCATGCTCTAACTACAATTAAACATGTAAACAATAAAAGAACAGCAATAGTAGGTAACCCACATAACATGTACAGTCAACCAATTTGATTCCTAGGCCATTTCGTACCTTGTTACAGTGAACGTCAATATGAAAGCCGCTTGAAATCTCATATCATTGTCATTGTGACAAGGTTCTATAGTTGTGTTGTTGTGCCCACCACACGTATTATTAAACCGCGATGAGAAAGGGATTGGATATGACAGTTATTCCATAAACATACGTCAAAATGTATATGAAATGACAGTTGCTTTAATCCCATTCTCATCGCGGTTTGATAATCATAGTGTGTCAATAATACATTTTGACAAGGTAATGCTTACTTTACTCGAAAGTTTAGGGCCTTATCACACTGTGCGATTTGCGAGTGAATTTTGTATGAAGGCGATCACACGGCGAGTTTGCCGCGATTCTTATTTGTATAAAAAATGGTTGCCTGTAAAGTCGGTTTTACGGGCGAAGGAAGATTTTACGTGACAACGTCTTTGTATTTGTATGGGAATATAAAATTATCGTTTTTATTATTTTCCACTCATTTATTCAATATTTTCTCACCGTTTAAACCTTCCCTTGACTTCTACGAATATTTCAATACTAAAATTAGCCAAATCGGTTCAGCCGTTCTCGAGTTTTAGCGGGACATAAACATCGTAACGTGAGCGGGCGTTACACTTTTTCATGAGTGACTCCGAGCGCAACCTGGGGGCCTATGATGGTTGCGTTTATCACGTGATAAATAAGTGACAAAGCATCTGTCCCTTGCACTCGCAATTGGTCAAAACGTGTCGGATGCTTTGACACTTATTTATCACGTGATAAACGCAACCATCATAGGCCTACTGATTTAAGACGTTGTCACGTCAAAACTCGCTCGCAAATCGCAAGTGTGATAACGCCCTAAGTGGTTAGGTATTTGTCCGTTACGGCGTCATGACGGGACAATGAAATGTTTACCAACAGATGGCACTGTATACACCCCTTATAAATACTGGATCGCGCTGAAATAATGACCCCTCTCCATAGATGACTGATTGTCATATTATTATTATTGTTCATAATAGTATTGATGAGACTGATTTGAAAAGTGAACACCTAGGTAAGAGGTAGATAAACGTACCTATTCAGAGAGTTTAAGAAATCATAGGTCTCATGACGTGAGATACTTACTAGTACATACTAGCTCTTCATTACGGCTGGCATGAGAAGCCCTGAGCCTGCGACTACCCTCATTCGTACCCTGGTTCTGCTCCGCCAAATGCCGCGCTTTCTACAGCCCTATCTCTACCTTTATTAGGGTGTTTCATCTTTGTATGGAAAAAATAAACTGTGTATTTTTTATGACTTTGCTTGGGGATCGAGTCTCTATAATAAAGTAAATATTTGTTCCAAATTTCAAGAAAATTTGAGGACGTTTAGAGGTTGCACAAACTGACCACTTTTACAACAAATGTTAAAATTCGTAATAGTTCTAAAGTACTGATTTTATATTTTATACGAAGTTAAACATAAATATCTCTGTTTGGAAGTAAAGAGTAATACCCGTAGAGAAGTTTAAATGTAAGTAATTAAACTATTGTTCAATTTCTATAAAGTCAGAGCTTTCAAGAGAAACGTGTAATTTTACCATTTATGGAAAAAATACAGCAAACGCTTTCTAGAGCAGATACATCAGCGTTTTCGATATCACTTAGAATATAGAAGAAGTCTAGTATTTTTAATTCGATGAGAAATAATTTACATCATATTTTACAAAAATATAGAATAAAATAACATACAAAAAAGCAAAATCGTAGAGTTTTGGAGCTCTGAACCTTTACACAATAAATAAAAAAGTTAAGAAGCCTGAAAATATATGTATTTGTATAATTTGCTGTTGTTTATCAATATGTAATGCATTTCGTATAGCATACTATACAAAAATAACATATTCTTCATGTCCCAAAGTGATAATGGCTCTATATTATGAGCAATCCGCGTATCGTACTTGCACTCAAAAATTAAACTGAAAAAAGTACTTTTGTGTTTTTCTTTCTATACAGAAATATTGCACATCCTTTCTTCTTTAAGTTCTTACCAGATCTTGACATATAATTGTATGATATTATTTTTACTATTTTTTTTGTCATAATGAGTGTATACTAAAACTATACTTTTCTTTGAAAGAGCCTATGTTTATAGAAATTCATTAGAAGAAGCTTTACTGAACGTTGAATTTGTTGTACAGTCGCCATCAGATATATCGCAGCATATAAGGCGTTAATAAATATGTGAACATGTACTGTAACGCCCAGTCAATAAGAGTCGTGTTCAGATATTTATGAATACCTTACATGCTACGATATGTCTGATGGCGACTGTACGTTATCGCTTTTTTATGCCAGATAAGTTTTTTTTTTTAATTTAATAACCCAAAAATGCTAAATACCTGATTTGAATAATGCTCAAAAATTTACGTATATCTTAAATTCCGCAATGTTGCGCAACCTCTAAATAATGTTCAATTAAGCTGAAATTTGGCACAGAGGCCTTTTAGGTAAGTGCGATCAAGGATTTGAGCAAAGTCACATGAAAATCAAACTTTTTGAAATATGAAACACCCTAACCTTTATGTTTCTGAAGACGCTAATATATCTTTATTAAAAAGGCTAAAAATGGTCCAGAGCCTGAGACTATATTTAGAGTAAATCTCTAATGAGGCAGCCCTCACGCGAGAGCCGCGTGGTTCTGCTCCAGCAAGCGCCACGCTTTCTACTGCGCGCGCGCACGAACGCATGCGATGCTTGTATTCCAAAATACTCTAAATAAATAAAAGTGGGTAATGGCTACGGAAAGATGTCTAATGAAGAGGTCTTGAATAGGATACTAGAGAAAAGGGCACTACTAACGCTAAATAAAAGTGGGTAATGGCTACGGAAAAAAAATCTAATGAAGAGATCTTGGATAGGATAGGAGAGAAAAGGGCACTACTAACGCTACTATAAGCTAAGACTTTTTCCTAAAATATCATGGAAGGAAAAATCGAGGGAAAACGAGGTAGAGGAAAGCCAAGACGAAATTACTTTGAGCAAATAAAAGAAAAGGTTAAAGTCATATCTTACCAAGGAGTTAAGGAGAAATCCCAAGAAAGAAACAGCTGGCGATTGCTACAGCGACAAGAGCGCAGCTCTTTAATTGAAGACGAATGAGCTGGAACAATTTAGTTAAAAATCAGTTGTTCAAAAGCCTTTGTAAATTTGAGTAATGTTAACACTTTCACGGATAGTACATCAAGGAAGATAGTACAATCAACTTTAAATAAGGACCTTCGTAATACGGTACAACGTCTGTGGATGGCGGCTTTTATTCTCACAAAACTATCACTCCGTTTACAGCCGAACAATTCACATTGTTTTTATATATAAAGGCAAAAGCTTTGAGTTTTTGGCTAGAACTTTTTTGTATGAGTTTTTTGTGTGTCGCAGAATGCAAGTTTGAGTCCTGACTTCCTGAGTAAATAATGATCCACTGCAGGACAAAGAACTTTTGCCCCGTTGTTTGGAACTCTCAACAATTACAAGAACTGCAGGACGGGTTGGTATATATATATTCTCTACGAGTAAGTGAGCCTATATTTGATAGCATAAACCGAGAATCGGGAATGTCTCCAGGCCGGGAGATATCTCTGCACCACGGGCCTTCGTTTAAACCTTCTGCAAACGGAGTTATTATAAAGAGTCCGTAATGTTTTACATAGATGACGACCGTGAGTCTCAGACAGAGTCCGTAATGTGTTAATTCTGGGCGAAATCATTCTCCATCGCCTCATTTTTTCCAAGTCTGACGATTATGCAGGATACATTTTTCGAAATGCATGAACTACGAAATGCTTTAATTCACCATAAACCAAAATAATAATAAAAGTGGGTTGAGCTCCTAGCAGACCTAAAAGGTGTGAGTTGGAACATTTCATCTTAGACTAGTTGTTTCAACCCTTCTGTAAACGTTAGTTGTTTTAAACACGGGTACCTCAAAACCTGAGTGACTAGTTCGTAGTCTCTTAGCTAGTGAAATCTTCCACAGATGGCGAGCAGACTAATAAGGCCTAACACGAGCTAGCAATAAGACAAAGTCTACGCTTACAAAGGGGCATTGTTACGTTACCTGGCGTACTAGGCAATACAATTATGGAATGATGATTTTTTTATAATAAGAAAAGGGCACCAAAATGAGAGAAGGGTTGCTTCACCAACTCAATTATCTAATGACCCTATACTATATTGAAATGGAGATCGAACTCTACATCTATCGTCGGCCGTAGGTTCAATTGGGGTAAGGGACAAAATACGCAAAATGAGTTGAATATACAGTTTTGTTCAGAATTTTCCGCTCTATCGAATGGTGTATATTAAAAAAATCTAGCTTGAAAAAAGTGTTCCTTACACTACTGATTTTTATGGGTTCAAAATCAAATCTGACCCACAAAAACCATGTATCTGTTTTTTTTATTTTAATAAAGCAACATCAAATAGGGTAACTACTGCCACTAATCCACTTTGAATAAGGTAAAGGTCTTTCCAATTAAGGAATTACCTTTACATGACTTATTTTTGAAGACAATCTTATGAAACTGGCTTTTACATTAATGCTTTTTTTTTGCTCATGAATAAATAACACACATACCTTAAAATGATTGGACGAGCTTTGAAAAAAATGCTCCTTACCCCAATTTTCCATCTTATATTTTTAACAGTGTGAACCTTACACCAATTTAGTTAAGACGATATTTAGGTTTGATCCGATTTATGTTTAGATTCCGTGTCCGTTACGCTGATTTTCTCGTGAGAATCAATGAATTACATCCCTGTTACCTTTATATACAAACACATCTAACTTCACATTATTTTAATCTATTGACAATAAAGAAAGTGTTATGTTGCAATAAAAACACCTTCATCAGTTGTATAACCTTTGTTTATACGGGTATCTGTGTAAACTGGATGTTGCAACTACTAGCGTAGTTTGACTTATTTACATGCAAACTTTCACGATAAATGAAGGTATTCAAATACATTTTGGTAAGAAAATTTAAAATTTAGTAATTAATCCACCGAGAAATGTATGTGTTTATTTATGTTATTGGGTATAATTCGTCAGTTCGGCGTCTCTGAACGACAGTAAATACTGGAACTCTTTGTCGACAGCTCGTGATTGTTATTCCACCCATGAAGTGTTTTGTTAAGCGGATAGTTTAAAAAAGTGGGCTAAGATTGTCGAAAAAAGCAATAACCAATGGAATACTGAAGGACGTATTAACACGTTCTTTATTAAAAGTTTTTAATTAACTTTACACATTGTATGTTTAAAAATATCTCATGGAAGATTGATAAGATTGACTTTCCGAGGACTAGTTGAGTTGAAATTAGGTAGCTTGTATGAAAATTCTTAAAAGTTCAAGTTCTAAATATCTACTATTGAAAAATAGTTCTTTGTCTCTTCTGAAAAGTGCCGTTTTTGAGTTATCCCTTATTAATTGGAGGCACTGAATTGTGAGCAACTACTATGTTATCTAACAGGACTTCTAAAAAAGTACAAATGTAAAATGATTATTTCTGAATTGTATTTAATTCTGTTACTTTTATCGTTCAACACAAGCCCAAAACATTTAAAAATTTTGCTGTATAAATTACATTGGTTGTTTATTTCAGTATTCGATCATAGAGGCTGAGAAATAATTAATGTGATTATGATAAAATAATAATCATAAATTAAAATGTGGTTTTTTCCACTCGATACAAACGTTACGTGTAACGATACAAATATTGCATGTAACGGACACACAAAAATTTTTCACACGGTTTCAATACATTTATATACCTCTTACATTAATGTTTTAAAGGTTTCCGGTGTTAAGATATGCCTTACGTCAAAGGTATGTACTTATTTATTTTTACAACGAACCCTTTACGCTATTTTTTCATTCACACATAATCTCAACTAGTCCCTTACGCCGTTTCTTCATCAATATAGTGGATACAATGAATAGGTAAATTTAAGGTAAGGAACGAGACTACAGAATGCTCTGTCTGTAAGGGACATCAGCAGTGAAATAAGTTGGTGTAAGGGACATGTCATTTTCTATAATATCTAAATTATTAAAATGAGCACTACATAGATAGACAGAACACTAAAATACAAGATTATGTATGAAATCAGGCCCAAAAAAGGTTCACTACAAAAAAAGTTATGAACGATTTAGTTAAAAAAAAAACTTTGTCAGCCTCTCCTGAAAAATCGTATTTTGTCCCTTACCCCAATTGAACCTACGGTCGCTATATATATATAACCATTTTAAACACTTCCCCAAAAAAATTAGTATAAAATCATCAGATAAAGATCTACAGTCTAACTTCAGAATACACGTATTTAAATAGTCTAAACTCGTATTCCTTTAAAAAAAGTTATTCGATTTATGGCATCGATTTTGGGTTTTCGAGCTGTATTAAATGACAAATGTTGTCATTTATTTTAAAAGGTAAATGTAGCACATCGCTAAAGCAGACATATAAATCGTTATCTCGAGAATCTGTCATGAGAAACGATAAAATTGGCGCTGTTTAGTTATCCAAGTTCCATTTACAGGAAACTACTTTATAGTTCAGTCGCTCTAGACTTTTACAATAAAATAACTTAATGACATCCGATCCGAGTACCAGAATTCTCTCTTTTACTACCCTCAATAAACCATATACTTGTAGCATCGTTCAAAAATGCCTTATGTACATTCGAAACATCGAACGCATATGACGTTTCTGAATGGCACGGTAAAGTAGTCATTTAGAGCACCCGACAGTTAGTACCATATCGTTGTCATTTATCTGTCCTGTATGACTATTACGACCCAATAATCTTATGCCCCAGTATTAAAGCTTTATTTTGAATGACAGATTAAACTGTAAATGATAATTGCTATACGTTATTTCCAACACAGAACAAAGTAACATGGCATTTTGAACGGTGTTAGTTAACTACGCGCGACATGTAGACTAATTAGATGGTTTACAATGTAATAATGAGTTTGTAGAACTATGGTTATTTAGTGCTGATAATCCAGGGGACATTCCCGCGGTTATAATTTAGATAGCTCACTTTATCCATCTTGTAAATTTCTTCGCTCGTTAACATTCCCACTTCTTTCACGTTCCATTCCCGAATTGTCAAATTCGTCTCTTCACATTCTTGAATCCATCTTGCCTTTCTTATTTCACCTATGTGGATTCCAAACTTGTTAAAATGTTCAAGATTCCTATTTAAGAGACATGCCCAAATGAAGTCGTCGACGTTTACGAATTTAAAAGCGTTCGCGGATCATATTTTGAACCTTGTGGACCGCGGAACTCTTATTCGGAAAAACTATACCTGAATCTGAATCTGAATCTGAAGGGGTATATGGACGAGATAGAACATTGGTGGAAGGAGGGAATGTTGCCATATTAAGAGGTTTTTAGAAAGGAAACGTATGATGGACGAAGTCAATCTAAACGAAGTGATCATGTCACAAGAGATGGAACAATGCAATTTTCTGTCGCTTTTCAACTGGGATTCTTTAGTTCAGACTTCGGACAGAACCGTGATCTCTATAAAATTCTAGATTTATTTTGTTTTGTATGGACGCGCGGCGCTATGCCAGTCTGGCGCCATCAGTTGGTCATAACTTAATTATCATTTTAGACGCCGAAACGACTGGGCAGATATTAACAAATTTTGGTACGGGCATCTGGACATCCAAAGATACGTTTTGCCTGTCTACGGTATGGAAAAACGACGACAAAGAATACAACAACGAAGTTGCTTTTACTCTAAAATATAGATCAAGAAATATAGACGACAACAAACAAATCGTAACTGTCAACGTAAGAGGTCAAAAGATGAACCTCGGCATTTGACCACGTAGTTTAATTCGGACTTCCGAAACGAATTTACCATGGACTTATGAATCTAACGATCAAAGTGCGTTACCGGCCAATTACACAAACGCACTCCGGAGATTAATAAACGCAATAACAGCTTTAGCTTAGGTCCGAATTGCGCAAGCTGTTACATGGCTGGTATTCGAGACGCAAAGTTAGAAAACGCAAATGATTTGGTTAAGGTTTGTTGCGTAACCGGACCTTTAGGTTATTTGAGAGACATGTTAAAAGTGACGATGACGACAGTGGAAAAAGGAATATATTTAAAGGAAACGCAATTATAGTTTCGATGAAGACATCACCTTCTATTATTTGAATTATATTGGATTGGATTCATAAAAAAATAGGCGGATGTAAAAAAAATTGAAGCATTAAATTTCTTGATTAAGAATCTAATCTTGTACTACTTATCGCTATTATGTGACAAGTAGCACGACAGGAAATTAATATTAATCTATTGTGTCTTGTTTATCGGGCGGGACACTAGTTGACATTGATTTAGCATTAAAAGTGTTTTCGTCATAGATTTAAGAGTCAAACTCTTGTCGGTGTCGCTGAAGTAGTATTTAAAGCTTGACCAGAAATATATGAGGATAACAATGTCAATGTAATTCATGTTGGTTTCTTTAAAAGACAAATATTTAAAAACTAGCTTTTGCCCGCGACCACGTCCGCGTGGAACTTGGAAGTATGGAAGCAACCTCGTACAACACGATAGATGTCCACCTAATCACCTTAATTAATAAAACGGATTATTAAAAGCGCTTAAGCAAATGTAAGAGCAATTGTGCTTTTGATCTTATCATTACATTTCCTACAGGGTCATCAATGTCATCATGAATTACTTACTCACTTTTCAATCTTTTTAGGGAAAATTTCCAGAATGAAAACTATCATATGTCCTTCCTTGTCTTCATCAAAATCGATTCAGCGGTTTAAGCGTGAAGAGGTAACAGACAGACAAACACACTTTCGAATTTATAATACTAGCTGTGCCCCGCGGTGTTACCCGCTCATCCCACGGGAACACTAAATTTATTCGGGATGAAAAGTATCCTATGTCCTTTCCCGGGTCTCAAACTATCTCCATACCAAATTTCATCTCAGTCGGTTCAGCGGTTTAAGCGTGAAGAGGTAACAGACAGACAGACACACTTTCGCATTTATAATATTAGTATGGATAGCATGGAAGCATGGATTAGTATGGGTATGGATTAGTATGGAAGTATGGATATCTAAAGAAAATGCCGGAAACCATTCACAGACGTGAACGTAAGATTATAAATAAAGTGTAGGTACACGTAAAACAGTCGGTAAGGGAAGGTGCATTCCATTCAATGATACTACGAGGTTAACATAGTGGAACTGACAGATATTTAAACTAATGTCATTATAGTGGGTTGCTATTGGTTGCAAAATTGTTGCCATATAAATCTTATAAATAGCGCCCTCTTGACAATGCTCATATATTTCTGGTCAGGCTTTAGCTGTTTCATCTATCCGTATCCATAGCCACCTCCTTGATTTCCCTACACGACATGACGTTTACCTTTTCTTTTATTTTGTATTACGTAGCTTATTCTTGCTCAACAACACTTTTTTTCTGTCACTCTTTTAAGTACTTCTTCATTTGTGACTTTTTCGATTTAAAGTGCTTTAGGGCTTGCGAATGTACTGAACTCATGGGACGTTATTCTTAAATTTTCGGGACCGTGATTTCTTAAGTTATTTTTAGTTGCTATTTTTGCAATTGTGGTTTATAAATAAAGGGGATTTACTATCACATTGTATGTTTGCTTCTCGAAGACTCTGGACGATTTATGTATGTGTATGATCAAACTATGCCATGTTTGTCGCGTGAATTATCACACCTACCAAAAATAGAGTGTACTGAGAAGTGAAAATTGAATAACAATAACAGAGACTCGTTCGCTGAATGTTGGGTAAACACTTATACATCCAACCAGTCTTAGAGTGGAATATAATGTATGAAGTATGTGCTTTGGGTTACCTTTTACAAACCAGGTAGGTAGGTACTTTATTCGCTTCAATTTGACGAGGATTATTGCCAGTTATTTTGGTATTCGTATTACACTGTCGTCTTTCTTAAAGCCCATAGTGGAAGACGTATTTATTCAACAATAAGTGGATTCTGGTTTTATTCATTCGAAGAGCATGAATTATTGAAGTACAAAGGTCTGCAAAAACTTAGTAAACAAGCCGGTGAGAACCGGGTTCTATGCAAGTCGTATGTCTAGTATATATCTCCAATTGGGATATACCTACAAAATAAAGATCCCAATTTTTATTAAAATCGTATTATATTGGCCAATTTAAGAAAACAACTTCATCCGTACGGCAATTAGATAAGTTTAATTGTTATTCTCCATAACTAGTATTTCGTGGTGACGTCACAATTGACTTGCCTCGTATCTTAAAACGCCAAGGACAAGTGAAAGTCGAAAAATTTAATATGAATAACTTTTCACAGGTGGCATAGTGTCAGAATCTAATTGTTTATTGCGCTATAAGAACCCTATTCCCAGAAATGGTTTTTGAATTAGCATAGGTCGTAAAAAATTGGTATATTCCGTTCGAGTTACAGTCAAAGTACAAGGGAAAGCATGGCAAGGAATCTACGCGGGTCTAATAAGGAAGTGACGACTAGACGGTTACGCAAGTGGCTCATCTAATCCAGTGCCCGTGACTTCGGCCCAGTACCTACTCTAACCATTAGTTAACGTGACCGTACTGGCATTTTTTAAAGTTGATTGGCTTGAGTCTTATGACTGTGCTAGGCTGTCTGAGAGTGCGGGTCATCGGGGGGACCTCCTGTACCGCAGTCATCATTTCCTTCCCTTATCCCATTTATTAAGGGTCGGCGCAGCAATTTTTTCTTCCTCCATTCTTCCCTATTACGCGTCATTCGTCGTTTACTTCCTTCTTATTCACATCATCTTTCTTTGGTCTTCCTTTTCTTCTATTCGTCCACATCCATGCTTAACGCTTTACCGCAGTGCACGTGTGAAAGGGGTGAGTGCTGTGTCACCAGAGGGTGATCACGACCAGCAGCTTTCAGTGAGTGAATGATTATGATGAAGAATGTGATGGATGAGTGAGAGCTCAGAGTTTCAGGTTGAGTTTGAGTTTAAATGAAAATATTACAAAACTCATACAGATACCATACAAATAAGTCGATATACTTTAGCCATATAATTTGCCATTTTAAATTATACGCCGATCAAAATAAATACCTATATTATTTATTATTTAAACTTCATTGTAAAAAACAAAAATATCAAATAGTCAGTTCAAATGGCGGACTTAATATATATATACTATTCATCTCAATGTCATACCTAGTTATTGTCAATCATCATAATTCGAATAGACACCGAGATCTCAGACAAAAATAGATTAGAAGCAAATAATTTAGCCTCAGAATTGTACCTTCACGAAACTCATCAATTCGGCAAAAAAAAAACAATATTTCCTCTATTCTTATCATTAGACACACGTTGTGAGCGCCTACAATAGATGCTCTAAATGACTAGAAACATAATTCACAGTGACGTCACTATACACTAGTGAGGGAAACTATGTTCCGGTGATATTTTAAGCTCGTTAAGAAGAAATACTAGTGCAATTTTTTCCATATAAATCGAGATTTCGTTTTCGTCTGTTTCCTCCACCAAAACTTAACCGATCAGTACGAAATTTTACAAACTAATTAGGAAGAAGATGTTCTGTGTGGGACCGTTTCCATTTTTGTGCTTATTCATAACATTTGCGTACCAGGCGTCTGTTTTTGCCCAGAATTCCGCCGCAAACGGACGACTACTACACAAATTCTATAATAATTTGCGCAAAAATGTACTAAATATTCCTATTCAGTTTCCAATTTATTACGTAAAGGAGAGAATAAGTTTCTGTCAAAAATGACATTTTAGTGACAAACTTTTATAGCCGACTGTATTTTTCTTTGAATATCCATCAAATGCTCACTGAGACGATTCTAAAGAGCCCAAACTCGGTAGGATTGCTTTTTCTATTATAGAGTTCCTATTATATTGTTAAGGTGGCCCTTCCGGCTCCATCATCAGATCAGCCCCATGGTACCATATTATTGTATTGTCATCAAAGTTATGTAAGTATGCAAAATTTCAGCTCAATCGGTTGACGATATATCTGCTTCAAAATTGAGTTGCAAGATTCCCGAAACAAACATACCTACTTAAAACATACATGCAATGCAAGTTAAATAAAAGCTTGTAAAAAATTGACCGCGCTAAAGGTCTTTCCCTTGTACATATACAACAGTATGAACCTTTTGGTGATGCTCATGATAAAATCGTACATCATAAATTTACTATCATCACGAGTATCATTGCAAACAACATGGCGGGGCATCTTGGTGTCTCACTGTTAAGCTGTGTAATCTGTTTGAAATAAATAAATAAAATGGCAGATAACAAAACTGATGAGACTTAATATTATAAAAAAATAGTTCGAATTGAGAACCTCCTCCTTTTTTGAAGTCGGTTAAAAATGGGACAACAGGACTAGTAAAAATCATTCAATTTCGATGATGATGGATTTTTATAAAATTCGTAACTGCTAATTTTGCGAAGTGTCAACTTCTATTTTTATTTTCAATAAATTTCTTAAGATGTGTCAACTCAGATATAGGTACAGGCTATATTAAGTATGTTGTTCCAGAGAAGTATGAAGGGCTAATCTCCCAAGTATTTACCGAACCCGATTCCAAACAGATAGATAAGCGATAACGTCAAATTCAAATGAAATTGAGAACTCGAGTAACTCCCAGACAAATCTACTATCTTAAACAAATAATTCGTGCAATATTTTTATTTTCGACAAGTCTCCATTACCGTTAAACCGTTTCAATGAAAGTCTTCTTCCGATTTTGTTTTATATTGCGTTGTATTTGTAACTGTGTTTGTGTTGTCTGTCTTATTCTATTGTTTTAATATAAAGGAAAAGATTGTCCAAGAGTTCAATAACTATAAATCAATGCTAATCTATCAAATGAGTACATTGATTAGGAAAATTATCAGCAAATTGGGACACAACAAATATGGACACAACTCCTTCATATCCGGCAATATCTGCTCTCCCGACATTCCAATTTCATCACAAATATTTCCAATAAGCTCTCGGTATTTGCTAAATACCTGGACATGTTATTACGTTATTAGCTCGGAATCTAATCGGCGTATCATCAGATGGCCGCTGTGGGCGGATGGCTCTCCAATTACACCAGACTTTCCACGTCATCGGAAAACAAATTGTATGAGTGAGAGATAGCGTACATTGTATTGACGTTATCAGAGACAAGCTATAGGAGTTCATTTTGACATTGCTGATACGATATGAAAGTAAAAAATATATCTTCTAACAGTCGCCCTGTCTTTCGTTGTTGCTTTTTGGTTTTCAACCCTTTACTTGACAACTTTCTATCCTCATCACTTGATGGTTGGCATTTTTTAACGTTTCTCCAGAAGAATGCAGTCCCTCGCGGTATTTTTAAACCGATACGATTTTCAAAACTTCAGGAAAAGAGCGTACTTCCATTATCCATATAAAAGGCCAGTAACGCGCGTGTACTGAGATATTATTGTGATTTTTTTGTGAGCGTCGCTCTCTTGCTTGAATAACTAACTGGCTTAACTCGATGGACAGGCTATCATTGAGATCTATTTTGATTAAAGCCAATCAAAGCGCCCTATTTAAACTACCGAGATTTGAAGTGAATATTTCTCATCGAACTATGGTCTTCTTGGTGACAATCAACAACCGGGCAGTGGGGATATACATCTTTTTTTCGACATACCTACCATTTCGGGGATTTGGCTCTTAGAGCCATAACACACTTGCGAGTTTAGAGCGTGTTTTAAGAGAAATATCAGTTGCGGCAAACTCGATGCGTGATCGCTTTCATACAAATTTCGCTCGCTAATTGCAAGTGTGATAGCCTACTGAGCCGGCGGTCCCGGGCTCGAATCCCGGCCAGGGAAAATATTTGTGTGATGAACTCGAATATTTGTGCTTGGGTCATGGTTGTTCTATGTATTTAAGTATATATTTATCTATATAAGTATGTATATCGTCGTCTAGTACCCATAACAAAGCCTTCTTGAGCTTAATTTGGGACTAGATTTATTTGTGTGAGGTTGTCTGTTTTTTTTTATAAGGCCCTTATATCGAAATAAACAATACGATTGATCGTATAGCCTGGGAAATGTTATTCATATTTAATTTTTTCGACTTTTTTGCACTGACTACAACTTAAGTAGGGAAAGGTCAAGTCAATAGTGATTTCATCACAGAATACTTACTAAGAAGAACTATTAAACGTATTCAGTTGGCAAAAGGATGAAATTGTTATCTTAAATTGGCCTACGTATATATTATACGAGTTTAATAAAAAATGGGGTCAATTTCATTGCATTTACGCAGAATTGCCCATTCCCCATATTGTACCCAGACGTCTGTCGTAGTGTGTGCTTGTGTAAATATAACCCTGCAGGAATAATTACCTACGAAATTCCACTGGGTAGACATGGAATAAACGTATCTTAATAGAAAGTGATTAAATATACTAATTGTAAGATCTGACGAGCGCAAACTTTCATTATTATTCACGAGAGTAGGTAAGTGCTATGAGTTTACAGTGACACTTCACTAGCGACTGAATTGTAGTTCTACATAGAAAACTGTCGTGAGTCTCAGACATATTAATATACTTAAACGGGTTTACTCACGTCGTAGAAGTCGAATAACGCTCGACATGTTTCGAATCGGTACGCGATTCATCATCAGGAGAGACGATCAGTCGCGGCGGCGGCCAACCGACTTCTATGACGTGAGTAAACCCGTTTAAGTATTTTAATTGTAGTTCTACAAAGTAACCGCTAGGGGCGCTGTACTATTCTCCATACAATAGTTATTTACGATACAAGTGTGGAAGGTAGGTGATTTCAGAAGAGTGTGATTTTTAGTCACGAGCGAGGTACGAGCGAGTGATTAAACAAACACGAGTCGGAAATCATCTTACACACGAGTTCCGTACAAAACTTTACTATGCATGTACGAGAAAATAGAAAATACTTTAATACTCACAAAGACTGTTTACATTGGAAAAAAGTGTTTTGATTTGATTTATCCAACAAGAAGCTGTCGTTCACATTTTTTACTTCTTCAATAACATTTTACGGGTTTAAATTCATGATTCATCCCTTTATCTCGCGATTATTTCAGCAGATTTGCACAAAACAACTTCAAAATAAACTAGACATCAATAAAAATGGCGGAGTTATTCGTAATCCGCGCTCGACATATCTACTACTGCGCATGTGCAAAAGTATTTTTTTAATATTTGTCTTATGTCAAAATGGCACAAGCGTTCAGCCAAATTTATTTAATAAGTAAATATTTAAGTTCGTTTATTAATCAAATTTTATATCTAATGTAATTAATGACGTGTTAAATGAATTAACTAATGAAATATTGGTTTTATTGTACTTTTATACGTGATAATAATCGGTATTTGACTTATTTATCAAAGTTTTTGTAAATAATAAAACCTCTTTGTGTCAGGCTGTCAGATACGGCTAGAAATTAAAAAAAAATTGAAAAGTAAAAAGCACTAGTGCGGAAAAGTAGTACTTTCCGCACAGTTTGAATGCCTAGAATACGCTCTTTTCGAGCACATGCATTGTAAAATAATTAACGCTGTCACTAGCGAGTATTACTGTCAGGTTAATTCATGGTAAGCGTACAGAAAAGAAAATTAGAAGCCAATGAAAGTGTTAAATCATCACCAGAACGCCCAAAACTACATAATAATTATCCCTCGTAGAATTCAATTACAAACAGCTCCCTTCATATGTATTATGAGATTAATTCACTTTCGCTTAATTTGAGCATCTGGCTAACAAAAGTGAAAATGATGTCTTAAATAATTTGCCGTAACTGGAGCGCATCTGTTATTTCCAAAAGGTCGTATTTATGTAACGACAAAGTGACTTAATACGTCTTTTTGTGATAGACTAAAGAGGTTTTGGGGTTCGACGAACTGTAATTGAGATGGAAGGTTATATTGAATATTTAGTTAATTATCAGGTGTATGCATACCGTAAAACGGGGTTACTTTAGGAAAATTTGGGGCTACTTTGATAGATTTAAAATGGATATAAAAAATTGGTTGCCTGTAAAGTCGGTATACGGGCGAAAGTTTTACGTGACAACGACTTTGAGTGGTAAAATAATTTTAATGTGAATATTCATTCGTATAGTAGGAAGAATTATATTATCAGTCTGAAATTATTTACCTTTGCTGTTTGAATTGTTGCGATGGACGAAACTACCTTCACATTATCACTACACAATCGTTTTACAATTAACTGGCAACGTGTAAACTTGTATGCAGGCGCCTAAGCGAAATAGAAGCGCAAGACATGAACCGGTGTGTATGCCTATCTCTCTCACTCGGTGGAAGGGACGCGTGCCTCTCACTCGCTCTCATTGTGAGCGCATAACGTGAGCGGAGCGTAACGCAGTTTCTTGAAGTGTCACCCGGCAAACCAATTTATAAGACGTTGTCACGTCAAAACGCAAATATTCATAGTGCGATTGAGCAAATGGTAAAAACACTTTTCCAAAGTAGCCCCTGCATTTGAAAGTAACCCCGTTTTACCGTAGCTCAATAAAAGGTACTTTATTGGAATAATCCAATATCAGATACAATCTTCTAGTCTAAGGTATTGTATAGAATTATACAGAATCTGTGAGCTGTCGATCCCGCAATTTTTTTTTAATGGCTGAAATATAACTTTCTTTAGTTTTCAATTCTCATATCTCCACCATTAAAAAAAATACATCATCTGGGTAAATTTCAACTATCTTCCTATCACCGTTCTTGAGATACAGCCTGCTGACAGACGGACGGACGGACGGACAGCGAAGTCTCAGTAATAGGGTCCCGTTTTTACCCTTTGGGTACGGAACGGAACCCTAAAAAACGAAAAACTGACTCGAAAAGAAGTACTAATATTATATCTCAAGTACCTGCCTATTGGACCTGCTCACAAAATTTCAAGAAAGACGGTTGAGAACTGCGACCTGTAGGCGAGAAGAGCCGGAAATCCAGGCAAACACACGAATTTTTTTTTACGCGTCCCTCGCTCGGTCAATGATACCCAAATTTTACAGAGTGCCCGTATTCAAGCAATAAACGGTGATTGTAATTGGTTAAAGAATAAGTACCAAGAAATGCATATGTGAAGCTCTTAATATGAAGAGAATTGTAAAAACTGTTATTAATGGTAATTACTCCCAAACAAGGGACTTATTGCAATCATCATAATAATTACTGCCTTATTTGGAACTCGTCCCAAACATTCAAAACCGGCCAAGTGCGAGTTGATCTCGTGCAATAAAAAAAACATGCTTGTATTGGCCCCCCATCTTTTATTCTAACATTTGTTCGTTATAGCGGCCAGAGTAATACACACCTCTACCTATATATTACGCTTCCAAAGGTTCAACCCTCTATCAGACGCATGCAGGACAGACAGACGAAGTTAGTTTGAAGGGTTCAGTTTAGTTGCGGTACCCTTAAACGCAGCCGCAGCATTGCCAACAGCAAAAACAACATTTCAACCAATCTCAGCTGTCACAGCGGGAAACTGCACTTTTAATTGTACTTTTTAATTCTCCGTCAGACTATGGCATTGCATCGTACAGCCACAGAGATTGAAATGGGTTACTTATACCGTTGTGGAGGCATGTGTCCATGACTGTGAAATTACGAATGTTATGGAACGGGACAAACGTCAAATAACTGCTTGCTTTTTTTTTTCGGTTGATGACATTGGAACGGTTTCGTTAAACAGCCACTTACTCTTACTGTGTAAGTATATGTATATATATAGGCAAGGCCTGTATCGCGGGAAACCAGGTATGCAGTTGTACGCGTTTAATTTTTTTTATTCACAATTTGACCGGCGATTGACCTCAGTATCACCTGATGGAAAGTGACTATACGGGGTCAAAAAGCTGATTCTTTTAGACTTTTTTCTCTATGATCAAACATGTTTCTTAACATATTATCAATGTTACTACTTAGAACAGGGCCATTGCGATTTATTGGTATATATTTGAAACTTATAATTACAGTTTGAATTCTTCGTTGATAATTTTTGTTTCAATAACTACTCGAATTCGACGAAATTCGCTCAGAAAACTAGTTTTAACCTATTTTCGATTGCACGCAATGAAAACATGAAAAAGTTATGTTATTTTCTAAAACTCAGGGAAAGTGTTATTCACTTCAAAATATTGGTTGAAATTATCAATATATTTGTCATAATTTGAAAGAAAAAAAATGTTTTAAAAGGAATAAGACCTCTTACCCATGAACCATAATGTTGGCGCTCACCTTGCACTCACAAATCTGCCGTCCTACGTTAAAAGGTCGTATCTTTGTATGGGTTTCATTGTAAGATACGGCTTTTAACCGTAGCACGGCAGAATTGCGCAGACGCATGTATTGTGAGGTCCCGGCCTCGACGTCTTCGTAACGCCCACGGCGCCCTACTTCTGGTACCTTGGTACTTTGAGTACGGGCAATCCGTACGGTACGGGCTAGTACGGGCTTAGATATATCGTACCGTTAGTAACGAACGTACCTACATATCAAAAATTACCTAAGTCGCCGCGGTCAATCTAGGTATGTACTTAGGTTCATACCTTACACTCCATACAGGGTATAAATAAATAAGTAAATATTAAGGGTCAATTTTACACAAATTGACCTAGTTCCAAACTAAGCAATGCTTGTAATATGGGTACTTGACGACGAGATACATAATATTTAAATACATAATTATATAGATAACATCCATGACCCAGGAACAAATATTCGAGTTCATCACACAAATATTTGCCCCGGCCGGGATACGAAGCTAGGACCAGCGGCTCAGTAGGCAGGTTCACTACAAACTGTGCCAACCGCGTCGTCGAACAACAACATGTTTTGTCAGTACTATAGGTACTATACTACCTATACCTGTCATTATAGATAGCATAAACTAACCGTCGACTTCAATATGACCATCGCACGATCTAAGATCGCATCAAAGTGACCACACGACGACTTTCGAATTCGTAATCAGTTATTCGATTCCAGAGAATCCTTTTATTTGCCATGCATTGTTTTTGTATCTCATGCATTTGTATACAGCGTGTATTGGTGATATAGCCACAAACTACAACCGAACGTGGATGTTTACAATCTTATTCGAAATTCAACTAAACAAAACCAAATTAAAAGAGTAAATGTTCTCTTCTGTCAAAATGTTAATCCTTCAGGGCGCTTGTCATGGTCAAAATGTGCAATGACGTAAATAAAAATTGGGCAAGTGCGAGTCCGACTCGCGCATAAAGGGTTCCGTACCATAATCTCTATCTTAAATATTTATTTTATTTTATTTTTAGTATTTGTTGTTATAGCGGCAATATAAATACATCATCTGTGAAAATTTCTACTGTTTAGCTATCACCGTTCTTGAGATACAGCCTGGTGACAGACGGACGGACGAACGGACAGCGAAGTCTCAGTAATAGGGTCCCGTTTTTACCCTTTGGGAACGGAACCCTAAAAATTAAGATCGAAAGGTTGTTGTTGACATAAAAATTGCATTTTTATTACAATAAAAAAGAAAAAGTTTTGTAAGTAGTGTAAATAAGATCTAAATTATGTTTAAATATTATGAACCAAGAAGTAAGAAAATACTATTTTTGACGAAGAGTTGCGCTTAAAAGTTGCTCAATGGTGCATCTTTCACTTCTACCATACAATCGTAGGTTGAAATCAGAATGTATTTATCGAGTCTGTTTGTGACAAATTGCTGTCATACAACTGACAACTAGTTCACCTACTAATCTAAATATAGTTATTGGAAGTTAACTCAAATGCATTAATCGTCATGATTAACGTCGCATCCATCAATATAGAGATTAAAGATAAATTGAACGAGTTTGTACGAATGGCTTAGTCGTGTAGTGGTTAACATTTAAATAAAGAACTCCAACTGCAACTTCGCAAGATTCATGATCCATTGCTGTTTCAATGAGTAATGCCTTTTGGAGATAAAGTGTAAAGTACGCGGTGTATATGGTATTACAGAGATGGTATTAAAGTAATGGGTTTATTATGGTAAGGACATGAAGTCAGATCGTGGGTCGTGACAAAATGCGCTTGCGTTCATTTAATACAGTCATAGTGATGGGAAAATGTTGTTTCGTTTGAATTAAATTATATCGATGGTATATGGAACAAGCCTTGACTTGTGAACAATGCATTACACGGGTAGTTACTTCATGAAGCATGAATTGAAATTCTGTGATATATTGAAATGGATACGGTAGCAAAATAAAATTATGATTACGAGTATGTTGAATTGTACAATTTTCTAGGAGCCTGGAAATGTACATGACTAGACTTTAATTTCATTCCTGCGATTTTATTATGATTAGGATTATATTTATTATTATTTAAAATCGATACAGTCAACTTAACCCAGTGACCAGGAGGCCTATGATGATTGCGTTTATCACGTGATAAATAAGTGACAAAGCATCTGTCACTCACACTCGCAGTTTGTAAAAACGTAACGGATGCTTTGTCATTGTCACTTATTTATCGCGCGACAAAAGCAACCATCATCAGTTCGCTGGTTGCCAAAAACTTCGGAGATCTCTCTTGAGATATGGGTGATTCTCATATAGTTTTAAAATATTAACAATTTTTTTTATTTTTTATTCTGTGATATATTGCGGTGTATATCAAGAGTACATACCAAAGGCTAATTTTTGGTGCAGATGGACAAGCTTAATACCCTCTGCAAGTGATATAACATGGGTGTGACAATTCATCCAAAATCTAGTAATTGTGTCAAATGATAAGTAACCAAGTAGCCAGGATCATTCACCAGCAACTTGCTCTTCGATACGGTCTTGTGGGGTCTGAGGTGTCGTACTATAAGTACGCACCGATGCCAGTTCTTGAGAATGGTCGTGCCACGCTCTATTGTGATCGATCTATCATCACGGACAGGACTATTGTAGCCTATTGGCTACAATAGTCCTGTCCGTGATGATAGATCGATAAGCCTGATATCGTTTTGGTAGATCGATCCAAGCGCCAGGCAGTGCTCGTCGACATCACCATCCCCCATGACGAGAACCTCGTGAAGGCCGAGAAGGACAAACTCAGCAAGTACCTTGACTTGGCTCACGAGGTGACCGCCATGTGGTATGTTGACTCGACGATCATTGTCCCGATAGTCATTTCGGCTAACGGTCTTATAGCGAAGAGTCTCGACAAACATCTTAAGGCGACTCCTAATCCCAACGTCCTTGAGGATCTGGGCGGAGCCTAACGTTATTCCCCCCGCCGACCGTGCGCCCCCGGAACATTACTTCGTTCATAATCTCGTTGAGTGGCGTCCAAGCAGCTTCATACACTCGCATAGTCCGAGCGAGAGTTGAAGATCAACAAACCTTATAGGTATAATATTTAAAGGCATTAAAAAATCTGGAAGTAAAATAAATCATTTAAACAATGATATAATTATTGCGGATTACTAAATATCTATTTACCCACGAGGAGGTAACGCCGCCAGCGTAATGGGAACCATGCCGCAGGCAGACCTCCTGGATGGGTTATTCTTTTTATAGAAAATGTATATATTTTATTCTTATTTTTCTAATTAGTTTTAAAAAATTGTACATAATAATTATCCTTTCTTTTAATGTTTATCTGTAGTTTTTAGTATTGTAAATATTATATTGTATGTGTTTATTTTAAAATAAACTTTATACTTTACCCACTACAGTAGAATATTAAAAATAAAATGCGTTAAAGCTATTTTCCAAAAAAATAAGTGAAATTGGCCATTTGGAAGTCTCGCATCGAAAAATACTTTTTAGTTTCTTTTGTATGTGTAGGTACCTACCAAAAATAGTTAAAATGCCGACAAGATTCTTGATTATACGTGCAAAATCATGCAGAAATAAAAAATACCGTTTTTTAATAAATAAATCATATCGTGACCCAGCGGATGAACCGATATTTTAACATAAGTAGTAGTGGAGGTACAGCTTTATCCCCCGGGTCATGCTGCTCTAATGAAAAGATAAACTATAAATAATAGAGCGACAAACTCAACTTTACCGTTGGAAAACGGATTTACGTCCTTTACCTACTTATAAACAGTGATAGTTTTTTATGACTACATTAGTAATGTTCTCAGATTTTCCCCTATATCTACTTGTTGATATTGACGATATTTTACTAGACGAATTTTTTGGCAAATTTCAATGTTCAAGGTCAATGGATACCCTATAAATGTTAATTTACTTGAGTGTCAAAATATGCCGATGCTGGAAAGGAGAACTTATCTAAGCGACATTTTTGGGGATATTGAGTTATACACACTGTTGGGATCGGCAGATTTTTCTGCATCGAATGGGTTGGGTCTCGTATACATCTGTCTGACGACTTTTGTGTCGCTTATCCCGTCGGTGATTTAGAGAATCTCTACTTTTTTTTCTACTAAACGACTTGATTTTTGAGTTTTTTTTAGCAAAATGGAGATAACATAAAAAGTTTTTTGCATAATAATGAACCTTAGAGCTTTTTTACTTATTTGTCAAAACAGATCAAACAACTTGGATAATTTTCTTTATTGCAACTAACCTTGCACTTGTTGGTTAACTGTTTTTATCTGATCGTAAAATATATTTTAATGTCGTTTGAGGCATTTTACCTATGTCTTTATGATAAAATTAACATAAACGTAAATTATGAAAGAAAAATTTAATGTGATCCACTGCAATGTAAGCAGGACTCGAACCTGCGACCCTAAGTTTCCGGCGTAGTTCTCTACCAACTGAGCTATCATATCGTTACGTCAATCACACTAAATCTTTGATTCCATAATTCTTCGCTACTGGAGCGCCCTCTGTGTCATGTCATGTGTGTTTAAAATGCTTATGCGCATTAGCCAAAAAGTAAAAATGTGGTATTTCCACATTATTAAACAGAATCGATATGATTCTATAAAAAAAATAACATAGATAAATTACCTGATTGTCTATCTTAACTATCTTAACTATTGGCGTTTATCCAAATTTACCTGCTTTGATACTATGAAACCATTGTCGCTTATCCTTTTTTACCTAATATGACTTTGATCGACTACTGTCGCTTATCTTGAATTGCTTGAATGACAATTGAGTCATATTTGTCGCATAGAATGTACTAAAAAACAAATATTTTCGTTAAATTGGTAGTTAGACAAATTTACCGGTTCTGTTTTATAAAATATCACACATTTAGTAGTAATTCAATATATTTATAAAGGCCGTTAGGCCCATCTGCGGCGTAAATCTGTGTCTGTGGCGCTAAGGCATTACTTTGGACTCGCTTGATGGACCCAAACGCCATCTCACTCAAACAGTGTCTTACGAGACGTCACTTATACCACACAGAGTTGTAGGTAGTTTTGTTATTCTTGTTAGGATAGGATATTATCTCATTGCAATTGTAAAACTTGAAATTTCACGTAGTTCGTGATTTAAAATTCCTTAATGAGTACCGAGTGACTGCAGTCTTGAGAACTCTTGTGCTGTTCTCATTAGTCATAGCTATCGTTTGCTACCATACATTGGTCTAGAACTACTGGAAATCTTTCAGCAGATCATACATAAAAATTTATAAAATTGAAATTTCACGTGATATCTGATGAATAAATCTTTAATTCCTAAAGCAGTTTTTTTTGTATTTGCGTAGTTGGACCATAAGTTTTTGTCTTAGAGAACTTTAAATGTCACTTCATTAATTTTAATGTTTGAAAATAAATATTTTTCTCTAATTAAAACATTAATCGTGAGGTTTTATTGTACGATAAATAGCTTTTCATGTCTGAAATATTTCCTACAAAGGCGATTAGATAATTTTTCTTGATTTATTTCATGCTAATTTATGCACATTTATATATTTACCTGGCTATAAAATGAGCATGCACATATATATTGTTAACTGTGTTGATTGTTGTGTAATAGATTATACTATTTTACCTGACTAATTTCTCGGGAAATGTGTCGTTTAGATAATTTTACCTAATTCTATTTTGACGGCCATTTTGCGTAAGCGACGCTAAATCCTAAAATATTCCATTAATAGACAAAATAACAAAAGCAACATGTCAAAAACATGATATTGTTTATATAAAATGAGCATCGTATGCACATAGATATTGTTTACTGTGTTGATTGTTGTGTAAAATGTAGATTATACTATTTTACCTCATATCGCGGGAAACGTGTCGTTTAGATAATTTTACCTAATTCTATTTTGACAGCCATTTTGCGTAAGCGATGCTAAATTTTAAATTATTCCATTAATAGACAAAATAACAAAAGCGACATGTAGAGAACATGATGTTGTTTATAATTATAAATGCTTCATTTAAAAAGTAGGTCCACAGAATATTTAAAACTTTTTATTTTTTTTTTAAAGTTCGTAGTTTTTTAGATTTCCTGTAAAGTTAGCTCCGTGTCTCTTGGATAATTTTCCTTTCCAGCGTAGATACGTTTTTTTTGCGGCATAAAGAGCCGTATCTTTTTTTTACGTTAACTTAGAAGTTCCGAATTTTATTGGGTGGGTGTAGATTTCTTGATCTGCAGATCGGTTGACATGCGGCAAACGTGTCAGCCCTACTTTAGTTTAGCGGTTGTCTGAGTTACGTAAGCTATTTGGGTTTTGGCGTTCCTTCCGCGATCGATTAATTTGATCCAAGATCGTTTCATTGCCCTCTGGCAAAACTTAGAGAGAAAAATTCTGAGCATTAGTCAAAAATCAAGTCTGGGCATTACGATGAGTCTAAATAAAGTTATATATTTTTTCATTAATTCAACTGTAATCCGATCATTAATATATGGCTTTTAAACGATATGTAATAAAAATCAGGTTTTTATTTTATAAACGGTAAACAATTGGAACAGAACTTATGGCCAGGCTAGGTATGTCTAGCTAGGCCCGGCGGATATGTCAATAATTACTAACGCTCATTTAGATTTAAATATGAAGTGGGAAATTTATTGATGCAAATATGTATTCTGACTATATTTACATAAATAAGCCCTCATGCCCAGATTGTCACTTGCCTTCTTGAACTAGAAAATTATTGTAATTTTTGATAATGTATTTTTATACCATATGTCATGTACTGTACTAGTGACGCAACGAATGTGAATACTTACAATAAATATTCGTATTCGTAAATTAGCGTTTTACCGAATATTACAATGGTATTCAAACGAACAATACTTGTTCTGCATTACGATATTCATATCTCTTAGGGTTGAATTAATAAAGATCATTAGACGTTATCATACCTACTTAAATATCTGTACTATCAGAATTTTTTACTAACCGAAATACCTACGGTACTCTAATATTACACAGAGAAGAGCCCTAAAACCCACACCAAAAGTGTTATTTTCTGGGAATCCTGTCTGGTGTGGGCCCATGACTGAGAATATCTAAGTATCCAAATGTGTCCGGGAATGCTAAGCTATGACAATTTTTTTTATAAGTACTTAAAATTAATAGATACCTAAATACGAAAAAAAACAGTTACCTACATTTAATTATATATGAAAATGAGTGCTTTTTGTTATGTCGCATAGCGTAGTCGTAAAAAACGAACTACACTCTCTTAAAATACACTTCAAACGCACGAAGACAGATCGAACCTCCACGGTATCCGGTACTATAACAATTTTCCGTAACTAGATGGATCGCGACAGCAAGTGACACAGCCTTCCCCTTCGACGGTTAGATTTACACTGAGCTCGCATCCCGGGCACGGCCGCGCTCGCGGAAATTCAGTTTTTTTGATGCTTTATTAGACCGAATTTACATTTTACAAACTTTTAAACAATACGATTGAAGATCAATGAATTGTCAATATTCTTGCGAAAGAGCCGTGTAAATATCATTTGTAGTTTAGAAGCCTTAGGGAATTGAAAATTGAAAACGACCCTATTTCAACATTATTTTTTCCATAGTAATTATTGCTTTAAAAAAAAATCCATCTATAATTTTTTAGAAGAAATAGTCAAAAATAACATATATTTTTTTCAGATTTTTCCGTTGGCTAGATTACGAGCTTTAGGACTTTAAAAATCACCATTCCACGTACGGAGTCGCCTTAAGAGACTCTCGCTAGATGGCTGATTAATTTTTTCTTTGGTGACATCTGCGGAAAAAATACAACAAATTGATAACCCAACTTAGCAAACAAAATCATCAAATTATTCAAATATACTACAAGAATGTCACAACCAAGCATTACATGTCACAACCGAGGTTTGAAAAATTCCGTGGTCGTGACATTTAGATCTATCCATGGTCGTGACAAATTTTGAACATGTGCGACATAACGGAACAATTTGCTTTGTCTCGCCAATTTTAAACAATCACCTTATTCTGTTATTTCTGAGGTAAAATTTATATAAGTAACATAACATAACAGTAGAACTTACATTTAAAACTCATTCCACGGTGGTGACGTACTAAGGTTGTCCTTTTTGTTAATAAATACAAGAAATGCTATACATTCACCGCACTTTGTCATAAGCAGAACCGACAAGAAGGTAGTTTTTCCGTTCTTAAAAAGCCTAAATAGGGCTGCTAGCTTCAAATATAATTATCTACCGAGTTACACGTATTTAAACAATCACACATGGCTGTGACAAAAAAATTGATCACAAACTTTATGATGTTCTGAATCAGAAACTGTTACAGTATACTTTTACAACTTTTAAATAATGTTATCAGACATTTATTAGCTTTGTGTCATTCGTATAACATTAGTCAAAATTACGTGATATTGTAGCAGAAAAAAATATTTTATTAGAAAATCGGGAGATATCACACGGCATGGACGTGACATTTTGGGCAAACATTCTTTTTTTTATATATATTTCTGAATATTTTAAGGTAAATGTGTTTATAAAAGATAAGTAGAGGATATTTGCTCAACAAAGGCATAAATAGGTTATTGATTTAAACAAAATAAACATGTGATTCTTACAAATCACGAAAAAATACATGAGAATAAGAATTACCCATATATACTTACATGGAATTAGTGCCCAGGTCTCAATAAAGGGCCAAAAAAGGGGGTCTCAAATAAGTTTTGGTATAATGATGATAGATGACAGGCCCTGAACCATAAAAATAGTTCTGTTTAGCGATATGGTTGACTGGTCCGCCATTTGTACACTTTTTGTGCAATGAAGTTTAAATAAAGGGAATAAAATAAAATCTAAGTAATGTAAAGTTCAAATTCCTATCCTTTAATGTGGCATTTACAATCTTCTGAGATAAGAAAAGGCTTATAGGTTTCATTGTTTTAACCTAAAATTAACTTTATTTCTGTAAGCATTAGATTTATTATCACACTGTCATAGTACTCGTAAATAAGTTGAATTGAGTATGGACACAACATCGTGTTGCCTTTAGAATCCTAACGAGCACGGATCTACCGACGCTCGAGCATGTACACTCGCAGTGTAAAGTCATTTACGTATTATATACTAGATTAAAAAATATATACACTATCCTACGGGAACCATGATTTTTCAGGATAGAAGTGTTAGGTTAGGGTATAATAACCTATCTCTGTGGCAAGTTTCAACTCCGCCCAGCCGTTTCGACAGGACGAAGAAGTGACAAACATTCACACACACAGAGACTTTCGCTTTCTTACTCGTAATATTAGTGGGATTACTCCCTCCCTCAACCCTCGAGAAAACTTCGAGCATAGCTCGCTCCATTGCCCTTTGAGTAACTTTGAGGCTTCTTATGAGAAGCGTTGCCAACACGTTTCAGTGCCGTATGTCATAAATTCAATACAACTCACGTTGTGTACTGTCGCGCACCCGGGTCAAAATAATACGAACCGTAAAATTACCCAACTATAGTCCAATCATCCAACTATGGTCCAAAACCAGACTCGTTTATTTTTATAAAAATCTATAGGTATTCTATCGGTGATTTTATACGATTTTATTAAAGTTTGTTTAATTGTGTTGTTCACTTTAGAGTTTATTCGTTATAATTGTCGAGTAACTTTCGGATTAAATTGGACCATAGTTGTGTGGACTGGACTATATTTGGGTAGTTTTACGGAACGTATTTTGTGCACGAGTGTCGCACGAACACGACACAATTTCGTGGTGTTATGCAGGCGCATGCGCTGTGTACACATGCCCTTACCTTTTATACCAGTCACTAAGCTGATGCAAGATGCCTTTAGAAATCGTTAGCGTCTTGATAGTATACAGCTATAGCTTTTGAAGGTATTGTATGATATCTATAGTCAAGGAATTTGAAACACGTACCTTTTTCGCTCTTGTCGTAATAACAATAAGGGTCAAAAAGATACGTGCTTAAATTTCCTTGACCCCTACATTAAAAACTTATTTTACCCCCCTTTCTGTAGCTTTAATTAATCAAAGGACATCATGTGCCAGAGAGACAGAGTATGGAGTCAAAAGTTATTAGACAGCGTCTCTATATAGTCTCGTCTATTATAGTCCGTTAGCTCTCTGATTGCGATTCGGGTTTGGGTGAAAACTGAGAGGAGTGAGAGGTTCTTATCTGTATCGCATAAGAATGAGCGAGACAGGTATAAAACGTGAATGGCATTCTAACAGTTCACGCACTGTACCTTCCTTCATGTTATACAGCTATTCATAAGTTTGCCAAGATATTGTAGCGTACAGTATACAGTACAGTCCGACCAAAAAGAGTAGAAATTAAAAAGTGGCAATACTGTAGCGTCCTCCCTTTCTAATCAATATAAGAAGACGGGAACGACACTACAGTATTGCCACTTTTTAATTTCTCCTCTTTTTGGTCGGACTGTACAGATATCTATCGCATTCCTATTCGATTCCGACATAAAACTTGTCGTACAATTATGCGGACTTAATGCCATAGCTTTTTAGCCTCTTCCTAACCTAACCTAACCTACTTTACTGTTACTAGTTCGGTTCTGGCGCTTCACCGACTGCTGCCGCGATGCACTCTACACTCGCTCGCGGTTTGTTGTGGTCGCAGTTTTACTGCTAGTAGTGCGGTTCTGGCGCTTCGTACGATGCGGCTAAGCAATAGGTAACAATCTGGCTAACTGGTGTCTAGCCGTAATGTAATACGGCGGATTATACAATCTGACTGCCACATATCCACCCAGTAGCTTAGTAGCCAAATAAATAATATCCACATATATATAACTCTAAAACTTTCAACATTATGTCTCGTAGAACCATTAAATAAGATTGAGATATCGCTTTCGCCTTCTTAATCAAATCTAATACGCTTTCTTAGCTTTAGCTGGAGTCTAGAACTGGTTGTAGGTAACCTAATTCTGTCTAGAACGGTACCTAATCGAGATTTTAGTTGCATAGTTTCCGCTCGGTACAATGTCGGTTATTCGGATCAATCCTGCTGTGCTTGAGATGCCTTATTTCACTATTTTTTTTTTCATATTATGGCTAATATATTGATAATTTCAACCAACTTTTTGAAGTGAATAATACTTTTACCTAAATTCTAGATAGTAACATAGCTTTTTTTTATTTATGTCATTGCATGCAGTCGAAAATAAGTTGCAAAAACTAATTTTCTGCGTGAATTTTGTCAATTTCGAGTAGGTAGTTTTTAAAACATAAATTATCAATAAAAAATTCAAGCTGTTGGTTTCAAATCCAATCTCAATAGCCCTGTCCTAGGTAGTAACACCGATAATACTTTAACAAACATGGTTGATCATAGAGAAAAATGTCTAAAAAACAATAAGCATTTTTTAACGGATAAGGCCCTAACTTATCTTTCTAGAGCGCCTATCATCAAAAAAAATATCCTTGTGCTCTAGTTAGTGAACTACTTGACCTGTAAATTATCCTTCGATTACCCCGAATCACCGCAAAATTGCTGTAACATTATCATCAAATGAAAGAAAGTATTGGAAACAAAGAGTTTCAAAGACACTTACCACCTTTTTCTTCTGAATCATGATTGGTTCGCACCTCTGGCTTTGATAATGACCCTCTACAATGTAAACATACACATCGCCCAAACGATAATAATCCTTAACTTTTGGTCACAAAGTTGTCGTCAAATGAATTTGTTACGATGGTAAAGCAAGATTATGGTAATTTGGGCGCAAGCGGGTCACAGTGAATCATAAAGTTGACATTAGGCGCAACATTGTGAACCAAATTTGACATAATTGTAGATTCTCATATCGCCTGACCCAAAGAATATATTATATACTAACGTAAAAAGAAACGACAGCGACACTTGTGTGCAGTTACAAAACTCGCGGCTTTGTGTGTGTGTCGAGGGGCGAGCGCGGGCGAATGCGGGACGCGCGCGGTGGTGAAGGGCATTCACGTGAATGCCTCGTCGAAGGATTCGGCATTACAAGGTCACCGACGCCCGAGTTACACCGATAGGCCGCTGTCGCGCCTGTGCCTGACCACCAAACCTCACTAAAATTTCTGTCACTGCTCTTCAAAACCTCGTACCTAGTTAGTAGATTGATACTGAGATACTAGCTTTGTTTTAAGTAGGTATTTGTTACTTGGTGAGTTTTGGTTGGAGACGATATGGTTTGTGATTTGATGGTTGAAATGGGAGATTGGGGTTAAAAGGGGGCTAAAAGGTCTAGTAATGTAGATTTACCCACTTTGCTGAGTAGATGAGTATTTAAGGGTGTAATAATGCCTCATTGCGGGCCTATGATGATTGCTTTTATCACGCGATTAATAAGTCACAAAGGATCCGTCACGTTTTGACAAATTGCGAGTGTGAGTGACAGATGCTTTGTCACTTATTTATCACGTGATAAACGTAACCATCATAGGCCCACAGATACAGGAACATTTTGAAAATTGCAAAGCTTTTAGAAAAAAGTATATAGACGAAGTGTGGAGTTTTGCGAAGATAAAAGTCGCCGACCACAGACGTGGTGTCGAATCACGATACTCCTAATTTACGTCTTTAGACGTACTATCCGTGGAAGTGTTAAAATATTTAGGGGTTCAAAAGATTCACAAAGGTTTCATTTCGATTATCAAACTCCGAAAAATTAAGCAAATACTTAGCTAACTACTAACCAGTCCAAAATGAATCATAAATATCATCATCATCTTCATCATCATCATTAGCCTCTTCACTACATAGTATAAAACAAAGTCACTTCCTGCCGTCTGTCTGTATGTATGCTTAGGTTTTTAAAACTAATATGCAACGGATTTTGAAGAGGAAGGTTTACATGTATAATACATGCATAATTTATCAGAATTGCACCCGTGCGAAGCCGGGGCGGGTCGCTAGTGCATCTATAAAATATGATTAAAGCAGCGTCCATAAAAGTGTGGCACTTACGAACGAATAATAAATTTAATAAATAAATATCAGACGACCTCATACAAATTGATCTAGTTCTAAATTAAGCCCAAGAAGGCTTGTGTTATGGGTAGCAGACGACAATATACGGACTTATATAGAAAAATATATACTTAAACACATAGAACAACCATGACCCAAGCACAAATATTCGAGTTCATCACACAAATATTTGCTATTTAAATATTTCGAACCCGGGACCGACGGCTAAGTAGGCAGGTTACAATCTGCGCCAACCACGTCGTCGAATGAAAGCATAACAGACAGAACATTGTCGTGACTCGCGACCCAAATATGACTAAGAAAATTTTACAGAAGCAACAATAAAGTCGGGAAAGTGGAACAAACTCACTTTCAACTTATAATGCTTGTAAGGACTTGCTATTCAGATTAACTAGTACACTGTGGAATAATAGGAGTTTTCAAAGCGCTTGCTTTCATTTATTTTGAATTGATGTACATACAGAGACAAAAGAAATGAGGTATGATTTACATTTAGACGTATAATTAAGTAAACTTACTTTATATGCCTATTCGATTTAGATAGGGATGACATTTATTTATGATAGAGTTTTAAGGCTTTACCTACCTTACTTAAGTGGCAGTGGGCGGGGCATTGCTCGTAAAACCGATGGCCGTTGGGGCAGAAAGGTTCTTGAGTGTCGAACGCGGACCGGAATAAGCAGCGTGGGAAGGCCCCCATCAAGGTGGACTGACGACCTGGTTAGGGTAGCGGGCAGAAATTGGATGAGAGTGGCGTAAGATCGATCGTTGCGGAGAACTTTGTGGGACGCCTTTATCCAGCAGTGGACGTCTATATCGCCTGACGTGATGATGATGACGATGATAACCATACCTATCAGGTCAGTCAGGACAAGCGTATGTAGATACACAATATCGAAAATTCCAGATGTTATACTATTAGTCTATTACTATGTTATACATTAACTTTGTTGCGTTGTTCGATTCCCGGGTGCAAGAAGCGAATAGAAAATCTTTAAATGCAGTTTTGTTCCTTTAAATAAAATAAACGAACGTTTCCTTCAAGTAAAATGAGCTAAATAACTATTTGGATTGTTTCTCTCCAGCCTATGATGGTTGCGTTTATCATGTAATCAATAAATAAAGCATATGTCACACACACTCACAGTTTGTCAAACACCAGTGCCCATAATTTTTTTCCACACTATATAACACAATCTGCGTTTGAAAGAACAGAATCACCCAGTTAACACTTCCACTATCGAGACAATGAAAGCACGTCGCCACTTAATTTGCTAGTTAATGTCAATAAAGTCATGGGAATCGCCGGCGGTGACGTAATGCTTGTATTGTAGTCCGCGAGGTAATCATCTCGTCGGTAAACTTATTTGATACTGGAAGTCGCCCGACACTAGTGATCGCTTACAGCTTTATTTGCAAGTGTGTATTTATTTTGTAAATATTATTTTGGAGACGATGATGTTAGTAGGTTACACAAAGTATACTTAAAATGATGACGCCGGAAAAGTTTAAACAAATTCTGATCGTTTATTTTAAGTATAGTAAATGAGAAAATAATATAATAAAATAAACACTGAAAATAATGTCATTTTAAAACAAAAAACAAAAACATAATTAAGTTACCGTTTTGTTTAATTTTATATTTAAATTACTTACATTTTTACGAACAAGACTTGAAGCACACTTTTTTGGTTCTAATAGCGATAGGCATCGATAAGTGAGTATATAGCGTTACTGTCTGATGGTAACTAATCTAATAGGGTTCCCGTCGAGGGTTTTTTGGACTACCTACCTACGTAACTTCTCCAAAGCTGGTTAGCGATTAAGCCGCATATTTTAATACGAAACTAATCGAGAACGTAATAATAGAATCGTGATTAGCGTTGCTTACCGCCATGGCTGCCCCGCCGCCGCCGAGAAGCTAATACTCGCTTCGTCATGGGCATTGGGTCTGTAGCCATGATGGTAACTAATCAAATAGGGGTCCCGACGATGCTCTCTCGGACTATATAGCCGCTCCACAGCTGGTTAGCGATTAAGCGCGTGTTGAAACACGGAACTAATCGAGAACGTTATAATAGAATCGTGATTAGAGTTTTATATCGCCGATAAGATTTGTGCAGGGTTATTTTATCGTTTGTAATTGATGTTACTGACTTCCCTGATTGTAATTGAATTACGAGAGTACGTTGACTGTGCAACATGGTTTTGAATCCAACAGCGAGCTTATGATGGTTGCGTTTATCATTGATAAATAAATGATAAAGCATCTGTCACTCACACTCGCAGTTTGTCAAAAAGTGACAGATGCTTTGTCACTTATTTAGCGCATGATAAATACAACCATCAGAGGCTTGTTTGTAACCGGTTAATCTTATTTTTGACTAGCTTCCCCGCGCGGTGTTACCCGCTTATCCCACAGGAACACACACTATATCTTTATAAATTGTAGCCTATGTGTTATTCTGATGTATTTAAGCTATATTATTGTACAGTTTCATTAAAATCCATTCAGTAGTTTTTACGTGAAAGAGTAACAAACATACAACCATACTGACAAAACTTTCGCGTTTATAATATTAGTAGGGATATATATAGCTCCTTATACAGAGATGTAGCGGTTTCTATGTTCCATATATTTATTGATTCAAATCTACGAAATAAGTCTTAAAGTACAAAAAAATCGACGTAATAGTATTAGTGCCACTGTGAAACCCCCTTATATTATTGTACCCCCTTTTCGAAGAACTATTTTAGGAAAAAATTCACCAGTCCTACGCTGGCAGACTGGTAAATGAATAGTCTAACTCCAGTGATATTCATTTTGAATCCCTTATCAGGTTTCGGTTCAACACCCGCGATTGATTATTGTTTTTGTATTCCTTCAGTCTAGATATAGATTGGAGCGGCTTATGTAACTAGCTTTTTTCCTTTTCGTAAACTAAAACTTAACTAAAACTGTACGCATGCTGTGTTTGCCTATAATAAGCTGTGCAATAAGTTTAAGTATATTATACATAAATATGTAAGACTGTAAGATTGTAACCGCTGTTGGCAGACCTAATTAATAAAAAATAAAACATTCAATAGTGTTTATTGCTTCAATCATTTAAAAAAAACACGACATGAGATAGGTACACTATAGTGTTAGAATTAATGTTATATTATCATATTAAAATAAGAATCAATGAAACGATTATATTTATACATTATTTACGTTGTTTATTTATTGTTTCAGGATAAACATGGGACGCAGACTTCTGGAAAGTCATTGAATATTTTCGACAAAGGGAACACAATGAAGTTATAATGGAGTCACCAGTAAGAATATCCTTAGGTGAGTGTCATTCATTTAGCAAATATTAAATAAAAATAAAAAAAGAAAAAAACCAAAAAAAGTCAAGAACGTGAGAGAGTATCATTAATTTAGCAAATATTTATTAATAGGATGATAAAACTTCGAAAAATATTAACGAACAGGATTATTATATTATACCTACTTAATTAAAAATGCAAAGACCGACACGCAAAGCAAAAGGAAAAAATCGAAAGGTTATCTGGCGTTAGAGTGGAGGAGAGGTTAACACGTTAAAGAGCTGATCTAGAGGTACCGCGTTCGATTCCCGGTCTATTGCACCAGCTAGGTTACGTATTTTCAATTTTTCTTTGTGCAATTGTTCAGGATTATTATTTATTAAAAAGATAATTAAAATACATGAATATTAGTCGGTTCAAGTGCGTCCGCAGGGGCGAACGGTGCATATCGAAATATTGAAAAGTGTAGAACTATAGATGTTTACTAACAACGCCATCTTTTGCCAACTAACGATAGTTGCATGGGTATAAGATGGGGTTAATGATGCTGATATTTCATGCATGCAGAATGTTTGTAATATTGTTGAACAGAATATTATATTTATAGTTCATTTGTGTTTACCTTACCTTTGATAACACACTACGATCCTAATTGCAAATGTTTGACATATGCAAAATACATCTAAATTACCTATTACCTATAGTTATACAAGTAGTCAATATTTACTAAATTTATATGTTACTACTAGACAACGGGCAACTTCGTCTGGCTACCACTCTGTACCAAAACTGGTTACAATGCATATAACCGTTTCAGCATGATGGGGCAAAGAAATTTTAATCAACAAATCCATAGAAAACTTATTGTTAATACAATTTGTCAATTTTGTAATACTAAAGACAGTCGTTAGCGTCCCACAGTTAATCAAAGGCTTGCCATCTTTGTTTTCACTTTTCCGCACAAAAATAAAATAAAATGGAATAGCATTGAATTAATATGCTTTCCTTAACGTTTCCAGGTGCGGCATTAGTAGCATACCTGCTACTATTAAGCAGCACCCCAGCCAGCGGCAACGCGCTACCGCTCGACACCACACCCGCCGTCCAGGACGACCGGCCCCGGCCGGCCCGACTCAACGCCACCTGGCCCCGCGGCAGGCCCCGGAACCTCGACACAGCCCTCAACGAACTACAACCCAAAGGCTCAGTATCAGAGGAAAACACGGAAAAAAATGCCAAGTACAAACATAGAGGAAGAGCTAGGTACAACCCCCGCTCAACCACAGAGAGCCCCCTTAGAAGGGTCCGAGCTTCTACGGCTGAGTCGATCCCAGGAGTTATTATAGTCACTCCGACGGCCGAAGTAAAAAAGCCAGGGCAGATAATAGATAGCATGAGGAATTATAAGAGAACAAAAATGCCTGTTAGCACTAGCAGCACGACGGTAGACACTAAAAGTGATGAAGACGATGATGATTCGTTTGAGAAGTTTACTAGCAAATTTCATGATAGCAATTTTTTTACTATACCCGGCTTTGAAGATGATTATTCAAAGGATTCTAAGAATAGTCCAAGTAATAGGTACAGCGATTACACGAGTACGGGGTTCAGTTCCTTCTCTAGTTTCTTGCCTAAGGATGATTCGCCTTATAAATCAGACTTCTTCGACTTTGATACTGAATTAACTACACCTAAGAATGACTACTTTGATAAAAAATATCAAGATATTTCTTCAAGTATTATCAAAAACTTGGATGCTATAAAATCCAGATCACCGCCACCCAATACAACAAATGTACATACAATAATGAATACAAATGTAGGTTTAGATTCAAACAATACTAAACCAGGCAATAAATCTACTATAATTATAAAGAATACCAAAGAAACTCGCCTTGTAGATAATGACGGAGCTGGAACTAATAATAAAGAGCTCTCTGATGTACACGGTACAAGTATTTATTATGAAATGTCTGTGCTATCCACCGAAACTTATTCTATAAATAATTCAAATGAAGACGATTGTGACAACGATACTTTGCCTACGGAACCTACAGTTCAGACGCTTGTTGAAGATGAATTAGCATCGATTAAAGCAACGCCATCCAATCTATTTCCTATTTCTACAAAACCTTTATTCCCTGATCCGGAATACGTTTCTACCATATCTTCTAACTTTTTGCCATCTTCAAGTTCACTGCCATCCTTTTTCAACTCTGCAGGCTCAATCCCATTTTCTACTCAAAACTCCGTATCATCCACTGAAAAGGCAACAAGGCAGTTTCCTAACAGCTTTAATAATAGAAACAGAGCATATTCTAAAAGGTTAACTGGATTTAATGGAGCTAAAGATTCACCAAACAGCGTTACTGTGACAGGTGACAATGTACAAACTCAAAATATTAGAAACTCAACCAGAAAGTTCCACTACACGACGCCAAAATCGAAACCAACATGGATGAGTCCAAGACGTAATATAACTAAATCTTATCCAAAACCTACTTATCCTACGACCATATATGCCGAGCATTTCAGCATTAAAGACAGAACATCCACCACGATTCGTCCAAAAGCATCAAACAACACTGTTCTAACTACCGTATCATCAGACATAGATCCAGTATTACAAAGCGATGTGAGCGGCGTGAAGAAGGTAGTGCAGTCTCAAACGATATCTGACAACAGCATACCTTCGCTGTGGAAGAGGGGATCGACGAAGTTTGTGACAACGACGGCGAACTCTGCGGAGGCTGAGACGGTGAGCGGTAGTGAGCTGGAGATCCCACCGACGCTGACGGCGTGGGCTCTCGCCAGTTTGAGAAGCCCGCCGGGCAGCTCGGCAAACGCTACCAGCTCAACGCAGAAGAGCGTCGACGAAAACGAGCTGCAGAAAGTCAATGAAATTGCAGGTTGGTTTAAAACTTTTAAGTGATAAAGTTTGTTTAGATTTCTGACAGTAACTCCTTCAATATATACGTTATTTGCTTTTAACTAAACCATCATCATGTTGATGATGCATAATACTACTAAACGAAAACACCCTCCCTGGACCCTCTAGTATCCTGGAAGTAAGCATTCTTACGATGCCTCATTCAAATATAGGAAATTATTATATATTTTTTTATATCTACGGTTTCGTGATGGTTGCTATTATCGCGCCACAGATTTATATAATAATGGATAAATAAATGTTAAGGACAATCTTACACAAATCGACCTAGTCCCAAACTAAGCAATGCTAACTGATAAGCATTCGTTGGTCTTAGTACGATAGACTGAACACGAGATAAGTGGCGGCTAGTGACGGATGAAATTTTTTTTTTTTGGGAGACGTGATTGGCGCATTGGTAGTGAAGCTGCCTACTGAGGCAACGGGTTCGAATCCCGGAAAAGGCAAATATTAGTGTGATGAACTTGAATATTTTGTTCCTAGGTCATGGATGTTGTCTATGTAAGGTTTTACTTATATACGTATGTATGTCGTCATTTAGAGCCCATAACACAAGCTTACTAAAGCTTACTGTGAAGTATCAGACTAGATAGATTTAGTGAGGTATTCTGATATTTATTATCTTAATTTAATTTAACTACACTCCAAACGCAACCTTCATAGGCCTGCGGCATAGTTATATGATAATCTTTTATGATTACCTGTTTTATTTCAGACAAGAACGAGATAAACACGAGTTCGACCACGACAACATCTGCTCCTGAAACCAATAACTTAGCGACCAAGAAGATTACAGATATTGACCAGAACAGATTGCCTTGGCGGCCAGTACTTCCTCACGCGTCACCCGACCCAGAGATGAAGACGGAGGCTGTACCAACTGAGACCAAATCTGAACGGTTGCCAGCAGAGAGTAATATTTCTGTGCAGAGTAGTCCTCAACCAGGTACGACTACTGAACGCGTAAAATCTGAAGTCACGGAAAGTACAGCTAAAGCAGAGTCTGAACCTTCTTGGGTACCAGTCTCAGGAGGTCAAACTACCAAAAGTGAAAGAAATTCAGCCACAAACTTTGCTTCAATTACCAAATTCCCTAAGGGAGTAACAACGCCGCTGGATGAGACTGTTTCGAGTACCAAACAAAGGAATGAAATTGTCACTGAACCTACTACCACTGATGAGCCAGCCACTACTGATTATGAAATAACGACAATCCGATTTTCATATGTTCCTACTGAAGCGGTAACTGATAAGGAGGAATTAACCACCGCGAGTGAATGGCGTCCTGTAGCTCCTACCAGAACTAAAGCAACTACCATAGAAGACAGCCCTATAACTACGTATCGACCTACGTATTATACAACAACAGATATGGTAGAAGAAGAAATCACTACAAACGTCCCAGAAACAACTCCATTTGTAGAGGTATCATCCCTAGTAATTAATAACGCAACCAAGATACAATCCGAAGCGACTCCAACAACAACGCAAGCCGATAATAGATCTACTTCAAAGGAACCAGTCACTAGCCCTATTGTTACAGAAAAAGAAGTATCAATCGAAACGACCACTAACGTTCCAGAAGTTACCTCAGTAGAAACCGATGACAGCAGTGAAGTAGTCAACGACAAATCTTCAGAAACAGTAGCATCTGAGGCTCCCGTTGGTAGAGAGACTTCCGAAACACCACCAAGCGCTATATACGATAAGGATACTAGTTCTGAGGATAGTAGCGGAAGCAATGAAGTCATAACAATGGAAACCACAAAAATGGCCAAACCTTTAACAACTACTACTACTTCAACTACTACGACAACTACTACTACTTCAACAACGACAACGCCTGCACCTACAACTACAGAAGAAAAGAAAGAAACGACAATGCCTGAAGAAACCACCACAGAAGAAGATATAACAACAATGCTTAATGAAAAAATCATAGAAACATCAGAAGACTCAGCTGAATCGACAACCGACTCAACAACAAAATCGATCAGTGAATTGGAAGACGTTTCAAGCTACGGTGACGTCACGACGGAGAAGCTGACGCCGATGGACGAGGCAGGCTCTGGAGCAGCAGTAGCTATTGCTGTCAGTACTATAGGAGTTATAGCTTTGATACTGCTTATTGGACTATTGGTAAGTATTTTCTTGTTTAATCCTCTATGATATTAACATTGGATAACGCTTCTTCTAACTTTTTTTCCATGAATCCTACTTCGAAGTATCTTTTACGTTATGTCAGTTATTGATGGTTTCACGGTGTCATTAGTGTCAATGTGGTAGTAGTAAGATGGCAGTAAATACTAAGTTATAGATGTTCGTTATGAAGTCCGTCTATAGTCCTAAACAATTTAGATATCAATAGCAGATGCTTGAAGAGAAGTATAGCCATACGGTAACATAATAAGCGAGTTGCATCGATAAATTCATCGGACCAACAACCTAATAACGTTAAAAATGGCGTTGGCAGATCCAACTAATGTGACAATTAAGTAAATAAATATTTATTTGTTAAACGAAACACAAGTAAAAATTAACAGTACACAACTTAACCTAAATAAAATAAGAAACAATTAAGTAAATTGTTTTGCGTATAACATAAATATTGTTAAATGGCCGCCTTCACTTCTCTCTTTAGTCTCGACAAATAGAAGAAAAATCAAAAGTTTGAACGAAAGTAAAAATAAATGTTTCATTATACCAAATCTAAGCTTGACAAACATTCAATTTATTTGCGGTTAAGAAAACTCATAATAATTTTAGACCTTAAACAGCTATTACATAATATCATGTACATATAGTACCTACCTATTGGTCAATCTCTTATCTCAATCAATTGTGAGTTTCTTATAATTCGATACCGGTAGACTAAACAAATAATTGCAAGGATGCAAATTTAAATTGCTTATACATTGCTATTGTTATCAGAGATAATTATATGAACCTGTCTACACACTGTTGTAATGATTCAAAATTACATACTTAAACTATGAATACAAAGATCAAAGCTTAAAGAAGGTTTTTTATGCGTCGATATTATCGCATTAACTGTAGCTAACTTAAAAAAAACCGGCCAAGTGCGAGTCTGACACGCGCACCGAGGGTTCCGTCCAAACTTTCACTTATCCCATCTTAATTGGCCTGGTTGAGTTAAGTTTGCACTTGAAATGTATGGCGCCGCATACAAACGAGGTGCAAACTTAACGCAACTGAGTTCTTCTAATTCATATATGATGTTTGAAAAGGACTATATTTTTTATGATTTTATTACAAATGTATAGTTTTCAGATTTTTTGATAATGATTAATTTGTTGTAATGATGATTTGTTGTAAGTGACGACATTACTTGATAGTTCTAGGTCATCGGGAAGTACCCTTTCATTTTGATTCCCATGAGAGTGTCGAAATTTACGTTTTTTGCGACATCGTATACGTAAACGGCCGTATCTTTTTTTCACGTTAACGTAGAAGTGATTTTTTCACAACTTCAAGGGACTGTCGACTACATGGTGTTAATTTGTTATTATATTCAATAAAAATCTTTAAATCTTTAAAATCTTAATTTCAACTTGATACCTCCACGCGTTCTCGAGATAAAGGGTCTTGACAGACAGACAGACGGACGGACAACAAAGTGATCCTATAAGGGTACCGTTTTTTCCGATTGAGGTACGGAACGCTAACTAGGCGGTAACTTCAATTTTGATTAAAAATAAGCTACGTATTTTACGGACAGAAATTATAACAATATCCTAAAAATAAGATCGTTGGAACATAGTTGCAATACATCAATACAGAAACATTAACAATCAATTCTTACCAAGTTTTCTTGCTGAGGTCTCCATCAGTTTCTATCTTCTCCATTCGCCTGTCCCGTAGTATATTCATACAAGATATCCAAAGTAATGAGCATAATATCTATTGGACAGCCTCACGATAAATTACGTTCACTACTTTGGAGACCATTGCAGATTAAGCCCGCTTCTTCTGTTGGGTAACCTGGAAGTTTATGGATTTTCATATAGTTTTTTTGGTCATTCGATCAACTTTGTCCATATCTCTGTTGTATATGTATTTAGGTCTCAGGTTCTATTACAAAATTAATATAAAACCCGGTCAAGTGAGAGTCAAACTCACGCCCGAAGGGTCCCGCGCCACTATGAAATATTACAAGTGTCTACCTTTGAGAACAATATTATTAAGATCGCTTGTTTTCCTTATTTTAGTATTTTTTGTTATAGCCGCTATAGTAATATGGATTATTATGCGAAAATTTCAAGTCTCTACCTATTACAGTAGCGGTTACAGCAGAAAATCCTTAATATTTTACAATTTTGCGCTTATTATTATGAAATTAGTGTATGGGGTCTGTTTTTGGCCAAAATTCCGCCGCAATTGCCACCAGTTCTATAATCATTTGCGCAAAACGAAACGGTCTACCACAGAACATATCTTTCCCATTCAGTTCCTAGCATTTTGTAATGATTAGTTATTTTTGGAAGAAGAAAACAGACAATAAAGAAACCTCGATTTGTAAGGAGTGAAATGTTCCATGTGGGTAAATAAACTAGGTACTTACATAATTATCTCCTTGATATCACGTGGTATGTAGTGGGTCCACGTAGCGGCAAGCTTAATCCTGTAATTTGTAAAGCGAAGGTGATTTTTGGCAATATTAGGTTGTCAGTTTTACCATCATATTTGCAAGTGCGGGTGGTAATTAAAAACTATCCGACAAAAAAGTGTAAAATATATCAAAATACACGTATGTCATATTACTAAAAGGTATAGACTTTTTAGGACTCTTGATCTTGATCGAGACATTTGATCCCAATAAAAATAGAATCGATTGACATCCTCAAAAAAAAATGTCTACACGTCGTTATCATTATCAAAATCTGGTTCGATACTATGAATCCTCAATGAATGAATTTGAACATCTCATTCTTTGAGGATTTTCTTAAATCGAAAATTACCTACACCACAGTACCGTAGGGTCCTTAAAAGCCTACTTTTGACGAAAAGTCTCACATTTATAATACGCTGCTGAATATAACCAAATTTTGACAATATATTTTATTGTGGATTTTTTAAACGGATCAAGTATCTATATAGGATTGGACAAACTACACTTATACTGCTCTAAAAGTCAGAAATGGCCATCAAAGTTCAACACTTCTACGCGCTAAAACGGTCCATACAAATGGCCACCCAAGCAGCACATTAGTGAATTTTGCAGCTTATCTTACAGCTTTAAGTTCTAAATGAGTGGTTTAACAGTGTTTGATGCAACTTATAGCTCTAAACACAACTCAAAACTGTATATGAGTTCATCCTATCACTTGTAGTTGCATAGGAACGTTTTTTGTTTCTACTTTATTACTTATGGTGGGATAAAGTCGATTTTGCTACTTAAAGTTGCATGCAGGTTCAAATAGTCACTCAATAAGAAGCAATAGTGCTATATAAGGCCTTAAAATCACTTATAAGCAACTTTTACATATAAGTGGCAACATACCCTTATTTGGAACTAAAAGTTCCAAATGACTAGTACAATAGCGAATTATATCACCAATAGTGGCTAAAGGGATAATTTTACGGCTCTTTTGGAACCAAAAAATATTGCAACTTTAAGGCCTAAGAAGTACCTTATTGCCACTCCAACGCATAAATAGGAGATTCTTAGAACCAAAAGCAGTTATTTTCACTTATTTCAAACCACTAACGAACTAAAAGTTCTATTATAGTTCCTATTGCGCCTTGTCAAAATATATTTAATAGTTGCACTGCTTTGCCACTCGCAAGATACAAATAAGTGATTATTAGACCTAATAGTTCCAAATAAGGAACAAATAAGTGAAAATAAACACTGTAAGATCTTTTTTGTTTCGCCATGTTTACAAATGGAAGCCAATGAAAATTAATTATTTTGGCCAGAATTTTATCACACTCACGCATAATCACAGACTTTTGATAGTTTTGACGATGTTACTTTAACATTGTAGGTAACCTACAATCATTAGGTCAGGTTTTTAACAGTTTTATTTCTTATCAGTATCTATTCCTTATTTAATTTAGCACTCTCTTTTTTAATATTCCTGATCAAATGAAAGGCCCGTCGAAATTTACAAAGAAAACATACTATAGTTTCACAGTAACAAAAAATTCGCAAGAATTTCGTGCTTATTTCAATGCTTGTATAACGTAAAGTTTTAATCACTCACCAAACAGACGTATAAATCCAAAATAAATATGGCAGATCACGTATACGCACGTAGATACACACAACACAATTTGACAGTTGCCTCGCCACTCAAAGATAATTTGGCGACTCATTTATCACGCATTGAGCGAACTGAAATGTTTTCATTCGTTCACTGCGCATAACTTTTACCCTTAGTTCTAATTGCCACTTAAGGTGATTGTGAGATCTCTTATGGACGCATAACTTTCACCCATAGTTCTAATTACCACTTAAGGTAATTGTGAGAGCTCTTATGGATTCTATTTAGCACCAAAAATAGGCTGCAATTTTTCTCCTTTTGGTTCTATATAGGTGGCATAAGGGTTATTGCCACCTATATAGCACTTAGTCATGGTGGTAAATTTCACTTAAGCATCTAATTAGATATGATATACGAGCTATTTAGACCCAGTTGTGCTACTTGGGCACCTAATCGTGATGTTATGGATACCAATATTTATATGGAGACAGTAAGTAATTTGCAATTTTGACCGTAAAAAGTGCTTTTAAGTTCATGGCTGTCATAGTTATTATTTTCTTAAATTATGAGGATACTGAAAACAATTTCTTCTTGATAAAAATATAAAAACTAAATTTGCGTACTTTTGAAGACACATATTTCAAAACATATAATTTGTTTTCTTTGTTTCATGACATATTGAGCTAATTTTATTTATATAAATAAGTATTATTCCATAATTCAACATCAGTCTACACCCCTATTCCTCAAATTTCGACCATAGCACCGTCAGACCGATAACAGTCGCGAAACAGTTATGAAAAGGAAATATATACGGTTGAATTTCGCCGTAAAAAGAAGTAACTCAATGCGCAAGGGCATTCCGACCAAAGCTCATTAGATAACTAATGACATGAACTCAACAGGGCAAAGAAACATCAACCTTAAAACTAAAGAACACGATCTCAAACCGTTAAACCGTGGCAAAGTCAAGTGGTGTATAAACCGTACGTTGCAAGCAAATATGAATTCAATTGTGTATGAACTAAGTGTAGCGGCTGTGTATGTTGTACGATCGTCGTTTGTTTATCTGTCGATAAAAATTCCGCGTGTAACCCGAATCTGCTAATGAATGCATCGGAGACGGTAGATAAGGTTATGATTAGCGGGAAACGGTGGGTGATCAGAATGTCGGTCAGGGGGCGGGCCCTAAAGAACCGTGTTGCTAACCAAGTTGTTATTATAATATATGTGAGATAAATAAATAATAAATATCGGACAACCGCACACAGATCAATCTAGTCCCACAGTAAGCTCTAGTAGGCTTGTGTTATGGACACTAGACGACGGTAAATATACTTATATAGATAAATACATACTTAAATACAAATAACAGCCATGACCCAGGCACAAATATTCGAGTTCATCACACAAATATTTGCTCTTGCCGGGATTCGAACCCGGGACCGTCAGCTCAGTAGGCAGTTGCTTAACCACTGCCCCAACCGCGTCGTCAGATAGAAACATATCTTATCCCAAATACGGGACTTTGACTATAAATAATGGTTTTTGGGTTTGTGTAGGAGTAGGTATGTTTATCTCAAGTGTAAGAAAATTACGTAACAGTTGCTTTTAATTGACGACGCGTTTGGCTCGGTTTGTATACACGTGCTTACTGAGCCGGCGGTCCCGGGTTCGAATCCCGGCCAGGGCAAATATTTGTGTGATGAACTCGAATATTTGTGCTTGGGTCATGGTTGTTCTATGTATTTAAGTATTTATTTATCTATATATAAGTAAGCATCGTCGTCTAGTATCCATAACACAAGCCTTCTTGAGCTTAATTTGGGACTAGGTGGATTTGTGTGGGGTTGCCCGATATGTATTTATTGAAAAAAAAAAAAAAAAATTGTTCTTCTCATTAAAACGCCAAATTTAACCCCTGGATGTAATTGTTAAAATATTTTTTTAAACATCCAAGACGAAGTTATTTAAACATAAAATCGTGGTAAGAAACCCAAATCTGTTGTCTCCGTAGTAACAGGGATAAATAGCAGTAGCACTTTACTGTGTTCTGTAGTAAAAATATTACGTTTTTTTCATATTCCATCAAAAAGTTATATTTTGGTGAAATAAACAGTGACAGCAATGATAGTGACAAATACAGGGTGATTCAGGAGTCATGAGCAAGAGTAACAGGGCTGATGGGGAGAACCACATTGAGCAACTTTCACTATGGGACCAGCAGGGAAATCGCGAAAATAAATGATCTAACTAAAAATTTATGGATAGTTAATTAATTGAACGCTAATCCAAAATGTATGAAGCGGCAGATTTATTTTTTCGTGCTTTTATGGTTGGTCCCATCCATAGTAAAAGTTGCTCAGTGTGACTCATCTTATTGGGGCGCTCATGACTCCTGAATCACCCTGTATAAGCCTGTAAAATACTGCAAATAATATGGAAAAAAAAAATAGTAATGCCAGCTATTAAAGAGGTAAATTATGTTTCCTTTGCTTACATTTACGAATTAGTAGGTAAATAACTTTGATGAGGTAGGTCCGGACAAGTGCACGTAATATACATACCCTGTATATCGAAAACTACAGATATTATACTACTAATGCCATCTTACTTTACCAAATAACTGTATTTCCTACGTAAACCACCCTTTAGTAACAAACACACACACATACACAAACTTTAGCTCTTATAATATTAGTGAGATATAATATTTTGATTAATTAATGCGGACTTGAAAAGTCTAATTATGATTCTTGGCCTCTTAGTTAATCCCAACAAAGTCATATGTGGGCATAAATGATTGCATGTTATTATTGCCTGAGGCATAATTACAAGTTAAAAAATAATTGATAAGTAACGGCCAGAAAATGTGACTAAATAAGAAAATTTTAATCGATAAAAATACAACTTACCGATCCATTCTCTGCCACGCCAAGAGACACTTTGAAATTAAATATAATATATTGTATCACTTTAAACTATATACTTATTGCTCCCAAAAACAATTTTGTTCTATATTAGCACAACATATAGTGGCTCGCCACTTCGCCTTATCGTAAGGTAAAGTAGCATTTAAGACTACGACCGAGGGAAGACTACCACAGTCCAATAACTAACTAACTATTGCCCCCCCTTACCTTAAACGAAAAGTAAATGAAAAAAAAAAAGACTAGACATTTTTAGTTCAAATTAAATATTATTATTATTTTTAATAATATTAAATTGCACCAATTAGAAATAGCTTGTGTGAAAAAACATTAGTATTTGTTTCTATTTAAATGTTGTATTGTTTTGGGGAGCAGTGCGACCTGCTCGGTTCCGGTCGAAGGTATGCGCATACTTCAGGGCGTTGGGCGCGGTGCTAGGGCTGCGCGTACGCATGTATGGCTACGCGAAAATGTCGAGCTCGATATGTTTGATAGGGGTGGCTGCAGTTGTAATTGGGAGTAATTGTGAATGAAGTCGGTAGTTATACTACTTCTTCTTCTTCTTCTTCTTTCTTCTTTCTTTCTGTACACCAAATTGCTAAAGCCTAAATCTTTCTTTTTTGTTTTTTATTTTTTTGTTTGGTTGGTTTTTTTAATGGTTGAGGCAGGGTTCGCACCTGCGTCTCCGACGGTTTTCCGGGCTAACACGCTCGTCCTACCTATTGGATCACTGAACCTGATGCGAGAGCCATTGCATTTTTCAACCAGTTGCTAAAGTCTACTTCAAAAAAGTCAGAAATCTTACCCGTTTTTTTTCCTTCAGTAAAACTAACAATACATGTTTTACAACTGTAAATTTAAACAAAACACTACACTCTCGCGGTTTATACACATAATTGTAACTTGTTATAACGGGTCTATCGCGATATTTTTATCTGAGTACCTTCATTGTTTGACAACAGTCAGTAGTAACTCGCTGATTCACCAGTACGTGTGAGACCACGGCATGTGTACCTACACCTACGTCACATCGTTAGACAATGAAATGTAATAAAAAAATATGAACCAGTAATAATAAATTACAATTATGTATACATTTTATGGTTTATTCATGAACTTAGTAGCTCAGACGTGCTCCGTAATGTCACCGAAAGTCAGAATTTTCTACGCAGCATTTAAAACGCTTTTTAGTGTCCTAATCCCAGTATAAGCAAATTATACTATGAAAATCTGTTTTTTTATATTCTCTATTGATTGAAACGCTGCTTAATTATGCGCTTATGTTCTATTCAACGCTTAACGGTCTCCCATGGAACTGAACAGATAATATATCCTATGATAACACGGGCAATTGCAAATATAAGGACTAGGAACCAGATATATTTATATAGGGTAACCTATGACAACTCCGAAACAGTGTTTTCGATCTGTCATTTTATTTGTCCGAAAATATTTTTTTCCTAAATCCCGTAATATTTGCAGTATTTTATAAACATCGTTTTAAAGAACCCATTAGGTTTGTTGTGCCTATAATTTTTCTGAAAAATTAAAAGTTTTGTCAAAAAATGGTTTTCGGATAAATGAAAATTTGCCGTAACGTTACGGATGGGAAACCAAAGTTAGTGTTTCAGATAGGTAAGCTATATGTAGGTTTCTGGACCTGATAAATATAGATATATTCTCAGTATGAAAATAGTAATTTTGTGTCAACCCTGCGTTGCCGGTACTTTCTTAGTGCTGTGCTGGATATTTTGCTAAGCGTAAGTGTCGCCGTATCGCTTGGAGGATGTTTTTACAACGCGAATTATAAACAAAGCTCGATGACGGACCGGTAGTGTGCGTGTCCATTGCCATACGAGAGGTCACGATGCATATGACGATATTCAAAGAAGGTTCCTTCGCAACCTCGACCACGCAAGTTTATTCTTTACGGTAGTTGACTTAAAAGTATCGTATAACCATCTTTGGATGTCCAGTAAGAATTCGTTTTAACCAATTTCGTGAATCCACACAGCCATTTCGTTGTGATGAGCGGACAAAGAATTCATTATTTCATTATAATAGTAGAGATGACAAGTAATATTTTTTTTAGCAGATGATAGTCTTATTATGATACCTATGATAGCCGTATTTATAGAGTGATTGGTAAATGATAAACCACTGACGAATATACGGATACAAGGCAACTGAACAAAACTAAACGAAATCTTAATTCAACCACTGTTTTATAAAAATAACAAACGGAAAATGAATTAACAGTTTAAAAATGTTAGTACAGTGCGTCACAATGCAATTCGCGTTTTATTATCTGTCTCCCTCGCTCTTACGCGATCCAGATAAGAGCTCTCGGTTTTCAGCCAAGCCCGAATCGCAATCTAAGAGCTTAAGGGGTCACATACATACTAAGTAAGAATGTATGCGCGTAAAATCTTAACCTAAACTTTTTTTTACTAAGGTCAGTCTGGACAAATTAAAAGTATGCTAGGAGACAAGTGCGTATTTTAATAATATCATAGACGTACCTGCTCCGATAGACAATAATCATTACCTACTTATAGAAAATGCCAATCCTCTAAATAATACAGCAGCACAATCCGAAATAGATCTCGTCATTTAAATCGATTTATATATTTACGTAATACTGTCTCAAACAATTTAAATCTGATAAGTTGTACTGACGTGATACGAAAAAAACATACCTTTCAATTATACTTTTACCAAGCGTTTCATTCAACGTGGCACCAAGCAGAAGAATAAAATGTACCCATACAAACTCCAACTTTTGTTTAGTGTTCTTACGAATGAGTATCCATGTAAATTGTCACCTATGACCTATTCTGATATCTAAGCTATATGGATATTACTGTTTTGTGGAAATCTGTCACGTACAGTTTTTGCGTTTAAGTGCAACAATTCTCACAAACTTCACTGTGACTTTTATTTTAGATAGTTTAATACACAGGTTGATTAATAAATGAAAACTATACGAGATAGGGAAATCTGGTCTTAGGAACCATGGCGTCGATTTTAGATTTAATAGAAACTGCATTGTTTTTTTTTTTCATAAATCTCATACATAATCGGGAATTGAACCTGGTTAAAATTCTGTAAGTAGTCGCATGTCGTATTGTAACATTTTGTAAAGCGGTTTTGACCGGGTTATGTATGAAATTATGTATGGGACTTATAAAAAACAAATAATGCAATTTTTATTACCTACATTAAAATCGACGCCATGGTTCTTAAGAACAGGCTTTCCTGTGTTTTATAGTTTGTGACTCTTTTAATTGATTACCCTGTGCACTAAACTAAAATAAAGTCACATTATAAAGTCACAGACGTTTGTGAAAATACACTAACACTTAAACTAGATAGGTACGTGACAGATTTATACAAACTTGTGACTTCTCCATATTGACCCATTTGGATTGATCACCCAGGATAGTCCGTATCCGTGCGGTATGTGTTGTATCGTGTCGTATTCAGCAATGGAGAACGGCCCATACTAGGGCACTTCATAAGTCATAGCTAAGTGGTACTAAGCGCTGAGTCTCCAACCGCTTCTCACGGCCGCTCAAGTACCTGCTATTCGTAAGCATTTTTGGAGAATTTGTTGACAGTTCAAATTACTTAAGGTTATTAAGATTATTAGACTGAGATTATTTTATCAGGAGCATAGTGACAGTAAATATTTATATTTAAAAATACAATTCATTGTACTTGCGTATTTTTGCCAGATACTGTGCTTTATAATGTTTTTATTTGTTTATCGATCTAAAATCGGTTGATTTTTTCGGAGAGAAAGTAAATAAATCAATTTTCATATAACGTCGTCCCAATCTGGTATATTTCGTTACAGAAATTCGTATAAACAAAAATACTCGTAAGTAAGTCGTAATTATTATTTGGATTACCTAAATATTAGAAATAAAAAGTTGATGAATTCAAATTGACAATCAATATCTCAAATTGAACCTCTCGACGCTTCTAGTCCAGTTTGTAGTGTCTATAAAGCTAGGTGAAGTTATTTACTTATTTCATATTTAATGGTAAGCAAATATTTTGTTTTTATTTATTTTTTTATTTTATTTTATTTATTCCAATATATGTAAGTATAACAGTATAAAACACCAAAGCACTTACATACTAATTCAGTAACTAAATAATTTCAATGCAGATTTTTACATAATTTCGTCATACTTAATTTCTAACTTTAAATTAATAATTAAATCGAAACAGTATTATACATTATATTACACAATAAATAAAGACATTAACATACATTAAATTAAATAATTAATAAACTGTCATAAATAAAACTGATTATATGTCATTACTAAATTACTTCAGGACATGAAATTTAGGTAACATAACAACTTCTTATAAAAAACGCCAACACTGTCCGCGAACACGTCTACCTGGGGGGCGTCCAAGGACATGGCATTGAGAAGACAGAGTGCCCTAGCGGTGGGAGCGTTCCCGGCGTGGCGCGTGCGGGGCGCGTCCACCGCGAACAGACCGCGGGGCCGCCGCGGCGGCAGCGCGCTCAGCCCCGCGGGGCACGGCCGCGGCGGCGGCACTCGCAGGCCCAGCCTCTCTAACACCGTCGGATTGCTAACTGTGTTATTGATGACCCCATAATAATGCATCAGCAACAACAGTTTCCGCCTTAGCTGCAGCGTCTCGAGGCCTTTGTTGACAGTTTTGAGTGTTTTATTTATATTGAAATATTTATTTACAAAAATAATTACAATAAGCCAAGCTTAGTTTGGGACTAGGTCGGTTTGGGTAAGATTCTCATTAGAGCAGAACAAAAACATTTCCCGCCGTTCCAGACATTTTGGACAGTTACCCATCAATTACTACTATTAAAAAAAACTTGATTTTGTGACTTATTCCATAGTAAAAGTCGCTCAGTGCTGATGTATATTTATTAGGGCTTGAAACCTTTATTTTGCAAATAACCAAATAACCCCCTCGTTTCAAGTAGCCCCCTTACGGTAAATTACTTCACGGTCATCGTTGTTACAATGTTATTAAGGTCTATTTCGGCATATCCACGACATAGAATTAAATTAGGTTACTAACCTAAACACGCTTTAATATTTATAATATTAACATTGATGTTTAAAATAAAATGCCCAATTGCGATAATCCTAACAGCTAAGCACTTACGGTATCCGCTCCTTATAAAGAGCTTCGTTGTTCTCTGTTTATCAATTATTTAATTCGGTCTACAAAACACTGGTTACAAAGTATTATCATGAAGAGTTATACACTCCAAACATTGACGTATTTAAAGTTATATTAGTCACTAGGTGCCTGCAACTTCATAAGCGTATTTTTTTAACCTTAGTCAGGTAAAAAGTATCCTATAACCATCTTTGGATGTCCAACTATTTCTGTACTAAAATTGGTAAAAAAAATCGAGCCATTTCGGCGTGATGCGAGGACAAAGGACATTATGAAAACAGATGGCACCAAGCTGGCACGGCGCCGCGCACCCATACAAAACAAAAGACGATTCTGCACCACGCTATTAAGATTTTTCCTGAAATCATGACTCCACTCCATAGAAAACTGATTCTCAATACATATCTAGAATTTTATAGTAGTTCCTATATGTAGATGGTTCATTCATTCATAATTTAAGAGCTTCGCTCTTGTAGGTGAAGTAATCGCCACTCTTCCCTATTTCTTGATAGTGTTTTGGTCTCCTGATACGACATAGAGCCCACTTTCTCTTTCATTTGACTAAAAAACGTAATTCTTGGTCTTCCTCTGCCTCTTTTCCCGTCCACTTTGCCTTCCAGGATGTTCACAAAGAAAGCATCATGTCGCATCAGGTGTCCAATCACCCGTCCTCTTCTATTTTGGATGGTTTTCAGTAAGCAACGGCCTCCCTTTACCATACTCAAAACCACTTCATTGGTTTTCTTTTCCGTCCAGCTAATACTTTCCATTCGCCGCCAACACCACATCTCAAACGCTTCCAGCTTTTCTCTATCCCTTTGTGTCAGTGTCCATGTCTCACCACCACATAAAGCTATACTCCAAATGTACACCTTGATTAACTGTTTTTTAGCTTTTTTAGACATGTTTCCTTTAAGCAGATATTTCTTGCTGTTAAAGGCTTTTTTGGCCATTGCGATCCTCTGTATAATATCGTCGGTGCATCTGGAGTCACTTGTTATCAAACTACCCAAATATTTAAATCTAGTGACCTGTTCTATATAGATGGTTAAGACTTGCAAATTTTTTACACTTGACAGCGTCTTTTATTCCGTTACTAGGTACATAGTAATGTTTAACGACTAATTTTATACAGTGTATATGGGTACCTAAAGACCAAAAAGTTTACCACCTTAATTCACTCAATTAATATTTACAGTTAACCTTCCAATAATGTACCTTAAGGTTCTATTAAGGTTCCTTATTGTATCGTTAATTTTTGTCGCACAACGGAACTTATTACAATCGCTAACCCATAAAATATTACGTATAGTGAGGTCAGTGGGGACACCACACCTACCATAATAAAATATCGTAAAGTACAGATGTTATACTACTAACGCCATCTTACTTTTGCCAACTAACTAAAGTTTCGTTAGGGGGGGTATTCGACCAATTTTAGAGATATAATGGAGATCTCTCCTTTTCATCGCCATCCGTCACTTTTGACGTGTGCCTACTTGACAAGTGGCGATATCCCTAGAACATCGCAACTTTGTCAATTCGGACGCGCAAAATTTTCGTTTCCTTTGTATGTGACGGCATAAATAACAGGCGCATACTTTAAATTGACCGCGTAGTACGTGAAATTAGTCCGTTACGTTTCGTTCAAAACAGAAATTTATATACATGAATAACATTTTTGACAATCATTATCGCCTTCGTATTTCCAAAATTGAGATGAGATAATGTCACTTTTAAGCTCATCGCATTTAAACGACAGTTCAATGGCGATATAACTGTTATCTAATAGAGATGTGACGTTTGGCGTTCACTCAAACGGCATTCTCGAATTGGGCCCGTCCGCAATTGAATCGTTGTCGCACTTGCCCCGGCTGATCTTATTTCCAAGTGATTATAAATAATGTGGATCAAGTTTTGAATTTTTGAGCAGTTGTTGCCATTTGGCACCTTAAGTTATCTTATACTAGCTGCACCGCGCGGTGTTTCCCGCTGATCTCACGGGAACACTACATTTTTTCGGGACAAAAAGTAGCCTATGTGTAAATCTAGGGTGTCAGCTACCTTAATACCAAAATTTATCAAAATTGGTGAGCGTGAAGAAGTAACAAACACAACACACACAAACACACTGACAAACTTTTGCCTTTGAAATATTAGTGTGATATGGTATAGCCATAGAACATTAATGAGGTTTCATAAACTTACAAAAGTCTTTATATTTATTTACCACGCAGTGACATGTTTTTTTATTTATGTTTTGAAGTCACAGTCTCATCATCATCATCATCATCATCAGCCCGAAGTCGTCCACTGCTGGACATAGGCCTATAGTCACAGTCACAGTCTAAGTCAAAATATTCTTTATTCAAGTAGGCCTAGCTACAAACACTTTCGAATCGTCAGTTACAGAGAGCAGAGCAATTTATTGATAAAGTTATAACTAAAAATAAAATAAAAAACAACATTATAGAAATAAAAGAAAACTCCTAAAAAGGATAGTCAATAGGTACATAAAAAATATATAGTTAAATAATAAACTAGAGGCTAGAATATTTCTAGAATAAAATTCTAAATGTCAAAAATTATGATAAAAATAGTTAAAATTAAAATATCAGTACCCTGATAGGTACTCGTTACAATCGTTACACATAAGATTGCTTGATTTTCACTAATCCCACGACACGTTATCATTCATGTAGTCTTGTGTGCTATAATAAGCTTTAGAAATAAGTTTACGTTTTACGTAGTTCTTGAATTTACCAACAGACAAGTCAGTTACGCTTCTAGGAAGTTTATTATAAAATCTTACACAGTTACCCATTAATGATTTTCTTATTTTATGGAGCCTAGTGGCAGGCACTGCGAGCTTATGCTTATTTCAAGTATTAATATTGTATTGACAATGCACTGTCATTATATTAATGTCCTTAAACTTATCTTTGAATTTGTAATAAAGCATAATATCAGGTCCCTTATTTCCAGCTCGTGGTCCGTCGGCGCGGGCGCCGGGGCGTATACGCGCAGCGTTGCACCCCGGTGTCACTGGACGCGTATAGTCTGGACAGCGTCAGCGTTGGACACAGGAAGGGCAACCAGCGGCTGCGGGCTAGTAAACGGAGCTATGGCAACCCGGCGTACGATGATGAGGTGAGTCAGAAATAAAGCAATCTTGTTATATGGACTGAATTTACGCGCAGCGTTGCACTCTGGTATTTTTGGATACGTATAGCTTGGATAGCGTCAACACAGCAACGGCAACCAGCAGCGGCCAGTAAGACGAATTATGGGAACCCAGCGTATAGTGATCTATATAGAAGTATCTTATAAGAGTGACTTTGTGACGTGGTCGTTCACAATGGGACTTGTAAGACGGCTTAGAGTCACGGAACATGCAATGACATGCAACATGAAACGAGGATATAAGCATAAGAATCAAAGTAACCGATATAGCTCACAGCATTGCACGTTTGAAATGCCGCCGCAGGGGCAACCAGCGACTAGCAAACGAAGCTACGGCAACTCGATGACGAGGTGAAAGCTTAGAAACGTCATAGTCATCATATTAATTTCATATAAAAGTCTATGTCAAAGATGCACCTGGTCCATGATAGCAACCATCCTCAACTCAAGTTTTTAGTGTGGGTTGTATTAAATTCATTCATTCTTTCTATTTCAGGTGACATCTCACCCAATGAACTACGCTGCGCTCGCCAACTTTGCCCTCGACATGGATTCAATGAGCACCGAGTTCGCCGAGATTCCGTCGGTGACCGTCCGTCCCGATGAGGTCCCACCGGGCTGCGAGGACAAGAACAGATACTCCAATGTGCTGCCACTGCCTGAGACCAGGGTGCCGTTGAAAAGGATCGGGAATGATCCTACATCAGAGTATATCAACGCCAATTACATCACGGTAAGTGTAGAATCTGATAAGACCTCAATAAAGCCCGGGTTTTCGAAATAGACCCACCTGCCTCGAACCAACTAGGTTTTGAAGTCCCGGGAAAAGTAGTATAGAAAATCCCGAAATTTCCGGGAGTTTCGGGACTCTATGTTAAAGTCTTGCAAACTAGAACCAACGATCTAACGCACGAGTTGGCACAAATGGGAAGACAGTTTAATCAACATGATAGAGGCTTAAGAGTATTTTCCAAGCTGAAATAAGCAAACAACGGTAACATTGACCATGATGGTAATAATGATGTCGAGATGGTGGCAAATCTGTTAATCGAAGCTTTTTCCCATTCCAGGGGCCCGGCAACATCCGGAACTACTACATAGCATGTCAGGCACCGCTCCACAACACCGTCATCGACTTTTGGCGCATGATCTGGGAGCAGAACTCAAGAGTCATCGTCATGCTCACCGAGTACATGGAGAATGGGGTCGTGAGTATTCCGTTTTTTTTCCTAGCGGAGTGGAGTTGTTGATAAATGACATCCATCACTCTTACATCATCATCATCATCAGCGGCTTGTATCTAGCCACTGCTGGATCAGGGTCTCCTTGCGCATTTTCCATTCTTTGCGACTTCGGACCGCTAGCATCCACTCCCTTCCCGCGACCTTGGCTATGTCATCTCTCCATCTAGCGGGGGGTATGCAAACGCTCCTTTATCCCGTTCGTGGTTGTCATCCTTGCTTTGGAGACTAGCGTCGATGTCACTCACTATCACCACTCATCGCTTCATTAAGAGACAGGAGTTTGAAACATTTTGTATAGATATAGTGAGTGTTAATTTCCAGTAGCTAAATCATCGCTAATTTCAACATTTTTCGTTACAGGAAAAATGCTACGAATACCTTCCCCCGTCTGAAGTGTCGGACAACAAACGAACCTTCGGCGAGTACCAGATCATACTCAAGAAACGCGAGCAACGGGACAAGTACGCCGTCTCCAGCGTCCAGGTTATCAACCTGACTACCAGGTACCTATACCTAATAAATAACCTAATAAACTTTCGTACAAATACACCAATATGATATTTTTTTCCGCTTCTGTAACTATGCATGAGGTGCAGGCTGAAAAACAGCGTTGTGCAGCTGACCCAGCTCACAGCATACGCTAAGCCTGAGCCTGTTGCCACTTACCTACTGCGATGTATGTTGACATTACGTTCTGGTACATTAACTGCTGTTCTAATCTCGTTTTTGTGGCAATCTTCCTGGGTCATGGATGTTATCTATGTATGTATTTATATATTATAATATCGTCGTCTAGTACCCATAGTACAAGCTTTGCTTATTTCGGAACTTGGTCGATTTGTGTAAGATTGTCCCGTAATATTTATATTTATTTATTTAAACTTGTAAGAAATGATAAACTTACTGGATGATGTAGTAAATAAATAATTAAATTAACTCCAGGACCTGGCGCGAGGTCACGCAGCTCTGGTACTTCTGGCCGGCGAAGGGCGTGCCTGATGACTATGACTCTATGCTGGACTTCTTGTCGGAGATGAGGAGTTTCATGAAGGTGTCGCAGACACACAAGGAATATGATGAAGAAGGTGAGTTTTTAGGGTATCTTGCAAAGTTTTTGGTGAATTTGATAGCGAATGGACCTTCAGCGAAGACACATCGTAGGTAACTTCACAAGGTGAACTAATGACCTGATGAATGTAGTTGAAGTTACGGCGGATACGAGAGACTTGGGATCTCACTTACTTTAGGATTCTTTAAGAGATATTTTCTGGTAATGATGAACACTAAGTTCACCTCGATACCATCCATGGTGGACCGTCTGAAGGAATTGTGCACATCTAGCTGCAATTGCCCCTGTCGCGCAACAAAGTATCACCCGTCTTTGTCGCGCCGTATAGAAAATAAAGAGATAGAAAATATTTGTCGCGTGACAAATAATCTCGTGTCACAGTTGTGCTAGAGTTGCTAATCATACTGTCCCTCTAGCGATCAAGTCCCTAATTTCGGTAAACAAAACTATGTGGTCACTAATACATATATGGTAAATTGTACTAGTAATAGTACCTAATATGGATTACTTTAGTATAACGTTAATTATTTATATAGCTGGTAAACAAAATGTTGATGCAAAATACAATGTACCTTGTCTTTAAGACCATCTTGTAGACTGTTATTAGGCCCTTACCGACAACAGACAAAAGTCCTAGATATCAAATCACCATTCCATATTCCTTCAAAAGATAGATGTCAATTCAAATGCATCTTCTATTTATTTGCAGGTGTAGAAGTAATATATGGTGACGGCAGCCGCTCTTCCTTCGGCAACCTGACGAAGCTGCGTGAAGACGGCAGCCCAGGGAACGGTGTCAACGTGTACTCTCCCGCCAAGGCTGAGGAGATGATGCGAAGGGGACAAGCCACTAATGGGACACTTAGTAGGATGAAGGCAGCATCTGAGATCGAAGGTGAAATTTGATTGCTATTCAATATCCTCCATAGACCATATCCTCCATAGAGGTTTTATAAAAGCTGGTCTCTCCTGGTTCGCTAAAGGCAACACCAATTTGTAGTCTCTTGGTTACTGAGGTGAAGTGAGGTGAGACGCCATTTACTGCAAGCTCAGTAGCATAAAGGGAGAAGTCTATACTGTCCTTCGAGCTGTGAGCACGTCAGCCTAAACCACTCGTTGCCAACCTAACTCAACTGAATCTTTAAAACATTCTGCAATTTATCAAAGTAAGCGGGAAACGGGCAACATGTTGCAAACTAAACTCTAGGACATCGCAAATACCATCTACTTTTTAATAAATTTCGTTTGCCCCGGTGTCTGTGTCTTTGCAATGAAATCTTGCAAGTTAGGTATACCTACGTAACTTAAATGACATTGCAATAATATATGACACTTTATACTCTCGCGGTTTGCACTCATAATTAACACAAATTATAACGGGTCTAACGCGATATTTCTATTTACCTTCATAATCTAACGTTTCGGCGGGGTTGCACACATACATGCGGGGTTGTACATCTGAGACCACGGCGTGTGCAACCCCGCCGAAACGTTAGATTATGAAGGTAAATAGAAATATCGCGTTAGACCCGTTATAATTTGTGTTAATTGCAATAATATGTTATGATGGAGCTGGCCTGATGATAGAGCCAGATGGTGGAAATAGAAACTCTGTATTAAATAACCAAAACCTACTGAGTTGAGTAATCTCATTAGAATCGTCTTGGCGAGTAGTTAAAGGATTTTCAAATAAAAGTATAGTCAGAAATAAAAGTTTTGTCACAATAATGAATTTGTGACAGAAACTTATTTGCTTCTAGTTCATTAACTCTAAATTATTGTTTCTGTGTTTAATTTGTAAACTTTTTTTGGTATGCAATAAAGCATTTTGTATTGTATTGTAACTCTTACTACTTCTTAATTGCAGGAGTCCGTCCATGCACGGTGGTATGCGCTTCAGGCGCAGGGCGGTCGTGCGCGCTGATCGCGCTGGACATATGCGCGCGCGCTCTCGCCGCGCACGCGGCCGACGTGCCGCGCGTCGTGCGCGAGCTGCGCGCGCAGCGCCCGCACTCACTGTCCAACCGGCACCACTACATCTTCCTCTACAAGGTTGGTTACTTTCATATTCATTTCAATCCATAAACGTACAGATTTACCCTGCAGAGTATAAGCCCCTCAAATCGACTTTAGGCGACCTTAACCATTCCCTGTACGTCTATCATGACTGATATGCGACTCTGTCGCGCGAGAAATACTTCCCGTCAGTTTCCTTTCAATACCGTGTGAGCAAGATGAGATATGCTGACTCGCGCGACAAGCAAAGTCGCGGCAAGATATGCTAACCTTGCTGGCACCACTGGATCTTTCCCTACAAGGTACTCGTTTGACGAAAACCGCCGCACAACCTTAGACGCAAAACGGCAGCGTCGTAAAGAAAAAAAGCTTTATTACACATACACGTACACGCGTACGTACTGGCTGGCCAACTACTGTCACGCGTGCAAGAGTAAAACTTGGCCTACCCATCCATATCAGAGCCCATAATAGACTAAGTTTAAAGTACTATATCGTGATTATGGTTAGGGAGATTATGTGTACAGAACTAGATAGACCTGATTCAACACCAGGTCTTCGGTCCATCTAGTGGGAAATTGATCTACGCGGCGTCTTCCGTCTAATTGCCCCTCGAAACTTTTCAATCCATTGGCCATTGAACCTTTATTCCATCCAGTCCTACTATGTAGTAGTTCGATAGTCGAACTGTTTGGACCTTTTTTTTTATAGACTGGCGGAAGTGTCCTGTTATCTTATTCCGGCCCACAGCCATATCTACTTCCTTATTAAGCCGCGCCCCATGCGAATTTGTGTCTAATCTCTAGTCTAATATTGTATGTCTGTTCAGGTGCTGAGTGAATACGGCAACAAGTTGAACGGCGGTGGCGTCGACACCATATAACCTACCTTCGCTGTCTCTTGCTCCATGACATTCGATGAATACTTAGATAAGTAACGGCCTATGCCAATAACCTATTGAATGTAACATAATCATTGAAATCTAACTATGCATTGTGCAGTGTAATTTAAAAACTTTCCAATATTCCATTTTGAAACACAACTATGTTTTTCGAAAGGATTTCTTAATTATTGAATGTTAAGATTGTAGACCTTTTACAAAATTAAATATGTGCAGAGATCAAAACGGATGGGGAAATTGAAAGCGAATGTACACTTGTACAGTGCGTTTTTGGTCGAAAGGTTAAGTAGAAGTCATCCAAAGATACCGGGTGTGAGTCCTGGTTAGGATCACGTATTTGCGCATTTTAATTTTTCTTTGCGAGTTGATCTATGTATCTATATTAGTCATTTTCAAAATACATGTACCTACATAGTTAAGGGCTTTAATTAAAACAAAACTTAAATGATTCCTTTGTGTAACGATAGTTACCCATATCTTTTGTATGAGTAACTTTCGTAACACAAAAGAAGCGATCGTAATTTTGTTTTTACTAAGCCTTTAACTATGTAAATGGTTTTTGAAAATGACTCATATATGCCGCAAATAGAGTGTGTCGCTTATTCAATTCAAGCTCTCTATCCAGTTATGTCCACTTCAGGTTATTAGCATAAGCTAAAAGTGAGAAAACTATTGGGAAGATACCAAAGTGTAAGTTACGAGATCTCTTTGAAATTGATCGCTCAAATACTGATGGATATAGTTTAATGTTTACCTTGTAACGTACCAGAATTTAGATCATTATTTTGTAGGTATGATTTTTATTTTTTGTTAAGACTTTTATTTTTTTATTTGAGTTGTTAAGATTGAAATATATATTTATTATTAATGTAAAACGAGGTACAGTCACCGTTCCTAACAAGAAGGTAAAGTGATTACTGATTGGAAATCAAACAGATTTATAAACTCACAAAATTGAAGCTCATTTAGCCAAAAAGCAGCTACGCGAACAAAGTATTAAAAATACACACGATTCATTTGCCAAGAAGGTAGGGCTTGTTAAAAACTCTTTTCATAAAATTATTATGCGTACCTACATAATTGCTACTGACTGTACTTATTGAAACTGTCACAGGTGCGCTTAAGTTAAGTTACCATCTGTAACCTTTCGCCAAATTTTAGTTTGTCCGAAGGATTTTATTTTTAGAATAATTATGGAACAAACCTAACCTAACCTAATGGGTTCTTTAAAACAATGCTTATAACATCCTGAAAATTTTACGCGTTTCAGGAAAAAATACTTTAGAGCAAATAAAAATTTGGCGAAAAGTTACAGAAAAACAATGTTTTGGAGTTAAAATACCCACTTAAGTACGTCTAATAAGCATACCTGTGCTAACTCGGGGCACTGACAATAAAGTGACGTAGCAAACTATTTTATCGGTCAAAAAATATATCGATGTTACTGTCTACATCTAAATGTTAAATCAACATAAACATATATTTTTTCTCTTCATTTAGAACAAAGACAATAAACTAATTAAAACGTGCAGGTATTTATTTGTTTATTTTAAACATGATATCGAACCTTTTTATATTAATCGAGAATTTTCAATGAGATGTATGAATATTTATATCGACATATTTTTTATCGATATCAAATCCCTAGTATGTGCCCGAGTTAGCACAGGTATGCAAACTGACGAACTAATTTCGATATGTTTTATCATTATGATTATGACTCATCCTTATCGTTATTCGATGTGACTGTACCCACACTATTTAAATAACTAATCGAACAATTTACCTTTACTTATTTTACGTTCATTCCACTAGTCTAATTTACTTTTAAGTACATAATTGCCAAAAATATCAAACTATTCGATTTATTTTCAAGCGCATAATTCCAATCACAATAATACTTTTCATAATAATTATATGCGTAGTGATTATTGAAATCTGCTGTGATTTCTGTTTATTTCTAAGATATTCTTTTAATAAAATCTAGCTTTACAGTATTCCAATATACACTTTGTAAGTAATAAGCGCCTAGTTTTCGAGTATTTATAAGTGTCTGTACGTCCTAGTATGCGATATTTTTTAATACTCCTCAACATCATTAGAATTACTTATAAATAAAAATAAATTATATAAAACTATATGAAACCATAATAACTATCTCAGTGCGTTTTTCTTTTGTGTATAGTTTCCTTTTTACGCGTAGGTATTTGTTAATATTTGTTGTTAATTTAATAATTTTAAGTTTGTTATAAATCGCAGTTGAATCAATACCGATGGGATTTATATATGACATCAAGGCATTTATTTTATTTTATAATTTAATTATGTATAGTATTTAAAAGCACTATTTGTCCAACACACATAGAATATAAGTTATATTATATATTATTTCCTAGAATATTATAAAGTATATTAATGACCAAAAATATAAAAAATATCGTTTAAAAATGTCCTTCATTAGTTATAAGATCTGTTTTATAAAGAACGTACATAATAAAATTATAATGTATAGCATGTTTGTTTGTCTTAATTAAAAAAAAACGGCCAAGTGCGATTCGGACTCGCGCAGCAAGCGTTCCGTACACCAAATAAAACCCGCTTTTTTTATTCATGAGATACAGCCTGGTGTTAGACGGACAGACAGACGTACGGACAGCGGAAGCTTTGTAATAGGGTCCCGTTTTTATCCTTTGGGTACGGAACCCTAAAAAACAGCGTAATTAGAATGATGCCAAGGTTACTTACTTAAAAATGAAACAAATGTGAAACTTTTTTATGACTTTTCATAAGTACAATGTCTTAGAAATATTAAAAGAACTCATATTCCCCCACTTTAAGAATAACAGTAGTTTGTAAAACTTATATGAGAGTTACGATACCCTCAAAGCAAACTAATAAGCCAAAAATGCAACACTAGCACTATTTGCTTTGACAAATCTTACATAGTTTTACACTAATAATTGTCTTATTCGTTAACTTGGCTCTCAGTTATTTCCTCTATTTCATCAGAGGTAATCGTCAACTGATCTGAAGACGCATAATCATCTATTTCATCTGGTTTCATTTCGAAACTGGAATCTCCATACTGGTTATCTGCCTCGTCATTCTCATTGTCATAGCCATTTGCCGGGAATTCATTAGATTCATTGATCATTGACATCTTGGAAATTTCTTTCATATCAGATTGCTGAATATCATAGCTATCACCGCTATCTTCAAACGAACCCTCATTCAAATCTGACTCATCATCCGCAAGTTGAATGACTAGAGACTCTTTCGTTGCTGTGTCATCATCATTGTCTTGTTGTTCATCGATATCATTACAGGAAACTTCGTTCATTTTTTCTTCTATTGCACCTTCTTTGTCGCCTAAATCTTCTTCAATTTCCTCAGACTCGTAATCAGCTTCGTCCACAACGTCATCCAACTCCAACACTTCTGGCAGACTGTGGAAGCTGATGATCTTACTGTAGCTCTTTTTATCTGCGTCCTGTCAAATAAACAAAAATGAAATGCTTCCAATTTTTCAATAACTGAGTAGTTTTTTTAAGTGTACACTACTTAAGTATAAACGCGTCGTGCAGTACATGGGATATTTGAAGAATCGATCGACACTGCTGTTACTACTGGCGTATGTCAAATTGCATACTTAAATTACTTTTGATGGAGATTGTACTAATTAAAAAGATAGGAATGGCTGTAAAATTTCGTTGTCTAAGAAAACTACTTCAAATCTCGTAAATCCATGTACATGTACATAGCAGTTTTAGATGGATATAATTATATCTCTAATTTAAAACATTTTGATAATTTGGATTCATCGTAAAATATCTACAAAAAATATGGCGGACCTGTTAGATGCGGTATTCTTTTTATGACCCTTTTTTAGGGTTCCGTAGTCAACTAGGACCCCTTATAGTTTCGCCATGTCCGTCTGTCCGTCTGTCTGTCTGTCTGTCCGTCCGCGGCTTAGCTCCATGATCATTAGTACTAGAAAGCTGAAATTTTGTATGAGTATGTGTATGTATCACGCCGACATAACAGTAAAATAAAAACTAAAAAAAACTTTTTTTCGGGTACCTCCCGTACACCTAAAGTGGGGGTGATATATTTTTTTTGTTCCAACACTAGTGTGTGGGGTGTCGTTGAATAGGTCTTTTAAAAATAATAGGGGGTCTTCTTTTTTTTCAGTTTTGTAAATATTCGCTCCAAAAATAAAAAAAATAGCGTGAAAATGAGGCCTTATAAGTACCTCCAATGAAAACTATATTGAATAAAATCGGTCGAACCGTTTTTGAGTTATTGCAAAATTTCATAATTTTCTTTAAAATGACGTAAGTGCCACGCGGTGTCCTTATACTTCGAACGTTACACATATTAGTTTAGTGCCATACTGCATTAAAACATTCAGCTCAATCTGGCGCGTATCATCGATAACTTCCAGAAGGTAATATGTTATTACAGTTACTTTGGCGTTTACTACCTTTTTATAGAGCTTGAAATCTTTCTATCTGATCGTTCAAGAAAGATCCTAACAATTACACTACACATTATCCGATTTCCTAACAATTACACTACATATATTATTAGATTTCATCCGATAAATCGGATCGGATTGGAAGGTCTGGAACAGGTTTAAATCTTTCTCGTAAATTTCGTCTATTGTGAAGGATGGGCAACTACGGAACCCTACACTGAGCGTGGCCCAACAATCCCAACATGCTCTTGTTTATTGTATTATAGGTCATTTAGAATGTGTATAAAAATACACACACGTTTCTTTTATTTACACAATTACCTAAATAATATTGTTTCTTGAAGAAATTAATTCTCACTCGGTTGACTAAAATGTCGTAAACTAGTGTTAAGTACAAATTTGAAATACAATTAATTTATTTATGTCATATCAATTTATTGAACAAGTTCTTACATAAAATCAAACACGTCATATTATAATATAAAATCACTCTTTCACAAAAAATAACCAACGCCACCGAAACGAAGTTCTGTATGTTCTTTAAAACAAAAAAGAATTTTCCAAATCGATCCAGCCGATTTCAAGAAATCGGGCATCATATTATTATATTTTATATATGTATAAAAAAAATATCCACGACGAACATAGAACACACTCCGTTTTTTGACGTCAGTTGAATACGGAATAACAAATATATACCCTGGCCTATCAAAATATACATAAAATTAGTAAAGTAACAATAAAAATCTTTATAAAAAAGCAATAGCAATTCCCCGACGAACTGAGATGCCGTTTTTAAACTTCGGTTGAAAACGAAATGGGTGAATCAACTTTTTCTTGTTGTTATTCTCTCCCGTCACCCAGGGGACAATGGTGATTAAACTTCTTAGAAAAGTGTTGATAATGTATTATATGGGTATTTTCAAGAGATAATTTAAATAAGAATGGACTTATAACTGCTGCAATTACAAAGTTTTTGCTCAATATTGCCGCCGAAAATCGTAGTTTTAAAGAGTCACCCAGGGGACATGGCAACAAGCAATAAAATTGATTGACCCAAATAACAAATACACCTATATATCAAAATTGTAGCATTCTATCAAAATATACTATTAGTACAATGTCAATTAAAACCTTTATATAAATATAATCGATGTTGTCATATAGTTTGCTTTACGTTGAAAATAACATATATCTACTGAATTATTTCAAGAGTTAAAACGAATCTAAATGGTTGCATCGTCGCAGTATGGTAGCCCATAAAACTTTGGCGTATCCCTTGCCTGGTTATAATGGTCGTGACCATTGGTCGACGGTCCGTCAACACTCGTGACAACCTGACCCTCACTTATCATCTCTACTTCAGATACAGCCCTCCCGAGCTGATTTAAATTTATATCATCACCATGGGGCCTTTTTTCGAGACTAAATTGGTTACCTCCATCGTCAGTGTTTCCAGTTGTATTTTGAGTATTCTCATAGCTGTTTGTTTCTTCATCAACCAATAGATTCTTGCAAATTCTTTGCATCTCAGACGATAGAAGATCTTCATGGCTATCTACAAATGAACTGTCACTTCCACCTATAAATTCATTAAAACTAACAGTATGTTTTCTTGCCCTGTCTTTGCCATTGCCTTGTTTTTCATCCGTATCAATGCGTCCATCTTCTCCATCTTTTCCACCAACTTCATCTATTCCTTCGTCTACTACACCCAATTCTTCGTCAATATCGTCAAACTGATAATCAGCTTCACCTACTTCATCCTCAACTTCATGGCAATCCACTTCTACCACTTTTGGCAGATTGTGGAAACTGGTCTTTCTGACATTTTTATTTGCGTCCTGTCAAATGAACAAAAATGATATGCATCCTTATTTTTCAATAAAATTCAGCTAAAATATTTATGCTTGTATTGAAGGAAATACACATTTCTTATACTTAAAATTTGATAAAATTTACCCTTTCGGGTCGATTGCAAAAAAAATGTACATAGTTAAAAGCTTAGAACTAAGCTTTTAACTATGTACATAATTACTTAACAAAAAATCACGATCGCTTCCTTTGTGTGACGAAAGTTAGTCATACAAAATGTATGGGTAACTTTCATCACACAAAGGAATCAATTAAGTTTTGTTTTAATTAAAGCCCTTAACTATGTACATTTTTTTTGCAATCGACCCCTTTACGAATTAAATCGTCAATCTTGCACTACATTTACTGACTTAAAAACGTACCCAACTCGTACAAGGGAGAACACATTCATATTTTTTTAATAAAATTATTTAAGTTACAGAGAAATGTTTTCTAGGAGAAGGATTGTTTCCTTAGTCTAAAAGTACCTATGAATAGAGCGTTTTGAAATGTTTATCGAATTTCTATTCCATGACGCGATCTAGTTAGCTTACGTGGTCTTATTGCGGCTTTACACTACTCAATGCGAATTTGACAGAGGTGAAGTTGGCCGAAGTATGAGTTTCCACAGCGAAGTGCTTTTCCACACTATAATATTCGTCTAACCTCGGCTAATTTCGCAAGTAGTGTAAGCTAGGGTAAGGTCTTCAAGTAACAAAAACTTCTAAAAACGAGGTCTTTTATCACCAAATAGTGATATAGTATAGTAGGCCTATTCTAACTGTAACAATAACTCGCTTAATAATTTAGTATATTGCTGTCACGTTCTCATAGTGGCCCGGACCGACGAGCCACGAGTGCGATAGTAATATTATGCGTGTGCGACGCCATATACATAGGTAATGGGGGGTCAAGTCTTAGTTTCAAAACTACGTAACCCATAGAACTTGGTTGTTCTTACCTCCTGCTGCTCTCGAGCATCGGCGTGCCCAGTGTAATAGATATTGGCTCGTTCTCTCTCTTTCACGCCAACCTCATCAACCTCGCCGGTACCTTGGCGCTCGGAGAGCCCGGAGTACGGAGAGTACAGCGGCAGCGAGACGAAAGAACCAGCAAGGGACATCGAAGAGCATTTGCTTGCACCTGGTCATGTAATTTTGTTATATTACGGGATTTCATAATGACTATATAATTAAGTAATTTGGGTGAAATAATAAATAAATAAATATTAAGGGACAATCACTGATAGGCACTTGGCACTGATATTGAGCTTTGTTTTAAGTAGGTATTTGTTACTTAGTGAGTTTTGGTTGTCAACAAACGGTTTTTTGGGAGTTTTGAAAATTGGTAATTTAAAAGGTTGCAATGACGTAAGCGGCAGTAGCACGAGGAGGCATAGTTGAAATTTGGAAAGAGCACATTGATGTCACGCAGGTAATTAACATCACATCACTGTTTTAGCCGTCCGCCTGCGCCGCCGCGATCTTCACTCTTTATAGAAATATTACGATATGGACGAAGGTAATTTTAAGGAAGAAATGCCTAACCACTAGATTGCTTTTGGTAACTACGGCTACCTGTCACCGCTCTTATTTTATTATATAAATAGAGTCCAACTCAAAATTCGAAGCAATTGAGTGGCTAATACACAAAAACAATGCTGCTATAAAATAAACATAACGAAGTCACATATAATTAGCATTCTTAGCTTCGTTATTGGCCGAGATCCTGAAATAATAATAATTCGACTAGGTACTTACACCTTTTAACTAAATCCGCTGCCAGCTTCTCCTTCTGTTGATAAAAAGTCAGTTAATAACCTGTCACCAGAAACACAAGAACATAATGTAGCTACTAAAATATTCAAGTAATAAGTTCTAAAATAACTCTAATGGTGTAGAATGGGCGTAAGATCTTAGTCCTGGTAGTGTCCTGACACTCGCAACCAAACGTGCCAAAAGCATCCAGTTCGGTCCTTGCTCACCGCGCGCAGGCCATTCCTGTGCAGGCTTGTACTATGGGCTGCACAAATGCATGGCCCATTTGTGTATCGTCTCCTATACGTACGAGGCAGGCAATCAAAGCCAAGCCTGTGATCGCACATGCCGTTCTCGCATTGGCTTGAAAACGTTGTTGAAACAGTTTCCGATTTAACTGCAGTCAAACATTGGTCTGCACCTGCAGTATCATTTAATTAGATTTTTAGTATTTCAAATATTATTGTCGCATATAATTCGCGTACGTATGTAGGTATAACTTCGTAGTGTCAGTAATCATTGTGTTCCCTTGCATTATAATTAGGCATTATAGACATTATAGTCTATGATAGGAAATTAAATCATTTATTTATTGGCAGATTTCTTATATCAAGTTAGTCTTCCAATTATCTGAGTTTTGCAAACTTCGCAGACGTTTTGAACTCTTAACAAAAAATAGATTACTGCAAAGCAATGGGGACTGGGGATTCTGCGTGTAAAATTGTAAACGCACATCCTAGGGTATGGCTAACGTGCCTAAGCATTTTAAACACATCTGACGCAGAGGGCGCTCCATTAGCGTAGAATTATGGAATCAAATTGGTGTGATTGAGGTAACTATGTGATAGCTCATTTGGGAGAGCACTACGCCAGAAACGTCGCAAGTTCGTGACCTGCTTATATTGCAGTGGATCACATAATTTTTTTCTTTCTATTTGTGAGTTCTATAAACGTCATAAAATATGGTATTTAGTGGCATACCTTGTCTTTAAAATGGACCTTCTCACTCGACTTTCTGGAATGAGTTGGCTCTTCGCGTTTACGACGAACGTTGTATGCACGATATGCTGCCTGAAAAAAAACTCAACCTAAAGGTGCAATTCCGTGCATCACGGCCGATTGCAAACGCGTACGACTGACGCGCGTGGCTGATGCGACAATGGTCAGTGCGGTGTATATGAAAATGTTTGCCGCCGTTTCCAAAGTCTGCAACGGACGCAGACACCTAGGCCGCACGCAAGACTAAGTCACATATACCTAGGCTCAATCACCTATCAGTTGTACACTACTTGCGAAGTTAATCGAACTTGGGCGTATATGATAGTGTGGCGAGGCACTTCTCTGCGAAAACCCATACTTCGGTCAACTTCGGCCTTACTTCACGAATATAAATACTGGGGGGTTTTCGCTTAAATATACGGCATTTGATGATCAGAAGGTTTCCTTTGGCATGATGGACCTTCTCAAGCCTAGGAATATTTTAAGAACCCTCTTGAATTTTAGTGCAAGAAGGAGTTGACATCATCTATTTTTTATATAGGACTTTGACATTTTGTGTTCTGAATCCTATCATGTGGGGCGTTTATTGAAAGAGCTTTATGAGCTGATACCAAATATATCACTACCACCTACTTGTCATCATCATCATCATCATTTCAGCCACAGGACGTCCACTGCTGAACATAGGCCTCCCCCAGTGACTTCCAGATCGGCCGGTTGGAAGCGACCTGCATCCAGCGGCTTTCTGCCAGCTTTACCAGGCCACCTTCTTGTAAAAAATCTTAAATGATCAGTTAAGTACCTGTATTTTTGATGCGACGCAATCGTAGTTGACGTCGGTTTCTTGAGTGGCCTTCTTGTATATTTTGAGAGTGTGGTTCACGGCTAGTGTTGTCTCGTCCAGCTCGTCTGCTGACGGCGACTGGAATACAATATAATCATTAAAAAATACCGACTTCCACGGGAAGAAATTGTATTTCCGAGAACAACTGAACAAGATACCTACTATAACAAAAATGGTATATCCCTTGCATATCCTACCTCGTCAGGAGCCTTCTTGTTAACGCAATTCCGCAAGAGAGCGCACCGAATCGCGTCTTGCATAGCCGGGAGTCCCTTCTATCCTATACTAGTCTTTTGCAGCTAATTGGGTATTATTTGCAAAATAGTATTATCCCGTGCATATCCTACCTCCTCAGAAGCCTTCTTGTTAACGCAATTCCGCAAGAAAGCGCGTCGAATCGCGTCTTGCACAGCCGGGAGCTCCTTCTGTCCTATACTTGTCTTATGCACCAGTTTCTGCAGCAAATTACCCTCGTTCACTGCGAATAGCAAAAACACGTCCTGGTTTTTCTTTTCTTTGGGGTTTGATCACAGTTAATCCAGTTCTGGTTTTTTCAGTAGGAAAAGCATTTTCGAAAACAATTGCAATTTGGGTTATAGAAGCTTTATGTATATTTAAATCATTCAACGACATACTTTAGCATTCATAGGTATCATTGGTGACAGGAAGGTCATCAATAGAAATAATATAATGTTCTCTCTAATCCAAAAAAAAAATATTCTTCCCAATCTGTCTAAGTAGTCCGAGTTGTATGGGCATGACTCAAGCCAATTACATGCACCACGGGAGAGCACTTAACGTTAAATTACAAATAATTCGGATGTTGATTCCAGCTGCCGCTGGGTAGTAAATACAATACGATTAAAATCAGTTAACGATTCGGATTGTATATCTATCTTGCTCGTACTTATGCGATTTTAATAAGGGCGTGCGAGAGAGGGGTATAAGCCGAATCGTTAACTGATTTTAATCGTACTGTAACAGCGTTGAAATTGCTGTTCAAGTTTTTCGCTTCTCTATTTTATACACAGAGAAACCTTTTTAAAAGATAGATTTGTTGCAATATACGTAGATACAAAGATCAATACGCAAAGAAAAATTGAATTGCGCTCATTACGTGGTCTACACTCGTTATTGGACCGGCAATCCAAAGATACCGGGTTCGAGTCCTGGTGTGGACCACGTATGAGCTCATCATACGTGATCCACATCGTGTGGATCATCTATATAAAAATAAAAATAAAATGGTGTTAAATTACCCACATAAAAAAAAATCACTTCGAAAAACATATTTTTGTTTCGAAATAAAATATTAGATACAGATTTATATTGATTGGGTTGGGTGAGTATGCATCATCAAAAATACTGTGAAGTTTAGGCTTAAATGGATGATGATGTATATACACGTTACTGAAATGACACAAGTCAAAATCTGGATATTGTATATTGTCAAGATTGTCCCGAAATCTCAATCTGACGTGGATTTCGTTGTTAATTAAGTCATTGCAGAAATTAAATTAGTGTAATTGTATGCATTTAAGGGTTAAGCGGTGAAATGTCTTTTATTCGTAAGTCAGACTATCAGCTATCCCTCTCTCGTTCTCAACTGCAATACCCTTACTCTGTCTGCTTTTTCTTTTTCAACTGGGAACAAACCATCACGAGAAAAGTACTTCGCAACAATTTTCAAAATCTCCTCCACGTCTTCCTCGCTTAGCGACAACCCGCGCAGTTCGTCGTCCAAGTCGCGCCAGCATTGGTCCTTGCACACGTCATCGCATACTCGCGACGCAATGAACAGGTGCTCTCGCGCTACTAACAGCACTGAGAGGTAGTCGGCGATGAATTGGTAGAGGTTTTGAGGCTGCGCGCGTAGTACCTTCAAAATAATATTTTTTGTTATAAAATTAAGATTTTATAGTAGGTATAAAAACGACGACTCAATTTTATTGACCTCTGACAGACGAGTGGATCCGCGAGCTATAAGTAGACTTCTAATAGTTTGTTTTGAAATTGCTAAAATTTGCAATTTTTAAGCCTATACGAAAAAGAGGGCATGTTATAACTTGTGTGTGTCTGTCTGTGGCATCATGGCTCCCATCTTTAATCGAAAAACTTGTCTGTCGAGATAGTTCTTAGGTTTGGTTTAAATAGGATCAGTAGTTTCCAAGGTATTCAGCTTTGCAGCCAAAATTTTGAAAAACATACATATTATAGGACGTTGGTGGGTGTATTACCAGTGAAGAAATTGGAGCTGAAGTCTGAAAGTTTAATTGGATTTTTTATTTTTTTTCTATGACATAATGAAAATATAATTATGGTCATTTAATCATCTTTATTAAATATACAATATATGCCAAGCTCGTTAAAATAGGTTGACTAGAAAAAAAATATCAAAGAAAAATTCAATTTCGTTTTTTTTTAAACAAAAACTATAACGTATAGGGTGCTCAAATTTGGCACAATGATGAGTAATGTAGAGCCACACAATCTATAGGTAAAAATTACAAGCCCAAACTTGAGGGGGGCTGAATTACTTAGCTTATCCTGGCACGGCCTTTTGTAGTTAAGTATGTTCATTTTTTGTAGCATGATGGCCAGCTAGCTACGAGTGTTTTAAAATATATTTTGTTTTACATTTGCAACCCCATATCCCCGCCATTTTGCATGCGACCTCTAGCGAGAAGAGTCAGATATAATCTGGCCATCCGGGCAAAAGTTCTAATAAAAGTCAACACTATTGGTTGTGCGGCTTATCCGAAGAAAAGCAAAAGGCGGACCACTGCACCAGAAAACTAACGAACATTATCATGAAACGCGGTATACGTCATGATCTTTGCCGCGGTCTGCGGCGGGCGGCGGCGGCCAAAGGAGCGAGCGAGACAATGCGTTTGGACCATCCGCTCCCACGCTTGTTGCGCGAGGTCGTGAACTCTTTACTTTGTCGACTAGGAACAACCAAAAGTGGATAAAATAATTCTTACCTCTCTAGAAATATCCGCCATCAAATCTTTCAGCCCTTCGGGTAGAGCGAGTCTGCAACTGTCTCGAATTTGTGATTGTAATAAATCTTCCATTATTAGAAAAATATTTATTAATTGAACAGCAAACTAATGACAACATGTGAAACGATTTTAACGGATCAAGTAAGCTATGACATCGTTTGAACGTTTACATCGATGAGTTATCGATAAACACAATCGTTATTAAAATAAAATGCTTATAAATATATAATTTTTTGTCAAGATTTTTAGCCTTATGGCTGTAGATAAACAAAATAATATAATTGCAAACGACTTACATAATTGTATTAGTGCAAACAATCGGTGGCATCGATTAACAACAACAACAAAATTAATTTGGATCAAAACAAAAAAAGGGAGAAGGGTGCACGGAAACAACATGTCTAGTCATTACTTTTTTCATCACACTTACTCGTAAACAAGGGTTTGCATGTTAGAAAAGCGGGCGGTAAGTCATAAATTACGCCCTACGGCGGTAAGTAATTTTTATCACATTTTAAGGGTTTACATACTAGAAAACCGGGCGATAAGTCGTATATTACGATATAGGGCGATAAGTGATTTTGGCATTGGCTACTAGTTACTACTTTTGTTTATTTTCCTCCAAAGTGTGATGAAAAACGTCGTACGTGACTCTAAAGCTCTAAGCTAAAGCCCTCGCCTTCGGCTAACTTACCACTCCGTTACAGATACCAATTTTTATGTAAGTTGTGTTTTTTAACACAAGAGAAAGCGAAAGGAGAAAACGAAAACTAAAAGAGAGAGGAAAATCTGTTCTTAAGAACCATGGCGTTGATTTTAAATTTAATAGAAACTGGTTTTTTTTATAAGTCTCATAAATAACCGGGAACTGAACCTGGTTAAAATTCTGTAAGTAATCGCATGTCGTATTGTAAGATTCTTTGCAGCGGTTTTGCTATGTATGAAATTAATTATGAGATTTATAAAAAAAAACTAAAATACAGTTTTTAATAAATGTAAAATCGACGCCATGGTTCTTTAGGACAGATTTTCCTATATCTTTCAGTTTTCGTTTGCTCCTCACTGACCCATTTGGATTGGTCACCCGCTCTAATAACACTTTAATGGAATGGAACAATCTGCTACGTCTACGAGAGTCCCTTACGTTACACGTAAGAAAACCCTATCTCATTAGAATTGGTATAAACTATGACGTCAGTTATATTTATACATTTCTAAACTGGCTTCGTTTATCGTATTTTTAGCCTGTTGCGTAAGAAAGCACACCTGTTTATTTATAAGGAAAACAAATCTAATTTATAGTTGTGCCTACAAGTAGGTTTAGGTATTATTTTGGAGACCATGTATCATGAGTGCCATGAATAGAACCCATGAGTATGGAGTGTAGAAAGAAGGAACACTGTCTTTATACATTCAAAAATGGCCGCTGAAAGGCGTTAAATAGGTGGTGCTACTGTAGTAAACAGTAGCTACGTCATATACTTAGCGACTGTTTGTTTATGCATTTTTAATAAAAGTCATCCAGAACTAAATTATGTTATTTAAGAGTCCGCAGCAAGCTCGATTCTTCATACAAACGTAGTTACGTCCTTATTTTAATATAACATGTCACATTATCATGAAATTCTCTAAATATAATGAGATAAGATATATCTAGAGCTAAAACTAGTTTATGACTCTTGAAATGTTAATAGAAAGAAAATAGAGCGAGTACAAGTTTTGCATTTTTAGACCCCAGAAAGTTGTTCAGTTTGGCGGCATACTACGACCAAAATATAGTTTAGATTGAAGTCAAAACCTATTTCCGGTGTCGATTAAACTATGCAGTTTGATAAGAAAAAAGATTTATCAAAATTGATCTCGTAGTTTTAAAATGAGAGCGTAACTACGAAAACCTTAAAATAAATTACAAAAAATTGTTGCGAAACTGCAGCGAATTACTCTAGCGCGGGGAACGGTCCGGGGGGGCGGCGGTAAGCACGCCCCCCGCTAGCGCGCTCTCGCTTTACTGCTAGCGCCCTGTCTTCCTCTAGGTGAAACAACAACATTTTAAAGCGTAAGCGCGCGATCTCAACGCGGAGTTGAGCGGACCTTGCTGCGGACTCTTAAGTTCCAAACTTACAAATAACGATAACTCAAAACGTTGCTATTGTGACTAAGACATGATTTTTTCTGTGTACTCTTCATATATTAAGTATATAAAAGACGGTCAAAAGTGTTTCGGCCTAAGGCCCTGGTTCGGTGCCCCCTTCGTCGGTTGCATCTGTGGTGGCAGACTGGTTAGCACCAGAGACAGAGACAGTCGCAGTGGCTTCGGTTTCAGGGTGCGTGTGCTCTGCAGGACAGAGAAGTGATATCACTACATAGTATAAAACAAAGTCGCTTCCTGCTTTCTGTCCCTATGTATGCTTAGATCTTTAAAAGTACGCAACTGATTTTGATGCGGTTTTTTTAAATAGATAGTGATTTAAGTGAAAGGTTTAAATGTATAACACATGCATAATTTATCAGCATTGCACCCGTGTGAAGCCGGAACGGGTCGCTAGTAAAATATATGAGACTACCGTAACATGAGGCTATTTGGAACCCATGGGATTATTTGGTACAGCTAAATACAGTATTTGACAATATTGAAAATAAATTGCTTGAAACCACTAAAGACTCATTCAAAATTTTATGGATCCAAATAAAATACAGCTAACTTTTGGCATTATACTATTTTAATTGGAGGAGAACTAAAAAGAAGACGTTTTGAATACTGATTTTTATGACGTCACAAGACAGTATCTCGATAGAAACGTCAAACTAACAAGGAAGGGTACCTTTCCTCAACAAAAACAAATCTCTCTGAAAAAGTTAGAGGATTTGGTAAATTTTCAGTACTTTGAAGGACAATTTGTCTTAACAGGTTGAATTTGGGCAGCTAAAACAATACGTGTCTGCTATTTTAGACAAAATATATCAAATTGGAGTCGGACAGTTGGGTACCCTTCCTTGTCAGTGATCGTTTTTGACATTTCATAAAGAGGAGCTGATTTGAGCTGTCAGCAAATACCGTATATTTTTTTACGATTGGAATATTAAGAACAAACAGGGTTCACAAGACTCCTTATAGTTAATCCTATTAATACAATAAATGTAAAGTTTCTACATATTATGTTCCATTTTACACGATATTCGATAATGACTCGTGTTACTCGGTAATTTGGGTAGATCAACTATTTCTTATTAATTGTTATTCTGTCTTGTAACCCAGGGGACAATAGCGATTAAACTTCTTAGAAAACTGTTGATATTTTATATAACTGGTATTGTCTGGAGATAGCCTGCTAAGGAATGGGCTTATAACTGTTGTCAATAATCACGATATTTTAATGATATGACCAAAAATCGTAGTTTTAAAGAGTGACTCAGAGGACATCACCATAGCAACGGAATAAATAAATAAATAAATGTCGGACAACCTCACACAAATCGATCTAGTCCCAAATTAAGCTCAAGAAGGCTTGTGTTATGGGTACTAGACGACGATATACGTACTTATATAGATAAATATATACTAAAATACATAGAACAATCATGACCCAAGCACAAATATTCGAGTTCATCACACAATTATTTGTCCTGGCCGGGATTCGAACCCGGGACCGCCGGGTAGATTATAAAGATAAAGTTGATTGATTGATATAATATTTGTTGTTAAACGAATTGCCAAAACGAGATCAGAATAAATACAGATTTCTATAGTCTTGGAGGGAAGGAACCATAGATGTGGGCAGTTCGAAATAGTCTAATTTTTTTTTACTACTCTATATTAAAAGGGAAATTTTTAGGTACATGGTATAAGAAAACAAGGTATGGCACTCCGCAATGACAGGCGAGACTCACGCTATGATTGGTTGGACCGTTCTGTCATCCGTTTCTGTGTTGCCAGTGGTGTATCATAATACTCCCCGATTCCCTTGTTACCTTTAAGAATCTCATAAAATTGTGAGTGTTTAAAATCAATTATATTACGACAAAATAACATTTATTCACAGAACATGACAATTTTTTTGTACCACTGGCGACGATCATTTTTTTTTGTAGCGCGATGAATGGGTTCTCGGCTATGTGAAGTGAATATACAACACAACATGGGAAACTTATTAGAAAATTATGCAGTATACATTTGTGAAAACACAGTATTACTTTTAATGCACACTAATTGTATGGCGTCAGTTGTCGGACTGCGCGGGAGCGGGGGGAACGTATTTCTAACGGTTCACTCACGCGCGGTACGGCACGATTCTGAGCCGTGATTGGCTCTTGCGGTGCAGCAATGGATTCGTCCAATCCGCGAGTAGCTTTCGCCCGGGGCGAAGTTTGAGTAGTGCGCGTTATACGTACCTATAACTATTTTGTTATCATAAAGCGGAAATTAATCAGTGACATAGAAAGACTGACTTGCCGGACTGCCATACCTTGTTTATTATACCATGGGTAGATGTTCCATAAACTAACCGACTATATCTTCATCGACTTCGTCGTCACTTGCGTCATGGGCAGGAACTAGTGCGTGCTCCTCTTCCACTTTTAGTGGTTCGCTCTCAAACTGGCCCAGAGATATTGGTGTGGTCTGATACAAAAAAAATGGTCGGTCATCATCAAAAGTAACTGACTTATATCAAATTAGATAGATATCTATTAGAGATGTCTATATATAATAGCCTAGCAAGCGTCGGTCCGGCCCAGGGATAGTGGCGCTACAAACAGGTTTCACAGGCAATAATGTGCATACGTCATATTTGCATTATTAAACGTCAGTCAAGAATTTTTCTTTATCAAAATTCAAAACATTGTTGTTTTCGAAACATCGTCGTACGATGTGATATCGTGCCACAATGCGACGTCGTGTGATTGTAAAATGAGTTTTAATTTTGCATCTTGTCACATGAATATAAAGTTCATTTTGGATTTATGCTTTTCCACGACACGACGTCGCATCGTGGCACGATGTCGCGTCATACGACGATGCGATGTCGTGATATTAATTGTGTTTTGGCCAAAAAAACTTGACTTTCATCACTGTGGATAGTTTTGGCTTTATTGCGCAAAAAATACTTGAAATTTGAGAAATATTTAGTCCTGTTTCCTCTTTGTTTACATCAGTGACATTCACCGACTTTCAACATCAGTTAACAAAATTTTGTCGTTGCCAGTAAAATTATTTAGTACCACTGAAAATCCGCAATATGAATATAGATAGTTCATACCGGTGCAAACGAGATCCTCGAGTAGAGCCGCTCTTTCTCTGGAGGGTCGTTGATATCTGGTACATGTTCATTGGACGCTACGCTTGAGAATGGCGTGTGTGGATCTGTACGCCGATCTAGAAATCCTATGATTAATAATGGTTACTATTATATTTCTTTTTCTATATGTAGTTCTGTATTTTGGCGTATGAAGCACCTAACACACAATACACTTACACTTCCCTTATATAATCCTGTTTATTGAAATCTAATCTAATGTTTTGCCATGATTTATTTGCACACTTATCATGGGTTAGCGACAGTGTCTGTGCCGTCTTAAGGCTGCCGGCGGTTCCACCTGAGATGTGTGGCGAGGGATGTGTTTATGTTAACCAATGGAACTTCAACTTCATTTACTTATTCTCGCTCAGCGCAGCTGAATCTATTGGTTAACAAAACCATATCCCTCGCTACATATCTCTGGTGGAAACGCAACCTACATACAGCATGCTGGCGTTCAGGTAACCCTAATAAATAGGCGCCCCATTGGGCAGTTACAAAAAGTTTTCTGTTTATTGGGGGCACTCGTGGAGTGGGCATTGGGCAAGTACCCAAAGCGTCAAGTGGGAAAGACTATGATTAGTAAGCTAAACTGGAAACGGGCCGGTCACATAACACAACCGATAACTTTTTGAGTGTACATATTCGGTATAGGAGGCTGCAAACCAGCAAACAGCATAGGACGCTCTGTTATTAGATGGAACGACGTTATATATACGTAGAATTGCAGATGCTGGCTAGAGCAGAATTTCCAAATATCGTGTGCTCAGTAGTAGATTGAAACAGGCTGATGGAAATTATGATGTTCAACAGATTTTTGCAAAAAGAAGTCGCACCTGATTGGATGGGGTCACAGGCACATTCGTTCTTGTTGTCGTCGCCGGCAACAGTCAGCAGGTGTGTCGTGTCGTACGGGATTCCCAATTTGTTTCTCTCATCGGTCTCAAACATATACTTGACGTTGGCGGGCGGGACTTGAAGGTTCTATAAACAATGTGAATAATCCTACTATAAACTAACATAGAAGAAATGTATGAAAGAAGTTAACTAGGGTTAGAACTTTTGATACCATACCGCGGCTCTAAATTCACAGGAGTTGTTATTTGAAAACTCCAGTCAAAGCATTACATTATTACTAGTTATACGTGAATCTCCGTGAATCTACATAATAACTAGCTGCGCCTCTATAGCTTTTTTCACTCATCTCACGGGATAAAAAGTAGCCTATGTGTTAATCCAGGGTGTCAGTTACCTCCATTACTAAGATTGTTCTGGCAGTTAGAGCGTGAAGAAGTAACAAACATACACACAAACACACTCACAAACTTTCGCTTTTATAATATTAGTGTGATAAAGTTATAATAACACTTTATTAAATTTAACCGAGTAATTTACCAAATACATATAATAAATTATGTCTAGTAGTAGTAAGTTTCCTATTATATAAACACATACTATAACGGGTCCCAAGTTTATTTCTCTCGACCCCGCTATATCCAGCGGCGGGCCGGGAAGATCGGTCTTCGGTCCAATCTTTGGCTTCTTGTTTCTGATGGTGAGCAAATTTCTGCGCACATGGTACCCTCTGTACGCTGCCTGCAATAAAACTTATTCAAATAAAACTATTAAATGTCTTTCTTGTCTAAAGAATCCTTACACTGAGGTATTATACAGCAAAATATATATAAAGACATCACTGCAGGGTCACTGAATTAATTGTGCTCATGAATCGTGAGGACAGATCGAAAACGCACTATATCCCTTAATAGGTGAAGTAAACAATCAACTCAATGTAAGTTTTCTCCCAAACGCTGAACGAGTTGTTGTTCGAAATGAAATGGAAGACGAATGGAATGGAATTAGACATAGGGAATGCATGGTAGAGTGGCGAAATTAGAATGATGATGACCTGAATCTTCTCCGTGGCCCGGACGAGTTAGCTGAAGGTGAGGTTGGTCTGTTTGTAAATCTCCAGAGTTTCTATTAATAAACTTTGTCAATGTAGTATACCGCTCTGTAGTCAATGAAACCTGATACCGATGTTGTAAGCTGAAGTGGAAATGGGCGGGGTACTCAGCTCGAAGAACCGATGGCCGTTGGGGCAGAACGATTCTCGACCGGCAAGCGCAGCGTAGGAAGGCCACCCGCAAGACCTGAGTACCCGGTCGGTTAAGGCCCATGTCGTATATCTCTATTAAGGAGACCAGTGTCAAGCAGTGGATGTCCTATGGCTGAAATTATAGCTATGGTTGATGAGGTAATGAAATTACGATGACCTGGATCTTCTCCGTAGCCCGAGCGAGCTCGCTGAAAGTGGGGTTCGTCCGCTTGTAAATCTCCAGAGTGTGCTCTGCGGCCATCTCCCACGGCTCTTCAGGCGCTTTCTTTAAAGACTGCAAGGATAAGGAACATAAATTAACCCACGTTAAACACTGCCTGTTGTTTACCTCACTTTGTAATTTCTTGCATTGTATTTCTCTTGTTTGTTTCGTGAGGTGTGCAATAATGAGTACTTGTATTGTATCATAAACACAAGTTATTTTAAAATTCTTAAATTGTTTTGAATATTTTCTATAGAGAGGGCTCATTATTTCTGTACAGCGTCTTTAGAGAACCTATGATGGTTGCGTTTGTCACGTGATAAATAAGTGTCAAAGCATCTGTCACTCACTCTCGCATTTTGTCAAAACGTGACAAATGCTTGTCACTTATTTATCGCGTAATAAAAGTAACCATCACAGGCACGCAGTTTGTTTCGTTGGCCTCTCACCACGCCGAAACGGATGGACGAATTTTTATGCAATTTTTCTACAGAGATAGTGACATCCAAAGATGGTTAGAGAATACTTTTTATCCGACTACGATGAAGATAAATGTTTTACGCGGATAAGGTTGCAGGCTTGCAGTAGTCATAAAAACGCACTCTCTTGTTCAGTTTACATTGCTGTAGTAGGAATGCAAAGTGGTATTATGAGTGTCATAGACGGACTCAAGTGGTATACTATTGCTCCATTGGTGGTAAAGCTTAGTGAGGCGTTCGTTAGGCCAGTAATCTAAAGGTATAAACAAGTCAAGTGATCATTCAAGTTTGTCGCAGTAAAAAAATTAAGTTTGATAATTTCAATATGTCAAAGCAGGTTGAAAGAAAAGAGAAACATGATTAGTGCGGCAGCAATTTTGATGTTGACTGTGTAAATATTCACGCGAACTCGAAATAATGTTTTCTATAGGTATATTTAAGTATATATTTATCGATATAAATATGGATATCGTCAGCTAGTGCCGATAAATGCCTACTTGAGTTTGGTTTAGAATTAGGTCGATTTGTGTGAGGTTGTGCTATATTTATTTATTTATTCCTAGCTGTGGCGCCCCACTATGTTACCGGCAGCTTATCAGATTAAAAAAAAAATGTGTTAATCCAGGGTCAAATGTGTCATTGTCAGCTATCTCCATGCCGAATATTATCAAAATTGGTCAAACCGTTTAAGCGTTAAGAAGTAACAAATATACTCACAAACTTTGGCTTTTATAATATTAGTGTAATTTACTGTAGGTACGGGGATGTCTGAGATTTGGTTCCTGTAGGACTAGCATTTCTTACCGCGACTTAACTTGTCGCGCAACTCATCATCCGCTGTCTTGTTTGCACGGTATGGAAAGGTAAGTGGCAGATAGTGTTTGTCACGCGATTAGACAGAGAACGTAGAGTCGCGTGTCCCAATTATGCTAGATGGACTGGTCTGGGTTCGGTGTACGATCAGGTGATAAATTGGTTTCTTTATAAAAAACATGTTCACAAACGGACCTGTTCAAGTAACCGCTTCCTATACCAATATTCGCGGTAGGCGTTCCGAGCCACCTGGATCACTTTGACGGTCACAACCTCGTCTAAGGGATAACTTCGCAGGATCTTCTTTAGAATCTGTCTCTCTCGCACCGTCTCTGAAAAGTAAGTCAAATTACAAATTCGAACACCTTATTATGTCTTCTTTATTAAAAATCCAAACGTTTGCAAACAAAACAATACTATGTCCGCCAGTGGAGGTAAGCGCGCCATACGGGAAAAGGCCACCTACCATTAAAATATATTCGTTTGGGGACCAATTTTATTAACATTAAAGAGTAATAAGAAGAAGTAGTTTCATAAGAAGGCTCAAAGTTACTCAAAGGGCAATGGAGCGAGCTATGCTCGGAGTTCCCTTGCGGGAAATGATGAGATACGTATGAGAATGGTTTTAATCGTTTACACTCCCTGCTGCTACTCATTTTTGTATTACGCGTGAATTCCCATATACAACTGACAATCGCAATCAATCTCACATTTATTTCACTCACACTGACAAGCAATCCCATCTTTAAGTGTTGCTACTATTATCTATTATGTGGTGTTGCAGGTTTTAAGGTCCTGGAAAAATACCAGCGAAGTGGCTTGCTGCTTCATTATGCTGAGTCAGCGCCTTTTCTCTGCCACGACACATGGTTTCCTAAATGTGCTGTCATTTTTTTATACCTGTACTAGTTTTAGTTTTAAGTAGCATGTTTTGGCTGTTTTCTTAATTTTTTACTGTATCTAAACATAGTATGTAAGTTGTGGATATGAATAAAGTGTTTATATATCTATCGATTTGGGGGAGGCCTTTGTCACGTAGTGGACGTCTATCGACCGATATTATGATGAAAAAAACCGGTCAAGTGCGAGTCGGACTCGCGCACCGAGGGTTCCGTACAAACACTTTCCATCCTTAAGTGGTTAAGTTAAGTTTGCACCTGGTATGTATAGCGCTCGATACAAATGAGGTGCAAAGTTAACGCAACCAATCCCTTTGTTGTATGGGAGCCCCCCTTAAATATTTATTTAATTTTAATTTTTGGTATTTGTTGTTATAGCGGCAATAGAAATACATCATCTGTGAAAATTTCAACTGTCTAGCTATCACCGTTCTTGACATACAGCCTGGTGACAGACGGACGGACGGACGGACAGCGAAGTCTCAGTAATAGGTTCCCGTTTTTACCCTTTGGGTACGGAACCCTAAAAAGTAAAACATCGCATTGAAAATTACATTACTCGATATAATATAGAACTCTCACATTTCATAAATGTCCACATTTATAATATGAAGCAGGCAGGATTATTATTATGAACTAACAGATACGGAAATGGTTGAAAGTAGAATGATACCTTTTGCATCAGGTTCGAAAATAAACAAACTGATTGATATTGCTTGTTTACAAAACAATATTAAAAGGCTTACGAAGTTCTGTGTATGCCAAGTGCGTTGAGTCACATCGAAAAAAGGAAAGGTCGAGGCCAAGAATGTCGCTCGCGCACGCAAATGCGTATAAAGTGAATAGTTATTTTTAGACTTCTGCATACTGATTGGCTAGTAGGAATAAAAATACAATGTTTTACGCTTAATTTTGGATTACAATTTACATTTGATATTTCCAATAAAGATACTGAATATGCAAGTTACATACATCCTTGACACACGAACCATTGTTTAATAAGTTTTCCACGTAATAAAAAAACCTATGATCATCTAAATATATACCTAGCGAAAACTTTGTTATTATTTATAGCTTAATTCGAAATAATATTATTTATGACAGTTAGGAACGGATTTCTAGATTGAGAATTAAATATTATCCTAACAAATCTCAGAATGTCTACCCTCGTACTTCTGAAAAGGTTATCAGGGATCGGCTCGGCCCGTGCAACAAAAAAAAAGAGTGGATCATCAACGTCATTATTATAACAAAGCGGGAGTTAATCGCGTTCAAAAAGTGTCTATTGAATTACTTCGACGTTAATTACATCGGATTTACGGATCTATTTATTTCCTCTATCGTCGGATTTATTTCCAATGATGATAAATAATGATGATCCATTGAAAAAGAAACCCGCTACCGCCTCCTTTTTTATCCGCCCGTCTCCTAAAATGGCTCAAACTGTGGCTTAATTTAATCCCGAGATCCAATTTTTTCAGTTTCTTGAAAAGCGAGCACAATATTTTTTTTTTTAAATTCTCGCTCCAAGAGCGATATCGATATTATATTTTTGAGACTGACATATTTTATTTGAAGATCTCAAGACGTTACGGACCGGATTTTGGGAATTCAAATTGTATTTTAAACTTCTCTGACAGACGCATATTTTGACATATGGCCCATCCATATCTGCGAAACTACAGGGTCACAATTTCATAAATCGGGACACTACCTACACTTGATCTGGAAAACATAAACCTTTTCAATCGCAAAGGCAATCCATACCATCCCCTTCCTCCGGTTCGGTCCTCTCTATCTCTTCCTGTATAATGGCAGCAATGGCTGCCGCATCCGACATCGGAGCTACTCCAATAGCATCAAGATGCTCCGTCAACGAGGGTCGGCAGTCGCACAGGTCTTGGAGGATCTTCACTGCCATCACGCCGTGCTCTCGTGTGATGATCAGGACCGAGAGATAGTTCGCTATGAAGTCGAATATCTTTGGTGGCTGGGCGCGAAGGACCTGGAGATCGAAGACTGAACTTGTAACCTTGAAGAACTTGTAACACTGCCTTGTTATCTATGTTGTCATCCGATTCGTGATATTCCTAGCAATATAATTCATCAAATTGTGATATTCCTAGGCATATATATAATTCATCAAATCGGGATATTCCTAGGCATATAATTCATCAAATCAAATCGTGATATTCCTAGCCAGATAATTCCTCAAATCGTAATATTCCAAGGCATATCATTTACCAAAGACGATATATTCCTAGGCATAAATATTTCATCAAATCGTGTTATTCAGCATATTATTATAATTCATCAAATCGTGATATTCCTAGCCATATAATTCATCAAATCGTGTTATTCCTAGCCACATAATTCCTCAAATCGTGATATTCCTAGCCACATAACTCCTCAAATCGTAATATTCCAAGGCATATCATTTACCAAAGACGATATTATATTCCTAGGCATAAATATTACATCAAAATTGGCACTTTGCTCGCTCGGTCGATTCTAATAGTCCAGTAGATGGTTTCAGTTGAGGATTGTCTTTAGAAAACGGCTTATTTCTTCATGAGACTCATATATTTAAAAAGAAGCCTTTTTGAAAAGACACTCCTCAGTTATGGATGGTTGTAAAGTGAGGTACCTTAAACTATTTGCCGCATTGCTTTCGAACCTGTCGTTTATGATCCGACTTCAATGATACAGGCTTAGAATAAGGACACCATATTTATTCCAAGGATACAGGCTATGCTTAGTGTGGAAGTCACTGTTAAATTAATTAAATGTAGCAACTTTTCTTTTGATAAATATATTATTCTTATTCTTATTTTATGAATATAACTAGCGACCCGCCCCGGGTGCCATGCTGATAAATTATGCATTTTTTATACATATAAACCTTCCTCTTGAATCACTCTATCTATTAAAAAAAAACCGCATCAAAATCCGTTGCGTAGTTTTGAAGATCTAAGCATAGGTACATAGGCACAGACAGCAGGAAGCGACTTTGTTTTATACTATGTAGTGATTTGCCGTGGTTCATCTAGACTTGGAAGAGGAATTTTATATCAGTAAGTATATGTTTTACCTCTCGCGTGATATCGGACATAAGTTCTCTAAGTCCTTCTGGTACGGTAAATACGTTGGAGCAACCATGTTTTTGCAGTAATTCATTCATATCTGTGTTCTTTCATAAAATACAAGCAAGAAAAACAGTAATTTTCATTCTGTCACTGTGACAGATTTTGTTTAGTGACAAGTTGAAAACATAGTAAACTGTATCTAGTCATCGAAAAGAAAAATTAGTATCTATGGTAGCAATGTAGGTATAGAATTTATTGGACATAATAAGAATTACTGTTTACAAGATAAGCTTTTTATGACTATGAAGAAGTCTTAGAAAATTATTATTCTAAGTTACCTTCTAAGTTACCTACCATAGCGCCATTGATGCCTTTATGTAGGTATGCCTTTCAACTGACACTTTTGGATATACAGAGTGACTTCAAACTGGTAATACGAAATTAGTGTTTTGCACACATCACCCTAATATAAACCCATGTACTTAGTCGAATATGCTTCTAAAATAATTAGAAGTATTATATCTTACTTTTAAGTTTTAATTTTATTTTAGGAGTGATGCGGTTATGATTAAAATCCAAGGAGGTTTAAAGTGCATCAAATCAACACTATCCTCTTTGATTACCATCTGACACAGCATTTTTGAAGTAAATGCGTTTTAATTACTATTATTGTCACTTGTGTTCTTTTTTAAGATTTAGATTTTTGAATAAATACCTCGTAAAGGTACCTCTCTACCTCTACACTAGCATTCAAAGAATGGATAATGTTCTTTTTTTGGGTCCGTACCCAAAGGGTAAAAACGGGACCCTATTACTGAGACTTCGCTGTCCGTCCGTCCGTCCGTCTGTCACCAGGCTGTATCTCAAGAACGGTGATAGCTAGACAGTTAAAATTTTCACAGATGATGTATTTCTATAGCCGCCATAACAACAAATACTAAAAATAAAATAAAATTAATATTTAAGGGGTGCTCCCTTACAACAAACTTGTTATAGATTATGGTACCTACGGAACCCTTCATGCGCGAGTCTGACTCGCACTTGCCCATTTTTTTTATTTTACATCGCGTAGTACAGTCATTACCGAAGAACCAAACCATTAATATTTGTGTCACATCATCATTAACCGAGCCACAACCATTTTTTTTGTATTACAAATTTGAAGTCACCTGTATAGACATAGACATATTTTTCCATTGCATAGCGCATACCCATTCTATTCTATTCTATTTTTTTTAAATGGCAACCGGTCACAGTTAAGCGACCATTACTGCCAATGTCTCGTTGCCAATCGCACTCGGCGACTAGATACAGGATTGATACCACGTTGTACGGTGAGTTGATAAAATAAAATGTTTAGAACGGGGGAGATTTGACAGGTCTGAGAAAGGATTGGCCATTTCCGGTCTAGAAAAAGGTCCATTATGCACGTGGGCCGACGGATTGTTTTATTTATACATTTTATATCACGATCGCGTGTTACGGTAGAAGCATTGTATATAACAACACCCATTCGTCACATTAACTATTTGTGGAAACTGGAATTCACGTCAAGCAAAGCGCAAAACTAACCTGTATATTTAACATTTGCATTGGACACGGTATAGCAGATTTAAATTTATAAGCAAGTTTTGTAAATATTATATTAAAAAACGTTGTTTTATAAATAATAACAATTATACAGAAATTGAAATACTATTTAAATTAAGAACTTAACTAACTAAAAATACTTATAAATTGGACCCCCTTGGCATGGTCCCGAAGACGCTGGCAGCATATCCCCGCTGAATAGCAACACTAATACGTTGAGCGTGGAAGCTGCCAGCTTTTTGGTCCTGTGGTGTCTTATATTAATATCTATGTATACTTAAATTGTAATAACATTCTAATATTGTATTGAAAGTAAATTTTCTATGGTGAGGGGCCATTATTTCTTGAAAAAAGTTTTAGTGCAATGCGGTATTTGCATGGGTGCCAGCCGTTACAAAGCCATCTATTCGTATGAATCTTCTCTCATCACGCCGAAACGGTTCTAGGGTAAGTCCGGGGAGTTTTTCTTAAATGCTGTTAAAAAAAAAAACTTACACATTATTATAGAAATCTTTATTTGTGATTAAACTTTAATCAATCAACTTTAAAATTACAGAAACAAAAATAACAATTTCTAATAGGATAGCCTAAAAAATATGCATTTTTAAAAATTCACGATTGGCTATCTCACCCGGGGTGTCCGGGTGTGATGACCATGGCATAACGGGTAAGATGGCCATATCCTTAATTCTAATTGTTACATAGTTGTCGGTCTTATATCATTTTTACTAAAGCCTTTCTTCTCTGCACCACGATCAGAGCACATGTCTTCAAATTCAGTGCAATTTTCTTGTACCCAAAATTGGCATACCATTCATTGAAGCCAGTTCTCGAAAAGAAGGGTTTCATAATTTTTTTTTCCACATCCGCGGCAAATATCTCTTTCATTTAACTTCTTTTCCTTATTCTAATTTGCTATCAATTTTAAGGGACGTTGTTACTGCTATCAGATAGTCATCGGATAGCTTTTCTTTGGATGGCCATATGGCCATCGTATACCGACTAACACTGGCCATCTCTCCTTTTTTTTCGAGAGAGATGACCACAACTAAAAAAAAAATAAGTCACTACACGATGCGCATAATTTTGAGGTTAGGACAAACTGTTACTCGTATACTTTGTAACCAAACCAAAAATAACCATTATTTAACGAAACTAATATCATAACCACCTAAAACAATAACCCTCTGAAAAACTTGCATGGGTGCCAGCCGTTGCAAAGCCATCTATTCGTATGAATCTTCTCTCATCACGCCGAAACGGTTCTAGGTACAGATTTTAACCAATTTTGGTATAAGGACGGCTGGACATCCAAAATCCAAAGACGGTTAAAGAATACTTTTACCCGACTACGGTACAAAAAAGTTCCGGGCGCCTTCTAATAACTTTTAAAATTTGCTTTATAAGTAAGTCGTGATGTGAACGACCTTGAAACCATACGCGAGACAATGGAAAGAGAGTGGTTTGACGAATCAGAAGATAAACCTTCGACATTCGATGGACGGTCGTAACTTGTAGGTATGGCAGAGTTAAAACGTGCTAAAGTGCCGGGTGCTTAATACAAATGGGTAGGCATCGGATAATCGGATGCTTTTAGACCTAAACTTTGGCAGCTGTTCAATTGTAGGTATAGGCAGCTTTGTTTGAGGTATGAGTGAGATAGCAATAGGATTTTGTCAACTTTAGGTAAATGTCTACCCGAATTTCCGATCCCTACAAATGGGTCAGTAGGGAGAAGTGACAAACTATAAGAGGTAGGGAAATCTTGTTCTATGTTCTTAGGAACCATGACGTCGATTTTAGATTTAATATAAACTGCAGTAACTATATTTTTTTAAATTCCATACACTTTAATAGTAGGTATAGGTAGATATTATATATCTCCAAAACGAAAAAGAATTACTACGGTGATCATTTTCGGTTGTCGCATACTAACTGCTTTGCCACATTATCTCCATCTTTTAAGTTTTTTTTATTTATGTTTCACTCGGTGCTCGTGTGGCGCTAAACCGCAATAATTTCACCACTTGACCCTGTCTACGATTTGACCACTTGGCACTTAGTGACATACTATCACTAACCTCATATGTTCATAATTCATATTCGTGACACATGCATCAAATTCTAATATAGAAGTTCATATTGTGTATATATGGAGTGTAGAAGTAAAAGGGGCAAAATCGTACATGTGACAAAAATATAAAAACAGCCCAGTACTAAGGATAAATAAGTTTTAGACGAAGTGAAGTGTGAGTTAGAAAATGTTTTATTTATAATTGCCAGACTAGTAGCTATTTAGTTTTTTTTAATGTATACATCCTGCCTCTGACTTTGGGGCTTTAAATGTTAAGTTCGATTTTACTCACTTAACTGATCTAGTTCTGTTATATGACATAAAAAATATATAATTAAGATAATTTATTAGACCTCAAAGTTTAATCGTAACGTCAGTGTACTGTAAATTGCGATTGTTCATTCATTTGACATTTGAATTTGACTTCTCTAAAAGCTAAACATTTAATATCAAAATATGCGGTCAATTTAGCTTTGGATTGCGTATATTGAAAATAACGTTTTACTTGAATGAAAAAAAAAAACGAATTAAGACTGGAGATGTTTTTAAAAAGTTGCAGAACAAAAGATGCTCATATTGCAGAGCACAAGTAAACCAGTGCATTCAAAGCCCCGCGGTCAGACACAACCTGTATACAGGAAAAAAGCCATATTAGTTCTGGATGACTTTTATTAAAAATAAACAGTTGCCAAGTATATTATGTAACTACTGTTTACTACAGTAGCGCCGCCACCTATTTAACGCCTTTTCATGGTCAATTTTGAATTATATAAAAATACAGTCCGACCAAAAAGAGTTGAAATTAAAAAGCGGCAATACTGTAGTGTCGTCCCCGTTTTCTTATATTGATTAGAAAGGGACGATACTACAGTATTGCCACTTTTTAATTTCTACTATTTTTGGTCGGACTGTAGTCTTCCTTCTTCTACACTCCATACTCAATTACTCATGTGTTATATTCATGGCACACATGGCTTGACGCTCACACTCAAAATAATAGAGATGATTTTTTTCCTTATAAATAAACAGGTGTGCTTTCTTACGCACTAGGCTAAAAATACAATAAATGAAACCAGTTTAGAAAACTGACGTCATAGTTTATACCAATTCTGATCAGATAGGGTTTTCTTACGTGTGACGTAAGGGAAACTCGTAGACGTAACACGTGCCATTCCACTAAAGTAATGTTATATTGGGTGATCAATCCAAATTGGTCAGTAGGGAGAAGTCACAAATTATAAAAGATAGGGAAATCTGTTCTTAGGACCCATGGCGTCGAATTGTGATTTAATAAGAGCTGCATTATTTTCTTTTATAAATCTCATACATAACCCGGTCGAGACCGCTGTAAAGAATGTTACAATACGACATGCGTTTACTTACAGAATTTTACACAGGATCAATTACCGGTTATGCATATTTTAACTATATAAAAAAAATCCTAAGAACAGATTTACCTATATCTTATAGTTTTTGTTTTCACCCTACGGACCAATTTGGATTGAGCACCCTGTATAGTTAAAGTTTTCTAAGCTACCCACTTGATAACTTATCTTGTAAATATTACCGGACAATGTTTTTGTCGTTATAGCGCTCACTTTGGAATAAGAAATAAGCTATACAGTGAAAACAAACTTAGCAAATTTCAACTATTACTATTATTAGTAGTAGTACCATTTAAAATGGCGATCGAGTGTCGCTTGATCCTAGAGTTCACTTATTGATCGACCATCGTCTATCGATCGAATAGTGCCATCCCTCTCGATCTCCTGTCAAGGTATATTTGAGTGAATGGAATAGCACTATACGAAAGTAACATTTCGAGCATCGGAGTAGCCCTTCTGTACCATGAGTTAACGTGACCATACTAGCGACAGTGTAAACGATTTGTATAGAGAATAGGACAGCGCCCCCTAGCGGTTACTTTGTAGAACTACAATTCTCCATACAAATCGTTTACTCAGTCGCTAGCGAGCACGGTCACTGTAAACTCATGGAAAGGGTACTGTGCGGTTACAAAGGTATTTTCTATGGCGTTATGAGAAAAAACAACCTGCCGCGTGGTTACTTTCTATCTTATCTACTTCATTACATGTGTAGTAACTTTGTGCATTAGTGACCAAAAATAACAGAATTTGTTATTGAAAATCCACTTCTGACTGATGATCGCCCGGTTTACCGTTGTATAGTGTTAATGAGGAAAGTAAACTCAGGTGATTATGAATACCGACACATTTCTCAAGAACCGATTAGTAATGAGGCGTGAACGGGTATTTTGAAGAATGTGACATTTGAGTGCCATAATGTTTTCAGATTTAGTCACTGTAAAATCCAAAATGAAACATTTGGTTTGGTTAACTGGTAGAGAGTTCCCCAAGGCTTCAATTCGTAAATATTTGTAATGTATGTTTAAATACATAAATAGCCAATTTCCATTATCTTAGATACTTATGTGATAAAGAAACATTACTAGCAAACTTACTTGAAATTGTGTCAATTAGTTGAGGTAAATTACCGAAGCGTGACTCAATATTATAAGTGTATGGATAGTTTACATTTTGGAATTGACTGTCACATTCCTAGGATGTAACATTCTTTGTTACATCATTACATGACATTTCGTTTCGAATGTTCACAACGACTCAAAAGACACATGAACACCCTAGTTGTTTCTATCACTTACAATGGGTCAATTTCTAAACATAGGCAAATTATTACAATAGTATGATATCAATTGTGTAAAATACCTTTTAAATTGGTACCTATAAGAGATTTATAAGTAAGTACCCGGGTATTGGTGGTGCTTAGAAATAAATGTCTTTTTCTGCTTAATTTTCCGTAATATAAATTAGTGTCACACACATTCATTCTTTTCTTTACATCATTGGAACTGGCCGAAACCCCCAAACCCTGAGGTGTTCCAATCCCACGATCGGCCTTAAAAAGCGGCATCCACTGCGCGCACACAGCGCAAGCCAGACGTCTGATAGTTTGCGATGCGCAATGTATACGCGACTTTAGGAACATTAGTATTCGTATAGCACTTCAAAATAAATTTATTCGTCACTGGTGGGCCCGGCCTGTTGGTCTCTTGATGAATCATTGTTATAGTAGTTGCCGCTCATGGGCGCAAGTACCTGCGATTTTATCGCCGAATTATGCCGGTCGACCATTTTATTTTTTGATTTTAGACCCACTTTTTTTACATTATTGCATATTTTATTTTTGGAGAAAAAAAGTGTCTCAATATTTTCTTTTATTACCTATTCTCGATCCATTCCGTTGCCGTTTCTACATAGTGGAAACGGAATAGAAAAACAAATAATATATGAAACATTTTGGGACACTTTCTTTTCGTCTAACTAGATCGAAAGAGCTCGTGACTAGAAAATACCTGAGTAGAAAATACCTGAAATATCCAAAGTTTAAAATAAGTGGGGTGGGGAATAAAAACGCCCAGATATTTACAGCTGCCGGCAAACTTTTAGAGCATAACCTTGACTGCGCAGTAGCCCCTTTACGTACAAATGTACATGCGCAGAGATCCACCATTTTTGTTCTAAAAGTTTGCCGGCAACTATACTCCCACCTAACATCTGAATATTTTAATGTAATCTAATAAGGTTTGAATACACATTATTTAAATCAGTTCATTCATTCATAGTCATACACATGAAAATATAATTTAAGGTTATCATTGACATTATCTATGTTATGTAAACAACGATACGTCCCATCATCATGTAGATACACACTAACTATAGATAGATATACACGGTAATGTATAAAAATTACCGTTACAACTAGTTCACGAAAAAATAATGGGATCGTTATACTAACAAGATAAAACATGCTTCTGTTAGTAGGTAATATAATTCATAATGAGACAAAAATTAGAACTAGTCATAATAATAACACGGCATATTCACAAAGAACTGCTAATACGGGGTACCTACTTCCTCTTGTCTACAAACCAGTTCTCCTTGACTTCATTACGAACTGATTCTTCCTAGACAATTCTTGGTTTGTGCGAAACTGGACGGGTCACATTACATTGGACAATATGTTAATACCACGCAATTATAACTTTGCAGTTGTTTTTGCGATTCATGCAAATAGGAATCTTATAAGTCTGCTCATAAGAATTGCTAGTTTGCGCTGCAAGCGAGTTCAGCGTACAGCGCATGTTTTTGATGATTTCGTACCATTATGATTCTACCGCGGCTCGGGACAGACGTTGCGTTATAAGTTGTCTATAGTGTGTATATAGTACGTGACATGTGAGAACATTTGTGTTTTGATTGTGATAACGGTGTTTACAAATAGATAGGGCATGTTGTAACACCTTTACCACGTTACGGAAGACATGTTTAAGTTTATTCAATTACTTTAGTTGTAGAAATCGGGCGGACAACACAAAAGAAAAGATAGTGACATCAAGTGTTTAAAAAATTGTGGAAATGGAGATCGCAACGGCCAAAGCGATTGCAGTCCTAGCATTAGGATTAGGATCCTTCATAACAGGAATGATACCTGCTGGTATATCAGAAAGCACAAGACAACGGCATCCTTTAACCATATCCTGCTTACTTTGCTTCGGAGCTGGTGTACTTCTAGCTACGTCTCTAGTCCACATGCTGCCAGAAGCAAGAGAGGATCTCCCAGAGTTTTCTGAATTCCTTCTCTGCGTTGGATTTTTTATAGTGTATTGTGTGGATGAAATAGTGCACTTCTTTTACGGGAGCGGTAGCCAAGGGCATCACAGACAGACTCAAACGTATGGAACAGAGCAGACTAGCCTCTTGCGAACTCATGATGAGAGGGGAGATAATGAACTAGACCCTAGAAGATGCTGTGGGGATACGGAGAACAATAGAATGTGTCACGTTAGCCACACTGAGCCTTGTAACAAGACTTCATCGGGCTTTATTGGACTGCTGTGTGCGTTGTTTGTCCATAGTGTGTTGGAAGGACTCGCGATAGGTCTACAGAAAAGCTCAGCTCAGGTGAGTTGTCTTTTAGGAGGCCTTATTCCTTTAAATTTAGTCCATTTCGAGTAGTTTTTGAAACAAAAATTATCAATGGAAAATTCAAACTGTAGGTTTCAAATATATAGGTACCATTAAATCGCAATGCTCCTGTTCTAGGTAGGATAATATGTTAAGAAACATGTTTGATCATAGAAAAAATAGTCTAAAACTATCAAGCATATTTGAACGGATAAGCAGCCTTAAATACTTGTATTTTAAAGTTTGTTGTAAATGTATTGTACTTAGTACGTTACATCTTCGGCTCTGTGGCTAATAGCCCTCAATCGTGATTATGGATTTATGACCAGTAGGTTAAAATGAAAACGTGTATGTACATATTCATGACTGTAACGAATTATCACTGCAAATATCCTGTTATTATTTCAACCAGATTTTGCGTAAATTTAAAGTTGTATACATGTCGTTTTACTTCTAGCATTGTTTATCAAATACATATACATAAAATGGTATTAACAAATACTAATTTCATCATAACGTGATGAAATTAATCACTTCTTAATAAGACTATTAAAAGGTGTCTACAACACTCACTACCACACGGGTCGTAGAAGACAAATAAAACTCATTTTTAACCGACTTCAAAAAAAGGAGGGGGTTCTCAGTTCGGTTGTATGTTTTTTTTTTTTTTTTTTTTTAATGTTTGTTACCTCATAACTCCGTCATTTATGAGTCGATTTGGAAAATTCTTTTTAGGTTCATGAATAGACATCTCAAGGTTGGTCCCATAAAATTTTGGTGAAGATCGGATGTCGAGATCCATGAGGAATCGAAGGAATTCCTGAAATTTTATAGGCACTCATAATATTTTTCATGTATTTTCTAAAACTATTTAAGTATTTGCATATGGTAGTCATCATCTTCTCATGCTGAACTGATGATGGAAGGTACAACTCCTTAACAGTTAGGAGTTAGGAGATATTTCAAACGAGATGCATGCCTTCAAGACTTCCCTGATCACCCCGCCATAAGTATTTTATATGAATCACTAAAAAGCGAAAAAAAAAATTTTTAACAAAAAAAAGAACCGACTTCAGTAAAACTAAAAAGCCGAAAATAACCCGTTCAAGTACAGATTACATTTGACTCACCCTTTGAAGTCGGTGCCAAACCTCACGTAAACTTTAATATATAAATATAATAACTGAGTGGTTTGGGATCGATTTCAAAGGGTGAGTCAAATGTAATCTGTACTTGAACGGGTTATTTTCGGCTTAATAGTTTTACTGAAGTCGGTTCTTTTTTTTGTTAAAATTTTTTTTTCTATATGATGTTATTAGTAGGTACATTACGGCGATGAATCCAAACTGAAGGTGAGGCCCATTAAATATGCGATCTGGGGCTTTACGAGTTACCGCCCGCGGTTTGTCTAAAGTGTTACGTCTTGCCTTGGCCAAGAAGTGAGATTTTCTCGGGAAGAAAGTCCCACTTAAGGCCTTGGGTGACGTAAAACTATAAGAGTAAAACTTTTGTCAGTTTAGCTGATGAAGTATCTATCTGTCTCCATCAAACCCTATCCATAGCCACTTCTTTGACATCCCTATACGACATGACGTCTACCTTTTGTTTTATATGTTTTATGTAACTTATTCTTGGTCTTCCCCTTCTTCGCATGTCTTCAACTATAATGTTGGTTATAAAGACGTCATGTCGTATAATCATGAAGGCGTAGACTGATAGAATTTCAAAGATACGGCCATCGAAACTAGATAAACAAATGTATGAGACGGGAGAAAATAAGACAAGAAGTACTAAAAAAGATGAATTAGACAAGGACGAAGTTATTTCATTTCAATGACCGTGGATTACAGTCGAACGAACAATGAACCTTGAACTTAACGTTCCGCGTTTAGGCTTAATACACTTCACGTTTTTATCAAACGTACGTAGTACATTGCATTAAATGAAATGTAAGTTGTGAGTTTGATAACTTGTCTAAAGTTACATATTCGTTTGTCACTTGACAAAGGCGTCAATCCGAAAACACTTTTACTTTAGATAGTTTAAATACGTATCAGCTTCGAGTAAAAATAATCCTATAACCATCTTTGGATGTCTAGCTATCCATGTACCAAAATTAGTTAAAATTCGTCCAGGCATTACGGTGTGATGAGATGACCAAAGAAATTATAACCAACTGATGACGCCAGACTGGAATGGCGCCGCACGGTCATACAAAGCAAAAGACGATCTTGCATCGCGCTATTAAGATTTTTCCTGAAATCATGACCCGTTTCCATAGAAACCTGATACAAATCTAGAATTTTATTCCAGAATATAATATAATAAACTATTGTTGATTGATATCAACATACAACATGATAAATGCAACTAGGGACTGTTATTCACAACGATTGCATACCTTTCGTGGAAACACCAATATGTTTGTATACACAATGATAAGGAAACACTTCAGTTTTGTCCATGTGTAGGTACCCCTAGGAATGTGCTCGATTGTATGGAGAATAGTACAGCGCCCTAGCGGTTACTTTGTATAACTACAATTCTCCATACAAATCGTTTAGGCTGTCGCTAGCAAATACGGTCACTGTAAACTCATGGTAATAGTCCGTAAGCCCGCTCCAAGATTGCCTACGTAATATGACATCACGATAAAATGCATGGCACACGGTCGAAAAAGTTGTGCTGAGCGAGAATCAAACGATTATCGTACAGAAAATTGGCCGGAAGTTTGAGAAAATCCTTCACTTCCGGTAAAAATTTTAGGGGTGTACTTACGTCATGTGACATCATTACGTGACAGATGGCATCATGTAGCCCTTTAATCGTAGAGAGTGTAAACATAAGTCTGCCAGTTCTAAAATGGCCGGAAGTGCTTGGCAGACGGGGTCAAAGATGGTTATCGGATACGTTTTCCTACGTTTTGTGGTATCTTGACGAAATTGATTATAAATGTTTTACAGTAATAGTGTCTCTAAAAATAAATAAGTCTGCCAAGACATATCTGGCCGGAAGTCCTTCAAAAGTGATTTTTAGGGTTCCGTCACAGTTCCGTAGTCAAACTAGGAACCCTTATAGATTTGCCATGTCCGTCGGTTCGTCTCTCCGTCCGCGGCTTAGCTCTGTGACCATTAGTACTAGAAAGCTAAAATTTGGTATGAGTATGTGTATGTATCACGACGACAAAATGGTAAAATAAAAACTAAAAAAAAATTTTTTCGGGTAGGCACTATGGGCTGCAGAAATGCAATTCTGCAGCTCATTGTACCTCTTGTATGTTTCTCGTACACCTAAAGTGGGGGTGAATTAATTTTTCTTTCCAACACTAGTGTATGGGGTGGCGTTGAATAGGTTGTCGGGCCACGCTCAGTGTAGGGTCCGTACTTGCCCATCCTTCACAATGTTGTTGCTGTCCTATGGTACCCCAGTGGTACAGAGGGCCTTCGTGAGACGTCGCCATCTGGTCCTGTCCTGTGCCTCGCGCTCCGCGTTACTCCAACTCAGTCCGGCCGCCCGCAGCTTGGCGTCGACGGTGCGCTGCCACGTGTGCGTCGGTCGGCCCTGTCGTCTTGCCCCGCGCGGCCTCCACGTGAACGCAACCTTACCGATGTCGTCCTCTGGTCTTCGGAGGCTGTGCCCTATCCACTTCCACTCCCGTTGAGCGATTTCTCGCTTGATCAGGATTCGGTGGCATGGTGGCATCGATTCCAAAGATCTTCGTTGCCGATAGTTTTCGGCCAGAATATGCGCAGGATGGATCTAACGCATTTGTTGACGAACACCTTGTAACTTGCTCGTCAGACCCTTTGTCTCTTTCCAAGTCTCGCAGCCGAAGAGCAAAACAGACTTCACTATGGAATCGAAGAGGACAGGACTATGAAGAGCAGCGGCGACAGGAGGCAACCCTGTTTGACTCCTGCACTCATTGGAATTGGTTCCCCTAGAACTTGGTCGTGCAATACTTTGCAAATACTGCCATTATATGGGGACCCATCCTTCACAATTGACGGCCTTAAATCCCGAGGTTTAAATTACGAGAAAGATTTCAAGTTCTATAAAAAGGTCGTAAACGCTATAGTAACTGTAATTACTTATTACCTTCTGGAAGTTATCGATTATACGCGCCAGATTGAGCTGAATGTTTTAATGCAGTATGGCACTTAACTAATATATTGTGTAATGTTCGAAGCATACGGACACCGCGCGGCACTTAGGTACGTCATTTTAAAGAAAATTATGAAATTTTGCGATGCCTCAGAAACGACTCAACCGATTTTATTAAATATAGTTTTCATTGAAATTACTTATAGGTAATATTTTTATGAATTTTTCTATATTTTTTTTAACTCAATGTTAAAAAGCTAGAGGGGAGAAGGGACGCTATTTTTTGGATTTTCGGAGCGAAGATTTACAAAACTGCTGACTTTATCAAAAAATAATGTTTTGAGACCCCTATTATCTTCAAAATACCTATTCAACGCCACCCCCACATTAGTATTAGAAAGAAAAATAAATTCACCCCCACTTTAGGTGTACGATACGAGAGGTACCTACTCGAAAAATATTTTTTTTTAGTTTTTATTTTACCGTTTTGTCGTCGTGATACATACACATACTTATACCAAATTTTAGCTTTCTAGTACTAATGGTCACGGAGCTAAGCCGCGGACGGAGAGACGAACCGACGGACATGGCAAATCTATAAGGGTTCCTAGTTTGACTACGGAACTGTGACGGAACCCTAAAAATCACTTTTGAAGGACTTCCGGCCAGATATGTCTTGGCAGACTTATTTATTTTTAGAGACACTATTACTTTAAAACATTTATAATCAATTTCGTCAAGGTACCACAAAACGTAGGAAAACGTACCAGATGACCATCTTTGACCCCGTCTGCCAAGCACTTCCGACCATTTTAGAACTGGCAGACTTATGTTTACACTCTCTACGATTAAAGGGCTACATGATGCCACCTGTCACGTACTGATGTCACATGACGTAAGTACACCCCTAAAATTTTGACCGGAAGTGAAGGATTTTCTCAAACTTCCGGCCAATTTTCTGTGCGATAATCGTTTGATTCTCGCTCAGCACAACTTTTTCGACCGTGTGCCATGCATTTTATCGTGATGTCATATTACGTAGGCAATCTTGGAGCGGGCTTACGGACTATAAGATTACTGAAATACTTAAGGGGACGGGTAATGCGAAACTAGCGCCACTTAGGAATTTTTATTATGTCTTCCAAACCAGATCAATTTTCAGTAATTGCAAGATATTAGGAGCTGGAAAAACACCTTTAGAAACGGTGCCTCCCGAACATTACACCATAAAATCGTCTGCAATAGACGCAAGGGCCAAAAGAATTCATTGGCGTTTACAGCGTTTCCGCTTATTGCCGTCGATATCCATACTAATATTATAAATGCGAAAGTGTGTCTGTCTGTCTGTTACCTCTTCACGCTTTAACAGCTGAATCGATATTGATGAAATTTGGCACGGATATAGTTAAGGACATAGGATAGTTTTCATCCTGGAAATTAACCCTAAAAAGATTTAAAAGTGAGTAAGTAATTCATGATGACATTGATGACCCTGTAGGAAATGTAATGATTAGCCCAAAAACACAATTGCTTTTACATTTGCTTAGGCGCTTTTAATAATCCCTTTTATTAATTAAGGTGATTAGGTGGATATCTATCGTGTTGTACGAGGTTGCTTCCATTCTTACAAGTTCCACTTGGACGTAGTCGCGGGCAAAAGCTAGTAATATATATAACAGGCCCGCAGACAACGTTAAGAGGCCTTATTCCTTTTAAAATACTGATTGTTTTAGGCATTTTTCTCTATGATCAAACTTGTTTCTTAACATATTATAGATGTAACTACCTATTGGAATGTATTGGTGTATATTTGAAACCTGCAGTTTTTGAATTTTTCATTGATAATTTTTGTTTCAAAAACTACTCGAAATTGTCAAAATTCACGCGGATAATTAGTTTTGACAACTTATTTTCGACTGCAAGCAATGAAAGCATGAAATAGCTATGTTACTACCAGAACTCGGGGAAAAGTATTATTCAGTTCAAAAAGTTGGTTGAAATTATAATTTTATTTGTCATACTAAGAAAAAAATAAATTTTAAAAGAAATAAAGCATCTTAAGGTAGTGCCGGTAGTGGAAAATTTCCTTACCTTAATTATTTGTGTAATTAAATACAAATAGTGTCCATATCACTTCTTATCGTTATCTCAGCCCCACATATAGGTCATTGAAGTGTCGCTGCTATTGATAACGAGTTAAAGAGTGATGATAATTCGCCGTTGAAGGTCAGACAGATGATCCGCTAACGAATTCGTTACTGTGTGGCATAGAATAATACAAGTACAGAAGGCACACTCTATCAAACGCGTAACCGTTTAGTTTTTAGGGTTCCGTACCCAAAGGGTAAAAACGGGACCCTATTACTGAGACTTCGCTGTCCGTCCGTCCATCCGTCTGTCACCAGGCTGTATCTCAAGAACGGTGATAGCTAGGCAGTTGAAATTTTCCCAGATGATGTATTTCTATTGCCGCTATAACGACAAATACTAAAAATAAAATAAAATAAATATTTAAGGGGAGCTCCCATACAACAAACTTGTTATAGATTATGGTACGGAAGCCTTCATGCGCGAGTCGAACTCGCACTTGCCCAATTTTTTACTTGTTTTTCTTTATTCAGACTAAAGAGAAACAACAACAAACTCAATAAATAGCGGTAACAATGTCTCCTTGGAGTGACTATCTTGATTCATAATGAAATCTACGATTGTTTTCTGAATAAATACTAGCATTACGATTAGGAGCCGACATTCTATTGGTTTGCAAAGACAATGGACATAATTCAAACTACATAGTTTACACATTTTCATTCCATTGTGATAATGATATTCGCAATGTGTAATCGTAAATTGTGGAGTCTAGATTGGAGAGCATTGTACAATACGACACAAATAGTTATTGTACACCTCAAATACATGGGAAACTACAACATGAGATACGTTAAAATAACAGTCAACAGAGGTTTAAATGATAAAATCTGTAAAGAAGCTTATAAACAGGATGACTAAAACAATAGGGTTTAAAGTAGTTTGATTCTACTTGCCAAAATGAGCTAGGTATATACTTTAAATTATTTATTAAATATCAGTCATCTTCACACAACTCGGTCTAGTCCCAAATTAAGCTCAAGAAGGCTTGTGTTATGGGTACGTCGGCTACGACGATATACGTACTTATGTAGATAAATATGTAGGTACTTAAATACATATAAATATAACAACCATTACCCAAGCACAAATTCTCGAGTACCTATTCGAGTTCATCACACAAATATTTGCCCTGGCGGAGATTCGAATTCGGGACCGCCGACTCAGTAGCACTACAAACTGCGTCGACCGCATCTTCAATAATTATATTACATTTACACATTTCATCCATCTATGCGAGCGAAACCGCGGGGAAAATCTAGTAATATATAAACAATAGAAATAATAAATATAGGGCAACCATATCGATATAATAGCTATTGTACTATACTATTACTACCACTATACTACTACCATTATACTATTATTACTACTATACCTACTATTATACCTATACCGTAAAACGGTTTATTGTGATGTTCTCTGATGTTTTACTCTACCAACTTTTATGAATGCACAATATGACAATAAATTATTTATGTGAGTTGTGGTCATCGGTAGATGTGGTATGGAAGCTCTAGCTAGACCTAGTTTGTATAATCTATGGCCAGCTCCTGTTAAATTAAATATGTGTTGCAAAATACGAGTGAGCAAAGTAAACGAGAACACTAAAAAATAAAAGAAATAAACATGCATCAAAAAGAAACAACCATGACCCAAGCACAAATTCTCGAGTTTACGAGTTCATCACACAAATATTTGCCCTGGCGGAGATTCGAATGCGGGACCGCCGACTCAGTAGGTGCACTACAAACTGCGTCGACCGCATCTTCAATAATTATATTACATTTACACATTTCATCCATCTATGCGAGCGAAACCGCGGGGAAAATCTAGTAATAAATAAACAATAGAAATAATAAATATAGGGCAACCATATCGATATAATAGCTATTGTACTATACTATTACTACCACTATACTATTACTATACTATTATACCTATACCGTAAAACGGTTTATTGTGATGTTCTCTGATGTTTTACTCTACCAACTTTTATGAATGCACAATATGACAATAAATGATTTATGAGAGTTGTGGTCATCGGTAGATGTGGTATGGAAGCTCTAGCTAGACCTAGTTTGTATGATCTATGGCCAGCTCCTGTTAAATTAAATATGTGTTGCAAAATACGAGCGAGCGAAGTAAAGGAGAACACTAAAAAATAAAAGAAATAAACATGCATCAATAAGAGTACACTATACCGACAAAAATATCAAGGCGGTCACTTACTTTCAAATATGATGTGCCGCTATTGTAGAACAGAATATAAACAGAAGTGCGCGTTACAACTTTTGACAAAAATTTACGCACAGCCGTTTACCTACTTCTATTTTTATGTCACCCTTGGCCGTAAATGGGATTTTCGGGAGGAAAATCACACTTTCTGGCCAAGGCAAGCCATAGAACTTTAGACAAATCTGACAAAAAGATTCGTAAAGCGCCAGAACGCATATTTATGGCACAAACACTTGCGATCTGGGACATTCACATTCACGAATTCGTCGCCCTAGGTATGAAATGTATTAAATATTATCGCTTGATCTTCGCTTTCTTAACATACTCGTACCTAACGACGTTCAGGATCATATTTTAGTATGATTCATGGTTGTCCTTAAACATCTGTTTATGTTTTGCAAATGTCGACATTACGCTACATATCTAGAAAATGACGCGAGTGAAATGCGCTTTGAATACAGAGAGCTTTATATTTTGAGTGTACTTCCCAAGATGGTACATTACGTGACATTACTAAGGTACAGTCTGTATGATATTTAAACAAACATTTGACAGTTCTCTGTTGATGTTTGTAGTGATGTAGCAAAAACATATTGTTTGCCAAATCTAACGATTATGAATGGTTGATCAAATCGATTTTATCGACGCACTTTTTTCAAACCTGAATATATTTTTTGGTTATTTTGTGTAAATCAATATTTTTTGAGCTACGAGGTGTCGGACTCACTAGAGCATTCTATTTAAAATAATAGTTTGGTTTATTGTTCTTTCTTTAGGTTATAAATGTATCGATTTAATCGATTTCTACCAATTTACAGAAATAGCACATGAATCGAAACGCAATATTTAGTCACAACACAGGTTTTTTAAAAAAAGGTCGTAGTACGTAACTGTTTGAGTAATGATTTATTATCGTTAAATACTTCAACATCGCGATAAGAAAAAATATAACATGAACTCAATTGTATCAAATAGAAAGTGAAAAACGTTTATAGATACTTGAAAAAACACTAGGTCATTGCTTGTTTTTTTTTTATGAAATTCAATATGTCGCGCAGATTTAGGTTATATGGGTCCTGTGATGTGTCAAATGTTTGTTTGAATATCATACAGACTGTAGTAGGTATATATTATAATATGTATTATAATTCTACCAGGAAAACTCAAAGCAAAACATTGGTGTTTAATCCTAAACCATATCGAGCAATAACTTGCTTCGGATTTATCGTTTAAGTATGCTGAGGATTACCTCAAATGTATTTTAAGATAGTAAAGTTAGTATAAGATAACATTTTTAAGGGTGGGTATTGTGTTGATAACCAAGTGCACAGCTTAAATTAGACTGCTAACTTAGTAGTTAGCATGCTAACTAATTATTAAGTTAGCAGCAACAATTTCCTCATACGAGTACCTAAAATAAGAAGTAAAATTGGTAGATAACTACAACTATATTACCTATTAGTCATTTAAAAACTAAACTCATAAGTATTCACGACGTGCCAATCCTTCGTTAACATACTGACAACGAATGCGTAAGTATTATACGTCATGTTCTTGCATAATAACTTATGCAGATCGTCAAACATCAAATGCTGGCCCGGCCCGACTAAACCACAACAAAAAAAATTCATTATGCGTTTGATTTTCATTTTGGATTATCCGGATCGCAAGTAGCAAAATACGTGAGAATATTTTAAAGTTGTGAGCCGAATACTTTTTTATTTCCCATTATAGTATTCCCCCTTGTTTTTGTCCACGGTACTGGAATAATATTTGATTTGGATAGGGGTTAAGCATTATGTTATGATACTTAGTAAGAAAAACAAGTAAACAAGTTCAAGTAATAACGCCTTTTCTATCGACTAGATAAAAACATTTAATTGTACCTAGTAATTTCGTTGTCTACCATTTTTGTTTGACACGGATAGTAGGTAACGGAAAATAATCTTTAAAGAGAGTTGGTCCTAAAATTGAGCCTTGTGGCATTCCAAGATTTACAGTCGAACGAACCATTTGACCAAACTCTGTTGTCTAGCAACTTCTGCAAGCACTAAACTTCAAACGGCAGACCGTGCTTCAACTTGTAAACGCGTATTATCGTGTTTCACTTAGTCAAACGCTTTCGAAAGGTCAGAGCATAGGATCATGTATGTGCTTTTAAGCATCTTTGTCATATATTAATTTAAACTTACATGTTTTCACTCATTATTATAACAAAACGGGACTTCATCACTTTCAAAAAGTGTTTACCATGAACGTAACATCACGTTCGAAGCGTCGAGGTAATTATATAAACACTTTCAGCGCGATGAAGTCCCGTTTTGTTCTCTGTCATGTCATGAAATTGGTGTCCATTTTTTTTCATAATTCCTTATCTCCTGTTTCCAGGTTCTCCTCCTCCTCGGCGCAGTGGCCTCGCACAAGTTCGTGGTAGGCTTCTGTTTGGGTGCGGAGTTGTGTGCGGCGGGTCGTACGTTGTGTGCGCACATTGTGTGCGTGGGTCTATTCGCGGGCGGCTCGGCGGCTGGCATCGCTGTCGGTGCTGGGCTGGAGTCCGTGCAGTCTATACAGGACTCCGTCGCTGTTCCTGTTATGCAGGTAAGAAATGTTTCTATACTGAATTCGTGACGTTCTATATCTACAGATAGATACTTCAATATAGATGCATGTATAAATGAATGAATGTATGTATCGACGATTGCATGGATATAGATTTTTATATTTGTACAATTATATGGGAAATATGTACGCATGTATGGCTCCTTGGCAAAGTGACACAAGTTCGTGGTATTGCAGCTCCACACTACTTGTGGAGTAGCCGAGGCTGGGCGAGGCGAAGTTGCCCGAATTATGGGTTTCCGCAGCGAAGTGCCTCCCACACTATCATATTCGCCCAACTTCGGTCAACTAGTTATCTACCTATTCCTAGAATTGTGTATACTTAAATTAAACACTTTAGTCTTTTAAGTATAGTTGTAAATTTTCATTAAATTCAGTGTTTTTTTTTTTCTATGTTACCTATTGAACTTAAAGTCAGTTATTAACGTAAGCGAATTTTTGTTCATAACGCATGTTGTGTTTGCCTGTAATTGGGTAAATACTCTAATATGTTTCGTACCTGCATTTTTTTCTATATATGTTACGAGTATATAGTATTGTACCTGTTGGCAAACCTAAAAAAAAAAAAAAAAAAACTTCGCGAGTAGTGTGGAGCTAGGGGTAGACTTCTGTCTGGGTCCGGAGTTGTGCGCGGAGGGTCGATCGTTGTGCGCGCTTTCGTCTATCGCTTTTTTTTATCGTTCTTTCTATCGTTCTCTTGGCTTGAAATCCATGCAATCTTTACAGAAGAGCTACTCAGAAGATTGAAATTCGAAGTTTGTACCGTGCCATCCCTCTCAATCTCGTGTCAAACAATAGTTGAATAAGCAGGACGGCACGATACGAAGGTCGAATTTCGAACATCTGAATAACCCTTCTGGACTCTGTCACTGTGCTAATCATGCAGGCGCTTCCAATATTCTATCATGAATATCTCTATTATATTGGGGTATACTTACTTATATCAGTATTAGGTACGTAAGTGTCTTTGGATCAATAAATAAATAAATATAAATATTAAGGGACAACATTACAGTCTTTGGATCAATGGAGAGATATAGTACTTACCTATAGTTTTATGGAAGATGATCTTATGGATAAATCTACCTATTGAAAATGGTATGGAACGATGGATGGATAGATACTAAAGGCCGCCACAGACATTCGGAATGCCGGTCCAGTTTCCGAACGGAATGACTTCAGCAAACGAGACATCGCCATATGACAGACCAGACACACAGGGACATTTTCTGACGCCATTACGTACGGAAACCGAACGAAAATTCCGAACTTTTGCGGGAGCCCTAAAACGGGTAAGTAGGTATTATGGTTTAATGGAGCGATGGATGGATGTATATATCTATAAGAAACTACTGTTCAAATAACACGAGTGAAATATTTTTATTTTTTATTCCAGGCGTTAGCAGCGGGCACTCTTCTCTACGTGACCGTAAGCGAGGTATTGCCTCGCGAACGCGCTCGTTTCCACGAGCAGAAACGCTGGAGCGGACCGGCACAACTGACCGCCGTGGTGGTCGGATTTGCGGCTATGTATCTCAGCACGAGATATTTGGGTAAGTCGACTTCCAATCCAATTGGAATGTGCTTTATTTAGGTTTGAAAGGAACGCGCAACAACGCGTGATACAATATTCTAACGAAATATAGTGTTGTATGCCGTAACAGTAACACATAGCCTAATGCATAGGTGGTATTAGCGTACATAGCCTTATTTCATACACGAAAAACCACCAGAAGCTGCTTAGTTGCATTTTCCTTCATCAATGTCAAAATGACGGTATTAATTCCGCGTCCTAGTGACATCTGTTACGTCACATTGGAAACTATGTGCAGAAAGTGTTGCCAGTTCATTGACTATTGGGCACATTGATAGCAGCCTAGTTTTGCTAAGAGCTGCGGCCACTCGCCCATAGATGGCGCTGTTATTAATACAATACGGTGACTTACTGAAATAGTGTAAATAATTATACCTAATCATGAAATTGATAAGTAATTAATAATGATTAAACAGGTAGGTACCTACAACTATTCCGTGTATGTTTAGTACGCGAAACACGCTAGCGTAGGTACAATTCATTTTACGAACGAGGCGTATTTTGAATCCAAATAAAAATTGGTTTAATATATTAAAAAAAAAATACCCAAAACTTCGATTCCAGTTTACTGATAACTGTACAAACGATTCCGAGTAAGACGACCATAAATAAACCATTTTCTTAGTAATTAAATTACTATACTTTTTTACACTCACCCATTAGTGATCTTGATCTGTGTTTTTTTTTGTTTCAGATCATGACTGAGCTTAGTAGACTTATGCTAGATTATTTTAGGAGTAAGTATACGACGCACTAGATTTTTTATTGACATAAATATGAAAATTTTGGTCTTGTTTCACAGGTGCTAATTTTGAAGGTACGGTGTACCAGCATTTATAGGGACAACTTTATTAAGTTTTATGATAGTGACGAATTTATTAAGTAGGTATATATTATTATTATTATGTAAGTTCGACTTTGTACTTACTTATGATTAAGTACCAAAAATAAAACAAATTTTCTGTTTCAGTTTTTTATTTCATTTAAAATTTCATTTTGACGGCAACAACAAATTGTAAGTATTAATAATGCTGGATTGATTATCTTTATTTATTTACAAAATATTTGACTGAGGTATGTCTAGACTTATGTTCACGCATCAGAGTTTATGTTTATTTAAAATCTATTAGAATTCGGTGGCAGAGTAGATTGTACGTATAATTCTAAGTACAAAACGAAACATTCACATTTAAATGAAAAATGGCTTACACTACTTACGAACATGGCACTGTCTTGTGATACTAAGTAATTAACAATACAAACTCAACGGGCTATTGACATCAAAATATCGGAATATATCTTTTTATTACGAATGCGGTATATAAATATGATTACAAGCACTTTGTTCACTACATTTAAAAAGCAATTTCATCAAAATACAATCATAAGTTGGATAGCTACTCGTCAATAGATGGCGCCGTTTTCAATTATCAGAAATTAGTAGTGATGCTAGAATTTAAAGCTCTGTAATTGACCACTAGATGGTGCTAAATCGAAACTATTGTTATTCTGTCTTGCTATTAAATTACACACCTAAATGCACAAAATAATCTCAGTCAACAATACTATTGTGTTATTATTTACATTCATAACATTTTATGGAAGCGATATTCATCACGCATTCAACATTCATACTGAATATCGGAATACCTCGTATTAAACAGTATAAATAAATGAATATCCTTAAACTACGTTTTAAATACAATAAAAGTATTACAAAATAGAAAATAATACAGATCTTTGACTCGCACTTATGCTAAACGTAGTAAGTACCGTTACAATGATAACAAAAATCTAAAATGTTAACTTTGAATAAATATTCTTAATTTTAAGAGGAAGAGAGCGTATTATTCAGTGGAACGTGTCTGGGTGTGATGGGTGCTGGAAAATATCGCACATATTCAGTAGCGAAATGTATGTGAGGCATTTCAACAGTACCCGTATCATAAGTTAACGTGACTGTACTCGCTAGAGACAGCGTAAATGATTTCTATAGAGAACAGTTACCCTGTAGAACTACAATTCTCCATAAAAATCCTTTGCAGAGTCGCTAACGAGCACTGTCACTGCAAACTCATGGCAAGGATACACATGCTTTAGCCGCGAACGGATGAACGAACAAAAACGTGCACCGAAAATTGTCAAAATCATAACGTATTGTTGGTCATAAAATTGTTAGCCATAACTCTGAAATGATTAACTTGTAGAGTTTTGAGAATAAAACCCATTAGCTTAGGTTAGGTTACTAGGTTAGGTTTGTATTACAACAATCCTGAAAAGTTATTTGTATCAAAGAAAAGTGTAGACATTATGACTACGACAATTATAGTAATATCAATTATGAATAAGAATTTTATGTGAGTCAATATGGACCCATTGAACACTGTTCGCAAGTGTGTACCACTAACGAACATCAAACACAACAACGGTTTATAAATGATTCCGTGTACAAAATATTTTTGTTCGTTCGCGCGTACACGGATTAAGGGTAGGTCTGCTCAACGTATTTAGATGACGTAATTGGGGCAAACTGCAGCGCTATTCCAATGTTCAAAACTCTACCGTCGTAAAGTCCCTCCCTCTCACCCAAATATTGTATGACACGAGATTGAGAGGGACAGCACAATACGATTGTCGAATTTCGAAACGTGTGCAGGTAACTCGTACCGGGTCAGTAAAAACAGAGAGTGCAGTACGGAGACATGTAGTGTGATAGTTCTAAGAAAATTGAGTAATATAATTATGTGCCATAAGAAAAAGTACCATAAGATGAGGCTATTTAAATAAGATGCCCAACCGTTTGGAGCCCCCTATTTTTATGACCCTTTATTTGGTACTAAGCAAAAAAAGCTTTTAAGCCCAATTTTTATCATGGGAATATTAAGTGTGCATGTTTTCAGGTACCTATAAGACACTTATTGACTTATTCCAACTGTTACAATGGGAATATAAAATTAGGCTTAAAAAAAACTTTAGGTACTTACTTTGCAAATTACCAAATACTTAGCCCCTTGTGTTTAACCTCACCTTGCGGTACTAAAATCTAACTATCGTGGGTCACCATCATATCCCGGGGTTTCTGGTGCACGGAAGATTTGACGCCTACTGTCGCCCGTGTCACCGAAAATTCCGGGGTACGATCACGATTCGTGGTATTGAGAATGAACATTGACAGACACATTTTTAGACAGTACCATACTTTTAACTCCATTGGGTGCACCTAGAGTATCGCAGATTTGGGTTTAAGAATTGCACATCTCCATAAGACTTACGCACGAGTATGAATAATACTTCAATTGACAATCACATTCGGTATCTATTACAATATCATATTGTACCAAAATTGTTACTGCCCACTACAGTAAAATTTGATTCTTATATCAATTTTGATACAATGATCGGAGTACAATGATTTTCATACAGTGGGAAATTTGTTGTACCTAAGGTTCGTTGACTTGTAGTAAGCTTGGTTACTTATTATAATATAATAATTACTGTTAATTGTGATGTTCTTTAACCAACTTACAAAAAATCTGCTGGAAATTGTTATTTGAGTTCGCGAGTTAAACTTCATACTGTAGATTTACAATTCTCAACATATCAGATTAGATACAATTTAATTATACAAAGCTAGTAACAATATAGGTATAAGGCACATTTAAGTTAGATAAGGCACCACAGATCGTTCCATTTCATTCCCAATCGATACTAACTACACAATACTAACAAGAAGCGTAACTATATAGACGAAATTCCGAAAATAAATACAGTAGATACATTCAACCGATAGGCTCTTACAACCAAGCGCTGACTTGACGGCATCGGTAACATAACCTACAGGATGACAATACTCAGACTCCAACGGTATGTGGTCGGTATAGAATGAAAATATTCAAAGTCCAACGGTATACCGTATAGAATGAAAATATTCAGTTTCCAACGGTTTAAGGTCGGTATCGAATGAAAATATTTAGACTCCAACGGTATACCGTATAGAATGAAAATATTCAGAATCCAACGGTATATGGTCGGTATAGAATGAAAATATTCAAACCACCGGTATATGGTCGGTGTAGAATAAAAACATTCGGTCTCCAACGGTATGTGGTTGGTAGAGAATAAAAATATTCAGACTCCAACAGTGTGGTCGGTATAGTATGAAAATATTGAAACTCCAACGGTATATGGTCGGTATAGAACGAAAATATTTAGACTACAACGGTATACCGTATAGAATGAAAATATTCAGATTTCAACGGTATATGTTCGGTATAGAATGAATATATTCAGATTCCAACGGTATGTGGTCGGTATAGTATGAAAATATTGAAACTCCAATGATATATGGTCAGTATAGAATGAAAATATTTAGACTCTAACGGTATACCGTATAGAATGAAAATATTCAGATTCCAACGGTATGTGGTGGGTATGGAATGAAAATATTCAGACCACCGGTGTATGGTTGGTATATAATTAAAATATTCAGTGTCCAACGGCATATTATGGTCTGTATAATATTTTAATCATTTCATGTTTTAATCCTACAATACATTTAGAATTCAAACTACTATATTCACCACACATTTTGCTTTACTGACGCAATATAAACTTTTCTTTCGCCATGCTTTGTTTTGAATGACGCAGCGGATGGCACGTCTGAGTCGTGTCGTCCTGTAATCAAGATCGAATGTCTCCGCATCTGATTGACTTAAAACTAAACTGTTCTCTCGCCAGAGGCCAGACTGACATCACGGAAACCAGAGACGAAGACACTCCCGTAATACTAAATCGAGATAATTCCTCGTAAATTTGTTTAAAGTCCACTGGATTACACTAGCACTGAGTCCCAAAATCAGGTGTCCTCATCCTCCTCATACCTCCTTCTTGGTTCTTTATTTCTTCTGCTCTGCTTATGGCGTTCTACTTTTTTTTTGTGGGGTTTTGTCCGTTTAGGTGGAGGCGGGGTGATCTGGCATTCGCAGCCCGCTCTAACCTGGACATAGTCCATAGACCAGCCGCCAGGAACAGTGATTTCTCCATCTCTAAATGACATTTGTTCCCTTCTGTGTCGATGCGGGCTGTCGGTAGCCGCTGCAGGGTTGCGGACGAGCGCGTAAGAATAGGAGTATTTCTGGACGCACTTCGAGTAGTTGTAGAGACGGGCGTCGACGAACCGGCAGGGTTTGTCAACGACGCCTTTCGCACAGGAGATGTCGTAGAGTTGCTGCTTGTTTTCCCCGTCTCTGTACAGTTCTACGAACATACCGCTGAGGGTGCGGCCACCCTTGGGTGCGGTCATCTCGTGCACGGTGGGGCAGCACTCCACGCCGTTGCTGTGGTTGCTGGCCTCGTGCCAGAGGATCGACTGCATCTCGCGCCAGTGCGCCTTCTTCCACTCTTCATCAATCCTGGAACGTACGACAATCAAATGAGGATACTTTGTTTCAACATTTATTTTTACCGTGCAACTTGATTCATTGTAAATATATCGAAGGTGCAATAATTAGCATCTTAAATCATGATAATGAAGGTAAGTACATCGCCCCATTCAACGATTCTTTCTATTAGAGTTTCGCCAGCCTGATGATGGCTTAGAACTCGAACTCAAACAGTGCAAGAGTGATGGATGCAATATCATTTACCTATCACCAGTTGGTCAATGTATAATTAAAGAATAAAGGTGAATACTCACTGCACGCGGTGCGGATGATGCGGTCGAGGCGCCCGGCGCACGCGGCTCACGTTTGTCAACACGTCGCCCGCCACGCCTGCCCCACACAGCACCTGGAACAAACAAGACACACTGTTACTAGAAATATTGATGGTGCCGGCCTTAGCCTTGGGCAAGTCATTTATTGTCTTGTACAGGGATCGAACCACCCTTTCCGCGGCGATAGGCTTTAAATGCAAGTCCCTTTATGAAGGTAGCCCAAATGACTTAGCCATTCCATATGGCAACCCACTGAAGTCCTTTTCTAATTCAAAAAAGACTACCAATTCAAAAAAGTAGCCCAATTAATGACTTAAGCTATTCGAATAGATAACTTATGTATTTCGCTATCCCTTGACAGGTTCCTTAGGCGCCGTATACATATACCTGAGCCCCCAACTGAGTTGTAAGTATCTTATATTTAAATGTCACTGTTTTGTTTTCATCATTTATGCTCTTAAAAAAACAGTATTTAAACCAAACATGATACTGGTTGCTGATTCATTTATATTTATAAAGCCTATATCACATGGCGCAGTCGGTAGGATACGAACCTACGCTCCCAAGGGGAATGGGATGTACCTATCGATAATATGCTAACTTCATCCTGCTAAAGTGAGTACCAATATTTTACAGCCAGTCGCACTCCTGTTATTCATTGTTGAATCGTCACTTAAAATCGTGGTTTGACCAAATATCTATAGGGGACTAAATACATTATATATGGTCCTAATTACTGTTAATGTTCGACATTCCTATGGAGCGCTGACTACGCTCCATATACGGCTAGCAGGACATGACGTCATCACCCCCGAAAGATAGCAATATATGTATGGAAAAATTATTAAGTTGCCATTTTAACCTTGAAAAAGTGCGTTAAGTTGGTTGTTTTACAATTATTGTTTTGTTGAATTATGATGAAATTTAAAATTTTAATAGGTTTTGCAAAAACTAGTTTACCCCTATTGACGTTTGTGTAAATAGTAAAGTCAGCAATAAAATCTTGTTTACAAAATGATCGTTGTTACGTCGGCAAACTTTCCATTGTGTAAATAAATGGCGTCTTCGATTAATCCGAAATTCTTTAGAGGATTATGACTGGTTGCATTATCTTTTACATTCGAAGCACTTAAGCAATTAATGATAAGATTATGTGTTTGACTGAGTGAATAAGTTTGATTTGTGATCGCTGTTTCTAGGAGATAATTCACATATAATGACCCGGTATTAACATAATTATTATAATGTGTTTTTTTGGGCGCCATCTATTTTGTGTCACATAATTTCATTCCGCCGAATGTGCTTGCGGAATCATCGTTTGTCTGAATCATAATATGCGTTAGGTACCGAAATTTACTTAGTTGCAAATTCTACCTCTACTTAGAGGTAGAGTCTTTATTGTTCTAACAAAAATGACCGAAATATGCTGCCCGAAAAATAGTTTGGTTAGGTTAGAATTATGAGCCGGAAAAGAATATTAAATAACTACAGTCAGAAAAGTCGCTTTATTGGCATTCAAAAGTATGCGTAAGTCATTCGCTGAAAAGGGGATTCGGCGTAAAGAAGTTATGATTGTGACAATATTTTATGCCTATTGTGATTATGTGATATAGAATTATAACAAACAAAATGCGTAAAAAAGGGGAATCGGTTTTTTTTTCAGATAAAGTAACGGCTGTGATGATGATGATGATGATGATAACAGTATTGTAGTGACGAATTGTTTGTTGATTCTGTGTCGTATTTTTCTTGTATATACGATTTTTGGTATATTTTTTCATACGTTAAGGTCGATAAATCTGGATTGTTTTATGTCTGAAAGTCGAGAGCGAGGTATAAACAAATCATAATAATAGTATCAACGACTGGATTTTCTCCGGAGCATACTTTAGCCGCATGGTTTAAAAATCACCCTATATAGTTACATATAAAATAACGACACTACCGTATACCCGACCCGTGACCTCTAATCAAAATACTGCTTCCTAATGACTTGACTACAGCTCCCCAGACGTATTATAAATAATACATTAAATTGTCTTTTAAATATGTAACAGTTCAGATGTTTAACATTTAATAACATGTCAAACGATTAATCGCGAAATTATTTAAATTCGGAGCTGTTCGTAGTAAATTTGCGCTATTCGTGTTGATAACTGTCTTGGAAAACAATTAACACACACGAATATGACGAGATTGAATCTTGTACAGGGAAGATGAGAAGTCTGAACCGTCTGATTCACGGTGCTAGGCCAGCCCGTCTAGGACAACTATGCTTTGCGACTCTTGTCGCGCGACATAGCGTCACCTGTCACCCTCTCACATTACTGCACAGAAAAAGACAGGCAATTATCGCGCGAGAAATAGTCGCTTGTGACAGTTTTGCTAGAGGTGCAGATATCCGTAAACGACGAATGCTAAATGCGGCTCCATACTACTCGCGAAGATGCCCGAAGTTGACCGAAGTTGACCGAAGTTGGCCGAAGTATGGGCCGCAGCGAAGTGCATCTCCACCACAGACAACCCCCACTAGACGGAGCATGTAAGGCGACCCACGCGCACCAACGATATGGTACGGCAGAACATTAAAGTATCAACACGGCGGCCAACGTTTAGTTGCGTCCATGTTTATGAGGTCTCTCTACACCACTTAACACTACAATTTACCATGTTATTTATTTAATTTCTTTCTTCGTTGACGTACGCATGGACCCTAAACAAGGACGCAACTAAACGGTGGCCGCCGTGTTGATACTTTAATGTTCTGCCGTACCATATCGTTGGTGCGCGCGGGTCGCCTTACATGCTCCGTCTAGTGGGGGTTGTCTGTGATCTCCACACTATCATATTCGCCTAACTTAGGCCAACATCGCGAGTAGTGTGGAGTGGAGCCACAATTTTTTTTTTTTTTTGTCAACTAAGAACATAGTCAATCGGGGTAACTTTGACCCTTCCGTATAATATTGGCCTACACTACTGCTGCTACAGACAATGTATTTCAACAGCTAAAAATATATTGTTGTAATCTGAAATACTAACCTGCACGGGCGCGGAGGGTGACGAGGAGGGCGAAAACCAGTGCAGAGGGCCGTGAGTCTCGAAACAGCATGGAAAGCTGTCCCCGATGAAGAGCTCCATACGAGTTTGAAACACGACGGGCCGATAATCGTTACGTTACGTTGTCATTTTTGACGTGAGTTTAACCGTTTTTATAATTATTATTATTATAGATGTCTCACGATAGTTATAATAATAATACCTAAATATATCAACAATCAAATATTTGTTCACCCTAATTTAAATCGTTGTTGTATTCGGCCATTATGGCATAGCAACACAGCATATTTGTATGATTGATAAGTAATCATGCCTACTTGATTATGTGTTTACTGGGTGGTAGGTTAATATTATCAAGATTGATTGGGTTCAGACTCCGTTAGGTGGCAAAATAATGACTACCTAGTTCTTACAACAATTCAACTAATAAAAATATTAGGTATATTAGGCCGGCCACATACAGTCGGAATTCCGGTCCAGTTTCCTAATGGAATGACGTCAGCAAGCGAGACATCGCCATATGACAGACAGAGACAGAGACACTTTCTGACGTCATTCCGTACTGAAACTAAACGAAAATTCTGAACTTCTGGGACGGCCCTAAGAGGCAACACGAAACCCACGCGCGTGCTGTTTTCTCCCGGTAAGCCTTTCCTTCATAGCTATACAGCATGGGAATGCTACCTGCGTCTGGAGATGCCACGACTTTGCGCAGCCAGCGGCGTGGCAAGCGGTTGAGCGAGAGATCCGAGTGCTGTGGCCATACGAGTGAGCGAGACCGCTGCCACTGCAGCTGAGACGGCTGGACAAATTTTAACCAATTTTGGTACAGGGATCGCTGGACACCCAAAGATGGTTATAGGATACTTTTTATCCGTCTACGGTAAAGAGAAAAATACGCGGACGATGTTGCGGGCACAGTGTTAGTGTTTCATAAATTCATTAAACTTATTTTTGCAATATGAACTATCTACTGCCAACCGCAACCTACTTTCTTCAAAAGAAACAATGGTATCAACGGTGTTATGAAAACATTTCTGGAGCGTTACTCATGTGACTGACACATTGAAGTCATGTGATTCTGTTTTGTAAACAGGTTAACAGTTTATACCACCGGCTTCCAAACTTTTTCAGTTCGCGTCTCCTTATTCGTCCAAAAATGCTGATGGTTTTAGACATTTATCTCTATGATCTATCTATCTATCAGCCACAGACGTCCACTGCTGAACATAGGCCTCCCCCATGACTCGCCACAAAGTGCGATCCTGTGCAGACCGCATCCAATGATTCCCCGCTACCCTCACGAGGTCATCCGTCCATCTAGTCGGGGGCCGACCCACGCTGCGCTTTCCTATGGTCACCACTCTAGGACTTTGCTGCCCCAACGGCCGTCCATTCTCCGGGCTACATGGCCTGCCCATTGCCACTTCAACCGGGCAATCCTGTGCACTATGTCGGTTACCTTGGTTCTTCTGCGGATATCCTCATTTCTGATTCTATCGCGCAAAGAAACTCCGAGCATTGCCCTTTCCATTGCACGTTGCGTGCAAAAATCTCTATGATCAAACATACAAATTTACATATAATATTATCAATGGTACTACTTAGAACATGACCATTGCAATTTATTGGTGTATATTTGAAACCAACATTTTGAATTACTACTAGACATGCAGATAAAGTTTTTTGTCTCGGCGCCCTAGGTAGTCAAAATAGTGTATTTAAATCTCCGGAGTGTAGAAAATTGGACCACCTCACAGTACGCTATTCTTGAATAGCAGTATTTTTTTTAATCTGAAAGTTATACCTAACTAACTCTCTGTTCTATCAAGCTCAAGGGCATCGTGGTGTACAGTTTGAGTTCTCCTGGTTGCTATGGTACCAAAGGCACACACTATGAGAGGCTTAGGATACGTTCCAATGACTTCAAATATATAAACAATATTTGCCACTATATGCCCACTTTAGCGTTATGCTCTAGCGTTATGCTCTGTATAGTTTTAAATGAATGTCAGTGTCACTTAATACAGTTCGTAGTGCTGATATTCACAAAAATCTAACTATAAAATATGTTTATTCTTGAAGCACACTTGTACAAGTCTGAATTTGAATCTACGGGCTACAAGAGGAGACCGCTATTGAGAAGAAAGTAGAAAGAAACTCAACAGTAAGTATTTTTATAATGATGTAGCCGAGATATTGCTAAATTGATGATGTCGCATAGCTCCGTCTTCTTTTTTTTGTAAAGGGACGTCAAAATTTTTATGACACCCAATGGGTGTCACCCATACACGAGTAGTCACAGAAGTTAGTTTCATGCGACCTATATCTTTCCATCATACATAATCATGTACGCGGAATCCCGCGAACTAGATTCAAGATGGCTGACTGAAAAACTATCATTACTTGTGAATATAAACACAGGTTAACAGGCCTTATTCCTTTTTTTTTCAAATTATGACAAATATATTGATAATTTCAACCAACTTTTTGAAGTGAATAATACTTTTCCCTGAGTCCTCAGATAGTAACATTGCTTTTTCATCCTTTTATTTCATGCAGTCTAAAACAATCAGCATTTTTTAACGGATAAGGAGCCTTAATGGAATTTTAATATTTTAGTTTCTAAAACAAACTCAATTCAAATTTACAAATACATCATAGCACTTCCGTTTCCCTTCATCGCTGTTGAACTCTGTCGTATGCGCCATCAACGCTCAAAGTCACATATGCCTTTACATATCTAAATACAATAATCACATTAATAATCACAGCCATAAAGAATCGAAAACGATCGATTTTTTATTAAAAGAACATAAGTTAACAGAACCAAATATCAATAAAACCTATAAAACCAAAGCATAATATGAATATGAACCAGATAAAGATAAGTATTGTAAAACATAAGAGAATTCTGGGAAATCATTATATTACATTCATTTTTCAAAGCCTTCTAATACAGTTCGTGAAATTAATAATATTCAACGACTTAGATTGTATGAACTCGAATTTAAGAGCTACAGTTGAATGACTCAGGAACCATACCACATTTTCTTAACACAGTTGACAACTTCATTCTTAGATTTCGTTAGGCAAATTGTAAGCTTTAAAGCGAGAATTGTAGATTCTTTTTTCTATGTTTCGTATGTTTTTGGATATGGATTTAAACTGGTCAGTTTGTAATTAGCGGGAAGCGGTATTTGGTTAATTTATTGATATAGCAATCAACTAATGATTGGGATTCCGACACTAGACGTCGTAAAAATGCAGATTGGGACGCATGTGAATGGGGGATTACGGCGGCGGACCGTAACCTAGTAACTGACATTTTGGTGAATTCTAGGTATGTTGTTTATGTTCAATTTACCTAAAATTTTTAACATGTAAGGAAGAGCCCTTAGCACAGGTATTCCATACTTAAAAAGGGGCATCAAACATCACTGTTATGAAGATGGTGATCGTTCGCTCCTGGCGTCGCAAGGGTCCATAGGCGGTGGTAACTGCTAAACATCAGGTGGGATGCTTGTTTGTCACCGTCGTAATATAAAAAAAAATTGGGCAAGTGCGAGTCCGACTCGCGCATGAAGGGTTCCGTACCATAATCTATAACAAGTTTGTTGTATGGGAGCCCCCCTTAAATATTTATTTTATTTTATTTTTAGTATTTGTTGTTATAGCGACAATAGTAATACATCATCTGTGAAAATTTCAACTGTAGCTATCACCGTTCTTGAGATACAGCCTGGTGACAGACGGACGGACGGAAAGCGAAGTCTCAGTAATAGGGTCCCATTTTTACCCTTTGGGTACGGAACCCTAAAAAGGTTGTCTGATATTTTTTATTTCATAAATAATATACATATAAATAGTTACAGTTACACCAGTTATGCCATGTTGTGAACTGTCCGCCGCGCGGGCTCGCAGCGGGTTCTCAATGGCATTCAGTGTGACCACGTGAAATTTGACGCAGAACAGTAATGGCGTGATAATGACGAGATTCGGTATGGGAATGACACGAGACGGTGGGAATGACTAGTGGTTGTGAAAGATGCTGTGAGAGTTTTTTTTTATTGGATTAACTTAGGGCCGAAACACATACAGCCCAATTTGTATGAAAATCGGGCTGACGCTACTGCCAATTTTAGCGGCGCGACGACGCAACGCGGTTATGTGTTTCGGCCCATAGTGGTTCCCTTTCGCCTGCTGATGGAGATGGGCTCCCCTTTTTCCTTACCATTAGGCGAAGTGGAGCCACTATGTTGACGTAATGGCAACATAGTTGCATGTAGTCGCAATGGCAACTGACAAAAAACCCACGGGTATTATGTATTTTGAAGAATGAAAAGAATGGTTTTGGTATTTAGGTTACGTCGCTGATTTTCAGTGATGCCTGGTCCCAAAAAACATTTTTTTGTTTACAAAAATATGTAAACATTTTCAAATTTTCTCGACATTATTTATTGCCTAAAGTTTACCGATTATATTCTCCCTATTTATGTTTCATGTAATTTTTTTTCTTGGTAATAATTCAAAGTTATCTTTCTGTTAGTTTATTATAGAAAAATTGAAAAAGATTGATCTTATTTTTCCTTAATTACAACTTTCATTCTTTTTTCCAGACTTCAAAAAAATCCTTACTCATTTTAAAGTTTCAGCAGTTAATGTTTTTTGTCTTCAATTTCTGAAATACTTCATAAAAATACGAAAGACCTATTAACAAAAAAGCTTGTCAGGTAGTAGGTTTGCTACATATACGTAATAATGCTTTTTAGAGTACGTAGGTATACTAAACTCACACTAAATTAAAAATGTTAAATACTTAACGATTTAAGCATTAGCAACATAAAAGCTTATTGTAATTTATTATTATAGGTCTCATTATAATATTTAAGATAAACTCTAACCGTAGGAGTGTGATTTACTAAGTCGGTCAAAAAGTCAATTGATTTTACTGATTTTTATTACGATGTAGACACCGTTTTGGTTTTGGATAAGATTCAACTTTGACCCTTACCTGACTTTTGGGTAACATTAGACTATAATCGCTTTAGATTAACTTTACAAGGTTTGATTTGCATATGACACCACTTTTCGGTCTGTTTGCTTTTATTTATGACCACGTGGTTAGTTCTGTGATAGGAGGATGCCTACGAAGCCGGCAGGAGGGCCTATGATTGTTGCGTTTATCACGTAAATAAATGACAAAGCATCTGTCACTCACACTCGAATTTTGACAAAACGTGACGGATGCTTTGTCACTTATTTATCGTGTGATAAAAGCAACCATCATAGGCCCCCAGGGTTCGAAAATGTTTGCTACTGGGTGCTGCCAAATTGGATTTCATTTTAACTTCTGCGTTTTCTGTTTCTATACTGAGCGTTGACGTTTCAATCAGGTCAGGACTTCGTATTACTTTAATGCGAGTAACAGCGAAGTGATAGCTCAGTTGGTAGAGCACTATTCGGATTTTTTTTCGAGTCCAGTTTAAAATTTTACTTTAATCATTTAATTTCACAACACTCCATTATTGTACAGTGCACACCTGACAGGGTAAGGGTAAGGCTCAGGAGCGTTTCAACCGCTCCTTCGTGTTACGAAATCTAGACGAATTGAATCTTACTTTTGGATTCCATCAAAATTTGCAACAAGCCCTCTGTTATGAGCAAAAATAATGTTATTTATTCGAGAAAACATACCATAAGTCAAAGAGCGTTCAAAACGCGTAAGGCTCCCCAAGTAGCAAAATTCCTGTATCGTATAAACGGTATTTTGTACCTCTATCTTATCCATAATCCGGATAATCTATGATCATGACCGTTCGGTAATTGTTTAATGGATTAACTCAATAATGAACACAAAGCCATGCATCACGCGGTGCATTCAATCTAATATCGTGTAAACTTGTCACATCATAATGACAAATAGCTTTAAACACAATACAAATCATGGACGTGGAAATCCTATCGAGCGATAAATAATTACTGACAAAGTTAACAATACGTATGGTTTTATTCCATGTTTAGTTTCATTTATAGGTAGAAATCGGACTAATTAAGACCCTAATTAATTGTATTGTTTGTCTGAACTGAAGGTAAATAATAGTAACAATAGCCCTTATTTTCAGATATAACTTACTTTATATTACAATTCCACTATTTCCCATCTTTTAAATTTTGTTGCCTGTTTGCCCTACGGCAAAGGCCTCCTCCAGCCTCCTCCATTCCTTGCGACTACAGCACAAGTACATGGAATGGATACTTGGATTTCAATATACAAGGTAATTGAGACCTGTTTGAATTATATTATTTTAAAAACTGTCTTTTGTAATGCTTTTTTTGTATTTTAGTTCATAAAATATTTGAAAGTTTTAATGTTCTATTTTTTTAGTAATAAGATTTTCACACAGTAGAATATGACCAAATTGCAAATAAATATGATTTATTTTCTTTTAGAGGCTATATTATGCCATTAAACGGTCAAGACGTCAATGAAAACATTTTATTTAATTAATTAAAGACTTAATCAATAGTTATAGCACAGTTAATGACAAAAAGCTTTTAATATAACGTGTTGGCTCTTTTTACCCCCAAATATAGTGCAATACAGCAACTCTCTTAAAATTTACGTAAGTGATCAAATTACAGAAAATAGGGGTACCTAACTTTGTCCCTTCCGTATAACATTACTGCTACAGCGCATAGGATAATCTATTCCAAATTGTAAAAATGTTTTTGCTGTGAAATACCTTATCTATGCGCTGTAGCAGTAAAACAATTGAAACTGAAACTGCTGTTTGTGCCAATGATATACGGAAGGATTTTGTTGGTTGCGACTGCCGTTTTGTCAGCCGAATGTACCTTATTAAAAGCAACTTGTGACCCAATTTATGAGGTAGTGTGAAATCCGATGCGCATTTTGCAGGTAGCGTGTCGTTGTCATGGCAACGGCGTTTAGCAATGTGGCCTGAGCCGGCGTGAAATCGGCTTCCACGTCTCCGGTGGCCATGATTCTGAAGTGACACTTGGAATGTTGTTTAACACGATGTTAAATCCAATATTGAGACATTTAAGCAAATTGTGAGGTCACGGCGAAATTCTACTTTAGGCCTTATTCCTTTTTTTTTCATAATTACAACAAACGGACAAAATATATTGATAAGTTCAACCAATTTTTTAAAGTGAACCCTGAGTTCCAGTAAGAAATATTTGCGTGCAGTCGAAAATAAGTTGAAAAAAGAAACAGTAAAGCATCTACGTGAATTTTGACAATTTCGATTACTTAGTTCTTGAAATGAAAATTATCCATGAGAAATTCGAATTGTTGGTTTCAAATAAATATCAATAAATCGTATTTGCCCTGTTCTAAGTAGTAACATGTTTGATCATAGAGAAAAGTGTCTAAAACAATCAACATTTTAAGGAGCCTTAACACGATGTTAAATCCAATATTGAGATATTAAAGCAAATTGTGAGGTCACGGCAAAATTCTACTTTAAAGGGTTTAATAAAGTAGCTCTGTGAGGATCTTAATATGACCTTGTTTCAGCTGCCATTTTTATAAAATATTATCAGAAAAAAATTCAAGAGAACACCAAGACATATACAATTTATAAATAACGGTAGACAACAGGCGGTCTTATCGCTAAAAAGCGATCTCTTATGTTATGTTGAGAAATGAGATCTGCAGGCGTGAACAGTCGGACAAATGGGGGCGTAATGATGGTTGCGTTTATCACTGATAAATAAGTGACAAAGCATCTGTCACTCACACTCGCGTTATGTCAAAACGTGACAGATGCTTTGTCACTTATTTATCGTGTGATAAAATCCTTGCAGTCCTTACGTGCCTTTTTACTAGTCGAGTTGGATACAGTTACATTGTCAAGTTGTAAAAAGGTAAATAGAACACATCGCCAAAGTTGACATGCAGAGGTGATACATTTCAGACAAAATGTTTGAGATGCGACCTTATAAAATATGGAATGCTTTTAATGTATTTTAAATTTATTTTATAACATCCTTAACATTAAAAACCGATCCTTTTATCAATTTATGTCTAGGCAAATACCAATAAAAGTCTGAACCTAGAACTTAGGACCACCCTTAGTGTGCCGTAAATTTTATACTTATAATAATTTATAAGGTTTTTGTAATCCTAAAATAACACTTATCAAAGTCCTCGCCGCAGCTTTTAGCGTATCTTTGATTCTGAATGGAAAGATAGCACTTCGCGTAAGACTCTTAAGTAACACTTATAACACCAATAACATTTATTGAACGAGTCACCGACAGATTAGTTGCATCTTAAAAACGCATTAAGACTTCAAAATGATATTGGCATGATATGAATGACATTGATATCTTTTTTTTATTACTAAATACAGAGAGTTATATGCGTGTTTATAGAGAAATGTTGTGGACTTGGGGCCTATGATGGTTGCGTTTATCACGATGATAAATAAGTGACAAAGCATTTGTCACTCACACTTGCATTTTGTCAAAACGTGTGATAAAAGCAACCATCATAGGCCCATGTACGGTCAAACGCTGAAGGTATGCAAAAGAATAGGTATGGGTTGTAGAATATAAGAAGTAATATCTTATATGGCATAATAATAAAAAAATTGGGCAAGTGCGAGTCCGACTCGCGCATGAAGGGTTCCGTACCATAATCTATAACAAGTTTGTTGTATGGGAGCCCCCCTTAAATATTTATTTTATTTCATTTTTAGTATTTGTTATTAAAGCGGCAATAGAAATACATCATCTGTGAAAATTTCAACTGTCTAGCTATCACCGTTCCTGAGATACAGCCTGGTGACAGACGGACGGACGGACAGACAACGAAGTCTCAGTAATAGGGTCCCGTTTTTGCCCTTTGGGTACGGAACCCTAAAAAGTGCCCAGCGGTAACTAATAGTTCCAATGTCGTCCACAATAGCGCTAGAATAGCAAGATAGCGTATGAAAAACGCAGTGTAAGACGGAGTGAAGTGTGTCGAGTTGAAAAACTTAAGTACCTATGTACAGAAAAAAACGCATAATTGGGCACAATATGATGACTTTATTTAATTTATATACAAGCGGTTGCTAAGCAACTTAAGAGGCCTTATTACTTTTAAAATGCTGATTGTTTAGACATTTTTGTCTATGACCAAACATGTTTCTTAACAAATTATTGATGTTACTATCTAGAACAGGGCTATTGGGATTTATTGGTATATATTTGGAACCTACAGTTTGAATTTTTCATTGATAATTTTTGTTCGAAAAACTACTCGAAATTGACAAAATCCACGTGGAAAATTCGTTTTTTCATCTTATTTTCGACTGCACGCAATGAAAGCATGAAATAGCTACGTTACTACCTAGAACTCGGAAAAAAGTATTATGCACTTCAAAAAGTTGGTTGAAATTATCAATATATTCGTCATAATATGAAAAAAAATAATTTTAAAAGGAATAAGGGCTCTTAACAATTATTTACTAAAATAGTGACCAATTTAATGCCTTTCGAAGGACACTTTAGAATATACAGAGATAGTACCTACTCCTGCGGGGCTAGCATATCTTACCGCGACCACCGCGACTTCACTTCTCGCGCGACTTGGCATCAGCTGTCTCGCTCCCACGGTATTGAAAGGAAAGTGATAGGTAGTATTTTTCGCGCGTCGCGTGTCACAGTTATGCTAGACGTAGGTTACTCTACCCTCCATAGGGTAACCCTATTGTTGCTAAGCCGCCATCAACAAGTAGAATTCAAAAGTACGATACATTTAAACAATCGGGATACAAAGAATCGGGAGAGATTAGTATTTATCAACTTAATTTTAAAGATTTCATGCGAGACGGTTCATCCATATTAGACCTTTAGGCTAGCGGAAAGCGATCGAAAAGAAGGGTATTTAGGCCTTGAAAAAAAAGTGAAAGAAAAAATCGCTAGGAACTTGATACTTTAACGTTCGCCTTTTATGGCCATATACGACTGGCGCAAATAACTGAAGTAATTTAAATATTTTTATACTTCTTTGAGTGGCCGTAATCGCCTTAAGCCCTCCCTGTCAGATAGCGTAACTAATCAATATGTCAAACAGAGAGGCAGCTATAATGAGGACTCGACTTAAGGACTTGAATATCGGGACTTAAGAACCAACGGATTACAGTTTATAAAGTATCAGATCTGATGTTCCATTTTGTCATACATACCTTTTTAGGCACATCATTTTTTATTCGATATTCTATTAATATGCATAAAAAATGACCAGCTAAAGTAGGTATGTATCAAGAAATTAAAAAAAAAATATATAAAGTCTCAGTAAAATGCTGGTAGATGGTATATACTGAGGGCAAAATACTGAAAAAATTATAATTGTTAACAGTAGCCCAAATGTTAGCTGCTTGTTACATAAATCGGACGACTGGACAAACTGAGGTCTACACTGGTAACCAAAGTAAGTCTTTTTTGGCTATTTCTCAAGTAGTTAAACCAGTTAAGCTTTTTTTTTTTTCAGTGGCAGGCTGGCAGCTTTCTCGCATAACGCATTAGATAAGAGTAAATGTTGTCAGCGTCTTCGGGACCATGCCGCCGCGGGCACAGTTTTCTTCATCAGTTGTATTTAATTTATTTTCGTTTTAGGTGTGTCATAAATAAGTTATCTAACTATAATTAGCGAATAAGATATAAGTCTGGCCAAAATTAGTTTTGCTCTAATTCCACTAGATGTCGTTGCTTCGAGCCATTTCCAGAAAACATTTCATTATTTGTCAGGTAAACTGTAAGACAATATTCGTACCAAATGAGCTGATTTAATTCTGTGTCACAACACTACCGGTGTAGTAACTCCGGTAACCACGGAATATCTAACCTGATTTATCTGTATTACACTTTAAAATATGTCTCCCAACCCCTTACCATGAGTTTACAGTGACAGTACTCGCTAACGACTACGTAAACGATTTGTATGGAGAATTGTAGTTCTACTAGTAACATCTAGGGACGCTGTACTATTCTCCATACAAATCATTTACGCTGTCGCTAACGAGTAGGTACGGTCTCGTCAACTCGTGGTAAGGGTACTGCATTCGACAATAGGTAATAGTGAACAATGCAGTTAACTTACGAAAACGACAGTTACCATTCCAACTAGAAAGCTAACTTTAGTTACTTAAATAGAAACCGACTAAAATGGAATTTAGTTACCAATAATTAACAAATGATTAACTCCTATTTGGGTTAGTGTAGACACAAATCTTCATAAAAGTCGAAGTGTCACATCCGAACCGCACTTTGAATAATGGTAGTTTTTATAAAGCTTTCCTGTTATTATTTATTTCCATTAGCCGTAATCCTTTATTTTACTCACACGTCACATAAATTTAGTTTCTCTAAATGCTTATTACGGTGATCTAGTTTCGGAGTGACATCAATTGATATAGAAATGGATGACCCATTTTTTATTGTATTGTATTATTGGCGGTTAGTTGGTTGTTGTGAGGAAAGAATGAGTATGAAACATTTAAATAATGCGTGAGATTTTATCAAAATTATGTTTGTCGTCAAATATTCTTAAGTACGTGTAATAAGGCCTTATATTAAAAAGTGTAATGCCACTTTTGTAAGGAAGTTATAAACTTATGATTAGACTTTTCATTCGAGTCTCACCATTTTAGGTGACGGACAATTTTGAAAGAATATTTAAAGATAAACATTTAGGTCAAAGCAGATTAAAATATTTAGTACTCAGTATTAGAAAGGCCATACTTAAACTTCTTTGTCCTTCTTCTCGTATTTATGACGGACAGTGTAAGAATAATTAACGTGTGATTGATAGTACACATTTTATACTCGGTTTTTTTAAGAGTTCGTGGGTATTCCCAATCGCTGGTATCAAACTCAGAACATTCTCGCTATACTGTTGATCAGTCTAACGCATATATCGAAAAAAATCCATGAGAATTCGCTTCAGTAGCTCTTCGGCAATCAAGAGAGGCTAAATTATAAAGAGCCCCTACTGGCGTCTTTTGAGCGGCGTCCTGTCAGCAGCGCCCGCGCATCTCACGTCAACGTCTCCATCTTCTTTCGATTGTCTGCGTCTTACTGGCAGCGTTTTGTTAGCACAGCGTCGCTGCGGCGGATAGTGAGGACGCTGGTAAGACCCCGACGTTCGTTCGAAAGAGCGCTTTATCAAAAAAGTGTACATATTTTTTTAGGCTCATGTTACACAGAATCGTCTGTTCATTCGAATCTTGTACAAGCAAAAAGGATTTCAAAGCTGGGTTAATATTTTATCATACAAAATATTGGAACGTTTTTTTTTGTTTCGGTTAGATTTTTTTGAAGAAAATAAAGTTCATGTACACGATTTTGAGACGCTCTGGAGACGACGCGTCGACGCTACGCGAACGTCGCGTTCCTGTTACGCCGGCGCACGCAGGACGCCGATGTCCAAAGAACGCCAGTGTGGGGTATCTCTTAATCCTGTCCCGAGCTAAGCGGCGCGGGCGCAGAGCATAAGCCGACAAGCTGCGCGTCACATAAATCAATTTCCCCCCATTGTAACAACGCATTATGAGCTTCGAATACACGTAATATCGTCTAGGCGATACTTAAGGTGAGACAGGTTAACTTTAAGGGGTATTTACTTAATAAACATTTTATTAATACTTGTGAATAAAGTGTTATAATATGTACATATGTTTAGATTTTTTAATTACGGTTAGGTTTTGATATTTGGGAAGGCTCAGGAGCGAAAGCTTCTTGACTTATGTTTTCACGAATAAATAACATTAATTGGTGAGCTAATAACAGCTAGAACGCTTGTTGCGAATTGTGGAAACCAAAAATAAGATTATATTCGTCTTAATTTCGTAACATAAGTGAACGAGCAGTTGAAACGCTCCTGGGCCTTACCCATTTGTAAGTAATTTAAATTATGATGATTTTAAAAAAATGCGTGTCGGACAGGTGCATAATTTGGTTTTGAAAATAATTTGGAACACAGTTATTCTAGTGGATTTAATCATTCCAATTCCCAAGCTTAAATTTTTACTCTGTCTCAGATTACAGATTTCTCTTTCGGTTTTAATTTTGTGGCCAGAAAGTGCTAGTGTTCTATTTTATTGTTCCATTCGTCTAGTATAAAAATTGGCGAATTAATTCAAACTACACACGTTAACATTCCGTGGGCAACATTCTGTAAATTGATACATTCAGTAACACTTCTTAATTCTCAAGTGTTATGAGATTTATATTTTTTAACGCATTCACTTTAATTTCTTGTTTATCAACCTGCCTAACTAACCGGTCGCATTAAACTGTTTTAACGAAACGGTTTATCGACACATAAAAAACGTAATAACTATTTAACGATATTTCAAATAATTTTCGTCAAATGTTTCACAATATGTAGTTTTTTTCTAAGCATCCTGTTTGTATAGAATCTATACCATTTGACATATGTGCATGTTGTTTTAAGGTCTCTTTTGCAATGGCCATGATTAGGGTTGAGACTTTGGGTGGCAAGCGTAGTTTTAAAATCCATGGACTCGCAAATTAAAAAACTAAGTTAAAACCTAAAAATATATGACGATGTATATATAGGTATGTGTTAATATCATGATTTAAACTAACTAACTGAGCGCAACGACCCAAAGTGGATCTTGGCTTCCGACACCAGTTCACGCCACGCTCCACGATCCTGAGCCAGCTCTCGCCAGTTAAGTTTGCCTAGGTCCCTGAGATCTTTTTGGACTTCATCACTCCAGCGATACCTAGGCCGTCCTACGGGCCTGCGACCACTCGGTCGTCCCAGATAAGCGGTTTTTGCGGCACGATCCTCTCCCATTCTCAACGTGATTTATGCTGTAATTAATTTTAATAGCAAAAAACTACTTTATAATCACTGTGTAGACTTAGACTTTTAAAACAACTCGCTGTAACCTGTTTGTACGAATAACATGAGTCTAGTAACTATGATGATATTTAATATAACGTGACATATTTTTAGACATTATTTTTTTTTCAATTAGCGACTCCGTGGTCTCCGTGGGTTTAGAACCACGGTTGCCACCAAAAGTGCCAACCCTAGTCATAACCTGCTTAAACTTCATATAACTCCAAGCAAAAACGAAACGTTAATCACAAAACTAAAATCGCGGTTATCGTGGTCTTAAAATACATGGAGAAAGAGTCATTTCAGCTTGCACTATTTCATTCATACACCAGCAGTGCTATAACTTAGTACTTGACAGCTAAATGTATTCTTGACAACTCAATCTTGTTACTGCCGATTCTAGACTCATATTCTTTGACCAGATTTATTTTGCCGCCACTGAAACATTTGTGTTGAAATTTCACCTTCAAATTGCTTGTAATTCAGTTTAGCAAGTTGCCTTGTGATAGTAAATTTAAGTTTGTTTTATGTGTAGGTAATGTATGAAATAGTTCGACGCGATTCGGTGGAAAGTTTATTGGTCAGAAGGGTAAATAAAGCGGGCAGGTTAAGACATGTTTGGACAGGCCCGACTTGGTAATGTTTCCTGGAATCTTAATTGAAAGTTGAATGATTTGTGGAAATGTATCGGGGTTCCAGTTGGAAGTTTACATTATGTGTAAAGACAATACAATGCACAGCTAAATGATTGACACAAGTATTAAATACTTACTTAAAAAGAGGTACCAACACTGTTTGTCAGCTGAATTTCTGTGTTACTGAATAAAATATATATAGGGGAAAGTGCTATGAAAGGGACAGGTTATGAATGCGCGTATATTACCGCGGCAGAAACCAAGTAGTAAACTTTTGTTTTCTGCATTTTGGCAACACTGACCCATAGACAATATCAATGTCAATATTGTCTATGGGTCAGTGTTGCCAAAACAAAAATCTATAATCATTCATAAGCTGTCCCTTTCATAGCACTTTCCCCCTATTTATATTTTTTTTACCCAACGTATAGGTTGATATTTTTAAGATTTCTGAAAAAAATATGACTTTCGAGGAAAATTTTGTATATGAAATGAAGCAAACGGTAGTGTTATTCTATAAATAAGTAGAAAATTTCAACTGTCTAGCTATCACCGTTCTTGAGATACAGCCTGGTGACAGACGGACGGACGGACGGACAGCGAAGTCTCAGTAATAGGGTCCTGTTTTTACCCTTTGGGTACGGACCCCTAAAAAAGAGGACACCGCTGCCACTCGTCGCTAAGACTGAAGTTGTGGCCGTGCGAATCAAGCCGATTATGTTAGTGTATCAGTTACATTTGGTAATGATGTTTCCTGGTTCGGGGCTCTAGTTATAATTGCTGTTTAGACTAGGACTAGGATTTCAGCGGTGTTTAGTCTTAGCATTCCGTACTAGCCGGCCATTTTATATTTATAGGCTTGGCGCCGTTTTGTCGCCAGTATTATAGTTTTGTCTTCAACTTTTTATATAGATATTATTATTAACTATCAATAGTATTCATGGAACAATTCTAGTAATTGGCTGGTCGCGATTTATTAGTTTCCGTACCCAAAGGGTAAAAACAGGACTGTATTACTTAACCTCCGTTGCCCGTCTGTCCGTTTGTCACTAGACTGTATCTTATGAACAGTGATCTCTAGCTATCACAGATTAAATTTTCATAACAACAGACAGTGACTACAGATTATGTATGTTGCCGCTGTAACAACAAATACTAAAAACAAAATAAAATAAATATTTCAGTGGGGTCTCATACAACAAACATGATCGGTTGCACCTCATTTATATGCGGCGCCATACACACCAGGTGCAAACTTAACTTAACCTAGCCAGTTAAGATGGGAAGTGTTTGCGAGTCTGACTCGCACTTTCCGGTTTTTTTTGCAAGAGAAGTTACTGAAAGATTTTCTCATGGTAGTGTCTGCACTACCATGAGAAAATCTTTCAGTAACTTCTTTCTTTCTTTCTTTCAGTATCTCAAAACAATGTAGCTATAACAATGATAACAATGATAAATGACAGGGCGAGTGAACATTTTACGAGAATAATGAGTACATTTTGCAAAATTTCATTAAAACGATGAAACAGTAAACATGTCAGTTGTGGAATGTGTCAATCAGTTACTTGAAAATGTTTATAATTTGTGAATTCCTCGCATTCATTTCACGTTATTAATAGATGTATCCGTGGATTCTGTTATTCAATATAGTTATTGAAATATAAGAATAAAATTAGGTATTTTCACTATATTTTGATGTTATTTTGTTTAGCTTTAACCTACGTTTGGAATCATTGAAGTGAACGAACTGTACATTACATGTAATTATAAAAGGTATCAGCAAAGTTGTTAGGGCGTCTTCGTAAAACGTTGTTAATTTTCTTGTTTTTTTTTTGCATTTGGCGAAAATTTTGCTCTATAATAGGTATCATAATTTCTTTTATGTATCCTAGTATTATATTTTTTTCCCATTACTTTTACTTCCACACAAATGTGCATGAAAAAGAAGCATAGCATAAGTGGAATCGAAAAAAATTAGACCCTTTTTAAGAGAAGTGCTCAGGATTTTAAGTCGAAATAAGGAACCTTTTCTTCAAATGCTCAAATCGATATGTGGGATCGCTCCTTTTCGAAAAAGATAGTTATCATGAAAATAAGTGCTAAACGAGACTTGATCAATCGTTGAATTGTTGTTTATTGAATAACTCTTAAAAAATTCTATAATCATAGAACCATTGGAGTTCATTTTCATCAGAATATTGACTCTATTTCTCAATGTTTACGGAGACAGGTCATCAAAGGGCTCCGTGGCGGGCCAATATTTGGTAAAACGTTTGTACAAACAATTGGACACCAAATAGTTCTGGATCGACGCCTCCGGCCATTGGAGATCCATTTCCTGTTTGTCCAAGATAAGGGATGATGTTCAAACATGTTGGGAATGTTCAACATGGGGGTTTGGACACCGTTCACGCGGTTTTCTAATGTGTGTGTTGTCTACTGAGTGAGTTTGATTTTTTGTAAGTTGGTGGTTTTCGCTCTACCTGTATTGAGGTAAGAGGTACTCGTAAGTATATTGGCTATGGGCCCGAGTCTAAAGGTGCGTAGCTACGCGACGCGACCAAATATTTTTTTATAGAATTGGCTGTCACGCCGGGTAGCTCCACTGCCGCGTAGTGCGATCTATCTCATACAATTTCATACAAAGAATATTTAATCACGTCGCGTCGCGTCAGTCCGCTGCCGCGTAGTTACGCCCCACTGGGCGGTCCTATCTTTACATCTACAACGTCTAATAGCATTCGTAACTTAAAAGGGACTGTCAATGTCAATTCATGACACTCATTCCGCGTAAAAGTAGTAAAGTTGCATTTTGGTGTGTTCTGAACAGTTCTGAGCTGGGGCTCTTCTTTAAAACAAACCTATAGTGGTTTGAACAAATGATCATTCACAATTCACAACACTGTGGTATTGCTGTCAAGTGAAAATGCGCTTTAGAACGGCTAAAGGAGAATGGACGAAACGTCCTCACTTACCAACAGAGATGGGACATGAAAAATGTTGGATGATAATTCGTTTAATGTTTATTTTTGTCTTATGTATTTTTCATTTTCTCCAAAATGTGATGAACAACATTGTGTGTATGACGGGCAGTAACGGGATTACAAACTCAGTACCCCTTCTTACCACCCTTATAATACAAGGTACTATTTTGTTAAGAGGCATGTGAACTACTAGACTGTGACTATACTAGATACAAAGCGACTGCTTATACATTGGCGCCAATATTACTTTAGTCTTTTCATTTAACGATGGCGGCAAATATTCCCGATAACCAACATAAATGAAACATATCTCCATTTATATGTCTTTTTTACATTGTGGAGGGTTTTGGAACTATTATTTACTGCTTACAGCTTTAGACGTTTTTAATGTTCTGATGTCCCATAATTATGAGTTGTCCTTAATTTTCCTATCGTTTTAAGATTCATTAAGGTGAATAAATGTCTTAGTAATTGAGACAACACCTTCTGTTTTCCTTGTTTTTTACTAATTGGCGAATTTAAGACTTTTCTTTTATCTATGTCTGAGGTAATTTGCATATTTCAATTATGCGTAATAATGAGTAAATGTCATAAGTCGGTGATGTCAGTTATTTTATACCTAATCGTGATAAGGTACGAATCCATAATTGCTTTTAAGGATAACGATAGCTAATTTAAATCATATAATATAATATCAGATTTTATAAAGAATGCTGTGGCCTTAGTCAATAAGGGGTATACGTTAGATTTAACTTAAGCAAAGGAGCTTAAACCATTGATACAAAGATCAAAGCTTATAGAAATTTGAAAAATTAGGCAAGTGCGAGTCCGACTCGCGCATGAAGGGTTCCGTACCATAATCTATAACAAGTTTGTTGTATGGGAGCCCCCCTTCAATATTTATTTTATTTTATTTTTAGTATTTGCTGTTATAGCGGCAATAGAAATACATCATCTGTGAAAATTTCAACTTTCTAGCTATCACCGTTCTTGAGATACAGCCTGGTGACAGACGGACGGACGGACGGACAGACAGCGAAGTCTCAGTAATAAGGTCCCGTTTTTACCCTTTGGGTACGGAACCCTAAAAATGCGTTACCTGGTGGAAGAGGCTGAGAATCGAACCCGGTACCTCTGGATTACCGGTCCACCGCTAAGGACCTCTATGTGGATATTAAGGTATACACATAGAGGTCGCTAAGGTGTAGAACCTTTCAAATAGACAAGAAACCAATGGTGCCGTGTCAGTTGACACTGCCATGCTGGTCCGAGAGATGCTTCTTCACGCTTCGTTTGATGTTATAAGAAGGAGGAAACACATGAGCCATGATGATGTTTCCTATTTCTAAACGTAACCTATATGTACCTATATTGTAATCCACGCAGGCACGGGACAGATCCCTGGTTTATCACTTAAATGGGAAATGTATAAATAATCACGTGAGTATTTCTGTAATTCATAATCATACCCCGTGTTTTTCCGTGCACAAATGATTTGACACCCTGTCTCGTGTTGAATCATTAGTGCGCCGAAAATCCCGGTATATGTTCATAATAAAGATTACAAAAATGTCCTCATATCACCGGAAGGGTAAAACCCACAGGTGTATCTATGTATCCATATGTATTTGAAATTTTACAGAATTTATTTATTTTTATTATACAGAATTACAGATACATCTGAACAATAATCAGTATCATAAAAATATGTGGATATGAGTTTGTGTGCGTAGGTATTTTATAGATTAATTGTAATCGGTCTTTTGTTTTTTTTTATTGCTTTAGCAGTCTTTGTGAGAATGCGAGATTCATTTTTGCCTTTTTAAGGGTCTACCCGGTTTCAATGACCTTCGATCTGTTGCGATAGATTTTCCCATATTATAAATAGCTAATCATAATAACATAGTTTTTCCACAACAAAATACCGTACCAAGTACCTTTCACATGTCACTGACTTTGAGATACAGGCCGTCAAAGTTTACGATTTTTTCGGGGAAAAAGTTGTGGAAACGGTTTTTTGCGTTTTTCTCGAAAAGTATTGAGAAAAATAGAAAAAGCTTCACAACAAATTTTGTGGAATATGGTTTAGAACAATAAAGTGTAAGATATTTTCTACATATACACCGGGGATAAAAGTAGAAACGAGATTAGTGTATTTTTGGTCCTTCACCGAATATTTTTTTATAAAATACACAGTCGTTAAATCAAAATTCGGGTCAGTACAAAGTGTTAAGCATAGACCATACTACAATATATATTAAATAGGACATTATAACTCTATAATCCACAAACTAGATACGATGTAAAAATCATCAAATTGGCTGATTTCTGCAGGGAGCCCCTTAAGAATGAATCCATAAATGGGCCATGCATTTAGGCAGCCCATAGTATTTACGTTAGGGACGGTTTACATTATTCCATCAGTTTTTAGGGGTCAGTACATGATGTACGATTCTCAAACATTTTTATATATGGAGAATTGTAGAAGTAGTTTATTTCAATAAATACAAGCAAATGAGAAATGTTGAAAGACTAAGCACATAATTAAATTAATTTCCTTAATGAAATTTGTTTATTAAGGAAACTCATTAAGAGATAAAAATAAACTAGTGCCGTTCCGCGGGTGTGTCTGCGTTATCAGTTAAGTACCTATATCAGATATAAATAAAATCGCATACCAAAGATATCAAATCAGTCGTAAAACAATTCAATAATTTATCTCAGTCTGTCGCGTCATTTGCTATCGTTTTATTAATAACAATAAATAGATCGATACTCATTATTGCGGAAAAAACCATTTTTTAAGCTTTCAATGTCATCATACATTGGTATTTTTTTATAACTCATTTTATTTATGACTATATTTCTCGAAATTTCATTCGCGCCTGGGCAAAGTTCTTCTTCAGAAGTTGTCGAGCGTATTTTTAACCGACTTCCAAAAAATGTAATCCTTGTAAATTCTAAAGTATTGAAAAACAGTTTTTTGTGAAGAGCAGTGGTAGCGATGTAGGATATGTATGGGCGCGGCGACATCGCCAGCCGTAGAGCCCTATCTGTTGGTAAAAAATTGGTTTGTCCGTTCATATCGCCGAAACGGCTGGATGAATTTTAACCAATTTATGTACTGGGATAGCTAAGCATCCAAAGATGGATATAGGATACTTTTTACCCGACCATGCGGACGAAGCTACAAACCTTCCAGTTTTATATTTCAAGGAGTTTAAACCAATTTGCTTAAGCAAACTCGCCGCGGACTGTACCCAACTCATTAATCAGCCGCTATAATGCTAAAATCAACATAACACAACTTTATGGGCGTCATCGTCTGTTAAGAAATCAATTTTTCCGCCAATACCGTTCGTTTTATGCAAATTTTATGCATAAGATGGTCGAGCCATGCACCTACGCTGTTTCATAATACGTTTACTAGACGGGTATTTAATATTAAATGCGTTGTGGATTTGTATGTACCTACTCTGATATCGACAATGCGGTTGGTACAGTGGTAGCGCAGCTGACGGTCCCAGGTTCGAATACCGGCAAGAGTTGCAATATCAAAGAAAAATATGCGTGCGATTATTTTCTACAACTTTCAAAGGGGATTCAGTGCTTTGAGGAGATCACTTCTGTGTTCTCGTACCTACTAATTTTATTACCGCGTATCAAATTTTAAATTTATACGACAGTTTTCAGACCTGTAACCAAAAATTACGAGTACTCGCTCTACCTCGTAACTAAATGCTAAAATTAATGTGAGATAGTTTTTCAATCCGCACAAAATATCCGTCAAATGTAGCCACCAAATATATCGAGACAAATTTTTGATTAATATATAAGTACTCGATTTTCACACATTATAATTTTTCATTGATGGTGTGATTTGTGAAACTGTTTTCGTTCGTTTGCCTCTGACTGTTTATGTGTTCCTTATCTGTCTTGTTTTATTTATATTTATGTATGTTTAAGTAGGTTTATATATATCTATTTATGTATGTGTATATCTATTGATACGTTTACTTGCTTATCCGTTGATAATTATTTTGTTCTCCCTTCCCCTTCTGCATCACCTACTCATTGTGTGATTTATACTAATCAACTCCACTACCTAAAGGTTGTCTGGAAGAGATCGCTCTTTAGCGATAAGACCGCCTGTTGTCTACCGTTATTAAAATTATTGTTCTGTACTGAATTTGTAAACTTTTTTGGTGTGCAATAAAGCATTTTGTATTGTATTGTATTGTATAATTATAACAAAACGGCACTTAATGCATTCAAAAAGTGTTTATTGAATGACCTCGACGTGTCCCTTTAACGTGAGTCAGTGGTTGCGGTCTGCACGGGATCGCACTTTGTGGCGGGCAATGGGGGAGGCCTATGTTCCGCAGTGGACGTCTGTGGCTGATAGATAAAGTCCCTTCGAGACCATGAAACGTCGAGGTAATTAAATAAACACTTTTCGAACGAGATTTAGTCCCGTTTTCTTCTAATAATATTGTTATAATAATATCGGGACATTGTATTTGTAAAGCAAAGATGTGTTACGATATATATCACTACATAATATAAAACAAAGTCGCTTCCTGCTGTCTGTCTGTCCCTATGTACGCTAAGATCTTTAAAACGCAACGGATTTTGATGCGATTTTTAATAGATGGAGTAATTCAAGAGGAAGGTTTATACTTATGTCTAAAACAAGCATAATTTATCAGCATTGCACCCGTGCGAAGCCGGGGCGGGTCGCTAGTTCACTATATTAAGCTGACTATACCTAGGGTGGCCTTCTCTAAATTCGCCGAACCCGGCCAGACTTAAACAACCCGGACATTAGGCTTAAATCGCATTTTTTCCCGGACGTGTCCGAAAATAATATTGTTAAAAAAATAATCGATTTATTTTTCATTATTAATGTAACATGAGAGCACAATTTGTTGTTTCTCACCGGGCAAATAGTATTAGTCAAGTATGCCCGGCAGCTTGAGCATGTCATGCTCGCTTAAAGGTCTTTGCTTACGGTGGCGTCGTTGATCGGGTCGCAGCCTTCCCTATAATATGGTTGAGGGAAGCGATGGCTGAGATATGCGTCATACTCGTGAACGGGTGCCGTTTGTGGGGTCCGGTCTGTTCATGCTAGCAAGGGCCAAATTAAATATGTAGCAACCGCATACTAGTGTTAAATTAAGTAAACGTGAGAAACTTCATCCTGTACTCGATTGAAGTTATTCTATGTTGATTTTTACCTTTTGAACTCTTAGAGACTATACATCTCTATCTCTAAGAAACAGCTTAGTGTAGTATGACACTCAGAGACAATTATTATTGTAAATTATTCATGTTGACGCCTAGAAACCTTATACATCTCTGTGGAATTAAATTAATTAAGTAATTATTATTTTATTGCATGTTGTGACACCCAGAGACTTTATACATCTCTGGGTATATTTAATATTATGAATTTAACGTTAAAATTTTATTTTAATGTTCCTACTTAACATTGATTTGGAGTATCTATACATCTCCTTTACGTGTACCAGTGTAATTAGTTATAACACAAATGTAATCATTGTAATTGTTTTAAGTATTATTTACGAAAAAATTACTTACTGTTGAGTTTCTTTCGGCTTTCTTCTCAACAGCGGTCTCCTCTTGCGAAATGCCGGTAGATTCACAATCTGACTTGTAAAAGTGCCCCTGTGGCCTACTTACTGAATAAATTATTTCATTTCCTTTCATTCACATAAAAAGGGTTCTCCCCGGACACTTCTAGAAAATTTCCGGACGGCCTCCAAACTGGGACGAATCCGAGAAAACCCGGACGGATGGCAGCCCTAACTATACCCTACAGTTGGCGTGAACTTCTAACGCCATTATTGGAATTGATTTCATGTAACTAATCAAGCAATCAAAACTAGACCGTCGGAGTGTCGATTACTAGCGATTAATGTAGTCGCAATCATTTAATGGTCGGTGTATCGAATGGCCTGATTCTGGCTTATCGAGACGTTGACCTTTGGAAAACAGACCTATTAGAACACAGGAAAGTAATCGAATTGGGATGATGACTATTTTTTGTAATGTATCACGATTTTTTTCATCGATTCATTTTTATTGCATGCTGAATCGGTGCGGAAGAGAAGAGTCATTGCAGAAACGGCAACAAACATGAATTTTAAATGGCAATCGAATCTTAGACACATTTCTTTATATTAAATAAACAAACTTCTGTCTTTATATATGTCATTTGTCATTTCACTAGCGAGCGAAGTGTCTCATCAATGTTTCTACTTAATATAACAGGGCTTGAAACCTACAGTTTGAATTTTTCATTGACAATTTTTGTTTCAAACGCTAGTCGAATTAGACATAATTTAGAGAGACTTTTTTTTTTACTTATTTTCGACTGCACGCAATGAAAGCTATGATCAAATAGCTATGTTACTTTCTAGACCTCAAGGAAAGCATCAATTATAAAAAAAAAAACTAAAAAAATTAATAATTTCAAATAAATAATAGTCATAATATGAATAAAATAGATTATGAAAGGAATAAGGTATCTTAAAACTAGTGCAATTCCGGAAGTAGTTAGTACAACTTAAGCAAAGTAAGAAGTATGTAAAGTAAAGTAAGTAAAGTATAGTTGGTAATTTAAGCCAATTCCGGAATTGCATGCCCTACTCAAAACGTCCCGATATTTGGATGTCAAGATGATTACCGGCTGACCTCGCCTAGCGGTCGCATTTCTAAACCGAATCTCAAGAAATTTTGTGAATAAGTTCGATAAGTATGTAGAACACTTTTGTGGATACCATTTTTCTTTACAATGGAGTGAAAAAAAAAATAGGTTCAGGCGGGGTTCGAACCCTCGTCTCCAACGGCTTTCCGGGCCAACACGGGCGTCCTATCTATTCGACCACCCGAACCTGATGCGAGATATTGAATTTTTCCACCAGTTTTGCTTCTTGCATGATTTAGTAAACATTTAATTTACGGCAGCAGACGTAACAATTTTTTTTTTCGAAGGTTTAAAACAGCTGTGATGTGGGGGTTGAAAATTTAAAAAATGTATTTTTTTTTTTATTTTAAACAAACCACAAAGCCTACGGCTTACAGCCACTAGTATACGACGTAGTTGGCGCAGTTTGTAGTGTACCTGCCTACTGAGTCGGCGGTCCTGGGTTCGAATCCCGGCCGGGACAAATATTTGTGTGATGAACTCGAATATTTGTTTACGGGTATTTATATATTATGTAACATTGACCCTTAATATTTATTTATAACTTAACTTTACATCAGCACTAGCTGCCCATAATATCGAACCTCAATACATACGAGCTATTGTGCGGATAAGATTACACTTTATTCCCCCTAGTTTTATTATGTTTCTGAGTTGACGTTGAGTTATTATGAAACTTACATAAGACTGTAGTGTAATGTGACTTTATGCGACTGTTCTCTTTCACCGTGATTGATCGACTTTATGTTAGCACAGTGCCGTTTTGTATTTTACGATCATTTCATTATATTAACAGTAAAATTCTTGTTATGTATCTAACAATATTACTATCGTAATCTCATTTTAGCGATAAGTATACTTAATAAGTTCCGCAATTTCCGCATTCATTGTCTAAATGCTGTCATAAAAAAAAAAACCCCACGAGAACTGTCACGTGGTAATATTAAAATGCCATAGGACCGACATATTGTCATTTTTCGGCGTGGTTTATTTGTACCGCGAGAATTGACGTGTTAAAGCATAATTAGAAGGATTAAAAAATTGTAAACAGCCATAAATTTCGTAGCCATGAAATATTTAATCAACTCGTTGACTCGTTATTGACACTAAAATTAAATTAAGACGTTCCCGTTAAACATTAAAATACTATTAATTCACTCACCATTTTAATTGCCATGAGCAAAATTAAATTTGTCCAAGGTCTTGAATAAATCATACATAAAACTTGAGGTCAACACTTCCGTTCATTTGAAAAATTATATTTTTAACCACTCGCGTACACCTCTGTAAACTTCCACTGTGACATATTTTATTAACTTAAAACCTTATAAAAAAAGTTATTAAATCTATGCGATCACGGTTTTAAAACAAAAATAACGATATTTTAAAAATATTCCATTTTCAAATTTTCAGTTCCGCCGTCCGCGCGCGGCTACAGCTGTCAGCATAGCGTAACTTTTTCTAAGACGACTAACGTAGACCACGGCGCGCAACATACTGCCACCATAGTCTCGATCGAGGGAATAAAATATAGACGACCGGCTTATTGGAAATGCCACCGGTGAGCACCGCCGCAATACGAGTCTGATAAAAGATTTTCCAGATTGATCGTCATGTCGGTCAGGCTGAAATTAAAAAAAAAGCTTCTGTTAAAGTTTTTGGCATTATTTGCTGATTGATTTTTTGATGAATTCTACAATTACATCCGTTATATAGGGTAGGTAATGTTTTGAAAATAACGTACCTATGTGGCTGCATAGCCAAGGATATTTAATTAGGGAATATTTCAATAATTGTTTTGTAAAGAGAAATTACAGTTTTTTTCTCTATTATTTTTCTTTGACGGTGTCTTATCCGAAAAACTAAGTGCCTACTTATTGTAATAACTAATTATTTATCTTTTACGTTTAATTTTAATATAATTGTCTCAGATACTTTTGTAAAAACCTATAATTAATTTGAATACTTTAAATAATACGTTAAAATCTTAAATAGGTTTTACCATACATAATTGGGCATATATTTATTTTGTTGTCGATTTCTTTTTTTTTCTCAGATTTCAATAAAATTTGGTGAGTTGGTAAAGTTGCTTATTCTGAACAAGGTAAGCCCAATTTCACGATATGTCCTACAAAATTTTCCATTGAGTTACAAAAAATATATGGATCTTTTTTTACTTAATTTCGTATTTTGTACAAAATTTTAGTACAAAATGAGGAACTCGAAATTAAAAAAAAAAACCGACAACAAACTAAAAACTGCCCCATTGGCCAATTTCTTTAAAGGTCTTCGCAGATTATAAAAACTCAACGGCGACTCGATTCTATGCCAAATATTGAAATTTAAGCCCTATGTCATATTTACTAGGTTTAATTTCAAAAAATGATATTAGTAGTGGATGACGAGTGGACGACGCGTCGGTGTATCGTCGAAATTAAACCTAGTTAATATGACATAGGGCTTAAATTTCAATATTTGGCATAGAATCGAGTCGCCGTTGAGTTGTTATAATGTGCGAAGACCTTAATACGTCTTGTGTAACTCAATGGAGAAAGAATTGTAGGACATATCGTGAAAATGGGCTTACCATAGTCAGAAGAAGCAACTTTACCAACTCACCAAATTTTATTGAAATTTGAGAAAAAAAGAAATCGACAACGAAATAAAAATATGCCCAATTAGTAACTGACTAAGTATACCATTTTAATACTTCTTACACTACAAATTCCAAACCAACATTTGTCCATAACTAACCAGAAAGCGCCTGCAACGTTCTTCGAGCGGGGAAAACGAAGCCATAACCCTCTTTTTCGCTTTAGCGTAGTCGGGTAAACAATACCCAACTTTCTATCATTTCCGAATAACGAGCTACGTACGCGTGTACCAAAACTTGTAAAATAGATATTAAATGTGCAGACATTCTTTTGCAACTTTATTCTGATAAGCCATATAGGTATTATGGATAAATTCCCTATAATCTTTAGCAATTTTTAGGTATGTGAGATTATATTATGTATATGCATTCGAAGAAATGCCTAAAGTCTGACCAGAAATATATGAGGATGCGCCATATTGCGGAATTTCACTGGAACTAATTTCTTACACTGGCAATGATTTTATGATGGTTTGTCAACAATATCAATGTCATTCGTGGTGCTTTCTTTAGAAGACAAATATTTAAAATTATCTAAAGAAAATGCCGAAAACCATTCACAGTCGTGAAAGTGAGATTATAATTAAAGTGTACACATGTTTACTACAAGAAAAACAGTCAGGAAAAGAGTGCAATCCATTACACGATTTTACAAGGTTAACATAGTGGAACTGACAAGTGTTTAAACTAATCTCATTATAGTGGGTTGCGATTGGCAAAATTGTTGCCATATAAATCTTATTTCTTAGGCCTAGTAAGGACATTGGTGTTCTCAATCTTCCTGTATGGCGCAGAAACCTGGACCCTCAAAAAAGCTGATCGCTCACGCATTGATGCATTTGAGATGTGGTGCTGGAGGAGAATGCTGAGAATACCATGGACGGCCCATCGCACCAATGCATCCATCCTTCAGGAATTGGGAATCACCATGAGTCTCCAACATCTGCCTCCGTAGAATCCTTGAATTCTTCGGTCATATAGCCAGGAAGAAGAGTGACAACCTGGAAAAACTCTTAGTGACAGGGAAGATTCAAGGAAGAAGACCAAGAGGAAGGAGTCCCATGCGCTGGACCGATCAGATTCGGGACACAACGGTCTCCAAGTTTACCGACGCCATGCAGTCTGCAGGAGATCGAGATAAGTGGAGAGCGATCGTCCGAAGAGTGATGAACAGAGGTCACGACCCTCAGCATTGAGGAAAACGACACAAGAAGAGATAAATCTTATAAATAGCGCCCTCTTGACAATCCTCATATATTTCTGGTCAGGCTTTAATTAACTTTGTAAAAGCTGTAAAAACATCTATACTATTATAACATTCTAGATTTGTATTGTAAATAAGTTTTCTATGGCGAGGGGTCATGATTTCAGGAAAAATCTTATTTATATATATCTAATAGCCTGATGCATGATCGTCATTTGTTTTGTATGGGCGCGCGGCTTCATGCCAGCCTGGCGTCATCTGTTGAGCATAATTTCCATTGTCCTGGCATCGCGCCAAAACGGCTGGACAAATTTTAACCAATTTCGGTACTGGGATAGCTGGACGTTCAAAGATGGTTTACGATACTTTTTACCCGACTACGGTATACCTTTAAAAAAGAAATTACGCTTACGAAGATGCGGGCGCCTCCTAGTTACAAATGGGCGAATTTTTATTTTGTTGTCGATTTTGTTTTTTTCTCAGATTTCAATAAAATTTGGTGAGTTGGTAAAGTTGCTTAATTCTGAACAAGGTAAGCCCAATTTCACGATATTTCCTAAAATTTTCCATTGAGTTCCAAAAAATGTATGGATTTTTTTTACTAAATTTCGTATTTTGTAATAAATTTTAGTACAAAATGAGGAGCTCGAAATGTAAAAATACACAACGACAACAAAATTAAAATTGGCCCATGGGCTCAATGGAGAAAAAAATGTAGGACATAGGTATCGTGAAACTCACCAAGTTTTATTGAAAACTGAGAAAAAGAAAGAAATCGACAACAAAATAAAAATCTGCCCAAATAATTACTTTAACGTTGCGTAGTATATAATTTAATTTAAGTACATAGTAAATAGGTAGTTTCTCATTAAGTTTGTTTAGTCAATTTATTTTTCTGTATTTTTTAAGTATCTGTTCTTATAGAACCGGTATGGCGGTATGTACTATTGTATAAAGGTTATTTTCATCAATAAATTGAAAAAAAAAAAACGTAAAAGCCATTCCCTCTCATTGCTCATTCAAATTAAATTAACAATAAGGGAATTGAATTTCGCTATTTTTGATTTATATTAATGTAAGTATAAATAATTTGCAGCTAACTGTATCGAGCGAGACTATGTCATTAATGTATTGATGCAAACACGTTTTTTCTATACGTCACCGGCCAGGAATGCAGATTTAGATGACAAATAGCATTGAATCGGTTTTTATTGACATCATTAATTCAATTATTCAGATTGCAATGAGCAAGTTAGCGATAGCGCAGGTATATTATACCTTCCCAGAGGTGTCATGTCAGCAAAGTGCGCGTAATGGGTACATTACATACCTAGGGCGGTGATTTTCGTGAATGTCTCAGATCAGATGGCAGGAGTTTGTGCATAAATATGCGATCTGGTGCTTACGAACGACCGCCAATGCTTTGTATAAAGTTTCGTCTTGGCTTGGTCAGCAAGTGAATTTTCTCCCCGCCTAGCGTGTCAATCGTGAATCGGAGTGTTGCTAAGGAATTTATATGTAGGGAATAGCGAACATTGTATACTATAACCGGCGTTAACGAAACGAAGTTATTTTATATGACAATGGGATGAATTTTCAAACTAAAAAAGTACTTTGAAAATCGGTTTAGCCTTTTAAAAAAACCTTTAAAAACGGGGTACATACATAAAAACACAATGCTGGCAAAGAGAACCTGTTTCGTTTTTGATCTCGGTTAAAAATATGTGATGAGATGTTTTTTGATGGCGTAAAAATTGGGATTAATAACAATACAACAATATTCTATTGATTTCATACTCTCTGATAATAGTATGTACTTAGGTATTGTTATTTATTCGTACGTGAGATAAACACAGTAAGTCTGTCAGTCATCACATGGCTGACGTCGGTTCAACGATGACGTAATAATGAAGAAAACTATTAAGAGTATCATGGCGATGATAATAGCTTTGTATTTTGACACCAATGATTGTTTTAATTAACAGACTTTGATCCACGATTTTTCTAGGCCGTATTAGGTTAATTTCAAAAGTGGTTGATAAGTTCATGATTGTACAATAAACAGAGCTCGTTGGTGTAGACAAAGAAATAAGAGATGCCCCAGTATTGATCCTTGGGGTACATCGGTTTTAACCTGAATAACTAGAGATTTAGATCCACTTATAGGTAATAGGGTTTGTAGTGTTTCTAACCAATACGATTGTAATATCTTTAATATTTCCCATTTTTATGCTGTTTGTCATTTAATTAAGGTTGCAAAATCTTACGATATGTTCTCGAATGCCTTCAACAAATCCCAGTGAATAGCTATTCATATTTCATTCATAAATTATGGACGTTAATCAGTTACAACATAAAAATGATTTCTTCATTTTGTAATGTTTTTTTTTATGGTTGACCCTCTGGCTTGCGGGAATATCGGTTCGAGGCATCAAAACGCTGTAGACTTATTTAAACGCGAGAAGAGAGTAGAGGGCACTCGGCATGGGCATTTTAGTTGTAAGGGTTGGTCTGGACAGGTCCAAAGTCTGAGCAGGGATCGTAATAGACCAGTACAATAGCCCAATTATCTCTCCGATCTGAGCCGTATGTCCAGCAATGGACTAAATGAGCTGAAGACTAAACGGATCGCCTGATGGAAAGCGATAACCGTCGCCCTTAGACACCTGCAATACCAGAGGAGCCCCAAGTGCGTTGCCGGCCTTTCAGGTGGGAGTACGCTCTTTTCTTGAAGGTTTGAAGGTCGTAGCGGTCCGGAAATACCGCAGGCGACAATTCATTCCACAATGTAGTCTTACGAGGCAGGAAACTCCCAGAAAAACGCACATTTGTGGACTGCCTATCTAAGTGGTGAAGATGAAAAGATTGACGCGTAGAACGGAACGGAAAGATGCGACAGGAATCAATCCGAACAATTCCAATGATGATGATGATAACAATGATGGTGATGATGATGTTATCGATGACTTACCGCGAGCAGAGTGGTGAGGGCAATCGGCATGCGCATAGTAGCGAGGCTCGGCGCCGGCCGAGAGTACGCGGCGCCGGCCGGCCGCGCCGCCGCATCCGCCCGCCGGCCCGCCGCCGCCTACCGGCGCGGGCGCCGCGCACACATCGCCGTACTGGAAAGAGAGATAGGCTATCACTTTATTATACACTTCACAAGAAATAGAATCCCTACAATATATTTCTGAATATCTACAATCAGTTTTTCAATTTAGAATAATAGACTGGTGTCCAAGACCGTGATCGACTCGGATACTAAGGGAAAGTATTTATTTACTTCTTTCTTTAGTGTAAGGAAATTCGCTGATCTATATCGAGGCTATTGACATGACGTGTTACGTGTACTCGAGGATGCCTAAGCCTATGTCAAGCTGTGGATTGCTCATGGTCTATTATACCATGGGATTGCTATAGACTGATGAACTACCTATACTATTAAAATCACGACCACGTATGGAACTATCGATGGGCGAGACGAGATCTCCAATACGGACGAACATGTGCAATGTCTGTTCAAACGGGCGGGTGAGAAAAGACCAACCCCTCTAGCACAACCGTAACACGCGACTCATTCTCGCGCGAGAAATATTACCTATCTCTCTTCTTCGCAGTACTATGAGAGAGTGACGGGCGATGCTAAGTGACGCGACAACAGTCGCGAAGCTGATGGTGTGAAACCAAAAAAAAATGCAATGAATGTCTTAGTAGATATACAGTCAGCAATTAAAAAGTGGCAATAGTGTAATAGCAAGTAGTGTCGTTCCCGTTTTCTTAGATTGATTAGAAAGGGACGACACTACAGTATTGCCACTTTTTAATTTCTACTCTTTTTGGTCAGACTGTTATTCAAATCTTTGGAAATCGCTTATTAAGTAAACTTTCGTAATTATTATAGTAAACAAAAATCATATTCACCTTTAGCCATACCTAACGTTATATTGAAAAATTATGAAAGTCACGCTTCTGAAACTTGATTGGATATTACGAATTATTTCACAACTGATACGCGTCGTTTCGTGGTATGTGTTCGAAGTCCATCAAAATTCCAGGCGGGTAAAAACTAGGTAATTAACAAACTCAAGTAATTAAATTGATTATGTCAGCGTTTTCGGAGCACGACTGATGGTGGTTCTCCGTAAATATGTTTATCAGAAGAACATATTTATGGAGAACCACCATTGAATGAGACTGCCATTGCCATCCGGGATATATTTGTACTTCCCGGTTGGCGCAGTTTGTAGTGTACCTGCCAAGTGAGCCAACGGTCCTGTGTTCGAATCTCGGCAAGAACAAATATTTAGTGATGAACTCGAATATTTGTTCCTGGGTCATGTATGTTATCTATATATGTATCTGAATTATGTATATCGTCGTCTAGTATCCATAGTACAAGCACTGCTTAGTTTGGGACTAGGTCGATTTGTGTTAGATTGTCCCTTAATATTTATTTATTATTTTATTTATATTAACCCTTTATAAGGCATGACGTACAAAAAAAATATCCATTTATTAAACCATATCACAAAGATGTAAAGTTTTATGGTAGGAAATATATTATTCCCTTTACTTTATAAAGTGTTAAAACCAGTAATTATTATGCATGTTACCGGACCCAAATCAAAACGATTTTTTTTTGTTATGAAAATAGCGAACGGACTAATGGAGGAACTTAATTCGTAGCCTAGGGTTTCTTATCCTTTGGAGAGCAGCTGTGTAAATTTACCAATCACATTCGTCAGATGCACTTCTTTTGGGCTTCATAAAGACATTTCTCCGCTCCGCTTTAATGCACAGGCATCCTAAAAAGAACCAATGGCATTTCACTAACGCCATAAAAGAAGATGGCGCCGGAATTCGTAATGCGCATGTGCGAATCTTCTAATAGAAAGCTGATCACGCCCACCTTGTTTGGAAAGCAGTGCGATGCGAATTAGGGGACTTCCGAGTCCGAGGTGATTGGTTAGACAAAATGGGTGGAGAAATGGAAATTTGAAGAAGATATTTCGTTAGAAGAGTTACATTTATAAATTTATGAAACATGTAATGTCTCATTTTTTTATGTGGGTACACCAAAATTTTTATTTAAACCATTATTAAAAAGAACAAAGCTTAAAGAAAAATTGAAAAAGGAGCTACCTGGTGGAAGGGACCGGGAATCGAACCCGGTACCTCTGGATTACCGGTCCAGCGCGTTAGCCACTTCGCTACCCTCGCTCCGCGTAGACCTGACGTCCAGTCCAGAGGTACCGGGTTCGATTCCCGGTCCCTTCCACCAGGTAGCTCCTTTTTCAATTTTTCTGTAAGCTTTGATCTTGGTATTCATGGTTTAGAGTTACATTTGTTTTAAATAATCTTTATTGTTGTCGAAAGTATTAACGTAACTAACAAATGAATGCTTCTTTAAGAAGAAGAAGAATATCAGTTTTCAAATAACTTAACTGTCATGAAAGAAATCCTGTCGAAGCTTAAGCTGCCTATCATTAAGTTAAATACTCTCATGTGATATCTTTTGACTTAATATTACGTAATGTATCCGCATATAAAGTACTGGTGAAATCCTGCAATTACTTACGCAACTAAACTTAATTTGATGACCAATAATTTTACCCTTAGCTTAATAAAATAAACATAAATCCTCACTAATCTGTAGAACTGTATAATGTCTGAACGTTTAATGGCTTTTGCGTGTTGTTGTAGTCTTAATGAATGATGAAAACTGTCCCGTTTTCATCTATTATCTTTATAGCATCATTAACCACAATGGATATTTCATTTTCCTTATAAGGTTGATCGGTGACATCACTGACTTCAGTCACACCTACTGCCGCGTCATCAAAAACTGCAAATATGTCTCTTATCAACAGGATTATCAATCGACGGGCGCCAGTTATCAGATTAGTGCAAATATTTTATTCATGATTCAGTTTATTTTTATCCATAACTGTTACGTCAATGACATTGTGTTGTCTGCTACAAATTTTAAATTTGTTTGTGGAACGTTAACTGATTGAACAATGTACGTAGTGACGAACGGATCCTTGTTTGAAATCCGGTAATGTTACTGAAAACTGCGAATGCATGTCCGTTAAAAGTGACTAATTTGAAACTGATGTATGACTCAAATGGGGTTCACTATAATACTACTGTCTCGGCGCTCAATACGGCTTCATCGCTTTTGGCGTCGAGACACTTGGTCCGTGGGGCCAGGGTGCGCGTGGACTCCACAGGGAGCTCAGTAAGCGCCTGAGGGAGGCAACAGGGGACCCACGCGCGGGCAGCTTTCTCGCGCAAAGGCTTTCCATAGCCATACAGCGTGGGAATGATGTCTGCGTCATGGGCACAATACCTAGAGGTCTTAGTTTTATAAATATATTTTAATCTTAGAATTATTTTTAGTTTTAATACCATAAATTTGTTATTTTTTATGTTTTATTTTTGACCCATGTATGTAAATCATTGGAGTGATGATGATGTTGTATATATATTTATGAAGCATGTAATGTCTCATTTTATTTAATTGGGGTAAACACCACATTTTTTACATTAAACCATTGATACAAAGATCAAACCGGACCTGCAATCCAGAGGTACCGGATTCGATTCCCGGTCACCTCCACCAAGTAACTCATTTCATTTTTTCTTTGAGCTTTGAGCCCTTTCCCCTTCCTTTCCTTTCTTCCCTTTGATTTGATGTATTTATTTATTTATTTAATTTATTAAAGGCCGCGGAAGAAAGGAGCGAGCGAAACGTCTCCGTTTCAGCTTGACCAAAAATTCTTTCGTATGTCCAGATGTCAACGTCTCATATAATTTCACAAGATATTACAACATTTGATATAATGTTTCAAGTGGTATAACAACAATATATATAATTTTAATGGGTATAATTTTATTAAATATGCATAACGTTTTGAATGGTATGATGAAAGTTGGTGACACCCCGGATTAACACATAGGTTACTTTTTATACCGAAAAAATGTAGCGTTCCCATGGGATGAGCGGGTAACACCGCGCGGCGCAGATATCATTAGTTGTTATATTGTAAATAAAATTATCGGTCAAGTGCGAGTGGGACTCGCGCACGAAGGGTTCCGTAATACCATTATCTGTAAGATTGTTGTATGGGATCCCCCCTTAAATATTTATTTTATTTTATTTTTAGTATTTGTTGTTATAGCGGCAATAGAATTACATCATCTGTGAAAATTTCAACTGTCTAGCTATCACCGTTCTTGAGATAGGTACAGCCTGGTGACAGACGGACGGACAGCGAAGTCTCAGTAATAGCAAGGATCATACATAAGGATTGACAACCTCATACAAAAAAACGTACTCCGGAAAAAAGCTCAAATACCGTCTTATTTCTAGATGGCGCTGATTATAAGACGTAGATACGCAATGTTTTATTAAAACACATAATAGATGTCATTGTCGCTGAGCGTTATACCAAAAAGAGACAGCGTGGTATCTGTATAGTTCTTAACTAGATGGCGCTGAAACTACTCGTGTTGATTTCTTAATCTATCTATATATATAAACGGATTTGTCCTGACTGACTGACATATCAACGCAGAGCCGAAACTACTGAACTTAGAACTTTGAAAATTCTACAGTAGGTCAAGTATATTATGTAGGCAAGGAATAAGAAGGGATATTTCAAAACTCATCCCCTGAGGGGTTAAATTGGGGTTGAAAGTTTGTATGGAAAATGCGTACTTTTAGAGTAAGAGTCTTAATACTTTGCATACACACTTTAAATATAGAATGAAGAAAAGTAATTTCAGCATTTTTGAAAATTCATCCTGCAATGGGGTCTAATTGGGGTTGAAATTTTGTATGAGAAAAATTGCAGTTTTTGAGTAAGAGCGATTATATTTCGTATTTAGGCCGTGCATTAAAAAATATTAAAACTAATTTCAGCATTTTTTTAAATTCATCCCCTAAATTGTTCAAAATAAAGATTAAAGTTTGTATAAGAAACGTAGCATTCTTTGAGTATGAGGTATATTTTGGGGGTATAGACTCTTACTTTTTAAACTAACGTAATCTAAATATAAAAAAAAAAAAAATTTGTTCGAATTGAGAACCTCCTCCTTTTTTGAAGTCGGTTAAAAAGAAGAAACTGACTGACTGACATATCAACGCACAGCCCAAACCGCTGGTTCTAGAGAGTTCAAATTTGGCACGTAGGTTCCTTATAAGGTGTAGGGGTGCACTAAGAAAGGATTTTTCAAAACTCACCCCCTAAAGGGGTGAAATGGGGTTTCAAAGTTTGTATGGGGAAACAAGATTAGTTAGACTATTTTATTAGAAACTTCACAGGAGTATTTCTAACGATAAATGAGTAAACACGTGTTTCAGGTTTTTTGAAAATTCAACCCCTAAGAGGGAGAAATGTGGTAACAAAGTCTGAAAATCAGCATGGGTATTGTTTTTATGGTTTATCGGGTCGCTGATTACGAAAACCGCAACGATTTTAAAATCCAACGTGTCGGACGTGAGTTACCATCTCCCCTGTTGGGGTGAAATGGGGTTGAAATGTCTAAATACTAAACCGCTGGTTCTAGAGAGTTCAAATTTGGCACGTAGGTTTCTTATAAGGTGTAGGGGTGCACTAAGAAAGGATTTTTCAAAACACACCCCCTAAAGGGGTGAAATGGGGTTCCAAAGTTTGTATGGGGAAACAAGATTAGTTAGACTATTTTATTCGAAACTTTACAGGAGTATTTTTGACGATAAATGAGTAAACACCTGTTTCAGGTTTTTCAAAATTCAACCCCTATAAGGGAGAAATGTGCTGACAAAGTCTGAAAATCAGCATGATTATTGTTTTTATGGTTTATCGGGTTGCTGATTACGAAAACCGCAACGATTTTAAAATCCAACGTGGCGGACTTGAGTTACCATCTCCCCTGTTGGGGTGAAATGGGATTGAAATGTCTAAATTCTAAACCGCTGGTTCTAGAGAGTCCAATTTGGCACGTAGGTTCCTTATAAGGTGTAGGGGTGCACTAAGAGATAATTTAAACTAGGTAAGCAATCTTGTGATGCTAACCTTGTCAGAATAAAATAATGCTCTTACAATGAAGGTTTAGGATTGTCATTTGAAAACTATTTACTAACCAGTCATAATTTTTTATAATAAACCTCCCTTAAGCGTAATGTAAATCGAAAATAGCAAAACTATATTGCAATAAGCATCAATCAAAAACTAATGACATTTTCATGACGTTACATTCAAACTGAAAGAGACAAAACATCATTTGACAGTATAGCACACTTACCTATAGCACTATGGCCAGTACATGGCCAGGCTAACTTCAAAGGCTTGACTTGAAATATTTCATCCATAATAAATACTTAATCAACCATAAAAGCCTTAAAATCGAAAAATTACCTTCAGTGAAAAAACTTCTCAACATATCAAAAATTGTAAAAGCACAACATCGAAACGCCATCTATTGTCAACAAGGTATAACATTACGATACTTACAAAACTCTGCAAAAGTTGACAAATATTAACACCGTTCTATGTCGTTTATGTCGCTACTGAAACGCCGTTTTAATTCATTTTGATACATACGACGGCATCTAGTTCCCCGACGATAAAATCTTTATCGGCGTACGCTCCTTACTATGAACATCATACTTCCTTACCTTTTATCTTCCTTGGTAATAGGGTCCCGCTTTTACCCTTTGGGTACGGAACCCTAAAGAAAGATAATGTGGGATAGTACGGTCGCACCCATACTACCTTTTTTTTATACTACCTTTTAGTTCCAATGCTCAACGTAAGTACAGTCCCTAAAGGAGTCAAACGACTGGTAATAAACAAATCAGGTCAGAGGATGTCGGGACCCCACTGGGCGTCGATTTAGGCGCTAAAGATTCAATGAAATTGGTACTATATCTGGATCAGTCAAGGTAAATCTGCGTGTACGCATCTGGATGCACTCTACAATAGGCTAGTTGACTCATGTTAAACTGTATAGAACGAATGTTTATTTCATATAGTATTTAGCATAGGAAACCTAAATATATACTTTCACACACATTTAAATAAAACAATTTAAACGGATTATATCGCGTATATTAATTATTTGAGCCTCCCTGACGTTTCAGTACCTTTACAGATACCGTTGTCAAAGGTTGACTGAGAAAAACATAATTTTTCTCTGTCAAAGTTACATTTGTGCAAACTACCCATTTTATAAATATTAATTTCAAAATAAAGGTGTTCATACATGCCAGATGGGCCTAATGTGTAAAGAAAGTTACACATGTGCCAGAAGGGCATTAAAGAAAGAAGGGGAGAAAAATTATGTTTTTCTCAGTCAACATTTGACAACGGTATCTGTAAAGGTACTGAAACGTCAGGGAGGCTCAAATAATTAATATACGCGATATAATCCGTTTAAATTGTTTTATTTAAATGTGTGACAGTCGCGGAAACCGAAGAAAATATTAATTTCACACAGTTCATAAAAGTAGAAGATAACTAAAAAAATAAATTATGGTTTTTATTCCGTATTTTGAAATGCTTAAAACGCTGTCCGCCATTTTCGCTCATGATAGTGACGTCATCGATCCCGTAAAGAGAACTGAAGGGCTACTCCGACGACTCCGAATTGAGCCGTCCCTCTCGATCTTTTATCAAAGTATATTTGCGTGAGCGGGACGGCACTATACGATAGTCGAGTTTCGAGCATCGGAGTAGTCCTTTTGTTTATTTACTCGGTATTCTATGTTACGCCACAGATAAGCAAAAGGAAAAAATGGTGGACGGCGTCTTTATCTGTTCATGAAATTTCTATTTTCAGTTAATAAAATTTAGCTTTCTAGCACTTTAACTTAGCTCTCTCACAAAAATACAATACAAGTTTTTTTAGAGCCAGTAAGATCATTGTGAGTGTGGTTGGTCCATTTTAAACTTCTCCGCTCTGTCGACAGACTTAAAAATTGACAGTTCTAACGGCAGCCGAATAAAATACGTGTTTGGGCGAATCTTTATTTTGTTGTAGATTTCTTTTTTTTGGTGAGTTGGTAAAGTTGCTGTTATTCTGAACAAGGCAAGCCCAATTTTACGATATGTCCCAAAAAAAATCCACTGAGTTACAAAAAATGTATGCAATTTTTGTATTTTGTAGTAAAATTTAGTACAAAATGAGGAGCTCGAAATGAAAAATAAATAAATCGAGAACAAAATGAATCATGGGCCAATTTCTTCAATATATTTTGTGTAACTCAATGGAGAAAAAATTGTAGGACATATCGTGAAATAAGCAACTTTACCAACTCACCAATTTTTATTGAAATCTGAGAAAAAAATGAAATAGACAACAAAATAAAAATTGGTGACGTGATAAACGAGTACGTAGCCAGAGGTGCGAAATATGTAGTATTTGGGAACCACTGAATGGTTAATAAAGTTTGGTCAATTAGTAATTATTTGTGTAGTGACATGGGCGCTAAACCGCTGGCTCAATATTACAGGGTTCTATGTTTAGCTTTTGATAAGTTCAAATTTGAACATTGTCATTATGACATAAAATCTCATTTTATTTACCCTGAAAATGTAACATAGAACCCTGTAATAGTGGGTCAGCGAAATGTGATGTCACTTTATGGGTTGTAGTTGCATGAAAAGGCTACCGGATGCGGGGCAGGATATAGGCGATCTAAAGCCTCTATTTAGATAACTATAATACAGACAAGGTAAGTTCACTTCACGCAAAGATGTGCCCGTCGCACCAAGGTGCCCCTACGTATACCCGATTACTTTTGGGGTGTGGATATAAAAACGTTTCATATAATTCCACTACCTAGATATAACAATAACCATAAATTCATTGGGTATAACCTACAATTAGTATAAAAGACATTCGATATAACGTTACGGGTTCGAATCCCGGCAATAGCTATTAAATGATGATCACGAGTTCACGAGTTTATTTTCTTGGGTTATGGATGTCAACTGTGTTTTATAATAAAAACTTAAAGAATATTATTGAAAATATTAATAGTTTTTATACCGTAATCAAATTTACTTAAATGGTCAGTGCTAAGAACATAATAAAAACACGCGTCTAAGTAGCGAAACGGCTAAAATGCTCTGAATAAAAGGAATTCGGTGTTGAGACCGCCAAGGATCTAGTGCTTTATATAGAGCTGGTAAAAGCACTGGTCGACCACACGAAGTGCGGGAACAAAGAAGAAGAGATATTCAATAACGTGTCCTTAAACTCCGAGTTACGACGCTATAATACCAGTACCACACATAAAACCGATTTTATTACAACCACGTAGGTATTATGATTCACTTGCCTACGCATTTAACCTAACACTAATCTGACCGTCGTTAAGATCAATTAACATAACAATAAATAACGCGTAACTACTGTCCTTACACGTAAACATTCTAAAATATTCACTTCAAGTGTTCCCTTCAAGTGTTTTTCATTTTAACCCTTATCTATTAGCTTAAAGTAACAGAATTCATCTACACTTCAACTAAGATGCGCTGGTGCTAAAGTAACGAACTTTGAATTGATTTGACTATGGAATTATTGAATGCTGCATTTTGATTGGTCGCTTCATATTTGACGTATCCTGTTCTGTCTGAAACTGATTTACGATTGGTCGATTCCAAGCGTTAATGTTATTAATAATATTTTATTATTTACTCAGTCATTGCATTGTAGCTCTTATTGATACATGGTTTGAGGTTTTTATTAATGATATAATTGTATATATTACTGATAATTTATAAGATGGTGCCTATAAATCACTATGTTGCATAGAGTAAGCTGCTTAACATGACTGATTCTGTGTTGGCGCCATGGAAATTTTACGACTGCAAAATCATTAGACAATACGTGATTTTATAAGAGAATAGGCGATTTGAAGGTTGAGATAGTAGATTAATAGTATTAAAATCCAATGTTAGTTAAGGTGCGATAAGACTAACATAGTTTATTGTTTATTGGGGTAAGACTAACATAGTTTATTGTTTATTGGGGTAAGACTAACAGTTAGTTATTTAATGGACTGTGGCAGTCTTCCCGGTGACAGTCTTGCCGCACCTTATAGTAGAAATTGTCTGAGACAACTAAAGCGAAGCGCAGAAAATGAACCAATCAGGTTGCGTCTTTGTGAAGCCCAAAAGGAGTGAATTTTAATCTGAGGAATGTGACAGGTAGCTTAAGGGTAGGTTAAATTGGACCTACCCGTCTACCCGTCACTCTCGCACAGTATTGAAAAGAAAGAGATAGGTGAATATCTCGTGCGAAAAAAATTGCGTATTGTTCTTGTGCTAGGGGTGCAAAGGCCAGTTTTAAAACATTTTGTTTTAAATAAGTTAAATAACATTAAAAACTATGTCATCTATTGCCAGACACTATTAGTGCGCTAAGAAAATTTCGCAATAATGCTATTGGGATCTTAAGCGAATATTAAATTTATATAAACTGTCTATAAAATTAAACAAAATCAATTAAACGTCAAGAAGTTAAATTGGAAATCCGGATTAATGAGAAAATTAAATTATATTCGCCGCCATCGTAACCAATTAGTGCAATTTAGAATTGGTTGCAGTTGATTTAGTAATTCAATCTATCAATTAGTGGCGCAATGTAGAGCGTTTACAAATGTATTAGATAATACGCAAATTGGTGTCTGACTCGAGTTAAGATACTGCTTAATATTCCTATTGCGTTTTCATGACAACTGTCTACCCAAAGGTGTAAAGACTTTCAAATAAACAATGCAAAGATCGACATATCGGAATACCGGTTAACTTCTCCACCACCCTAACACAACATCACCTTTCGAATTTTTCCTTATGCATTATTTGTATGAACCTGTCCCACATTCAAAATAATGAAACATTACATGTTTCATAAATTTATGAAACCAATTATTTTGTATTAATCGACGCAGGAATGTTAAATCACACTATAATTATAAAGGCGAAAGTTTAACTCAACGGCTGGACTAATTTTGATTCAATTTGGACCACCCTGGATTAACACACTATGCTACTATTTATCCAGTAATTATTTAATATTGCCAGAGAATGAACGGGTAACATCGAGGGCCGCAGTTAGTATATAATCTTCAAATTCAGACATTAATCTTAGATTTCATAAATGTTATATATACAATAATATTAATATTTCTAACATCAACGTCTACAAGCCGGTTGATTTCACATGAAACCAATTTCCATTTCACTACAAAACTTAACAATACTTACTAATTCACGCACTGTGATTTTTATCCGCGCGATGAAGAGCAACGTTTAATTTGTTTCATCTCAGCGTAGGAGTCACACAATCCTTGTAACATGGGTTAACGAGGTGGTTTGTTAGTTCACTGGTTTGTTAAATTGTTACTGTTATCCTTATATGGCAGCGTATGGTTCTAGACAAATCAAACGTAATGGGGCTATGGAACGCGGCGTGTAGAGTGTGCAAACCTAACTTATACTTACCACAATAATTCGCAACGATCCGAGTTCGCCAGTTCATCGATTCAAGTCTCGAAAACTAAAAGCGCATTTAATTAGTTGTTTGTAAAATGAGACGCGCCGCAATGGATTGTAGGGCACGACAATGGTACAGATGCGACATGACGCTAGCGCCGCCGCTACTACTAGTTACGAACGCGCTCCAAATTGCCCGGACAAAAACGGAATGCAAATCCAAGCGTCCTAGTCTACGCTGGTGCGTAGGTCGCATAGGGTAGGCGCCGTAACGCGAATCGCGAATAGAGTATTCGATAATGTGTACTCGTCATAATCTAACTGTTAGAATTTATGTAGGTCTAGTTACGTGAAAACGAAATGGAAAAGGATAAATAAATACAGTCCCACCGCTCACTCTCCGAAATGTATCCCATAAAATAACGCTTCTATTTGTACTATAGGCTGCACAAATACGTAGCCCATTTATGAATAAATTTATTCATAAATGCGCCATGCGAGTTTGCAGCTCATTGTAAAACAGTCTCGTTTTCCTGCTGCGTTCATTAGCGCAGTGCGTGTAAATTGCTAGCCGCGGAGTGAAATAAAGGGCACTCCCTTATCTTGTTGGTTTGTGTTCCGCCCTCATATATCAGTCGGGGCATAGTATCAATATTTTAGTAACACAACGTCAGAAATAGTTTTTTCTTACAATTTGGAGGTTAAATGTGACTTTACTCAATGAGTAAAAATATAAAATGCCTTATTAAGTCCGCCATTTGTACTTTTACTTGTGTATTTTGTTCAATAAAGTTTAAATAAATAAATATAAATAAATAAATAAAATGTTGTGGATATAAAAACGTATCTACCTACAGAATACGTCAGAAAATTAAGCGTTTTTTTTTATATAGTACGCGTACAGTAACACATTCCGCAATATCATAAGTATCATAACTATTTGCGTATACCAGAAAAAAAAACTATAGTTTTGCTTACCTAAATATTGAATATTGTATACTAGCCGCGCCCCGCAGTGTTTCTCGCTCAACCCACGGGACCACTATGTTTCGGGATAAAAAGTAGCCTATACGCTAATCCAGGGTGTCAACTGCCTTCGTACCAAACTTTATAAAAATTGGTTTGCGCGTGAAAAAGTAACAAACATACAAACACACTAATAGGCTTTCGCCTTTATAATATTAGTGTGAACGTAGGTACAATGTTATCCTGTCCAGCGCTTTGACACTTCATAAAGATTTGATCTTCCAGGAAACTAGACGATTAGAAAATGTAGGACTTAGAGTGCGTCTCCACGGAAACGAAGCGGAGCGGACTCGTGCGGAATCGACCAATCACAGAAGTGGATCTAAGCTGAGATACAAAATTCAACTTAGGTTTGGTGTTGTTAACCTCTGTTAATTTTTTCTGTATATCTCTCATGTTTTGTATCCCTGTGTATTTGAGGTGTGCAATAAAGTGGATTTGTTTGTTTCTTTGTTAAGTAATTAATTGAATCAGGCGTTACTTTGCGGAAATCCATATTAATGAAAATAATAATATTGCTTTGCTATTCCGCGATAGAATATCGTGCCAGTTAAATTTGTGCTAACCCGTTATACTTATTTGCGTATTTTTTCATGCATATATGCATTTAATGGTCCCACCCTCCCACCACGATAAGAAAAATAAATACGCAAATAAATATAACAAACCACCACCAAAATAACAGAACTTACTCGACACGTGTTTCGCCCCTCTACGAGGCATCATCAGGAGATGTTGACGGTCTGGAGTCCGACAACCGAAAAAACCATTAAATGCATATATGCATGAAAAAATACGCAAATAAGTATAACGGGTTAGCACAAATTTAACTGGCACGATATTCTATCGCGGAATAGCAAAGCAATATTATTATTTTCATTGTTTCTTTGTTGTTTGTTTGGTCTATTCTGCATGTTTTAACTCCACCTCGCTTCAATAGAGACGCGTCCTTAAAGCTAGTTGTAGGTTGTAGGTTGTAGGACTACTTCTCTGCGTACACTGTGCCCGCTGAGAAATGTATCGAGAGCCCAGATCAGTAGTAAACGACTGAGCATTCACCTTATTGTGGTATCGTGGTGACATAATGAAATGTAGGTCGTATATTGAAGTGAATACTCTGACCATTTAACCCCTTGTCGTGGGACATACTATTAGTTTAAAAGAGGGATGTTATAATTTTAACACGTTTATTTGTGTGTCTGTCTGCAGCATTGTAGCTCCCAAACGCATGGACCAATTTTAAAGTGATTTTTTTTATCGGAAGACTTGTCCGTCGAGATGGTTCTTAGCTAAATTCGGTGGAAATAATTTTCAAGATATTTAGCCCATTTCACGGGTAAGGCATGTATAGTGCTTTTCTCAAACATATGCAATGCAATAAAAACCACTAAATAAAAATAAAATTCAGGTGTTTAGCCTGCTCATGAACACAGACGCCATGTTTAAAAAAAATACTTCCCGGCCTAGGATTTTCCAAATTCCTTTACAGTTCTCTCGAGTTGACGACGTACATTGAAAATACTATATAATTTGAAAACTGACTTTTTTAGAATGTTGCTGAACAAATGTTGTATAGTTTGAAGAGTAGAATCTATGTTTTAATTTATTTCTCCTATTTCAGGCCACACCCGGTATAAGCATGGCGCCGCGTTCACGGTGATTGCCTTTTGACCACGTTGTGACTAATCTACTCATTAACGGTTGAATGATTACCAGACTAAGCATATCCATTAAATACAGCTACATACTGTGGTAAATGTTAAATTTATAATTACCAAAATGTATAAGGTGCTACCAACATCAATTGACCAGCAAAAATATAACGATTTTAATATTTTCATTATATTTTTCCTTAAGGAGTGATTTTCATATTAGATATTCAAATGGAACCCCAAGTAATCTACTTAATTAATTAATTAAAATAATTTTCTTAATTTAGTCTGCAAAATGTTAATTAAATGATATTACATGACAAAAATATACTGATTTAAATATGTTCATTACCTTTTTCCCCTGATTTTCATATTTGATATGTAACCACCCCAAGTAATCTACTGAATTAATTAATTAATTAAAATAATTTTCTAAATCAGTTGTGACATATTTTCTTTCAAATTGCAACTTAATGTATAAAACCGAACACCGAACTAAAACGCACGGAGTTACGAGGTTAGTTACAACAGCATCAAAATATGATTTTTAGGACAATACTATTCTGATAAAAATTCAGTGCCGATAGAAAGTATACAGGGTGAATTCAAATCGGTAATTCAAAACACTTGATTGTGGCTCAGTTTTATCTATCTTTAAACTTTAAAATTTGCTATCTCTATCGTACAAAATAAATAATTAAAATCCCAATGTTTGATTACCTAACGGTTACCCCAAATTCAATAGCTAATTGTCATATCTGTCACTCCTCGTTATTTTAAGTCATAACATATTCCATTCTTTGAATGTAGGAGTAAAGACGAGGCATTTATTTTAAAATCAAAATGCTATAATAAAAATTGATTATCATAAATGTCAGATGATTACCAAAGAGCAAAGTGTAGTATTTTAAACCTCTTTGTTTTAATTTAAATCATAGTGGTAAGTTAACTGTATCAAGCCAAAAAATTTGGATAATTTAAAACTTAAATATTAGATGCTTTTGATTATTTTAGAAGTGTCAGTGACACTAACTACAGGGCTTTAGATTGGATGCAAAACATTAATTTTATATTACCAATTTGAAGTCACCCTGTATACGTACCAACATTTGTATTAAATTCAGCCGCAATGGAATTACCTACATCGTACTTAGGCTTGTGCGTGGCGCCTTAAAGCCCATTAACTATATACTATGTAACAGCCAATCTAAGTATATGTAGGACTGTAGGTACTCAATTCATTACCGGTTGACTGAGCTACTAAGCCTATACGTATATTGATATCATAATCCGGTAATTGGCCTGGCGCTTTAATGATTTAACTTTAAAGTGTAAATTACAAATAAATTATAAATAATTTTATAAAAAATAGAGTATTATATATTACTGCTTGTAGCGGACCGACAGATACAGCATGGGAAGACCCCTAACAAGGTGGACCGACGACCTTCAGTTTTGTTTTTCAAGTACATTTAGTGTATGTACCTACATACATTGCCCTATTGGGCTTATAGTAGGTACCTACCTTTTTTTTTAACCCACGCCTTATTACGGATTTTTAGTGGTACTTATTTACATTCCGGTAAACAATGTTTCGAATTAGGTAAATAACAAATCTTTAGTAAATCGCTACTGACGTTTACCTAACCCTAGTCCACTCCTGGCTGGCGCTCATGCTTAAATCCCAGCTAGCCGTTTGTCCATGGATTAGTTTTCGTTTAATAATGCAAATATATGACGTACATCCCTGGGCCGGACAGATACTTGTTAAGCAAGCTATACTTTGACTAAATATACGTATTTATTTAGACAATATTATCTCAAACCACAAAATACCGGAAGAACTGTTTACACAAGCATCTAAAAGATCTATTTGAAAAATCGCTATAATTTATGACACCTCTTAATTGTATCAGCCAATTAAATTTTATTGCGCCAGCCATGCGCTTTAAGATTTGATTGGAAGATCTTAAGGTAACGAAATAAGAGCTATATTCGCGTGACTGGTTAATGTAATGTCTAAGGTCTGTGGTATTAACTGTTAATGATATCTCTATTGATATTCGATCGATCTCAATCGAGATCTCACAGCTGATTAGCTTCGAATTCCACTTGTTTAGAGCAAACTAGGGTAGGGTAAGGGTAACCAGTAAGCTATAATTTGTGAAACCTTGTGGTTCCTTATATACCAACTAGACGACGCGATTGGCGAATTTTGTACTGCACCTGCGTACTGAGCCGGCGATTCTGGTTTCGAATCCCGGCCAGGGCAAATATTTGTGTGAACAACTCGACACCGTTGACGGATACGTCAAGGAAGGCATCATCAAACATCATCATCATCACCATCATCATCATCATCTAATCACATCTAATCTGTATGCTGTATTAATTTACAAGAAAGGGGAACATGACGAAAACACATTACAAACTTAAGATCTATTTTTATCATGGCCATTTCATGTAACAGAGTTTTATCTCAAGTCAGATTCCTACTAGAATATAGGTATAAAACTTACGTATAAATACTTACTTCTACGGTTGTGCTATGAAACCATCGTTACGACAATTGATGCACTAGATAGCCCAATATTTGCAAAATTCATGAAGATTTTGCAACCAATGTAACCTAATAACCTAGGTTACTGTAGTTAAATGGTATAGCACTGACCCGACCTTTGAGCTTACAAGTCACATTATTGTGTATGTCATGTTATTCGCTGCATACTAGTGCATGCACCTCGACCAAGCACAAAATCATACCTAATGTTTGCGAAAATACACGACTTTAGAGTCAGACCACGCTTACTCTTCCAAGGGACTGAACTGTCAAACCATTCAAACTGATTAACTTTGTCTAGGTTTGACAGTTCATTTGCTAGCTAGAGATGAGCAAATTATGTCACTCAAATGAAGGAGAACAATTCATGTCTTTCCTTTTGTTCATTTCCTGTCACTCATTTCGCTCTTTTCGTTCAGTGGATCTACAGAGTCAAACTGCTCCATCATATCATACTCATTTCGTTCATGTCTTTCATTTTTTTCAGTGGTTCATTTGAATGATGCGTCGGAAGAAGTATCGAGAAAGTATGCAAAATTAACTACCTAATGTTGCTATTGGAATGTGACTGGTCTCATAATATTCGATTCTTTATAAGTATAACTTCATTATGTTTTGAGTGCTTGCGAACGAAAGGTGTACTGATACTGATGTAGTGTGTTGGTTCATCCTTCAGTGAGTGAGTGAGTTACTGACATGAATGAGAAGATACTTCATTTGAATCACTCACTCGCGAACGACACACCTCTACACGACTTGCTTTGGGAATTCAATTCGCTATGACTTCGTCGATCTATAGTCTATTTGCGATTGTAATCGTGCTCTGGATTCGATAGCTGATTGGCAGTTTGAAGGATCAGATTGATCGTGTAGACGCCATTTAGATCGATGAAATGGAAGCAGAGAACATAGAACATGTACAATAACCTTATTTAAGAAAGATTTTAAGTACATTTAGAACAATTGAGTTGATAGATTAGATTTATTTATTTCATAATAACAAATTACATTATAAAACCCGCCTGTTGTTTACCTCTCTTGAATGTTACTTGTAATTTGTTTGTATTTATTTCCTGTTGAGGTGTGCAATAAAGAATATTCTATTCTATTCTATAAAGCCTAAGATATCATGATCGTCAATAGAAACATTTAATTAAAGAATAATCATTCAATTCACTTAATATACCATCATAATATAGGTAGCTACAACAATAAAAATACAATCATAAAATGCAATGTCAGATATAGATACGTTAGATCTATCGACAGTTACCCACCAAAAATTCATAGCACTAAGAGTTATCGATGCTATATTAACATCGGCTTTTAATACAGCTATTCTAAAGCCAGTATATTTCTTCGACAGGGCCATATCACTCCCATACAATTTGAAACGAACGATGTTAATTAAGTTAAGGCACAATACAGCCTAACCGGAGGAACTTTTAAGAGTAAGTCCATGATCTAAAGGAAATTGCAGAGACAACGATCGGCAGACAGACAAAAATACACATAGAGGTCGCTAAGGTGTAAAAACCTTTCAAATAAACAATACAAAGCGTACGGAAAAATTCGATAGGTTGCTTCGGAGTTAAGGCGCTGAACCGGCATTTCAGAGGTACCGGGTTCGATTTCCGATCTCTTCCACCAAGTAACTCATTTTTCAATTATTCTTTAAGCGTTGATCTTTGTATCAATCGTTTAAATAAAAATTGTGGTGTGTACCCACATAAAAAAATTAGACATTACATGTTTCATAAATTTATACAACCAAAAATAGTTTTAAGAGATACACGTAGCAAACAAAAAGAATAGGTGGGTGAAAACAGGCGGTTCAAACCGCTGTCAGTCCGCTGTCATAAATAACAAAGAAACGGGCCATAATATGATTTCAATTAGATTAAGTATGGTAAGAAGTACGGTTACAGTATATCACTGTATATGAAAGTTTGCAGCTTGGTGAAGCTCATACTTTCAATATTTTTGAGAGTTGACTGATTGCGGTTGAAATGCCTGTAGAGTCAGCCAGGTATTATAGGCAATCACAATTTAATTATAGTATGCTCGGTAACTTTGTGTTCTTATCATAGATAATATGAATCCAATCATTATAATAAAATTTGCACCGGAAGTCTTTCACTATCACTATATCGTTATACTTTCCGCAATGTTAGAGAAAACAGTTGAAATAACTCCTCAGATTATAGGTATTTATAGTTAGCGCCCCGTCAGCTGCGCAAGCGCCGGCCTTATGCGCCGGCGCCGCTACTGACTTTATAGACTTTCAACTTAAGACGAAACGAACATATACTGCCGTTTTACGGTAAAAGGTCGTATCTTTATACGGATGTCATAGTAAGATACGTCCTTTTACCGTAGCGTGGCAGTATAGGTACAATAACAATATACCTACTTGGAGAAACATACTTATTATATTTTCTCTCGTACATGTATATTCTGCCGTCGTAGGTTAAAAGATCGTATCTTTATATGGGTTTCTTAGTAAGATACGGCTTTTTTACCGTAGCACGGCAGTATTTGAGACAAGACTGTATTTCTTCCACTGTTTGCATTAGGAGTGCTTTACGGCCATTTTCCGAATACATCTCTAAAATGTTTACAGTTTCAAACAATAACATAACTTGCGAAATAAAACGGTTTGAGAAAAATTGCAGTAGTAGTCTCTCAGTACTCATACTATACATACAAATACAAATCATTTATTTCGGACTTTAAATCCATAGCATATAAAAAAGGATATTCAATATTTTATACAGAGTGGAAACATTCCATGAGCTTTCTATTTATTTCGCCAAAGGAAAGCATGCATCTCGCCCTATCATTTTACTTCTTCTAATAGTAATTGCAGGTTTTGTTTAAAATTTAAACATTCTTAGCACTAGGCACGTGTGTGAACTCAGCTCTAGCACACGTTTTCAGATTTACAGTACATAATCTTAAAACTGACACTTATTTACAGATAATGGTTTAAGCCTTTACTCACGTTTTAAGACTAGTTTTTAACTATTGCGTTTCAGTTAATTTTGGTCAGACATTTTTAATCCACACTTCTTAGCTTCTGTAGTCTAAACTGTACCTATTAACTCATGATAAGACAGTGATTATAACTTCATAACGACTATTATCAAGTAAATTGCGCAGCCTGCAGCACTGATTAACGCCTGTAAGCGTCTTGACAAACGACGCCAATTCAACTAATGGCTGAGTCTACTGAACCACTAATATATAAGGGCTTATCTTGTTAAGACTATTATTTCCAAACCTACCTTTTCATGAGATCAAAATGATTGGAATATACATTTTATTCCATATGAGATATGGCTAGTTTCTCAGTAATCTCAGGAAAACAGATACGATATTGAAGTAAATGGTTGATTAGGAAAACCTTGGACCTTAAGTCATTTTGCGCTTGAAATATTGTTCGAGAAAATGACATGAAATAAATGAGTGGGCTTTTGAATGTCACGCAGGATGTCAGAGGTTGTTAGACAGACTTGGACGCATAGATCAAGATTACTGACGTGGTACCGCCGCCAAAGGCACAAGATACAGCTACACAAAACGGTATCAGGTATGATTTAACATTAACTTTAAGGTTAGTCAAATATAGCAATCATCTTGTGGAAAATTTGTCCCTTATTAAAATGAAAGGATTGTTATCAATAAAAGGATTCGTATCGAAATTCCAGATATCACTGCCGGACCGTGTAAAAGCAACAGTCCATGTTGAAAAACTTTTCTTATTTGATACCGTTCTCGAAGTCACTTTGTTTATTTTCCTACCAGTCACCAATCAGCACACTTGATACGTGTGAAGCACTGATCCGTTTCACTTTGCAATTTTTATTTTCTGATCCCGTTCTCTAAATCACCCTGTATATTTTTATACCAGCTACAAATCAGGCAGCAACTGGCTCGAGATCCGCGATAACTGAACGACCTTAAAGGCAAACCACAGTCCGTTGGTCAACGTGTCGCCAATGGAGTAATGGCCTTAGATAATCTACTACGAATTGTTTGTAACGTAAGGAATTAGCTATTAGAATGATTGGCAACATTTAGAGCAAACGCTGCCCAGTGGTTGCTTTTATCACGCGATAAATAAGTGACAAAGCATCCTTCACGTTTTCACAAAATACGAGAGTGAGTGACAGATGCTTTGTGACTTATTTATTACGGAATAAAAGCAACCATCACAGGTCCTGATAATCTTCGAAGATTTTTTGTTCACCAAACTACTACACATTATAATCCTAATTTGTTGTATTGGAATGAGTAAAGTAACCAAAGTAAGGCAACGGCAAGCAAAGCCACAGCGGTGATAGTAATCTACTACGATTTGTTAGTAACCTACTACAAAGTAAGCAATGAGTTGTGGAACGATTGTCACAGCCTCAACATTTACGTGTATATTACGCGTAGTGCGTGAAATTAGTCAGTTACGTTTCGTTCAAAACAGAAATTCATATGCATGAATAACATTTTTGACAATCATCGTATTTCCAAAAATTTATATGAGATATGTCACTTGAAGCTCATCGCATTTTAATGACAGTTCAATGGCGATATCACTGTTATCTAATAGAGATTTGACGTTTCGCGATCACTCAAATGGCATTCTCGAATTGGGTCCCAGATTTAAGCAAAATTTCCAATGGTAACTCTATAGGGTCAAATTCTATTTCATCTCGCCTTTCAAAACCAAAATCTAACCATTTTCCATATAAGCCTTACTACAATTACTAACTACTAACGAGCTGCAGTGACACAGAGTTGTATTTTAACCCTAATTGAATAGTGTAAGATGTAGCCTACGTCAACAAAAATGAATTAATGGTTGAAAACTAGAAACATTTATTTTAAATAAAATAATATTATATAATATGTACAGTGAAAACTGGATAACTGGGACTTGAAGGGACCAGCAAATTTGTCTCACTTAAAGAGGTATTCCACTTACCCAGTGTCTCAGATATACAGGTATAGATTAATGTCTGTCCCATTTACATAGGGTTCCACTAATAGAGGTAAAAAGAGGATATTTCAGTTATAGAGGTGCGATTATTAAATAATATAGTTAGGTGGTGTATTTCATAATAAGTAATTATAAATGAAAATAATTATAATAGTTGGCAGTAATAAAAAGGTACCTTATAATCAAAGATTATTAACACTTTTTTATAAACAGTACGAAAATACAACAGAATGCGTCAATTAAATAAATCTGACATTTTGTATTGTCCTTTTTTAGGGGTCCGCTATTGAAATATTATTACCTATTTAATTAATATAAATTTAATCTTAGGTATAATGTTGGTTACAATTTGTTGACATTTCAAAATTGGTGTGCAAAACAAATAGTGTTTTTACTCTCTCGCGTTTTGAAATAAAATGAACTCCCAGTTAGTGAGGTAATGGATTTACGTTATCGCAGTTATAGAGGTCAATATCTTTAATTTCAAAGATAACCATTTATTAAATGTTTAACTTAAAATGTAGTCTCAATAATAGAGGTAAAATACGCCCGCTGTCTCAGTTATGGAGGTAATTATGAAGACAAAATCGAAAAAACTAATCCCAGTTATAGAGGTCTGTTTTGTCCCACTAACAGAGGTAATTCAGTGGTAAAGTGTCGGGACAGCAGCACGAGTTCCAGCTAAGGAGGTTTCTCACTTATCCAGGTCCCACTTATCCAAGTTTCACTGTATATATTTTTTTAATTCATACATTTAAGGGTTAAAGATGAATGGATCATACCGTTAAATAATTCCCTTTTATTTATATTTTCTTCAGGTTCAACACGACTTTAACTTTAATATAAAGCAAACACGAAACTCAAGTCAACGCATAAACTATTCAAATTCACAGACTTTCGATTTACGTCGCCGAAAAAGGAGTAGTATTGTGAAAGATCGTGTAATACATATTGCGAACACCAGGCGCTGACAGGACAGTAGTCACTAGTTACTGTGAGAGATAACTGACAGTATAAATATCAAAACCAGTATTGTTTCTCGAGGTCTAGAGTAGACTGGAGAAATGGCGGCGAAAACTGGAAAATGTTGGGCTGAGAATCAGCAGATCCAAAACAGAACATATGTTTTGCGATTTCGGCGGTCTTTCCAGTTTTGCGGCCATAAAACTGGATCAAGTAGCGCTGCCAGTCTGCTCCGATTTCAGATACCTCGGTTCAATTATACAGAGTGACGGCGGCATTGAACGGGATGTCAAAAACTGAATTAGCTCAGGATGGATGAAATAGCGGCAGCTCTCTGGCACGATATGCGACCCCCGTATGCCGCTTCGGCTCAAGGGCAAAATTTACAAAAGCATTGTAAGACCTGTCGTCATGTATGGATCAGAGTGTTGGGCAGTAAAAGGGACGGATGAAATGAGATTACATGTGGCAGAGATGAGAATGTTACGATGGATGTGTGGGGTGACAAGAATGGACAGAATAAGAAATTAATATGTAAGAGGAAGTCTGAAAGTAGCACCAATTAGGGATAAGCTGCAAGCTAACCGACTATCATGGTATGGGCACGTGATGCGAAGAGAGGAAAGCCACGTAACGAGAAAAGCGACCAGCATGAATGTGGACGGATATATAAGAAGAGGAAGGCTAAAGAAAAGATGGATGGATTGTGTGAAAGATGATATAAATAAGAAGGAAGTAAACGACGAGATGACGAGTAATAGGGAAGAATGGAGGAAGAAGCGAATGATGACACAGTACCTACTGTTTCTCTACTTTTAACGATTCGTTACTGATAACGGGCTAATATTTGTAACGATTTTCACAAATAATGATTTTCACGTCGAAATGGACCATTTGGTAAAACGTAAGTCGATAAAACAGGGATAAATTGATAAACACTACAACATATTGGCTCTTTCCTTCAGAGGTGAAAGTGCTCGTGCAAAATGGTGAATATTTGGAGGAAAGTATTACTAAACATCTGTAGTTTTAAATCTGTATTATGAAATTTTGGATACTTTAAATATTTGCATCTAAAGGATTACATAACTTATTTATTTAATACTGTAGAACAAGAAAAGTTGGCCCATGACAGAAGGGAGCAGTCACTACGAATTAGCAGAATCACTGAAATTATTATGTTTTCTTCTTTACTTCTCATGCTCTAAAAGTTCAACTTTATGCTGTGCGTAGGCGACATAAAGTCGCTTTTTATGCTCTTGAGCATAAAGTAAAATCGTCGTCAAAGACCAAGGCGATCGGTCCAACAGCCACACGAACAACTTAAAACTTCATAGAATAAACTCTTCATTTTATTTCGTTTCGTTAGTATTCTAAGACCAAGGCAAAGATACCAACGGCCAAACTTTTTGAAATAAACTTGTAATTTTTATCTACTATTATTTATTACTTTTTAATTTTATTTATAAAAGCTATTACTTTAAATATTTCTCATTGCTGTAATGTAACTTAAAATTTTTATTAAATTTGTTTTTAAGTAGGTATAGTATAATATTTACATGATGCAGTTTCATTTCCTCGCAATCGAAGTGAAAAGTAGAGTGTGCAACTCGTCCATAAAACGCATTTTACACTCGACTTTATATTCATAAACGTCTCGTGTAAAATGGTGCGTTTTATGCACTTGTTGCACAATCTACTATTTTTCACAGTAATTTCGACCTCTTTTTAATCCCTGACGAAAAAAGAGGGGTGTTATAAGTTTAACGTGTGTATTTGTGTATCAGTAACATATCTGTGTGTCTGTCTATGTGTGTCAAACGGATGACCCAATTTGAGTGCAGTTTATTTAATCGAAATACATGTCCGTGGCGATAGGTCTTAGCTATGTTTGGTGGAAATAAGACCAGTAGTTTCCAAGATTTTCCGCTTTAACCTTTTGACCGCCACAGTCGGCTGTGGCCGTCAACAAAAAATCATGCCCCTGACGCCACGTCGGCCACAGCCATCCAAATTTCAATGATCAAAAACTTTGTAATTCTAACCGCTACCAGTATTTTTCAATCCCTGTTGGTTTTGGGGCACATCTTTTTTTTTACTCTGGCGTCAATGGCACGGTAAATTGCTAGACCGCTTGGCGGTCAATAGGTTAATTGGAACAAGTGATAAGATCGAAGCTAGAGTTCCAAATTTTGTAGTTAGGTTCAGGTTTAGTAGCATTTTCTATATTACTCATTGAATGAGGGTCTCATGATGACCGGCTGTTTTGTCGGGAGTGTTTTAACCCTTAAATTGACAACGTAGCTACAGTGTACACTCACTTATGAAAAATACTGACATCGGTACAGGATAATATTCAAGCAACTAATAACAAAAATCAGCAACATTATTTACTGTGATTGGCAGAAAAAATAATTTATACTAGCAACACCTTTAGAAACTTGTCAATGTCAAAATGAGATCGACGCGGAAACACTTGTCGCCACCTCGGGTAAGTTTTGATAACATTTTGCGATATTTTATTATGTAAGGAATGCATTTTGTGTGTTTATATTTATTCTGATAATCCAAGGAATGGAATCAAGTAGTTTTTTTGTATGTACTTTACGGAATTAAAATATTAAAGGCTTATAAATCATTATGTACACTGTGGCTACCGTTGCCAATTGAACAATAAATTTACGTCAATAGTAAACGGTAACCACAGTGTACATTGCCAATTTCATAGCAATGGTTTTTTTTTTGTTTTTTGGGATGCATTTATTGTCTTTTTCATGTTTTTTTATGTTTTGTTATATCATATTCTTGTTTATTTTTGTGCAGTGCTTAAAACAAATACGTTCTCACAAAATCCTGGCTTTGGTACCAACATTAAATGCATGTTCGGATCGGGTGTGCCTCTGAAAATGAACCTAACTTTCTGCAACCACCTGCTTTGTGAAAAGAAAAGAAACTGCTTTCGTCAATTTCACACAAAATAATGTTTTTTTATTTTTTTTATAAATTGCTTATTAATAATTATAAATAACGGTTTAAACTCACGTAAAAATTGTCAGGAACAGCCCGACATATTTCGAACTCATTTGGAGCTCTTAGCACGGATAGCTACCCCTTTTCTAGCTTAGCACGGATAGCTACGTCTTTTATAATTATTAAAGATGTCTCACGATAGTTTTAATAACAAATTGCTTATTTTTTCATAACTTGTTTTTCGTTAATCCTTTGGCAACGTTAACCGCAGTGTACACTTTCAAAGAGGTCATTGCTATTGATAAATTGGCAGTGTACTTTGTGGTGTACATAGTTTTTCCAAAAACAGACAACTCTAGATTTTTTTAAATATTTTTCTAAGGTCTCTGATACGATAATAGAGTTTGTTAAATATATATAAAACCATATTTTTTAATTTTTATGTCTTGCCAATTTAAGGGTTAAATTTATAGTTTAAGTTATTCGATTCAATGTACTGTGATGTGAAACTTACGTTGTTACAATGGACCGTACACGGGTTAGATATTCGGTTTTGTAAGCGTTCGGGTCGCGCAACCTTTTATGTATAAATCGCATTTATCTACGGAGCGCTGAAATTATGCGATAAATTTAAAGATTATGTTTACTAGTGCGAATTTGTTTGCTATGCTACCTTAGTTTCCTCACTTTGTCACTAAGTTTGTTCGCGAGTACTTGGTGTTAGGTTAGTATTATTAAATACCCGCGGGTTTTGGTGCATAAATTTCGCTTTTGCCGACATATATTTCTTAAATAGGTGGGATGGGCACGCCTCCAAAAAGGCCATGTTTTATTAGCACTTTTTAATACTTTTAGCCACCTTTTAGTAAAAGGTTTAATGTTTTTTTAATGTTTTCTTGTAAATAAATTTTCCCCCGGTATATGAAGCATTAATTTCACAATATTCGTACCCAACCCACAAATTACGGCATTTTGCATGGAGCGTTTTTAGCGCTCCATAGGAATGTTGAACTTTGACGGTCATTTCAGACTTTTAGAGCAGTCTAAGTGTAGTTACTCCTATCACATTTATTCCCAATAAAAAATAGAATAGATTGACATCCTCAAAAAAAAATTGTACATGCCTACTGGTGTATGGACAAATTTTCTTCCTTTCACTCTCCTGAGTCACTTAAAACCCACTGGCCACTGATTGGCCATATCCACGTGTGAACAGGGCCGCAACTCCCACCGTGAACTTCAAGAGGTCAGTTAATCTGCGGTGGTCTGAACCCGACAGAGCCGGCCTATTCCGCTTAAACCTTCAGCGTTAAGGTGAAGGCTATTTCATAGACCTGATCATCTATAAGAAGTGGCTTAGCTAGTTTCTTAAGCACCTACTTTTTTCAGGGTAAAGAACTCGTTCTCATCACTCAAGTAGAATGCCGCACCCATTCAGGGTATCATCAGTTGAGACTAATATGAAAATAACCTAGGAATTCTGCACTTTTATTGAGTTATCATTGGAAGCATGTGATCAGAGAATAGTGTTAAGAGGTCAACTAATCGGTGGTGGTCTGAACCTGACGGATCCAGTGCGATCCAGTGTTATCGACCCTACGCGAAGGTGATGGCTATTTGGTAGAGTTGGGGATCCATCAGAAGTGGTAGAGCTAGAATAGTTTATTTGGTTGAGACTAGAGGTGTGCCGTTCTCGAGAACGTTTATTTATTTATTTAAACTTTATTGCACATAATACAAAAGTAAGAGTACAAATGGCGGACTAAATTCCAAGGCATTCTCTACCAGTCAACCATAGGGCCAAACAGAAACTAGCAATTGGTGCAGGATCATAAAAAGCCGTGGCTTAAAACCTAAAACGAGACAAAATTCAATAAGTTTGATATATATATTAACAATATACATACATACACAGACACACATATGCAATACAATACACATACATAAATACAATATATATATATACATATGTACCCCTGTAAAACACCATATAGACAATCAATCCTGAAATTCTTTGGAGAGATGTTTGCGCACCATGCGCTTGAAGGATTTCCATGCGTTTCCTGATTTGTATGGGAAAAGTTCTCGAGAACGGTATAAGCGTTTATGCAGCCTTTGTACTTGGGAAAGGATGAGGCATGAGATTTTTTTTTTTATAAAAATGAATATCAACTCATTTTAAATTTTTAAAATGCGCCAATTCTGCGTATTCTATAGGAATACTAAAGGTGTCGTCAACGCGGAAGCGGCTAGTTTATCGACTGTCCGCGTGTGTAGAGTGTGTCATATTATGAACTATGGAGTGCAAAAGGGAGGAGCGGAATCTTCATATATCCAAACTAGGCCCGCAACTTCGTCCGCGTGTTTATTTTCTTTACCGAAGACGGATAAAAAGTATCCCTATCTCTGGATGTCCACTGTCCAGCTATCCCTGTACCAAAATTCGACAGACTCAGCGCTTCTAGCGGTGGGTCGGTCATCGGTCTTGAAATTTGATGCTAATACCGACTGAGTTGGAGCACTATTTCGCAAACTGTTCACTTCGTTGCGTAAGTCAGTAATAGTGGTTGAGCAGCTTCAAACTTCAAAACTATATCGGCTAAACTTATTTTTAGGGCCACGATATTATCATTTTAGTAACAGTATAGAAGTGTCCGCTGAAAGGTGTTAAATTGGTGGCGCTACTGTGGCTGAAAGTAATTCCGTTACTTAGCTACAGTTGGATTATACATTTTTAATAAAACTGAATTATGCATTTTTTTTAAAGTAAGTAAGTAGGAATTACTCTGGTCACCTAAAATGACAAAATTTTTATTTCGACATTTCACTCCGTCTATAACTTGGAATTTTTTCATACTTTTTTGCTACGCTATCGCCGACGGCATTGGAACATTTAGAACTATTATTTCCTGCTTACTGCTGTTTTTTTTTATATTCTCCTATGAAAGATTTCGCTCCTGTCTTTTACACTCTATAATACGAACACAGTCACCTGATAGTGACTAGACAGCTGTTCCATGACAACAAACAAGCTTCAACTGGGTCACGCCACTCTTGTTACGTGAGAAATGTAATGTTGTCTCCCTTAAATATAAATAAGGGGTAGGCCCCTTATCGTCCGCTCAGTGTGAGAGAGATTTCGGTAACTTCTATAAAATTATAGATTTATGTTGAAAATCGATTTCTATAGAGAGGGGTCATGATTTCAGGAAAAATCTTCTATAAAATATAGTTTATTAATCCTAAATTAGGATTTGTAAATAAAATATGAAGTGATTAAGTGTAACCTATTAGGTTAGGTATTTACTTATTCTTCGTGGCTAATCACTTTTATAATGTCACATTTATACTTGTCTCTTATGCTAAAATATTCCCAGACTCGCGTAACTTAAAATAAAGTTTAAATCAGGTTGACAACAGTTTGCTTTTAACTATTTGCATGTAGCTGGGCTAAAAGTCCTTTTAGACCAGTTATTATGAACGGCGATGTATTTATTATTGGTGGAGGTGCGGTCCACCAAGTGTAGCATGGATGCAGCTCAGTGGTAAATTGTAAGTATGTATGTAAACACTTTCTTGTACACAAAAACAAGAAATAAATTTCAAATGAATAAGCATGTGTACTAGGTGAGCTTATCCTTTTAAGGGATCTCTTCCAGTTATCCTTCACATCCCAGGATCGACTTCTTTAGAGACTACAAATTAGGAGAATCGAACCATCATCAGCTTGCAGACGAGTAGATAGTAGTAGTACATTTACTATTCTGATTTTGTGATAAAATTTAGTTTAGTTATCTTTGTCAAATCTAATTCTTCTTCTTCTTCTCAGCATATATGCGTCCACTGCTGGACATATGCCTCTTGCATGGATTTCCAAACTGATCTTGATGCGGCGATCCTACTCCAGGTCGGCCCTGCCGTCTTTTTAATGTCGTCCGACCATCTGGCTTGCGGTCTTCCAACGCTTCTGCCACCCGTTCGCGGTCTTCAGTTTAGCGCTCGCTGACTCCATCTGTCATCGTCTCTGCTACATGTCAAATAGGCAGGGTATAATGTAAAAGGTTCATTAATCCAAAGCCCTGTGTCCACTTTGTCAAACTGTCGATGCCTCGCTTAATTACATGGGACAGGTACATATTAACCAGCGATTACAAATCCCACGTTATATTGTAATTCCAAATGTGTTTACCTTTTAAGATTAGAACGTAATTCACTGTTTTACATAATGATATACTATTTATAATACAAATTGTAGTACGGCGCCAAATGAGCAATTGAACTTGTAATTTACACCATTTGATTGGAATCGTTATGTTGTGTGTATGTAAAGTAATTGAATGGAATACAATTTTATAGCTTCTATTTTGTATAGAACTATTTGATAGAAAATAATTTTTGTATAAAGATGTTATATCTTAATATAAAGTAATCACTGTAATAGTATTAATAAAAATCCATTCCTGTTGTCTTTTATAGTCGACAATATTTGAATCAGAATCCATGAAGTCGCAAATAAATATACTATTTTAGACATAATAGTAAACGAAAAAATTGATGTCTTTCTTTCAATATTTCTAGATAATGCAGTAAGGTTAGTAGGTTAGGTAACTTTTTTGGCGAACTTTTAGTTCAAGGAATTAAAAAAAAAAGCTCACTTCTGATCATAATCTGTTCATCCATATCAGTAACTCAGTAATAGGGTCCCGTTTTTACCCTTTGGGTACGGAACCCTAAAAACCATCAAGACTTGTAAAACTTTACAATAATTTCGCAAAAATAACTGTACGATTAAATATGTGTCCGAAAGATATACGGTTGACATAAAAAATAATTGCGATCCATGACAAGCTTGTCACAACCTCGGCGCGAAAGCGTGCCGAATCGACTCCCGCGCATGTAGGGATCATCGCGTACCAAATTGTTTATTTATTGCTTCGTGATATTTGCTTAACAAAATTAAATGATACAGTAATAAACTTTGTGATGTTTATTTACGTATTCTTTTATTGAGACAGCTACCTACTGTTTTGCGTTTAGTGACCGTCTGTTTTTTTTCTATATCCAAATATTTTAGCAGCTTTCATTTATTGTTTTAAAATAGGGGGCATACCTATTTTATATAAGCAGTGAAGAACTATCTCTATACTGACTGACATAAGAAAGAAAGTACGGAATAAAGACCTGACTCCAACGACCTTCACTCAATCATCAGCTCACCTTGTGAGGCTATATCTATACGTATCAGCTATAGCTGAACATATCTTCCACACAACTCCTTGATACTTGAATCCTTTTACTGTTATAAAAGATAATTATCAGTATCAAAAGGTATAATATAATCTGAGACGTCATTACGTCACTATAAAGTATAAATTACACAATATATGCTCAAACTTCGACGTATGTACAAATAATTAACTACAGCGCACTATCGACCTACAGCGGCGATAAAAAATGAAAATGTTTATTAATGTTGTCAGCCATGCGCTTATTAATGCCACAATAATTGATTTCACCCATTATTCTTTCGAGGTGAAATATGATCGTAGTAATGAAATGAAGATGCTGACAGAGATGCAAATTTCACTTGAGGATAAAGGGCTACAATTAAATTATTAAATTGAATGAAGATAGGGTCAGTAACGAACTACCGTCATCGCCAGTGTAAAGACGTCCACTGCTGGATAGGTCTTCCCCAAAGTTCTCTACAACGATCGGTCTTGCGCCGCCTTCATCCAATTTCTGCCCGCAATCCTAACCAGGTCGTCGGACCACCTTGTTGGGCGCCTTCCCACGCTGTGCTACTACCTTGATTGGTCCTGTGCCGTTGGCGATTCTTACTCTTCTTACTCCCGTGACGATATCATTCTCTTGTATTCCTTATTCCATTTGGGGTCGGTGCAGCATGTATTTGTTTTTAATTTTTTCTAGCGGCTTGTTATTTCGTTCCATAATACCTTTTCTCTATATTGTCGTTCACGCAATCTATTCATAGTTATGTTATTTTCTGTAGTCTTCTCTTTTTATAGACTTCCACAATCGATGGAAGCACATTCATCAACGCTTTCAATATCAGGACTCTTGCGACCCAAATTATCATACCTTTTTGTAGCAAAACGCAGTCTGTTATTTTTTGGAGTTTGCGTCCATAGGATTCTGATAACCACGGTCATGATTGTGGAAGTCAGATAGTAGCCGTGTCAAAATAACCTGGTCGGGGGCCATGCTCAAAAGTAAAGGAAGTAAGTAAACACGTTATTGTACACCAAAAAAGTAAAAAAATACATCAATTACAAATAACATTGGCACAAATGCGAACTTATCTCTATAAGGTATCTTCACCAGTTAACCTTTGAGGAATTGATTGAGTACGAGAAAAAGATAGACATACTAACATCGTACACAAACAAAGCAAACAGTATACAAAAATACACTTAAGTAGTTTAGAACTTAGAAAAGAGAAAGACAAAAAGAAAATGCGTAGATACGATAGTAAAATAAGAATATAACTCGATTGCATCTGTCGCGCAGCCGGATAAAGAACGGGGTATAAGAACGAGAAAAACATATAAGACTTAAATTTAATAACATTGGGCCCATTAAATATGTTTGGTGTTTTTTTTGGACATATTCACTCAGACTTTAATGATGATACTTTTGTACTGCCGAATTAAGAGTTACTTACATCACTTTAGCGCGCGACTGCTTTCGCTCCTGTTGACGTTGATATTTGCATATTGAAATGCCCCGATAATGGCGGCACGTAATTGATACGCGTGCATTTTTATAAAACTGGTAAGCAAAGTGTTTATAACTTTTATTTGTATGGTGCGAACAGCTTTGGGGCGGTTGGGTACTAAGAGAGACAAATCCAGCAGGCTTATATTGCTCAATGGCAAACTAATGACACACTGCCTGTCAACTGAAGCGGAAATGTGTAAAAAGCCAGCCAAGTGCGTGTCGGACTCGCGCACCGAGGGTTCCGAACAAACACTTCCCATCTTAAATGGCCGGCTTAAGTTAAATTTGCACCTGGTATGTATGGCACCACATACAAATGAGGCGTAAAGTTAACGCAACTGATCATGTTTGTTGTATAGGAGTCCCACTTGATATTTATTTTATTCTGTTTTTAGTATTTTTTGTTATAGCGGCAATAGAAATACATCATCCGTGAAAATTTCAACTGTCTACATATCACGGTTCATGTGATACAGCCTGGTGACAGACGGACAGCGGAGCCTAAAAATAGACCAATTATGTTCCTCAGATGTAGTCCAATTCCTTTGGCGTTCACAAAGACGCAGTCTGGTTGGTTATTTTTCTCCGATCCGCTCAGTGGATAGGCATCCTTAAACGCCTAAAACACTCTCACAGACTGTCCTAACTACCCTAGTGGGTTACCTTAGCTCTATACTGGGATTAACATGTAGCCAGAACAAATCAAGCTTCTCGGAGCCAAACAGTAGGTACTAGAGTTGCAACAACAGCACTTTGACAGAGAAAGACATGACGAGCACTAAAGATCACTCATATTTCCGGATCGATAAGACCTTCAAAATTTCAAGAAAAGAGCTAACTCCCAACTGAAATGAAATGAAATGAAATGATTGATTGAAAGGCCGGCAATGCACTTGTAACTGACCTTATTTATGGGCGAAGGTAATTATTTACTATCAGTTGATCCGTCTGCTACATAGTTTATCATAAAAATAGATGCTAAGGACACTCATAACCTGGAATATGCACAACCTGAGTCGTAATATTAATCATTTATATTAAACACAGTTAGCCAGTCCTCCATTTTATCCCATAGCCCAATTATAATGTATTTAGATTCAATAAATCAATCAATAGTTCTTGTATCTAGCGGATGCTCTCTCTGTGTGCGTCTCATGACACGAGCAAAGGAAAGCATCCGTTCTGTGCACACCTTACATTTAATTATAAGTATGAAATAAAAAATAAAAAATAGTCGTAAGGATCCACGCGTTGGTTTTGGCTCCGCGCACGGTTCCTAAAGGTCCGGGACACCATTGTCCGACATACAGGTATAATTGATATAGACCTACTGTATGTTTGTGTATACTACGTACACGTGGTGACCAGTTTGCGGCTGATTGCATGCGTTTATCACATCGGCGTCCCGACCACGGATGTTGTACGCCACTCAACCAAACACGTATCGTGTTAACACCGTATGGTTTTAACTGATTGAGACTAGAGACAGGAGACATAGGTGTTACTCCAACGAGCCGAAAAGTCAGTGGAATAGTACTTCACAAATACCTCCTTTTACCGCTCTAAGCATAATTTTACCCAATAAACAGCCCTTATTCAAGTAAAATCCTAAATACCTACCGGTTAAAGCTGAATAGCAGCAATATAAAGATACTTTTTGGACATAATGCAGCTGTTAATCAGACTTAAACTGAATAAAAAATATTGAATGCTATTTTGCAGCTGGAAGCGGTAAAAGCTGATTAGAAGCAATAATTATGAGTATGACACCTTTTTTGGACCCATGTAGCACACAGGCTACAATTAAAAGCGCTGATACAGCTTTTATTCAGCTTAAATTAGCAGTATAAGGGTTGTATAAGCGCTTTTGGAGGATATATAGGATCACTTTGTTGTCCGTCTGTCTGTCTGTCCAGATTCTTTTTCTCCGGAACTTGTAGTGGTATCAAGTTGAAATTCATGCTAAATACTTAAATCTACTGTCCCTTGGAGCTGTGAAAAAATCAAACTTCTAAGCCAACGCAATCAAAAGATACAGCCGTTTATGCTGCAAATTTTCGACACTCAAAATCAAAACCTACAGAGTACTTTCCGTGAACTCAGAATCTTGTTTGGTACGAAGCAACGTCTTATAGCACAGATAAAGGGAAAATTGCGAAAACTTTTCATTTTTAGTTACATCACATTGTACGGCCCTCGATGCGCGAGTCCGACTCGCACTTGGACGGTTTTTTTTTTAATATATGATGGTTAAAAGTTTATTTAAATGGAAAATCAGCAACGCAGTAATAATAGGAAAAAGCCAGCAATTACTTTACGCAAATTTACCGCCACCTTCATCACCGGTTAATACCCATAGGTAATATTATTGTTTTACGACCATAAAGAGAAAGATAATCCGAATGAGAAAGCTGTTTAGGGTTCCAGGTGAAATGTACCGGCTCCTAAAATTGCGTCGTCTTCTATACTATTATAAAATTCTAGATTATTCCCAAGTACCTAAAGCATTCTGGCATTAGAATAATCAAAAGATTATTATTACGTTACGACATTCTGATAGTAGGTATTATCCTCTTATCGTAAAGACAGTTGGCTGTTTAAGAGGTCTTCCTTTTAAAATGCTGATTGATTTAGACATTTTTCTCTATGATCAAACAAGTTTCTTAACATATTATTGATGTTACAGGGCTATTGGGATTTATTGGTATATATTTAAACGTCTTTTCGTGTTAGTAAGGTCAGCGCTTGTGGGGACAAAGTCAAGTAACGAAGTCGGTAATAATACCTTTATTACATGCGAAAGAAAGGGCGGTAAAATGAAATTGCCGCCACCAGAGCAGTTTGCGTTTTATTAGTGGTTCTGAATATTAATATTTTTGTGTAATGGCCGCGTTTTACGGTGGTACGTGGGATGGCTTGGGCGTGCAGAGTTGTTAAAATTGTGGTTTTGTTTTTGACTATTTATATGTATATGTTTTGCTTGGAGAACTGGACTCAATGCTGCATATATCATATTTTACAAACATTTCAAAATCCACATATTCGAATTAGTTTTTAGACATGGAAATCTTTGTACGTCTATTTGTATTTATACGTTTTGAGAAGTTAGTGGATAGAAAAGCTAACCGTTCAAAAATGCTGATTGTTTTTAGACATTTTTCTCTATCAAACATTTTTCTCAAACATATTATCAATGTTACTACTTAGAAGTCTTAGAACAAGGCTATTGCGATTTATTAGTATATATTTGAAACCTACAGTTTGAGTTTTTCATTGATAATTTTGATTTCAAAAACTACTCGAGTTTGGCAAAATTCACGCAGAAAACTGTTTATTTTTTTGTTACTTATTTTCGACTGCATGTAATGAAAGCATGAAAAAGCCACGTTACTTTCTAGAAATCGGGGAAAACTATTCGTTACTTCAAAAAGTTGGTTCAAATTATCAGTTTATTTGCCATAATATAAAAAAATAAATTTTATAAGGATGAGGCATCTTAATAATAGTAAACTTGCAACCTGTCTGGATAACATAAAAGCTTGTAAAGTAGATCAGTGTCCGGTGCCGCTCATAAGTTTCACATTTCAAAGGAAATATGTGGTAAAAATGTACGCCTCACATACACACTTACTACCTTCTGATTGCAATAGCTTTGGTAATAAGAAACTAATGACTTAACAAACAACACGCGATGCTTCACGGCGGGAAAAAAGGCCTAATTATAGGTATTTAGCGGCATCTTAGCTAACAGCGTGCTATCTGCGCAAATTATAGGAGATGAGACCAGAGATAACAGTCTAGGTGGTTGTAAAAAAACGTAACATTTTTTGCTATAAATATTTCTATTAACATCAGTCTGCTAGCGTAAACCAAACGTTTCTGCCAAACTGCTTCTTGCATGCCTTAGGGTGGGTGGTGGTGCTGGCAACTGGTTGAAAATTCAAGAGCTCTTGTATCAGGTACAGTAGTCCAATAGGTAGGACGCCCGTGTTGGCCCGGAAAGCCGTTGAAGATGCAGGTTCAAACTCTTCCTGGACTATTTTTTTTTTTTCAATTTTAACAGATATTATTCGCTTCGTTTAAACCATCAACCGAGGTCAGCGCAGGATGATTTCCTTGTCAATCTGTCATCTTGTTACATCCTTCTTAGCCACGTTGATTCGCAAACTATTCAGTCAGATTTTCCTTGGTCTATCTTATTTCTCTCTGTATTTATACCAGGTTTAGTCAGGAGCACGAAAATAAAACATAGATTCTACTCTCAAAATTAACAGCGCTTTTTTGTAAATAATGATTTGGCTCTTTTCTCCACGCCTTAAAATAATGATAAGTATGCAGTAGACCCATGTTGGTTGGAAGCAATTTGTCCGACTTTGATTGAGACTTAATAAACTTGTTGTTTTAGTGTTTTCACAGAATCGGACACACACAGTGTTGAATACTATACACATTTTAAAGGAAAATATGTACATTATTTATTAGGATATGATATAGTACATACGTAATTATATTTTGGAATTACATATATTATATGTAGACAAAATTAGTTCTTAGTGTATCTGTGCATACTAACTTGTTCGTTTATCTATCTTCTTGGATATCACACTATTCTATGATTTGCTCAAAGGTTATTTTGAAGAAATCCCTTACAGGGGATAAGTTCATATTTGTACGTATCTATTTTGAAGTTTTGTGAATTATTTGTAAGTACAATAAGAAGTTTACATATATGGCGCCGCACTACGAGCGACGGACATCCCTAGCGTCGCCATAACAACATGAAAAGCAGGACCGTCAATCACTTCATATTTTCCTCTCAACGCGGCCGTTGCTTAATTTAACTTATTATTGTAATATCTTCTTTTCCTTTAGTAAACGTATTGTAATTCGAGTGTCGCATTTAATTGCAGTAGATTAGCGTACCACAACAAACACGCTAAATTGGTGACCCGCGACGATTAGTTAATAATTATGTCGGAATACGAATCGACGGAGGATACGACACAAGGAGCCGCCGGCCCGGCATAAGAGAGGACAGGATCTGTGGAGCGAGTTACTGTGAGGCTGCCGCCATTCTGGGCGGACGACGCCGAGGTTTGGTTTGCCCAGGTCGAGGCGCAATTCGCAATATCGGGCATAAAAACCGACTCAACCAAGTATTTTCAAATTATCCGTGAACTAGATCCTAAAACAGCCAAGGAAGTCCGTGACATCATCACAAATCCCCCGGAAGAAAACAAATACGAAATTTTGAAAAAACAACTGATAAATAGACTGTCAATGTCAAAAGAAAATAAAAGACGGCAGTTGCTGCAGCATGAGGAATTGGGCGACCGGAAACCAAGCCAATTCCTTCGTCATCTTCGAGGATTGGCTGGCGACAGCATCAGCGACGACTTTCTTCGCAGTCTATGGTCGTGTCGTCTACCTACGCACGTGCAGGCCATTATTGCCTCACAAACTACGGCTTCATTGGACGACATCGCTGTTCTAGCTGATCAAATTATTGACGCAACACCTAATTCTTTCTTTCAGCAAGTTGCAAGCACAAGCTCCTTTGACGACATGTTGAAGAGGATGGAGCAGTCAATTACGGCGCGCATTCAAAGCGAGTTGACGCAACAAATTGCGCAGTTGAGCGCCGGCTGCAGCAGCGGATATCGGCAGGCGCGTTTCAACAGGAACAGGTCGCGCAGTCGCAGCAGGTCCAAATCACACGGTCGGTATCAAGCCATCAAAGAAGGTATGTGCTGGTATCATAGCAATTTTAGTTCGAAGGCAAGAAAATGCATTCCGCCGTGTAACTTCAAACAGGAAAACTAGTACGACAGTCCATCGCGGCGGCAGCAGACTGTCACGCCACAACCAGCCGCCTATTTATAACCGACAGTGTAAGCAAAATTCAATATCTAGTTGATACCGGTTCGGACCTCTGCGTTCTGCCGCGCCGATTCATGCCAAAATGTAAGTCGCCTGACAACTACGCACTCACAGCAGCGAATGGTTCCATAATCCATACCTACGGCATTCTCAAACAGAAATTGAACCTAGGTTTGCGAAGGGACTACAGTTGGAACTTTGTCGTAGCAAATGTAGACAAGCCAATTATAGGCGCAGATTTCCTTGCACATTATGGTCTAGTTGTTGACTGCAAACACAGAAGGCTAATTGACAGCGTGACTTCCCTCACAACAGCGGGACAACTCAAGCATTGCGACCAAACCAGCGTGAAAGCTATATCAGGTGACAGCGAGTACCACCGATTGCTCGCGGAATATCCCAGTTTGACGAAACCATCTGGATTGCCGCGAGAGGTAAAGCATTCAACTGTACACTACATCCGAACTACTCCAGGTCCTCCAGCATTTTGTAGGCCACGCCGTCTAGCTCCCGATCGGCTGAAGATTGCGAAGGAGCAGTTTGAAGAAATGCTTCATGATGGCGTAGCACGACGATCCGATTCACCGTGGGCGTCGGCACTGCATCTTGTGCCCAAGAAAGGAAATGGTTGGCGGCCGTGCGGGGATTACCGCGCGCTCAATGCACGCACTATCCCTGACAGATATCCCGTTCGCCATATAGAGGACTACGCCCATCGTCTTGCAGGTAGCAAAATTTTCTCAAAAATAGATTTAGTCAAAGCCTACAACCAAATTCCTGTTTACTCGGATGACATTTGCAAGACAGCTGTCACTACACCATTCGGAATGGTTGAATTCCCTTTCATGCCCTTTGGTCTCCGGAATGCAGCTCAAACTTTCCAGAGATTCCTGGATGAGGTCCTCAGAGACCTGGACTTCGTCTACTCATACATCGATGACGTACTCATTTACTCCAAAGATGCCAAACAGCACTTAGAACATCTACGGCAAGTTTTCGACAGATTTCATGAGTATGGTATGCTCATCAACGAGTCCAAGTGTAGTTTCGGACAGAAAGAGATCACATTCCTCGGATACACGGTCTCTGAAGATGGCACACGTCCCATTGACGATAAGGTAAAAACAGTGCAGGAGTTCCCGCCACCTAAGACTGTCGGTGGGCTACGCAGATTTCTCGGCATGCTGAACTTCTACAGGAGATTTATTCCTCACGCTGCCGAAGCACAAGCACCTCTTCACGACATGCTAGCAGGACCTAAAATCAAAAGCACCACTCCACTTACTTGGACTGAAAAACAGTTGGAAGCATTTCAAAATTGTAAGTCTGGTCTCGCAAAATCAACTCTACTGGCTCATCCCATCATAGACGCACCACTAGCCCTTGTGACAGATGCTTCTGGTACGTCAGTGGCTTCAGTGCTTCAACAATTAGTCGACGAACAATGGCAACCGCTTGCTTTCTTCTCTAAGAAGATGTCACGGCAACAGACACAGTACAGCGCATACGATCGGGAGTTGCTGGCTATTTACGAAAGTGTCAAACATTTCCGGTACATGGTAGAAGGCAGACATTTTGTGATATACACAGACCACAAACCAATCACCTTCGCCTTCCAACAAAAAGACAGGAAATGTTCTCCGAGACAATTTAATTACCTTGATTTCATTTCGCAGTTTACCAGCGACATCAGGCACATCTCGGGGAAAGACAACATTACCGCTGACACGCTCTCCCGCATCGAAGCAATTGCCGTGCCTCCAGACTTCGAAGCCATCGCGCAAGCGCAGCAGAATGACGCAGAGTTGCAAGATCTTATTGCCAAGCGATCTTCGTCACTGAAGTTGGAAAGAGTGCCCGTGCCAGGTACTAATGTTTATTTATATTGCGATACCTCTCAAGCACGGCCCCGACCCTTCATTACCAAGGAGCACCGACGAAGGATATTCGACGCAGTACACGGCATGAGCCATTCAGGTACTAGGTCAACTACTAAACTGGTAACGGAAAGATTCGTATGGCCCTCCGTACGCAAAGATTGCGGTACCTGGGTACGTACGTGCGCATCATGTCAACGCGCCAAGGTGCAACGTCACACATCTTCTCCGCTTGGAAACTTCAAGCTGCCGGAAGACCGATTCAGTCACGTTCATATTGATCTGGTCGGTCCTATGCCACCGTCATCAAATTTTCGTTACCTCTTCACAGCCATTGACAGATACACTCGCTGGCCAGAGGTGAAGCCACTTTCTGACATCACAGCGGAAACTGTAGCTCAAGCGTTCTATGAAACATGGATATCTCGATTTGGTTGTCCACAAACTGTAACAACCGATCAAGGACGTCAATTTACCTCACGTATGTTCAAGGTTTTGACGGAGCTTTGCGGAACCCAGCTGCGACACACAACGGCCTACCATCCCCAGGCCAACGCCATGGTCGAGCGTCTGCATCGGACTTTGAAAGCAGCCATCATGGCCCACAACAACAACACGTGGACGGACGTGCTGCCGATCGTACTTCTTGGCATAAGAAGTGCGTGGAAAGAAGACTTGCAGTGCTCAGCTGCAGAGATGGTGTACGGTGAGCCATTGCGCATCCCGGGTGAGTTCTTTCATACTCCTAACTCACGCACACTGCAGCCTGACGATTTTGTCGCACAGCTAAAACGTCATATGTCGCATCTCAAGCCTGTTCCCGCATCTAGACACGGAAATAAGTCTGTCTTTGTACACAAGGACTTAAGTTCATGCACCCATGTCTTCCTAAGAAAGGATACACTGCGTGGATCGTTAGAGGCCCCATACACTGGCCCACACCGCATCCTAAGTAGAACGGACAAGACTGTCACTGTAGACTTACTCAGAGGACCAGTGACTGTCTCAGTTGATCGTGTCAAGCCTGCATATGTTCAGAACGACTCAGCTTCATCTACAACAATTAGCTCTAAACCTAAAGCTGTCGTTCCTGTTAGAACGACTCGTTCTGGTCGAAAAGTCACTTTCCCTTCTCACTTTCAGGCAGGACTTTGAGACTCCCAGGGGGGTCCTATGGCGCCGCACTACGAGCGACGGACATCCCTAGCGTCGCCATAACAACATGAAAAGCAGGACCGTCAATCACTTCATATTTTCCTCTCAACGCGGCCGTTGCTTAATTTAACTTATTATTGTAATATCTTCTTTTCCTTTAGTAAACGTATTGTAATTCGAGTGTCGCATTTAATTGCAGTAGATTAGCGTACCACAACAAACACGCTAAACATACATCAATTTTTGTGCACTTATATGTGCATGTCATCCCATTATCGAAAATGTATAACATGTGACCTTTCACTATTAAAGAAATAATAGTTATTGAAATAACAAGCATTGACATTTTGTGTAATAAGCGTGATTGTGCATTAAAGTCAAAATTAATAAATATCCACCCTAACATACGACTATATACTTACATTGTAAAGCATGGACACACGAGTTCCGGGTGTTCATGTCCAGTTGGAGCGGACGCAAACCCATGTTGTCATGTAGTTAGGTACATGACAACGTGCCAGTTGGCAGGACTGGCGCCATTACCTACGCATGTTACGATGGGTTAGGGCAACATAAACCTAGCACAAGGTGACTTTGATAGCTTTGTGGAAAAATAATAATAATAATAATCTGTTTTAGGGGGGGCAACAACCGCCCCCGTGTGATGCGCTACGTGACACAAGCCTTCGCGGGGACTGGCACCAGGCCCTGCGATTACATGGCATGTGTCACGGAGCGCATCGACTACCTAAAGCAGAAAGTTTATGCATGGGCAAGCCGTATTCGTCGCTACAGAGAGCGTGTGGATCGATTCCAGCAGAATCGTCTCTTTCAAAGTGACCAAAGGAAGGTATACCGAAAGTGGGAGGGAACCGACCAATGTGTGAGCGACGGGCAACTGCCGGATCCTACTGCCATGATTAACTTCTGGCGTAGTATCTGGTCGGTGCCAGTCGAGCACACAGAGGGCGAATGGATGAATGTTGTCAGACGTGTGTGTGAGCCGATCGAAGCCATGGGGGCTGTGACTATCAGCCCCGATGATGTAAGGTGTGCGGCCCGTACGACCCAGAACTGGAAAAGTCCTGGGCCGGACGGGTTGCACAACTTTTGGATCAAGTGGTTTCGATCCTCACACGAACGTCTGGCAACACAATTTCAAGACGCCCTCGAGCTTGGTTCCCTGCCATCTTTCATGACTACTGGTGTTACCTTCCTGCTCCATAAGTCCGGTAGTACCACGGAAGCGAAAAACTATAGACCCATCACGTGCTTGCCCACTTTATACAAGCTCCTTACGTCCATTCTGAGAACGAAAATTAACTCGCACATTGTTGCGAACAACGTTTTGGCCTTTTCTCAGAATGGGTGTAGGGTTGGGTCCCGTGGTACTAAGGAGCTCCTCCTCATTGACACGACCATTTGCCAACAAGTCCGGCGGAACAAGGGGTCCCTCTCAACCGCTTGGATTGACTATAAGAAGGCCTATGATTCGGTGCCTCATTCATGGCTGGAGAGGATCTTAGAGCTGTATAAAATCGATACAGCTCTAAGATCCCTCTTAGGCGCGTGTATGAGGCAGTGGACCACAGTCCTTCGTCAACCAGGAGGCGGGGATGGCCTCCCTGGCCCGCGGGACTTGATAAGGATTGAGAGAGGTATTTTCCAGGGTGACAGTTTGAGTCCTCTGTGGTTCTGCCTAGCCCTGAATCCGCTTAGCACTCTGCTGAAGGATTCAGGACTAGGTTGCCGGCTTCGAAGAGGAGGTGAGGTCATTTCTCATCTGCTGTACATGGATGATCTTAAGCTGTATGCACCAAAACGCCAGGATCTGGTGGAACTACTGGAAGTAACTGAAACCTTCAGTAGTGCCATCAAAATGGAATTTGGCGTAGACAAGTGTGCGGTCATGCATGTACAGCGGGGGAAAGTCGTAAATTCCGCGAACTTACAGCTTTCTGAGACAATGACCCTCAGGTCTATCTCCGAAGTTGAAACCTACAAGTACCTTGGTATGTCACAGTCATTGGGTATTGCGGACGGAGACATTAGACAGGCGTTGAAGGAGCGTTTCTTTTGTCGTTTGACAAAAGTACTTAACAGTCTTTTGTCCGGTGGCAATAAGGCACGCGCCTTCAACGCTTGGGTGATGCCTCTGCTCACTTACTCCTTTGGCATACTAAGGTGGACTCAGACTGCGCTGGACGCCCTGGATACGAGGGTCCGTCAGCTGCTCACTACACATCGCATGAGGCACCCACGCTCGTCAGTTATGAGAATGTACATCCCGCGTAAGTGTGGGGGCCGTGGCTTTTTAAACGCCAAGGACCTCCATAACCGCGAGGTGTGCAGTCTTAGGGAGTATTTCCTAAACAACGAGTGTGGGATTCATCGCGATGTAGTAGCAGTTGACAAAGGTCTCACCTCTCTCTCCTTAGCAAACGAGAACTGGCGCAGACCAAAGGTGCTTAGCATCGATGACCGCAGGGCTGTATGGAAGAGCAAGGAGCTACACGGGCGGTTCTACAAGGCCCTTACGGGGCCCGATGTAGATCTGCTCGCGTCGGTGAACTGGCTACGCTTCGGGGATCTCTTCGGGGAAACCGAAGGTTTTGTCTGTGCAATTGCGGACGAAGTAATGATGACGAACAATTACCGGAGATATATCCTGAAGGACGGTACGGTTGACATTTGTCGGGCATGCCGCCGTCCCGGTGAGTCACTCAGGCATATAATCTCCGGTTGTTCTCATCTTGCTAACGGCGAGTACTTGCACAGACATAACCAAGTAGCCAGGATCATTCACCAGCAACTTGCTCTTCAATACGGTCTTGTGGGGTCTGAGGTGCCGTACTATAAGTATGCACCGATGCCAGTTCTTGAGAATGGTCGTGCCACGCTCTATTGGGATCGATCTATCATCACGGACAGGACTATTGTAGCCAATAAGCCTGACATCGTTTTGGTAGATCGATCCAAGCGCCAGGCAGTGCTCGTCGACATCACCATCCCCCATGACGAGAACCTCGTGAAGGCCGAGAAGGACAAACTCAGCAAGTACCTTGACTTGGCTCACGAGGTGACCGCCATGTGGGATGTTGACTCGACGATCATTGTCCCGATAGTCGTTTCGGCGAACGGTCTTATAGCGAAGAGTCTCGACAAACATCTTAAGAGACTCTCGCTAGATGGCTGGATCAAGGGCCAGATACAAAAGGCGGTACTCCTGGACACGGCGCGCATCGTCAGGAGGTTCCTCTCTCTGCAGCCCTAACCACCGGTAGCCTGGGCCCTGCCCCGCTGCCGACGGCACCCTAGGTTAGGTCTTTTTATAATATGTTTATATATTTTGTAATTTCTTTATTGTATTTTACTTTTTATATACAGATATTGTAAAAACCTAGCCTAAGAATTAAAATAAATAAAGGACATAATAATAAAAAAATGGGTTATTATTTTCTGGGCAGCTAAAATAATAATTTGGTATCAAAAATAACTTGGCATTGGTCCTTCAGAAAATAGATGCCTAATTATTATTTAAGATGCCAAAATATTATGTTTGTAAATTAGATTAAATTTGTACTATTTTAACATTGTAAGGCTTGGACAAACGGGGTGGTCTCTAAACAAGAGTTCCGGGTTTTCATGTCCAGTTGGAGTGGACGTAAACCCGTGCTGTCGTGTAGTTACATGACAACGTGCCAGTTGGTAGGACTCGCGTCATTAGCTACGCATGTTACGATGGGTTAGGGCAACATTAACCTAGCACATGATGACTTTGTTAGCTCTCGCTCTGTGAAAACTGGGGCTGCTCCGTTCGCGACGAAAAAATTGGGTTATTATTATCTGGGCATTTAAAATAATATCTTGGCATCGAAAATAATAACTTGGCATCGGTCCTTCTGGGAATAGATGCCTTATGAATATTTTTGATACCAAATGATTATTTTTGTAGGTTAGCTTAGATAATAAGCATGGACACACGGGGTGGTCTCTACATAAGAGTTCCGGGTGTCCGTGCTGTCATGTAGGTACATGACAACGTGCCAGTTGGCAGGACTCGCGCCATTAGCTACGCATGTTATGATGGGTTAGGGCAACATTAACGTAGCACAAGATGACATTGTTAGCTCTGTGAAAACTAGGGCCTCTCCGTTCGTGAGAAAAAAAATGGTTTATTATTTATTTTCTGGGCAGCTAAAATCATCTAGGCATCAAAAACAAAATAACTTGGCATTGGTCCCCCAGGGAACAGATGCCAAGTTGTCTGGATAATTCTTGAATCCCAACGGTTCCATATTTGAATTGAAATAAGATAATAAAGATTGGATGTTCGTGGAACTCCTCAATTTTTGTAATCACACGCGTGTCTAAGTTTTACTTTATATTATCTAGCAAATTGTCGTTAAGTAGTTTTTTGCAAATAATGTGATGATTGATTCGTATCTTATCGAAACTACAGAACATCGCTTCGACATAATAAATTACTACTTATGTGATAACATGCATTTTATGATTTACAAAGTGATGTATTGTAAGTCAAAAAATGCATGTTATCATATTATTAAGCGTTTCAGTACAACTTCTTCATCTCTATATTGAAGCGAAAATTTTAAAGTTGAATGCTTCGGCCGGGATTCGAACCCGCGTCTTCAACGGCTCTGCGGGCCTACACAGGCGCCTTACCTTTTAAGCCACCGTAACTATAGCCCAGGCTATTGAATTTGTCAACCTGTTGCTATATTTCTTACATGCCTTAAGGTGGCATCGTAGATGCATACACCATACCTATATTATATTTTATTTATAAACTTACATTTATTTCTTTACTTTAATTTAACCCGAAGAATGCGGCTTTATTGTTGAATGTCTGTATTTTTAAATGTTTACAATGAAGTTAAAATTGAAAAATTTTAATAAAAAAAAAATTTAAAATCAAATTAGAGATCGCAGACGTTGCTGCTTTAATAAAATAAGTCTGCATTTTTGTTGCGTTCGACGCCATGACAAATAAAAGCTTGTAATAAATAGCAAGCTATTTCCTTGGTTCCCGCCATTTTATAGCGTGAGATTCGTCATCCTACGCGCCCTTTAAGGTATGCAGTATACACTTGGAAGCAAATAAAAGTGAGCCCGGAGACATTGATTACATCACACGAATACTTGTTCTTTAAGATCTAGTGAATAACGTTTTACCATCGTATATCGTCAGGAAAGCTCGTTTAACAAGCTAATAGAAAAAACATGCTAAAACGACATTTAGTATATCTGTATAGATTCGAAGCCAGAACCCTCCGTTACGTAGGCCGTCGTTGTTGCCGTTTTTATTTGATCGCATCAAATAGCTAGAATAAAAAATGCTCACAACATTAGACGTAAATGACCACTTAGTATTAAATATCAATGACAATTATATTAACATTAACCTTTATCTTAACCTTTACCTTAGTATTAAATGAATATGATATAAATATAAATAAAAAGATTTCTAACAGAAACAAAAACAAAAAAACATTTTTGGAAAAAATATACAATATAATTCCAATATTGCCTAAGATAAATTTTAAGGTAAGTATACATTTTTGTCAGGCCTTTAGTCACCCTCCACGTCTCACAGCCAAACAACAATACGGACTTGACGATCGACTCGAAAAGGGAGACTTTAACACGACGAGTGAGGACGTTGGACGAACAAGCTGCAAGTCTTCGTAAACAAGTCCCTTAGGTCTATTCTCCGCGTATTCTGGCCGAGGACAATGCGTAACGACGACCTGTGGAGGATATGCCACCAGTCACCCATAAGTGTGGACATCGCGACGCGAAAATGGAGATGGATAGGCCACACCTTTCGGCGTGGAGGAGCGAACAACGCAAGCATTGCTTTCGAGTGGAAGCCGCCGGAAGGAAGGCGGAGACGCGGACGGCCGGTACACTCATGGCGGCGCACCGTGGAGAGCGAACTGCGAGCCGTTGGAATGAGCTGGAGCGAGGCCAAAAAAGTTGCTGAGGATAGAAAGGCGTGGCGCGAGCTGATGAAGGCCCTCTGCACCTCCGGGGTGCCTTAGGACAACAACAACAACAACAACATACATTTTTGTATCAAACTGGTAATAAATAAAATATTGGACAGTGTATGGGCAACATGATTTTTTACTTTATACAATACATTGAAAGGTGCACGGTAAAAACATGTCTAGTCACCTTAGCAACGATTTCAAAATTTTGGAACGATGTAATTATCCATATAATTTTACTATACATGTTTTGAAGTGATAAAAAAAGACAAGTCATGTAAATATTCGAATCTGTAACTGAGCGGTAAATTATAGTCCATTGAGTGCTCTATATTTTGAGACTAAAGTTACTTTTATAAATAACGTGGTATTTCCACATAAAAAATAGAATCGATAAAAAGATTCCATAAATATATGACTAAAGTTACGTTAAAAAAACGTCTAGACATGTTCTTTGCATGTTGTAACACTAGAATTATAAATTTTAAACAGCTAAATAAATGTGGTTGATTTTAGCCGTCCCCGTCGCACAAAAATATTAATTGGTTCTTTTCTTTGCACTCAAGTGTAGATCCATCCAGGAAGAAGGTTATTTTATAGAGCAATAAAAATAAACACCATTCAAGAAACAAGAGAACTACGAAGCAAAGGAAATAAAACGGTTCTAACACTAAACGTGTGAACCTAATACTTTGGACTAACCCCACGGCTTTTATTTACATAGGGCACATTGTCTAGACATAATAAAAATGTATATCAACCTTCATTGGCTTTCGGTTGCTCTAAAGTACGTAGTTCTAAATGTTTTTCGTGTGCGTGTGGATTGAGTGAGCACCCTTCAAAAATGAAAAAAAATGTGCTGATCATTTAGTAAAAGTTCTAAAACAATTGTAAAACTAATTGATGAATTTGTAAAACGATAAATAAAAAGAATACATTCATTAACGTATGCTCACTCAGTTCTCACAAGCAACCAACGAAATCTGTGAATGTGTTTATTTAACATATAATATTTATATCCTAATTTTTAGTAAAAATTATGCTTAAGGTAGGTAATAATTTGTAGATCACCAGGTTACGTATTTAAAGTTTTACAAATTATTTCGTATGCTCACTCAATCCGCACACTTTTGAAAACCCAATTTCTGATAGAAAAACTGCAGATTGAAACTTCTATATATGTGTATAATTTAGTAAAACTCATAAGAGAATTTGTAAAATACAAAACAAACCGCTAACGTGACAGATTTTTGGATAATAAATGTTTGTAAGTGCTCACTCAGTCCACACATTATTCGTAAGTTAAAAATGTAAATATCTTAAGATTTTTAGTATCTAGGAAAGTACAAAGTAGTTCAACTTTTAGTAAAATTTTTTACTAAATATCCACCATCTAAAATGTCATATTCGTTGTCTGCTTTTAAAGATATTCAAATTTCATTTTAAAATACAATCTAAGATACAGTCCACATTTTAGATCACACTCCACTTCTTAAAATGCAATCTAAAATGTGGACTGTATCTTAGATTGTATTTTAAAATGAAATTTGAATATCTTTAAAAGCAGACAACGAATATGACATTTTAGATTGTGGATATTTAGTAAAAAATTTTACTAAAAGTTGAACCACTTTGTACTTTCCTAGATACTAAAAATCTTAAGATATTTACATTTTTAACTTACGAATAATGTGTGGACTGAGTGAGCACTTACAAACATTTATTATCCAAAAATCTGTCACGTTAGCGGTTTGTTTTGTATTTTACAAATTCTCTTATGAGTTTTACTAAATTATACACATATATAGAAGTTTCAATCTGCAGTTTTTCTATCAGAAATTGGGTTTTCAAAAGTGTGCGGATTGAGTGAGCATACGAAATAATTTGTAAAACTTTAAATACGTAACCTGGTGATCTACAAATTATTACCTACCTTAAGCATAATTTTTACTAAAAATTAGGATATAAATATTATATGTTAAATAAACACATTCACAGATTTCGTTGGTTGCTTGTGAGAACTGAGTGAGCATACGTTAATGAATGTATTCTTTTTATTTATCGTTTTACAAATTCATCAATTAGTTTTACAATTGTTTTAGAACTTTTACTAAATGATCAGCACATTTTTTTTCATTTTTGAAGGGTGCTCACTCAATCCACACGCACACATGTTTTTCTACTCAGGAAACACGTTTTTTTTAAACATATTTTAGTTTTAGATTCAGTTCAGTTTAGTAATGTTGTATATTAGATAGACGTATTAATTGTTAATCTGTTGTTATATTAATATTTTTTTCTTTTTTTATAAGTAGGCTTCAGATTTTTAGAAGCAGGATAGGAGTTTACGTTGGAGAGCTATTCAGCCGATTAACATTAAAATGTGCTCAAACTCTAAAGTGTATTTAATTTCCAATTAAATTATCGAAAGATCAAATGGCAAAGAATTATCTTTGAGTAACATAATATTATGTTAAAATAAAGGAACACCAACATTTTTAACATTAAAATTATTATAAATAGATCGTGCTGAAAATGTTCATACAAATTTTCCATATTTTTTTTAACTATCAATTTAATTTTAAAAACTTAATTTTAATAATAAAAGATTGTCTCAATTGAGAAAAATATCCTGTCTAAAATATTTAATTCACTTCCCCTCCATGTGGCATAGCCGTGGGACACCCTGTATACCTAGGGAATTTAACGAAGTCAGTCGTCAGTCAACATTCGAAAGATCATATTGTATAGGTAATCCGGAAGGCTAAGGAATGTGTTAAGGTTACTGCTATTCAATAGCGCTTGACTCGATTACTGCAGGGTTAAGAGGTCTACTATTTATTATCAAAACGGTTATAGTCAAGTGGACTGTAAACCCATAGATGGCTTGTCTATCAACTGGGGTTCAATTGGTCAATCCGCTTGGCTGCTGTGGTATGCAGGAGTATAGTGCTAGAGAATTTTGATAGCGTTCATTCGGGTTAATAAGGGCCTTTAGGGTGCGTTTCCACTAAAGCATAGCGGAGCGGAATCGACTAATCACAAAATGAAGCGGAAATGAGATATGGATTTCAACTCTAGCACAACTGCCAAAAGCGACTATTTCTCGCGCGAGATAATTGCGTCTCTTTCTGTGCAGTAATGTGAAAGAGTGACGGGTAGCGCTATGTCGCGCGACAAATGTCGCGAAGCGTAGTTATGCTAGACGGGCTGGTGATTGGTCTATTCTCTCTGCTTCGATGGAGACGTACCCTACATCATCATCATCATATCAGCCTATAGACATCCACTGCTGGACAAAGGCCTCCCCTAAAGTTCTCCACAACGATCGATCTTGCGTCGCCCTCATCCAATTTCTACCCGCGATCTTAACCACGCACCCTTGGCTCCACTAAAATGGATCGGAGCGTAGAGGTGCAGAATCAGAAAAGACCAATCACAGAAGATAAAGGTGATTTCTACTCGGGTGATTGGTTGATTTTGTACGTCTCTGATTCGCTCTGCTTTAGTGGATTCACAGCCTAACAGCCTGGCCATGACATCGGTGGCAAGCGGCAAAGACGGGCGGCAGCCAGTAGGAGCAGAAAGAACGATCGCGGCGTCTCGCTCCTCCTAATGCCACCGCTCGTTTCGCCTCTCGATCCGTTGACCCGTCTGCTTGTTTGTGTCTTTAAAAAAATTGTGAAATTGATAAAATAGAGAATAGTGAAAAACAAAATTAGTTCTTTTTTTTATATATATCGTTGCGTTTGTTTTTTCCGTGGGAGTCCCTTTAGCTTGATGTCGATTGAGTTCGCGCTACCCTATAATTTGCAAATACTTTTTCAATTAGTAGGTACTACTAATAGTAGTAGTATTTTTCTTACCTAAGGCACCTTCCATTCTTTTATGAACCAGCATTCTAACAAGTACGTGTATATTACTTATACCAGTTATACCCTTCTCTTCTCGCCGTACTCGGTTAAAAACGCACATTTTAAAAGGCTGTTAACCCTGTGAATTATGTACCATTTATAAGTTGAACCGCTCAAGCTCATACATGTACAGTCAGTCGTAACTCGTAACTCACGGGTACCTGCAGACACTCGTAATCTCTACGATACGCATCGGGGAGTGGCGCGGCAGATGTATGGACGACTGTACTGTCATGTGCAAAAGAGGCTTTTTAAATGCATCTGCTTTGTTAATTGTCATAGTTTTATTTTTCGAGTAACGTTGTATTTTTTTTTTGTTTTTTTTTTGGGAATGTCATTAAGTGACTAATTTTAGATTAAATTTTCAATTGTCCTCTTTGCTCCACCTAAACTATCCTAACAGACAATGCTTAAAAAAATTGCAAAGAATTACAAATAATACTTACTTTAGCATTAGTATTTTATTTAGTATTGACCACCTCTTCTACCTCTTTTTAATTTTATATTATTGTCGTTTTTTTATATTTTTATATACGGTTACTTCGAGTCAAACATATTGCTTAAGCAGACATGCTTACAGTGGTAAGACCTAGAGATTTGTCATTTTCCAATGTTTCCTCATTTGTACATATGGTAAATAAGGAAAGTTTTCGGATTTTTTCGTAAACGGCAGTAATTCTCTGGTAAGATTCCGGCCAGATCAGATGTCACTATAAAATTTTGAACTCCATTTAAGACTATTATTTCCTTAATTTCACTTGTCTCTCCGACAGTACAGTCGGTTAAGTCGCGATCTGATCTCGGCTCATTGGTCTCGATGTCTCAATTAAGGCGGACCGACCAATTTGTACCCGAGACGAAATAAGAGAAACGAATCACACTCGCGGATCAAGGATACTAATTAACGAGGTTTAACCAGAGATTATGTGATTAAATATGTGTACGTGACATCCAAGGGCTAAATTCCACAGAAATTACCAGTAAGTAGACGTAGGTATATAGAGTGTCAAGTGACAATATCTCAGCCAATTTTGATGCTAAGAATTCCAAACTTTGTTTCTTTTTGTTTTTATGTTCAGTATTAGTAGCATTTTCTATCATTGAATGAGGGTCTCATAATGACCAGCTACTTGTGTAGGGGATATTTTTAATTTTTAATTTCGGTTATTTATTATTTCTCTTCTCTCTTGTACTCGTATATTGAGCTATAATATCTCAGACCGGCATAAGCTCATTCTAAGGTGGACCGACCAATTTGTATCAGAGACGAAATAAGAGTAGCGATTCACACTCGTGGAGCTAGAAGACGGCAATAACGAGGGTTTAAGAGGCAGCTAAAGAATGCAAACCGGTATTTCTTTTAATGATAATTACCGGTAATTTACGGTAGTTCGGTAATTTCTATACACTTTTTTGTCTGTGGCATCCCTCCGTGGGATTAGTTACCGGTAGTATTGAGCATTGCATACGTAAATGAAAATGTGTCATAATTATGATTATGACTATAATTTGGTTTAGAAAAAATAGTGCATGCTACTGTACCTGCATTAGGGTCCGTCTCGATTGAAGCGAGGCGGAGTGTAGACATGCGGAATAGACCAATCACCTGAGTTGGAATCTGTATCTCAGCTCCGCTTCAACTTTCTGATTGGTCGATTCCGCATGTCTCCGCTCCCCTTCGCTTCAGTGGAGACGCACCCTTAAGCTTCGAAACACTCGCGTGCGTTCTTATTATGACATACTCGTGATTTAAAGTAACTTATTAAGTGATTGTTGTATAAACTGCAAAAAATTGTAAGTGATCAATAATGAATATGAACATTCATTCATACTGTTCGTGTATCACAAAAATGTGCGCAACTGTGTATGTGTAGTTTACCTACTTCGCGTATTTATGTGACCGCTCACAATAGGGGGTGACCCATTGTGATACATTCTAAAGAACTATAATCACCGTCCTCATTCTATAATACACGTAACAGATATAAATACCTACTAGCCTTACTTTTCAAAGAGTGCAGAAAAAGAACATTCAAATAGACTTAAATATTTTTAAACTTGACTTACTGACCGCACGCAAGCCCATATTCAATTTGTGAAACTCTTATTTTTATGTCGGCTGCCGACAAAACAAATCGGTTTACTAGCGTCCGGAGAGGCGACGACATAATTTATCGGCGACCACCCAACGCTATCACTATCCGTTATTTCAGTGAGCAATATTACATTATATTTTTAAAGTCACGGTGACTTTGAAGACTAGGGTTGCCTACTAGTAAAAATAAATGAGATACATACTTTTAATCTAAATCAACTGATCTAAAAGGCTCTTACGTACAGTTAGTGCGTTTTATACGCAAGATGGGCTAGCATTAGGGTATTTTTTTAAATTTGTGCACATAGTGGCCCCACTTCGCCTGATGGTAAGCAAAAAAGGGAGCTGACAAGATACCAACGGTGCCTTGTCAGTTGACATTGCCATGCTGGCCTGAGCTTTCGGCAGCTTCGCGACTTTTGTCGCGCGACATAGCATCGCCCGTCACTCTCCCACAGTACAGCGAAGAAAGAGGCAGGTAATATTTCATCTATTTTATATAAAGTGGGCAATTTAGGCGCTCTGCTGACAAGCTCAGTAGGATAATGTCAGTTGGGTTTAACGCATAAAAATATATGTAAAGGCCATTGCCATTCGCTCCATAAGTAAACCGCGACCGACTTCCATCGACGCATGCGCAAATTCTAATACAATAATTCATCCACTAAACTATCGAGTACGCAAAAGGTCGTAACTTCCAACAACGTTATACTATTACACAACTTTTTAGTAACATAGTGCAAGTACTATTCGATACATTTTTCAAGAATAAAAATACACCTAGCTTCTTGGAACTGGAGTTTAAATTTGGCTGATGAAAATGTATTTAGTTACAACAATGTGCAATGATCATCAGTAGCATAACTGTGACACGCGAGTTTTTGACACGCGACAAACACTACCTGTCACTTTTCTTTCAATACCGTGCGAGCAAGACAGGTGATAAATTTTTGAGTCGCGTATAAGATATGCTAGCCCTAGTGATGATGCAAACCACTTTCAGTTTGGCGATGAGAAAGTTATTTGCATGAAGATATTTTTGCATCTGATTGACTGCTGATGGTTTTGGTTTCTTTAATGTTCAAGACAGCTTATTGACGTGTCAATAATATACATACATCACCAGTTTATCTCTTTATTGTTTTGGCGATTAGGTACCTTGGCAAGATGGAATATTTATTTATACTCGACAAGACGGAACGGCGGCGGACGGTCGAAGACGGTCACATAGTGGTGCCTAAGACTAGGTCATACATCAGTGTTCCGATAGTTCCAATATTCTGAAAGTGAAATAACAAGAAACGATCATTTTCGCCATGGATCATTCATAATGTTACATACTATAATTAGGTTAGGTTAGATTTATAGGAGTATGATATCCCAAAAAATATCTAAATATTTTTATCAGAACATGGTTTTCGGAATTATGTAAATTCGGAATGATTCGGACAAATGAAACTTCAGGTTATTGTAGTGTACCCAAGTGGGTAAACCTCCAGCTCACTGCTCAAATCATATTTGGAGAGTCAGGGAACTTGTGGATCAGATTAACGCAGGACCGGGCAAACTGGCGTGAAATTTAATAAGCCTTTACTTGGTGGAACTAGTTGGATATAGGCTGATATGCTGATGATGATGAGTACAGTCTGTTTGATATTATAACAAACATTTGTCACATCACAGGACCCATATAACGTAAATCTGCGCGACACATTGAATTTCATAAAAAAAACAAGGAATGACATAGTGGTTTTTCAAGTATCTATAAACGTTTTTCACTTTCTATTTGATACTATTGAGTTCATGTTATATTTTTTCTTATCACGGTGTTGAAGTATTTAACGATAATAAATCATTACTCAAACAGTTACGTACTACGTCTTATTTTTTTTTAAAGTTGTGTTGTGACTAAATCTTGCGTTTCGATTCATGTGCTATTTGTAGAAATCGATTAAATCGATAAGTTTATAACCTAAAGAAAGAACAATAAAACCAACTACTTTAAATAGAAAGCTCTAGTGAGTCCAGCGGCTCGTAGCTCAAAAAAATATTGATTTACACAAAATAAACAAAAATATATTCAGGTTTGAAAAAAAGTTCGTCGATAAAATCGATTTGATCAACCATTCATAATCGTTAAGTTTGGCAAACAATATGGTTTTGCTACATCACTACAAACATCAACAGAGAACTGTCAAATGTTTGTTATAATATCAAACACACTGTAGGTACCAAATCATCATACTAATATGTGTATTTTTGTATAATATAAAAAAATAAAGACCCGATATGTCAAGAGCAGGACCAGGTTTTATAGCTCACGCCAACTGATTGCATAACCTCTCTCTGCGGTCACTCCTTCATGACTGAGGATCGTGGTCATCGGTGGTTGTGGACGCTCTACACCTAGTTTTAATGACCTGCCCCCACCAGTGCCTGTTCATCGCGTTGATGACCGAGCAAAACTTGATTGAGGAAGGGCCCTTCACTTAATCGGTCCATTTGGTTGGGGACCGTCCCTGGGCTCGTTTGCCCTCCGTGTTCCTAACAACTTTTTAAGGCTTTCATTCTTTCAATCGTCGATGCAGAGCATGGATGATTGATTCGCACCCAAAAACAGATTAACCTCCCATTTAGTAATCGTAATCACTTCACGTGTGGCCTGTTTACATAACCGCCGTGATTAATGAACAATATGAGCAGAGCTCAAGCTTGATCTCGCTTACTAATTTAAGCATTAAGCGACATAGCGAGTAACAAGATTAAGCGATCTTTGAGAACCAGTATTGATTTTAAATTAAACTGCAATTTGTAACTGCAATGGTATTGCTTTTTTGGTGTCTATTTATTTTAGGTAATAAATACGCCACTTCTTTGAATCTATTCAATTATTCAGTGGTTAGTGGCAGATTTTATAGATATATATATATTATTATTTGATTGTTCTGCAAAACATTCGGTTTTGGTTAGCAAAAATTCGTTTAATTAGTCGTTAGTTTCTAATTTCAAACGGCATCTACGATACTGTAAAACGCTCTAATGTAACGCTTTAACCGCTAAAATTGTTAGCCCTAATCAAGGCAATTTATTCATTAACTAATAAACAAGAAGTCATTAGTAGAAATCTAATTTAGAAATGCAAATTTTATTGTTTACTCGATATGTTTATGGCGTAATGCCGACCGCAGTAGGTAGCAAAAGGGCATGTGCCAATCCTCTTGTAACTTGTGTAATAGATTCTAAAATATTTTTCCTATACTACGGTATTGAACATTGATTAAATGATACCTCTTTTAAATAAAAAAAACCGGCCAAGAGCATGTCGGGCCATGCTCAGTGTAGGGTTCCGTAGTTGTCCATCCTTCACAATAGATGGGCGGGTTAAATTACGAGAAAGATTCCAAGCTCAAAAAAAGGTCGTAAACGCCAAATTAACTGTAATTACATATTACCATCTGGAAGTACGCGATGATTCGATTATACGCGCCAGATGTAGTGGAATGTTTTAATGCAGTATGGCACTTAACTAATATGTGTAACGTTCGAAGTATAAAGACATCGCGCGGCACTTACGTCATTTAAAGAAAATTATGAAATTTTGCGATAACTCAAAAACGGCTCGACCGATTTTATTCAATATAGGTTTCATTGAAAGTACTTATAAGGCCTAATTTTTATGAATTTGTCCATAATTTTTTGAACCGTGCAATACCGTCCCTCTGGCTTCACAGAAAACCAGCACCGTGGGCATTGCTATACCTAGCAAAACCAACAGCATTGCTGATTGGAGACCATTTAGGATGCACATCTCTTATACACTGTCTTCAATACTTATCTAATATTTTAATGATCTGTTATCTCGAATAAAACTTTTTCTAGTCTATTCTATTCAATATGCACCTGCACACGCTTAGAAACAGCAACACTAATCACAATAAATAACCCAAGTTCTTCCGTTACCGTCACACATTCACACATCTTAATATTCCTAATTAAAACCTCATAAACGCGCCCATTTATTAACGAAAATACCTTTTAAGTTGATAAAAATCAGCATTTAACATTTAAATTGTCGACACGTAGCAATTGTGGACATAGTTTACTAGAGCAATTATGCTTAGTAATCCTGCTTCTTTTTTCCACAACAGCTTATGCACAATTGAAACATTAAAGAACTTAAGCCGTTTTGGATTGGATAATATAATTGCGCAGGCATTCGTTATCCGTTTAAAATCACGTTTATTAGTATGCAACTGCTCAGTGAAGAAAGGCATTAAGGGTTTATGATCTGTAAAGATTCTTGGGATGTTTCTTGTTTATAACACGTGGAGACTAGGTAAACGATGTCTAGTGGCTTTTATTCATATGAAGGCGCCATGATTACGTCTGAAGCTTGATCATATTTGCATATGTATTGCAGAAATAATACTGTTAACTTTTTCTACTCGATTCCTATAGGCGTGCATATTTCACGTCATTTAAAAGAAGGCAATGTGAACAAATTGTATCATTGTTATCTTTTACCTTACAATACTTAACATTGACATTAATGACAGTGGTGACCGCGGACCGGAAGACCAACGACCTGGTTACAGTCCGACCAAAAAGAGTAGAAATTAAAAAGTGGCAATACTGTAGTGTCGTCCCCGTTTTCTTATATTGTTTAGAAAGGGAGGTCGCACTGTAGGATCGCGGGCAGAAATGTGATGAGAGCGGTGCAAGACCGATCGTTGCGGCGAACATTGGGGGAGGCCTTCGTCCAGCAGTGGAAGTCTGTCGGCCGATTATGATGATGATGTCCTGCACGTTCCCTATACCGGCAATCTTTATTCTCGTGTTCCTCATTGTTGAGGATCATGACTTCTGTTTTTTACTTTAATTTTGACGATGTTACGCCATCTGTCGTTGTCATTACCGAATAAATAAAGGTCCTTAACACTTTCACGACCAGGCAAAAATATTAATTGTACCCCAGAATCCGAGAAAGCCCGTTAGATGGGCACAATCCCACCCAGACACCGACAGACCCCGCCAAGTGGGCGCTTGCATAGTACAGTCCGCGAGCTGGGCCGGCGGCTGAGTAGAAGGTACGAGCGCCCACCAGGCGGGTTGTTGGTCGTGAAAGTGTTAAGAAGAAATAAAGTAAGTCTCTGCGGATTTCCCTAAGATTTGTTTGACGCTAAAGAGGCCAAAATAGTCGCAGTACAGACTGTAGCATTGTATAGTGAATACGTACATAGAAAGTCTAGATTTTATGTCAAGTACCTACACAGTATATTACAATGTTGTTAATATCTTGATGACATTGAAAAATTGATGACGCGCACTGTCATAAAAGTCAGCGACAATGAACCGACTGAAACGAAAGTTGGTAACAAATACCATCGACCCCACGTACAAACTTACGTTCTTCACCAACAAAGGTCAAAATAGATAGATAAAACGCTTCGTCAAGCGCATAAATAAGTTTGCTTAATCAGAAGCAGCTCTCTCTTGTAAATATTATGACCAATTCACTTCAATAGACGCGTTGAATGAACTTGACTCTGAAATGGCAGCGTCATAGTTGTGCAATTTTTTTATTAAAATTTACGGGCATGTATTAAGCTACTTTTATTTACCGCTTTTACTTTCTATTTCGGCTTAGTGTTAAATCATTCATGTACCCAAGACCCCGGGGTATGCTTCGAAGTGGTGGGGAGGAGGCTGATGTCAGTTTTAAAAAGATTCACGTTTATGATACCTATAGGCAGTGCCGTATTTACCCCTAGGTCCACAAGACCCGGGTCACAAGAGCAGGACTTACACCATAATAATAATATTCTCCTTATATGGGGGTACATGGGAGCGGTATTATTAGGTGCGTGCGCATGATTTGATTGAGTTGATAAGATTTATAAATGATGGGGGGGGGGGGCTAATGCCAAGTGCCTAGGGACCCTCACCACTATAATGCTAAATAATAATAGGTATTATAAACGTTGAATTGACAAGTAATTTTCATCATATCTCAAGAACATTTCAACTGGATCATTTATAAATCTTATCAACTCAATCAAATCATGCGCACCTAATAATACCGCTCCCATGTACCCACTCGAAAGGTCATAAGTGACTTACAAATACAAGTAACATACGCCGTTTTGGATACTGCTAATCGATGTTTTTACATGATCTTTTGGTCTTCAATTAGCTACCGACGACGGCGCCGTATAAGGATTATCTTCGATCAAGTTGTGGTTTCTTGTACATATACTAAGGTGTTTTATTACGATTGTCAAGAATGACAATAAAATATGTTGTAATTGCATTTTTTTTTTCCGTAACTAAAAGGTAAGTATTCACAAGTTTATTTTAAATATAATATAAATTTTTGAATGGATGAAGACCAAAATTGCGACGACAATATAGCCATCGAATAACGTACCTCAAAGTTATATTTTAAGCTATTGTATTGAGCGGTTTACACACATACGTCAAATTGTCAGGAACGGCCCGACACGTTTTGAACTCATATGGAACTCTTCAGATGTCGGGCCGTTCTTGACAATTTTTACGTGAGTTTAAATCGTTTTTATAACAAGCACTTGTAGGTATTTAAGAGATTCCAGTTTACTGTATACGCATAAAAAAAATAACATATACGGTATTTAAAATCAATCAATTATTTCGGGACATCAAACAAAATTACTCAAAAGCGCCTGTCATGTCGACACATGCTTTTATGAATGAACAATTTCAACTTAAATGTTGAGTGACACAATCATCACATAAAAATATGTCTTTATAAATTGAAATGTAACGAAAACCGTCACTCTTCAAAAACATTCCAAAATAATCCTTAAAACTTAACGTACAAGGCGTCATCGGTTTTCATCGTTTAAAAATGGAACTGGTGAAAACAAAAGAATGATGAATTAACTTGGACGCGAGTGAGTTGTCATTTCTCTCATTCAAAGCAAAAGGTCCCAAGTGAAGAAAACTATCATTACTCATTCGGGACTTTCGAAAGAAAACGTCACGGTTGAAATTTCAGTGGATTCGTTTGGAGCATAGTGCATTTAGATTTTGATCGCTTTAGTAATTTGTCTCTGAAGCGTCACACTCAGTATGAGAATAATTGAAGCGACTAAGACTTCAAAGATGTCAGTTTTGATTATAAATCTTGTAAAGCAGGCATGAAACAATTAGGAAGTGACAAAGCATTCGGTGCTGAGTCTTTGTTATAATTACATAGTCGTTATTAATGGGATACAGTCATGTCTAAAAGCCATAAAATTTACAAAAATATATTTTTCACGTCTCCTACTCCAGAAGTTAAGCTTAACTTCATGAAGCGGTGCTAAAGTGGTCATTTTAGTCCCGAGAGTTTAAATGGAGATGTAAAATAAAAACCTGTTAGTAGCAAGCTACATAATAGATAAACGCAGTTCAAAAACAAACCGACGTGATCACTTGATCAGATCGATCAACATTTTTCCGATTTGATCAGGTTCAGCTCTTAATTTTTAAATTACTCATATTGTTGGCTGGTCAAAATACTCACTTCGTATTATAGTGGCTTTTTTTAAGGGCCTTATCAAATATCAAACAATAGAAACCAATAAGAAAATTATCTAGCAAAATGATAACATCTACCAAGTGTCGCGAGCATGCATTGCAAATATGTTTCAAATATAAAACGCAATATTAACTTAAACAAGTTTTATGGCTTTTGAATCAATGTTATTGACCATTAAAAGATGTATACTCATCAAAGTGTCATTATTAACACTTCTAAACGTCAATCAAAAGACGATAACAATAAGGGGACAATTGAGTATTATTTTACATCAATAAGAATACTGATGCAAGGATCAAATTCGAGGAAATGATAGTGCAGAATTATCTGGAATCGCATAATCTAAATACATTCGAAACGAGTTTACTTTACACACATCGTAGAAGTCAATTATCGCTCGGCATGTTTTGAATCGTTACGCGATTCATCATCAGGAGCTACGATTAGTCGCGGCGGTGGCCAATCGAAAACTGCAAGCTAACACTCTGCGATATTCCACTTATTTGTAATACCTTACCCGCAGACGTTATTCGCCATTTATTCGGACGGAATTGGTTTAAGCCGGACGAAAATGTCGTCTGCCGATGTCCGGAGCAAGCTGAGCCAAGTGAACTTACTAAATTGAGATAAATGTTTTTTTGACCGGCTGAAGTCGATTCCGTGCATGTAAATATGGGAAAACCCTTAATTTGAAACGTAATGAAAAGATCGAAAGTGCTTTTAGCTATATTCATGCTTGGAACAAGTACGCCTAGAACGAGACTTCATACAACAGATTTGCGAAAGATAAAGTGTGCGTGTCGACGAACCAATAATAGAGAGACATTTTGATTGTGACAGATGCGCACACAGGCGAAACTTAGTCCGTGGCCAACTAAAAATGGCTTCGCTTTCAAGCGCTAACTGAGTTTCTAGGCGTATTTATTTTAAGTATGCACGACAATGTATTTAGCAGTTTGAAGAACATCAGCTGTTTTCTATGTCTTTATAGTTTCAACTACAACTTCCTTTAATTTGACAAAAAATGACGAATCTCGCTAGTTCAAGCCTCGTTATGGTAAAATAGAGCAAAAAGTTCTGGTTCAAAAAAAAGGGGAAAAGGTGGCCAAAGAATTTGTTCACCCTACCATACACTGCCAAATTAAGGGTTTTACATACCTTGACAATTTTGAACTCCTTATGTGCTGAAGCGAGTGAGAGGTATCTGAAACAAAATAATACATTTTTATAATTTCATCTAATTCATGGGATTATTATGGCATCTCTAGAACTTATGTAGGTATACGGCTATGGGCCAAACTGTCATAACATACAACGTGCTTCACTTGAGAGTGTTCTTCCAATCAAATTACTTAGCCACTCAATTGCTTTTGGTAACTACGGCTAACTGTCACCGCTCGTATTTTATTATATAAATAGAGTTCAATTCAAAATTCGAAGAGATTGAGTGTTTAGAGAACAACGATATGTACTAGGTGCATGATAAAGTACTTGTTTTCGACTATAAGTTATCACCATCTCATAAACCAAATGCGTAAAAGGTTACAAAATGTTAATCGAGCTCTTATCGAAACAGCATGCTATTTCTATAAGCCCGTCACATTCTAAACACTTGCAGAAACGCCTGCTTCCTACCATATCTGATCAATTCAAATGATTTCGCTGACAACCCTAACAAACAACACAGCAGGAGCACTCACAACTCTACTCGCAATTGTAAATACACCATCTATTACAATCCCAACTGTAATGCCATTAAAACTAAGAATATAATCCCTTAATCAACTCCCAACACGTGCCGGATTATCGATAAAATGTTGGCAGAATAACCAATTGTATTACGAAACGCAATGAATTGAAATTAGTTTGCAAACACTCGAGCATCTCCATTCACGAAATATCACTCCTTGACTAAGCAAACAGGCCCGTAAATACAAGCCAAACATTATGATTTGTGATAATTACACTTAATACTAACGTCAAGTGTAATGCATTCATAAATCTAAGGGTAAAATAACTATGCCGCGGACTCAGAGTCCGCTGATGTTGATACTAAATATTTCTTCCATGCATCCTCATATTGACACCATTACAATGGTGTAGGTGCCTCTTAAATTGAGCACCTATCTAAACGCCAAGATTTGACGTACGCAAACCTAAGTTTGTAAACGTCAAACAAGGATCAAAAGTGAACAGCGAGCGATTACACAAAAATCCAATCCAATTACCAAGTCTTTTGTGGACTAAAAGCCGCCATTGTGGCCCAAGAGGAGTAACCGAATAATCCGTATCAATATTTGTGCTTCAATTTGTTTGTGTAAGTTAAGGGCAGGCGCCCTTCAGTGTTACATTCAACAACCGTAGTTTTATTTCCCTTAACATGAGAAGATCGGACAGGACGTCGTGGGAAAGCGGGCCTTACGCAAAGGTCAATATTGGTTCACACAATTTGATTGTTGCACTCCGAGTTAGGAGGTAGTTTTTCGGAGGTACCGTCAAACAACTTGGCCGTACCTTTTACACCTACGTCGGTCAGCTGTTTGCGTTTGTAATTAGTTGTTCTGTCGCCGATATATAATGGTAAATAATGCATTGTTGTGGGTCACTTTTATGACGGGTATTCCGGCGTTCGTCATGGGCGGTCGACGCTTGCTTCAATGTAATAACGTTGTTTTCCTACAGTAATGGAAGTTATACTGTTTTATTTCTCACGATCGCGTGCATTTAAATGTTTGTGTTTTATCTGTTATTTATTGCATTGTGGCAGTTGAATTTGGTTTTACGATAAACGCTTGATTTATCCGATGGATACATTCTATCTATACTCTAAAATCGTGATAGTCCAGTACATGAACAGTGTCCGCTTTGCAATTGACACCAGGTAAATTCCATAAGTCAATTAGTCACAATTAATTTATACATAAATAAGTAAACTAGTGATTGTTTTCTTCCTTTAAAGAAGCAACCCATACCAATATTGTCTTTGTTACGAAAATAAAATATTGACACAATTAAAAGTTGATGTTCAATTTAAACGATTTTTATTGTATAAACTGATTTATTATCTATTTAATATATAATAAATATTGAGCTATTTCTGTAAATAGACCACAATGGAACTTTTATAGGCTTGCATCTACCAGCACTTCCCAAGAGGATACCAATGTTGAAAGAAAGCCGAAAGAAATTCAACAGTTATTTTTACAATATTTGCACTTGCTGTAGTTATTCATTCATTCAACTTCGTTCCAACATGATAATAATCTACATAAGATATGATCGCAACAAAACCAAGAAGCTTTAACCATAAATTAATTACTACTACTACAGGTACTAATATAAATAATCTGGATGCTGACTTGAAGGACTAAAGTAAAGGGTCGGATGGCAGGCACGATTCAATTTATCTGTCAAAACGCGCAAGTGATTTTCTAATTGGTTCCACTGTTTAATTTGCTATGATCATGTTTCGTGCCTTGGTTTCTATTAAAACACTGTAGTAGTAGTATAAGACAATATTATTTGCCAAATTTTATAGTTCTAGGTCAACGGAAAATGCCCCATAAATTTTGATTCCCTTGAGAGTGTCGAAATATATAGGTTTTTTGCGGCATAAACGGCCGTATCTTTTTTTTACGAAAACTAAGAAGTATGTTTTTTTACAGCTTCAAGCGACTGTAGATCTTAATATATGGTTTTAATTTCAACTCGATTCCTCCACGCGTTCCCAAGATACTGGGTCTTGAAGAACATTCAGGCGCACGGAACTTTTAAGATAATAAGGGTTCCGTTTTTCCTTATGAGGTAAGGAACCCTGAAAAAGTCAGTTTATTGTTTTTTTTTCTTAATGGTGGAGATATGGGGGTTAGAAATGCATAAAAAGACAAACGGAATCGCTAAAGGGAGCTCATGGAGTCACTAGTGTTTAGCTGACGAGTAGATTATTGAGGATTGAGTGTTGCAATTCAGTATGAATAGGTAGTAACAACTTGATATTTTCAAGGAGATAAGTATGACCCAATATATAATTTGACCCTTAGTGATATGACTTTTCATCTTGAAGTTACCCTATCAAAATAAAATTAACGGTTACGTCGAATCGAGAGCATATCGCTAAAGTCGACATATCTCAGAAATATGTCAGCCATTACGCAACATAATGCTGCAACAATCCACTATTTTACTGTTACTGAATTAGTCTCCAGATTAGCTGAATGAAGATCGACCATTTATTTTCTTCGGTTTCATGAAGATTGATTTGACGTTGAGGTAGGTTGAAAGTAGATTCGATTGACTTGAACGCATAGTACGAGATCTCACTGGTACATTGCTTAACCTAATCTAAACGACCTTTACGAAAAAAATACATAACCGATCATATTTTCATGTTGTGTTTTTATTGAAAGATCCATTAATCAACGAAAAAATTTCGTTGTTGTTAGATAAGTATATTTTTTTGTCTTATTGGGGATAGCCATACACAAATCGATCGAGCCCCTAACTAACAAATACTTGTACATACTGTAGAAGTGGCCGACGATATACCTACAAATCTAAAAAAAATAAAAATTCGAATTCATGGCTTTAGAGGATCTGTATATCTTATACTTTTGACGGTAAATAGTTTATGCTTTTGATGGAATTTATAATATGTATTCTCTAGATGGGAAAACATATGGGTGAACGATAGAAGTAGTGGTTTTTATTATCATACTAATATAATAATCAGATAAGTAGCAACATTTGTAATTAGGCACTCAATTTGAAATTACTATATATTTTCGTTCATGTGCAAAACTGGGTGTAGAGTGGCCTTATCGTAATCATCAAACGGTCACAAAACGGTGGTTCATCGCTCATATAGTAATATTATGTCATCATCAATTGAATTATTATTGTATCGGGAAGAGAAGGAGATGAACAAATTCAACGCAGGACCCCAGACTAAATAACTAGCGAGTACCAGATTTCACGCGCTCTAGTATTTCAACGTAGATTGAACTAACCTTACCCACATAGGACGGGGGCAATATTTTCTTCAGGACTCTTGAAGATTGTCATTGAGGTAGGTTAAAGCATTTACTGTATGAAAATACATGAATAAACCAGATTTAAAGAGAGTACCTAGATTCTTATATTAAACCAATGATACAAAGCTCAAAGAAAAAATTAAATACGTAACCTGTTTAACACTATTCTTCGCGACTCGCGTGACATAGCGCTACCCGTCTTTGCGAACGATTTTTATGTATTATACCACTCGTAAACTTCTTAAGCTCATGTATCAAAAAAATCAATAGAAAGAATCACAATTTGAGGGAACATCTAAGTATAATTAGGATTGTATGGGCATTGATTATGGCGCCATCTTTATGTGCCTATCACGCCAAAACGGCTTAATGGATTTGAAAAAATTTGGAGCAGTGATAGCGCAATATCTAAAGATGGTTAAAGGATACTCTTTACCCGACTACAACGGCGAAAAAATATAGTTAAGCGGACAAAGCTCCAGGCGTCTTCTAGTTTTGTATAAGATCAACACAATATCCGCCTTTTGGACGGTGCAACAAAAATTAAATCCATACTAATATTATAAATGCGAAAGTGTGTCGTGTTACCTCTTCACGCTTAAACCGCTGAATCGATTTTGTTGAAATTTGGCATAGAGATAGTTTAAGATCCGAGGAAGGACATAGAATAGTTTTCATCCTGGAAATTATCCCTAAAAAGATTGAAAAGTGAGTAAGTAATTCATGATGACATTGATGACCCTGTAGGAAATGTAATGATTAGACCAAAAGCACAATTGCTCTTACATTTGCTTAGGCGCTTTTAATAATCCCTTTTATTAATTAAGGTGATTAGGTGAATATCTATCGTGTTGTACGAGGTTGCTTCCATACTTCCAAGTTCCACGCGGACATAGTCGCGGGCAAAAGCTAGTAAATAAATATCTCGGCTATTGTTATCGACTGGCATTTAAACGCTTCACAAGGATTTGTCGAAAACTGACGTGGTAATCAAATACCCGTATAATATGTAGATACCAATAAAAGAGTTCTCGCCTAATTATCGCGTTTCACACTGCTCTCTCGCGGGATAATTACTAAGGTTCTCATAGAAATATCACCGTGTCAGTGTATGGTTGGTTATTGGACCTAAGCGACTTGTTTACTATATAATACAAAGGATAAATAATATTTGTGTCAAAAAAATCATTTTTGTGTCAATTTTTTATAGCCAACTGTACTTTTCTTTGAAGATCCATCAATTGCTCACAGAGACGATTCTAAAGAGCCCAAACTCGATATGATTGCTTTATTTATTACGGAGTTCCTAATGGCCACCCTTCAGCTCCATCATCAGATCAGATTCATGTCACCATAATATTGCATTGTCACGCTATTTGCATATTCGTGCAAAATTTCAGCTCAATCGGAAACCGGAAAGTGGGTCAAATTTAACTTGCAAAGTTTCATTACAACGTGACAGGTAAGCTTGTAATGTAAAAAATTTACGCAATCCTCTGCAGTGTTAGTGGGAATGGGACCCACGACCTCTGCTTGACCAGAACAGTGCTCTCACCACTGAGCGCTATATGGATATTATGGATAGTGTGAAATAATGTCTTCTCATACCGCTTTTTTAAGCGCCCTCTGTATTTTTCTGTTTGTTGCTAAGCGCATTAGCCAATCTCCTGAACGCATGCATTCACGTACGTTCTATGGGACTTGGTTAAAGGGAGTGGAAATTGCTACAAAAACGCCTCAGCGAGCGTAGACGAAAATTCGATTAGCGTTGAGCATAGGAAAATAGAAAACTACACAAACAATAAGAAATAGACCATCAGAAAAATGCGCCACGAAATAGTTAGACACTGCACCTCTAGCATAATTTTGACACGTGACTCTTTCTCGCGTGAGAAATAATACCATCTCTTTCTTCGCTGTACTGTGAGAGAGTAACGGGCGACGCTATGTCGCGCGACAAGAGTCGGGAAGCGTAGTTGAGGTAGACGGGCAGGTAAACTAGTTTAATGTATGACTACAGAGGAAAAAGAATCAGCGAAGTGAAAATTCGACGAAATTCGACGAAATGAATCATTCGACGCGAAATAAATCGGTGAAAAGCAAAAAAAAAACGTGAGGCCACCTTATTAGTGAGCGAAAATCAAAACGGTGTGACACAGAATATTTCCTTCCCATTAAGATCCTAAAAGGCCGTTTCCGATTAAGGGAAGCAAAAATGCCCTTTAATATTATGACTTGGTTTTTTTTTCTACAGTCAGTTACGTCTAGTAGAGTAACTGTGTCAAGTTTGATTGAAATTCTTTGCGGTTCCGCAGAAAAAAAATAAAAACGGAAATAATGAAAAATGGTTTTTCTCCAAAACTATTTAACTTTAATGTACTATTATTTTTTCATTCTGTAAAGCTTAGTCAAGTCCATGTTTTAAGTGAAAATGGTATCTCTATATCTAACGATTATGTAAAAAATAGGTAAGTCAAAATTTTCATATACATATTTTTTTACTTTTGTGAGAGATACCACTCTAATTGACATTTCTAAATAAGCCTTAGTTAACGTCCTGTAACACATATTAATTTGATGTATAAAATCGGAAAGCAACTGTGTCAAAATGAAATAAATAACTGGGTTGGATTTTATTACATTTTATTAGTAAGCTATTCTAACACTTCCAAATAACCAAAGCATACATCCTCTTTACAAATGAACAAGATTTAACAGTTAGTGACATTTGCCTTTTATTGTTATTGAAAATGTCATTATTTTTCTAATAACATAAAAACTATGCATATATTAACCATTTTTGCTATTTGGTATATAAGCTTTACTCATTATACCAGATTATCAATTTAAAGGTTTTAATCGGACACTAACTGTAAAATGGAATTTAAAAGACTTTTCGGGTATGACTTCAATATCTTGAAATTGTAATTACAAACTATTATTTTTTTGCCACGCAATAATCCTCTTTCTACCGAAATTAAAATAAATACATATTATGACAGTAATAAAGATGAATTGTTTTTTTAAATGTAACGTGACATTTCAGGGACATTAGAAAGATAACTCGTCTTTACAAAATGAATTCTAAAGCGAATGCAATCAAAAAAATATTAAGAAAGAAACCTACATCATTATATCACCTCGCAATAATATAAGTAGCGATTTCGTATCTATCAGAAATATTTAATGAAGATGGTTCGTTGAATTTGGAATATGTGAAGGAAAATTCTAATATACTGAAACTGAAAGTCCAATCTCGCCATATTTCAAAAAATATTTACAGATGCTTTATCGAATATGTCCCAAACAGCATTAGTGTTGGATCCATAAGGCGGCATTATTGTGGATGTGCCAACGGAATGCGAACAGTAGGGTGTTTTTCACACATTGTTGCTATTGTTTATTATTTATCGCACGCAAGATATTTGTCCAAAATCGTTCGGCCTGCTGAAACTTTAAGCGGACTTTTTTTGAATCACGGAATTCACGTTACTGTCAATGAAGATAGCGATGAGGATTAGAATAAGTGTATTTTTTTTTCATTACGTAACTAAAAAGGTGACATTTTATAGCAAATGTCACTGTAACTGTCAAATCTTGTTTATTTGTAAAGAGGATATGTTTTGGTTATTTAGCAGTGTTAGAGTAGTTTACTCATTAAATAGTAATGAATTCCAGCCCAGTTATTTATTTCATTTTGACACAGTTGCTTTCCGATTTTATCCATCAAATTAATATGTGTTACAGGACGTTAACTAAGGCTTATTTAGAAATGTCAATTAGAGTGGTATCTCTCACAAAAGTAAAAAAATATATATATTAAAATTTTGACTTACCTATTTTTTTACGTAATCGTTAGATATAGAGATACCATTTTCACTTAAAACATGAACTTGACTAAGCTTTACAGAATGAAAAAATAATAGTACATTAAAGTTAAATAGTTTTGGAGAAAAACCATATTTCATTATTTCCGTTTTTATTTTTTTTCTGCGGAACCACAAAGAATTTTTTAACCAAACTTGACATAGTTACTCTACTAGACGTAACTGACTGTAGAAAAAAAAATCTGTCCATTATCACGAAAGGGCATATTTTCTTCCCTTAATCGGAAACGGCCTTTGTTAAGAATCGGTTAGGTTCTGGAGGAGGAAACAGACGAGAACGAAACCTAGATTCGTATAAGCCGGTTAGGTTAGGTTTGGATCTAATTTGTATCCAACGTCATAGTTACCCAGGTGCAAACTTAACATAAAATGGTTATAGGAATCTTTTTACCCGTTTACGGTAAATAAGTGGGTTACACGGATGCATTTTTAAGCATCTTCTAGTTTGTTTCCTGAGTAGAGCACATCCCTGGGGAGTTACTCTTAACTTCGAATTTGAAGTTCCATTCGTTTTATTACAACTTAAGGGTGAAGCCAGACGAGTCACGTGATCACGTCACGTATGGCGCGACCGGAATTACGCGACTCAAATTACGCACGTCTAGTTTCACCCTAACTCTATGACAATATTATGAGCTAAATGGTATTCTGGTTACTAAAATGGAGTCCACTCAGCATATGTGATAGCACTTCGTTAGCTGACGCTGATCTTCCGTGGATCCATAAAGTGGGTTACACGGACCAAATTGTGAGCATCTTCTAGTTTGTTTTCTTAGTGGAGCACATCCCTGGGGGTTACTCATAAGTTCAATTTTGAAGTTCCGTTCGTTTTATTACAGCTTAAGGGTGAAGCCAAGCGTAATTTGAGTCGCATAATTTCGGTCACGCCATACATCACGTCACGTGATCATAATTATGGCGCGACCGAAATTACGCGACTCAAATTACGTTTGGCTGCACCTTAACACGAAAGCCTACCTCCCTGACCTATATCCTTCGTGTAATCGCGTTAATGGTCGCACAAAGCTAACAGCACCGCCACAGGCGCCGCCTCCATAAACCGGATCATAAACCGTTAATTACTCACACGTTTGTTAATCGCTGGTCCTTTTGGGTGATTTGTGATCGTAAAACGCCCTGCTTGTTTTATAAGAAAGCTCAGTCGAGTGTCAAGAAGTGAAATCCAATTACCTACCGACGACCCGATTTGATGACGCGGTTGGCGCAGTTTGCGCACCTGCCCACTGAGCCGGCGGTATCGGGTTCGAATCCCGGCCAGGGCAAATATTTGTGTGATGAACTCGAATATTTGTGCTTGGGTCATGGTTGTTCTATATATTTAAGTTTATCTATACAGGGTGGAACATTTGTAAATACTGAGCTGACAGGATAGTGTCATCTGAGTGATCTACAATCGACCTATTATAATAATTATAAAGCTGCATTTAAAAGTAAAAAAAAAAACATCAAAATAAAACATTTTAATATTAGCGACAACCCTATTAATGCAAAGGTTTTATTTATTTTAAATTGACACCTGTCTTTAACTTAAATGTTCAAAAGATGCTAGGGTTGACATGTGCAGATTTTTACACGAATGTTTAACAAACTGTATCTCAAAAATGGATAGAAATATTTACAAAGTTCATTGGTGAAAAATTGAGTACTCAGGCTGAACAATTCCCTGTTTGCTTAAAAGTCCTTCGATCTGTTCCACCCTGTATACGTATGTATATCGTCGTCTAGTACCTAAGCCTTCTTGAGCTTAATTTGGGACTAGATCGATTTTTGTGAGGTTGTCTGATATTTATATTTTTATTTATCTGTTCGTCGATCAGTTGGTATCTAATTATAATCACAACGTAATGGGAGTGCCATCCATTAAAGAGCAGAACTCCTTACGCCTAAATTTAAATAAATACAAAACACGGATTACACGTAACATTCAATAGAGGTAAACAACAGGCGGTCTTATCGGTAAAGAGCGTCCAGACAACCTTTGGGTAGCGAAATAAAAAAAAAAAGTCAGAACTGAGTAGACGATGCCAAAGTACCTATTCATGATTAGTTACGTACTAAAATAATACATACATAAACGTACATAAAAATCACAAAATTAAACACACACACACACACAGCAGTCTCACACTCTTAACTATACCTATCTGCCAAAGAGAAAATAAAATTATAAGCCACACTTAAAATACGTTTCGAACTGGTGCACTTAAAGTGGAACATAAAATTAGGCCGCAATAATGTTTTAATTATAATCCCGATATTAAGTAATTTGTTAATTTACGAGTGAACAAAATAGCCTTTTGATGGCGGTTGTAAAATTGGGGAGGTTTTATTCTACCCAAGTAGTTAACCTAACGGTTCATTTACGGCAGTTTAATTCAAGTTTCGAGTCTAAAATTAAACGCATAATAGACCAAGAAAAACAACCGAGTTATAAATATGGGTACTTTAATTATTTGATCAACCAGAAATATCATGGAGTAACTAGTCTGTTGCACAAATGCTCAATAAAGCGAGATTGATTTATGTATACAATCGTTAAAAGTTGTAGAGTCACCTTTATACCTACATACACAGTTTGTGTCACTAAGTTTAGGAATAACAGTAACAGAATGCAAAAATATTAATTTATTAATTAAACAATCAACATCCATTTTCAAAAAATCTGCCAAGCACTGCCAAAATACTATAAATTTTTCAGATGCAAACAAACGTGGTGTGCTGATGTATTGTTTTTTTGTAGGTGCTATTATAAAATTGTAAAAATGGTATGTCTATTTTGAAGAAATAAAAACTGGCCAACTTATCGCATCTTAACTGGCCGGATCAAGTTAATTTTATACCTGGCATGTATGGGATACAAATGAGGTGCAAAGCTAACGCAACAGATCACGTTTGTTGTATGGGAGCTCCATTTAAATAAGTATTTATTTTATTATTTTTAGTATTTGTTGTTATAGTGACAACAGTAATTTACAGAATCTGTGAAAATTTCAACTGTCTAGCTTTATGAGATACAGCCTAGTGACGGACAGACAGATAGATCCAATAAAAAAAAGGAATAGGCTATTTGGAGGTCACTGAATCAAAATTGGTGGTAAATGTGCGAAAATTGTTCGTTTAAATTATTATATAGTTTCCATAGCAAGAAACTTGTGAATATAATTTAGCTTTTCCCAGAGATAACTAAACTTATGCAGTCCCGGAAACATAGAAATTATGAGAAATAACATCATCGAAACTTTAAACTTTGCAGTATAAACGTGTCAAATTAGTAAAAGCGACACGGTACTAAAACGAACATCTATTGACGCTAATCATACAAACCTATCGACTTTAAGTGTCGCAGTTAATGTCATTGCACAACCAGGGGACAAATTCGATTTGACATTGGCGTAATTATAACCAATCAGTGGGATCTATGGCTATGCTCATACTTAAAAATCATTAATCACTTTGACAATGTTAAAAATTTAATGCGCGAAAAACATAAAGGCTTGAGCACACGGCAGTAAAAAAAAACGTACCGTAAACGCAATGTAATGTACGTTTGCGACACTTCTTTGCATAATATTTTGACTGCTTTTAGGGCCTTATCAGTCTGAAGCGAATTTTGTATGAAGGCGATCACGCAGCGAGCTCGTCGCGACGCTTATTTGTATATAAAAACGCTCGTAAATCACAAGTGTGGCCCTTTCGATGCGTCAACGTACTTATTTTGAGCAGCGGTTTGGTTATCCCTTTAATATTGAATAAGTGATATGTAAGTATTATTGAATTTTGCTATTCAAGTTTAATAAAAAGATATGCACTTAAAAGGTTTCACTAAATCATTGCAGAATTATTTTTCGCCGAAGTGTTATTTTGTAGAAAGCATTTTGCTCTGAAACTGTAAAAGTATTTGGATGGTTATGAAACAAACCTAACCTGAAGTAACCTAATTAAAAGGATGATATTTGATATTAAGAATTATGAAAAGTTTGACTACAGAGAAATAAAAATTCTGCGAAGTGTAAATTCGATGAAGTGAAACAGTCGACCAAAACGAATTCTGTGAAAAAGCAGTATACTATATATTTTAAGTGGTAAAATAAATATGGTTCAATATATTATTTCCTAAACGTGTATGTGATGAATGAACGAATGTCAAAATAAACTCAAATAATAAGGTAAATTGGGGTAAGACTAACATAGTTTAAGGTGTAATAATTAAGACTAACTGTTATTGTGAGTTATTGACCTGTGGCGGTCTTTCCCCGTTGATAGTCTTACCCCTCCTTACCTTATTATTTGATGAATAAGGGTTAATCAACTTTCAAGTGCACCTTGTTGCTATGATTACGCAAAATTTGTCCCTCGGACAACCTAAGCATTTTTCTATGAAACAGTAGGAAGATGTCACTTGGACAACGGGGACAGAGTAAACAACACAAAAATGTTGATTCACCAATAAACCACCGCATAGTAGGATAGAGATAATAGCTATATCTCGGAAATATCTATAGTCTCATTTTCCATATCGAATGTGGTCCAGTGTTAATTTCCTTTACTAATACCTACTATAAATTATCCCACAAATGTGGTCTGGTTTGAAGTTTTACAATGAGCTTTACTAAACAAGGTGCTACGTCAACCGGAGACTGAGTACGTCGCTTTGAAAAAAACGTAAGTGAATGGGAGTTGCTTAGTTAGATACGACCTTTTATGTATGTAGGGTTTGCTGTTCAAAAACGATGTAGTGGCCTAGTTACAGATAATACTCGTTTAATTATAAATTAAGAGAATAAGTAACTGATTTTATTTATAGAGGTACAATGTAGACTACGTTTTGTATGAAGTAATATTAAAGTAAACTCGGTAAGCACACAAAATAAAATACTTATACAACACAATCTCTTCAATCTTTGCAAAGATATTTGTTTTATTGGTTGTTTTTATCAAATGCGTCTCCTTCAGTCCAGCCTGGGGCGTGGCAACTATACCGAGCACAAATCGATGTACTCTCTTAGTAAGTTCTAGTAGGCTGTTTTTATGGGTTCTAGATGACAATATGTAAATAATGTATAGAATACTTCCATTAATAAATATTATGGGACAATCCTACACAAATATTTTTTTTTATGAACACCTCGTCGCCCATAGACACCTGCAACCCCAGAGGAGTCACACGTGCGTTTCCGTTGTGCGCTCTTTTCTTAAAGGTTTGAAGATCGTATAAGTTCGGAAATACCGCAAGCAAAATACCGCAACAATGCAGTCGTGCGAGGCAGGAAATTTCTAGAAAAACGCACAGTTGTGCCTGTTACCATATTATATTAATCTGTGCTACAACTACTGTGTAATCGACCTACGCCCAAATTAAGCAATGCTTGTACTATGGGTAGTAGACGACAATATTCATGATATATAAATACATATAAATACACCCATGACCCAGGAACAAACATTCAAATTTGGATAGGGATTTGAACCTGGGACCGCCGGCTTAGTGGTCAGCACTACCACTGCCTACCTCGTCATTAATACCTATCAGCGCATGTCGAATGGGACGTATTTATCCAAAAGGGAACCAACCCAAATTAAACGTTTTTGTACTTTATGCTATAGTCACAGGGTTCAATGTAGACAGTTTTGATATGTGGACTGGTTACCTTTTGCAAAATACGTCCAATGCAGGTTATGTTCCGTGTTCGTAACGCACCAAGTGGTCGCGCGTGTACGTCAACTGCATCGCACCGGATACAACGTGATCTCGTCAGGTGCACAAGAACTACTCCGCAATGATCGAAAATCAACCGTCGTGGTGCTGTCACACTCACACAAATATAGTTTAACAGGAGATCGAGAGGGACGGCAATGGATTGGAGTATACTTTCAGGAACTAAGTGCCACAAACGTAAGGCGCTCGTTTTTCCGACTGCATCGCACATCGCACCGGATACAACGTGATGTCGTCAGGTGCATCTACTCCGATGTTCGAAATTTGAACGTCGTAGTGCCGTCACACTCATACAAATATAGTTTGACAGGAAATCGAGAGGGACGGCAATAGATCGGAGTAGACTTTCAGGAACTAGGTGCCATTAACGTAAGGGGGTAGTTCTCTTTTACTGACAATGGTGAGACTTCAAATGAAAGTACAAAACGCCATATGTGATGCTAATTTTGTAAATCGAAAGGGATGTTAAAAAAAAGGGATGACGAAAGACTACAAAGCTACGAAGCGTTATAAGATTTTATTGGAACCAAACGTTAGAATTATAAAAAAAATCTTAGTCTTAAAAGTACATATAAAACTTAAAAAAAAGAGCGAACATTTCGTTCGAAAATATGCATAACCGTTATATTAAAGAAAATTAAAATTAAAATTTTTAAATACATAATGTGACTAATTCAGAGGCACGCAAATTTTATGTACTTATATTTTTTTATTCAAAAGAAATTTTAAAATTGTTTTCAGAATCCTCGTAATTTAAAACAACAATAATTGTATGTCAACCATGACCTTAAATGCACTTTTCCACGGTGAAAATGGCAAATTACTTATTGTCTCCATACAAATATTGGTACCCATAACATATATAATGACGTCACATGTAGTTAGCGTTTTTAGCGCTCCGTAGGAATAAATAAATAAATATCGGATAACCTCACACAAATCTATCTAGTCCCAAATTAAGCTCAAGAAGGCTTGTGTTATGGGTACTAGACGACGAATGAGGAATGTTGAGCTTTGACGGTTATTTCTGACTTTAAAGCAGTCTAAGTGTATTTACTATTTAGTCTCATATAGACATTATTTGACCCCAATAAAAAAATTACATCTTAAAAAAAAATCTACACGCCTATTATTCGTAACCAGCTTCCTATTTCTCGCACGACAAAAAACTCGCAAAAATCGCAGCCGACTGTCCCCATACATCACCGCAAGGTGAGGGTCAACGACCTTGGCTGGTCCAGTTGCAACCAGATGCAAACCACCTTGTGTCAGGTGGGAAACAATACTACGTCGAAAACAAAAGGTAACATCAACATCACAATTGCAAGGTACTTAAGACCTTTCTTCAGTTCAAGGGAATAATGTTGCTCATAAGTAAAAGGTTGTATAAGCGGTTGTCATTCATATGCGGCTTTGCCATTTTCTGGCTTAGGATATTGTATGTCTTGCGATTTCATAACTGCTGCAGAATTTCAAGATGAATCCTTTGATAAAATATAGTTGATACAATACTCATATGAAAATGTTATCATGTGCTTTACTTCTCAATTATACAGGGTGGCCCATTTAGATCGGTCTGTATGGGAAAGTCTGAACCTATAAGACATACGAATATCTGTTCTTAGGAACCATGTCATCGATTTTAATAAAAAGAAAAACTGCATTCGTACATTTAAATAAAAACCTGTACTCAGCTCAGGAATCGAACCCGGATGTTATGAAAAATAAATTAAAGAATATGAAAACAATGTATTTTATTGATTTTAGACATCATGTTTCATAGTAAAATTGACTACTTAAGACCTACACAGTTGATATCTAAGTAGAAATAATGTTAGTTTAATTTTTCACTTCGTCCGGGTTCGTTTCCCGAGCTGAATATAGCTTTTTTTTGTTTAATTTATGAATGCAGTTTTTATTTTCATTAAAATCGATGACATGGTTCCTAAGAACAGATCTTCGTATGTCTTATAGTTTCAGACTTTCCCATACAGACCGATCTAAATGGGCCACCCTGTATTCTCAATTCCATTGATAGTTACGCATAGTGTGAGATTTTTAGATATTTTAACTCTATAAGTGACTCTTTTTGAAGTAGTTTTTGACATAATAACCACAATTGCCTCATGTTTCTACTCCCATCCTTTTCTAAGTAACACCATTAAACCACGAAACAAGAGCATCTCAAACAAACCCCCCACGTTGCCAATTTAAATGCAAAACCAGACGACTGACAGACAGTAATATTAACATTACATAACCAGTCGGGAAGTTGCAATTCCCGGCCCTTTGAGGGATGAACAGTGTGAGTGTATTCAAATATGTCTGAATAACGGCTCTATTATTACGTTTTATTTTACTCTACTTTGTAGTGTGAGAAAAGGATCCAGTAACAAATACTAAGTATTGTTTTGACTTTCTTTTGTATAAATAAACGTGTGTGTAGTGTATAAATTAGCTACTTACATCACATATTTTCGACATATGAATCATAGACTTACCTAATAGAGTTAAAATAAAATGTTTTATAAAGATGCCCGCAACTTTGTCTGCGTAAACCGGTACCATGGTTAGGGGTTAGTTTGATCCGCGGGGTAACATTAGTCACTAGTTTTTTAACTATAGGAAGCTTGTTTTTGAACGCGCTTATAAAATACTTGGTTAGAGTAGGCAACCTCGACAGAAATATATTTGGTATGCTTTTAAAACTAGACGTATTCATGCTTAAAAACCGATGATCAATGTTGCCCCGTGGATCAAAGTTACGGCCTTATCACACTTACGATTTGCGAGCGTATTTTGTATGAAGGCGATCGCGCAGCGTGTTCGCCGCGTCGCTTATTTGTATAGAAAATACGCTCGCAAATCGCAAGTGTGATAAGGCCCTAACCCCTGTCCACGGTATACAATCATTGGATGTTTATTTGTCTCTGTATTGGGTAAAATCCGTCCAGCCGTTATGACATGATAAGCCTGCAAGGATTCCCTGGCCAAATCAATACAAAAAAATCTCGCATTCATGATCTCTTCCTATGGGAAGCAAACCTTTTCTTTCCGTTGTCAAAAGCAAATTTTCCTAGTGTCCTGACTGCACACCGTAGGTACATCATTTTATGAAGGGGTCTGGACACTAAGTCCGTTGCCTAACTATCCCATATACAACGTTTGGTAACCAAGCATTGCCGCATTATTTATCTTCCAGTTTAATTGATTGATAAAAATAATATTTACGTATAAATTAAAATACAATTAAAGATCTTTTCTAACTATAATATACGCTAAAACCGAGTAAAATTAATATTAAAAAAAGACTTAAAAAATCAGGCCCTTTGGCATGTTCCCAAAGACGCTGGCAGCATTTCCTCGCCGAACAGCAACGCTAATACGTTGAGCGAGGAAGCTGCCAGCTCTTCGGTCCCCCGTGGTGTCGACTAGTATTTTTGAAATCTACTAAGAAGAGCATTTGGCCCCACCGGACCAAGGGATAAAATCGTATTCAGAGCTGAGACCCCTGTATTTGTGTGCCTTTAACTTTTCGGCCGCCGCGCCTGACTTATGAGATGTTCTAACTATGGAGATGGGAAGGAGCTAGTGTCTACACAGGTATCGTCCCATACTAGCGTATAATATTCTATACATTCCAATATTAAATTGTTTAGATACAAGAACTGGCGATGTGTGATACAAGAAATTTCAAAATTATGTTAGTTTGTTAATATTGTTTTATTAAACATTTTGTTTGCAGGTTAAACCTATGCTGAAGTGCCACAACGAATCTCAAGTGTTGACATAAAACATGAGCAGAATGCCAAACCCCACAAAGTGATTGGAACACTTCACTATTTAAGGACAGTACGCATTATTCGTTAAATTATCAGTTACATTAGTATACTTGTCCTAAATGCAACATAATAAATTCTAGTCAACTCTAAAAGAGCGTATGTGGGTACCCGAGCCTGATACACATACAGCTTTTTGAAATGCTATAGTATAATAGTTGTGAGGAATAGCAACTGCATTCGTCATTGTCACCCTTAGACTAATATCTGTAACAGATAAAGTTGTAGACAGAAAGGTCGCTCAGAATTTTAAACGTTTGAAATTCAATGGCACGTGGCTACCGTAGAAAATTATATCCAATGAATTCCCTTGGCATTTAACACGTTTCCGCTTTTTGCCGTCGATATGTGTTAACAAAGTCTGAATTTGTACAAAGAGTGTGAATTAACATTTATCACACATTATATTAAGGCGACCATTTGTGAGTGATAATATGTGTGTTGTTTCTGCACGCTTAAATGGCTGAACCAATTTGGATAAAGTCGGTATGCGGGTAGCTGACAGCCTGGATTAACACATAGGCTACTCTTTATCTGATAAACCGCGGGGTGCTGCTAGTAATTTAAAAATGAATTCTAATATAACTTCAATGACAAACACAAGGTGATGTTTTCTTTTATAATCAATCACAATTGTAACCGACTTATCAAAATACACTTGAATACCTAGTCTTTTAATTTATATTAAAAACATATCATTAATGATTATCACACACACACAGCACATTCACAGTAAAGAGTGGGATACTCGTTTTACTCGTGTTTATCGATAGCACGAATTATTTAAGACAATTATGACCAAAATACCTTTTATAACTTTTATTGACCCGCATGTTGTTCAACAAGTGGCCAAATGCAGGTGGTTTCTTAATGGTTATAAAATTACGGCATTGTAAGTCGTAAATAGGAGTTATAAAAAGTTTCAATATGCAGAATTGTATCGTTAAGCTACCAGAACAACCAATGAAACAGTTTCGAACTTATAACTTCATAGATTTTTTCGTGTTTTTTACATCAATACATATAAAGACAATAAACCCAATTGGAATAGGCTAGTCGAGTCTATAGAGTTCTCTGAGTCATTTAGTCGAGGGGTATTTTGCAGAACCATCGACTAGTAACTGACCAACAATTATATTGTGCAACATACCGTATGTACAGCAATAGTTTCATGCATATTATTTATAAAAAAATTATTAAAAGAAAAGTCTCTTAGTCTTGTAAAGAAAGGGCAGTTTGTACAAGTAATTAATACAGCTACAAAATGCTTTAAGTAATACAATTTAAACGAAATCTAACATTTTATCTAAATTGGACTACAGCAGTTACAGACAAAGTGCACAATCTGTTATTATCACACCTGTGCCCTTTGCCACTGTTAGCGTGACAAACAACCAGCCTGTCAACGCTCAAACGTGACTCCACCTGTTTGGTTACGCGTGTAAATTTAACTACATATTTTGTTACCCTGTCTGTTAACGTGGGAACATGCTTTGACCCTGTGGGGTCAAGAATTGATGTAGGTAAAATGTAGGTCAGAGATTAGTGTGCTTACAGAGGTGACACATTGAATTTGATCGTTTGATTCCATTTTTATTTAAGTAGTAACATACAAATATGCTTCATTTTGTAGTCGCATTCCAGTGCAAAGAGAAAGCTATACAGTGTGTGAAAAAGCTATTAGCCCTGAAGGGAAATCACCTTAAACCCTTAAGTTAGCTTATGTTACTTAAAGGAACCATCCCTATGTTAAAAAGAAACAAAAATGCATGCTAAGATTTTCCGCAACGCTAAAATAAAATAAGCTCAATACGAATTCTATCTATATATCAGCCACAGACGTCCACTGCTGAACATAGGCCTCCCCCATGACTCCCCCAATACGAATTACTTAGTCAAAACCTAGATAAATATTTAGACTAAGCTATTAGAAATACCAACATATCGTACTTAAAAACTGATTGCCTACAATTTTGCATAGAAACACCTTATCTAAAAGAAAAAGACAGCATGATTGTAACTCATGTGGTATTATTGCCTTTTCAGTCAGTCGTGTTCGCAAATAATACTCACAACAATGGTTGGTATGTGAACCTGAGACCGCGAGTTCGGGGAAGATTGTGACCCAAGCTGACCTTGGTACATTTGGTTTTCTACCGAGTTTTAACCAACAGAGTTGTAATGTTCTCGAGAATTATCGAGAATAATAATAATAATACTCTTTATTGTGCACCACTAAATAACAATAAAGAAAACACAAAGAAATTGCAAAAAAAAAACAATACAGTAGGTAACAACAGGCGGTCTTATCGCTAAAAAGCGATCTCTTCCAGACAACCTTAGGGTAGTGAGAAAATACGAAAAATAATTATGAAATTGGTAGTTCAATATTCTTGAAAACGACTAATTTGACACGTAAAACATAAAAAAACTAAATATACGTTACATAAATTAATTGTTTCTATGTATGTTACATAGTATTGTACCTGTTGGCAAACCTAATAAATAAATAAAAATAAAATAAAATAAATACATAATATACATACGACGACATACATTAAATGAATTAACTACATCGACAACCAGACCTAAGAAAGCGACAAATAATGTTGTTCGAGAATCATTGATACAAAGATCAAAGCACAAAGAAAAAATTAAATACGTAACCTGGTGGAAGAGACCGGGAATCGAACTTGGAACCTCTGGGTTACCGGTACAGCGCGTAACCATTCCGCCACCCTAACGCACAGCTCCTTTCGAATTTTTCCTTATGTTTTCTGTCGATCTTTGCATTGTTTATTTGAAAAGCCTTACACCTTAGCGCCCTCTATTTGAATACGTTAATATTCACATCTTGCAACACTACTTTACAGCAGTGAACGAGCAAGCGAGAGAGGACGCTGTTATTTATAAATCTATGAATCATGTATTGTTTCATTTTGTGGGCACACAACACAATTTTTATCGATTCCATTTTAACTGTGTGGAAATACCACATTTTGCTCAGTTAGGAGAGCACTACACCGGGAACGTATGATCGCAGGTTCGATTCCTGCTTACATTGTAGATCACATTACTTTTTTCTTCATTAATTTACCTTTGTCACAATATCCATCATAAATGTCGATTCATAAAATCTAAGCAAAGTAAAAGCATTACATAATAAAAAAAAATCTCGTTCGTTCCAAATGACAGGAAATAAAAATCGAAACATTCCTAAGTAAAGAAACGAGATAAAAAACATTTCTGGGAACCTTGGCCCTCGGTTCGCATGCCACCCTGTTAGCATACTCTTGATAATTCCTCCTTGTTCTAAGTATAAAAACCAAACCGATGTGTGTCCATTTCTTAAGGCATTCTTGTAAAGTAACGAAAAAAATATTTGGTTCATAAATATAAATGAATCGACGTCTATTTTGTTGATCAAGTTAGAACAATAGTTCATAGACAAGTAGAGTCATAGGTTAAAAACTATGCATACAGATATGGTTCTGACGTAGATTCAAACTTTCGCAATAATTGGTTCAAAAGGAGAAGCGACTTTAATACCTTGAAATCTACCTGCCAATCAAAGACCCGCTTGGCTTTAGGTTAATGATCTTGTTTCTTTTTAGAAACAAGATTATTGAAGCCGTAAAAAAGTAAACAAATGGATAATGTATATGGACAATAAACATGCTCACGTCATAAACATAAAAGGTATATTTTAGACGCTGCTTTTTAGATGAAAAAAACCCAATGATGAGGTACATTAAAATACTTAAACGGGTTTACTCACGTCGTAGAAGTCGAATAATGCTCGACATGTTTCGAATCGGTACGCGATTCATCATCAGGAGAGACGATCAGTCGCGGCGGCGGCCAACCGAACATTGTGTTCGGTATTTCAATATGTCTGAGACTCACGGTAGTTTTCGATGAGGTACATAATTATGTAACAATATCAATATCTCCAGATTTGTTTTGTTTCCCATTCTACAAGTGCGTTCAAATTTTAATCGATCATTCATATGAAGTTCATCTTTTTACCCCACTACGGCACAAAAGGTCATCACGAGCTGTAGTCATAACATTAATCAGTTAACGCTGCACCAATTGGGTGAGCATTTCAAAGGTGGCCGGTATCGTGTCGGCAAAATAGCTCATTGTTATATTTTAATGACCCTACCACTTTGTATTTAATACGTAGACCGTATAAAGAGGCTTGGATGAGATTTAAACTTCTAACTGGCCAGGTAGAGAGTTTAATGAACGTTCAATGGACTTTTTTTTTACACAATACGACAATATTTGTTGTAGGGTAAATCGCCAATTATTCGTACTAAACATGGCCGGTTATTGAAGGATGGCCAGTAATTAACACCTTATACTAAAATGAATTCAGTTTGTAGTTGAACAGAGGTAATTTTAGTATGAGGTGGCCAGTTTTTGAACGGTGGCCAATAATTGTCAATTTTCTCTACCTCCTTGTGGATAGATCCAGTCGGACCGACGGTGGTTGTGAAGATCGCGGAAAACTGTTTGATGCGGTACCGCAGAACCATGGGGTAAGACAGACAGAAACAGTTATGTAGATCTATGGACCATTTTACAGCAATGGAATGGAAGTAATTGAGCTCAGATGATGATGATATTGATTCTTGATGGCACTATCATTGAATCTATGTTTACATAACTTTCTATTTGAAGATTAGACTGGGTTTTCTTCAAAGACCATTTTTTTTCGATAGAACTTGTTGTAAAGATCTACAGTCTGTTGTCGCTATAACAACAAATACTAAAAACCATAAAATAAGTATTTAAGTGGGGCTCCCATACAGTGATCGGTTGCGTTAACTTTGCGCCTCATTTGTATGCGGCGCCATACATACTAGGTGCAAACTTAACCCGGCTAGTTAAGATGGGAAGTGTTTGAACGTAACCCTCGGTGCGCGAGTCCAACTCGTATCATCAAATCAGTAGATAATTTTATTTAACCTTCAGCACAAAGGCCTCTTCTAGGAGCTCCACGCCTTTTTTAAATATTTCCACAGCAACCATACGAATGCCCAATTTAACGCCATCCAATAGTTTCCTGCAATCAACGTAGGTAACTGCAATCAAAGGCGATAAAGTCTTGCTCTCCATAAGTTACTCTGACATACTTTAACTGTATACAGTTAGCGGTTCTCAAAGTGTGCTACGCAGAGGCGGGACTTCAGGCTGTTCATTTGTCATGTAAGATTTTTTTAACTACTTTCCGCCCTCGTAAATACTTGCGTAAGAAACATCTAGACTATTCCCTCTCCCTCCAAATTGTCTTCTATACATTAAATTCTTAAATTGTACCTATTGAAAATCTGAGCTCTACCCATGAACCCTCTCCAGGAAAAATCTTAAAAGCGCGATGCAGCGGAGTGGCCAGCGACGTCTGATTATCTAAATTTAATACAGGGACAATTCAAATATTATAGTCATAAATATTATACTTACTAAAGAATGAAAATACACGGACAAAGTTGCACCTCTAGTACGTAATAAAATAATAGTATTCGTAAGGCCTCTGAAGGCTCCACGATAACAATATCGACACTCATCTTCGACCTCGAAAAGGTCTGAAAGTTCTTGATCTTATCCTATCTTCTTTTCCCAGTGCTCAAGGGAAAGGTCTCTGTGATTCTGGTTGGCTCATTCCCTTGTAAAAAGAAACAACTGAACTGTAAACTTTATTTATTTTTGTCAATGTCGAATAATGACGTTAGCAACTATTCCACAAATTCTTGTTTTTAAGTATTTTTAAGCAATTATTTTATGTTTCTTAATAACATTAAAACGTGATTCTGATTTCCATTAAATTTGTAGTTCTTATTTTTGTTTAAATGTGTAGTAATTATGTTCCCCTGCTTTGAACCTTCGTACGTGATTCAAAAAGGTTCTGTTGATAAAACATTTGAGGGCCGCTGGTATACGCAAGTCGATATGGCTGCTAACTTCCGTATTGTTTACTGTCGCCGGTCGTCACTAATAATTTATAGGTTATTTTGAATCCAGTTAGAGGTAACGGTGAAAGGTTTTATTGTTTCTTTTACTATTACGAATTGCTCAATATACTTATTGCCTTTAATGTATTTGTGTGTTTCTCACAAATAAAGCTTGAAGAAAGTAAAAACTTGAAGTGTTTCAGGCGCATCTGTAAGTACTGGAGATTATAATTGTTTGGTTTCACGGGCAAAATACCCTGCAATTAATATTGAAGGTAAGTAAATTTGTAACACTTAAATCAGACGTAGTATAAGTACCTACGTAATAACATCAGATAGGTACACAAAGTATCGTCAGATTATTAATCAGATGAATAAAGATTAAACCTGGTCAGAATCGATTATAACACAGTATTTAAGTCTTTACGCCTTTGCCATTATCACCTACATCTGAGAACAGTATAGTCGTTATATTACACGGTTGAGTGAAGTATGCACCTGAATTGTACAAAGTTGCATACAAATTAGGTGCAAAGTTGATATAACCGGTGTATAAATATCACCGTAGTATCGTGTCGACAGTTCAATGGGAGCTTATCGATATAACGACACCGATCATGTTACTAGTTTTGTAACGAAATATCGATACCGGAATATCGTAAATATCGATAATATCTCTGGATTGCGCAAATGTCACGACACTACTGATATTGCAAAGTTGTACAATGATTTAGTTTTAGCTAAAGAAGTAGTTATAGATATTAATAAGACTTACATGAATTTCAAAAACTACTACAATTATAGGTACTACAAATAAATCCTTATATGTGAAATTTTCCTAATAATATAGTAAACATTATAGTTATAATGTGTGAGTGCATTAGCTCTCACACAATGCAAAACATGAAGTTTTTACTACTCCATAACCCAAACACTAGGTAGCCGTATGTAAATAAACACAAAATTTTCCCATAACACGTGGTCAAGATTTATATTGAGCAAACATTTTGCTAGATAACTGTCGCAACCTTTCAATCTATGCCATTGTATTATAGATAAAAATCTTAAACATTTAGATATAAAGCTCACTTTTCTAAACATCTCCAATAGAATAAGAGGTTTAGAGACGATCCATCGGTTTATCACACGAGACCTATCCAATGCGTGTATACAAACACTTAATGAGGCGAAAAGTCAAAGAAAACAAGCCATGTAAGACACCCACGCAAATTCCTCGTCGTATGCAACCGGTGGAACTTGAGCTGCCTAAATCTTTTGATGGCTGACAATATGAAGAGATGTGAAGACTGAGGGGTCTAATGTTACTGGTTTTTGGATACAATCTCTCAAGAAGACGATACAATTCACGTATTGGTGACGTGAAGTTTCTTTTTTGATTGGATTGCGTAATAAGTATTTGGGTTTTAATAAGTAGGTAAAGACAACCCAAAGGTATGTAATTAGAAACAGGAACGACTGTTTTTTTTTTTCAAGTTTATCGCATAAATCAATAGTACCTAAGAGTAAATTACATTATATACCTATGGGTCAAAATTGCCGATACCCGAGTATAGTAAAATTTTTGCGTTATTTGTATTACTAAACCTAAAAATTTATATTCTCTAATATTTATCGCGAATTGTTTATTTACTCATTTAAATTTAGTGTTTCGTATTTTCTTATGGGTCCAATAAAAATTGTACCGTTGTCTAAATATTGTTACAGATTCCAAATTCTTCAAAATTATGGATAGTACATAATGTATTTACAAAAAAAATGTTAGTGTTTATTCTCCTAGATAAAATACGCATTGCAGACAGAATCATGGCAGTGATCTCTCTTCGGCGATAAGACCGCCTATTATCTATTGTTTAAGTTAAAGTCTCAACTGTTTTATTTTTCTTGTTGGTGTGCAATAGTTGTAAGTATTGTATTATATTGCAGAAGTTATTGGAATCAGTGTTACACCTATCAGTTTCACTGCACATGTGTCATTGTAGACAAGTGTCCGACTAGCCGAACAAGTGGTGTCTGAGAACCCTTGTGGGCGCCACAGAAACCTTGGGAATTGCCCATCACACCTTTGTAAACATAACGATGTAAACAATATGCGTGACTAAGTTTAAATACTTTGAGAGATTTATGTTTAAATGCTTAGCCTGAGAGTACTATTCTGAATAATATAGTTTTATGTCACCTAGACTACTGAAAGTTATGTAGTCAGTCTGACAAAACCTTTAATTGTAGGTAAATGGTAAAAAATATAGAAAGAAAGAAATAAAGAAATACATTTCTTCGTGACGTGACCACAGAACATAATTACATAAAGTGACAAAAATTATAAATGAAATAAAACAGTGGGCAATGTATTTTAGGAAGATTGTGTTGTGTATTGCTTTTTTGTATTTCTTTGTTTTCTTTTTTTTTGTGGTGGCAATAAAGAGTTTATTTTTATTATTTATTTTGTCTTTGCATGCTCTAGTCAATTATAAAGGTTAGATATATGTATACTTGACGCGCCCGGATTTCATATGTTTATTCTATGAACTTGGTAATTACTGGACAATTTAATGTAGTTATTAGATACTCGACATGGAAAAAGCTGTAGAATTAGCTTTCAGCCATCTTGTATTTATTCTTAATAAACAGTGACTTGAGCCTCGTAAAGGGACCTGGAGACAAGCGGGGTTAATATTTTTGAAAAGCATTAGCTTACCTGTTTAAGAGTTTAAAGACCATTAGCAAAATTGTCAACACTAAAAATATTCGGAGTTATTTGCATCTGCCGGCTTTTGCAAATACAATGGTGTGAGTACTGACCAATATTTGCTGTTTAAAAAGAACCTGACACTATTTTCACAGCTTTCTTGAGTCTAAATAAAGGAGCCTGTTCAAATGACAGAGACTTAAAACGCTAACGCAATGTGAACTTTGACACAGAGTAATTACCGCCTAAACGAATCCATTTAGGTAAATAAGCGCAACACTCTGATTCATCCATTACTTTTAAGTATCATTCGTTTTTACTCCGAAGTGATCACTCAGTCGTTGTCACTATTGATAACATACCATTTAATTTGACTTTCAATTTATATACTGCTGACAAAAATCTTCGGACAATACTCAACTTTAAAACAAGACGTTAAAGAAACGTTTTTTAAGACTTAGTGACAATTTCACGGTGGTCAAAACTTGTGCCACAGAAGGTGATTCTCTTGATACGCTACAAGAAGACTTAATGAAAAATTGACATATTGAGGACGCCACAAATGGGTACTTCAAGTTTAAGAATCGAACACCACTTTACAAGCGGAGGGCATCAAACGGAAGCACACGCTCATTTAATTTTAGACTTTATAAATAACTTATCAAGGTTAAAACGAATGTGATTATCAAATGTTTTAAACACTTTAGTGTTGTCACCGTAGCTGCAAGTGCAAATGAGAAAAACACTTTAAATGTCATCAGAGATAACCGTACACAAACAGTCGACGACAAAGAAGCGAATGTTTAAATAATGCTGGAGTGCGATGAAGATGGACTGATAATAATGAATTAAGCATTCCAGTGGCGCTAATGTTTGTCTTAACTTGTGTTGCTTTTATTTTATCTCAAGTGTTTGGATTGCAATAGGTACATGGCTTTTATGTTTATTATTATAGTCTTCAGCTCAATACCATTATGTGTAAGTGCATAAATTTTAGAATGATCGGAAACATCTTGATATAAGCATTAAGTAGTATAATCTTTATGGGACTCATGTATACTTACTTGATAATTATTAATATACATAGTTAAAAAGCAAAATATAAGAAAGATAAGCCAAGGAATCGAATAGTTTACTTATTGAGAAATTACAAAAAATTAAGGTATTTTCAATTTGTAGATGAATCTTTGATACAAAGGGTCAGTTTTTGTGAAATACGATCTTTGGTCGACCCTTCTTTTTTAGAAACACATATGAAAACAACAGATGTGATAATGTCCAGCCAAAGCTTTGAAAGAGCAAATTAGGAAATAATACTCCCAAAAAACAACATCTTTCTCCACCAACTCTAAATACGTTTATCAATGTCTTAAAACCGCATTACAAAGGCATACATTTGTTAAAACCCTATGAGATTGAAACGGGGCATAAAAGCAAACACTTGCCGATATCGATACACCGTTGGCCGTTATTTTTTTTTACGTGGATAGTTGCCTTTGCTTGAACAATAGTACAAGGGCCCTCGACAATGCGCGCGCATGTTGACATAGTCGAGATAGTGAACAAGTGGATCATTGGTGAGGATCGAATTTCAACGCCGGCGCCACAGATATTTACCGTTTTTTTCTATTGGGGGTTTCCCGTAACCATATGCGGTATAGTTACAATGTAACGTGGTGACATTCGGAATTTGTTAAGTGAATGCTCCATTTGAGTTCCGTCAAAATAATGTACAATAGTAGAACTTAGTCATTGAAGAATATCAACGATTATAAATATTGTATGATCTATAATTATTGAAAGAATGAGTTTCCTAATTCTAATTTATCGCTTTCAAATGTCTACTATTATCTTGTGCAGGTTAGGTCATCATTAAAAACAATAGCAAGAACAGATCAATAACTAATCTAATATAGGTAAATTTTTATGTGAAGTTAATCAGTTCCTACCAACACACGTTCTTGGCTCACTGATTTATTTACCCACATCAAGTAAACGAGCTAAAGATTTATTTAACCGAACTTTCAATCAACTTTGAACGCCCAAAATACAACTTCCCAAAACACGTGTGAAGGCGTGGATTTACAAATGGACACAAATCCTGCTCTGTCGAGAGAACTCCATAGGATCGTTCGAATGTAAATGTACATCATTCGGACTAGAGAACGCAGCAGCGTTGAAAGGCCATAACTCTTTAAGGATCTAGCAATGCGTATAACTTTTCTTGGTAGGGAACTACTGCGTGTCGAATGCAGGATAGTAATAAATCAAGATCAGACGCTTGTCGGCAACATGTCGGGGGTTTAAGGCGGGTGCTGTTGGGAAAGTGGTTGATTGCGTGTCCGACGTGTGTGTCGCGACCCCCTTGGGTTGTCTGGTAGGTGGCGTAATCATTCTAAAATCGTTGAATACATCTAATGATGTCAACATTTATATGATGTCAATTCAATCAAGAGTACAATAAAAACGCAGCAACAACTACATAATATATATACGCAATTCAATATAAAGTGTTATTGAAGGTGTTGTGGACTTTTGAATTCAATTTACCTAGGCCTGCACGGCTGCCCTATATCAAAACCTAGTAAGGGACAAATTTTTGGATTTTTGTTTTTTAACCTATTTGTACCAACCTAGTAAGTCCTCAGCTGGTGACAGAGACACCAGTTCAAAAATCGTTATAATAACCAGAGTTTTCAATGCGTCGAAACCTAGTAAGTAACATGTCTAGTATAGTATTCTTTATCTAAGCTGAGCTAATCCACTTAAGAACTGAATACCATTGAACAAACCACAACTGGTAAACCGCAAATTAAGATAACGAGCTCGTAGTAAAAGCAGATTGTAACCACCTTGGAAGGTTAATATAGATTATCGACTCTATTTCCTTGGACATTAGACTACAAAATCCACTAACAGAATAATGGTGATCATAACTTTTTGGAACTTTACAACCGTCCGACCCTGCTCAAGAACGTATTCTCTTGAAAAAGGACTATGATCTCTCGTCAACAAACATTTTAAACCTATTCAACAAGGAATAAGGCTGAAAATTCAATATCCACGCAATGTAGTTCTTACCTTTTTTTGTAAGTAACTGGTTGGCGCCAGGTTCGCGTTTATGAGAACAAAAGCAGATAGGATTGTATTAAACACAATGCTATTGTGAATGCAGGTAAGAGGATTAGCTCAGCTTGTAATACTTTAACTATAACTGTTTACCGTTGTCAAACCCAGTAAGTCACATATCCCATATCAAAACATAGTAAGGGCGTGAGACATACTAGGTTTTGGGCTGGTCAAAGAGTGCCTTACTAGGTTTCTGATCTGGGAATCAATGCGCCGGCAGGGGCGCGCGGGGCACCTAGTATCACTGTGTTCGGTCAGTCCACAGCAAGGCGCCGGCGCAGCCACATCGCGTGCTGTTTAAATTAACTGTCGTCTGGATGGTTTTGAAGTATTGCGTGCAATATGAAGCGCCATTTACAACTTCATAGATCAAAGCAGTTGTTAGAGGCAGCTATTAATAAAAATAAGAGTCAAATCTCCGAATATGCCGGGTAAATGTATTTAAATACCAACTTTATTTTCCAACACTTTTATTTATTATTTTTTGTTACGTAGGAACCCCTACATCATCCCTTTAATACATTTATAAAACTTCGCTACTACAAACATATGCGAAGAGTGTCTGTGTCTTCGCTATTAACGTATAATACCTACTTAAGTACAACTAGATCACTGTCGTGTTTACAGAGTTAATGTTCAAAATAGTGAGTTACCAACGTTTTTTGCACACATTCAAGAAGACACAGAAATATTTCCAACTGGGTGAGTTGTTTAATAAAATAAATGGGCTTGTAAAGAACTTATATTTTTGTCTTTTCTTATTAAATACCTACATAGTAACAAACACGTGTATATAAAATAAAGGTTTCAGTGTTTTAACTGGTTAAAAATACGAGTAACAAGCATGATAATTTATAATAACTATACCTACCCACTCATGTAATTATTTTACATGCATTATATAACATTGAAAATGTTCATACGTACATTCAGATAAGATCAATCGAAATTTCAGCTGGAGTTTAATGGTTGATTTGTTGTGTATTCCAACACTTGTATACTAGGTTTACATTTGAATAATAGTATATTACTGCCGAGGCCGGGAAAAGTCAGTTCGTGGATGAGTATGATTTTGAAGGACGAGGCGTAGCCGAGTCCTTCAATAATACGAATCTGCGAACTGACATTCCCGCCGAGGCTTGTATAGTGCTTTTCTCCAAATATGCTTGGAAATAATCACCAATCTACATTTTAATTTAATATATCAGTACCATGTAGTTCATTTGGTACTTATTTTTTTTAGGAACAGGAATAAAATTTCATATGTTTGATTTAAAACAAAATATATGAATAAGAATTAAATATATATGAAAACACAATAACAAAAAATATGCACATAGGTAATATAAATTTTAGTTAAATTAACAACTTCTAAACACACTGTTTTTCTTTAGAAACCATACCATATTTATCATTCGGAGAAGATCATAAGTTTAAATAACTTTTATATTGATTTGGACACAATCATTTCTGTTTTATTTTTTATTTGTTTACGTTTGGTACACTTATTAATTTTCAACTCACTCATTAAATATCATCATATTATTAAAATTAAAACTTTCGTGAGAAATATCTAATAAATAACTAAGAATCATGAAAATAAATTAACCGCATATGAGATTATTATTTAAATTGTTTGTCCGTTATTCGAAATTTGTTGACATTTCAAATACATTGACAGTAGCAGAGCAAAAAAATGTTCAGTGCAAGAACTAAACGCAGAGAACAATTAAAAAGTTTATAAAGGTTTTTATTTTTTAAATTTAGTGGACAATTGGCTGTATGGTGAATTATCAAAGTCTTTGAAAAAATTAAAAGTAAAAATGCAGTAACCGGCCAAATTAAGATTACCCTCATTTGTATGAGACGTTATAAACGGAAGGTGTGTTTTTTACTTAATCGTCTTATTTAAATAATATTGATTTCCCGGCTAAGGCCAATAATATATATTTTTTTTAATTTTCATTAACGCCTTCTAAATATAACGAACGATTTCGCGGTCCAGTTTTACTACATTAATGGGAACATTTCCAAGCAAGTTGGAGAAAAACATTTTAAACGGGTTATATCGCGTATATTAATTATTTCAGCCTCCCTGACCTTTACAGATACCGTTGTCAAAGGTTGACTGAGAATAACACAATTTTTCTCTGTCAAAGTTACATTTGTGCAAACTACCCATTTTATAAATATTAATAATTTAAAATAAAGCTATTCCATACCTACATGCCAGATGGGCCTAATGTGCAAAGACAGTTAGGTACCTACACATGTGCCAGACGGGCATTTACTATTTTATTTAAAAGGTTTTGTTTTAAATATCTTGGATGTCGACGACAGGCTCCCTTACTAGGTATTGAAGCTGGTTGAATGTAAGAAACTAACTCGGGTAAATACATTTTCAAAGTTAGTAAGGGGTATAAAACGTGCATATATAGTATATATTATAAAACGAAGTTATTGATACATACACTTGTTAGTACTCTACTTATTCATGTACTTTTTTTATTATTAATTAAGAGTTCTTTTGAGGCTGCCACGTTTTATGTTTTTAGGCTCTCCTGTAAAATTTGGTCTGGAGCCCTTACTAGGTTTTGATATAGGGCAGCCGTGCTGCAGTTCTTGTGAAGGTTGCGGAAGCTCTTTATACCTGTATCCAACTTTTTAACTCAACAAATCGTCTACCTAGCTCAGTTACCTGGTATATAGTAACAATGGATCCAATGAAACGTGCTCCTGATTCGGTATCAGGAAGAGTTAATTTGGGAAATGAACTTGGCTGAACCCTTCTTCTATAGCCCTCTAATGTGTTTCGTCTATCACCATATTTTGCATGGTATCTACTTAAGGGAATAAGTACGGGTTTGTCAAATACGTCTATAAATATCATCAAATTGCTTATCACTTGTCGGTGGTTGTCATTTATTTTTTTGGTTGTTATTAGTTCTGTTTTCTTAAAGTCAGGTTTTGTCCTCTTTAATATAATGGTACATTATATAATGAAAAATAGAATCGATACAAAGCTCCTCATTATCATTTTAATCACAAAACTTAAAAGACTCTAATCTAATTTTAAGTTGATTTGAATAAAAATTATCTGGGGAATATCACCATCCTGAATTCTCTATGTAATAAATAATTAATGCTTTAATCAAAATCTAAGGTGAATCGAAAATATTACAGCATATTTTTACAATCTGCAGCGAAAGCTTGAATCCCTTACTTATTTCTGAAGCGATTAAAGGACGCTTCCTTTTTAAAGTGAATGTTTCACGGAGATTTAACATGCATATGCGAAGGGAATTTTTATAACCCAAGTACAATCCTTTTCAGAGAATGTAGTAGTTGGTACTATTGTGATATACAACTTCCGGGATATTAAGGCATTGAAGGTGAATCGACGAAATACCGACTATATCGACGTGATAGTATCCCAAGTCGCAGACATGATAAACAGCCCTTATACAGCTGAAATAAGTCGTATAAGGGCTGTATAAGATCTTATGTAGCCTGTGTGCTACGTGGGTAAAGTGAGCCTTATGAATACGTCGATTCTCATTTCTGTATCTCTGGCAATTTGATATAAAAAGGGAATTTCTATATGGTAAAGATATTTTGTTAAGAGACTACTTATCAGAAGATTGTCCCTCGTTGGGATGAGCGGATTGTTTAACATCCAAAGGCTAAAAAGGTGATGTAGTTGCATAAGACTCCATTGATAGCTTTTTTATTTATTTTTGGTGGGTTTTTGTTTATACATAAATGTTCGTGTAACATAGCCATATCACAGTATTTTCGATCCTCGTGAAGTTGTTATTAATATATTTCATCAAATGTTGACTACTAACACAGTTTGAAAAAAAAAAACGTTTGGTGTCACCGTACTGCGGTCCCGCCAATTGTCCCTTTTCTAAGAAAACAAAATTCCAGCGCAACGCCACCACAATTCCCAGAACATTGCGCGACACCATTGTCCAACTGTCGTTATTAACCATCGCATATTCATTTCGCAACGATTGATGTATTGAGGAATGCTAATTTAAATATTGATTAGGGTGGAATGAACGTGCACTCCAACGGTTACACGTTTTAAACATTTATTCCGGTGGCGGGCAACCACGGAGTGGTTGATCCGAATATTTCTCAAAATGGCGGGCAGCCACTCCGTGGTCGATTTTACAAGACATGAACTTTCCGACAATTTGGTAATATTTGGGAAATTCTCAGAACGTTTCAACCGCTATCACGTTTCCATCGTAGGTAGGTAGTGTGTTTTCATGCTAGCTCAGCAAATAGTTTTATGACAATTTATCTAGCTAATTTTTTCAATATATGTGACTGAACAGCGATCGCGGAACAAACGTCCTTAGAACTACCCAATGGCAACTAGGTATCAACAAATCGGTGGCGAGCGGTGGACATAGGTACTAGAGAAAGCTATTTACTTATAATACATCAGTATCAATAAACGTCAGTAGCGATTTGTCAAGGATTGTCATCAACCAAATTCAAAACATTGTTTACCGGAATGCTGCTCAATTCTGCGTTCTTCTTGCGAAATCTATACTGAATCCTATCGAAAAATAACTTGACTTTTATCACTGTGGATAGTTTTGGCTTTATTTTGCAAAAAATACCTACTCCATATTTGCGGAATATTTAGTCCTGTTTCCTCTTCGTTTACATCAATGACATTCACTGGCTTTCAACGTCAGTTACCAAAAAATGGTCGCGGCCAGTAAAATAAATTAATACCACCAAAAATCTGCAATATGACGTGGGCTGAAAAATTCCCTGTTGGCCTATACTATACCTAAGAGTAATCTCGTATCCTTTGCCACTATTGAAAAATCCTTCGTATTTTGTTTTTTTTCGTTCGGTTTGTAATGGACCCCATGACGTCACAAGCCGTTCATCATGTCATGACTAACGTCACGACAATGTGCCCCTTATCTCAATGAGTTTAAAGCTTGAACCTGCACTTGACTCGGTTGACACTTACACGTGGTGGTTATCTATTGTAAGGACGAAAACACGTGTTTGGGTATACTTCTCCTTTCACTTTATTAGATGATTTTACAGATGGTGAAGAGTATCTTTTTGATTCTATATGAAGGGAAATCGTAAGGGTAGACCGGCTAAGTGGCAATAAAAGCATAATTCAATACAATTAGGTCAACTGTCAAAATCCTCTGATATTATGAAATCTATGTATGTATTTTATATTCTGTATATCGTCGTCTAGTACCCATGGTATGGTAGGTACAAGCTTTGCTTAGTTTGGGACTAGGTCGATTTGTGCAAGATTGTCCCTTATTATTTATTTATTTATAAAAAAAACTGAGTTATGGTTACGACGTCATGAATCTATTTTTATATATTTTTATTTTTCACAAAAATATTATGTTATGTTGTGTACAAATTTCCTTAAATTCTATTTCTTTTTACATAAATGAAATATTCATTCATTTGCGTTCACTCACCCGAGTTCGACCATCTCACACAGCTTGTCTGTCCCATGCAAAGTACAAACAGATAATCAAAGCACACTAATGACCAATTGTTAACCAGGCGCGTACAGCAAGCCTAACAAATCTACCACTTTTCAACTCTATTTCATAATTATGAAGGTCTAAAAGTGCTACCACTTTCTTGGCTTACCGTACCAGACCCATTACCGTAAATCGGGCAATATACTGTGAAACACCCTGCATAGGGTAAAACGACCAGTGACTGACCCCATTCACCGGTGCCATTGAGACCATTTAATGTACTAACGGGTAAACCCAATCTTGAATATGAGCTTGATCTTAAGTGAGTAATTAAGTAAGTAAACACTTTATTGTACACAAAAACAGTTCTCCTCTCCTCTCTTCCAGTATACCTTTGTGCAATTGAGTGATTACGAGAAGAAGATAGACCAACTAACACCGTTGTGAGATGGATGTTAGCGATGTTTTAGATTTCAGACAATAAGCTACTTACGTACCAAAAACTACTTATACTACTACTAACGTACAAAAAAATTACTAATTTGTTTTATATGACTGAGGATTGAGGAACACAATAGATCGGCGTCGCGGTATACCTCGACGGGGATTGGCATTCCGAAAGGATTGGTCGGTTACTGCTTTGGCTGTCCAAAGCAGTAACCGACCAATCCTTTCGGAAGAGTGAAAAAAAGTGACAAAGCCTTTGCCAACAGTGAGTTAATTCAGGCTGATATAATATAATAAAATTATGGAGGATTACTTTACCTCTGCAAATACAATCATAATTACCTAATCAGTAACATAACTTTTCCAAGAAAGTGGTTTAACTATATTCTGCTGATTCAAAAACTGTCTCATACTAAGGTACCTATATAAACATGAACTACTATTATAGGTACATATTTCATTAAATGATTTACTAAATCAATAATTTTTCAAACATCATGATTTTTTTTAAGGCCAACTGGGGTTGTCAAACGACTACCAAAAAGCTTGACTCTTAAAACTAAACTCTCTAAGCCCCCCACATCAACCTTGTGCCTTTTCATCTAAATGTGCCGTCACCGCGAATGGCGCTTTTAACATTGATCCAAAAACGGTTCCCTAACCCTACACTAAACGGTTTTACGACAAAAACCAGTCGCATAACTCATTTAGACGCCATTGATACAAATCTGATGCACCGATACGCGGTCGTCGACACTCGAGGTGTTGACTGACTGAAAAAATTATATTTATCTCACCACACCAGTAGCGAGGATTCCTACCGGCTTGCCTATTTTTCGCTCGTTTTAACACACTTTCCTATTGCTCTTGACGAAGAAGTAAACCTACTCTGTTCCGGCCTGTTCGTCAGTTTCTTAGATGTCACGTCACTGCCACTTACACCATATCCGTGTGCGTGTAGCACGTATGCGTCGACGTACGCGTTGTAAAGTATGAATCCTCATGTAAGATGACGCACCGCTTGCGTGTATAGCAAGCGCGTCGTTGAAATGAGTGCTGCACGCGCACACACTGTGGCTTCCTAAGTAACAAACAGGCTGGATAAGATATATGCAGCCATTATAACTCTTAATTTGAGTGGTCTAAGGGATGTAATAAGCGCAACAGCCTAAGAGCTTTATCACACTTGCGATTTGCGAGCGTATTTTGTATGAAGGCGATCGCGCAGCGTGTTCGCCGCGTCGCTTATTTGTATAGAAAATACGCTCGCAAATCGCAAGTGTGATAAGGCCCTAACTGCTACTTGGGTTGGCCCTAAACGATTCTACGACAAAAACCCGTCGCATAACTCATTTAGACGCCATTGATACAAATCTGATGCACCGATACGCGGTCGACGACACTCGAGGTGTTGATTGACTGATAAATTATATTTATCTGCCTATTTAAATAGGAGTGATACAATCAGCTATGTTACGGTGACGGGGTTTAATTTAGTTTTGTCATTTGAGAATGACATGGCGGTTGAGGTTAGATTGATTTTACTGGTTTTTAAAGCTGCTGTCTAATTTTACGTACTACCCGGTCAAGTTATCCGCCCGCCTGATATCGATGAAGTCACATACAAGGGGAGACGCGAACTTAATGCGACCGGATTGGCGAAGTTGCGATCTTCGAAAGACATCGCCACATCTTACCATCTGTCACGTCAAATGTGACAGATGGCGATATAACGGAGATATCTCAAAAATTTTTCGAATTGAGCCCTATTGTCAAATTTGAATTACGATACATGACCAAAGGACTGGCAGCTTCCTCCCTCAGCGTCTTAGTATAGAAATACAGGGAGGTAATGCTGCCAGCGTCTTTGGTACAATGCCACGCAGCCCATTTTTAGACATAGTTTAGTTTTAGTTTAATAATTGAGACTTAGTTGTGATGTGTTATAAATTAATTTCCTTATTAAATCTTATTTCACATTAAGAGCGGAAACACATGACTGGCCGACCGATTACGTCTCTGGCATAAAACCAAGCCGACGTTATAAATACATTTTAATTAACAGAGTCCACTGGATCAGTCAGTTTCCAATCCGATTTCCTTTGTCAACGTTGCTCAACCACCCGTGAGCAAACCAGGCGATAAATCACCATGTACTCTAGGTAAGGCTGCAGCGGAAGTTGTAGCGGTAAGCGTTTTGGTATACGAATTCCGCATTCGCCTAAGGCCACGGCTGTAGCTTGCCACCGCTAGCTTGACCGGGTTAACGTTACTTGTTCGTCTCTAAGTGACATTAAGAGAAAGATAGTTCTTTTTAGGAAGTTTCTGAACGGCTCGTCGAAACCACTTGTGACCAAAGGGCTGGCAGCTACCTCGCTGAGCGACTTAACACACACACATACAGCGAGGTAATGCTGCTAGCGTGTTTGGTAAAATGCCAAAGGGCCTACTTTTAGACATAGTTTAATTTTAGTTTATTATATAGGTAACTAAAGATGGCATCTTGGCGACTGTGATCGGCGGTGATAGCAACCAGAGACTGGTTGACACGTGACTAGTGGATAGCGTACGTCCATTGGCTTTGCTTAGTACATTCATAGAAGACAGCCTACTCGGTCTCGTTCATTCGTCGCGGTTACGAATGCTATCTATACAAAAAAAATAAGACAAGGCATAATATTCTATATCTCAAAGTTATAGTTTCAACTGGGAACCGCTACCGCTTCTACCATGGCCCTAGCCTTACGTCTCTAGAAGTATTGAAATCGTCGCATGTGGCTGTACAGATGTGCCGTGGTTTCACGCGCTTCTTGATATGGTAATTTCGGTAATAGCGGAAAAGAAGGTGATTAAATTTAAGGTTAATCAGTTACAAGTGGCGAGTTGATGCGTAGCTGGTGTGTGGCAAGTTCCAATCCAATTATATTCTGACAGGTTTGTCAATAAAATACTCCTCTAGTCGACCAATATTATCCCAGTACCGCGAATGCCACCAAGTGTACAGTCCGCGCGTGAGCTCCGAGGAATCAGCATGGCTCAGTACACCTGTCTTGCTCACACAGTATTGAATGGAAAGTGACAGGTTATTTGTCGAGTGACAAAAAGTCGCGTGTAAAACTTGTGCTAGTGCAGGAGCTGAGAACGGACGAGTGTGTACCGACTAAATCACAAGTCTAGATCATACATAATACAAAAAAAAGGAACAGAATTCGAAATACTCCGAGTTTAGTTCCCCATATATTTTTTGTTAGTAATAAAAATAAAATATAATTAAAAAATTACTACTACCTACTATTTATATAAGTTTTTGACCCCTGTTTGGGTAAAGGCCTCATCCAACTTCTTCGTTTGTACGGAACCCTCGGTGCGCGAATCCGACTCGCACCGGTTTTATGTCTAATGTTTTCGGTCTTTACTTTATGTTCCTACAACATAGGTCAGGTAAATATGTTTAATATATTAGCTTCCTACTAGGTATTGGAGTGGGTTTTAGGGACGCACTGTTCATCAACAACACAAAAAATGTATAATATAATAAACTTATAATAATTAATTGCTTGTTAACAACTATGATAAATCGTTACCATTAAAACTTCATAAAACATTTCTCATAGAATCAGATCAGTCAAGTCCATTGACAAACAGAGTAAAAAATTATTACCCCAATCAATCACTCCATAAATCACTCGTGAAATGCTACCGTATGGCGAACTCATCAACACCATACACGCTGGGATAGGTCAAGCTCACACATTCACCCATTACTCTGTCAAGCGCATCATAAATTATAAAAGGATCTCTAAGTAAGTTCGTCCACCAATGCTATAAGAAGTAGCTAAGCGGTGCGCCAGAAAAAAATATACCAAACATATTATTTGCTGTCACTCAGTGTAGCTTGCTATTATTACAAGACTTTCCCAAATTGCGCTAAGTGGCATGTATGTAATATAAATAAATAAATATAAATATCGGATAACCTCGATGTGCCAGGCTTTTCTAATCTCAGAAACGGCACAACATTAAATAAAAAATAAATAAACATCCGACAACCTCACACAAATCGATCTAGTCCCAAATTAAGCTCAAGAAGACTTGTGTTATGGATACTAGACGACGATATACGTACTTATATATGTTATAGAACATCATCATGACCCAAGCACAAATATTCGAGTTCATCACACACATATTCGCCCTGGCCGGGATTCGAACCCGGGATCGCCGGCTCAGTAGGCAGATGTTTACAAACTGCACCAAACGCGTCGTCCGTTACGCTAATCTTCAGACATATTCACAACATCGCACGCATTCGCATCACACCTTTCCACAGTGTTGCCAGATGACATTTATGAAAATCCGTAGGGTGAGACATAAAAGTCTGTAGAATTCCGTAGATTGTCGCTTGAAAAATCCGTAGTTCTACAGATTTTTTTCAATGCTTTATTGGACCATATTAAAGCTTAAAATGTTATTAAAAGTTGGTAACTTTTGCAAAAACTTACGTGGAAAAACAAAAATCTAAAATTTTTGAACACCATGTCCATAGTTTATTCATAGTTTTGAGTTGGTAAGAAAATGAAATTTAAAAAACGGACCACTGAGTGAAAGTGCATGATTAGTCCGCGAGTGTTTCAGCCAGAATTACAATTAATTCGCAGAAAAAGTACATGTTTTGGTGATAAATAAAAGTAGTCTGAAATTCCGTAGGTTCCCCAATAATTTCCGTAGGTCTGGGCACAAGGCCTAAATTCCGTAGATCTACGGATTTTTCCGTAGTTCTGGCAACGCTGCCTTTCCACGTCTCGTAACAGCTACACTAGCTCACAAAGCTTCGGTGGATGGACAGTCTAAGCGTACATGTCAAATAATTATACACAAATACACAGAACGTCGTAATGTCATATTAAATAACGGTTAGTTACGACCTTTTAGGCAAATAATATCAACCTAAGATATAAAAAGTCTACTTAGTTACACTGTTTATGAATGAAGGACGGTTAAATATGGGTGGTCGTAGACGAACAGCTGGAAGCAGTAAGTTGTTGTCACTTTCACCAGCGACTATACTTTATCTATGTATGTTTTTTTACTACGACGGTGGCAAACAAGCATGCAGCCCGCATGATGTTATGCAGTTACCGCCGCCTATGGACGCTTGCAATGCCAGGAGCAACACGCGCGTTTCCGTCCCTTGAAGAACCTGAAGATTTATTTAATTTTAAAATGAAGAGCCTTGTTCAAATTAGGAAATTATTTCATCGTTTATTTAAATTCCGGTTCCACGGAAAAAATATACCAAAAATTGAAAAAATATGGTTCAGACGGGGATTGAACCCGCGTCCCCTAAGGCTTTCCGGGCCAACACGGGCGTCCTACCTATTGAGCCACTGAAACCGATGCGAAAGGCAATGAATTTTTTAACAAGGTGCTTCTTTCATGGTATCGTAGCGTCATCTACCTACCGTAAATGATCAATTAATAAATTGATCAAACTATGTAGTACAGTGTTCATATTTACGAGAGTTCATTTACAACTCACATACAATTTAACACTAATTTACGTCCCGTATGATGTACGAAGCAGCCGGCGCTAATCCTAGGCACAGTTAACATTAAACACTAACTAAACTAACATTAAAGTCTCAACCACTAGACACTCCATAACGCACCCGCTTATGAAAGGGATACTCCCGAAAATAAACCACAATAAAACTATTAAGCGTAACACCTAATAAGAGTTCTTAATGATCCTAATGAAAACGTATTAAACGTATTTAGATCGTCAAGTGACTTAATCCCTTTTTAAAGTGATATGCACGAGTTCACAATTTGTCAAAGCGCGCATAAGTTCGTCGTTGTGTCCTAAGAGGTTTACGAGGGAAAGCTGGTGCAAGTTGAAAGCTGAAGCGTTTCCTATATTCACCTGTTCACTTTCAAGCGAGTTATATGTTATATGACAATATTTTAGTTATTTTACCAAATATTAACGTATTCACATAGAGATCGCTAAGGTGTGACGCACTGGGCCAACAAACCAGAGGTACCGGGTTCAATTCCCAGTCTCTTCCACCAGGTAACTAATTTCAATTTCTCTTTGACCTTAGATCTTTGTATCAATGGACTAATTGGGTTATTAAAAATAATTGAAAATATGCTTTGTTTTTTATCTTTTACTTGATGTTAGAGAAAAAAAAGACCTGCTGAAATAAAACAAATGTTGTTGTCGATTATTGAATGTTTTTTAGGGTTCCGTACCTCAAAAGGAAAAAACGGAACCCTTATAGGATCACTTTGTTGTCCGTCTGTCCGTCCGTCCGTCTGTCAAGACCCTTTTTCTCAGGAACGCGTGGAGGTATGAAGCTGAAATTTATATCAATTACTCAGGTCTACTGTCCCTTGAAGCTGTGAAAAAATCAAACTTCTAAGCCAACGCAATCAAAAGATACAGCCGTTTATGCCGCAAATTTTCGACACTTGCAAGGGAATCAAAACCTACAGGGTGCTTCCCGTGAACTCAGAATCTTGAAATTTGGTACGAAGCAACGTCTTATAGCATAAATAAAGGAATAATTACGAAAACCATAATTTTTTTTTTTAATACCTAACTTTGCACCTAATTTATATGGGCGCTATACATACCAGGTGCAAACTTAACTTAACCACTTAGGGATGGAAAGTGTTTGTACGGAACCCTCGGTGCGCGAGTCCGACTCGCACTTGGCCGGTTTTTTTTTTTTTAAGGCATGACTGTTATATCAGGGCTGTATAGCTCTCACTACCAGTGAGTCGGACTTTGTGTGGGAGTACAAACTTAGTAACGGGAATGTCCTCGCGCCACAGGACTGATAATCACACTAATATTATAAAGGTGAAAGTTTGTAAGTGTGCTTATGTATATGTTTGTTATTTCTCGCTCAAACGCCTGGAGAAATTTTGATAAATTTTGCTATGACATGAAGGTAGCTGACACCCTGGATTAACACTCAGGCTACATTTTATTCCTAAAAAATGTAGTGTTCCCGTGGGATGAACGGGTAACACCACACGGCGCAGCTAATGAATTTAGAAGGGTGAAGCCAGAAGAGCGTAATTTGAGTCGCGTAATTTCGGTCGCGCGATACTTTGGTGACGTGATCACGTGACATGATGTATGGTGCGACCGAAATTACGCGACTCAAATTACTCTCGTCTGGCTACCCTAAGCGAAAGTTCGTCGCTCGCGTAGCCTGTGCGGCATCAACATCAACATTTCAGCGGGGCGGCTGCGGCTGTGCGCTCCTTGATTTATCCCTGTACTGATCTTGAATATGTATGGTCACAGTATTTGTACGAGTGTCTGCCTTAAATATCGAAAGTCCAATATTGTAGGGTTGTTAAGTCAAACTAGCACAACTGTGACACGCAACTTTCTCGCGCGAGAAATTTTACCTGCTGTCTAATTTTACGTACTACCCGGTCAAGTTAAGTATGCGCCTGTTATCTATACCGTCACATACAAAGGAGAAGCAAATTAAGCGCGACCGGATTGGCGAAGTTGCGATGTTCTAGAGATATCGCCACTTGTCAAGTAGGGACACGTCAAAAGTGACGGATGGCGATGAAATTGAGAGATCTCTATCACCTCTCCAAAATTTGTCGAACAGTACTGTGACAGAGTGACAAGCGATGCTATGCTTAATATGCTTTTAGTTATTTTTTACTTGATTATAGAGAAAAAGAAAGAACTGCTTAAAAAATCAAATATTGTCGATTATTGAATGTATTTCTTTTTCTTTAAGCATTCTTTGAACTGTATCATGGCTGTTTAGCCAATGAGTCGGACTTTGTATGGGAGGACAAACCCACTAACGGGAATTTCCCCACGCCACATGAGTGATACAGTTGCCTAGAAACTTCTTGACCCAAAATGGCGGATCTGCGCATGCATATTTGTACGTAAATCGGCTACTGCGCAGTCAAGGTTAGGCTCAAGAAGTTTCTCGGCAACTGTACTACTCTATCTCTAAGCGAAAGTTCGTCGCTTGTGCATCAACATCAACATTTCAGCGCGGGGCGGCTGCGGCTGTGCGCTCCTTGATTTATCCCTGTACTGATCTTGAAATTGTACGGTCACAGTGTTAGTACGAGTATCTGCCTTGAGACTCCTTATCTGTTTAAAAACGCTGATTGTTTTGACAGTTTTGTCCATGTAGAAACATGTTTCTTAACATATGATCAATACTTAGAACAGGCCCATGGTGATTTATTGGTATATATTTGAGACCTACAGTTTGAATTTGTTATTTATAATTCTTGTTTCATAAACTACTCGAATTTGTGAAAATTCACACAGAAAACTGTTTTTTTTTACTTATTTTCGACTGCATGCAATAAAAGCATGCAATAGCTATGTTACTACCTAGAACTCGGGGAAAAGTATTATTCGCTTCAAAAAGTTGGTAAGCGATATATTCGACCTAATATGAAAAACATAAATTTTAAAAGGAATAAGGCCTCTTATACGCCTAAACTCCGATGATTATACTAGAATTCGTTCTGGCTAGAATTCGTCGTGGCCTATCACAGACTGGCAGTCTCTATTTTTTTCTGTAATTTTACTAGTATTCTCGAATCCATACTTAATATTATAAATGCGAAAGTGTGTCTGTCTGTCTATTACCTCTTCACGCTTAAACCGCTGAACCGATTTAGATGAAATTTGGTATGGAGATAGTTTAAGACCCGGGAAAGGACATAGGATACTTTTCATCCCGAATAAATTTAGTGTTCCCGTGGGATGAGCGGGTAACACCGCGGGGCACAGCTATTAAGTATATATTTATTTTATTTTATTTAAACTTACACGTTATGAAGAAGTAAGTACAAGTGGACTTATGAGGAAATATCGTTGCTTATTTTTCTATACAAATTGAGGTTTCGTTTTCGTCTGTATCCTACTCTAAAACTTAATTCTCCACAAAACTTAAATGGGAAGGAAATGTTCTGTCGGACCGTTTCGATTCTTGCGCTTCTTATTAGGTGAGCCCTTTTTTCTAAAGTTGTACACCCCACTTTTTTTTAATTTGGATTTTTGGGTATTTTCTACTCATAATCACGAGCTCTTTCGATGTAATTAGAAGAAAAATGTGTCATAATGTTTTTCGTTCCATTCCGTTACCATTTCCATTTAACCTACTACAGCGGTAACGGAATGGAAAAACAAAAAATGTACCTATGAATATTTTGGGACAGTTTTTTCCTCCTAATTAGATCGAAAGAGCTCGTGATTATGAGTAGAAAACATCCAAAATATCAAAAAAAAAAGATTAGTTAACTTTTGGAGGAGAAAATAGACGAGAACAAAATCTCGATTTGTATGCCGGCTACGTTAAGTTTAGACCTCATTTTTATCTGACGCCATAGTGACCAGGTGCAAATTTAACGTAAACTGATAGTATGGAAGAAGCAGTGGGGCGTAAGAGAAAATAATCCCGTGAGAATTTTACGTATGTGTTACCTATTTATATGAATAAAATATCAAGAAAGTGAAACTACTGTATTATGTTCTTAATGTGCCATTTCTATATTGTTATTGTTACACGTATTCAAAGAAAACAATACTAATACCGAGTACTAAACCGGCCTCGATAACATATAAATTACAATATGGCAGTAGAATGCATGGGAAGTAGATTACGATTAAATTCATTTAACACACGTGAACTAGCGACCCGCCCTGGCTTCACTCGGGTGAAATGCTATATTATGCATATATTATACATATAAACCTTCCTCTTGAATTACTCTATCTATTAAAAAAAACCGCATCAAAATCCGTTGCGTAGTTTTAAAGATCTAAGCATACATTGACAGACAGAAGGAAGCGACTTGGTTTTATACTATGTAGTGATACAGAATTGATATTATTAACTGAGCTAGTGCGAAGCGATTTCACTTCAATTTGGCCACAATGCTTTATCAATTTCTTTTCAAACATGTTCCTCAGAGGCTGGAGGCATCGGATTGGGAGTCATAGAAATCAAGAGGAGGCCTTCACCCAGCAGTGAGACACTTATACGCCAACTAAAAAAAAGTATGTCCGTTTATCTGTTCTTGTCTACAGTTTGCATTTTCAAGCGATTCTGAGGAAGTTTTGCGAGTTAGTTCGATTATAAGTTTTTTGTCGATTCAGTGCTTTGTTTTTTTTTCTTAAGAATTTTGAAAATGTTTAAATGTTCGTTCAATCTTAAAAGCCTCTACTAATTATTGCATGCTAGAGCATGTCCATCCTGTGGTACCACAAACCACCTAAGGCCAAATTAGTCTCTTTAAAATAAGTTAAATAAAAATAAAAAAGTTTTGTTACCTATATATTAGAAATCGTAGTATGGGTATTTGTGCATTGCCGATTAATTTCTGTATAAATAGCTTATATCTCTTTTTTTTATTTATTGTGCAAAATTATGAAAAATTGTACTATATTTCCACGATTATTTAAACATGACTATAAAATTCGTATTTTTTTTAAGTATTGACGAACATTGCAATATAGTACCTACCCATTTATTTTATGTAATACTTAATATGTACATAAATTACTATGCTGCAAATTAAGAGCTCGTTTGCATTATAGCTTAATAGTATAGTTATTTTTTCTTTAATTCGCATTTGCTTTGACCATCATTGTAAACATGAAAAAAATGTCATAGGTAAGTCTTATCCATTTAGAAAACCAATAAATAAAATATTTCCTAAATTAACAAATTCACGTACTTCCTACACTTTACCTATATCTGGCTTATACCTAATAATAATTACAACAACAAATCCCAAAACCCTAAAACCATACAATTACCTCAGGGTATTCCCTAAAGTCCCTTTACATAAACGACACTGCTTACCTGCACCCACGTTCCACTCGAAAATCATTTGACAATCACAAACACACACAATCACCAACACAACACAGTACCGTTTAATCACTAGTGTTAAAATCACTCACTAATAAATAATCGATATTTAAATCGATAGATCGCGGCATCGAGTCGATAGTATGCGTGCTGCCGGGGTGCGGGTATGAGCTGTACTGTAACGCCATGCGTATTGAACTTGGCAATGTTGAGCTTTGCATGGCTACGGAGTTGGGTAGAGATGCGCCGAATATCGACGAACGTTTGGACAAATGGGTTTTGTAGTACAATAGTAACGCCTAGTGTCTGACCACTGATTTAACTGTACGATTCTAATATCTATCTTTTTAATAAGAATATTATTGTACATGTATTATAGATAATAAACCCTCCCCTTGAATCACTCATTAAAGAAAAAAACACATCAAAATCCGTTGCGTAGTTTTAAAGATCTAAGCATACATAGGGACAGACAGACAGCAGGAAGCGACTTTGTTGTATACTACGTAGTGATAAGATATTTTAATCGAATTTAGGTTATGAAATGTACTGAGATGACAGATGTCACACGCTCAAAGCTATATGAAATATAAAATAAAATAAAATAAAAAATCCCTACGCTTAGCGGCTTGTTATTTCGAGCTGGTTTTCTAAACTGGACGTTTCGAGAAGTAAATATAACCTAGATAAAGATAATATTATTATATCTGACATTTATGAGTGGCGCCCGAGAATAACATAAAATGAAGCTGTATGGGCAAATTTTATTAGAGAAAGAACAAGTTAAATACAGTTTGTTGCGCACACGCAACTTTTATTGCTTTTTACGCACTTGTGCAGTAAATACAGCAGCCAACACTGGTCTAAGGAGTTTAATAACATGCCACTCACCTCACACAAAGCATTATTTAACTTTACATACAAGTATACCGCTACTAGAACATTTTATTTGTAACTGGTGCGTGGAACCTTCACGAAGAAAGTCACAACTTTTATTTTTGGTTCTGCGTAGTCGGTCAAACAGTATCTTACGGCGTTTCTTTTCAATGAAATAGTGGCCATTTTGGGCTGGTAGAATGAGACTTATAAAAGTACCCTTGCAGCCAGGGTTCGAAATTGTCAAGATAATTGCGTTACTTGATAATTATCGGACAGTTATCAGATAATTATCACCTAACCCAATGGAAATAGGATCAGTAGTTTCATAGATATTCAGCTTTAACTGAGAAGATTTCAGCCAATATTGAAGTAAAGAATTCCAAAATTTGTAGTTATGTTCTGTTTAAGTAGCATTTTACTTATCGCTCATTGAATCTCATGATGACCAGCTACTTATATCAGGAGTGCTTTAGATTTAATTGTTTTCCTATACCTACTGGTTTTACATCTACTTTCATATATTCTAACTATTCTCAAAGGAAATATTCCGCTTCAAACCACAACTTGCTTAGCTTCCGCAGTACCAGTATTATATAATACTTATTATATATATATTATACCAACCTCAAAAACAAATGAACGGCCACCAAGGTTCACTTCAACCACAAATAAATGGCAGCCATTAAGAACCTTAACGTGTATATTTAAAGATAACTTTCTTTCATTCACATATTTCCATTTCGTGGTGTTTTTGTGAGTTATTGTTTCATTTCTACCTGCGTTTACATCGTAATTGCGTTCATTGTTGTGAGCTGTTAAAATACGCTCAAAACTGAAAATTTTAGGACTATGTCACTTTTACTAATTCCAGACTCTTCAACTGTAACAGTATTGTTGTGTTACTGTGACAAGGTACTAAATTTATCAGCTACTACAGTCCTAATCCTAATGCACAAGGGAGCTAATTTGTTTGAAAGGGTTCCATAACTAATTTTGAGTAAAGAAATACTATTAAAATATTTTTACTTGCAGACTTGTTTTATCTGTATTGAAATACGTTTTTGCAGTAATAGCGGGTTAAATGTTTGGTAATGTATTAGAAATTGTGCTATATACCGGGTGTTTCCTGTAATACGAGCGATAAATTAAAACATAGATTCTTCGCTTATAACTGGACAACATTTGTTAAGCAACTTCTAAAAATAACGTGTATTAAAATGATATTTTGTAGAATAATGTTTAGACAAAGAAGCAATGTATTGCGAAATGTCCCATATTAGTAGAGTGACAGCTATGTCAATGCTCAGGGAATGTCAATGTTGGACGACGTACATTGAAAATACTATTTAATTATTTTGAAATAATAAAATGCTGAAAGCTGACTTTTTATTAAAGTTGCTGAACAAATGTTGTTCAATTTGAAGAGTAGAATTTATATTTTAATTTATTGCTCCTATTACAGGAAAAACCTGATATATATATTTTTGAGACAAATAAAATAAATAATAGCAAGATGATGTTATATGTTATGAATCCTGTCAGTTTTATGAATACGACACTTGACATTACATTATATACGATCACTCTGACAATCGAGTAAGTATTTCTTTTGGATTAGATTAGAGACTCACAATCAAAATCAAAATGTTTATTCTGTAAGTAGGTTACAAGGGAACTTTTACATGTCTGATTGTGAATCTACCGGCATTTCACAAGAGGAGACCGCTTTTGACAAGAAAGCCCAAATAACTCAACAATAAGTACTTTTTTCGTAAATTATACTTAAGACTATTAGATGTAGGTACAAGATTCTCCAAATCAATGTATGTATTTTCAAAATATTTTTTCAGAGATGTATAAGTTTTCTGATATGTCATAACCACCTACAGCAGTGCGTCTAGCATAACTGTGACTTGCGACTCTTTCTCGCGCGAGAAAAACTACCTTTCTCTTTCTTCGCAGTACTGGGAGAGCGTGATGGACGATGCTATGTCGAACGACAAGAGCCACGAGGCGTAGTTGTGCTAGACGGACAATTTGTAGTAATCTCATAACTTCGCTGTGGTTTCTTAGGTTCATGTACCACTGGCGTGGTATAATAGTACATTACGAAACAAGGGTGGTAAACGAGGAATAACAAACTAGTGTCTATTTAAAGCCCGAAGCCGAAGGCGAGGGCTTTAATGACACGAGTTTAGAATTCCTTTACACCAGAGTGACATACGACGTTTTTCATCACACTTTTGACGAAATGAAAGAAAAGTAATAAATAGTAGTCGATACATGATTATTTACCACCCTAGAGCGTAATATACGACTTACCGCCCGGTTTTCTACCATGTAAACCCTTTATTTTTACGAGCAAGTGTGACGAAAAAGTATTTACAAATTAAAGAACCCTAACAGAAAGTAAGCCTTATCATTATCAGTAACACGTGGCAAGGATTATCACAAGTTGGAACAAAAGAGGCGATAGCGCAGGCGCGTGGGAATTTTAAAAGGGTTTCCTGAGATAGGTATCAGACCCTTAGTCTCAAAGTCACTCTTAGAGCCTTATCACACTTGTGAGTTAGCCAGGGAGCGTGGATTCGTTCACTTACAACATGACTTTAACCCTGGTTATATGGTTATATGTAAGTTACCTATAATTAAATAAGCATCAGCCATGATTGATACACTTAGATATAGGAGCATGTAAAATGTATCTGACCACGTGGTAGATCACCAATGCGATGGACTGACCAGATAAAATCTGCTCAGGGCAAACCATTTTCATCCGGACGAGATGGCGGGACATCGTTAAGGTCTTCGCATATTATTACTTCGCCTTAAGTGGCAGGACCGAGTATCGAACACTGAAGTATTAAGACGGTCAAATCTTGGCGGTATGGAGTCCCTGCTCATGAAAGGTCAGCTGAGATGGTGCGGGCATCTCGTGCGCATGGATGATACCAGACTACCTAAGGCTTTGTTTTATTCGCAGATAAAGGAAGGTAAGCGTATGCCAGGTCAGCTCCTGCGATATAAGGACGTCATCAAACGCCATTTTACCGCATGCAACATCCCATGCGATAGTTGGGAAGACCTTGCACAACAGAGAGGGGTATGGCGCAGCTCTGTTCAGAAGGCGGTCGCTGTTTTTGAGGAGCGTCGCTTGCAAGACCTCGACGCAAAACGCCTTAACATAAAGACTCGTCCAAAGCCTTCCTATACATATACCTACAACAACAAGGGTGAGTTGCATTGCGCGCCGTGCAACAGAACCTTTAAAACCAAATTTGGTTTTGCAAGCCATATTCGGGCACATGATCGCCGCTCGTGAAGGTCATGGAGCCAGGTTCGCCACTGACGGACACGTCAAGGAGGACATCATCATATTATAACAACTCAACGGCGACTCGATTCTATGCCATGACATTAGTAGTGGACGACGAGTTGACGACGCGTCGTACATTTTTTGAAATTAAACCTAGTAAATATGACTTAGGGCTTAAATTTCAATATTTGGCATAGAATCGAGTCGCCGTTGAGTTGTTATAATGTGCGAAGACCTTTAGACGGGCGACAGCAGCCCCCAAGCCTCAATTATGATAACCACGACCGCTCTGACAAGAGCGAAACGAAGAAGATGAAAATTTAGTTGGTATATATGTCGGTAAGCATGTAAGATGTATTTATCTGTTATAGTAATCCTGAATAAATAAATAACCAACCAATCATAGCGTGATGACGTCAAAAGTCTCGCTAGTCATTCCGGAGTGCCATAGGCATATCTTATTTTCTTATACCATGATTTTAACATAAATTACGACTAATTTCTGTTGCTCGGCTGTGTATATGTTGTTTTTATTTACTATTTCGTTATTTTGCCTTTTTTATAGTTGATAAATAATAATACACCATATTTGTAATTATCTATAAAAACTAATTTTTGTGGAAAATAATCTTGCAGCCGCTACGAAACGCAAATATTATAATATAACCAATCAAGAAATGATTTTTATTTGTCATACAATCGTTATATTACCTAACAACATAGTGTCTATGTCAGTATTCATAAAATGTTCCATTGTTAAGCAGTACCGTAATTTTAATCAACTTTAAGGAAGTGACATTGTAGTAAAATATTTACAACCCTTCAGTTACGGGTGTTACCTTTGATATTTTATTGAAATAATTACAATAAACGTCAAGGATATTGCATTTTGGTAGTGGTTGTGACACAGAAGAATATAATTTGTGGTGCGCCTGGAAAACTAGTTTTCCCCGTTAGAGATGATAATATTCAAAATATTTTCTGAAACCTGCAATGAAATGTCGTCATAACGTGCGTTATAACAGGCTTCGAAGTATCACGTTTCGGGCGGAACAACTCGAGAGTACTGTAAAGGAATTTCATAAAAAATTGAAGGCCTAGGCCGAGAAGTTTTTTTTTTCGCTGGAAATAAGGCCGCAGTTTCGAGTCCTGCTTACATTGCAGTAGATCACATTACATTTTGCTTTCATATTTTACTTTTGTATCAATATTTATAAGATCTGGTACAGTTTAAGTGTGTAAAAAAAAACAATGATAAGTAAAATAAGTTCTGTTAAGCTCAGAATGAATCGATTGTGAAAGTAACCTCTTTCGATGTTAATATTACAGCACCATCTCTCGGATGATTCGCGTACAAAGTCGTAGGTGTGGCCTGTAATAGGGAGCAATAAATTAAAATCATAGATTCTTCCCTTGAAACTGAACAACATTTGTTAGACAACTTTTAAAAAGAACGTGTATTAAATGATTTGTATAGTGACAGCTATGTGAATGTCAGGGAATGTCAATGTTGAACGACGTACATTGAAAATACAATTTAATTTGTTCGAAATAATAAAATACTGAAAACTGACTTTTTTTAAAGTTGCTGAACAAATGTTGTTTAGTTTGACGAGTAGAATCTATGTTTTAATTTATTATTCCTATTACAGGCCTCACCCGGTAAACATAATCCGGATTCATATGAATTCGTCAGACAAGTCAAATAATGCAATCAGAACATTAGTAACGGGTCTTGTTACCGTTGTGTAACATTAACGGAATCAATCCAGCTATATTTATCTTCCAGCTATTTATATTACTATAGATAGTTGCGGCAGGTGAAGTGTAAAGAAAGAAACTTGTTTTTAACCCAAAAAAAGAGGGGTGCTACTAACAATCTATGGACTCTGGTCTGAAATAAAAGATTTGAATTTGAATTTGAATGAATAAGGTTAACATATCTATCTGTGTGTCTGACTGAGCTCCTAAATGGATGGACCAAATTGAGTGCGGTTTTATTATCGAAAGACTTGTTGGTCAAGATAGTCTTTAGCTATTATGTTTGGTGGAAATAGGGCCAGTAGATCTCAGCCATGAACTCCAAATTCTGTAGTTTTGTTCAGTTTTAGTAGCATTTTCTATAGAACTCATTGAATGAGGGTCTCACGATGACCAGCTACTTGTACCGGTGGTATTTTAAATTTTGAGGACAAATTACCAACGATACATGTCAACGAAATGTGGAGCAATACAGGCTTCCGGTTCGTGTCTCAAGATGGCCGCATGCGTTTAAGTTGCGTTGTTCATTATTTATTCATTTTTGTTGTTCAATGTGTAGTATTGATAGCGTATTGTGCAGTGATCTAACGTATGAGTGAATAGCTAATGAAGAATTCAACTTGAAGCGTTCATAGCCCTTCCTGGGTCAAGGCCCGATAGTCCGCGTGGTTTTTTGTAAATCGCTATCACTTTACAAAAAGCAAAACCTCACCGAACAACGGCAGGCTCTACGAGCGAACTTGAAATTGGCGAAATCATCATTAACTCTGATGGAAGCCATATTTTAAAATTAGAATTAGAATTAGAATGTATTGTCATGACATGTATCGTCGTCGAAGTAACGTTTGTGTAATATACTAAAAAATACCAAGATGTCCGATTGGTCATAAAAAGCTTATCTTGTAAACATGACCCAACAATGCCATTTCATCATCATAATTATCAAGCTTATCCGTATTCATCACCATTGTAAAATAGTTTATATCGCAAAACAGTTACAATACGATATCAGTTAAAAATTTAAAATAACTAAAAAAATATGTTTCCTAATTATGATGAATCGCAGTAGCTATATCAGAATTATCAAATTATTACTTCATCTGACAGTTTTATTGCTTCTAAGCTATGTTAATCCAGATAAAAGCTAGCTCGTGTGAAAAATAACAGCGAAATATTATTAAAATAAACGTTTTGCTGTTATGGGCATATATTTCAACATAATAAACACTATCCATGAACCTTTTCTACATGAAGTCTTTGAATTGTTTTTTCTGGGTTTCTGTTTCCTCAGGGTGTCCAGGGCCGAGGAAGCCAGCTCGTTGCCACGCGTAACTCACTTAACAGTAATCCAACGGTTACCTTGTACCTGATTTATCAGCTTTGGTGTTCTTCCTGATAGATCTTGAGGCACTACACGGGTTTTCAACTAATTTGAAGTCTATTTTAATTCTTAAGTAGACAATTAATCAATACCAGATATTTTGCTGCTTTTCAGCCCGACTCTAACGGTAAAGATTAATCAAATTTTTCGTCAAAGGTTGCATTTAATTTCCTAGAAAGCGTTTTCTCTAAGACCATTAACTATTTGTTTTTTTTTTAATAAGCTTTAAACCTAACCTAATAAATAGGAATATATTTACAAGAGAGGAAAAAAAATCGGCGAAGTGAAAATTCGGTGATATTTAAGCAGCCTTATTCCTTTTATTTAAAATTTATTTTTTTCATATTATGACGAATATATTGATAATTTCAACCAACTTTTTGAAGTGAATAATACTTTTTCCCGAGTTCTAGGTAGTAATGTAGTTATTTCATGCTTTCATTGCAAGTCGAAAATAAGTTGAAAAAACGAATTTTCCACGTGAATTTTGTCAATTTCGAGTAGTTTTTCGAACAAAAATTATCAATGAAAAATTCAAACTGTAGGTTTCAAATATATACCAATAAATCCCAATAGCCCTGTTCTAGGTAGTAACATCAATAAAATGTTAAGAAACATGTTTGATCATAGAGAAAAATGTCTAAACAATCAGCATTTTAAAGGGAATAAGTCCTCTTAACTACCATTGGCATAACCATTACCACTATAGGTGAATCTTGCCTTTGATAAAACAAACAGTAATAAGGTTGCCTCACAACATCATGTAAAATACCGTATGATGGCAAGACAGTGCGAACAGAATATTCCCTAGCAACTTTAAACTCCTGTTAGTGGTGACCTTTTTCGACCAAAGTGTCAATTCGATAGGTAACTGTCAACAGGTAGTACAACTGCATTAACATGACATGTGAACCAAGCTATTTTTCCCGAGAACTGATACCACTGGCAATTACCAAAACTGACAAAAATGCCTACCATCAACTAGGTTTTTTTATTGGTTTTAAGTAAAAAAATTGGGCAAGTGCGAGCCCGACTCGCGCATGAAGGGTTCCGTACCTATACATATATATATAATCTGTAACAAGTTTGTTGTATGGGAGCCCCCCTTAAATACTTATTTGATTTTATTTTTAGTATTTGTTTTTATAGCGGCAATAGAAATACATCATCTGTGAAAATTTCAACTGTCTAGCTATCACCGTTGTTGCGATACAGCCTGGTGACAGACGGACGGACGGACGGACGGACGGACGGACGGACGGACGGACAGCGAAGTCTCAGTAATAGGGTCCCGTTTTTACCCTTTGGGTACGGAACCCTAAAAAATAGCAAACAGTCATGTCGAATATTTAAAAATGTTTTTGGAACAAACCATGAAGAAAAATTTTGTTTTCCTAAAAAGTAATCAGATCATAACTTCGTATTCTTCGTTATCTACCATGTTGTTGTACATTTAATTCGCTTTATTTATAGAACTAAAAATATATGTAAGCTTATTTTAAAAATGTAGGTACCTACAGTAAATTTTATCGAATAGGAAACATTTTGGATACAACACAACCCATGAGTAAAAACAGTAATTTACAAAAGTATACAAGAAATGTCTCACGAGAGTTCTATAAGACACATTTCTAAGTTGTGCCAGTTAAAAACGGGCGCACTGCTTTTATAGTTATGCCTAAAGCGTCTATTGCCAAAAACATGGGCTTTAATCCTAAAGTTGATTTTTGTAATAAAATTAATAACAATCTAAATGGTGAGAATCGTCGTGTAGGTTTATTAGTGGGTGGCTGAGTGTTTTAATATTAATATGGTCTCGGAAAGATTAGCATCGGCGACCATTAATCCATATTAAGGCATTTATTCATCCGTTTAATTACTTATCTTGATATAATTTAGTATTGATTAATTTAAATTTATGAGTGGTGTGGCGGGTAGAGAAGTAGAACCAATATTTAGTGACAGGTGTGTGCGTTGGGCTAGTATGTGTCTTGTGATATTACAGAGGATGGAGGCTTAGAGTTACTCAACTTGCAATGGAAAAGGCTATGCTCGGAGTTTCTCTGCTTGGTAGAATCAGAAACGACGATATTCGCAGAACTAAAGTAACCGATATAGCTCACAGGATTGCACGGTTGAAGTGGCAATGGGCGGGCCATATAGCTCGGAGAATGGATGGCCGCTGGGGCTGCAAAGTCCTGAAGTGGTGACCCAACAGTGGAGGTCTGTGGCTAATGGATAGAAGAGTCTCTTGTGGTATTAGGTATGTATAGTTCTCTTCAATTTGCCAAATTATTTTTTGTCAAGTGTTTAATTTCGCAGAAAAAGAAAACTCTGAAACCGTAAACTATTCGGTATTTTTATAAAACAAACTTATATCTATAGGATGATATTTGCAACAATTATGAAAAATTTACGGCTGACTAGGTACAGAGGACTAAACAATTCTGCAAAGTGAAAATTCGGTGAAATGAAGCATTCCACGAAAAATAGTTCTGCGAAAGGCAGAACACCACTACTATTTTTTTTATTCAAAATCATAAAATTACATATTTCAACCATTTAAAAAAAAACAGTTCTACTAGTGGGTACGCGATTAGAAGTACTGCACTAGTGTTACTAGAAGAGCTAGCAAGAAACTATGTTGGTCGGTGGATTTTGCTCCATTTATAAATTTTCTTACAGTTCTAATATACCAGAAACCTAATATAAAATTAGCGCCTAAGGTTTTTTAGCATTATCTTGAACATTTGTACTAAGAAAACCGTTTCTGTTTTTACAAGAACCCATTGAATTTGATTTGACACTATCTTTGTGATAAAGGACACCTTGTATAAACCAATTTACTGTTAAGACCTCGTATTGCGCTAAGTTTTCATTAGAATTCAAACCTTACCTGTATTAAATTACGTTTGTTAAAAATATAGAGTTCTGTAATTTGAAAATTACTTATCGATATGAAATATGCATAGGATGAAGTATTGGTTCGTTATTAATGGTAGCCGTAAGATAACTCCTTTATCTGAGATAGTATTGACGACTTCGATCGCATTCCGGCTGCATTATAATTGTGTTGATTAATTCATTATATTGTGTTGTATTGTGATAGATTTATAACACAGTACCGGCTACAATAGTGCCAGTAATATTGATCGGTGCTTACAAGTAGCTGTGTTTAAAATTAAAGTAACTTACAATTCTATATTCTAAGTCTTAGTTTAATTTTACTGATGGATTTACCCCAGTAGTGTCTGATTCCCTACTAATAGTACCTACATGACAAATATGTATGTATTTCAGGTACAATAGCTCATTTGCTCGTAACAGTCACACGACTATTAACTTTAGAATAAACTAGTACCCCGATGGAAAAATTTGCAGTGAGTTAGTTCTTTTTCAGTGCAGTGTCGAGACTGTGCCATATTATCTGCTTCCTATTCACGTTAATACATTTCACTTGGCATTTGTCTCGCTCGTCGACCAAAGTAACAATGCTCATCATACTTTTGCTCAACCTCTTTGACTGCGTCTTCAATTTTATTGACTCATCAGATCGAATTGTTTCTTCTCCGGTGAGTGTTGTCCTCAGTTATAACACTCTAGGGAAGACGGAGTTTATCAGCCAATTTGCCAATGGTGGTGGTCTTCAAAAGTGAATTTACAAATTCACTGCCTGGACCGGTTTTTCCACTTTTTGCACCAAAAATTACGATTTTCGAATGTGCATTGGCACAAACGTGTGGCGCCTGCGACGCTGCTACAATATTTATCCGTCACTGTCAACATTGGCGGCAACTCTGTAAACTATCCTACGTGCCCCCCGGTTAACTGTCTTACAATTTTCCTTGTCTGTGTTTGATGTTCTTTGATTGTTTAATACACGCGAGTGACGAGTCTGTAGACTGTTCAGAGAATCCTGTCTTATCTTCCGTCTAGACATCGTTCCCCAGTATTTCCCCATTTTCGATTATATTTTAACATCAGCACCTACTGTGAGATGCAACTCTTTCCTATCTATATATTATCTATCTGTTTCTCTGCAGTACTGTGAGAAAGTGACAGGTAACGATATGTCGCACGACTAAAGTCGCGAAACATAGTTGTGCTAGATGGACTAGTATAGTTGTCATCTGTTTTTTTTTTTAAGATTGTTCATATCTCAAAGCAGCTATTTCATTATCAAGAAGAACCATCGTAAGTATTTGTGTTTCATTTCCAGTACCTCTTTCACTAATAAAGAAGGAATCTGCACGGAAATTATTTGGCATTAATTTTAATTTATCAATATCATCTTTCACTATTCTTTTACTATTTTCTAACTATAACTACACGAAAAATATCTTGTTTATTTCAGTAAATCAATACTTGTTAGTATTATTTTCTAATAATATCTCTAAACTCTCCCTATGATTGTTGTCAAGATAAACACAAGTGCAGTACATTAACACTCGGAAATAGGTGTTGATGTGTTTATTGTTTGTAGGAAGATCATTGTTATGACTGGCGACTATTGTCTAAACTGTGATTGATACTATTAACACCGATTCTATTATTAGAGTTTAGAATAGAAGCTAGCGTGGCCAAGTTATTGATATTTTATTTTTCTGTGTTTTCTAATTTCAGCTGACATCTGCATTCATATTTTATGGCTCTACTAGCTTTTGCCCGCGACTACGTCCGCGTGGAACTTGGAAGTATGGAAGTAACCTCGTACAGCACGATAGATATCCACCTAATCACCTTAATTAATAAAAGGGATTATTTAAAGTGCCTAAGCAAATGTAAGAGCTATTGTGCTTTTGGTCTAATCATTACATTTCCGACAGGGTCATCAATGCCATCATGAATTACTTACTCACTTTTCAATCTTTTTAGGGATAATTTCCAGGATGAAAACTATCCTATGTCCTTCCTCGGATCTTAAACTATCTCCATGCCAAATTTCATCAAAATCGATTCAGCGCTTTAAGCGTGAAGAGGTAACAGACAGACAGACAGACAGACACACTTTCGCATTTATAATATTAGTATGGATATTAATATTATTCGGGTACTATAAGGCTACATTAACCTCGATATTTGTTTGCGTTTTTAGGGTTCCGTACCCAAAGGGTAAAAACGGGACCCTATTAGTAAGTAAGACCACTGTCCGTCCGTTTGTCTGTCTGTCACCAGACTGTCATGAACCGTGATTGCTAAACGGTTGAAATTTTCACAGATGCGTTTCTGTTGCCACTATGATGTCAAATACTAAAAACAGAATAAAATCAATATTTAAGTAGAGCTCCCATACAACAAACGTGATTTTTTGCTGTTTTTTTTTATTTGATAGTACGGAACCCTTCGTGTTTTACTCCCGGCGGGTTACACTCCCACACAAACTCCAATTCACTGCTAGTAAGGGCTAACCAGCCCTGATACAGTTCAAGTTACGTTAGCTTTCCTGATACACATATTTAATGACAATAAGAAGCTATTTTTAATGAAATAGCTGCGTAGAATGATACATTTGGGGTACACTGACACTACAATACTCCGAAGTTTCATTTGTCCGAATGCATTATCATTCCGAATTTTCATGATTCCGAAAACCATGTTCTGATATAATTATTAAGATATTTTTGGGGATATCATATAACCCTAACCTAACTTTAGTATGTAACTTATGATCCATGGCGAAAATGAACGATCCGCGTTATTTCACATTCTGAATTTTGAAAATTCGGAATACTGGTGGATGGATTTCGGATAAATGAAACTTCAGAATTTTTGAGCAATCCCGATAGCTTTACACCAACGTGTACTCAAAACCACTAGTTACTGCAGGAAGTAATTTAGGCACGGTTTAACCAACCGGGGATCGGGCAGAAACAACATCGGTATTTACTTCTGAAGCCATTTGCAAATCTACAATAACTTGGCGCCAAACGCGTCAGAGGTAGCGAACGATTGGTTTGTGCTGTAAGATTGTTGTTTTGGTTATGAAGCAAAGAAACCAACTTACCTTTAAGCGCATTTTTGTTTAAATTTAAAATTAACGTCGGTCAGAAAAATCTTTGAGTTGGTTTATTTTTTACCTATTCTAGTTTAATTTCAACTGTTCTTTATTAGCCTGCATTGGTGTGCCACTGCTGGACAAAGGTCTCGCCCCTCGATTTCCACAACTCCCTGTTCGATGGTATTTTCTGGCCAATTGTTTAGGAACGTGTCCAGGTCGCCCCCGGTCTCGTCTCGGTCTCGGCCTGCCACGTAGCCCATCTGTTAGGGTGCATGCGGCATACGTGGCCTGCCCAGTCCCACTTTAACCTGGCGGTTTTTTCTCCAACGTCAGCAATACGCGTTTTGGTGCGCAGCGTGGTGTTCTGGATTCCATCCGTAGTCAATGGTTATTTTAAAAAAATATCCCTACGAGAAAGCTCCATACGAGTTCGAAACATGTCGGGCCGTTCCTGACAATTTCACGTGTGTGTAAACCGCTTAATACAATAATAAAAAAAATATATATCGTTGAATAATTTGCTTTATTGTAGTTACCAGCGTAAAGAACTTCAAATGTAAGTTTTCTAAGCTATTTCCAAATTCCAGTAATATATTGTATTTAACAATCAAACGTAAAATAATATTTATTTACAAATGAAATCCAACATCATTATTCCCAACGTGCTTTGCCACAACTTTACTTCCTTGTTCAGATTGCGTAATAACTGTAGCTGTTCAAGTTTCAAAGCTTTTAGAAATGTTAATGAAAGGGCAGTAAAGTCATTGTCTTTACGAGTCATTGTAGTTACGAATACAAGTGTGCTGTGAGCTTACTGTTCCTAAGCTATGCCCACGGTAGTTTGGCATTCATAAAACCACAAAATAAAACAATACAGTTTTTTTTCGCATGAGTTGAACTGTATCAGGGCTAGTTAGTTATTTACTAGCAGTGAGTCGAACTTTTATTGGGAGTACAAGCCTACTGAATGACTCCGCGCACTGGAGTGATTTTAGGAGGCACTAAGCACACTGCATGGTGAATAGCAGCGTTGGAAGGCCTCCAACAAGGTGGACCGACGACCTGGTTAAGATTGCGGGTAGAAATTAGATGAGGGTGGCACAAGATCGATCGTCGTGGAGGACTTTGGCTTTGGAGGCCTTTGTACAGCAGTGAACGTCTATCGGCTGATATGATGATGATGATGATGATGATCGTGAATAGACTGAACCATGTCAGTTTGACTTATGATGGGAGGAGAAGAGAAAGAGACTCGGACTGTACAGCAACTCTAGCACAACTGTGACACGTGACTCTTTCTTGCGCGAGCAATTACCTATCTCTTTCTTTGCTGTACTATGAGAGAGTGACGATGCTATGTCGCGCGTCAAGAGTCGCAAAGCGTAGTAAAGTTGTGCTAGACGGCCAGTAGTGAGCCCCTCTCGGTAAAGCTGATTCCAAATGTCACGGTGCGTGTTTATTTAATAAATATAAGTGACTCGTCTGCCCATTAACTCATGATTGTGTCTTATTATTCGACTGATAACTTATTATTTTTATTTTTGTGCACAAAATTAAAGTATTTTTCGAGGGTGTTTGATTGCTGTTTTTTTCTAATAACAGCTACATCTGATAAAAATCATTTTAATATGTGACCAGTTTCTTGAATATTGACGTTAATAGGGAGAAGTGGCATGAAAGAGCCAGTCTTCTTTACGGAGGAAAAAATACAACCTACAATGAAAAAAAAATATAATTTGTTTTTTGTAATTTATTCTTTATTTATTTGAGTATGCAATTTGGTACAAATAAATCTTAAACAACATACATATATCAATGAAATATGCATTTCAAAAAAAGTGTCATTTGGCTCTTTCATCGCTATTTGGTATTGAAAGAGCCGCTACAAGTTTTTAAAAATAAAAGGTTAAAAACTTTAAACCCGACTACGGAGAAACGAACTAAAAAGTTAAAAACAAGGTAGAAAAATCGGGTATCATCGCCTTATTCCACAAGATAAGACATTTGACATGTAAAATGTTCTTGTATATTTTTTTCTACTGAAATTTTCTGTTAGTTAACAACAATAACATTATAATTGAATTCAAATGCCGTAGTCGTGCGTTGTCGACTATTAAAAAAACTGCAACTATTCAACGAATTTTCCGTATTTTTAGTTAGATCGCCATCATCATCAAACTCTTCTTGATATCAATATGATAACGATGTGTAGCCGTGTAATAATGCTGTGCGTCCGTTTTATTCTCGACAACTAGACACTATAGGTAGGTTTTGTTGCTAGTTGCTACACAAAATTCCATGTTTTAAAAAAACTAAGAACACTAAATAAAATAAATTTTGCTGCTACGGCTACTATAATTATATAAGCGGTTTAATTCGTGTATGATATATGCATGTTTGCTCTTTTACTGTTTGGAGATATGTAAAAGGAAGATTGTATCGTGGGTAGTTAATGCCACAACGCACGACTACGGCATTTGAATTCAATTATAATGTTATTGTTGTTAACTAACAGAAAATTTCAGTAGAAAAAAATATACAAGAACATTTTACATGTCAAATGTCTTATCTTGTGGAATAAGGCGATGATACCCGATTTTTCTACCTTGTTTTTAACTTTTTAGTTCGTTTCTCCGTAGTCGGGTTTAAAGTTTTTAACCTTTTATTTTATTTCAATATTTTCTGTTTTTACATAATATGATGCAGTAAAGAATATATAAATGCATATGTAAGTTAAAAAAATGTCGCTGTATAGCTACATCCTCCTTTGAAGTCTGATAAAATATACTCAGTAATCAAAATCTGTCGAGTAGTTTAAGCGCTATCGTGGAACATACATAAATGACATGACTTAATACTTTTCCCTATGACTTTACGAGTACCATAGTCGGGCAAAACTAAGAATAATTTATACGCAAACGTTGAATACCAACGTCGAATTTCAGCTATCGACACCAACCAGTGCTTCTATCGTATTGTGGACCTGTAGACAACTGAAACTTTATGATGGAAAACAAACGATAAAAACAACAATTTCATACACCTCTAATATTTTTACGCAAAAAGAGATTATTCGTTTTTATATTTTTTTCAATGCCACAATATCTAAATATTAAATATAATCACGTCTTAACGACAATTATTTACATTTGACGACACAACATTTTCAGCAATTTAAAAAGCAAAACAGAAAAAACTATTTGGAAATCCATATAATATCACTACCATCTTTTATGTCACCATCTCCTAGGTTAACTCAAAAGTTTCCCCGAGCCCCCCGTGTTTTATGTGACCATCTCCTCCGTTACCACAAAAGTTTCATAAGATCTGCTACTTTGTATCCGTTTAAGGATAACGTATTCTTTTTATTGCGGGGGTTCCACCGCCCATCTCCTCTATCCCCATCTCTTAGTTTAACTGATAAGTTTAGATGCGACCCCAATACCCGTCCCATGTTTTATGTCACCATTGCCTCCGTAGACTCAAAAGTTTCATAAGATTTGCTTCCTTGTTGCCGTTTTAGAACATTGTAGTTTTTTATGGCGGGGGGCTCTGCCCCCCGAGCCCCCGTCGTTTTGTGTCACCATTGCCTCCGTAGTCTCAAAAGTTTCATAAGATTTGCTTCCTTGTTGCCGTTTTAGAATATTGTAGTTTTTTATGGCGGGGGCTCCGCCCCCCGAGCCCCCCATGTTTTATGTCACCATTGCCTCCGTAGACTCAAAAGTTTCAGAAGATTTGCTTCCTTGTTGCCGTTTTAGAACATTGTAGTTTTTTATGGCGGGGGGCTCCGCCCCCCGAGCCCCCCATGTTTTATGTCACCATTGCCTCCGTAGACTCAAAAGTTTCAGAAGATTTGCTTCCTTGTTGCCGTTTTAGAACATTGTAGTTTTTTATGGCGGGGGGCTCCGCCCCCCGAGCCCCCCATGTTTTATGTCACCATTGCCTCCGTACACTCAAAAGTTTCATAAGATTTGCTTCCTTGTTGCCGTTTTAGAACGTTGTAGTTTTTATAGCGGGGGGCTCCGCCCCCCGAGCCCCCCATGTTTAATGCTACCATTGCCTGCGTAGACTCAAAACTTTTGTAAAATTTGCTTCCTTGTTGCCGTTTTAGAACATTGTAGTTTTTTATGGCGGGGGGCTCCGCCCCCCAAGCCCCCCATGTTTTATGTCACCATTGCCTCCGTAGACTCAAAAGTTTCAGAAAATTTGCTTCCTTGTTGCCGTTTTAGAACATTGTAGTTTTTTTTTATGGCGGGGGGCTCCGCCCCCCGAGCCCCCCATGTTTTATGTCTCCATTGCCTCCGTACACTCAAAAGTTTCGTAAGATTTGCTTCCTTGTTGCCGTTTTAGAACGTTGTAGTTTTTATAGCGGGGGGCTCCGCCCCCCATGTTTAATGCTGCCATTGCCTGCGTAGACTCAAAACTTTTGTAAAATTTGTTTCCTTGTTGCCGTTTTAAAATGTTGTATTTTTTAAGGCGGGGGGCTCTGCCCCCCGAGCCCCCGTGGTTTTGTGTCACCATTGCCTCCGTAGTCTCAAAAGTTTCATAAGATTTGCTTCCTTGTTGCCGTTTTAGAACATTGTAGTTTTTTATGGCGGGGGGCTCCGCCCCCCGAGCCCCCCATGTTTTATGTCACCATTACCTCCGTAGACTGAAAAGTTTCAGAAGATTTGCTTCCTTGTTGCCGTTTTAGAACATTGTAGTTTTTTATGGCGGGGGGCTCCGCCCCCCGAGCCCCCCATGTATTATGTCACCATTGCCTCCGTACACTCAAAAGTTTCATAAGATTTGCTTCCTTGTTGCCGTTTTAGAACGTTGTAGTTTTTATGGCGGGGGGCTCCGCCCCCCGAGCCCCCCATGTTTAATGCTACCATTGCCTGCGTAGACTCAAAACTTTTATAAAATTTGTTTCCTTGTTGCCGTTTTTAAATGTTGTATTTTTTAAGGCGGGGGGCTCTGCCCCCCGAGCCCCCGTCGTTTTGTGTCACCATTGCCTCCGTAGACTCAAAAGTTTCATAAGATTTGCTTCCTTGTTGCCGTTTTAGAACATTGTAGTTTTTTATGGCGGGGGGCTCTGCCCCCCGAGCCCCCGTCGTTTTGTGTCACCATTGCCTCCGTAGTCTCAAAAGTTTCATAAGATTTGCTTCCTTGTTGCCGTTTTAGAATATTGTAGTTTTTTATGGCGGGGGGCTCCGCCCGCCGAGCCCCCCATGTTTTATGTCACCATTGCCTCCGTAGACTCAAAAGTTTTAGAAGATTTGCTTCCTTGTTGCCGTTTTAGAATATTGTAGTTTTTTATGGCGGGGGGCTCCGCCCGCCGAGCCCCCCATGTTTTATGTCACCATTGCCTCCGTACACTCAAAAGTTTCATAAGATTTGCTTCCTTGTTGCCGTTTTAGAACGTTGTAGTTTTTATAGCGGGGGGCCCCGCCCCCCGAGCCCCCCATGTTTAATGCTACCATTGCCTGCGTAGACTCAAAACTTTTGTAAAATTTGCTTCCTTGTTGCCGTTTTAGAACATTGTAGTTTTTTATGGCGGGGGGCTCCGCCCCCCGAGCCCCCCATGTTTTATGTCACCATTGCCTCCGTAGACTCAAAAGTTTCAGAAGATTTGCTTCCTTGTTGCCGTTTTAGAACATTGTAGTTTTTTTTTATGGCGGGGGCTCCGCCCCCCGAGCCCCCCATGTTTTATGTCACCATTGCCTCCGTACACTCAAAAGTTTCGTAAGATTTGCTTCCTTGTTGCCGTTTTAGAACGTTGTAGTTTTTATAGCGGGGGGCTCCGCCCCCCGAGCCCCCCATGTTTAATGCTGCCATTGCCTGCGTAGACTCAAAACTTTTGTAAAATTTGTTTCCTTGTTGCCGTTTTAAAATGTTGTATTTTTTAAGGCGGGGGGCTCCGCCCCCCGAGCCCCCGTCGTTTTGTGTCACCATTGCCTCCGTAGTCTCAAAAGTTTCATAAGATTTGCTTCCTTGTTGCCGTTTTAGAACATTGTAGTTTTTTATGGCGGGGGGCTCCGCCCCCCGAGCCCCCCATGTTTTATGTCACCATTACCTCCGTAGACTGAAAAGTTTCAGAAGATTTGCTTCCTTGTTGCCGTTTTAGAACATTGTAGTTTTTTATGGCGGGGGGCTCCGCCCCCCGAGCCCCCCATGTTTTATGTCACCATTGCCTCCGTACACTCAAAAGTTTCATAAGATTTGCTTCCTTGTTGCCGTTTTAGAACGTTGTAGTTTTTATGGCGGGGGGCTCTGCCCCCCGAGCCCCCCATGTTTAATGCTACCATTGCCTGCGTAGACTCAAAACTTTTATAAAATTTGTTTCCTTGTTGCCGTTTTTAAATGTTGTATTTTTTAAGGCGGGGGGCTCCGCCCCCCGAGCCCCCGTCGTTTTGTGTCACCATTGCCTCCGTAGACTCAAAAGTTTCATAAGATTTGCTTCCTTGTTGCCGTTTTAGAACATTGTAGTTTTTTATGGCGGGGGGCTCTGCCCCCCGAGCCCCCGTCGTTTTGTGTCACCATTGCCTCCGTAGTCTCAAAAGTTTCATAAGATTTGCTTCCTTGTTGCCGTTTTAGAATATTGTAGTTTTTTATGGCGGGGGGCTCCGCCCGCCGAGCCCCCCATGTTTTATGTCACCATTGCCTCCGTAGACTCAAAAGTTTTAGAAGATTTGCTTCCTTGTTGCCGTTTTAGAACATTGTAGTTTTTTTATGGCGGGGGGCTCCGCCCCCCGAGCCCCCCATGTTTTATGTCACCATTGCCTCCGTACACTCAAAAGTTTCATAAGATTTGCTTCCTTGTTGCCGTTTTAGAACGTTGTAGTTTTTATGGCGGGGGGCTCCGCCCCCCGAGCCCCCCATTTTTAATGCTACCATTGCCTGCGTAGACTCAAAACTTTTATAAAATTTGTTTCCTTGTTGCCGTTTTTAAATGTTGTATTTTTTAAGGCGGGGGGCTCCGCCCCCCGAGCCCCCGTCGTTTTGTGTCACCATTGCCTCCGTAGACTCAAAAGTTTCATAAGATTTGCTTCCTTGTTGCCGTTTTAGAACATTGTAGTTTTTTATGGCGGGGGGCTCCGCCCCGTTCTCAAAAGTTTCATAATATTTGCTTCGCTGTCGCCGTTTTAAAATATTGTATTTTTTAAGGCGGGGGGTCCGCCCCCCGAGCCCCCCATGTTTTATGTCACCATTGCCTCCGTAGACTCAAAAGTTTCATAAGATTTGCTTCGTTGTTGCCGTTTTAGAACGTTGTAGTTTTTTATGGCGGGGGGCCCCGCCCCCCGAGCCCCCCATGTTTTATGTCACCACTGCCTCCGTAAACTCAAAAGTTTCATAATATTTGCTTCCTTGTTGCCGTTTTAGAATTTTGTGTTTTTTAAGAGCCCCCCCCCCCATGTTTTAAGTCACCATTGCCTCCGTAGTCTCAAAAGTTTTATAAGATTTGCTCCTTTTTTGCCGTTGGAGTCTGGAGCTGCTAGTTTTCTTATGATGGTTTTCCTACGTTTTCCATGTTCTTATCATAATAGTATTTGGTTTCATTATTACTATTCTGTTGGTACCTCTTTCATCAAATTGGTTTAGTACGTTACGCGTCATCAAATCATGTAAGATATTTGAATACGAATATAAATAAAGTATTAGTTACTTTACTAAGACTGTGCCTTATTCGGGTAAAAGTAATGACTGAAATCGGTTTTATTGTAAGCAGTAAGTATACTGCTTACAATAAAACCGATTTCAGTCACCACACCATCACTTTTTGAAGTCGGTTAAAAATATGGCCTACGCAATGTAAACCGTTATAACAAATCGATGGACATGTTATAGATCAAAATCGGTAAGTAGTGTAAGCGCTCTGCTAGAGCATACTTGAATAGGTACAAACATATAGTTCCAATCACCTTTCGTGGTCTTCTGCATCAGTTCCACTTGGTCACATTATGCTTTCTGACAACAGATACCTGAATCACTTGAGAAAATAATAAAGAAATTGTACTTGTTACTTTTATATTTACAGAGTTCCGTCGATTTCTGATGGATTCCATCATCAGAAATTTACCATATTTCTAAGAGATAATAACTGAAGTGTTAACTTTCCAACAAAAAAAGAATTTTTGACATCTGTTGATTTTTTTATTTTTTTTCTGTAGAATTTTTGCTCTCACTCGTCCTCCTTTTTTGAAGTCTGTTAAAAATGTAGCCTATGTCACCCGGACTGTAATAACGAATTGATAGACACCTCGATCACTAAAATCGGTTGAGTAGTTTTCGCGCTATGCTGGAACACACTTACATATAAATATACATACATACATAGACTGCTAAACTTATAACCCTTCCTTTTGGCTTTGCCGTAGTCGGGTAAAAAGCCAGTTCGTATTACAACGCGTAATTATGAAAATTATTAAAAAACAACAATAAAGGCGACATAAAAAACACTCAAAAACATTTGTAACAGACTTTTTAAGTAATTAGTACTAACATTTTTCAGGATTTTTTATTCTATCAGTCATTTTGAGTAATCCTTATAAACGCTTTAATTTTAACATATTAATTAGTCACATATACCTACTATATAACCTAACATACAAGCGTTTTTTAGGGTTCCGTACCCAAAGGGTAAAAACGGGACCCTATTACTGAGACTTCGCTGTCCGTCCGTCCGTCCGTCCGTCCATCCGTCCGTCCGTCCGTCCGTCCGTCTGTCACCAGGCTGTATCTCAACAACGATGATAGCTAGACAGTTGAAATTTTCACAGATGATGTATTTCTATTGCCGCTATAACAACAAATACTAAAAATAAAATAAAATAAATATTTAAGGGGGCTCCCATACAACAAACTTGTTATAGATTATATATATGTATAGGTACGGAACCCTTCATGCGCGAGTCGGGCTCGCACTTGCCCAATTTTTTTTATTAATAACAGTATTTAAAATAAATCTAATAAAAAATAATATCTTCTATCAAAAGTTAAAACCAACATCAATAAATCCTCAAAATCTTAACAATAATATTGCTAACATTGAGCTATCGGGTCTTTTTCTTTTTTTTGGACCAGCGTTCTCCATAATGCAATATCTGAAGCAAATAATTTAATAATATATAAAAAAATGCGTTTATAGTATTACGTTATTTTATTATGAAAGAGCCGGCTCTTTCAATGCCCATTCATCCGGCTCTTTCAAGACTTGTTCCAAAAACAAATATAACGTTCAAAATAACGACAATATCAAAGCCTTTGCAGCTAAGTTTTTATGAAGCTGCAAGGCCAAATATATGCACAAACTGAATCTATAATACACTTGCCTATAATTGTTAACTATAAAATACAAAAAAATAAATAAAATGAATTAAAAAGCTTACTTTTGAGTTCCCAAAACTTTGACTCGATGTACCGGCGTCTGTTGGTTTCGGTGAACTGTCAAATGTTTGTGGGTGACGGAAAATCAGTGTTGCCACCTAAAAATAATATTGCCAACCAAATCTGTACTCAAACTACCGAAATAATACAAGTGGCTCTTTCAAAACCTGGCTCTTTCATGCCACTTCTCCCCTAGTCACTACATTTAAAAAACCTGAATAAAATTTAAGAAAAGCTTATTGTTAATTATAAAATTATTGCAGTAGAAACTGTTGGCGATCCCTGACCAAGAATTATTTTATTTGTACCACTGGGTTTAAAAGTCAACGACCCTTAGGTTTCACAATGTTTTCAAAACAATTTTAACTGTTTCATTTATTTCACAGAAAACATGAAAATAATGAAACATATTTCAAGTCAAAACATACAAGTAAGCTAATTTTGCGGCGTATTTAGTTGTTTACGAGTGCAATAAGAAAGTCTACTATGAGTTCAGGGGAGTTGTTATTTTGTGCTTAAATATAGTAAACTATTTGTTTCGGGTACGTGTTTTCAATCACATAGCAAATACATTTTAATTATCCTTCGGAATCATTTGTTTCTAGTTTATAGTCAATAAATAACCTATCATTAACCGGCACTATGTAATACTATTAAGTATTCTGTGCCGGCACATTAAAAATCGCATCAATCGATTCCCTGCGACCATAATGAGGTCATCTGTCCACCTCGTCGCGGGCAGTTCCAAGCAGCGCTTTCCTATACCGTGATGGCGAATGAAGGTAACTTACACACTACATACAACTGGTTAATTCGATAATTAGGTATGCGAAATTTCGTGTTACCAGATCTCGTAAATATTATCGTAACTAACAGCTGTAAATAAAGTATGTATGTACTTACATCTTAGTTACTATAGTCTGGTTCATACAACTTGGTGCGTGTGATGTGTGTATCAACTTAGTCCATTTTAATCGAATTTAGGTTATATAATCACTTTTTCACATAAAATAACCGATTTCATGAGCGAAATGGAACAAACAATAAGACTTATGCCTTGATCACACGTACCGAGCAAACGGGCAAGACAGTAAAATGTTTCTCGGCCGAGACAGTGATATAAGTGAGTAGCTGTTTACACATGTTTTGAAATTAGCACAGTCAGTTCAGTTCCATTGAGACTTTCGGACATGATGGATAGTAAAAAAATCGCCGAGTGGCGAGACAGAGCACGTTCAGACCGGCCGAGTGAGCGAGCGAGACAGTGCGGGGCAGCGGGAGGGTGGACACTCGGCCTAGTAGATAGAACGGGAGCCGAGCTACTGTCTCGCCGCTTCGTTCGGCCGAGCGCTCGGCCGAGCACTCGGCGCTATGTTTGTACGCACCGAGTACTCGGCCGAGAGCACTGTCTCGCCCGTTTGCTCGGTACGTGTGATCAAGGCATTATATATATGGTTTTCTCATGGATTCCTCTGTCAGAATTGGACCAAATTGAAATGGGACCACACGGGAAGCACCAGCTTTCAATTAAAAAAAGAATAATCATCGGTTCACACCAGTTCACACAGTCGAAAGTTCTGAGGTAACAAACATACAGTCGAATTGAGAACCTCCTTCTTTTTGAAGTCGGTTAATGTGCTGAGATGACTGATATCACATATATGGTTTTCTCACGGATTCCTCTGTCAGAATTGGACCAAATTGAAATGGGACCACACGGGAAGCACCAGCTTTCAATTAAAAAAAGAATAATCATCGTTTCACACCAGTTCACACAGTCGAAAGTCCTGAGGTAACAAACATACAGTCGAATTGAGAACCTCCGTCTTTTTGAAGTCGGTTAATGTGCTGAGATGACTGATATCACACGCACAAAGCTACATGAAACATAAGTACTATAATATACATAATTAACGAAAGCGACAAAAAAAAACGGCACTTTTCTATTGTAACAACATCTGACTAAGTACTACTTCCGAGTACTAAACCCAAAAAATACGTTAAATTAATTTAGAACAAAAAAGCCTGGTATCCAGTGATTTGTCGCCCGCAGGATTTACGAGCCGCGGAGATCAAAGACGGTCGGATCAGAAGGTTTCGGCGGCAGGAGCCAGTAAAAATAGACGGACTATTCACGTTGTGCCAGTACTTGGGCGAGTAACTGGAACGGAAGTAATACGATCGTATAACAATATCGTTTTATTTGTGTCGTTTGTATTTTTTTATTATTTACACCTTTCGTAATAGGTGTAAGTATATTATAATCGTTTCTGTGACTAAATTAATGTTTTTAAAAATTTAATATCTCGGGTGGGGTTCGAACCTGCGCTTTCAACGGCTTTCCGAGCCCGGACACAAAAACAAGCCAACATCTACTTTTCAAAACAAAAGTATTTGCTTAAATTTTATATCGGTTATCAATACGTAAGATATTTAAGACTGGATTAGCTATGACTAAGAATTAATTTATTATTCACTAATTCTAAAAGACACTTAAGTAAATACATACTGCATACTGTTGAAATAAAACTGTAAGGCTACTCATTACTCAAATACAAATAAAATTACATAAAATCCTATGTCGGATTTTGAAAAGAAATTGTTCACTCGCAGGTGCTTTTGTAATAGGGTGCATAGCTAAGCATTCGGTCTGACCTTGCATTGTTTCAAATTTCTTTCTTTCTAATGAAAATGAGTAATATGAGTACTTTATCACTCCACCGGAACTTACCTGTAAAAATGAAAAAGATATTGTTAAACAAACACTCAGTTACAATTAAAACTATATATAAATTGTAATTACTTGTAGCTGAAAAACTAAGCTGCTACTTTTGATTTTTTAATAGAAATGTGCATATTTTTTTTCTATTTAGTCAATCATCAAACGTGGCCTGGGTAAGGCAAAGCAGATTAGACTTTATATTTCTTTAAGTTTCATAAAGTTCAATAAGTACAAATATTGACAAAAAGTCTTGTAATAGGAAACCAATGGGAATCGGGCTCTATATGGACGCCTATGTATAGGTACGCCTATATTATATACTATGTATATGATATGGACACCACAACATTTTTCTTCAACAAGTTTCTAGTGACATGCGCTCTATTACCTTTCAAATTCACATCTATATTGTATACCAGCCACATCAGGGACATATTATTATCACCGCATCGCAATATGTCAATGTCACTTACCTGCGTACTAAACACTCAGTACTAAACACGGGCGATAGTCTAAACAAGGCATCAGATACGTGACTACCGCGTGATTCGATGTTTAAAGCCAGAAAGCTGCGTTATTTATGCCCTTTATTTGTATGTGTACTGGAATGATTTAAGCGCCTTACAATAAATACTTATTACGAAGAAAAGGCCTTATCACGTGCTTAAAAGGTTAGATTGAATAGAGAGTATTCGTTAATTTGAGATTCGAAAATGGAATCGAGAATTCTAGGAATGTGTCGAACAATCGAAACTAGTTTGGATTGTTTTTATCTTGAATCGAAATCCTGCTTGCATAGTTCAAGTAATTTGATTGCCTAATTCCATGATTTTGATGAAAAACTAAGTCTAGAACCTAATTAGGGTTTTTCTTATCATATCGAAAAACGAAACTTGCTCTTTATACACTAAGAGAAAAGATATAAATGAATTTTACATTCAGATTCTATGAAAACTATGCCAATTAACTTTACTTTAAAATCACAGTCTCTAAACGTTTTTGCTGGGCTAAAATACTTCTTGTAATATAATTATTAATTCTATAATTGAATTGGATTTCCGTTCTCCACCAGTAAATCAATGTTTTCCCGTGTTATCTTTTAATCCATTCCTCTTTATTAGCATTAAGAGCGAATAAAACTAAAATGCTGTTCATAATTGTATCGAGAAAACCAGAGGTATAGTCATTATATCAAGCGCAATCAGATTTATATCTTTTGACACCTATAATCTATAATATTGTAAAATTTATGAAATCCAGTTATAGGTACCTAAGGTTGGCCATAAGAATACCTTTTAACCAAGAATGCTGAACCAAAAAAAATAGTTACGTAATGCATATTTTGATTTTCTCCCCTGCGAACGTATTAAAAAAATACCGATATTTTTGACTTTTGGTTTTACCTGTACCAACCTTGTTCTAAATAATTGGCAAAGGCTTGACATTCAAAAAAGTGAAAGCCGCGAGATAATTTGGTCCATTTGTGGCAAATTATGTCAAATTAGTTTGCACGCGATCCGCCGCCTGCACACAATGTAAGGCTAGAGACATACGTAGTTATAAAACGTAAAGGATTTATTTTTAGGGTTCCGCACCCAAAGGGTAAAAAACGAGACCCTGTTACTTAGACTCCGCTGTCTGTCTGTCTGTCCGTCTGTCACCAGGCTGTATCTCATGGACCGTAATACCTAGACAGTTGAAATTTTCACATGTGATGTATTTCTTTTGCCGCTATAACAACAAATACTAAAAACGGAATAAAAATAAATATTTAACCGAGGCTTGAGTGGGCTCAACAAACGTGATCGGTTGCGTTAACTTTGCTCCTTATCTGTATGCGGCGCGAGCGCGATACATAGGTGCCAGGTGCAAACTTAACTTTACCCGGCCAGTTAAGATGGGAAGTGTTTGTACGGAACCCTCGGGCCTCGGTAAAAGCGTCCGACCCGCACTTGGCTGGTTTTTTAATTTATAAACTGACCTGCGATTGACCACAGTAACACCTGACGGTAAGTGACTATGGGGTTGAAGATGCAGCTCTCCGGTTCAGCAATATTCACAGCCTTGAAGAGACCCAAGTTATAATTTTCAGGAAAAACAAGATGGGAGTTCCATCTTTAGCGCTTCGCATTAGAAATGATGAAGCAAAATGCTTCGTGCGAATTAGTCGTCAACTGTTATGACAAGCATTTTTGTTTGGTTCGCAATTTATTTGTCTAAGCTTTAAAATTGCACAATTGAATTAAATGTACAAATGGGTCAGGCAGAATAACGGAATAAGTTACTATTTATTTACTCATGACGTAAATTTAAGTACCAAAATATCAGCTTTTCTTCTAGATACATTGATGACAATACATTTATCTATAGATAAATTAACACTTTAATTTGTACTTATTTATTTATTTATTTATTTATTCAAATTAGTTACACAGCATTACAGTGATTAAACTAAGGCACTGTGAACTACAAAATTAAACATAAAATAAAATAAAAACTTAAATCTAGTTTGATGTAGGCGACGTAACAGCCTTACCATTATTACTTACCATTATAAATTAAAAAAAAAACAAGCAATTTGAAATGGCAACTTGCGCTTTCGTGCACTTATAAGGCCATATTTACTGCAATTTGTGATCATCTTTCTCTGACACACTACGCTAGAGAAAGATGTAAATAAAGGCCGGGCCACAAATTGCAGCAAAAAGTGGCCCGTTTAGAAGCCCATTTGATTATTATTAAGATAGAGATATATTAAGAAAAACATTTGGGCAATTACCTACCCGTGCAAGTGTAAAGACTTGCACGGGTAGGTAATTGCCCAAATGTTTTTTTTAACGCATTGCCATTTATTTTTCGGTGAAACCTATCATAGGTCTATATTTAAGTTAACACATCGTTTTTGTTCACATGTCTAGAGCTAACATAACATCAGGCTACAAGTTGAATGGCCAGCTAAACGATTGACACGTCGTGTTTAAAATATTTTTCACTAAATATTTCTACAAACTGATTCACAGGTTTTTTCATCCAAAAGATATAAGAAATATAAATCTAAGTATTTATATGAGTCATACATTAAATAGATAATTTTTTTATTTATTTATATATATAAATATCACAATATATACATAAATCCCTTATTTAAAGAAATAATAGAACACATATGAAACGGGTTTACTCACGTCGTCGTATAAGTCGGATATCGCTTGACATGTTTCGAATTGTTTTGACACTCACGGGAGTTTCTATGTGAAATAAACTTAAACAAATGAATTATTACAATCATTAACTACTAGTTCGTTACCAATCTTTGGTGTTATACATTATAATTGGGACACGCACCGCAATAGACAAATATTAGGATTTTAACTTACTGAATGGTTGCGTTTATCTCGTGATCTCACACTCGCATTTTTTCAAAACGTGACGGATGCTTTGTCACTTATTTACCGCATGATAACAGCAACCATCATTACTGGTTCTTGATTACAATTTTTATTGATGGTAAGCATAGGTAAGGAATAGTCTGGCATTTCGCAAGACCGGTGTAGAGAAACGAAAACAAAAAAAGTGTAAAAATATGCATAAATATTGATATAAACTTAATAATACATCACTGTTCTCAGTGCAAGGTAACGAGGAAACATTAACGACTAAATATATTATTAAATTTTGGCACAAGTCAAAGCAAATATATCACTATAAGCGCCAAGCGATAAATCAACATGATCTTCATGCGTCGCAGGCGCAGGTCTGCTGGATTTTAGCGCATTAAACAACATGGCTGCCATTCGAATACAAATCTTGATAAATTGAATTAGAGTTCTCACTCATAACAGTTGTAAGAGATCTCATTAGTGATGGCAATGTACGAACTGTCGTACGTTGGGTATTATTGTTGGGATGGTTGACTGGCTAAACTGTCACACAAAAGGTGTAACGGTTCCGAATGACATGTTCTTTGTGTAAATCGCGATTTAAGTACATGAAATATTTGCGTGCAGACCGCATCCATTGATTCCCCGCTACCCTTACGAGGTCATCCGTCTATCTAGTCGGGAACCGACCCACGCTCCGCTTTTCTATACGTGGTCGCCACTCTAGGACTTTGCTGTCCCAACGGCCGTCCATTCTCCGGGCTACATGGCCTTCCCATTGCCACTTGGGCAACCGCACAATCCTGTGAGCTATGCCGGTTACCTTGGTTCTTCTGGGTATATCCTCATTTCTGATAACAACATGACTATTACTGCTTGCTTCCAACTATAAACATGGTATTTATTTCTAGCTAAAGCAATATAAATGAAAGTTAAACACTATTTCAACTGCAATTTTATTATTTGTCTGTGCTGTCCCACTGCTGGGCAAAGGCCTCCCTCTCTTTCTTCCAGTCGTCTCTTCTAGAGGCGATCTGACATTTAACCCACCAAACTCGTCCGGGGTTGGCAGGTGAACGGTGAGCCTGCCAAGTTGGCTCGTGAGCGCTGCCGTAACTGATAATATGCTTGACATTCCTCCGTCACAGCTCGAAGCAGATTCTTCTTCTTCTTCTTCTTCGGCGTTCCTTCACTGATGAGCATTGCGACCACATATCTGTTCTGCGTGAACCGCCCGGCGCATGCTGCGGCCCACTGCCTTCTTCACTGTGTCAGACCACATAGTAGGTGCCCTTCCTTGCACACTTCTGCCATCAATTTGCCCTATAACAATCTGCTTCTCCGCATAATATGTCTGAAGAAGTTCAGGGGTCGTTTACGACATATTGAAAGAGTCGTGATTCGTGGCATATTGCGAAGCTGATACCCTGTTCTAATACCAGCTGTCCCAACAAGGTCCACACAGAATGTTTACAAGGTGGTCCAATATGTGCCCTATATTGGCCCTATATACACCTAAAGATGTGTAGGTGTACGACAGTTTAATATTGTATCGAGGACGAAAACTAAATAAAAATCGAATAATGTCATAATTGATCTACTCCCACAGTAAGCTCTAGTATGCTTGTATTGCTTGTGTTATGCGCACTAGACGACGATGAACATACTTATAGGTATAGATAAATATATACTTAAATACATTGGAAAACACCCACGACCCTTGCACATGCATGACTAATCACTACATAGTATAAAACAAAGTCGCTTTCTGCTGTCTATCTGTCCCTATGTATGCTTAGATCTTTAAAACTACGCAACGGATTTTGATGCGGTTTTTTTAAATAGAAAAAGTAATTCAAGAAGAAGGTTTATAATTACGTATAACACATGCACAATTTGTCAGCATTGCACCCGTGCGAATCCAGGGTGGGTCGCTAGTGCTCTATACTATAAAGATATAATCGCCGGCAAAGAAGACTGTTTCTTGAAGTTTTACCAGGTAGTACAATACGCTACAATGCATGTGACGGTACTGTATTATTCAATATACTCAGAGTAAGTCCTTCAGTATATAAATGCAAAGATCTTCCTTCACAAGCATAAGATTTTACGTAACCCCGCTTACTAACTGTAACCAAAAGGGCCTCTTGCGTCACCATTGACGCAGAACTCTGATCATAGTTAATCCAGCATAGTAATTGGATTAACCCTATTTTGCTTTATTCATCTGAAACCCACATTCCTGACTCGAAATACAAGTTTAATCTGAAGCGTTATGTGTGCGAAATAAATGCCTAAACTCAATTCAATAGGTACACAAATATTCACTACATATCGTAAATAGTAAATTATTTGGAAATACAGCCATCATATTTTGTATTTGATATTTCGGGTCGTTATTCGTAGTGTATTCAACAGATTTTTGGTATGTGTCTTTGTGGCCTCATCACAGCAAAACAAATGGATGAATTACAAATATATTTGGAACACTGGTAATCATCATTGGGTGACTTGGATGGTAACTAATGCTTGTTACCCGACTCCAATGTAACAAACAGAGTACAAATTAGTAGAACATTACCTACTGCAGACGGGAAAGAAGGTTCGAATCACTATATCGTCTATACCTAGTCACCCGGCAAGCATTTTTCACAGCTAAGGCATGTATAGTGCTTTTGTCAAACATATGCAATGAAATAAAAAAATACACTACTCAAAATATATCATTCAGCTGTTTAGCCTGTTCACGAACACAGGCCATGTTTAAAAAAAATTACTTCCCGGCCTTCAATTTTGTATGAAATTCCTTTACAGTTCTCTCGAGTTGTTCCGCCCGAAACGAGATACTTCGAAGCCTGTTATAACGCACGTTATGACGGCATTTCGTTGCATATTTGAGAAAAACTTCTGCGCGGACAAAGCCGACTACGAACCTTACATCTTTCAGTATTTTCGGTTTATATGTAGTATCAGGAGCTAAGCAAACTTAACCCAGACATGGATTATGGCCGAGTAATTCACAATTTTATGCTCATCCAAGTATTTACCATGAATATTTTATTTCTGCTAGTATTGACCCTGTCATAATTATTCGTGATTGATCGACTGGCTGAAATGGTGGAACATTATTGTTTCACACTGATATGCTTGGTATTTGGGGTAAGCTGAGATGTAAATACTTTGTTGACTTTGCATTAAATCACATTTGAGATACATTGCTCTTTAGTTCATCCACCATCACCAGTCATGACGCTAAATTTAGTTATCTAAAATATCCGAGTTGTTATATGTTTGTCGTTCAAAATTCTGAATGTGACGAAGTAGGGGTTCTTTCGTTCCTTTTATATAATGTATCAGGTAGACCTATTTCTATTATTTTCACCCGACTTCCTAAAAAAGAGTTTGTCTTATAACTCCGTCATTCATTCAATTTGGATAAAAATAAAACACCAAATTGGTCACATAAAACTTTGGTCTGATGACGAGATCTATGAGAAATCGAAGGAACTCTTATGGCGATGAAAATGTTTTTATAGTAATTAAGTCGTTCAGTTGTCCTCGAAAAATTTTTTTTTTTAAGTTATTGGAGAGAGAGTAAAAGAGAGAGAGTCGTTTTCATCCCCGTGCAAACATAGTCCCGATCGCATTTTAGCAAAGATAATATTTACTTAATCCAAGACAAAAACAGTAAATAATCATTACTATTTCGTTCATTACCCGCCATTACGAGCCCATTATAAGTGCGCGAGAACTTAAATACCTTCTTCTCATAGTCTGGTGGTATCTTCTCTTCTAATTTCTTATTTACAAACGTAAAGTAGGTCTCATTGCAAACGAGCTATCAGAAACATGTAAAACGTCCTTGACCAGTAGGTATTTACTATTTAGCCATTACGTTGTAGTAGTGGCCATACCATCTGAGCTATAGTGATGTGGCACCGATAATATTTCCAGCCTGGTTTCCGTTTGACACAGTTTGAAAACTGTAATTTGTCATAGGGCAGGGCGATGCGACCGACAGAGGCATGCGCACTTCTAGGAATGGCTACTGCCGTACATCAAATTTGCTCGAACAAATGTAAACCTGAGCAACCTGGTGCGTAGACTATTTAGTAGTAGTTCGGGTTCTGATCACGAATTAAGCTCGTCGTGGTATTAAGCTGATACTAGTTAAGTATTCGGCATTTATTTTCTACTCCCAATTAAAAAACAGTAAACCAGAAAAACGTCTGACCTCAAATAAAGAACCTAGATACCATGGACGGCACCAATGCCTTCATCTATCAGAATTTGGCAACATCTGCTGCCTTCTGCCTCCGTCGAATCACTGAATTTTTCGGTCACATAACCAGAAAGAAAAATGACAATGTGGAAAAGCTCCTAGTAACGGGATAGGTTAAGGAAGAAGACCAAGAGAAAGGAGTCACATGCGCTGGACCGATGAGACTCGGGACACAATAGTTACTAAGTCGACGCCAAGTCATGTATTCTGCCGTAAGTAGATTGCCCGAAGAGTGATAAATAGACACGACCCACAGCAATTAGAAATACAACACAAGAAGAAGAAAGAATTAGCTACCATTACTTTCCAAACTATCAATGAACCACGACCATCGATAGGTAACTCCTATCGATTCGTTGAACAGCACTGACCCGGTGAGTAATAGCCTTGTTTCGAGTGAGAACTAACCGATTCTAGTTCTGTACAAACACAAAAGTTACCGCGACTGGTATGTTAATTGGTTGATTAACTTTGTTTTGGCAGCGCTGTTCGAGTAATTGCTTGATATTACAATTAATTAAGAGAAACTATCAAATTGTTCCGTAATGGAATTTGCCTTAAGGAGTGTCGTTTCTAGAAACCCGAGGCTATATTCAAATAGATAACCAAAAGGTACCTGCAACTTCAACCGCGTATTTTTCTTTACCGTGGACGCGTTAAACAGTACCCTATGCTTCTATCCTAAATCTTTGGATGCCCAGCTATGCCTGTAACAAAACTGTTTATTTGTTCAGCCTTATTGGCATGATGAGAGGACAAAAGACTGACCATCAGATGAAGCCAGACTGGCATGATCCTGCATCGCGCTTTTATATAAAGACTTTTCCTGAAATTACATCGATTCTCCATAGAAATTGATTTTCAATGCGCAATATTTCGGAGAAATGTCTTCTTTGGCGAGGTACTACATTTACCTTTAAATATCAACTGCAGGTCAGTGAACGAATGAAGCTCGAATAGAAAAAACGTATGAGGAAATAATTAATCTCATTAATGTTATAAATATATAAATGAGAAATAGTGTATGCTGGTTTATGGACTTGTCCTTCTTTAACGTTGGAACCGAGCAAAGGATAGATGATTTTTGTATAGTAATTGAATATGGATGGCCACTACCGGACAACTCGAGAGGCAGAGGACGCCCCCTTGCTACGAGGTGGTCCACTATATTAAAGGATTTTTTCTACTCCAGTACTTTTTTCTGTCATTTATATAGTTACTAACTCTAATATAAAGACATCAAATTATGAAAGTCTGTAAAAGTCTATACTCTATCGCCCAAAAAAACGATGTTATAATGTCGCCAAAAAACATGATTACAAGATAAACAGCTGCTGCATTCACACAATTTGCAATTAAAAAAAAAGCTTATTGTACTGAGGCATTGCTGCCAACTTAAAAAAAAGTTTTATCTTCAGTGCATGGATGTTTAGTATATTGAACGTATACCTTTATGTATAAGTTCATATTTTTTTGACAGATGACCGTCTATAAAAAAAAAGTTTATCAGACAATTTTTTTTTAATTTTGTTAATTCCGAGCGGGAACATGTACCTAATTATTTTTATTGTTGTTTATTTGCATTTTATTTATGAAATGTCGAGTCGTAGAAAAGGTATTGTATGCAATGTTGTATAAGTAGGTCAAAAAACGCTCGTGGCATCTTTCTTACCCATGCCACTTGCGTTTTTTGCCCCCTCTTATACAACGGTTGCATAAAATACTATTAAACAGTCGTAGATGAACGAAGTGATAACCCACGATAGAAATGCAATTTGAATGTCTGTTCTTTCCTATTTAACTTTTTGTATTTTCAAACTATTTTATTCACTTTTTAAATTATTGGTATACTGTGGAATATGTACTTTTGATGTTGTTATCAAGTAACAACTGCTAATAAACTTACTTATATAAGAGAAGATATAGGTTTCTTTTAAACCTTATTTTCAGCAATCTGTGCTATAATTAACTTGCGATGTTGTAAAATTACTCAATATAAGTTACCTAGGGCGGCTTGCACCAAAAGTCGTTTAAATATTTCCTAATCGAATTTAACAAAACGCAATTAACTCGCTAAATGTGTTTAACATAATTGCGTTTAGTGACGTCTTGCACCAAGCTGTTTTGAAGATTATTTAACTAAACGCGATTAATGTGTCGGTAAAGCAGTTGTCCTACGTTTCGTTTTACGTAAGTAGCGAAATACGCCATTTTTTTACCATTTTCTTTTTTTTTACGAGGCGAGGATGCGTGAATAGAAACGGATCCCTCACTTTTTGACTCCAAAGGCATGCGCGAATGCGCGCGCACATTTGAACATTTTATTTGTTTCTTGTCATTGTGACATCATATACTTAAGAAACATCGCGAAGTATTGCCGCCAAATCTCTAAATAGAACAACCAAACCGACTACGATTGTTACTGCTGAGTGCTGTGTGTGTTCGTGAATTGCTATACTTATTGCTTACTTTCATTAATATGGAACAAACTTCTCGTTCTCGTGCCCCAAATTTCACGAGCGAAGAACAACTTTTGTTCTATAAGGTGCTAGAGCCGTACACCGCTATCATAGAGAGCAAAAAAACCGACGGCATTAAGCATGCTGCGAAACAAGAAGCTTGGGCCAACGTGGCTAAATTGTACAATGCAAATACAAAACATGTTCCGCGAACAGTGGACAATTTAATAAGTTGCTACCGGAACTTTAAGGCCAAAATGAAGAAGCAACATTCACAGGCGAAGATGGCTTTAGAAGGTTAGTACGAAATTGATTCTGATAAAAGTAATAATTTGTTGTTTTCAGCTAAAATCTAAAGGTAATCGACTTATTTTTATTTCCCAGATTCAGGTCAGAAGCAAGATTTATTAGTTGCCATGGAGTCGTATGGAAAAGATTGGCAAGAAGTTGGAAGAGTTACAAATAAACCAGCTGAACTTTGTGAAACCATATTCACTGGTCTTACAAAGGAATATACGAAGAAAGAAAATCAACATAAAAAAATAGTTATGGGCACAGGTTGGGTTTGACTACATAATATTATGTATTTGGTATAACTTAATTTAGAATACTATAATGATTTATTTACTTTTATATGGTATAAAACATCCAAATAAACCTGGTGTTACAGTGAAGAATGTAAGTTAAAGACAATGTTAGGTATTTAATACGATATTAATCTGTCTATTGAATTTACGTCAGTCAAGCGAATCTTTCTCAAAAAATTTTATTGTTAAATTTTAAGGTGGTGGTCCTCCTCCACCTGACGATGACCCGCTGGACAGTATAAAGAAATTCATTGAACCTCAAATGGATGGCATGTACACACTCTATGATGGTGATTCTTTGCTCATGAAACAATTCCAAGAAAGTCGGCAAGAACATGAGAGAGAAGAGCCTATTGAAAATGCATTTTTGAATAATGCACATGGTAATTATTTTTCATCTTATTTCTCATAGATATTGGTTCTACATAAGAGGGAAAGAAAGAAATAAGTTCATTTATTCTAATCGCCTAGTTAGTGTAGGTAACTATAGTTATGATTATGCTATGCCTGAAAAAGGCCCCACCTCAGCATGATGCTAGCTCGAGAGCTAGCGTTGATCTTCCAGTGGGACTTAGGTGCTGGCGCCACGGAAAGCTGCACTCCCGAATGCTTATCGCATTTAGGATGCGTTAACCTGAACGCAGCGACAATCAAGTGCTGTCAGCCTGTCAGTGTCATGTCAGCGTCAAGAGGCAATAAATAACGGTGAACGCTAATATTGTGCTGTGTAAAAATAATTTCGGAGGGACTTCTTATTGTTGAAAGTGTTAACTTCAACAAAGTAAAAGTGATATACTTGCATTTCATATTAAAGGGAAGGTTTTCAGGCATACCTACTTAGTTTAAAGAAAGCATCAACAACGTCTCATCATTACCTACTTCTAATTTATTGACTTTTTTGTATCTGAATCAATATAAAAATGCTGACCTATAAAAATCATACCTTTTTCTCTTTTAGAAACTGAAGTGGAAGTACACGTCTCGCCAGAAATACAAGCTACTCCACAAACAAATATTAATAGGACAGATATCCTCAGAAAGAAAAAATCTTCTGCTTTAATATGTGATGGTAAGTAAATAAATACACTGATACGTAACTTTAAAACACATCTTTCTCATTTTTGTCAATGCGGGTCGAAAAGGTATGTGTTACTGTTACATTTACTGTACAACTGCAGTACCTAATATGTTTTCTCAATAAAATATCACATCACAGCACTTTCACCATATTATTGTATTGTTGGTCATTGCTTAACTGTACCTACAACCATACCTACTCTCTGCCTTAGGCTGCATTTAACCACACTTTTACTCTAGGAATAACGCTATTTACAAAGGCCAGTAGGCATGGGTATTATGCTGGCTCCAAATCTATATGCATATATTCTGTACCTACTTGTATTATTACTGTATTAATCTGTGTCATGGATGTTTTCTATGTATTTAAGTTTATATTTATGTATTAATATTATTGTCTCATACCCATTACACTAGCCTTACTAGCTTATAAGCTAGTCTTATGAGAGTATACTCTCAAACTAGGTAGATTTGTGTGATGTCGGCTATTTATGTTTATTTATTTATATTAACCCAGATAGCCCGACCAGGTGTTATAACACCGATCATTTTTTTTTTATAATTTACTCTAATGCTTGTTGCGATTTCAGATATCGCAAAATTTACCCAGGTTCCAAAAAGTGCGTTTAGGGCTATCTGGGTTAATGAAATTTTTTGAAAGGATGAAATACATTTATTTGTGACGAGACCATACAACATATTTGCATAAAGGGTGTGACAGAAATTAGAATAAAATAAAATAAAATAAAACAAAAAGCAACTATTATTTTGGCTGTGCCACGAAAAGGTTCCACCTCAGCAAGACACTAGCTCGAGTGCCAGCGCTGATCTTCCGGTGGAACTATAGATCTGAATTATACATATACTGGATATCTTGTAGAAACAGATATCCAATCCATTTTTGATTTACAAAATAGATGTATGTACACACACTATTTATCATAATTATCAATCAACAATCATTGGGAACTGTATTTGAAGAAAAAAGGTTTTCTGGCTGTTACTAGTATTAACTTTCTACAACATTAGTGAATACTTCAGATTTTAGCTCTAAGTTAGTTTCTAAGGAACGCTTTCCCAAAATTGGGTTATTGCAAGGATAATGTTGTAACAAATACAATTTTTCACCTTATATAAGTACCTGCACTGTTATCCCATACTAGTATTCAATTTAATTGCACATCCTAGTTACTTTTTCAACTTAGCTATGTTTTTATTCAGCACTTCCAGTAAATGTTTACTTTCATTTCAGATAAAACTACAACTGGGCCTCCTTTAAAAAAAAAGAAGTGTCTAAATGACAGCTTCATGAATCTTGCGCAGCAAAAACTTGACTTGGTGAAATCACAGAAGCTGTTAATCGAGCAGGAGTTGGAACACAAAAAAAAAATACACGAGTTAGAATTAGATAATTTAATTAGACAAAATGAACACAATGAAGATATTAGGCAGAAAGAGCTTATGCTCATTAATTTGAAACTCAAACATGCCACAAATAATTTAGAAAAAATTTAACTTAACATTTTCTACCTACACCCCAAGCCAAAAGTATGGAAACAAAGTTTATTCTTTGAATATTTAAAGTTTCCAATAATTATTCCTTGTGTAAATGTTAGTAACCGTTAGGCCCCCAAAAGATAAAAAAATAGAACATCCACTATTAAATATCTGCATATTGTAAAAATATATATATACTTACCTAACAACGGAGCAAAGTGGCAATTTTCATAAGCAGAATTTGCGTTATTGACTTTTATAATGTTTATAATCATTTTTATATAGTGATTTTGTAATTTATTCCGTAAGGAAATCACAGGTTTGTATAGTAATATAAGCTTGTTACCATACTTCTGGTCTGGGGTGTATATTATATATTATATATATAATTATAAAATGAATTATTGCAGTTCGTTTGTCTTGCTAACACACGAGAACGGCTGTGCAGATTTAGCTGATTTTAGTTTTGAAATGTTTATCGTAGTCAAGGGAAGGTTTAAACGGTGGGGTATTAGCAGCTTACTGACAAACACTGAATTCCAATAAAATTTAATATTAAGAACACTTGTCTTTTATTGCAATTTTAGTAGTAATTAGTACCTAATGTAACTGTTAGGTACATAGGTGAGCATTTCGCAAAAATAGGAAAATTATATTTGGACCTTAATTTCTGTCTTAATTGTAGGCAAAATTTTAGAGAAATGCTCAGGTAATGAGGGCCTTAAACACGAGCTGAAGGCTTCGCCTTTCTGTGGTAGGTACCATCAGGAGGCGCCGTAGATGTTGCCGGCCCCACGTCCACTAACCAAATAGATGTGGGGCCGGCAACTAACATCTCCACGCTAGTATGTATAACGGTTTAACACTATCTGATTGGAACGTTATTGTATCGCGAATTCAGTCGCCATCAGATATATCGCAGCATATAAGGCGTTTATAAATATCTGAATACGAATCTGACTGGGCGTTACAGTACATGGTCAGATATTTATGTACATGACAAGTCGTATGTGAGTCATTTTCAAAATACATAGTTGAGGGCTTTAATTAAAACAAAACTTAATTGATTCCTTTGTGTAACGATAGTTACCTATATCTTTTGTATGAGTAACTTTCGTAACAAAAGAAGTGATCGCAGTTTTGTTTTTGTGAAGCCTTTAACTATGTACATGTTTTTGAAGATGACTCATGTGTCACGTTTTAAATTTAAAGCATGCCCTTGTTCAAAAAACGCAATGAAATGTATGAAAATAGCGTCATATCTATTTACGAACGCACCGTTTTAGCGGTGTGAAGTGAAGAGCGTGCGGTAAAAATGGTAGGTACCTATTACAGTCTATGAACACAAAGAATGTAGGTAATTTCAGTTTTATAGGTATGTTGGCTGTCTCTTGCTCTTATAAGATTGATATATAAACCTTTTCGATTTCACCCAAACCGGAATATCGATCTAAAAGCTCACGGTCTGTACGGATACGACACGTCACAGCGTAAACGCACTGTTAACTTATTTTGAGCATCGGTTTGGTCGCACCTTCCCTTGTAAATAAATAAGTAACAAACAATTTAATAAAAGTAAACATAGTAAATAAAAATAAGTCATAACAAAATATAATTTTGTATTTATACCTATGTCATTCAAAATGCAATAATTTGGTATCTTGGATGTGAGCTGACGATGGAGACGGAAGTTGGTCATATAGGGATTTCTAAACAACACATGATAAACCCATGTTTCGGCTCATTTGATTCGTCTTGACGAACAATGAACCTTTTGGATGCATTAATTAACGCCATTAACCGATAGTATATACGTCACTAAAGTGTAAGTAGGTACCTATACATAAATGAAGTAGGTAGCTAATTAGGTAGGTACATTTTTTTATTTTAAGATTAATAGGATTCGAGCATAAGATCTGAATGAAAATGGTTATGAGATTCCAAATAAGCAGCAGTTGCGTCGAGTAGAGGAAGTAAAATACTTAGGCCACATTCTACTGTCCAGTATGAAGGACGACAAGGAAATTGGGAGGCAAAGACGAGCCATAGCGGTGCGAGCCAATATGCTAGCTAGGAGGTTCGCCAAATGCAGTGAGGGCGTCAAGAGGCAACTCTTCCTCTCTTACTGCACTAGCGTCTACACAGTAGAACTGTGGTCTAGGTACACCTGCGCCGCGCTGAGCGACATGCGAGTGCAGTACAACAATGCGTGGCGCGCAATGTTCCGGCTGCCGCGCTGGTGCAGCGCCAGCGCCATTTTCGCCGAGGGGCACGCGCCGGGCTGGGCCGCGCTGCTACGCACGAGGAGTGCGAACGCCAGAAAGGCCATCTACGCCTCCTCCAACACCCTACTCGCAGCGGCGAGAGAGTGGGATGCCAGTCCGCTCCACGAGCGCTGGAGAGGCTACCATAAGTGATGAGTGCCTCCAATCAGAGTCAACCCGTCGCGAACGATTTCCTCGCCTTTCTGCAGCAACAGGAGAAGCTGCAGCTGGAAGGCAAGATGGATGCGGTGACCGCTGTCCAGTTCAGTTCGCGGGCATCAAGTTTCACCGTCGAGGACATCTGTAAAGCTAAGCAGGTGTTGTGCCAGTCCCTTGGGATCGTCGGCACATACGTACCTCACCGGAAAGGGGATGAAACTGGAAAGAAGACCCTTGCGGATATAATGAAGATCCTAAGGGAGTACCAAGATCGGATTCCGGAGTTTGTGGCGACGGGTGCCCCTATCCTGCCGTCTCATGTTCCGGATAGTATCGATGTTAGCTGCTTGTATAAGGACATCGTGGCCCTAAAAACAAGTTTAGCCGAAATAATTTTGAAATTTGAAGCTGCCCAAGTCACTATTACTGAGTTACGCAACGAAGTTACTAGTTTGCGAAATAGTGCTCCAGCTCAGTCGGTAATAGCATCAAATTTCAAGAGCGACGACCGGCCCGCTTCTACTAACGCCGGCTACTATTAACGCCGAGTCTGTTAATTTGCGTGTTGCTGACACTGTAAAAGGTGCCGCACCCGCCGCTCCACCGCCCGCGCGCCCCCCGCACTTGCGGCCGCCTCAAGTTTCTACGTCACGCCAGCGTGCTTATGCTGACGTCGCCGGTCAGCCTGTCGCAGCTGACCGGGCTTCCTTGCCTTCTAAGGCATGTACAGTACGGGTTCTCGATAAAGAAAAGTCCTCCAGCACCAATGTGGATAAGGAGGGATTCACACTGGTGGAAAGGAAGAGCAAGGCGCGCAGGGCGCCCGGCAAGACTCTGAGTGGCACTGCCGAGCCGGTTGGTTCTGGTCTTCGGATTGCCACACCGAGTAAGGCGCTCTATGTGTCGCGCTTGCATCACTCCGCCGTGGCTGACGATGTGGTGGAGTACGTCCGCCGGAAGACTGGCTTCTCGCTGAGGGTGCACCAGCTGCAGTCCCGGCACTACGTGCACTTCAACTCGTTTGTGGTGCGCGTGCCGCGGCCGCTGCAGAGCACCATCGCAAGTGCAGACTTCTGGCCTGTTTCGGCGGTTTCGGGGCAATCTGCCGAATCCTGCGCCAGATCAGACGACGCAACGGAGCCACGCAGTTACGTCGCCCACATCAAACTAGATTTAAGCTTTTCTAAAATGTAATTTTGTAGTTCACAGTGCCTTGGTTTATACTGTCATACTGTGTATTAACTAATTTGAATAAATAAATAATAAGCCTGTGGTCACGGGGCCGGGGTAACCTGTGGCTAATTATGTGTATGTGTAATATGTCTGTATGTATGTAGATATAGGCACACACTGGCTTAGGGACCCCTGTTGGGGTGACTATACAAATTAGGTATATTTGTATAGGGTTAGGTAGGTAAGTAAGTAAGGTAAGTTTGGTAATGTAATGTAATTGGTAAGTAAGTTAACTATCCAGCGTGTGTCTGCACAGACTGCGTACAGCTAAGGGTTGACTATGACTAGGGAGCCTACTGCCCCAAGTCCCTAACCTAACACCTTAACCTACGACTTGTAGCGGGAAATCTGTTACCAGGAGACCTAAGGTAACAGATGGATTCCTACGGGGAGGAACGGGGTGTCGGGGAGTGGTGGTTTTCTTACTGCCAGTCAACCAGGCTCAGTTGACCGATTAAGGGCTTGAGGGTGTCTTCGCCACAGTAAGAGGAGCTTATTCTAAGGGGTTGGATGGGACCATACGCTCAGAGAGTAGCCCTGAACACGCATGGGGTCGGGTAAGAGAGGTAGTGAAACACCAACGGACAATTGGTATCTAATTTATTTTACTTCCTAACGCTATATATACAAATATCACGTACAGCACACTACTATACATTTTCTTTGTATACTGTACGTGTAAATTGCAAGATGAGCTTGCTCTCAATTGTTGATTTGCGTAAATGCATCGAGGTTGCTGATGCATGAATTCTGTTCTCTGAACAAATGTGTATTTGTAAATTGTATTTTGTGTTTTTGTTTTTGTGTTTTAATTTTAACTTTATATAATTGTAATTATTATTATTCCTTTATTTATTTCGTATCTTAGGTTAGGTTTTTACAATATATGTATATAAAAAGTAAAATACAATAAAGAAATTACGAAATATATAAACACATTATAAAAAACCTAACCTAGGGTGCCGCCGGCAGCGGGGCAGGGCCCAGGCTACCGGCGGTTAGGGCTGCAGAGAGAGGAACCTCCTGACAATGCGCGCCGTGTCCAGGAGTACCGCCTTCTGTATCTGGCCCTTGATCCAGCCATCTAGCGAGAGTCTCTTAAGATGTTTGTCGAGACTCTTCGCTATAAGACCGTTCGCCGAAACGACTATCGGGACAATGATCGTCGAGTCAACATCCCACATGGCGGTCACCTCGTGAGCCAAGTCAAGGTACTTACTGAGTTTGTCCTTCTCGGCTTTCACGAGGTTCTCGTCATGGGGGATGGTGATGTCAACGAGCACTGCCTGGCGCTTGGATCGATCTACCAACACGATATCAGGCTTATTAGCTACAATAGTCCTGTCCGTGATGAATGATGATAGATCGATCCCAATAGAGCGTGGCACGACCATTCTCGAGAACTGGCATCGTTATTATTATTATTATTATTATGGAATCTCAAATTCTAGAATAAAATTATTTCATTTCATTTCAAATACCTAAGTAGGTACTGAATGTGAAAAGATAAAAACCGGGTACCGAGTAGTCGACATTGTGCACTTTTTAAAAAATAGGTAGCCTATTTTTAAAAAAGTGCACAATGACGACTACTTTGATTCAAATAACTATTTGGAAAGAATGAAAAGTCGTTTTATATGCTAGGTATGTTTTTCTAAATTCCTTACAGTCTAGCGAAGTAATCTTGAATCAGGAGCCTTCGCTCTATATTACGTGCCCCTCTATGTTCCTGTTGTGGTTGATTTGGCATAATATCGTCCTCATCCAGCAGTGGATACTCCGGGTCTTCTGGAGGAACTTCTTCCCTCTGCTGAATGGCCAAGTTATGTAGCACTGCAGTTGCTACGATGATCCCCGGTACTCGTTGGACTTTCATGCTGATTCCTCGTGATAATATCGATACCTGCAGACTCAAAAGGCGTAACCACCAAAATGCAACTTTTCAGGAGAAGCAAAAAACTAAAAAAATTTGGAAAAAAAAATCATAACTTTTTTGTTTTAAAACTTACATGGTTCATTTTTGGCCCGAAATCCTAAATATTGATAATGAACACTATGGTTCTATAATATTTAAGATATATTAATAAATAAAGAAAATTAAGATGGAGATACAACCCAAAAATTAAAAAAAAAGGCGCTTACTACCGCAAATTTCGCCATGTCTGTAAAATTGCTAGGGCTTAAAAGTCACTAAAATTGATTTTTTGTTAATAATAGGGTGTATGTTAAAGTCTCTAGAGGCTATTTACTCAAAATTTACAATGCATTTCACTTCTCAATTGTTATTTTTGTATCAACCCCATGCCCTCGTCATTCTTGATGAATTTGCCGAAATAAAAATACTGAAACCTTCCTGAATTCCGTTTAAAAAACTAGCGATCATACTAACTAGTGTCAAACTACCGCCTAAAAAAAGAAACGCTGCCATTGAAAGAGTAAAAACTAGAAACGAATTCAATTAATTAACACAAAACAATTAATCATCTCAAAATCTTTATTATCATTTTGACATTACCATAATTATTTAAATCAAAACAATTTTAATTACTAAATTAAGGAAACAGGTATCTTCACTTACCGTATTGAAGACAAAATGCTTAGTTACTATAAACGAAATAATTATTTTGGATCAAACTTAATTATCGCGTGCCTATAATTATTATTTGCATGCTGAAATCACAACAAGGAACAGTAAATAACTAATTGAGATCAATCAAATTCACTTAAAAAATAAGTACTATAAACGAAATAATTATTTTGGATCAAACTTAAATATCGTGTGCCTATAATTATTATTGGCATGCTGGAATCACAACAAGGAACAGTAAATAACAAATTGAGATCAATCAAATTCAGTTAAAAAGTAACACTACAAGCACACTTAGTACTTGAATTTATATATTACATTAATTGAAGATAAATCCCTAATCTTCATTTGATTCGTCATCTTCTCCGTAATCACTATGAGGAAAATAGTCACAAACGGTGTCTTCGCAAGGAATCTGACTGTACTCCCTGTGGTAAGTCTTCGGAATAGTTCCATTGTCACAAAGCCTCATCAGGTCTTTATATTTGGCCTTCGATATGGGCAACTTGGCAATATAGGCAGGTTTTATTAAAGGGCCTGGAATGTCTTGTCTAGAATCGTCAATAGTAACTTGAGCGTTGACTGTTTTTGTCTTTGCATTACCCTTTCCCTTACCCTTGCCCTTCCCCTTACCATTGGATTTCACATATCCTTTCCCTTTTCCTTTAGCATTATTTGCTTTCGGACGCCCTTGTTGTAACGTAACTCGAGTTTCCTCTGAGTCCTCAATCATTGAATATTTTAGTCTAATTTGATCAGGATCCTTTTTCTTAAAAGTTGCTGTTCTTATCTGTTGGATTCGCACTTTTTTTAGAACTGAAGGTGTGAATGTTCGTTCAGCAAGCTCCTCAAAATCCAGAAAATCCGTATGATCGAGAACTTCTACTTGGTACGGTCGTGGATACTTTCGGGCGGACTGGAAATATGCTGGCCATTGAGACGGACTCCATACTATTAGTCTTTTTACCTCTCTTTCAATGACAGCATGAACAGAATCCACTGGCATGTAAGTATGTCCCGGCAACAAGAAATTTATTTGTATTACTTCCAAATTATTTGATGTTTTCAAAAACCAGTTTAGAACAGCTAAAACCGTTTTATTCTTATTTTGGCCGGTACACGAGTCGCAGTATAATAGGAGGTTTTTTACTCCTCTGCTGTCTATATTCTTTAGGTATTTCAATAAGCAAGTAGCAATTTCATTACTGCCTCGCTTAGCATCACTTTCGCCCCATGTAAAACAAAATACATCCTGTGTTCCGCTCTCGTAAAATGTAAAATTATAGACGGCGTATTTCCGTGAGTAATACAGGAGCATACTTTCGCCATAAGGGGTGTTTAACACTTTCTGTAAATCGAAAGATGTCGTGATGGTATCATTCGATAAGTGTGAATTTTGTTGAGATTTAAACCTCCGATATGTTGCATTTTTTTCGTTCAAGTGTGCTTCAAATTTTTCATCCTTGGGTAGTTCTTTGTTGTTTGTTGTGACCATGTCTTTGCTGTTTTCAAACCCGGTACAAATCTGACATTTATCTTTTTTTGGCACATGAATGGAAATATTGTATTCATTGAATATCTGTCTAAAAATTGTTTCACTCACAGGTTGATATCCGTTAATTTTGCAATCTTCTAAATACTTGCGGTAAATGTGCATGGTGCTTTTATATTCCTGAGGCAGATACATTTTGTCAGTTTTTGGGCGATTGTAATGTGACGGCAACACAGGTAATTTCTTAATGAATTCTGCAACATTTTCTTTAATAGCCTCGGAATACTTCGGCTGTACGTTTGGTTTCCTCATATCTTGCTTAGCCATACCTTCTTCAGAGTTTTGGATTGTATACGTTATGTATTTTTGTGTGATGTCCAAAGTGTGCATAAGAAATTTTTGACAGACTTTTCTATGATCTTCTCCGTCATTAATGAAGTGCTCGTGTGTGGCAGTTCGACGACTTTGTGGGTTACTTGTCCTCTTCCTCTTTACAGGAATTCTTCGAATGCACCTTAGTATCCAATCTCGTCTTCGCTGACTGTCTAGTTTCCAAAAATGATTAAATAACGAGTTTCGTCTCTCTTCCGTAATTTCAAAACAACGATTAGGGCATTTGCCATCGAGGCACAGGTTTTCTTTCATTTTCCTTTCTTCTACAACGACGCCAGCCTTAGTCTCATAAGCTTTTCCTTCGTCCCTTTTTACTTTGCGTAATTTATTGACATTAGGTCGTTTCTCTTTTTTTTTTAACAAAGTGACAGCTTCCTTGTCACTAATTGTCTCATCATTTTTTTTTATTTTCTTTGTTTTCTTCTTTCTTTTTTTCTTCTTCGTACCGTCACTTGAAATATCTGTTTCATCATTCGACCACAAATCAGAGCTTCCTGCAGAAAAGTCTTTCTGTTCTTCTTCAGATAAATAGTCAAGATAAGCTTTATTTACTGTCGGTCTAAAATGCCGTTTTCTGATTTTCTGTGTGTCTTCTATTCCACTACATGTTCTATAGATATCAGATGATGGTCCGGGAACAGGTTCATCCACAGCGAAATAATCGTTGGGAAGTGGAGACAGTGCTACAGGGTGTTGATTAACATTTAGTATACTCATATCATCCATGATGGATGGCGAGTCACGTTGGTCATCGATGTCAGTATCTAAATTAAGAGTATTTGCAGATATATTCTGGACATCAGGTGAGGTGTTTATGGGAGCAATATTGTCAGCCGTAGGAGACGTACATTCCTTGATGGTTTGTATTGTTATTTGAGGGTACAAGTCGATATTAACGTGAGACATTACTTTAGCAGAATGTAGCTGTGTATGTTTAGGTTCAGCTTTTAAAGTGGCTTGTTTGATTTCAAGTGGCAAATTGGTAACAATATTTGTGGCTTGCTCTGAGGTGATAGTTTGATCTTGAGATGTTGTTTCAAGCACACATTTTTTAGTTTCAGGTGTGGTTTCTACCCGAATGTTCTCACAAGCAGTCGACAGCGATAGACGTTGCGGGTGCGGGGAGTCAAGAAGGATCTCGATTTCAGGTGTGGTTTCTACCGGAACGTTGTCACAAGCAGTCGGCAGCGATACACGTTGCGGGTGCGGGGAGTCATGAAGCATCTCGATTTCAGGTGTGGTTTCTACCGGAACGTTGTCACAAGCGGTCGGCAGCGATACACGTTGCGGGTGCGGGGAGTCAAGAAGCATCTCGATTTCAGGTGTGGTTTCTACCGGAACGTTGTCACAAGCGGTTGGCAGCGATATACGTTGCAGGTGCTGGGTGTCAGGAATCATCTCAATTTCAGGTGTGGTTTCTACCGGAACGTTGTCACAAGCGGTCGGCAGCGATATACGTTGCAGGTGCTGGGTGTCAGGAATCATCTCAATTTCAGTTTTAAGCATATCACCAATAGGTGACCGATTAAATGGGGCATGGTGAGGTATATAAGATCTTGCAGGAGAGATGGATGACGACACATTACTGACGGGTGGTTTTATAATGACTTCAGATAGGATACGAATTTTCCGCTCACTTTTAGTTGGCTGCAAGCTAGTATTTTCATTAAGTTTATGTGGACTTCTAAAAAACGCATGTCCCAGAGGTAAACAGAATGTTGAAGTATTGCAGCTGCTGTTACTGTCGCCGCTAGAATTGAAAACACGAGGCTGTTTACTGTTTTCATGGTCATTTTCAATATCACTATCCTCTATTACGTCACTGCTGTTGCTGAGTGAAGAAGAAACTTGCTTGCTATGTGCATTTGTCGTAATTACTGTTTTTCCTTCTTCACATTGTTTAGGCGTAGATGACCTGAAAATAATAAACAATGACCATTATACTCCACATTATAAATATGTAAATAGCAGGCAAATCGTATAAATTTCTAAAACCATTTACAAATGAAATATTATTTACTTTAACTTTTTGTCGTGAATTTGTGTCCATCAAACAGTGATAATGGCGTATTTTTATTGTTTATAATGTAAAAGCAGTTTGTAACTGTTTTAGATCCCAAATAACTCGAGCGTAAAAACCACCTACTTTAGTTCCGTGAGTCGTATGTGCCAAAATATTATGTTGCGGTCGGGTGTAACCACCAAAATCCCACGTGGTTATCTGGAGTATACATCAGTTTTAGAGTAATTGGTAAAACTATTAGAGCGATACAGCCCAATACTGATACATAATTGAAAAACTAAAACAAGCTAGAAACGATCTCACTGTTATAAGAATAAGGTGGTTTCTTACTTGTGCGTTTTGAGATAAGATTACAATTTCGGACGGACTATACCTAGTATACATACCATAATGTAATCCATGTTAATATAATTATCGAAGTAGCGTTCAACCGTTTGTTTATTCTTAGTCTCATACCATAAAGCTCAGGTTTATTATTTAGGTGTCTGAGTCAATAAAAAATCCAAATATATAAGCTTATTAAATATTGCAAATGCACTTTTATTGATAATTTAACGTACTCGTGCTTTTTAGTAGATTTAACCCACAGCTTCGCTTCACTTGATCGCAATTGTTTGATTATTGTTGTCGTACCTACTTATTTAATATTAAAATTAACTTTAGAATAATGTAAAATTACACTTAATCCTAACATTAAATTTGTAACATCTTGGTAGATTATTAATTTATCAATACAAACCACAGTAAGGAATTTAAAAACTTCGAGCCGAAAATACATACCCAATATTTGTCATAAATATATTTCGTACCTACAATCTACATGATTATTCCACGTAATATATCTTCACTCATTACCTATACTATTTAAAATGCCATTCTCACTCTTAGTAATGTAATAAGTAATACTCAATAGATAGGTACTTTTGATTTTGAACTCACCTTAGATTTAATCGACGACGAGCAGCCAACGCAGCTAGTAGTTCACGACGACGCTTTAAGGCATCCAGTTTGTTTAAATTATCGTCTTTTTCCATTTTCACATAATTTTAACACCATGAACACCAATAATCATTAACGATAAAAATCACAACTTGCTTCTTCGTTTGTTTACTAACAACTAAAAGCCGGGCGCCGGCGCGTGACGTTGGTGTGCTATCGTCGCAGTATTTGTGTGCTATTATTGCCTGTCGCTCATAGACGTTATCTTGCTCACACACCTCGTCGAATTTCACGAAAAAGAAAGAGATAACTATCGAAATACAGGTTCACATTGTTAAGAGCCCTCTCCGGCGCAAGATCGTATTTCGATCGACGAACGATTGCTCATGAAGCATACTTAAACTAATTTTATAATTCAAATCTTATTTGTAAAACTCCAAGAGACCACTATAATTGTAAAATAAAGATCAGTGTATGAGGCACACTTGTTTTTAGCGCGAACCAAAGTTGTGTCGTACGTGTTATCTTCAATTTCAAAGCTGAAAAGTAGGGACGTATGTACCATTTTTGGTTTAGGAGCGACGATACGACCTGAATTTAGCATTATCAGTGTTAGGTCGTATGAGTCAAATTTATTTTTATACCCGAATAAAGAGGGTGTAACAGTCAAGGTTGGATTATACCTTCAGATACGACTTTTAAGGTATTTAATCATTGCGTATATCACCCAACAAAGAATGAAATAAAAATTTATATTGATTACGCCCTATATCTTTGCCAAATCTCCCGAAAAAACGTGGGTCGTATTTGCCACAAATTTGCGAATTTCGCAGCTTTGATTACACAGATCGATAGAAAAAAAAAAACTGAACAAAACTGCATCAAAAAGTCATTTTGGCCAAAATGGTGGTTACGCCCTTTGAGTCTGCAGGTATCGATATGGGGAATCTCCTTTTCCATATTCCGAACGCTCGTTCCACAACATTCCTAGTTTTTATTTGAGACTCTTGATACAGTGCCTCCGCTTGTGTATGAATATCACGGTTTGCGAGAGGTGTCATCATGTAACTGGTTTGAGCATAACCACTATCTCCCAACAGCAAAATATTGTCATATTTTCCTTGCAAGAAATTTCTTTTTAAGGCACAGTTATCCCAAATATTCGAGTCGTGTGCAGAACCATGCCATCGTGCCACTACATCTAAAAATGCCAGATTAGCAGCAGCAACACATTGGGTGTTTATAGAGAAGTACCCTTTCCGATTCCTGAAAATCTCTGCATGATTTCCACCTGTAGACAAAATTTCAAATTATTTAAGCACTATAATTGCCTTGTTGTTACAATCTTTGTTTTGAATAAAGTAACTTTCTACTAACCTGGAGACAACGCCAGTCGCACATGTGTACAGTCTATAGCCCCATTTACGCGAGGGAACTTCGCAATTTTGTAAAATTCTGCAGCAATTCTGCGGTGTTCTTCAGGAGAACATGGGAATTGCACATACGTGCGGTATAGTGATGCAATAGCATGAGTGACTCGGTGCACTATGCGACATGCGGTGGACTCGCTTCCTGTTGCATAAAATCTTAAGCAACATAACAATTGATTCATTGGAGAAACGGCATTATTTCTGGAACAAAAAAAATACAGTTTTCTGTTGATTGCAATTTGTAAATATTATGTAATGCGTGCATCAATAACTTTGGTTAGGTAGGTACACAGGTACCTGTTAAATTTACTTACTTGTTGGAATTGAATATCAACTGATTTTCGATTTGTTGCAACAGTATTTGCACGGTTTCTTTCCGTAATCGGAACCTTCTAATGAATTTTTTATCATTCAGCGTTTCAAATAGATTGGTTCTTGTATTAACGTCCCGATGTATAACTGGCCTATTTAGGAACTCTATTATTTCTTCATCATCGTCGGAATGAATAATCGAAATATCCATAATGTTTGCTACAAATTTTAAAAATTCCGCCAAATCAGCCAAATGTTACAAACATAACCTACAAAAGTAAACGTCAAGTCATTTCAAATATGGCGCTAATCGCGTTTAGCCGAGTTAAATAGCCTCTGATGGGCGATTAATTTTGACAGTTCGCTAAACGCGATTAGCGATTTATTTAGCGTGGTGCAAGGCGTTAAACGTTATTTTGTATTTAATTCAGATTTAAATCTCATTTAGCGCTGTGGTGCAAGCCGCCCCTAAAGTAATTTAGTTTTGCAACATAATTGCAAAATGAACTCCGCTACCAATTTACTGGAAATAATCCTCCGCCATTAATCTAGGAAACGAATCAAAATATTAAACCCAACTTTACGTCGACAGGCGATAAAGTACTGTATATATGGAGAAACGCCAATCCTCTCCATTGCTACCGAAACACGGCTCATATAGGAGCCACAAGCAAATTAGTTAAGTAAGAGGTTTACCCGGCAAGTTGCCAAAGGTCTGAATAGATATCAATAGTTGGCTCCGGTTGGAGCCATTGGCACTCAAATATAGCAAGGTAAGAGGTTTAGCAAACGTAATTTAAGACCTGATAAAATATTGTCGCGTCGATTTAAAGCTTTTGGATTCTGTGGTCAATAGGACGTTACTGAAGCTGATTTTGTAGGTGGATACGGCGTTTTTGGGGTAGAGTAGTCTAGTGGGTCAAATAACCGTAAAGGTTCCGCCAGTGAGAAATAGGGCAAACTCATATTACTGAAGTGGCTCAGTCAGTTGTTACTCATGAAACAATTTGAAGATGTGGTTATTGTGTGAAAAACCATGAATGTCGGTACTGGATATTATGCATATTGTAGTCACAAATGAAGAAGTACTTAAAAGAGTAATAGAAAAAAGGAAATTGTTGAACACCATAGAGAAGAGGAGAGGGATGATGTTTGATCACTTTTAACGACATGACGCTTTTATGAGCAACGTCGTCGAAGGAAAAGTTGAAGGGAAGCGAGGCAGGAGAAGACCAAGAATAAGCTACTTAAAACAAATAAACTCAATCAGACTGTGGACGACTCTGCCCCATCAAGGGGACACAGGACCATAAGTCAAGTAAGTCATAAGCTCGTGTAAGTAGGTATTATGCAACATGACATATTACCACATTGGTACAAATGAGAAGCGATTACGCCAAGTTTTCATCGCCCTTATATTACCTCATATCATAAGTACTGAGAATCTCAAGTCACTCCAGATAAAACAATGTTTATCTAGTTTTTAAACAACTTACAGTTCATCAACAGTTCAAGAGTCTAGACTTAGCCCACACAGCCAAGGACATTTAGAAATTCGCACTAAAACCTACGACGCTGCAAACTTGAAACAGCATAACCACCATTATCGATCAGATTCATAAGCCTTTCTTAACTCAGCTGCTATTCGTCTAGGCCACTTGAAATAACAAAACTTGACGTGATAATATTGACCGATGATTTGCAGCCAGTTCTGAGTATGGTAATCGTTATAAATTTAATCGATTAATATCTATCTTTCAAGTGTTTGAATGGATTTGTTCATTTTATTCGCTTAGGTTCAGACAGCCGCAACAGACAACTAATAAATTCAGAAAAAGCATAAGTACATACATTAAAGACTGGACAATGTTAGTACAACTTATCAGGGCAGCAAAACAGTGGAACCCTCTTCCTGCGCACATTTTCCGTGAAAAACATAACTCTTATAATATCTTCAAGTCGAGATTGAATAGGAATTTTCTAGTCAAGCATGCTATTATTGCATTTACATGGCGTGCAAACAAACGAGCATATTTTGTGATAGAAAGTTTATATATACCTATACCCAATCAATACTATCTTAACTATAGTATCACTGGAAGATATTAGTATAAGTTAAGACATCAAAAGACACAAATTCCACCCATGGAACGCAAAACAGCAACTTTGTCGTTTAAGACACTTGCCTTCCTAAAGATGAAAGATTAATAAGTACGAATACCAACGAACATCAAAGGTAACTAACTGGCTATTGCACTTGAATTCCTATACAAGCCATTTTCATTCATCAATCAATATACAATCAAGCATTTAATGCTGAAAATCCTGTGGGGCTCCACCTGAATGCAAATTACGCAACATTGCATTGCATAATCAGAATAACAAATGGAGAGAAAAGGAAAAAATAGTGTGTCAAACTCAAATTGTTGTGAACTTTTTGCCGACGATACGATTTCGTAACGACTAAGTGACGATGCAGTCGTTTAAAGTAAAGTCTTTGAACATAGCTTTTAAAATACTCCAATAATAACATAAAGGTAATTATTTAACCAGGCGTCTAAAAATAGTAAAAGTCTAACCTAACCTACAGACAAAATAACTTGGAAGCTTTATAAGTTCCCATCTATTTATTGAGCATAGATGTCAAATAATTACTTTAAACGCCAGTAATTAGATACCAAATTATTAAATTTTTAACTGCCCTGAGAATAATAACCTAAATATCATTGCATCGAATTTAATAATATCACAAGACGAGACAAATGCAATTACAATTATTTAAAGATTTATCTAATCAGGAACTACTGAATCGTATAATGTAAATAAGGCTTGTTTAACAAATTGTTTAAATCAGGCGTGGACAAGCGACTGGTGCAACTGTCCAGAAATAAACGAGACACAAAACGATGACAGCGATCACATCCCAGTAGAACAACGGTACAACTGACTGAGGAGTCCAAAGTCACATACGGCTCTTAGGGCACGTACTAACATGATCATGCATGTGTACACTTATTTACGAAGAGTTTCATTATTTTAAATATTGACACAAAGGTTAAAAAAGTGGTATCAAATTAAAACATATGTACCTCTTTATATTGATTTAAATTTGCACGATTTTTACACATTATTATAACAAAACGGGACTTAATCGCGTTCAAAAAGTGTTTATTTAGTTACCTCGACGTTTTGAACGCTGTTACGTTCATGGCCTCGAAGAGACTTTTTGAATGCGAAGTTTTGTGATAATAAAAGTACCTCTTTATTTTAATAAAATTTTATTATCGATGTGATGATTTTTATATTGGATTCAGGAAGCAGAGGATGCTTTAAAATTTATGATTATGATTAAGTAAATATTAACTACTGGAGTAAGCCTATAATCGCTAAAAAGCTATGTTAGCTGTGGATTATAGATAAGTTAAAGAATAGGTATTAGATAAAATTGGGAATCTCATCCCACCACATATTAAGATAAAAATAAAAATGTAATTCCCAGCTCTATTTGAAAAGAAAATTTTCGCTGTTTACCGTTATTAACAATACTACAAAAATTATTACTCAAACCTACTAAAATTTTACTATTTAAGTTGTTAAAGTCAACAAATACTGTAATATTTCCTGCAAATATTTCTTTTATGTCAATTACACCTCTATTGAACCACTATCAAAGACTGAGTATCCTCCACAAGACAAAAGCGGCTAGCTTCAAATCTACCGCTTATTTGTATACCATGTACACCAAAAACCGCAACCAATCAATCAAACGATCCTTCCACACTTCCCGATCATTAAATACGTGGGATACGTGGGAGTACGCCACAAAGATATTCGGATGCAATAAAAGATACCGAACACGATATTAATGAGGCGGAAAACGATGCAATTAAGTTAATTAATTACTACTAAACGTCTGTTTCAGCTATTGGGAATGATGCAACAATAAGAAGAATCGGAACCTTGGCTGTGGATGGCGGTGAGAGTGAGCGGTCCGAGTTATAAGCGGGAGCGGTTAAGTTTGTTCTTTTAGTTCGTTTACTAGAGTACAACTCATTGCTCTTTGGCTTTGAGTCCGTTACTGACAATTTGTGGTATGCACTTTGCGACGCACCGTCTATGGTGGCAGAAATTAATGATACAAGATTGGCATTTGACCGGCCACATGACAAGATAATTTCTGTATCCTGTCCAACTTATGGTCGAAAATCTTCGAATAAGAGTGAATTTGCCGTATTCATAATTTTTTCCAAGGTTTATCGAATGCTTCATCTAACGTATCTTGATCGTCTTGATTCGTCTTGTCAAGGCGTTTGGCTCGGTTTGTAGACACCTGCCTACTGAGCCGGCGGTCCCGGGTTGGAATCCCGGCCAGGGCAAATATTTGTGTGATGAACTCGACTATTTGTGCTTGGGTCATAGTTGTTCTATGTATTTAATTATATAAGTATGTATATCGTCGTCTAGTACCCATAACACAAGCCTTCTTGAGCTTAATTTGGGACTAGATCGATTTGTGTGAGGTTGTCCGATAATTATTATTATTATTTTATTATTTATCGTTCCTGTAACTGTATTTTGATTTAAACTTAATGATTTTCACGCATTATTATAGGGAAAGGGGACTTCATCGTGTTATCGGATATCGGACTTCATGTAATTACCTCGACGTTTCGAACGTGATGTTGCGGGCTATTCTGAGTCCCTTCGAGATCAATTGTTATAATAAAATTTACTTCTAGTATATTTTTTAATCCAAGGTCTTGGACACCATCTGCAATTTCAAATGTGTAGAAACTTAATAACAACTTAATAACTTTTTTGCTCTTAATAACAGTTAAATGTGTAGTTTACATAATAAATAATGCAACTTAAACGATTAAGTTCCAAGTTGATAGCTATTTCCTAACGTAGGATTTGTAATTTTACTACTATTGCCGAGTATAATAAATATATCCATGCTCTCATAATTACATTAATAAACTCTAATCTAGTTTAATTGAATTACGTATTTAACTATGTAGGTCAAATCGTGCTATGTAAGTGCGAGCTTGATCACAATCTTTGGAGGAAAGTTTATTGGATTTAATTCGTATATTTAATAAATAAACATCTGTATTTGTATGTGTACCTAGTTGTAATTTTCACAGATAATGTATTTCTTATAATATAAACATTTAACACTTTGCACGCCGATCACGAGAACCACTCGGTACGCATTTTTTCTCTAATTCGCCGGCCATTTTAATAACTGCCATGTCTAGCTCGCCGATGCCGAGTACCACTCGTGACACTTTTTTTCTTAGAGTCGCGGATAACGAATAGTACTCGTGATCAGATTTCATACTGATTGTATTAAAATATCGAACACAGTTCGTGATCCGCTTAATAGCAACGTGTAGAAGAACGTTTAAGCTACCCGCACACATACAATTTATTAACGTGAGGGTTGGGGGAACGGCATGACGATGCGTCGCGTCGCCCGCGCTGCCTCGTCAGTGCGCTGCGCGGGCTACCTAACAAATCCATGTTAGAGTTTTTATTTTTTCATAAAACGAGTTCTTTTCAGCGACAGTTTTAAAATAAAATAAATATAATAATCACATTGTTTTATTTTTATCATTATAAAATACTAAAACACCTCTTAAATAAAAAAGAAATTATTCCTGTATCTACGCTAATTATTATTTTATAAATCTTACAATATCGCCGAAAATCGCCGGCGAACCATAGGTGGCGCCTTAAAAAATGCGCGGCGTTCTTGGGAAAAAGAGCATCACGAGTGGTGCCCGTGATCAGCTGTTGGAGCGCGGTACCGATTATAACTTACGGCGTGCAAAGTGTTAAATGGGGATCCCATACAACAAACGTGACTAAAGCCAGCCAGTTAAGATGGGATAAGCGTTTGTACGGAACCCTCGGTGCGCTAATCAGATTCGCACTTGGCCGGTTTTCATTATTTTAATTGATATGTTGTATAATTTTTAGGGCAATAGTTGCCTGAAATCAATGTTTTCATTCATAAATCCGTTGATCTCTTGTAACTTGCATCTGCAGCCGCAAGCAGGTGCCACCATAGCCAAAGTGGCATCTTTATATCCATAACGAAACTTAAAATATCCCCGATATATCGGCCTCGTTTACTTCTATTATTTGTTTCTAAAATATCTCAACCTTGTCGTAAATTTCTGTAATCCTAGTTCGGGAAAGGTATTGATAATTTTCGTCGAATCTAAAAGGGTTTTGACGCTTCAATGATTATAAATATGCGTCGAGACGAACTAAAGTAATGATTCGTTATAAATAAATAAGTAATGTATTTATACTTAATAGGTCTTTGATCAAAATGACTTTTTAAATTTCAAATTTTGGTTTTATAATATCTTGGGCATTTGACATAAGTTACTTTAAGGCTTAAAAATGCCTGTGTGACCACTGAAATAATTTTATTTTATTTGTGCCCTTTAAAACAAAATTCAACGACGGAGTGAATAAAAAATTGGGTTCCGTAAGTATTTCACATTCTTTTGACCACTAGAGAGATACTTAGAATTCTGTAGCATCTGTAACTTCTATGATAAACGATAATACTTACTATGGCGCATGATTTTATATTTAAATTTTAATGCTTATAATAAATACTAGAACGAGAGTCTTAATACAACAGATTTGCGAAAGACGAAGCCGCTTTTGGTTTTATGTGTGCGTGTCTACGAACCAATAATAAAGACATGTTACTTGTGAGCTTGACTTTGTGACAGATGCGCACACGGACGAAAGATAGCCGGGCTCTAACCAAAACTGGCTTCAAAACGATGCAAACGCCTAAACAGAAAGACCCGTCCGAAGCCTTCTTATACCCATTGGCGTATCTAAGATTATTCTTCAGGTGGGGCCTGGGTGGGGGTGGGACCTGGACATGGCCTATGAGTTGATGTCATGACTTTGTATGGGTAACCCAAAATCCTGGGGTGGGCACTAGACCATATTCGAGTGGGCCGTGCCCACCCCAATATGGTCTAGTGCCCACCCCAGGATTGAGTTGAAGTCATTACTTTGTATGGGTAACCCAAAATCCTGGGGTGGGCACTATTAGACCATATTGGGGTGGGCACGGCCCACCCGGCCACCCCCTAAATACGCCAATACTTATACCTACACTAAGGTGAGTTGCATTGTGCGCCATGTAACAGAACCTTCAAAACCAAATTCGGTTTTGCAAGCCACATTCGTGCACATGACCGATGCTCGTGAAGGTCATGGAGCCAGGTTTCGCCATTGACGGATACGTCAAGGAGGACGATATATATATAAATCTGGCTTCACTTTCAAGCGTTGACTAGGTTTCTAAGCATTATTTATTCTAAGGTTTAAAGGGATTTAACCGTAGCTCTTAATTTTCTTTTGATTTTTTTATGCACGTGCTATAATCTTAATAATGATAACGATACCATGTGTGATGTAATTATTGTGTTTTATTAGATAAACACGTTATAATTGAAGGCAGGTTATGCTAATATATATTATATCTTGAACAAATCGTTGGCAATCGTAGTGGACACTTTTATAGGCCATAATTCCAAATAACACGAGTAATTAAACATTATATGTATTATATAAAGCACTGGATATAAAGTGCTGATATTAACATAAGTACTACAATAAAAGTCACATTTCCCAATAACTCCGACTAAGTTTTGTAAATTTACAAAATGTTTCCAAAATGCGGATTAGATGCAGAAGATTTTTTTTAAACGAAGTAACCGTAATTGCCGAGCGAGCGAAGCTTTTCCGTTTCAGCTTGGCTCAAAATCCTTTCGTATGTCCGGATGTTAGGATGTTGGGATGTCAGGATGTTTGGATGTCCAGCTTTCTGACTATTTTCGCCTAGAGGTCGCATTTCTCAACCGAATTTCATGAAGTTTTGTAAGTGTTGGGTAGTAGAATAAATACTGTCATTCATGTTACATTTATATCTACCTACCGCCGAATAAACAGTTGTAATCCACCGCATGTCTTTCAATACGTAACTGGCGACGAAATAATTAAAATAAGTGGTTTTTACTAACTATTTACACCGAAAAACGAACGATTTTGATTCATTGCTAAACATGCCGTACGGTAAAATAGAAAGTTTTGATTTGTGTTCGCGAAAATGGTCTATGTACATAAATCGTGTGAAACAGTTCATAGTTTTAAACGAAATCAAACCGGAGTTAGAAGTGGCTACGTTAATAACTGTTGTGGGTGAACCGACTTACGACCTAATGTGTGACCTTTGTGCGCCCGCGACTCCGGAGAGTAAAACGTTCGATCAGCTCGTGAATATCGTTAAAAACCACCTCGAACCCAGGCGTTCGGATATCGCGGAACGTCACGCGTACCGACAACGACGACAGCGACCGGGAGAAGAGCTCAGCTCTTATTTGCAGCATCTTAAGCATCTCGCGAGTACGTGCAATTTCGGTGACAAGCTCGAAGAGAATTTGAGAGACCAGTTTGTGTCGGGGCTCGCGAGTGACGAGATGCGTAGTCGTCTGTTCGCCGAACAGGACTTGACATACAAGCGGGCGGTGGAGTTGGCGTTGGCTCTCGAGGCGGCGGACCGGCACGCCGAGGCCAGCGGCACGACGGCGGCGGCACCGGCCGGCGCGATGAGCGCGGGAGCGCACGGCGCTGAGCTCGTCGGCGCAGCCCGGATGCACCGCATCGGCGCGCGCGCCATGTCGACGGCGGCGCAGACGACGGCGCAGCAGGCGGGCACGCCGCGGCAGGCTAGCGGGCGCCCGTGCTGGCGGTGCGGGAAGCAGCACGCGGCTGACCGATGCAGATACAAGCATTTTAATTGTGACGAGTGCGGTGCGAGAGGCCATCTTAGGGCCATGTGTAAGAGTGGTAGCGGATCGTCTAAGGTACGCAGGAGAAATCAATTCTTTATGGACACGGACTCCGAGAGCGAGGTCAGTGATTTCTTTAATATGTACGTTGACGGATCTAGTGATAAACCTTATGTCGTAAAATTAATCGTGGGCGATGTACCGATCGCGTTTGAGGTGGACACCGGCAGCAAAATAGCCGCAATAAACGAGGCCTTTTATAACAAATATTTTAAAAATTATAACATTGTTAAGTGTGATTTAAAATTAAGATCGTATACTGGCGATAGTATCAAGCCTCTCGGCGTAATTAGCGTGTCCGCGCGTTACTGCGACCCACCGGCGGTGGCGGGTCCGGCGCACGCGGCGCACCGCCTGCCGCTGTACGTCATCCCCGGCGGGGGCCCGCCGCTACTCGGTCGGACGTGGTTGCGCGCATTACAGCTTAATAACATACACATTAAGCTTCACCATTTGAAACAATTAGAGACGACAGATAAAACCGAAAACGTTGTTAAACATTTGAGTAATGAGTTTTCCGACGTGTTCGCGGAGGGTCTGGGGACTTGCACGGAAAAATTCGTCTTAAAATTAAAGGAGCATGAACCAATTTTCTATAAGGCACGTAATTTACCGCTAGCCTTGCGCGAACCCGTCGAGAAAGAACTGGAGCGTCTTGTGAATGAAGGGACACTTAGGAAAGTCGAACACTCCGAATATGGCACTCCCATTGTTCCCGTTATTAAGAAATGTGGAAGCATACGCATCTGCGGAGATTATAAAATTACTATTAATCCCATTTTAAAACGAGAGCCATATCCGTTGCCCCGTATTGAGGAACTTTACGCTAATCTGAGTGGAGGCCAAATATTTTCGAAAATTGACTTGGCTCACGCTTATGAGCAGGTCCTTCTGGAGGAAAATTCTAGAGCATGTACTACAATCAGTACGCACATGGGCTCCTTCGAGTACCTTCGGACCCCTTATGGGTTAAATTGCATACCCGAAAAATTTCAGAAGCTTATGGAGGAGGTAGTCAGAGGAATTCCGAGCACAGTAGTATTTTTAGACGATATTTGCGTTTCCGGGGTGTCTAGGGACGACCATATTAAAAATTTACGCGAAGTTTTTCGTAGATTACAAGCTGTTGGACTTAGAATTAAATTAGCTAAGTGCGAGTTCTTTAAGCCCCGAGTATGCTACTTAGGGCACATCATAGATAAAAATGGCCTTCACCCAGATGACAGAAAAGTGAAAGCACTGTTGGATGCTCCTCATCCACAAGACGTACAGCAACTTAGAGCCTTTTTGGGGCTTGTTAATTATTATGGTAGGTTTGTACCTAAGCTAAGCACGATTTTACAACCCTTGCATGTACTACTAAAGAAAAACACGGCATGGCACTGGAATTCTGATTGCAGAAAGGCATTTATAACTATTAAACAGATACTGACCAGTGACACTGTTTTAGCTCATTACAATCCGAACTTGCCTCTGGTCCTAAGTGTGGACAGCAGCGCGTACGGAGTAGGGGGCGTCTTGGCGCACAGGTACCCTGACGGTTCGGAAAGACCTATTTGTTGTATTTCACGTACACTATCCGAGGCTGAGAAATCGTATAGCCAATTAGATAAAGAGGCGTTAGCAATTTTCTTTGGCGTTACTAAAAATCACCAATATTTATTCGGGCGGAAATTTATTATTCGTACCGATCACCGCCCTCTTTCGCATATATTCGGAGACAAAATTGGCATTCCTCAGACGGCAGCCAGCCGCCTGCAGAGGTACGCGGCGCGGCTCGCGGCATACGACTTCACCGTGGAGTGGGTCGCTTCGGCGGCTAATGCGCCCGCTGACTGCTTGTCACGCCTGCCGCTTGGCTCGCCAACCGCCATAACGGATAGTACGTTAGAACACTGCAGTTATTTCCACTACATGGAAAATGAGTTTCCGATAAGTTATAGACATATCGCGGAGGACACCAAAGTAGATCCCATCTTACGTAAGATTTATGACTACGTCATGAGCGGTTGGCCCGCCAGTTGTCAGGTAACGCAAGAATTACCGTATTTTCATCGAAAAGATAATTTATATATCGAACGGGGTTGTATAGTGTACAATTATCGAGTCGTAGTACCCCCGAAGTATCGCGAGTACATACTGCGCGAACTTCACGAGGGACACTTAGGCGTCGTAAAAATGAAAAGCATCGCACGAAATTATGTGTACTGGCCGGGACTCGATGCCGCGCTCGAGGAGCTGTGCCGCGCGTGCGCCGCGTGCCGCCAGCAGCGCGCCGCGCCGCCGCACGCGCCGCTTACCAGTTGGGAGTTCCCTTTACGTCCTTGGTTGCGTCTTCATGCCGATTTTGCGGAATACAATTCTAAGCATTATTTAATAATTATAGATGCGCATAGTAAGTGGATCGAGGCATTCCAAATGAACAGTACGGCCGCTAAGTTTGTTATAGCAAAGTTAAGAGAAGTATTTGCGAGATTCGGTTTACCTTTACAGATCGTTACGGATAACGGTCCTCCTTTCGCTTCTCGCGAGCTGGAAGAGTATTTCAATCGGAACGGTATAATTCACAGTCTCATCAGCCCGTATAGACCGAAAGGTAACGGAGCCGCGGAAAACGCAGTCAAGACGGTGAAGCATTGTATTAAAAAGGCTTGTTACGAAGGGACAGACGTAGAGCGAGCGATTAGTAAGATGCTTTTTCAATATAGGAATTGCCCTCACGCCACTACGGGCGTGGAGCCGGCGGTAGCTCTGCTGGGGCGGCGGGTCCGGGGCCGGCTGGACGCGCTGCGGCCCGGCCCCGACGTCGCGCCCGACGTGGCGGCGCGGGTGCTCGCGCGGCAGCAGCGCCAGGAGCACCGCGCCGGCGGCCTGCCGCGGACAGCCGAACCGGGGGACCGCGTTCTGATACGAGACTATTCCCGAAATAAAGATAGGTGGACTGAGGGGGTTATAAAGGAACAGGTAGGGCCGGCGTCGTTTAACGTCACCTTACCTTCCGGCACGACGAGACGACATATCGATCAAATATTAACACCGAAGGGTCCCTGTGCAAAGAGATACTCTGTGTCGTTGGTGGAGGGAAGCGAGCCTTGTTCCGATACCGGTAATAAACCAACTGTAAGTGGCGGGGCAGAGGAGAGCCCGGCGACGGCCGCCGCAAGTGACATAGACGAAGCTACTCGTAACAGTGATGTCAACAGCCCGGATCCTGCCGAAGATGCGGAAGGGTTCGAGCTGGCGTCGTCGACTCCTCCGCCACCGCCACGGCGGATTAACTTGCGCCCGCGTCATAGGCAAGTGTAGAAATTTGTCTAGGATGGTTAAACATGTATTTTCGAGTATTATCTGAGATGTAGCAGAATGTAGGATTTAAAGTAAAGTGTTAAGATTTATGGTCTTAGAGTTATTAGTATAGGGTCAACAAAAGAAATATATACTAGCTATATCTTAGTAAATAAGTTATCCTTAAGTTATTCACAAGCTTATTGTATTGTACGATTAGTTAAAAGAATATCATATCGAAACTTTGTTATTTAAGTAAGGAGGTGTTGGGTAGTAGAATAAATACTGTCATTCATGTTACATTTATATCTACCTACCGCCGAATAAACAGTTGTAATCCACCGCATGTCTTTCAATACGTAACTAGGTAGGTAGGTTCCAAAGGTATACAGGGTGAGTCATGTGCAAGAGACCGGGCTGCTGAGGAGAACCACATTGAGCAACTTGTAGGAAAGGAAAAGTTATGCTTGTCGCAAATTTTCCTTTATCTGTGCTATAAGAGGTCGCTTCGTACCAAATTTCAAGATTCTGAGTTCACGGGAAGTACCCTGTAGGTTTTGATTCCCTTGCGAGTGTCGAATATTGGCAGCATAAACGGCTGTATCTTTTGATTGCGTAAGCTTAGAATTTTGATTTTTTCACAGCTCCAAGGGGCAGTAGCCCTGAGTATTTGATATAAATTTCAGCTTGATACCTTCACGCGTTCCTGAGAAAAAGGGACTTCACAGACAGATGAACAACATAGTGATCCTATAAGGGTTCCGTTTTTTTCCTTTTGAAGTATGGAACCCTTAAAAGAAAATTTAAGTTGTGAAGTAGACTTTGTTCTATATTTGATCAATCCTTAAGCAGACTCAGATCAGGAGAAATGGAAAGTGCTCGGCCTACGCGTCCGATCTGCATTTCGATGAGTATCATTACTCAGTGTGTGTTATTGATGGTAATGCGATGTTAGCAGTGACTGCCACGTGAATACAATGAACATGATAAATTGATTGTAACCCAGAAATGTTTTGCGTTGCACCGCTTAATTCGTAAATTAACTGTTTCATATTTAATGCCAATAATTTGTAATTAAAAACGCGACATAGATGGATAGATAGATTTTTTATTTGTAATAATAATCATACATCGTCAACAAAAGCTATAACATAATCAGAGCCAATTAGTATTATTACATATTTAGTCTAAATTAAAATCTGTATTCTTATTTTACGTTTGGTCACAGAATACTTAATAGATTTGGTATACATATGTACCTACGTACGGAACCAATAAGTCTAGTAATTAAGATTAAATAGTTAATAATACTGAATAAGATATCAAAATAATGGTAAGATTTTAAAATGAAAAAATAGAAAATAATGATTATACAATTTCGATAGAAATATTATTATTTAATCATCCATGAACTCATTTATAGAGTAATAAGCCTTCTTAGTGCATAATTTTGAGTTTATGGGTGAACGCCCGCTCAGTTGGTGAAGCCCTAATCTTTTCAGGCAGTTACACTCTTACACGCATTACACTCTTTCATATTGTATTTCCCTTCCCCACTGGGGGTTCGGGCGGGAAAATTGAGTGATGGTTGGAGCCATCTAGCGGTGAAGACAGAAGAAACAAATATGGCGATTGTCGCGGCTCGCTAACTCCGGCCGGAGCGTGAAAATAATCCAATAAATCAAGTAAGTGCATGGAAGCTCGGTGGATATTCCCTGGGGTGAGTGTAGCGCTTATTTATTATACATTTTATGTTTGTACTTTGGTTAGGAACACGAAATAGGCAGTTGGCCGACGGCCGTGGTTTCGGGAAGGCGAGTATTTGATCCAGCACCTCTAGCACTTCTAAGCTCAGCAACTCTTGTCGCGCGACATGGCATGGCCCGTCACTCTCTCACAGTACTGCGAAGAAAGATATAGGTAATATATATCGAGCGAGAAAGAGTCGCATGTCACAGAGTTGTGCTAGGTGCAGCGCATGCGGTCATGTTAAGTCCAAATATCGCCGGCGGACGAATGGGGAAGGCTTTACATTAACATGAACAAGAAAAGTTGAATGATCAAGAAAAGAATCCCATCTGAAATGTCAGAAACGCACCTCTAAGGGTGCATCACCACTGAAGCGGAGTGGAGAGGAGTCGTGCGGAATCGACCAATCACCTGAGTTGAAATCTGTATCTCAGCTCCGCTTTACTGTGATTGGTCGATTTCGCACGTTTTCACCTTAACACATCTGGTGTTACAGATATCTGTGTGGTGATCCATCTGCTAATTTATTTATTGATTTTTTATTGTCCAAAAGAAAATCATGTCATACAAAAGTCGGACTTAATGTCATGAGGTATTCTCTGCCAACCTACGGGCGAAGCAGATAAATGCATATTCGTATAGAAGCAACCTAATCATAATTACTTATTAATGGAAAGTCAATAAGGTAGTTGATTAACATTTTCAAACTGAATCGTAAATAACCTATTATATGCCATATAATATTAATATTCTCCTTATAGCTTCGGAACCTTTAAGCAGAAGTTGTATAGTTTAGCATGCCGTTAAGATATTGCATACTTTATACTTAAAAGGTTATTTAAAAGTTAATGAAACATGTAATGTCTACTTTTTTAAATGAGGATACATACCACAATTTTTATATTAAACCATTGACCTTGACGTACCTATCTGACAATGGCAAACCTGGCTGCATGAACCTCACAAGCGTCGATCATGTGCCCGAATGTGGCTTGCAAAACCATAGTTACGAGCACAAAGATCAAAGCTCAAAGAAAAATTTAAATGCGTAACCTGGTGAAAGAGATCATGAACTGAACACAGGTTAACACGTGATTTTAAGGCGAAATAAAACATTCGACGGTATAAGTTTTTAGGAGTCAAAGATTTCCCGGTTTCCAAACATCGTCAATTCAATTCAATTACATCGTCCAATGAAGTTGACGGTGGCAAAATAATGTCATTAGAAACGTCACATACCTCTAATTCATTACTGCAAAGATGCACGAAACTAGTGTATTTACATAAATTGACAACCAACATTCCGGCGCCAAACAAGTATTATATAAAGCTACACCACTTAGCCCGACAGCAAACACCAAGGAACTAGAATCGCGATAAAATAATACTCTGCGCCCACGCACCCTTGTCATCTAAACGTAAATGCTCGAGACCATAAAGTGCCTAATGGCCAAGTTCGATTCACCGGCTTGTAAGTACGACTTTGTAGTGTAGTGTCACTTGCAGATTTTAAGGCGATTGAATCAGCCAGAGCTACTTTGGATGTATCATTTATGTGTATAATATCAAACAAAGTTACCTACTGAGCCGGCGGTCCCGAGTTCGAATCCCGGCCAGGGCAAATATTTGTGTGATGAACTCGAATATTTGTGCTTGGGTCATGGTTGTTCTATGTATTTAAGTATATATTTATCTATATAAGTACGTATATCATCGTCTAGTACCCATAACACAAGCCTTCTTGAGCTTAATTTGGGACTAGATCGATTTGTGTGAGGTTGTCCGATATTTATTTATTATTTATTTATTATTTAAAGTTACTCAAAGGAAAATGGAGCGAGCTCTGCTCAATTTCCTTGCGTAGTCGAATCAAAAATGATGTATACGTAAGAAATAAATAATGAAAAATAGTGAAATAGTAAGAAAAAAATCAATAATGTTGTAGGTATGTAGCTCAGACAGCACGTGGCCAAACTTAAGTGGCAGGGGTGGGGCACATTGCTCGTAGAACCGAACGCCGTTGAGGCAGAAAGTTGTGTGGCGCCTGTGGACCGGAAGACGCAGCGTGGGAAGGCCCACAACAATGTGGACGGACGACCTAGTTAGGATCACGGGCGGAAATTGGATGAAGGCGGCGCAAGAACGATCGTTGTGGAGAACTTTGGGGGAGTCATTTGTCCAGCAGTGGATGTCTATCAGCTGAGATGATGATGATGATAACGATAATGTACCTCTCTATATCGTATCTATTAAAATTTATACGATTTTTAGTAGGTAGGTAAGTAATTAATATTGAAAACTAAAGAATTTAAATAAAGTAAATTAAATTATGCTAAAATAAATCTACAAAACTGTGCCCCCGCGGCATAGTCCCTAAGACGCTGGCAGCATTTCCTCGCTGAATCGCAATGCTGATGCGTTGTGCGAGGAAGCTGCCAGCTCTTCGATCACCAGTGGACTCAATGAGCCTTTTACTAATTTCATTTACTAGTTTGTGGGCACTGGGACCCCACGGACCTAAGGTTTAAAATTAAAAAAATTATATATGTATCTATTAAAATTTTCTCCCCATCAAAATGCAAACGACTAGCTAACTTCCTATTGTAATACCCGATTAAATTTAACACAAGTTTCTACGATCATTATCTTTAAGCAATTTCAAAATTACATGCACTTTCTATAAATCACCAACAAACAACTCCGTGGTGGAGATTTCAAGGCAATAGAAGTCTCCAAAGCTTGGAGTCTAAAATAATATGTTATTTTAATTAATACGATAATCAAGCAAATGAAATATTATAAGCTAATAAATACTCTGACAAAGACTTGTCGCGCTCTTGACGTCTCAACGTTAATGGTCGCCGGGATCATAATATATTTTCTAATGAGTACGTTTGGATTCACCGACTGCTAATTACAACTGTGTGGTGTCCTTTTGTTACTTGCCTCTATTTTACCCGTTTTTTCCGCTACAACAACTCGGAAGATGCATGTAGTTGGAGTTATTTCAGTTATACCAGTTCATCACTAAATTAATTCAGAAAGTATATCCTCAATAAATGCTAAAGGTTAAACCGAGGGTTCAAAAACATGTTTTTTTTTCAACAAAACTAATGATACCTACTATCAAATTATTCACACAAAAATGGAAACGCAGTATTTTATTTATGAAGTTCATTGCAAAATGCTTTTACATACACTAAGCAGCTCATGTGCGCATTTGTGATATCACACCTGCGTGATTTTTTTCTATAGAGCGTTCTTAACAAGTCTCATTTTGACTCCCATTTCTGAAGTTCTTAGTGTCCTAATCACATTTGTTCGTGTGGGACATATATTACTTATTGTATGAAAATCTCATTTGATTGGTCATGTCTTTTTTAGTTGAATGCTCCCAGTTCATGTAGAATTGTGTACCAATAATTTCTTGTGAAAATATGCGATGATGATGATGACGAAGTCACACCCAACTATTCGCAAGCGAAAATTAGTAAGGGTTAAGTATTGGGTGATCAGAAGCTATGATAAAATAATCTTAAGATCAGTAGTTAAATAGTCAAAATTTTACGATACTTTCATACGTGGGCCGGTCAAGATAGTCGATAATATCACCCATAAATTATCTATATTTTTAATTATAAGTGACGCTATTGAATATAATTATGTTAATGAAAGACACTTCTGTTCTAACCGTTATTTTTATCTGGAATTGCGATTGATATACTTTCTTCCGTATTTCTCATTAGGGTGACTCAGAAAAGCTACCACACGGCGTCCCGCAAGGCAGTATCAAGCGTCCCACGCACTTCATACGCTTGATTTACTTATCCCAACTTTGAGCGATAGATCACTGTGCGGGAGGACAGCCTGCTTCGATCTGCGTGTGGTCTGCTGATAATTGTTGAATTAACTCGTTAAGTTAATTGCGTGATAAAATTAATTTTATCGGATTTGATTGACAAGACAATCTATTTGCTTTATAAGATAAGTGAGCTTAAGACGGATTCATTAACTGTTCGAAATACGTTTGTGTTTTTTGAATAACTACAATGCGGTATAAACATATGCAATTCAAGTGATTTTGGACTATTGTTCCTGAAACCGTCGACATAATAGTTAATTGATAATTATATATGATTATTAAAACACACACCAGGAAAGGCGCCAAAAATTCGCTTACCTAATGCCAGGGTATAATTGGCAAGATTTTGGTTTTATGGCCCATTATGGCATCCTTTTCCATGAGTCTTCCCTATATTTTAATACTATGTTAAAATTTTCTTGCAATTATTTTGAAGAATATAATCATATCCTTGATACTTTAGACCGAGCCCATATCATGTTACGCCTTTAGAAATATTTATACGTGAGTGTATCCAGAATTTACGTCCTATTCAACAAAAGTGTAAAACTCACACCTATATCTAGTAAAATGACACAGACACAGATTGTGGCACCAGCCGAATGCCATAACTTCAGGGTCCACTCATAAGGAACAAAGCTTTTTCTTTATCGCTGTTTTACGACTTGGTCTCTGTGACTAAGTCCCAGTGGGTCATAAATCTGACATACCATTTAGCATCTATATTATTTGCAGTCTGTCCGTCTGCTTATCGCGCTCTATTCGCTATCCAAGTACCGTCATCAATACGGAAAATAGGACTTTAATTGGTGCTAAATTTAATCGGGTGTTACAATAGCACAGAGTTGGCTAGTCGTTTGCATTTTGATGGAGAGAAAATTAGAAGTTTGATATTGACACGTCATTGAGTTGTATATAACTACCTACATATTACTGGGTGGAACGGAACGAGGACCTTTCCACCGAGTTTATTGAAAATCACAATTCCGATCAACTTTTTTTACATGACCTATATCCAAAAACGTACAAAAAAATGATTTCTCCATACAAAACATGTGGTTAAGCGACCACTTTGTAATAGGGGATCAATATTTTGGTAAGATTCCCAAATTTTCAATGTTGTTGGTCTCATACTAAAGCCTTTAGGATACTAATGTCTATAAGGAGAAATGACGAAGTATAAAAAAAAATTGGGCAAGTGCGAGCCCGACTCGCGCATGAAGGGTTTCGTACCTATACATGTATATAATCTATAATAAGTTTGTTGTATGGGAGCCCCCCTTAAATATTTATTTTATTTTATTTTTAGTATTTGTTGTTATAGCGGCAATAGAAATACATCATCTGTGAAAATTTCAACTGTCTAGCTATCACCGTTGTTGAGATACAGCCTGGTGACAGACGGACGGACGGACGGACGGACGGACGGACGGACGGACGGACAGCGAAGTCTCAGTAATAGGGTCCCGTTTTTACCCTTTGGGTACGGAACCCTAAAAATGACAAGAAACGTTATATATAATTGACTATATGGAAAAATTACAAAGTATTTACAAGTCTCGACATTTTTGCGTTTCGTCATTGAGGTTATAAACTTGGGTCGTGAGTACATGCATATCATATACACGAACATACAAATTGGATTAAGTAAGATCACCTAAGTACATCATCATTTGACTAGCACTAATAATACACTGTTCATAATAAAATCTCACTCCAATTACGTCATCATTAACCATCTACGGAGACTAACGGACAAATTCACATTTATGTAGGTTTAATTATACATGTAGACACCACAACAAGCTATTGAGATAAGCGAAATAGAATCACTTAGTTAAAGACTTCTTATGGTATGTTCACTTACATTACTTTGCATAAACATTATAGGGCGTTTTTCAAAAAGTGTACCTAACTACATGAAGTTGTTTTGATATAGTGGCGCTTCAAACTGAACAGCTTTCATATGGCAATACTGTGCATACGTCACTAGCGATTTGTCAAGGATTTGTCATCAACTGAATTCAAAACGTTGTTTACCGAAATGCTGTTTAATCCTTCGTTCTTCTTGCGAAATAAATACTGAATCCTATTTAAAAAACTTGACGTTCATCACCGTGGATAGTTTTGACTTTATATGCACAAATTGCTTGAAATTTGCGGAATATTTAGTCCTGTTTCCTCTTTGACATCAGTGATATTCACCGACTTTCAACGTCAGTTACCAAAAATTTATCGTTACCGGTAAAATAAATGAGTAGGTACTATCCGCAATATGGCGTGAGCTGAAAAACACCCTGTTGGGCTTTACAAGTACAAATAGTCCTGCCTGAGTAAATCATGCGCATTCTCGTATTGTGCCTAGAGATGTCTTCTCAAGAACGTTTTCCGATTTGTATGGAAAATGTTCTCCAGAACGTTCATTAATTCCCCTTTCCACATCTCTAATTGTGTCATCATCATCACCTATATAACAAACATTAAAGTTTTTAGTGTTTCATATCTTTTCTTATTCTATTTTATGTTTCATAAACGCATCGTAAAAAGTAATCTTAACGTCAAAGTGTCTAAAGTGTTTTAACGTTATTTTAATTAAATGGCGAGTTTATCTGTTTTAAGACGCTTATTCCATTAAAAATTCATTTTTTCTAAATATTTTTTTTTCCTGAATTTTAGAAAGTAACATAGCTATTTCATGCTTCCATTGCGTGCAGTCGAAAAAAAAAATCATTTATTTTAGAAAAAAAAAATTCAAACTGTACTGGTTTCAAATATAAACCAATAACTTGCAATAACCCTGTTCTAAGTATTAACATGATAATTTATGTTAAGAAACATGTTTGATCGTGTAGAGATCGATTGTCTAAAACAATCAGTATTTTGGAACGGATAAGGAGCCTTAAGTACTCGTAGTAAAAATAACAAAAAACACACAATTACAAAAGTCATATTAATCTCACAATAAAAAGAAAAGAAAAATAAAACAAAATCTAATTGAATAAATAAAAACCTATTGATTTCAAACTAATGTCGGTTGATATCAAAACTTCAATACAGTTGCATCATTATGAATGAAACTTTATTGAATCTAGCTCCAAGCGCCACAACTATGCGTGTACGCATAAAACGGCGAGCCATTGATAATTTCCGATAAACCGGTATATCAACGACTACAAAAAACGGCCTAAGCGCCCATACAACCAATACACTCATACTACGTTTCGTATTCAGCGTTTCAGATTGTGAAAACCAAATAAAAAGGATTTTACGGCTTTTAAATGAGGTGGGCTGTAAAGAGGCCTATTGAATAATACTAAAATGTTTGTTTTATTGTTTTGATTATGAGCTCCATCCTGGGTACTAATGAGGCGAAATTTTGTGGTTATTTTACGATTTGCGGGTGCCTTTATAACTTCATATAAAAGATTGTATGGGTGGATATTGATAGGAGATAAAGTTTTTATTGGTTAAGTTTTTGAGACTCCGAAAATACATACTTTAAAGCAAAACTAAAGCCATTATCTATTTATCTGTCACCCATAGACTTCCACTGCTAAATATAGGTCTCCCCCGTAACTAGACGTAAAAACGATCCACGACTCTAGCGGTCTACAAATACATCCAAGAAGTCCTGAACACTCTCGATAAAAAAAAGTACGCCGTCGGAATATTATTAGATATGTCAAAAGCTTACGACAAAGTCCAACACGACATCCTACTTAATAAACTGTATAAATTAGGGATCCGCGGAATAGCATATAAATGGTTCGCGTCATATCTAAAAGATCGTCAGCAGTGCATAGAAATGGAATATTTTGATAACAGTACTGGCCAAATAATGAGAATCCGTTCGGATAACAGGACAACTGGTGCTTCCATCCCACAGGGGAGCGTGATCGGATGTCTTTTGTTTATTTTATACATAAATGACCTCCCCAAAACAATGGATGAACCATGTGTCCTGTTCGCCGACGATATTTCCATATTAACAACATGTGAAAACAATATAAACTTAAATAACAGACTTGAATCAATACTAGATAAAACTAACAACTGGCTTAGCGACCAGAACCTAGAAATAAACTTTACAAAAACTAAAATAATAGTATTCCACCCACGCCAAAAAACATCTTTAGAAATAGATTTTTCCTATAAAAATAAAAAGTTAGATGTAGTCAATAAATTTTCATTACTCGGCTTGACCATAGATACACATGTAAACTGGAAAACACATATTGAAAACGTAAAAACAAAAATTTCATCTTATGTATATGCACTCCGCGAAATAAAAAAATCTACTGACATAAAGACTGCACTTGCCACCTATTATGCTTATGCTAATGCATGGTTCAGCTACGGTATAATCCTTTGGGGCAATAGCACAGACGTACCATCTTTATTTACTCTACAGAAAAAACTTATTCGTATAATAGTAAATATTGACAACACCGACAGTTGCAAACCCCATTTCCAGGAACAGAAAATATTAACGCTGACTGGGTTATATATTCTAGAGATCTGTAAGTTCGTACGAAATTATCCCGAATACTATAAGAAACGCGAAGACATACCCACATCTCACCAGCTCAGATATAGGGAAAAACTTATGTTACCTTCGTCTAAACTTAAAATGCATTCTGATGCAACCTATACCATGTCCATAAAAGTATATAATAAACTGCCAGATATAATAAAGTCGGAAAAAAAATATTATACATTCATAAAACTGTTAAAAGAATTCCTTATAAATAAAAGTTATTATACACTAAGAGAATACTTAGAGGAAAAACTACAATAGATAAATAATCAGTACTGACTTATCTTTTGAGCAATAAAGTTTAAATAAATAAACATAAAAGGACTTAAATTCCTTCATATACGAGTACATATTCTAATAAGTTATAATATAATATAAAGATAGAAAATAAATTAAATAAAGTATATTAAATATCAAGTAGGTACAATTCCAAATAATTTGCATTGCATTGTGTATATGCAAGTTCCAAAAAAATTAATTTTACATAAAGTGTTTACTTAAGTATATAAGTCGTCTTCTCTTCATGGATTTTGCTGTGCCCAACAGGGTCCACATTTAAGTTCACTATTATGTAACTGTTACGAAACTTAAGTTTACCTAGTATCCTGTAAACTATCATTGTGGAATGCAATAAATGATTGAGTATTGAGTATTGAGTATAGCCAAGACCGCATTTCTCGACTTCCTGCGACCCTCACCAGGTCAATCGTTCACCTAGTCGGGCCACGTTGCGCTTTCCTGTACCTGGTTAGCTGCCCCAGAACTTTGCTGCCCCAACGGCTATCCGTTCTCACACTTCTCACTCAGTTCAATCGTGCAATCCTGTGAGCTATGTCGGTTACTTTGGTTCTTCTGTGAACATCGTCTATTGTACGTACGTATACAACCAGTGCTATATTCGTTTTATAGATGTTAACTATGGTTTTGAGTTCCATTTATTCTCTATAAAATTTTGACACACATTTGATGTTCCGCTTTAGTCGTGCTTTTGATTGTAGTGGTACCTACAGAGCGGGCAGTCGATTACGAATCCCGGCAAAGGCACATTTTTGTGTGATAAGTTCAAATATTTGTTTTGTGTCATGTATGATTTCTATGTATAGTATCTAAAGGGGCCGTGGAAGGTCACTACCCGACGGACCGATGCCGTGAAAGAAAACTCTCTGTCTGACTGTCTGTCGGGAAACTTTACAGGCGTCAATCCGGAAGGCAGGAACTATGTGGAGTGAAGAGCTTCTGTGCAAAAAATAACGACCTTAAAGTAATCACAACTCTCAGTTATGATCATGACAGGAGGAATCGAGGAAGAAGAGAAGATCAAAATACAAGCATACTACTTACTTAGAAATTAAAAAGGGACTAGGTCGATATTTGTATTAGGTTATCCGATCGATAGTAGGTATACTTTATGGTTCTTATTAATAATAAACTAATCTAAGTCTATTAAATATTCATAAACTTTTATATCAGAACGCAACACAACACGCTTGGAGAAATCATTTAGAATGTTCATACTTATTCACAAGTACATGAGGGAATGTTAATAAAATAACCGCTACGGGAATGAATCATAAGCATCCAGCGAATACGAAACGGTTAACCCTGAGGGTTATTTATACGTACAGTTCCTGAAGGCTTAATTCATTTTATAATAAAGTTGCGGTCATGTCATTGTGCGTAGTTTGCTGTGCGCGTGCTGCAGTAGATAACTTATTTTGTTGAAATATAAATCAGTTATACTACACCACGACATGGAATGACCTCTTGCAATCGGAAGTTGTTGAATAGGTACAGATAATGACGAGAGATGACTGGCTTAATTACCATGTTCAGTCCCTAACTGGCCTTTGTCAGACTCTACTTGCTCCGATGACTCAGTGACTCAAAGTTAGTCTTGACCTCGATAAGAGATTCCGCCACTTCTAGCAATCTAGCGCTTTCTCCAGCTAACTTTCGGTGATCAAGATCCGCCTCCATTGTATCTCTCCTGCGATACCTGGGGTGACCGGCTATCGTCCAAATGGTCGACCACTCTCTTAACACTATGAGCATCCCCCATCCGTATCACGTGGCTAGCGCAGTGATGAGCTTCGGTCTCTTCCAAATATGAATATATAGTATTATGAAATGAGAGATCGTGTCTATGTAAAGCCAAAGATATTAAATCTGCCTACAAGCGGTGTGAACCGCACTGATGTCTTTTGGCACATAGTTTGTATGCCAGTGTGTTGAGATGATTTATCAGTTCACTTCACTTGTCGCGTGACTCGGCATCACCTGACATGCTCGAACGGTGTTGCAAGGAAAGTAACAGATAGTATTTGTCACGCGATAAAGAGTCGCGTGTCAAGTTATGCTAGACGTAACAGCTCCCTTCATTTGACCCAAACTCAATACACATTATGATCACCAACGACCTAACAAGACACTTGTTAAAATATACGTGACACTCATAATTTACTGACTCTAAAAAAACAAATTCCCACTAAAATCCATTAAAAGCGTACTAAATCAACATAAGAGGAAGTCCCAACCCGGTGGCAATTTTGACAGCCGTTAAGTCGACATTAAAACAGTTGTCCAGTACAAATTGTTTTCTTTTACGACTCGGACACTTAAACGTTTAACGGCTTCAATGATTTATGCCTTTCCTCTGATCCAAAACAAGGTACGAGTGTAGCTGTTGACTCTCTCATAGAAGAGTGTCAAAGGAATTTGGACTACGTTTCAACTCAGAGACCTCCTTCGTTAAACATATTATTATTAACAGATATCCTAGGGAAAGAAATGGATGCAAACATGTAAGGGTGCGTGTAAACTAAGGCCAATTACAAAAGGGAAGCCGATCCAAGATAAAGATTTCAACTCATATGAATGGTTGATTCCTTACAGGCACAGCACAGTAGCACAGTAACACTCCGAATTAGGTATGTACGAGTACTTGTGATAAATCCACTGCTCAAACCGGCCAAGTGCGAGTCGGACTCGCGCACCGAGGGTTCCGTACAAACACTTTCCATCCCTAAGTGGTTAAGTTAAGTTAGCACCTGGTATGTATAGCGCCCCATATAAATTAGGTGCAAAGTTAGCTATTAAAAAAAAAACTACTTACTAGATCTCGTTCAAAACAATTTTCGTTGGTAGTTTTTATAGTAATGTACATCATATGTTTTTTTTAGATTTTTCATTTTCTTATTTTAGAAGTTAGAGGGGGGGGGACCAACTTTTTTCCACTTTGGAAGCGTCTGTCACGCAAACTATTCGGTTTAGAAAAAAAATATTTTAGAAACCTCGATATCATTTTTGAAGACCTTTCCATAGATACCACGTATGTGTTTGATGAAAAAAAAAAATTTGAGTTTCAGTTCTAAGTATGGGGAGCCCCCGATATTTATTATTTTTTTTTTTATTTTTGCATCAAAATCTTAATGCGGTTCACAGAATACATCTACCTACCAAGTTTCAACAGTATAGCTCGACGATATATAAGGGTTCCGTTTTTTGCCATTTGGCTACGGAACCCTAAAAAGCAAAGCTTGATTAAGAAGTAATAACTGACTGAAACTTTATAAAATTAACTGATATGATAAAAGACCCCACACATAGAAGCAAACTGATATTTTTGTGTGTTGTGTCATTCTCAAGTAAACAATAGCTTTCTATACCACACTACTTAATATTATAAAGGCGAAATTTTGTGAGTGTGTTTATGTATATGTTAGTTACTTCTTCATTCTCAAACAGCTATTCCAATTTTGATAAATTTGTGTATGAAGGTAGCTGACAACCTGGATTAACACATAGGCTAGTTTTTATTCCAAAAAAATTAGTGTTTTCCTGGAATGAGCGGGTAGCACTGCGCGAAGCAGATAGTAGTCTTATATTTAGGAAATACAATCAATCACTCAAATTCTTTAAGTCAGGCTACATGACCTGAACCTGACCCATACAGAGAGATTAACGTTTTAATAAATACACCGATACAAACGTTAATCTAATAACCTATAACAACCGTACCGTCCTTTCTCCGTTGTAGGTTAAAATAAAAATTAGTAGGCGCTCCATGGTTTTTTCATACTCTAAGCGTTCTTCTAGGCTGTTATATATGTACCTCTACATATTTAATAGAAATGCATAGTTTGCCTACTTAACAACATGTTAGGTCAGTTTCTGTGGGAAGTTTACCAGTTTACGATGTATATTCCTGGAGATCGGATACAGCATTAAACTTCGGCATTTTGATTGATTTGCATAGGTACAGTTAGGACCATAAACTTCACACAAATAAGCAGGGCCGTATTATCGTATCGTATAGTCCATGGCCTTATATAGGCAACAGTCTATGGCCCTGTACATCCCCGAGACTTGCATTGCCTAAAGGCATGTGTATGGCTTAGGACTCTGCTAATAAGTACAATACATCAATTATTGATTGCACTCCAACAAGAAAAATAATACAATATAAACCTTAAACTAAACAATGGTAGACAACAGACGTATCTCTTATCTCTTTCAGACAACCTTTGGGTAGCGGAGAAAACAATATTATTATTGCGATTTTTTAAATATTGTACATAAGTAGTGTCGCAGTGCGTCGAATTTTACTGAGGAAATAAACATGAAAAACAGAAAATATAAATAAAATAAGTAAACGTCACATATATATCACGTTATAAAATACGAAAAATCTTCACCACACTAGGTGGTAATAAAACCAACAAACTACGTCGACTTCATTCACATTCCGTAACTGGTTCATTTAGTCCGTTTATCGCCGAATTTAGAATTAATCAACCTGTTAATTACGTAACGTCATTGCATTAATAAAAAAACGCTTAGTTACGTCCTTTTACAAATAAGCACAGTCCTCCGCCACGTGTGCGCAAGAGTGTCGTGTTTTACGACGTTTTTACGGCTCCGATAACCCCTCGTACAAATTGGGCTGATATTGAAGACCATTTAATATTAAATTTGTTGTCAATTAATAAAATCTCGAATGCTATGAGCTTGTAATTTAATTCGGGTTACGAAATAAATGTTTGACCCTTTTAGGTATTATGTATCCCAGGATCTTTGTAGGGAAGATGTCTGACTTGATATAACCAAGCATATAATATTATCTACTGCTGAAGTAAATAATAATGATTACCTAACCTGTAGTATACCTTCTAAGCTAGAGGTTCTTAAACTTACAGTTCTTGGCGCATCTATAAGTTGAATATCTTGTCTCGGCTTCCCTAGTTAATTATGACGGATAAAGATACAGAATTTTAGTTTCCGAATAATAGTAAACAGGAGAATCTCGCGGCTCTTGTGTGTGGCACACTAACGTTGTCAGTGCACATTTTTGGGAACCCTGAAAGCCATATTATTGTGCAAGTCTTAATTAAGTGAAGTAGTTATGTAACTGATTATTACATGGCAGTAAAATATAAATGTTAAATTACATTAAATTCTAATCGAGTAACCAATACAAACTATATGTATATTTTACGCAGATAATATTTTAAATAACCGCTTCCTTACAGCGATTACTTTAAGTCGACTAAAAAAATGTATATAAAAAAACTATAGGTAAGTACTTGGACAATTTAGGCTTTCAAAGTAAATGGTTTCCGACCAATCAATAAAAAAATAAATTCACCGTTTAACCGAAAGTGAATCGCATACAGAGAAAGATTGAAAAGGGAGCAGAACTGGTAACTTTCAAGGTTCGTTGACTGTGTGTTACCCCCAGGCTACGCAAAGTTACCATTAGTGTTCCTCAATTTATGGTTACCCTGTCCCTGGGGAATCGTGTGAGACCGCCTTGTGGATAAATTAAATAAAGATAGTTCCTACATTAAAGTGACTTAAACCCACACGACTGCGTCCATTTTTAACCTGCGACAAAAAAGGGGTGTTATAAGTTTGACGTGTGTATCTGTGTGTCTGTCGGTAGCATTGTAGCTCCCAAATGGATGGACCAATTTGATTGTTTTTTTTACTCGAAGGACTCCTTCGAGCTGGTTCTTAGCTATGTTTGGTGGAAATAGGACCAGTAGTTTCTTGGAATCTATTCAGCTTTAACAAAGTGGTAAGATCTCACCCAATATTGAGTAGGCATGGTATGGTATGGACTATGAATAATGTTCCTATCTCTTAATTACATTTTTTTATCATGGACATTATAAATACAAATACTCTTTATTGCACACCTCCAACATCAATAAATATACAACACAACGTGAGATACATTAAAATAACAGGAAGAGGTAAACAACAGGCGGTCTTATCGCTAAATAGCGATCTCTTCCAGACAACCTTTAGACATTGTTACTCATTATAGAATAATATATTCCCAAGTGAGTGAACCCGAATGAAAACCTAGTGCCACACAAACAAAAGTAACAACAATTCACGTTAAGTAGGAAACAATTTGAAACGATAAATCGTCGTCTCGTACCAATAGTACAAGCTTTGCTTGGTTTGGGACTAGGTCGATTTGTGTATGAATGTCATTTAAAATCTATATAATTATTTATATAAACGGCGGTTAGAGTTGAAATTGTAATACCTATTTCTGCGAACGGCGTCCCAAAATTTGATATCTCAATTGGTCCGATTATTTTTATGGATTTATAGCCGCCTAATAACTGTGGTTAGCTGTGAGCTCTTTTTGTTTGCAGTTTTGAGTATTTTATCGGTTTAGGGCCACTTTTCTTGAGTCAATATTTACCTTGTTTAGTAAATTATTTAATTGTTTGGCTAAACTGATACGTCTGCAGCTTAAAATGTGCAAATTGGAATTGAGCAGAACGTACGTAGAGCCCTTTGCGCTTACATTTATTTATTTATATCAACTGTATTGCACAAATGGTGGACTTTATACCTTAAGGCATTCTCTACCAGTCCACTGGGCTAAACATAAATATGTAGTCAGTGCAGAATTATAGAGTATCGATAAAAAGAGGAAAACAGAGACAAATCAGTTAAGTAACATATTCTTCTTATATATATTTGGAGATTTTTTTTGGTGTTATCCTTATGTTATAAAAAACAGAAGTTAGGTTTTTTAATGCCATAGGGGGAAACGAGCAAACGGATCGCCTGATGGAAAAAGTAAATACCGTCGCCCATAGACATAGTTGCCGGCATTCAGGAGGGAGTACACTCTTTTCTTGAAGGTTTCAAGGTCGTAAGTCAAACAAAAGCATAAAAATCTAAAAAAAGTTGATAAGACAGGCTTGAACGACATAAGATGTAAAATTGCAAAATTGCGCATATATAGCTCATCTTACAACACACGCCAACTCCATGTAGACTGACTGTGAAGTCCTTAGCTTTTGCGCTTGTGCAGATTTTAGTAAAATTGCGACGCCGGCGCCACTATTGACAACTTTTTGACAATATGGCGGCGCAACCCGAAGTGCTATAAACAAAATCTGAGACTTCATAAACAACCAAGCTCCGAAAAATACCGGTAAATCTATCGAAATCGACAGCGAATGCAATTCGCCCAGTTCATTATAATATTCTGTGATATGCCGCGCCCGGCACATTTATCCTATTACTAAATTGTTTTAAATTGAGCGCGACTCGGAATAAATCAGAGTCGGCGAGGATTAGTAAACGCTAGGGAGTGATTAGAAGGCGATTAGTGAACGATTAGGAACGCGTAGGGAAGAATGCGCTCGGTTTTCAAGTGGATATATTCTTTTTAGAATTTCGGACTAAACCTAACTAGCTAACGGAACTTTATAATTAAGCGTCCGCTGTCTCATCTCCATCTTCAGTCCAATCCTTATAGAGACTTGAATTTTTTGCATAATGTGTGCAACAAATACTGGAATTTAATAAAATTTAAAATCTAAGGGGATCCCCATTCAAAAACTGCGCACTGATTGCTTCAGTGCCATAATACGCAAGAGAACTGCCTCACTTATGCGGCGTGTGTGTGAGAGCTCCAACACCCTCCTGCGCCTAGTGTCGGAGTTTCCTGCTAGCGCTATATGGAAGCACTGGAATACTATCCATATGGAATCAAGAGGCTGTGTGTACGATGTTTTTTAGGTTTAAGTTACTATACATAACTAACATAGTTTATAAGTTTTATGTAATTAACAATATGGACATGGTCTGAAATAAATGCTTTGAATTGAATTGAATTGAAAAAATTATGGCCACTATAATAACATACCTACTAAAAAAGAGCCAACTTTTATGATGGTACGGAACGCGTTCACTTGGCTGGTTTTTAGTATACTTCAAAAATAACAGAACTGTTTGTCTCTTATGTATGTTCTATTAGATTATATCGCGTTTATTAATTATTTGAGCATCCCTGACTTTTTCGAAAATTTTCAGTTACTGTTGTCAAAGGTTGACTGAGAAAAACGCAATTTTTCTTTGCCAAGTTACATTTGTTCAAACTACTGCTTTTTAAATAAGAATTTAAGAAAATAAAAATAAAAGCGTACATGCATGCCAGATGGACCTAATGTGTAAAGACACCTGTGCCAGAAAGGCATTAAATACTTTTTTTAAACATCTACCAGCGGTTGACTATACTATAAGGCTTGCTGTGGAGAAAAATTTTGTTTTTCTCAGTCATCCTTTGACAACGGTAACTGGACAGTTGCTGTAACGTCAGGGAGGCTCAAATAATTAGTATAAGCGATATAATTCGTTTAAAAAGTTGCGTAGTGTGACAGTTTCGGAAATTTAATAAGACAATTTAAGTGTTAAAAATATCATCAACTCACAAGATAATCTAGAATCTTGATATTTATTAATTATTAATATCCATAACTGCAGGAATTATGAATTTATTCAAATCACATTGATTATGCAATTAAGAATATTGAAACTGTGAACAACATAGTAATTAAATTGCAAGAAATGACATAATAAACTTAATTTTTTAATATCACGAAGTTCAAAACGAGGACAAACGGATCATTTGTATGAAAATATTTATATCACTGAGTCGAAAATATGAATAAACATTTATACTAGAGCATAATGCCGGTTGCGTGTCCAATGTAATCCTATAGTATACTACAGTTTATTATAATGATATAGTTCACTCGTTCATAATGATTATAATATACTAGTATGTGCCTGCGACGTCTACCGCGTATCAAAGTCAAAATGTTTATTCTATAAGTAGGCCACAAGGGCGCTTTTACAAGTCTGAATCCGAATCTAACGGCATTTCACAAGAGGACGCTTTTGAGAAAAAAGCCGAAAGAAACTCAACAGAAAGTAATTTTTTCGTAAATTATACTTAATACTATTACAATTATATTATAACTAGGCCATTGATACACATAGAGGAGATGTACAAGAAGGAGACGTAATAGTTACATTACATTCCCAGGTATGTAATTTCATGAATGTCCCAGATCGTAGGTGCTTGTGGCCCGAACCAAAGGAAAATTAAACAGTGACCTTTTTCGCTCTTGTCATAAATAAATAAAGTACTTTAGGTACTGTACATTATTGCCATATAAAAAAAAATATCTTTATTTCCAGAAAACTTGGGTCCATAGTTTGTTAGTACACATAAAAAAAGATCAAAAACTACATGTAGGTATGTGTGATGAACAATATGAAAGCTGTTTGCAGAGCCACTATCCCAGGGCTACACCGCCACTTGTTAAGCTATAACTTAAAATCTATTCCAGTAAAATATATTGAATTGGCGCTTATTTACGTAGGTAATGTGATGAAAAAAATAGATGAGAATAGCATTCACTACTTCATCGGCCATTACCACGCAGACAAAGCTGCAGAAAAAATATAGTATCAACAACTACATACATATTAATAATTCTCACACATGACCGTAACACGATCTCTTTAACACTTCTAGATATTAATCTGTATACATTTTGCGAAAGTATCTCAATCGGGTTCCGTAGATAAGATCTTCGGATCATCATGCAAACGGGTCACATTCGTAACTATCGTCATCAAGAATAATATACAGGGTGTTTTCTTAATTTGTGACTTAAAAATAATCATTTTCATTTTGATTTTAACTTCAACTCAAAAAAAAAAGACGAAAGATTATTATCTACGCTAGTATAATTTATGAGATAAACTAATTATTTTAACTCTTTATGCGGCTTACACTATAGTCCATCAAGTTCATAACTAATTCACTGTTAAAGTCACTTCAATAACATGTCTTAGTTGGCAATGTTTGGTTGAGCTGGCCTTTAGGCCCGATTATTAGGTCTTCGTTGATACAATGACGACGCAATTGGTGCAGTTTGTAGTGCACCTGCCTACTGAGTTGACGTCCTGCGTTCGAATCCAGGCCAGAGTAAAATATTAGTCTGATAAACTCGAATATTTGTATTTATATATAGTGTATATCGTCGTCTAGTACTTACCCATAGTACAAGCTTTGCTAGTTTGGGATTAGGTCGATTTGTATAAGATTTTCCCTTAACATTTATATAAATGCATGTAAAAGTTGTTTTCAGGATTCAATAAAAATAAAACAAGTCTGACAGTCGATGTGAATGTGCCAAGCAATATATTGAAGTCACAAATGCACCCTGTATAATTTTTACGTTTTAGACGTTTTGAGGTGATCTTGCGACAGATTATAGAACCTGTTCATAGCTCGATGTCACGATAAGTGTTAATTATCTTCGCACATGTAATTTTAATGACCTGTCTGCCTATCATGTGATATATCTTCGAAGATTTCCGCTTTAAACTGTCAATGTCACTTAGTCCTTTTGAATAAAAATTTGTTTCAATGATAAATGAAAACTGCATAGGGAGTTATTTACTATTCGTGAAGGCGGAGGTACAGTTGGATAGATAATGCTCTTTCAGGTGAGCTTTGAAAGAAACAAGAGATTTAGCGCGCCTTAAGCTCACAAACAAGGAGTTCCACAAACAGACAGCTTTAAAAGAAAACGCATTATTATAAAATTTTGAGACAGAAGACGGTACGGCAAGTAGCAAATTTTGGGCAGATCAAGCAGAATTGAGAGAAGTGAAGCGCTCCTTGAGATAGCGGGGAGTTGTAGGATATAGTCGCGTAGGAAGCTAATTTTAATAAAATCAGAAAGAAACATACCATAATTTATGTTTAGCAATAGCAAATCTAATGGCCAAGCGAATCGAATTCCACAAATTTGCACAAAAACAGAACTCTTTCTTGTAAATCCTTTGACGCCACTACGTTGTCTGGCCAATGATTTACATTCATAATCAAAACCAAACTAGAATAATTAAAGCTAACATTCCCAGCCTTAATTGAGATAATCTTTTGCAAAACGACCGCGCGGAAAAATAAATATTCTTGGCGCCAGCCGAAGACATCTTGAATGGAGGACAAAATAAATGTTAATAATCGTATTAATTGTAAAACTGGATGCCCCCAGCGGTGTTCCTATCCGGCGGATCAAAATACCTATTCCATTTAATAGGCCACTCAATAAGACGCTTGATAAACGCGTTCTTGTCAACAAGTTTGACGTTCTGAATGAAGCGTAACTTTATGGCACGAGGTGGAAAAATACGTGATAACTTGGCGGGATATTAATACCCCGTGGTTTTTGGTGCACGAATGGTTTAACGGTTACTATCAGTTTAGTGTTAAATCATTCGTACATCGAAAACCCCGAGAAGTTATAAGTAAGAAGATAGCAATGAAAAAAAAATAGACATTCATGGAACTAAAAATAATGACTTAAACCATAACGTTACGTAATCTACAAGATCCAGTCAGGAGCATATATCCGATTTGTTTCGTAAATAACAATGGGGTGGAACTAGTTAAAAGGGGTTTACGTCACATATAACCCAGGAACAAAGCTCAAGTCTTGCAATGGAGTTATGAACTTGTATATTTGTGAAGAAGTATGTAGCTCTTCATCAGACCCAAAGTGTTTAAGCAAATTGACTGTCTTAAAATTTTGTGCAAACGAGACCCAATCTTACTGATTTTTATGGTTATCGAATTAAGTGTAACCATTTTCACTTATTAACTAAGATTAATCAAAATCGTGCAATCAATACCTTTGTCAAGTCCAATCCAAACTTAGAACACAAGAATTTTAATTAATTCCGATGAACCAAGGGCCATGCCGTTTTCCGTATCCCACCCATCAAAGACAATCAAAAGCCCAAATTAGACCAAGACAAACAATAGTTTGATCCTTTGACACAATTCTTGGTGGAGTGATTTTTCTTCCCAAGAATCCGACCAAACGAATCTCGACATTTTTCTAAAGATTTTAGGGTACATTGTTCGAATTTTGATATATAAGATTTCGGGAACAGTCAATCTTCAATGTACACATTTTAAGAATGTGTTTTTCAGACAAACCATTGAATGGTCGTAAACTGTGGAATGTTCGTTGGAATGCTTTTTGACAAAGTCTTTGGATGAGACCGGATTTGAAGTTTTGCACTTACATATTACTCTTTCCTTCATCTCAGCTTAACTTTCATCTGAAACAGAATAAAAGGCGACGTTAACTTTTAAATAAACATCAAAACAAGTAGTAAAATGGTGAAGGGACTGTCGGGCTACTTTTACGACAAGACGTTATAACTGTAGCTTGTCTGATGGTTTGTAATATCTTTCATATCTCAACCAATTGTGAAACCTGTTAATTGAACATGATATTGCAATTGTAAAACTGTACAAAGGATTTATGTTACAAAGAGGTTTTAAGGAGAATGTTAAAGTTAAAGCTATTAATATAGTCGTCATAAACTCTTACAATTTATACAGCAAGTTTCAGAATCGACAGTATTGAACTTCGTGGTGTTGCTCGTTTCTAGATGCGACAAACATTTTTCTTTTACAGTATGAGCTTTTCCATGTATGAAATTATCCCTCTTTATATTTGTCAATTTTGCCAAGAGGAGATGATAGTCTGGAAAATTTTATCGTAGTTGGAAAAACAGATGGTAAACGAGCTCATGGACGATCCCCGACCACATGGACCTCGACCAAGTAAAGGACACGTCTTCCTCCAAGTTTTGCTCGGTTGTAAGGGATGGAACCAAATCATTGACTCCAAGTGTAAGCCATTCAGTGATGACCACGATCCTCAGTCATGAGGGAACGACAAGAGAGAAAGAAATTTGGTTGAATCCTTTAAATCCTACAGTTACTATTCACGTGGCAACGAGCCAAATGTTTCCTATCGGAAACTATTTCCTAATAGCTCCTCTATCCAACTGTCATTACGACTTTAATTAATCGTAAAATGTGTAAATTATGAGTCAATCAATCAACGTGTCACGCGTCGTCGAATAAACGGCTTTATAACCTTATAATAACGCAACGTTCGACTAACGCACCACAATATGACATCAATTATGACTATTTTGTCCTCTTTGTAACAATTTAATCATTCATGAATCACGATACGTCTCATTTAGGGAGTTAATGATTCTCGTCAATCGGTCGCTGAATTTAATATAAATATGTCTAATAACTGTTGTGTTGTCATTATTGATGCCTTGATGATGATGATGGTTTGATGCCTTTAAATATGAGGTAATTGCGATTTCAGTGCCTATCGATTTGATTCAAGTTTTAGTTTTTCGAGGGTGTAATAATTTATTACAGCGTAGGTAGGAGGCAGCAGATCATGAAATACACATTAAAAACTAACAATAGGCTTTTATTGTTTGTTTTTTGCTCTTTTATAAACTGGAATAGATTTTTTGAAAATTGATAGCACGTTCTACCCATGTAGCACAGAGGCTGCATAAATGCTTATACAGCTTTTATTCAGCATTTATTAGTTATATAAGGGTATTACAGCTTGGGTAGTTGCATTAGGAATTTATGAATAGTTCCTTTTTGCTTACCAGAAATACCAGGAGTCGATTAAACAATAAATAACAATTAGGCACACGTTAAGAAGTCCAAAGAAGACATCAAACAAGGCTCTGAAAAGTCGGTAAAGTGTCTGTGGTTCCTCTTGTGTAACTGTACTGTATGTGCAAGTATAAGTTTTTCCCACTAACAATCAATTCATTAAATAAAGGTACTCTTAATTTTTAGTATTGGAACACAATAAGTATAAATAATAGCCTATTATATATTTCTTGGATATCATATTATACATATACATGTTTTTATAACAGTCAATGGAAAAATAAAGAAAAATCTATGCCCACCACGAACGATCGGTCAGGAGTGACCGACTGAGAAGATATTAAACTTGACTATCAATATCTTCCTCAAGCCTCGCAAATCAATATTAATTGCTTTGAAATAAAGGACCTAACACACTAACGGTACTAAAACCGGAGCGTGCCGCGCTGCGGTGGTCCGATATGGCCAACTCCATATCGCCCACATATCTGCGACATACTAGTTTTTATCACATCATTCTAAGGTGTAATTTGCCTCGATCGATATTAAAGATAAGGTGGTAAGCTCATCCAACCGGTTGCCATACATATGATGACACTAATCTTTAAAACAAGAATGAAGTAAGCGCATATGTGCTCCGTTGAAATTTGTGGCGTTGTCAGAATAGAAGACAGTCAGACGCCCGCCTAGACGCCACGGTTTATATCGTTTTACGTGTGTTGAATGCTTTACGGTGATGTCGGTGATTGATTTGAATTTCGCAGTCGCTGAAAATATGAGGCGATGAAAACAGTTTATCGTTCCGTCAGCGCACGCGCTAAAGTGATATACTTACTGTATTATGATAAAAGCTTGGGGTTTGCATGTTTTGTCGTAGCGTGATTGCTACCATTTTGGGGTAAGGTGTTTCAGGACTAAGTAGAAGTTGGGACCTTACTGAAATGTTCATAATAATATTCAAGATCGGAAGATAATTTTGACCAGCAAAGAGGTCAGCATAAATATTATATATATTTTTAATTATACTATTTAATTTTGTAATTTTGGTATACATGTACCTACCAAGCACTGACTCTACCAGACTTACCTTGCGCACAGACACACCTTGCAAGACGATTGAATGTTTTTATGTTCAAGTAACCTTTAAATCAAATTTTACTGCAGACAAATAGTAGCAGGCTTAATATTTCTGAAGATTAATATCGGCTTGGAGCAACACATTTTGTCTAGTTGCATTAATTGATGTTATACTAAGAACAATACACAATACTTACTCTTGGATACAAATGTCTCCCATATTAGTTTTGACATTACTATCAAAGAGTAAGCGTTTTATTCTTGGAATAAAATGTTGGTCGAATCAGCCTTAGCAATATTTAGAAATATGGAAGGGCACATCAATTCACTACCTACTGTTACAAATATTTAATGAATACCCCTGATTATTTTATGCTTGTTGACTTTATACTCATAATTTCTATAAAACCATGTAATTAAAAGTATTTGTATTGACTTCTTGTGATTGGTCGAGACACTGACAGTCGTCGACGACCAATCACAAGCAAGCATAATGGTGGGAATAAATTTAACCAACGAACAGTTTAGTAGCATGCTGGCCATTCGTTTTACGGCATCAGTGCGAGTCACTTGCTTTGAATCGCTCTTGGTCTGTTAATTACATGTTGTACTACTGTAGTTACTTATAATAATAAATTCTATCATCAAACCTAAGTGTTTTTACCTTACAAGCCCTCTCCTCTGAGTATTGAACCCGTACGGTTCACATCTCAGAAAGTGGGATTAGTAACTTAGTGCCCACAAAGGAACCGGAGATACGCTTAAGTATTTGGCGTACACAGAAAACGTAAGTGTTCTTTGTTCATTTTATTTCAATTGTGCTTGCCTACCCTTGTAAATTCGTGTAAAAATGTACGTAATTGAACTTATAATATGTATTATTGCAATCTAGAATACCATAAAAAAAAAGGTTTTTTTTTGTTATACCCTCTCTCTTTATTAAATGATTCGTTAGGCCTGTTTGAATAACTTTAAAACCGAACTGTATTTACCGTAACGGAGACATTCCGGAGGTTTATATGGTTAGTCATGCATGTTAATCTTGCCAGGGTACTCCCTGGAGATGAACATGTATGATGGTATGGTTTATAGGCTGCGAGAAACGGAACTGTATTTACCGTAACGGAGATATTCCGGAGGTTTATATGGTTAGTCATGCATGTTAATCTTGCCAGGGTACTCCCTGGAGATGAACATGTATGATGGTATATGGTTTATAGGCTGCGAGAAACGAAACTGTATTTACCGTAACGGAGATATTCCGGAGGTTTATATGGTTAGTCATGCATGTTAATCTTGCCAGGGTACTCCCTGGAGATGAACATGTATGATGGTATATGGTTTATAGGCTGCGAGAAACGAAACTGTATTTACCGTAACGGAGACATTCCGGAGGTTTATATGGTTAGTCGTGCATGTTTATCTTGCCAGGGTACTCCCTGGAGATGGCCATGTATGATAGTTTATAATTTATAATAATAACGTGCATGTAGGTCATTAAAAATCCTGTTCCCAAATGTAGTGCAGATTATAACTCTGTTTTTTTTCTCTTCCCTTCCATATGTTGAGGCCGCGAGAACATGGATGATCGTAGGTCTGGTTCTCAAAGAGAACTTAATAGACCTCGACAATACTCTCGCGAGACGCTTACACCACCACTAAGACTTCGTGAGGCAACTCGGAGCTGCAGCCGTGGTCGAGCGCGCATACGCTCACCTGCAGAAAGTCGTGGCAGCCGCAACCGCCGACCGCGATCTAGGCGGTCCAGGGGAAGGCGATCGCGACTGACGGTTAGTCGGTCTCGTTCCGGCCGTTCAAGAAGGACAAGGACGAGGCATCACCGTGCTGGGTGCTACAGGACAAAGTCACGAAGTCCGTGGTGGCATGAGATGCGCCATGCGGAATCCAGGTACTCTCCTCGGCGCAGAGTATCGCGCCTTCGTACACCACCACGCGAAGAAACTCATCGTGGTCGCGAGTCAAATAACAATTTGTTTATTGAGACCTTCATTAACGCGCTTAAAGGCGTGAATAATACGAATGATCGCGATAAGTTCCCCGTTTTAAATAACGTCATTCCTGAGTTTGACCCTTTATGTAAGGAACAAACGGTTGATACGTGGCTTCATAAAGTTGACGAATGTGCACAGATTTATGGTTGGAGCGATAAACAAGTAGTTCACTTTGCATTGCCAAAATTAATGGGGGTAGCTAAAACCTGGTACCAAGGTCTACCCTCACTACTATTTTCTTGGCCAGAATGGAAGTTAAAGTTGAGGGAATCTTTTCCAACTAGGGACAATTACGCTGATTTACTAATTGAAATGCTTAACAAAAAGGTACGCTATGGGGAGTCGTTAGAAATATACTACTATGCTAAAATGAATCTCTTAAATCGTTGCGAAATTTCAGGAAAACGAGCAGTCGATTGTATAATAGCAGGAATAGAAGAGCGTGGTGTTAGGTTAGGAGCACAGGGAGCAGAATTTACGGAACCGGAACTAATGCTTAAATTTTTAAAGACTGTAAAAGTAGGTCAAGATAGGTCCGCGAACGAACAGCAGAAGGCTAGGGATAGAGATAGGCGACCACAAAATAACTCTTTTACCGGTAACAAGATAGGCTACAGTTCCCAGAAACCGAATGGATCCGGTATAGTCTGCTACAATTGTAAAGAAACCGGTCACCCATCCTTTAGATGCACAAAACCGAAGATTCAGTGCTCTAAATGTAATCTACTAGGACATAGGGAGACTGAGTGCCCTGGGACGAAGCAAAGTACCAACGAGAAAACAGAAAGTTGAAAACCACAGGTGATTCAAGTGCTAAGTACAAGTGTCCACTAAAATAAATAGCTTATTTTCAGAATGTCTCGTTGATTTCGGAAACGAGGGTACTTTGGTCCGTCTCAGTGAAGCTCAGCGGTTAGGATTAGATTGGAAGGTAGGAGATTTGCCATTATTAAGAGGAATAGGTTACGTGCCTCATAATCCGCTGGGTAAAGCTAACGTCACAATCAAGGTGCAGGGTGTAGTAGAAAATGTCGAGATATTAGTTGTAGCTGATTACTTAATCAATTGTCCTGTACTACTAGGCCACACTTTTACTGAAACTTGAAAGGCTTCCAGTCAAAATGGTAAAAAAAAAAAACAAATAAGATGTTATTTTTCTGCGAGTTAGTGAAGAGCCTGTTTTGATCTATCCGCTCTTATGCGTTGAGGAGACTCTCATAGGACGCGGTGAATTGAAAGCAATCCCAGTTATTACCTGGCGAGTATCAATTAACACACGGTGCGGGTAGGATTCTCATTCAAAATATAAGCAACAAAGATCTCGTGGGAAGGATTGTCTCATAACTAGAAGCCGCACTTTTTAGTGATCAGTTATCCAAAGATGAGTCACCAATCAGTTACGGAGAAAATTTAACGTACCAGCAAATTGAGTCTTTAAAAGCCTTGTTGGATAAATATAAATACTGTTTTTCGAGTGGTTTAAACTTACTTGGATTTACGACTGAAACTGAAATGGTGATTCAACTGGACGACCCTGACCCTGTTGTTTACCGCCCATACCAGTAGTCTTTCACCGAACGCCAACATGTTTAAGGAAATGAAAAAAAAATGGCCTAACACTTAAAATGAGCAAATGCAATTTTTTCTACGATAAGATATACTATCTGGGCTATGAAGTCGGCTCGGGGGGCGTTAGACCAGGCTCTCTCAAAACACTCTATGTCCATCAAATTCCCTACGCCAACAAACGTTCACGAAGTTAGAAGATTTTTAGGCCTTGCCAGCTTCTTCAGGTAGTTTGTTGCGGGATTCGCTTTAATAGCGCACCCTCTAACTACTTTATTAAAGAAGGACTCTTCTTGGAAATAGGGTAGCGAAGAAATAGAATCATTGGAGAAACTAAAAGGGACTTCAGTGCAAAGACCAGTTCTAGGGCTTTACGATCCCAATGTACTAACCGGTGTGAAGTTGACACCGGGTTAGCACGGGGTAGCTGTCATCTTATTGCAGTAGGATAAGTCCGGCGTGTACAAACCTATCGTTATAGGCAAACTAGTTAGAATGAGCAAAAAAAAAATGCACTCTTTCGAGTTAGAAACCCTCGCAATTATTGCCTCATCAAACAGGTTCAGGCACTATTTACTGGGTATTAGATTCACAATAGTGACAGACTGCAACGCTTTGCGTACCACCTTGAGTAAATGCGACTTAGTCCCACGAATTGCTCGCTGGTGGCTGCAGTTTTTAAAGTGAGAGCAGGGGTGCTATAGACGGTAGTCCAGACAGCGAGCACGTATTAGATGTACTTTCAGTAGGTACTGATGATTGGATTGCAACTGTACAACAGACTGACGAAGACATTCAAAATATTGCGGAGATTTTGAGCGATCGTAAATGTAAAAGACGCCCTTGACATATTCAAAAAATGGGTACAGGAAGATAGAAAAAAGTTCCTAAGAAGGTGATTTGGTCAGAGTAGTGAGAGCCGCGACAGGGATAGAGGGGCAGTCTAAGAAAGTGCTCCCCAACGATAGATTTGTGATCCAGGACACTCCTCTCACAAAGACTAGTAAGAGGAACGAGGCTGTTTGTGGTAGCCATTGACAAAATATTTTCATGGATCTGTCTTAACGAACCCGTATCAACCGATTGTGAACCCGAACATGATGACAATGAATTTGAATGTAGATAATTGTAAATAGATATATTATTAACTTCTTCGCATCAATAAATATGAATTGCGTGATAAAGAATTGGATAAGTGGCATTTAAAATTAAGAAGCTAGAACAAAATGTTTCACCTTTGATTAATGTTTTCTAATGTTTATACTCGATGTTATGGTAGAAGTACAGTAGACCAATGATTTCAAGTATCGATGATTAACGTCATGTATCATCGAAATAAGCTTATGCACTAATCGCCAAAATATTTGCTGGTCAACGTCATGGACTAGAAAATACGGATGAATTGGTGTGAGGTATCAGGTAACGGATACCTCGCATTTTGGCGGTTGGTGATCAGCGTATCTACTGGTCAAGGTCATGGACCAGTACGCCTATACACTAATCGCCAAAATATTTGCTGGTCAAGGTCATGGACTAGGAAATACCGATGAATTGGTGTGGGGTATCAGGTAACGGATACCTCGCATTTTGGCGGTTGGTGTGGTGATCAGTATATCTATTGGTCAAGGTCATGGACCAATAGTTACATATACTGTTGATATGAAATATATGCATTAACTTAAGAGTGTCAGGTAACCGACACCCTTAAAGGCTCGTAGATAATTTATTAATCAAGGTCATGGATTAATAAATAAGTTTATTATTTTGGCTAAAACAAAATCTTTTGTTAAGTCTTTTGTAAAGTTACTTATGATTTATATAGAAAATAGAATGCATTATTATATGGATGATTTATAAGTGCAATGATCAATTCAGAGAATAATATTGTATTTAAATACACATTTCGTTAAAACTAATAAGATATAATGTACATCTATTCATGTAACTTAAGTGTCAGGTAACCGACACCCTTAAAGGCTCGTAGATATTTTATTAATCAAGGTCATGGATTAATAAATAAGTTTATTATTTTGGCTAAAACAAAATCTTTTGTTAAGTCTTTTGTAAAGTTACTTATGATTTATATAGATAATAGAATGCATTATTATATGATGATTTATAGTTGCAATGATCAATTCAGAGAATAATATTGTAATTAAATACACATTTCTTTAAAACTAAAAAGATATAATGTACATCTGTTAATGTAATGTCAATACATAACAACGAGAGACTCGTTGGAAGTCGGATGGCCGAGTTGTTACAAATATTTAATGAATACCCCTGATTATTTTATGCTTGTTGACTTTATACTCATAATTTCTATAAAACCATGTAATTAAAAGTATTTGTATTGACTTCTTGTGATTGGTCGAGACACTGACAGTCGTCGACGACCAATCACAAGCAAGCATAATGGTGGGAATAAATTTAACCAACGAACAGTTTAGTAGCATGCTGGCCATTCGTTTTACGGCATCAGTGCGAGTCACTTGCTTTGAATCGCTCTTGGTCTGTTAATTACATGTTGTACTACTGTAGTTACTTATAATAATAAATTCTATCATCAAACCTAAGTGTTTTTACCTTACAAGCCCTCTCCTCTGAGTATTGAACCCGTACGGTTCACACTACAATAAGGAAATTATCGATCATAAGTCTCTCCAGTCACATAACTTATATCCGTGTATCCTTAATGACGGTATACGCTTATATTGACCAAAGAATGTTTGTATCAATATGTCTTGTACTACGGTGGCGCCACCTTAGACGTTATACCGTGATAAAAACAACAATTGGAATTCGTTAAATTTAACTTTGTGTTTCTTAGGTCCTAGCGATAAGAGCTAAAGCTAAAGGTAAGAATAGTTTGGGACGGTAAAGTTGTTTGCAAAGATATACGCGAGTCGACTTTGATGGCAAACAGTCTCAATGTATTGGCTCATTTCGAAGCTAGCCCTCTCATACAAATTGCATATTAGCAGTTGTTTAAGCGGAGCCTTTCCTTTTTACATTTTGTCATTGTGTCCCGTTCGTAGTTTACTACGGGGGACGGATTATGTTTTGCAAATTGCTTCAGCGCGTGGCGAAGAATGTTAAATGTTGAATGTTGACTGCAAAACGATTGATATGTCAATTGATAGTAATTGAATCGAGTTTATGATGCATATTATGAATGAAGATAATGAGGCTTAAGGCTTATTTTTACAAAAACATCATGTATTGACACAGCACAACTTATTTTGATTTTGAATAGACAAATATAATTTCGACTGTAGTTTGTTTCTCTTCCCCAATGTTTGCAAATTAATCATAGTCGCACCGAAACCTACTTAAAGCCTAACAATTGTCGGTCCTGCCCAGGGATAGTAGCGCTACAAACCGCTTTTATATGGCAATAATGTGCATACGTCATATTATATATTTGCATAATCACACGTCAGTAGCGATTTGTCAAGGATTTGTCATCAACCAAAATAAATACTGATTCCTATTGAAAAAAACTCGACTTTCATCACTCTGGATAGATTTGGCTTTATTATGCAAAAATAACTTGAAATATGCGGAATATTTTATTCCTGTTTCCTCAGTGACATTCACTGACTTTCAACGTCAGTTACAGCTGCCGGCAAACTTTTAGAGCATAACCTAGACTGCGCAGTAGCCGATTTACGTACAAATGTATATGCGCAGATCCGCCATTTTTGTTCTAAATATTTGCCGGCAACTATACCAAAAATTTGTCGTTGCCAGTAAAATAAATTAGTACCACTAAAAATTCGCAATATGGCGTGGGTTCGAAAACACTCTGGTGAGCTATATACATAATATCAAATCTAAACACTTAGTGGTCAGTTTGTCTCATCTGAATATCTAGTCACTTATCCAACTTTTACGCAAATCGAAGCTATTCAACACACCTTTTACATGCATTTATATTATACTTTAGGGTTATTATATACATCAATACCAAACATGATTGCAATACTCCTACCAAAAACATCAAATTGACTTAAAATTTAGTCTACTGACCCCATTGAGAGGATTACTGAGTATTAACGATACTAAAATAAAGTCCTAACTTAGATTCTGTCTCGTTTTGTGGGAAGCAATCACGACCAGCAAAATGTCACCAATAATTTGTACGATTATCTTCTTTCGGTGTACCGACCGCATATTTTCAAGTTAATATGCCTTTTGACCATTTATTTAAAGTTCAAAGCAGTTATTCTGTTTTGACCGGGTATAATCCAACCAAATCATGTCATTAAAATGCATGTGATGGGGTATTTTATTCTGTAGTGTTTATTGTAATTGGTGGGAAAGAAATATTAATAAACTATTATTGAATACATTCCCTATTAATTTAATAACATGTGAGTGATGTTATTGGTTAATATTGTTAGGAGGGAATGGATGAATATTTGTGTTGTAAATTATTTAGGAATGGATTACTTAACTGATGCAGTTCAGCTATCGTATTTATGTGCCAGTAGTGCTGTACGAATCGGGGGCTTTATTCCATGTCATTTTTTAGCAAGTTATGATCAGCGATATATTTTATAAGTTTTTGCTATTCAAGCTTTTGGTCAAGGCCAAATTCAATTTTCCCTAAAGGTGGTTTGAAAAAAAGTACATATTTAAGGGCTTAATCTATACTATTATTAAATTCTAGATATTTTGTATTGAAAATCAGTTTTCTATGGAGAGGGGTCACGGGAAAAATCTAGATAGTGCGATGCAGGGTCGTGTTTTGTTTTCTAGAAACGCGCGGCGTCATGTCAGTCTTGCGCCATCTGTTGGTCATAATTTCTTAGTCTTCCCATCACGCCGAAACTGCTGGGCAAATTTTAACCGATCCGGCACAAAGATAGCCAGACATCCAAAGATGGTTATACTTACCTTTACCCGACTATGGTAAAACAATGCTTAACGCAGAAGACGTTGCAGGCACCTTCTAATGGTCTTTTTTTTTTTTTTTGGTAAACTATTTTTTTTTTTCTTTATTGGCACACTAAACAGATTACATTCATTTCAAAAAATAAAGATACAAAGGACAGGCATTACAGATAAATGTCATCCAAAATAAGCATGCACATCATGATTTTAACAATATATGTACATTGAAAAAATATCCTAAAATAAAAATTATTATAAATGTAATATTACTATAATGACTAAATTATACAAGTATTGATACAAGTATTTTAGTAGTGCTAGTTGAACAAATTAAATTGTGGACTGACGTTTAATGATGAAGGTATAATTATGTACCATTTCGCTGACTTAATATAACAGCATCTTATGTTTCACATTTACCTAATTGAAATTCGAACGCTGTGAAAGAGACACACAGTCCAACTACCTATAACTACCCTCAAAATGAAGTATAGAACTCTGATATTGACTAGCATTTCGTGACGCAATTGCCCATATTATATTGTACTTATCAGCAACTTCATCACGTTATTTTAATTAACTGTATCAATGAAAACCCATTATTAAAACAAAACAAGACTTAATAGCGTACAAAAAGTTCAAAGAAAGCCATTTACAACCGCATAAATCCGTCCCACCACACCATATCTGTTTGTAGAACAAGTTCCGCAAATCAATTATGCATCTGATTGTAAAATGATGCGCAGTGTCACATAGCGTCTGGACCACGTCACCCAATCAAAACGTTTTATACTCTATTGAAATTCTAATACACTTATGACCTTTTTGATTAGACTAGAACATTTATCGCACTACTGATCGAAATGATACATAAACCTTTGAAACGGTAATGTACTTAAGACCTTTTGTTTACACAATGGTGCATGCGGAACGAATATGACCACCCGTTGAGGATGGTCTTGGCCTTTATCGTCTCTTAGTTTCTTATGTTACTTAAGAATTTGACGTCATTAATTACCTACTTCTAATTATAAGTAGAATCAAAATCTCTTCTAAGATTTTAAGGGACCCGATTACAAACGTTTTTTTTTTAAATAAATGATTTATGTATGTGCCGTATAAGTACGAGCCAAAAAGGAGCTCGCTGCGGATCAGGCGACCTGTACTGGAATTAAAAAAGGGAGAAATATCTTTTCATTAATTGATAAATTATAAAATAAAAAATACACTACAGAATAAAGTTCGGAACATGTCAGGCCGTTCCCGATAATTTCACTAAACTAACACTTAAGATTAGTTTAATTCACACAGGTTGTATGTATGTATGTATGTTAACACTTTATTGTACGCAACAACTGGTTATAAATACATTGATAACAATTGAAACATGTACAAAGCGAACTTACCCCTACTAGGGATCTCTTCCAGTTAACCTTTAAGCAATTGAAGACATGGGTATTTGAAGAAAATAGGCAAACTACACTGCGTACAAACGAGTTGTACAGTCCGGTTGTCAAGGTTTCATGTCTTCATAGAAAATATTACTTCAATACAATTTTTGAGTTTTACTATCCTATCGATTCTGCACAAGCACTAAGATAGAACAGTGAATCACTAGAACCCCGGATGTGCCCGTATTAATGTGCGATGCGCACTGGCAGCACAAACACGCAATAATAACATATTTAGTGCTCGAGTTAACTAAACACAGGCTTAGTGCTAGTTGAGCCGGATAAAGTTCTGCGAAGAACGCCCTGGTGATGGTTATAGAGCATTTACGGATATTTGCACAACTTACTTGTAATTCAGTGAATAAAGGATTTTGACCTTACAAACGGTCCGGTAGTTTTGAATTTTTGATATGTTGTCTAGGATGGTTAGGCAGTGTTTAAAATGCAAAATGCACAATTCCCCCCTCTCCGCGCCCGCCGCCATATTGAAAAAACCGGCACTCTCTTCATATTTTTGCTCATATCTTCCTTTAGGAGCATTTTAGCTAGAAGAAAGCTTCGACAATGTTATAAAGAGTTAAATTTACTACATTATCCATTTTATATTTTGTATCTAGGACAGATAGTTACGGAGATATGCACATTTAAAAAAACTTAAGAAATTGCAATTTCTAACTCAAAATCAAACTTCTGGATTATATCTTCGTTTAGGAGCATTTTAGCTAGAATAGTGCTTCAGCAATTTTGTAGAGAATTAAATTTACTATAATTTACATTTCAAATTTTGTTTCTAGGACAGATAATTTACGGAGATATGTAAAAAATAAAGTCACATTTTCCGAAAATGCATGTAAAAATGGACATGAGTTTTATAAGCAATTATATTTCCTACATGTTTTAATTTGTCCTAGACTAGTCCGTAACTGAATGACAGCGTTCTAAACCAAGAATTTTGAGAAATTTTCGGAAAATTCGACTTTTCCTGTTTTTTAAATGTGCATATCTCCGTAACTAACCGTCCTTGAAACAAAATGTGAAGTGTAAATTATAGTAAATTTAATTCTCTACAACATTGCCCCAGCTTTGTTGTAGCTAAAATGCTCCTAAACGAAGATATAATCCAGAAGTTTGTTTTTCAGTAGGAAATTGTGATTTTTTACGTTTTTTTAAATGTGGATATCTCCGTAACTATCTGTCCTAGAAAAAAAATATAAAATGGAGAATGTAGTAAATTTAACTTTCTATAACATTGTCAAAGCTTTCTTTTAGCTAAAATGCTCCTAAAGGAAGATATGAGCAAAAATATGAAGAAAGTGCCGGTTTTTTCAATATGGCGGCGGGCGCGGAGGGGGGGGGAATTGTGCATTTTGCATTTTAAACACTGCCTAACCATCCTAGACAACATATCAAAAATTCAAAACTACCGGACCGTTTGTAAGGTCACACATAGTACTTTAGTCTCTATTCACCGTATTATTGGTTGAATTACGATTGTTCCTAACTGGATTCAATCCCGAATTTTTCAAATGGACTTGTTACTAGTTTGTTACCACAGAAATCTGTCATTTGCGAATCGTACTCTGTAATTTATTTCCAGATCGGTGCCATACAATTTTGGTGAAGATCTGATGATGAAATTCATGAGGAATCACCGGAACTTTTTAAATATTATATTATAATAAAATAAAAATAAATAAATAAAAATAAAAATCATTTAATTTCAGACAGAGAAGTCCATAGTTTGTTAGTATTTACAACTATATTCTATGTTAGTAACAAGACAGTAACACAAACACAAATGCACGTAACAGTAACAGACCTTCATGAATGTCATTTTAGCCAACATATCAAACTGCACATTTTCTAACGTGTTCATTATAGGATATATCTTTGCCATTTACGGTGTTTTTTATTTAAATTAACTCGTTTAGTTGTTATTAAACATAATTTGGTGACGAAATCCATGAGGAATCCCTTTGACTTTTTAAATATTATGGGTAAGTACAATGAGCTTCTGATATTTGGTGTTTTTTATAATAATTCTTTACTTGTTCTCGGAAACACGATTTCTAATCGATTTAGTTTTTTTTTGTGAATGAATAATATTATTTATAATTATCACTCATTTCTTAACGTTTAGCGTCGATTTTTAGAAAATCCTTTCTTCATAATCCTCTCGAAGTTACTGCACACGATTGTACATACCTGATAGAGACTTCACTTTCAACTATGGTCATCTCTTTTAACGAACGGTTGACCAAGCTTGTCTAAAAAATATTGCTTAATAACAACCCACCTGAATATAAGCCCAAAAGTTGCATACACTTGATGTAAATCTAAACTTTTCAAGGATATAGAATACTGCTAACTAGACTAATACTTCCTAACTAGGATCAGAACAAAGTAACTTTTCAATTCTTGAAGATTAAAATGAGATCAAGAAAGCGTAGACTCCTAACAAAACTGTTACCCAACCTTAAGAGCATGAAAAACATTACACATTATCGGAAAATCTTGAAATACTTCCAGAGCCCCCAAATTTTTATTGCTTTCCAACAACATAACTGATAACTTCCATTAAACAAGAAGCATTCAAAACGCACCCATGTTCCCAGAAGATACAGATCACGAGGGATACTATTGACTGTAATATAAAGATTGTAGGCCAGTAAAGATTATCTGAAGGATAAATAGTTCGGTACACAGACATGACAAAGCCAACTTCGACTTCATTAAGAGATAAAGGGTCAATATGTAACCATTAAACTTTTATGTACCCAAGTCTCCAATGCGTGAGCGATTTTGGATTATGTTGCGTCGTACTAAAGACTTTAAGGCGATATGAATCTTGGAGTTATAAAAACGAAGTGCCAATAGGTATGTCGTAATGTTTACAATAATGAAATATTCCTGCAAAGCGTGACCGTGGTGTAAGCAGACTAGGGTTCTTTCTTCCTTGTAAAAGCGGTATTGAACGATTTTTGCACAGAAGATGGCTAAATAAATTCTTTAGTTTGCTAATTTTGTTGTTCATACCTTGAACAATATGACATTGCATGTATGAAATAAAACGGTGTTTTACTTCCATGATCATATTACATATTAATTTATATTTATTAATGGTACATATACGATACAAAAATCAAACACATTGAAAGATTTAATATATTTTTCCTCGCCAGGCGCAGGCGAGTGTTCTGCTAGTTGTAATGTTAAGATGTCGGCAAAATTTTGCATTGTGTTGTTGCCACTGACTTTTGTAAGTACGTTTAATTTTAAGGCTTTTCAACCAACAGCGCATCTTCTAGGGCTACCATATCTTGCAGCGACTTGGCTTCTCCAACGACAAAACAGCGCCTATCTTGCTCACGTGATATTTAAAGGAAAGTGACAGGTAGTATTCGTCACGCGTCGCAAAGAGTCGCGTGTCACAGTTATGCTGGACATGCGACAACTTATGAAGTTACTTCACCTAACGCAGCAACTTTACAGTGAACATCACTTTTTCACGTTAAAAATGATAAATAACTTTATGATCTCCATACAAAATATTGGTTCCCATAATATAGAATAACGTCGCGAGTAGGTGGCCATCAGTTGAAGGTATGGAGCGTTTTTAGCGCCCCGTAGGAATTTTCGTCAATTCTGACTTCTAGAGCAGTCTAAGGGTAGTTTAGTCTCCTATAGACATTTTGATCCCATAAATAAATATAATCGATTGAAATAAAAAAAAAATCGTCATGCTTATTCCTAAACTCCTGCCTAACCCTACAAATTTTGTAGCGGTATTTTAGAAGATCAAATTAATTAGTACCTCTTAAAAATCAAACAATTTTTATGGTCTGCGTCCATATGGATAGTGTTGTGCAAGACAGGTGTTAACAGTGTGAAGGCACGCATAACATCCATCTTTATTAATATTGATAAACTGTTCGTTAATTAAGCATTTACCTACTTCATAACTATGAGGATTTATGTCTTAACTTGTCTATCTTGTTCTTTAATTAATAACCTTGTCGGTATACTTATCGTTGTATTGATATAATTGACTAAGGATTTAGCTACCTAATGACTTAGTCTTTTTTTTTAAGTATTGCTCTTATCCTTATCCGACTACGGTATCTTGATCAGAAGCTATCACTGTGACATGATTATTTAATTTATAAGTCACTAGAAGGCGGCCATTTTCTTCTGGGAAAACTCGGTATTTTGGCGTCTCCGTTTCAGCTTCGGCAAAAAATCTTTCGTATGTCTGTGTGTCCAGTTAAACAGAATTGCGGATATCCTCTCCGCATTTCTCAACTGATTCTTGTGAATTTTTATAGAATGTTTTCATCGTGTCAGTTGTAATTTTTTTGAGTGTTAAAATTAAATATAACACATTATTTCAGCCATTTTGGAACAGTCGTTTTTACCTTGGTCGGGTAAAAGTAGGTCTCTAAGAATAGTTGTACTTACTGGCAAAAAAAACGTTTACCGCGCAATCATACTAGCAGGGCTAGCGACTTCGCTTGTCGCGCGACTCAGCATCATCTGTCTTGCTCGCACGGTATTGAGAGGAAAGTGACAGGTCGTGTTTGTCGCGCGACAAAGAGTCGCGTGTCACAGTTATGCTAGAGCTGATGTTCCTTTACCCCAAACAAAATTAATGATTGTTTACGAAAATCATGATGCTCGACTATAGATTTTCACCATTTGTAAAGTGAATTTGGGTCAATCAACTATTTTCTACCACTCGTTGCCATGGTGATGTCCCCTGGGTCACTTTTTAAAACTACGATTTTCCGTGGTTATATTTAGGAAAAGCTTTGTAATTTAAGCAGTCGTAAGCCCATTCTTATGTAAACTATCTTCTGATAATACCAGTAATATAAATTATCAACCTTTATTAGAAGTTTAATCGCTATTGTCCCTGGTTCACGGGAAAGAATAGCAGCAAGAAAAAGTTGATCCACCCATTAAATCACTAGGTATTTTATGTCTATTACAAAAATAAACCTTCGATTGTGAAGACAGAGCAGAAATTCTTCACTAAGCAAGATTTTTCCATCTACCTCCCCCTGCGCCCCACCTTTAACTCCCCCACTGCCGTCGTCACCCATATTTGTATATTTTCTATATTTTATTTCAATAAATTTATTCTTAAATCGGTTCACAGGATTCTCCACATCAATGTTTACAGTAAGTACCTACCTGTCGTACGTTATTACGATATTTATGATAATAGTGTTCAGTATATTCTAAAATTGGAATTCAAATAAACTTTCACATGAAATAAACTTTGCAACACTTTCACTTGCAACGAAATCTATTAACTGATTTTCTCAGAATAAAGTGCAAGGAAACAGATACACTTCTTTATGATTTTACTCAAAAACTAAAGTGTTTGTACAGTCAGCATCAAAAGTATCTGACAGCGTAATTATTGGCTATATAAAAAAATAACGAGCGAGCGAAGCGAGGGGTACTTTGTTTCAGCTTCGTCGTTTTTTATGTTTTGATGTTCGTTTTCGGCTGTTTCAGGGCACATAATCAACCGAGTCTTCTGGAATTTCGTAAGTCGTTTCAATGTATATAGCTTTTTTGTAGATTCAATAAAAAAGGAAAAATTGGTAGAGGTGTGGGATAGAGAAAAAAATAACAAATTTCCAACCATTTTAAAACAAACTCGCGAGGTTTACAGCTCACAGACAAACTAGTACTAAAATTAAACCATTGATACCTGATATTTGTATCAATGGTTTAATACGAAAAATTGATAAAAAAATTAGACATTACATGTTTCATAAATTTTTAGTAGGTACTAAAATTGACAGTTACTTCTGACGCCGACTGTACAACTTGTACGCAGTCAAATATGAACACGTCAGAGCTGTCAGGAGATCAAAAGAACTTACTTTTATTACTTTGTGAGGGCCGGTATCTGTCAAAATGTTTGTTTGTATGTATCTGGCTTCCGTGTTTAAATTATGGTTTTGCAATTTGCTGAGAAACTGGGGTATAACACTAATATTATAAAGGAGAAAGTTTGTGAGTGTGTTTATGTGTATGTTTGTTACTTCTTCACGCTCAGCTGGACCTATTATGATTAACTTTGACATGAAGGTGGGCAAGAGATAAAATTGCTTTAATAGGAGTCCAGGAAGAGAACCTCAGGTAGTCCGGCAAACGCTCTTTTCTCTCTTCCTAAGGACTTATATTCTGCCGTGTTATGGTTAAAGGTCGTATCTCTATACGGTTGTCATAGTAAGATACGTCCTTTTACCGTAGCATGGCAGTATTAAAGCAATTTTCTTGGCAAAGGCCTTAGAGTTGATAATCCACCAAAATGCCCCTTATCTATCAAACACGCTTCCCTTTTATGGACGATTATGACGTACAAAATCACACAACAGTACTGTTTTCGTTCATAAGATCGCACACAACGCCAACCGATGGAAATGAAACAAGATCAATTTCTCAAAACAATCTTAACAAACGCACAAGACTGCAAACTAAAAAACCAACCAAGAACAAACTCGTATGCAGATGCAACTGCAACTAATCACCGTAGTCCAATCAACAACAACATCCCAAAATAAGCCAGTCAAAAATAGATCCGGGTAGACGTGTAAATAAGCGGAGTGATTGAAACGCGGGATCACGGTGGATTCACGAGATTAGCGTAAAACAGAAGCGACGGAGCGTAGAGACGCATTTTCAATCAGTAAGTAGGTATACGCTCTGAACAATTTTAAGCGCTGTCGTTTGTGAGATTTATTAACCCCCGACGAAAAAACAGCGGCGTGTATTTGTGTATCTGTGTGTCTGTTTGTCTGTGGCGTCTTAGCTCCCAAACGGAATGACCAATTTGAGTGTTTTTTTTTTAATCGAAAGACTTATCAATCGACATGGTTTTATCTTTAACCCCAGACATAAAAAGATGGGTGTGATAAATTTAACATGTGTATGTAAATAAGTACTTAATTTTTTCATCTACTTTTTATTAATTTATAAGATTTGACACGGTTGCTTTATGTACCTAGTAATATTTCTTCCTTGCACATCTAAGTTTATGAATGAATTATATTGAAAACGTATTAAATGAATTGTTAATTTAAGGTGTACATTTTGACATAAATTATGTATTTGCTTTTGACGCGGGTAAGGTAATATTTTTTTTGTAATTAAAAAGGTTAAAGTAATTTAAATTATCATAATTTTTCATGTAATTTATCACCTAGTTTACTTTTGACGAAGCATTACCGCGAAAATATTACAAATGTTTGGAAATCTTGTGTACCTATTATAATTTTTTGTTAATGTTATTACTATTGTACCTATTAATGTAATAGCTATGTATTCAATGACGATGCAAAAGTGGTTCCAGTGAATCCCAATTGATTAAACAATTCTTTATCTTATATTTATCTTTTATCTGTGTTTCTGTCTGTAGCATCGTAGCTCCCAAACGGATGGACCAATTTAAGTGCGGTTTTTTTTAACGAAAGACTTATCCGTTTAAATGGTTCATAGGCATGAACAGCGTTTGGCGGAAACAGGGCCAATAGTTTCCAAGATATTCAGCTTTAATTGGAACAAGTGACAAGATCTCAGCCAATATACAAACAACGAATTCAAAATTTTGTAGTGATGTTGTCTAAGTAGCATTTTCTAAACATCACTCATTGAATGAGGGTCTCATTGAATGAGGGTCTCATTGAATGAGGGTCTCATTGAATGAGGGTCTCATTGAATGAGGGTCTCATTGAATGAGGGTCTCATTGAATGAGGGTCTCATTGAATGAGGGTCTCATTGAATGAGGGTCTCATTGAATGAGGGTCACATGATGACCAGCTACTTATATCGCGGGTGTTTTAAATTTATAATTTAGATATTTATATAACAAGCTTCGACTACGTCGATTTGTGTAAGATCGTCTCTTAAAATTTATTTATTTATATTTAATTATTGTAAGATTATTGAGTAAAACATTTACTCGACACTTTTGGCTCTGTATTTATTCAGATTATTTTCTAAAATATGCTAACGTGAACGTTCTCTCAGAGGCATTATTATCTAACCCTAGTCTTATTAAATCATACCGCAGAGCTATACCCATTCTGTCATTATTTTCATCTATCCCTATTTCAGTATTTACTGAGAGGACCGACGTAGTGGAATTCTTACTATTCTACACTAAACTGAGAATTAATTACATGTAATACTAGTTTTATCTCGTGACTTCGATCGTCTGGGAAGCTTGTTTTGTATGTTCTTCAAAAAAGGAATTGTACCGATAATTGTAGTTCTACAAAGTAACCGCTAGGGGCGCTGTACAACAATACAATACAAAACAAAATTGCACACCAATAAAAGTTTACAAAAAGAAACAATATTATAAATACAAATCTGTACTATTCTCCATACAAATCGTTTACGCTGTCCCTAGCCAGTACGGTCACGTTCGTGGTCAAGGTACCTACAGATTTACAAAGGGTCGACAACACGCTTGCGAATCTCTTGGAGCATTAGAGGCATTCTATCTTCGTCCTCCGGGTAGGCAAGCACTTGTGTCTTCTCTGGTGTTGCAGGTGTTTATGGGCGACGGTAATCGCTTTCCATCAGGCGATACGTTTGCTCATTTGCCCCCTATGACATAAAAAAAAAAAAAAAAAAAAAAGAGTTGCAAGCGTCCATGGGCTGTGGTACCGTAACCGCTTACCATCAGCGGGGCAGTACGCTTGTTTGCCACCTCCGTGGTATAAAAGTTCCGTACATCATCATCCTCCTAGCGTTTGTCCCGTCCAGAGACGGGGTCCGTTTTCCTACATTTTTGCTTCCACTTCGCTCTATCCTGGACATCGTCTTCGTCTAACTCGCAGCTGTTCAGGTCCTTCCTTATAATATTGAGCCATCGAGCGTCCATGGGCTGTGGTACCGTAACCGCTTACCATCAGCGGGGCAGTACGCTTGTTTGCCACCTCCGTGGTATAAAAGTTCCGTACATCATCATCCTCCTAGCGTTTGTCCCGTCCAGAGACGGGGTCCGCTTTCCTACATTTTTGCTTCCACTTCGCTCTATCCTGGACATCGTCTTCGTCTAACTCGCAGCTGTTCAGGTCCTTCCTTATAATATTGAGCCATCGAGCGTCCATGGGCTGTGGTACCGTAACCGCTTACCATCAGCGGGGCAGTACGCTTGTTTGCCACCTCCGTGGTATAAAAGTTCCGTACATCATCATCCTCCTAGCGTTTGTCCCGTCCAGAGACGGGGTCCGCTTTCCTACATTTTTGCTTCCACTTCGCTCTATCCTGGACATCGTCTTCGTCTAACTCGCAGCTGTTCAGGTCCTTCCTTATAATATTGAGCCATCGAAGCCTAAGCCTTCCCCTCCGCCTACTACCTGGCAAGGTCAGGTATAAAAGTTCCGTACGATAAAATAAAATAAGTGGCCGGGTTAAGTTAAGTTTGTCGGACCCTGAATAAAATGGTTTATTTTTACAGTTTCCCCCGTTTGAGTGTACGGTACCTCGTGAAATTAAGTATTTGTGCAGTAGGTAAATCAAATCCAAATAATTCCTTGAAGTGTAGTCACAAATCAAAGTCAAATTAACCCCCATAATTTCTAATTCAAAGGAATCATCGGAATTGTTCGTATTCTGTATAAAAGTTGAAAGTCAAGTTTATTCCGTCCTGTTTCCGCGGAGGTGTCAAATAATTTTCACGTGCCGTTTATTTCAATTAGTCCGAAGTCTGAAAAGCAGGTCTTAATGTAGTGTGAAATGCGATTTATGTATCATTATTTGGTCGCAAGCGCCGTCTGGGAATTTTTTAGGGTTCCTCGCTTGTTTATTTATTTATAACTATAGCGACCCACCCCAGCTTCGCACGGGTGCAATGCTGATAAATTATGCATGTATTATACATATAAACCTTCCTCTTGAATTACTCTATTAAAAAAACCGCATAATCCGTTGCGTAGTTTTAAAGATCTAAGCATACATAGGGACAGACAGACGGAAGCGACTTTGTTTTATATTACTTATTATACTCGCGTACTTTAATCTGTCAATTACAATTTCACAGACAATATCAAAATAACGTACTTTTTAAACCTGTAACAAAATTCTATACTCTATGGTACCCGCTACTGAACTAATATTACAACTCTCATCATCATCATCATCATCTCAGCCATAGGACGTCCACTGCTGAACATAGGCCTCCCCTTTGGACTTCCATATATACCGGTTGGAAGCGCTTCCAACCGGTATATTACAACTCTACTCAAAATAATTTCAAAAAGAGAATATTAACATATATGGACATTATTAATACAGAACTCACAAATAAAAATGGAATACTTTTCTCATTCGAGAACCGAAGTGCTTTGGCAACAATTTGAGCGAAAAAAGTCGCGGATTAAGTTTGATAAATTGCTTGATAATTTCTTAAAAGAAACCGTATTTTCATACCTCGACGTTTGTGAGTCACATTTGTAATGTAGTATATATACGTATAAATGAGTTTGTATGAATGTACAGTCTAGACATTTTAAAAGAATTATTAAACCGCGTGTGTGGCAAAATAAAATGCAGTGGCGCCGCCTTTCAAAGGTCAGTCAACAGCCAACACATTTCATAGTCACATTTCAACGTCTGCCAAATACATTGTCAAAAGATACGCCTCGTATACCGGCTATTTCTGCCTCTGTCCAACCCGCTGCACTATGGTTCAGCTTGTATGGAGAGTGTCAAAAGTGTATTTCTCCAAAAGTATTAGACTTATTATAATAATACTAGAGGCCCGTTGCGGCGTCGAACCGCCGCTAGAACATGGAAATCCGGTAGTATTACAGAAAATAACTACTTTATCGATAAGAAGTTTTTGGCGAACGAAGAATAAATACTGTAAAAAAACACGTTAAAATGATGTTTTAAAAACGTTAAAATATGCCAGGCTAGAGTCAGGCCTGATAGCCAACTGCCAGCTTCATCGTGACAACTTTATCAACTCTTTTGTAAAAATAACTTGTGCATTAATGACGTGTGATCTGCTGATCTGTTTCACAAATAAAATGCATATTATTCGATTTATGGAAAAATTTAATTCATAAAAATGATCCCATATCTTAAAAAAATAATTGACATATTTTCATAGGACCGAACATAAGATTGGTAGAATTTTGATTTGTAGTTCTTTCTTCAGGACATCAATTTATCGATTTGATCGATTTCTATCAACTTCAAGAAATAGCACATGAATCGAAACGACACATTTGGGCACTCACTACGCAGGTTGTAAAAAGGAAATCATGTAGTGCGTACCTGTTTATGTATTCATTTATAATCGTATATACTTAAAAATAGTGATAATACATTAAGTTAGTTAAAAATGTTACATAAACTCAATTGTATGAAATACAGAGTATAAAACGTTTAATATGTAGATACACGAAAAACCACCATTATCAATGCTTGTTTTTTTAATGAAATTCAATAGATCGTGCAAATTTTCTTAATATGGGTGCTGCCATGTCATCATCATCAATCATTTATTCAATAACAATTTATTTTATTTATTTATTTTAAATTTATTTATTATTTATTTATTATACTCCACCATAAAAAAAAGAATGTGTCAAATATGTTTAATAAATAAAAGCCAATATATAAAACAGCACGTATGCATCTGTGGTTCCATGGTGGGAGCTGACGGTCATCATGCATTGAGTTGCCGGCGATGCGTCGGGAGACATCCGCGTCACCATGCCTTGAACGACGTGGTCCAGAGGGCGCTCAGGTCGGCAGGTGTTCCGTCTGTGCTCGAGCCTCCGGGTCTTAGTCGCACGGACGGCAAGCGGCCGGATGGCCTAACGTTGGTGCCATGGGAGAGAGGGCGGTGCTTGATCTGGGACGCTACGTGCGTCAGCACCTTCGCCGCCTCTCATATCAGTCGCACAGTACGTGCGGGCGGAGCGGCGGCCGAGTCGCAGGCGGCGGCGAAGCGCCAAAAGTATGCTCCTTTGGGCTCGGGGTATATTTTCGTCCCTTTTGCGGTGGAAACGGCGGGCTGCTGGGGTGCTGATGCGAAGCAATTTGTGCGTGACATAGGCCGTCGACTTAGACAAAAGGGAGAGGACCCCCGCTCCGAATCGTTTCTGGTGCAGAGGCTGTCCATAGCCATCCAGCGGGGTAATGCCGTGAGCATTATGGGCACTTTCGCACCGGAAACGATAACGAGCGGGTTTGACTATTGTAATTAGGTTAGTTATTATGTTGACGTTAATAATGTAATTATTTGGATTTTTGAATTGTTAAAACAGCTAAAAATGTTTGAGAAAAGAATATTAAGACTTATTTTTTTCAATAAATTTAGAGCTAAAGGCCTATATAATACCCGAATTCCAAATTCAAACTTTCGTCTTTCCTCTCATTGAAATAGTGTCTGACAGAAGAGTGAGGGAGATGCTATCATCTAATACTCTCAACTCTATGATATAAACCTAATTTTAGGGTTCCTTACCATAGTCGGTAAAAACGGAAGCCTTATAAAATCAATTTGTTTTGTTGACAGTAGAATTTGTCAAATTTTAATTTTGAATGAGAATAAGAATGATCAGCCAGACGTCATTAATTCAGATATGATTTATTCTTGAGAGCGTCGATTTTTTGAAATTTGCATCATATGTAGGTTATTTCTACCATCAACTTTCGCATGTTAGGGTAACATGTTAATTATTCCACATTGCCAACTCGTCTACAATGTCAGCTCGTCTATATTCCCATCTGGCTCACAATCCCAACTTGTCCACACACCCAACACGTCCACATTGCCAAATCGTTCATACGCCCAACTCATCTGCATCGCCAACTCATCTATATTACCAATTTGTCTCCATTGGCAACTCGTCCATATTCCCAATTTGTCCACAATGCCAACTCGACCATATTGCTAACTCGTCCATATACCCAACTCGTCCACAATTCCAACGCGTCCATATTGCTTACTCGTCCACAATGCCAACACGTTCACAAATACAACTCGTCTATATTTCCAACTCGTCCATATTTCCAACTCGTCCATATTTCCAACTCGTCCACATTCCCAACTCGTACACAATGTCAAATCGTCCACATTGCCCACTCGTCCATAAACCCAACTCATCTACAATGCCGACTCGTCCATATTACCAACTGGTCTTTATTGCCAACTCATCCATATTCCCAACTCGTCCACAATGCCAACTCATCCATATTGCTAACTCGTCCACATTTCCTACTCGTCCATATACCCAACTCGTCTACCATACCAACTCGTCTTTATTGCCAATCTCGTCCATATTATCAACTCGTCCGTTATACCAAATCGTCTTCAATGCCAACTCGTTTATATTCCCAACTCATCCACAATGCCAACGCGTCCATATTACTTGCTCGTCCACAATGCCAACTCGTCCACATTTCCAACTCGTCCATATTCCCACCTCGTCCACAATGCCAAGTCGTCCACATTACCAACTCGTCCATACACCGAACTCATCTACATTGCCAACTCGTCTTCATTTCCAACTCATCAACAATGCCAACTCGTCCATATTGCTAACTCGTCCACAAATACAACTCGTCCACATTTCCAACTTGTCCATAGGCCCAACTCATCCACAATTCCAAGTCGTCCACATTTCCAACTCGTCCATATTCCCACCTCGTCCACAATGCCAAGTCGTCCACATTACCAACTCGTCCATACACCAAACCCATCTACATTGCCAACTCGTCTTCCTTTCCAACTCATCAACAATGCCAACTCGTCCATATTGCTAACTCGTCCACAAATACAACTCGTCCACATTTCCAACTTGTCCATATGCCCAACTCGTCCACAATCCCAAGTCGTCCACATTGCCAACTCATCCACATTTCTAACTCGTCCATATTCCCAACTCGACGATACACCCAACTCGTCTACAATACAAACTCGTCCTTATTATCGGCTCGTCTTTATTACCAACTCGTCCATATTCCCAACTTGTTCATTTTGCCAACTCATCCACATTTCAAACTCGTCCATATTCTCAACTCGTCCACGTTTACAACTCGTCCGTATTACCAACTCATCTTCATTGCCAACTCGTCCATATTCCCAACACGAACACGTCTACATAGACAACTCGTCCAATTAACAACTCGCCCATATTAACAACTCGTCCATATTCCCAACTCGTCTATATTACCAACTTGTCAATTTTACCAACTCATCCACATTCACAACTCGTCCATATTCCCAACTCGTCCACATTTCCAACTCGTCCATTTTACCAACTCATCCATATTACCAATGTAGATACATTCCCAACTTAGCTACATTGTCAAGTCGTCCATATTCTCAACTCGACCACATTTCCCATTCCGTCGACATGCAAGCGGAAGGACTAAGTTTTTTCTTGTAAAATACCATTTAATTTACCATGACTCATGCCATTTTCCTTGAAATAATTTTTTTGATGGACTGATATTATCATATTTATAATAATCTATCATAAATTTACATATTTGAATGACATTTCCTTCGGTTTCCGCGACTGTCACACATTTAATACAATTTAAACGGATTATATCGCGTATATTAATTATTTGAGCCTCCCTGACGTTTCAGTACCTTTACAGATACCGTTGTCAAAGGTTGACTGAGAAAAACATAATTTTTCTCTGTCAAAGTTACATTTGTGCAAACTACCCATTTTATAAATATTAATTTCAAAATAAAGGTGTTCATACATGCCAGATGGGCCTAATGTGTAAAGACAGTTACACATGTGCCAGAAGGGCATTTATTATTTTATTTAAAATATCTACCAGCGGTTCACTATAAGGCTTACTGAGGAGAAAGAACCGCCAAAGAAAACTCCCAGATTGCCTTATTTATATTACTATAACATACTTTTAAACAAAAACTCTACATATACTACTTTTAACACTAATTTGTTTTACACCGTTCGAGGCCCAAGGTTTCCAGTCTTGTGTCTTGCTTGATCCTTGATAAGATGTACAACAGGATCCCAAGCCGGTGGTAATGACAAACCATCTTCTCTATTGAAATTGGGATATTTTTTGATTTCAATTTATTATTTTTTGATTTTTTTCAAGGCTCAAATAATTAATATACGCGATATAATCCGTTTAAATTGTTTTATTTAAATATTTGAATGACGTTTAAATTAGTTTTACTATTTTTTTCTGCTTTGATTTATTGTAAAACTTGCCTATAAAAATAATCTATTCTTGAATGACGGTCAGTTTTTCTAGTCTTTCGAGCACCAGTCCAACTCGCACTTAACCGGCTTTTTTCTCCACATTTTTAACAGGTATGCGAAAAAAGATTCCATACAACATTTTAAAAAGAAAAACAACCTGGCAATTTAGAGCATTGACATAATAGCCCCCAATAAAAAAGACATTAAAAGTTGTCAGAATATGGTTACTGTCATTCATTGTCAACAAACTGTAAAATTATTTTTGCATATTCGTACATGTTTTAAGTGTTGCGGATATTATGTTGCCGACTCAAAAATAATATTTCATCATGCTGAACAACTTACTACAGGTTTGTGAGGAAATCATGCTTATTATTATTTGGTCATCTTATGTCAAAATAGGGATCACGGGTCACGTGGTCAATGTCACGTGGTTAGCGCACAGTAGTTTTTTCAAATCCATTTTTCAGTACTTTTTCAGGAAAAAATTAAAAATCCAAGAGTTTTATGCACCTCTCCAGCATCAGACGAAGCTAATGACATATCATTTATCAAAATCGGACCATAACTGTAGATCTGATGGGATGTACAAAAATCGGCCTCGCGTAATATATATATAGATAATGATGAATAACTTTTTTTTAACTGTCATTGTTTCCAGCCAATAAAAATAATTTGCTTCCGATTTAAAATTATAACGATTGTATTTATAGTTTTAAATGAAAAACAATTTTAAAATTAGAATAAGTTCGGCTCTCTTTACTCTTTTTAAATTACTCCATAAACTGTATCTGTTTCCAGCCAGCGTGTCATCAAATAAAAATAATATTTTGCTTCCGATTTGAAATGACTAACGATTATGAATACTAATAATAGAATAATTTTGAATCGCTTCACTCTATTTTATTTTAATAATAATAAATTGCTCCATAAACTGTCAATGTTTCCAGCTAGCTAACCAGATTTGAAATAAATAACGATAAATAATTTGGAAATTAGAATAAGTTCGGATTTAGAGTCAATTATTATAATTTGACAGTTGCTATCGTTACTTTATGTATTTGCCGGCCTAAATGGTAATGGCGAGACAAATCTTAATGGGGGGAAATAACTGTGGATCTAATGTGGTCAATAAATTTGATAGCATCAGTTTTCTTGACTTATAATATCTTTGCATTCGTGTACAGTTTCAAACTTATATTCCCAGTGAACTTAATTTCTTTAAAAAATAAAAACTTCAAATTACAATAGCGGTAGACAACAGGCGTATTATCGCTAAAGAGCGATTTCTTCCAGATAACCTTTGATAATAGTGTTAGTATTTCGCTAAAAAGTCATCTGTAGGATGTAAACATTATGAACATCAATGTAACATCGATTATCAATTTATATCCTTACAGTCGGTTTATAATAAAGAATAATGTAAGTAAAGAATGTATACAATAAAGAATATGTAATAGTCTAAATACTCATAATTCAGTTCCCATTCTAACTCAAGCACAATCTTATTCCTCAACACATACAATGACAAAACACACCCACTAACTTTTATCGCAAGCGTAAAGCACCGTAATAAATATTAATTTCGCAGCAAAATTCACTTTTCCGCCCAGACTAGAATGAAAAATGTGACATTTTGTTAGACAATATAAGCCGTGAAAACTGTTGATAGCGTCTAATTTATCAGATTAAAGTCCTCCAGACACTAAGGAACGGACAGCAGAGGCGGGAAAACTGAATTTTTCCCACGGATTTTGTCGACAGCTTTATATGTCTGCCAACTTTGATGTTGCGATCACAGAAATGTTGTTTTTTCCTTAACACGTTGGAATTGGGTGCTAAATGAATTGCCCATTGATGATATTAATGGTGTCGGGATTATGAGAAAAAAGTCACGATTGCGAAGCGTGCGGTGCATTATAAACAAGAAATTTGACGCGACTTTACTTGTTTTTACTGTGATAATATTGTGATATTATAGCGCTTATTGAGGTTTTTATCGCGTTTATAGTACGGGTATGAGACTGATTGATGTGATCAGACTGCCAAATTATTAGCTACTAGATAATTTTACATTTATAAAGTACCACATTTTTTTGGTTAGATAACGATGTGGCAGCTCAGTTGGGACATTACGCAAATCAATACATTTTGTGTTTGATTTTTATGTTAACCTAGTATACTGTCCCACTGCCGGGGCAAAGCCAGGCCCAATTATTGATGGACGTGTCTAGATCATTGCATCATCTCCGCCTGGACCTTGTGTCAATATTTTAAATTTTTAATTTCTTAAGTCTAGTCTAGACTGGCTCGTCCACGACCTACACGCTAAACGTCTAAACACGTCATGCGGCTTTTGGCAAGCGTCTGCGCAGACACTTTACGATGTCATTAGCCGCGACGGCTAGATAAAGACACTATCTAGACTAGACTGTGACGTCATAGACTGAAAGCCCCATTGTGCGCATGAGTGCTTGTCTAATTGTCAATGAGTAATTGTATGGTAGCACTTGGTTGATTTGATTTACCTATAAATGTATGAAACATGTAATGTCTCATTTCTAGGGTTCCGTAGTCAACTAGGAACCTCCGTGATCATTAATACTAGAAAGCTGAAATTTGGTATGAGTATGTGTCATGTCTCACGCCGACAAAACGGTAAAAAAAAAACACGGGTAAGTACCTCCCGTACACCTAAAGTGGGGGTGATATTTTTTTTCGAACCAACACTAGTGTGTTGAGTATATATATGAGTAGTAGTTGAATAGGTCTTTTAAAAATAGCAGGGGTCTCCAAACATTATTTTCCGATAAAGTCAGCAGTTTTGTAAATAATCGCTCCGAAAATAAAAATAAAAAATGAAATTGAGGCCTTATTAGTACTTTCAATGAAAACTATATTTAACAAAATCGGTAGAGCCGTTTTTGAGTTATCGCAAAATTTCATAATTTTCTTAAAATGACGTAAGTTGACTTCCAGAAGGTAATAAGTAATTACAGTTACGTTTACGACCTTTTTATAGAGCTTGAAGTCTTTCTCGTAACTTAAGTATATTGTGAAGGTTGAGCAACTACGGAACCCTACACTGAGCGTGGCCCGACATGCTCTTGGCCGGTTTTGTATTATACCATTGATTTTCGCTTTTCAGTTTTTCTTTGAGCTTTGATCTAAGTACAATGGTTTGATTTACCTATTTTGGTTAGTCTGTGACTATCTAATTATTATTATATAGGTCGACGACGCGGTTGGCTCAGTTTGTGAGCACCTGCCTACTGACCCGGTGGTCACGGGTTCGAATCTCGGCCAGGGCAAATATTTGCGTTTGCCAACTGCGTTGTCGTAATATTAATAAGATGTAGGTACAAGTTGTAACTTAGGGGTAGGTATATCACCAAAGCTCATCACTGAAGTAGACAAACGGCGAGATCTGTATAGTTATACATCCATAAATGATCTATATTATGTATATACTAGAAGGTGCCCGCAACTTCGTACGCGTAATTTTTAGGGTTCCGTACCCAAAGGGTAAAAACGGGATCCTATTTCTGAGACGTCGCTGTCCGTCCGTCCGTCCGTCTGTCACCAGGCTGTATCTCAACAACGGTGATAGCTAGACAGTTGAAATTTTCACAGATGATGTATTTCTATTGCCGCTATAACAACAAATACTAAAAATAAAATAAAATAAATATTTAAGGGGGGCTCCCATACAACAAACATGTTATAGATTATATATATGTATAGGTATGGAATCCTTCATGCGCGAGTCGGGCTCGCACTTGCCCAATTTTTTAATCCGTAGTCGGGTAAAAAGTATCCTATAACCATCTTTAGATGTCCAGATAAACCTGTACCGAAATTGGTCAAAATTTGTCCAGACGTTTCGGCGTGATGCGAGGACAAAGGAAACTATGTCCAACAGATGGCGCCAGACTGGCATGACGCCGCGCGCCCATACAAAACAAAAGACGATCCGTCGACGTCCGCTGCTGGACAAAGGCATCCCCCAAAGTTTTCCACAACGATCGGTCTTGTGCCGCCCTCATCCAATTTCTACTCGCGATCCTTCTGACGCTGCGTTTTCCAGTCCGCGGTCACCACTCATGAACCTTTCTGCCCCAAACGGCAGTACAAATACAATATTTGTATCGAAAAAATACAAGTGATTGTAATTATATCAGGGTTGCGTGCCTCGCGAACACTAATCAGACCTCGCACGGAGCTCAGACCTCAAGCTAGGTCTGACGTCAATAAATACTAAAGATTTATTGTTGCTCCCTACGAAATTACTGATTAAAAATCGCCCATGAGAACCAATTCATACTGCTGAGATGATGCATGACATGTCGGAATAGGATCTAAATTTGGCGTTTGACTTTGTAAATCAAATTTCTATGGAGACGGTCACAATTTCGGGAAAAATATTAATAGCGTGATGCAGGATCGTCTTTGTTTTGCATGGATGCGCAGCGCCTGCCAGTCTGGCGCCATCATAATTGCTTGGATTAACACATAGGCTACTTATTATCCCGAAAATTTTAGTGTTCCCGCGGGATGAGCGAGTAACGCGAGCGCAGCTAATAATAAAAATAAAATATTACAAACCTAATACAGACAAGCAGTCGATAGATTATCACAAAACCGTCCGCAAGATCATAACCTAAATGCTACCGTCTAGACAGCCTAAACTCATAAGTCTAACGATAAATTGAGCCCATTTCTCAAACGGTTCACTAGATCGGGAATAGGTTATGACAACATTACGTATTTAAAATTATTTATTACATTTTTACAACTATGTAGATATAGACAGATAGATTATCATGCTGTAAATCACTGTGTAAATGCAGGATCAACTTTTTCTTGCTGTTATTCTGTCCCGTGACCCAGGGGACAATAGTGATTGCTGAACTTCAAAGAAAAGTGTTGATATTACTGGTATTGTCAGGAGATAGTCTACATAAGAATGGGCTTATAACTGCTTAAATTGCGAAGCTTTTGCTAAATATAACCACAGAAAATCGTAGTCTTAAAAAGTGACCCAGGGGACATCTCCATGGCAACGAGTGGCAGAAAATAGTTGATTGACCCAAATATAAATTGTATATTTAAGCGTTTATGTTTATATTCATGTGTATTCTTTCCTGTTCTTACTCTCTATTTTATATGTTTTATTGGTTGTGTAAAATGCGGTGCAATTGGTCGGCAATTCAATTCCTAATTTTAATGTATTTTGTAATATCGCTAAATTAACGATGTTTCAGGAATATTCCAGGAACATCCTGTTATTAAAACGGGATGTTTGCAATTCGAGTGGCATAAAACTACATTTCACGTTACAACCCAGTTTGCGCCTGATTATGGCTTCGCATATATAAATGAGGCGTAAACATAACGCGAATGGTTGGCAATGTGGTGATATACCAGGTATATCGCCAATTCAGAGATCTCTCCGAGATATCCAGAGAGATGTATCCGGAATTAGGCCCAGAGTATGCGGTCTTGCTTAGGCTACTACCCCGGTGCGTGACGTGTAGTAAGCCGTCTTGTTTCTCTTTCTAATGTGTATTTTAGAGTCGAACAATGCACTGCAAGACTAGTAAATTTGCCACTAGTTAAAACGACAGGCAAAAGGACGCAAATCCATTAACTCCTGTCTGATTTGAAAATACCCGACATTTATTATTTTCAACTTCATAACATGAGAAAAGATTTGTCATTATTTCTATTTTCGTAATTATCTAATTACAAACACTATTCGTCGCAATGTTAAGTCTAAGTTTAAAATAATCATGCGATATATATAAGACCTTTTAGAATGTCGTTTTGCAAATATAGCCCATTGTTTCAGACGAAGCTAAAGCGTCGTGTTTCTTGAGGAAAAATAAGAAATTCAATATTTGCAACGGAAAGTTCGTTTTGTTTGCTTGTCTGGTTGTATTATGAAAGGTGTAAGTAGTACAAGGAACAATAAATAAATAATTTTCTGTCCAAAATTTCATTTTTGTTACAAGTTTTTATAGCCGACTGTACTTTTCTTTGAACATTCATCGATTTCTCACAAAGACGATTCTAAAGAGCCCAAACTCGATATGATTGCTTTATTTATTAAGCAGTTCCTATGGCCACCTTCCAGCTCCATCATCAGATCCACGTCATTATAATATTGCATTGTCACGCGATTTGCATATTCGTGCAAAATTTCAGTTCAATCGGAAACTGGGTCAAATTTAACTTGCATAATTCCGTTACAACGGGACAGGTGAAAGTAAATTAAAGCTTGTAAATAAGTTATATTAGGGGACAATCTTACACAAATCGACCTAGTCCCAAACTAAGCAAAGCTGGCCTATCCCGCACGTCTCCGCTCCGCACCGCTTTAGTGGAGACACAGTTTTATAGGATAACTAGCTTTTGCCCGCGACTACGTCCGCGTGGAACTTGGAAGGATGGAAGCAACCTCGTACAACACGATAGATATCCACCTAATCACCTTAATTCATAAAAGGGATTATTTAAAGCGCCTAAGCAAATGTAAGAGCAATTGTTCTTTTGGTCTAATCATTACATTTCCGACAGGGTCATCAATGTCATCATGAATTACTTACTCACTTTTCAATCTTTTTAGGGATAATTTCCAGGATGAAAACTATCCTATGTCCTTCCTCGGATCTTAAACTATCTCCATGCCAAATTTCATCAAAATCGATTCAGCGGTTTAATCGTGAAGAGGTAGCAGACAGACAGACAGACAGACACACTTTCGCATTTATAATATTACAGTATATAGTATAGTATACTATAGTACAGTACAGTACAGTACAGTACAGTACAGTACAGTACAGTACAGTACAGTACAGTACAGTACAGTACAGTACAGTACAGTACAGTACAGTACAGTACAGTACAGTACAGTACAGTACAGTACAGTACAGTACAGTACAGTACAGTACAGTACAGTACAGTACAGTACAGTACAGTACAGTACAGTACAGTACAGTACAGTACAGTACAGTACAGTACAGTACAGTACAGTACAGTACAGTACAGTACAGTACAGTACAGTACAGTACAGTACAGTACAGTACAGTACAGTACAGTACAGTACAGTACAGTACAGTACAGTACAGTACAGTACAGTACAGTACAGTACAGTACAGTACAGTACAGTACAGTACAGTACAGTACAGTACAGTACAGTACAGTACAGTACAGTACAGTACAGTACAGTACAGTACAGTACAGTACAGTACAGTACAGTACAGTACAGTACAGTACAGTACAGTACAGTACAGTACAGTACAGTACAGTACAGTACAGTACAGTACAGTACAGTACAGTACAGTACAGTACAGTACAGTACAGTACAGTACAGTACAGTACAGTACAGTACAGTACAGTACAGTACAGTACAGTACAGTACAGTACAGTACAGTACAGTACAGTACAGTACAGTACAGTACAGTACAGTACAGTATAGTATAGTATAGTATATAGTATAGCTGCTAGCTAGCTGTGCCCCGCGGTGTTACCCGCTCATCCCACGGGAACACTCAATTTATTCGGGATGAAAAGCATCCTATGTCCTTCCCCGGGACTGAAACTATCTATATACCAAATTTCATCTCAATCGGTTCAGCGGTTTAAGCGTGAAGAGGTAACAGACAGACAGACAGACAGACACTTTCGCATTTATAATATTAGTATGGATATTCGACAAAGTGTCAAGCGGTAAGCAGTAATAGTACATTACATACGTAGGGCACAATCTAAGTAAATTAGAGTCTCAGTTAGGTACTTCAATTTTCAATAAGGTAGGATGATTAAAAGTTTTCTTCAGGTACTACGAAGACAGGAAAATTAACGAAATTTAAATAATATCAGACGCATTATTTTTCTTTGCTTTTATTGATGGCCCTTGGAGAGCTGGACTAGGCTGTTTGGAGAGAGTTGTTTAACACACTTCTTCTGCTTCTGTTAGGCAACATCACTTTTGTCTATGATTTCGTTCGGTTCACCGGAAAGTAAATTGTCCCATAGTTAATGCTACGACGTGATCTAAATAGAAATACATAAATCGACCATGATTATTCGTTGTATTCTTTTAAGAATCAATATAACCGTATAAAGTTACACGGACACGTTTCCAGTCACCGGTGTGAAGTTAGCAGCCAAACTTAGCAGCCGCCGATAACCCGACCAAATTAAGAAGTTAAGATTTTCTTTAAAAAAAAATGTCTCGGGAGACTTTAAAGACTATAAAAAACATCTATGATTACGAAAATTACATGCTGAACATAAAAACAAATCGAATAAATACATAAACTTAGTTCGGCCGCTAACTTTTGAATTCAGCAGCCAAAATCACTTTCTGTGACTAAAACTAAGATCTCGTTATGAAACTGGGCAAGGAAGGGGGTTTCAAAACTTGATTCGTATAGCCAAATGCTCAAGCTAAACGGTTGTAGTAAACAAAACATGATACTCGATCAATATCAGAGTCAACCGGGCAAAAGAAGTCATGTTTTGTAAACTTTAAATTTTCTCTTCTTTTCAACTTGATAGACGGCAAGCAATGGGCCTTTAGTTAGACCCCAGTACCATTCAGTCAACCGTTAAGCTAAATCAAAGCCCAAGTAGCCAAGTAGCTAATCATACCCAGTCCTTAAGACTATGCTAATTAAATCCGAATAAAAAATCACAAGATTTTCGCATAAAAATCGCCAAGTTGAACGGCAAGCAAGGGGGTTTTGAAACATGATGTGTGTAGCTTATTATACACGCTATATGGTTGCAGTGACCAAAAAGTGATACCCGATTGTTAAATGGGTGAAACGGGGAGAAAACGGCATGTAATGGGCGATATTCAGTACTTTGCGATTTTCATTTATTTTCAACTTGAAAGACGGCAAGCAAGGAGTTTTTGACCACAAAATCCAATAGCCAGTCCATAAAGCTTATTTAAAAACCAAAATGCTAATTGATACCCGATCACTTAGACTATGTAAATGAAGTACCTACAAGTAGAAAACAAACAAGATTTCCTCCAAAATCTTCATTCTTGTTTGAAAATCACCAAGTAGAACGGCAAGCAAGGAGGTTTTGAAAAGTGACATGTATAGCCTTTTATACAAACTATACGGCTACAGTGTCCAAAAAGTGATACCCGATCGTTAACTGGGTGAAACGGGGAGAAAACGGCATGTAATAGGCGATATTCAGTACTTTGCGATTTTCATTTATTTTAAACTTGAAAGACGGCAAGCAAGGACTTTTTGACCACAAAATCCGATAGCCAGTCTATAAAGCTTATTTAAAAATCAAGTTGCTAATTGATACCCGATCATTTAGACTTTGTAAATCAAGTACAAGTAGATCACAAACAAGATTTTCTCCAAAGTCATCATTCTTGTTTGAAAATCGCCAAGTAGAACGGCAAGCAAGGAGTTTTTGAAACATGTAATGTATAGCTTATTATACACGCTATACGGCTGCAGTGACCAAAAAGTGATACCCGATCGTTAACTGGGTGAAACCGGGAGAAAACGGCATGGAATGGTCGATATTCAGTACTTTACGATTTTCATTTATTTTCAAGTTGAAAGACGGCAAGCAAGGACTTTTTGACCACAAAATCCGATAGCCAGTCTATAAAGCTTATTTAAAAATCAAGTTGCTAATTGATACCCGATCATTTAGACTTTGTAAATCAAGTACAAGTAGATCACAAACAAGATTTTCTCCAAAGTCATCATTCTTGTTTGAAAATCGCCAAGTAGAACGGCAAGCAAGGAGGTTTTGAGACATGATATGTAAAGCTCAATATACACGCTATACGGCTGCAGTGACCAAAAAGTGATACCCGATCGTGAACTGGGTGAAACCGGGAGAAAACGGCATGGAATGGTCGATATTCAGTACTTTGCAATTTTCATTTATTTTCAACTTGAAAGACGGCAAGCAAGGAGTTTTTGACCACAAAATCCGATAACCAGTCCATAAAGCTTATTTAAAAATCAAGTTGCTAATTGATACCCGATCATTTAGACTATGTAAATGAAGTACAAGTAGAAAACAAACAAGATTTTCTCCAAAATCTTCATTCTTGTTTGAACATCGCCAAGTAGAACGGCAAGCAAGGAGGTTTTGAGACATGATATTTGTAGCGTATTACAAACTCTATACGGCTGCAGTGACCAAAAAGTGATACCCGATCGTTAACTGGGTGAAACGGGGAGAAAACGGCATGTAATGGGCGATATTCAGTACTTTGCGATTTTCATTTATTTTCAACTTGAAAGACGGCAAGCAAGGAGTTTTTGACCACAAAATCCGATAGCCAGTCTATAAAGCTTATTTAAAAATCAAGTTGCTAATTGATAACCGATCATTTAGACTTTGTAAATCAAGTACAAGTAGATCACAAACAAGATTTTCTCCAAAGTCATCATTCTTGTTTGAAAATCGCCAAGTAGAACGGCAAGCAAGAAGTTTTTGAAACATGTAATGTATAGCTTATTATACACGCTATACGGCTGCAGTGACCAAAAAGTGATACCCGATCGTTAACTGGGTGAAACCGGGAGAAAACGGCATGTAATGGGCGATATTCAGTACTTTGCGATTTTCATTTATTTTAAACTTGAAAGACGGCAAGCAAGGACTTTTTGACCACAGTATCTGATTGCCAGTCTAATAAGCTAATTTAAAAATTAAGTTGCTAATTGATACCCGATCATTTAGACTATGTTAATGAAGTACAAGTAGAAAACAAACAAGATTTCCTCCAAAATCTTCATTCTTGTTTGAAAATCGCCAAGTAGAACGGCAAGTAAGGAGGTTTTGAAACATGTTATGTATAGCTTATTATACACGCTATACGGCTGCAGTGACCAAAATGTGATACCCGATCGTTAACTGGGTGAAACGGGGAGAAAACGGCATGTAATGGGCGATATTCAGTACTTTGCGATTTTCATTTATTTTCAACTTGAAAGACGGCAAGCAAGGAGTTTTTGACCAAAAAAATCCAATAGCCAGTCCATAAAGCTTATTTAAAAATCAAATGCTAATTGATACCCGATCATTTAGACTATGTTAATGAAGATCAAGTAGAAAACAAACAAGATTTTCTCCAAAATCTTCATTCTTGTTTAAAAATCGCCAAGTAGAACGGCAAGCAAGGAGGTTTTGAGACGTGACATATATAGCTCATTATACACGCTATACGGCTGCAGTGACCAAAAAGTGATACCCGATCGTTAACTGGGTGAAACGGGGAGAAAACGGCATGTAATGGGCGATATTCAGTACTTTGCGATTTTCATTTATTTTCAACTTGAAAGACGGCAAGCAAGGAGTTTTTGACCAAAAAAATCCAATAGCCAGTCCATAAAGCTTATTTAAAAATCAAATGCTAATTGATACCCGATCATTTAGACTATGTTAATGAAGATCAAGTAGAAAACAAACAAGATTTCCTCCAAAATCTTCATTCTTGCTTGAAAATCGCCAAGTAGAACGGCAAGCAAGGAGGTTTTGAGATATGACATTTGTAGCGCATTACACACTCTATACGGCTGCTGTGGCCAAAAAGTGATACCCGATCATTAACTGGGTGAAACGGGGAGAGAACGGCATGTAATGGGCGATATTCAGTACTTTACCATTTTTATTTATTTTCAACTTGAAAGACGGCAAGCAAGGAGTTTTTGACCACAAAATCCGATAGCCAGTCCATAAAGCTTATTTATAAATCAAGTTGCTAATTGATACCCGATCATTTAGACTATGTAAATGAAGTACAAGTAGAAAACAAACAAGATTTTCTCCAAAATCATCATTCTTGTTTGAAAATCGCCAAGTAGAACGGCAAGCAAGGAGTTTTTGAAACATGTTATGTATAGCTTATTATACACGCTATACGGATGCAGTGACCAAAAAGTGATACCCGATCGTTAACTGGGTGAAACGGGGAGAAAACGGCATGTAATGGGCGATATTCAGTACTTTGCAATTTTCATTTATTTTCAACTTGAAGCAAGGAGTTTTTGACCACAGAATCCGATAGCCAGTCCATAAAGCTTATTTAAAAATCAAGTTGCTAATTGATACCCGATCATTTAGACTATGTTAATGAAGTACAAGTAGAAAACAAACAAGATTTTCTCCAAAATCATCATTCTTGTTTGAAAATCGCCAAGTAGAACGGCAAGCAAGGAGTTTTTGAAACATGATATGTATAGCTTATTATACACGCTATACGACTGCGGTGACCAAAAAGTGATACCCGATCGTTAACTGGGTGAAACGGGGAGAAAACGGCATGTAATGGGCGATATTCAGTACTTTGCAATTTTCATTTATTTTCAACTTGAAAGACGGCAAGCAAGGAGTTTTTGACCACAAAATCCGATAGCCAGTCCATAAAGCTTATTTAAAAATCAAGTTGCTAATTGATACCCGATCATTTAGACTATGTAAATGAAGTACAAGTAGAAAACAAACAAGATTTTCTCCAAAATCTTCATTCTTGTTTGAAAATCGCCAAGTAGAACGGCAAGCAAGGAGGTTTTGAGACATGATATGTAAAGCTCAATATACACGCTATACGGCTGCAGTGACCAAAAAGTGATACCCGATCGTTAACTGGGTGAAAAGGGGAGAAAACGGCATGTAATGGGCGATAATCAGTACTTTGCGATTTTCATTTATTTTCAACTTGAAAGACGGCAAGCAAGGAGTTTTTGACCACAAAATCCGAAAGCCAGTCTATAAAGCTTATTTAAAAATCAAGTTGCTTATTGATACCCGATCATTTAGACTATGTTAATGAAGTACAAGTAGAAAACAAACAAGATTTCCTCCAAAATCTTCATTCTTGTTTGAACATCGCCAAGTAGAACGGCAAGCAAGGAGGTTTTGAGACATGATATGTAAAGCTCAATATACACGCTATACGGCTGCAGTGACCAAAAAGTGATACCCGATCGTGAACTGGGTGAAACGGGGAGAAAACGGCATGTAATGGGCGATATTCAGTTCTTTACGATTTTAATTTATTTTTAAGTTGAAAGACGGCAAGCAAGGACTTTTTGACCACAGAATCGGATAGCCAATTTATTAGCTAATTATACAATCAAGTTGCTAATTGATACCCAACATTTAGACTATGTTAATGAAGATCAAGTAGAAAACAAACAAGATTTTCTCCAAAATCTTCATTCTTGTTTGAACATCGCCAAGTAGAACGGCAAGCAAGGAGGTTTTGAGACATGATATTTGTAGCGTATTACAAACTCTATACGGCTGCTGTGACCAAAAAGTGATACCCGATCGTTAACTGGGTGAAACGGGGAGAAAACGGCATGTAATGGGCGATATTCAGTACTTTGCAATTTTCATTTATTTTCAACTTGAAAGACGGCAAGCAAAGAGTTTTTGACCACAAAATCCGATAGCCAGTCCATAAAGCTTATTTAAAAATCAAGTTGCTAATTGATACCCGATCATTTAGACTATGTTAATGAAGATCAAGTAGAAAACAAACAAGATTTTCTCCAAAATCTTCATTCTTGTTTGAACATCGCCAAGTAGAACGGCAAGCAAGGAGGTTTTGAGACATGATATGTATAGCTCAATATACACGGTATACGGCTGCAGTTACCAAAAAGTGATACCCGATCGTTAACTGGGTGAAACGGGGAGAAAACGGCATGTAATGGGCGATATTCAGTACTTTGCGATTTTCATTTATTTTCAACTTGAAAGACGGCAAGCAAGGAGTTTTTGACCACAAAATCCGATAGCCAGTCCATAAAGCTTATTTAAAAATCAAGTTGCTAATTGATACCCGATCATTTAGACTATGTTAATGAAGTACAAGTAGAAAACAAACAAGATTTTCTCCAAAATCTTCATTCTTGTTTGAACATCGCCAAGTAGAACGGCAAGCAAGGAGGTTTTGAGACATGATATGTATAGCTCAATATACACGCTATACGGCTGCAGTGACCAAGAAGTGATACCCGATCGTTAACTGGGTGAAACGGGGAGAAAACGGCATGTAATGGGCGATATTCAGTACTTTGCGATTTTCATTTATTTTCAACTTGAAAGACGGCAAGCAATGAGTTTTTGACCACAAAATCCGATAGCCAGTCCATAAAGCTTATTAAAAAATCAAGTTGCTAATTGATACCCGATCATTTAGACTATGTTAATGAAGTACAAGTAGAAAACAAACAAGATTTCCTCCAAAATCTTCATTCTTGTTTGAAAATCGCCAAGTAGAACGGCAAGCAAGGAGGTTTTGAGACATGATATTTGTAGCGTATTACGCAGGCTATGCGGCTGCAGTGACCACAAAAAGTGATATCCGATCGTTAACTGGGTGAAACGGGGAGAAAACGGCATGTAATGGGCGATATTCAATACTGCAAATGTCACTCAAATTTTCAAATGTTTTTACTTTCTTTCTAATAGTCAATCCTCTGTTTGTATCGGCGCGACTAACGTAGCACAAATAATGAATGCCTTTTTTGCTGCATGTTTAAACAGTTTAGATTTCAAATGTCTTGCACAAAACAGGCATACATTGTCCAATGCTTCACTATATGCTAGCAACCGGGGTTTTAAATCTTATTGTAATTTTTCTTTTGTTTCAGGGGTTTATTATCGACCAACAGACTAAATATGAATAGGGCCACAATTATACCCATCAGTCTGTAAAACATGTCGATGCGTTTTTGTTTTTACAATCCGGGCCGATATATTTTTCAGTTCCTAAAATTGATTAACTTTATTCTTGTAGAACGATGCTAGTTTGTTTTCCATCCCCAGTGGATCTTTTATAGTCAACGTTTGGTCTGTAAGGGAATACGTTATATTTATCGACACACAACTCCATAGATTTCACGAACTCTGCTAATTTTTCAGTCTTTTAAAATTATGTTGGATTTGGCCACACTTATAATGTTTATTTATTTACGTCATTTGCGCATGTCATGTGAACCCAGTTATTACAAATGTCACACGCCACCCACGTCGTGGTTTCGTCGGGGCCCATTGCAGTGCCATGGCCGCAGTAAAAGCAATTGATGATATCTCCCTCATCTTCCACTAGTGTCACGGGCTTTAGTTCACTCACTAACTTTATGTATTTTTTTGGATATCTAGCTTCTGTGGCCATTACACGCTTGGTTCCTTTAAAAACCGTCCCATAAAATGTGTTAGTTTATCACATCGTCTTTTTTTCCAAATTTCGGTAGGGTTTGCATTTTGTGCCCAATCCCTGGTGCATTTGGTCAATCTTTACTTTGGGATTTTCTGCATAATCTCTTTTGACTTGGAGACTGTTTCAGCTCTCAGTTTTCACAAAACTTGGGGGTTCATTATAAAAAATCTATTGACTCGTTCTTTTAAATCAGACGTTAAATTTATCTTAAATATCGTCGTACTATTGAAATTTCGCGGTATGACAACTGAATAAAGACAGTTCAAAATGGCGGCAGAAAAAAATTAAAAAGTTTATATTTAAAGGTTAGGCCGCGAATTTTTCAATCAGCCCTCGTATTTTCTCGAATAATACCGGGTCATGAAACGGGCTTGCGTCGTTTTCAATGTGAGCCATATACTCCGTGCTGGCGATGACATGTATGTATAGCCCTTTTGTAGAAGGGACTATTTTAGTACATACACGTCTTTTTTAAATCGTCCTTAAAATTGGAAGACGTTGTTGTTCTCATGTTGATTAGGGTTTTTGGCGATTGTTGTTCTGGTCTACAGAGAACAATTATGTTATTTAGTGCTTTTATCGTATCCGGCGATTCAAATTTACTGGTAAGGCGGATAAAAATATTTCGCATAAAATTATCGATCTGGTCTAAGGTAGTGGACAGTGTGAGTACCTATTGCCAACATCTTTAAACATTTTTTTCCCCGAAATGGCTTGCGTCAATATTAGAGATGGGCGCTCATGGGTAAATACCCGATGAAGACCGGGTAAATACCCAATCTACTGCTACTACTGCCAGGTAGATTGGGTATTTACCCGGTAGGTATTAATCGGGTATTTACCCATGAGCGCCCATCTCTAGTCAATATGGTTACAAACAATTTTGATGAAATGTGCGCAACAAAGAGACATGGGCGTCAATTGTTTTTTTGGCATTTACTTCTGCGTTAGAATATTATAAATATTCGTCCAATAGTCTAACAGGTTGCACTCATTAAATGCTTGGCAAGAAGCATTAATTAGCACAAAACTCATTTGTCTGTTACGACTCCTCCGAATACAGGCCAGATATTACACTCAACACATTGTCTCTTAAAATCACACAGCATTTTATAAACGGAATTCGTGTTGTGACAAGATGTCATCATGTCTGCTATGTGATGGGACTTGTATTATTCCGGAATACAGGTATACACGCTTACATTTTGACTAAATATTCCCCACAGACTGGTTTTCTTACAACACTTCCTGTAGCATCCAAATGCAGTAGCGGCAAATTCTCTTTTTCGGACTTCAGGACCATAATTTTGTTCCATAATGTGAGCTTTGACGGTGAATCATCATCTCAGCCATAGGACGTCCACTGCTGAACATAGGCCTCCCCTTTGGACTTCCATATATACCGGTTGGAAGCGACCTGCATCCAGCGCCTTCCGGCGACCTTTATAAGGTCATCTGTCCATCTTGTAGGTGGACGTCCTACGCTGCGCTTGCTGGTCCGAGGTCTCCACTCGAGCACTTTACGGCCCCATCGGCCATCTGCTCTGCGTGCTATGTGGCCTGCCCATTGCCACTTCAACTTGCTAATCCGGTGAGCTATATCGGTCACTTTAGTTCGTCTACGGATTTCCTCATTTCTGATTCGATCACGTAGAGACACCCCGAGCATAGCCCTCTCCATTGCTCGTTGAGCGACTTTGAGCTTTGAGATGAGGCCGATAGTGAAAGACCACGTTTCGGTGCCGTAAGTCATCACTGGTAACACACATTGGTTGAAGACTTTCGTCTTGAGGCACTGAGGTATGTCGGATGAAAAGACATTGCGTAGTTTCCCGAACGCTGCCCAGCCGAGTTGGATTCGGCGGTTGACCTCTTTCTCGAAGTTGGACCTACCTAATTGGACCACTTGTCCTAGGTAGATGTATGAGTCAACAACTTCGAGTACCGAGTTTTCAACAGAGACTGGGATGGGCACAACCTTGGCATTTGACATGAGTTTTGTCTTGTCCATGTTCATTTTTAAGCCCACCCGTTGAGAAACTCGATTGAGGTCATCGAGCATCATGCTGAGTTCCTCCATCGACTTTGCCATGACTACGATGTCGTCGGCAAACCGAAGGTGAGTGATGTATTCGCCATTGATGTTGATGCCAAGTCCTTGCCATTCCAGGAGCTTGAAGGCGTCTTCCATAACGGCCGTAAACAGTTTCGGGTTCCTGTCTTACGCCTCTTCTCAATGGAATGGCCTTTGTACTCTGCTCCTGAACTCGGACCGACATGGTGGCGTTACTATATACAAACACTTCAACACTTCAATGTACCGATAGTCAATATGGCATCGCTGAAGTGACTCGAGCACCGCCCATGTTTCCACCGAATCGAAGGCTTTCTCATAGTCCACAAACGCTAAGCATAATGGCAAGTTATACTCTTCAGTCTTCTGTATAACTTGTCGCAGCGTATGTATGTGGTCTATGGTACTATAGCTTCTTCGGAAACCGGCTTGTTCGGGAGGCTGGAAGTCATCAAGTCTATGTTCGAGACGGTTCGTGATGACCCTTGAAAACAACTTATAAACATGGCTTAGAAGCGTGATGGGCCTGTAGTTCTTCAATAGGGTTTTATCACCTTTCTTGAAGAACAGTACCACCTCGCCTCTATTCCATGCTTCAAGCGTTTTGCCCTCGGACAAGACGGAATTAAAAGCTTCTGGAGGACCTTAAGTACCGGTGTTCCACCCGCTCTCAGAAGCTCTGAGGTGATTCCGTCTTCGCCCGGCGCCTTGTTGTTCTTAAGGTGCTTTAGGGCCATCCTAATCTCGTACAGACTGATGTCCGGGATATCTTCGGTATAATGTCGGGACAGCTTGGCTCTTGGATCGCCTACCAAGCTGTCAACGGGCTTTGCGACTGAAGTGTATAACTGACCATAGAACCTCTCGATCTCGCCTAGAACCTCTGCTTTGGTCGACGCTATGCTGCCATCTTCCCGTTTCAGCTTGGTCAGCTGGCTTTGTCCAATAGACTTGTCCTTTGCGAACACTTTGGAGCCTTTGTTCGGTTGACGGTGAATGGGAATGAAATATCACGAACGTAGTTTGGGTGGTCTTGCTGGAACAGAACTAAGTCCTTGATATAATTTTTCGATCGGTCATTTATGCATAGCGCCTCCTATCTTATTTTGCGCATTGTTTGATCCGATTTCACATTTTGTAAAGATTTTGTCAAAAGTAATTTTTTTACTTCTAAATCTAACCGATCTTGTTTTTTGCTCGTCGACGGGTTAATATTACGGAGCTTATTCTCATTGCCCTATCTACACCGCGAACATGGGCCCTTATTGCTATGAAATGTGAATAATTTTATAGACTGGCTCCAAACGTCAACAGTTCTGTCTGGCTTTACACAAGTTTCTTGTATGATTCGTGTTTGCACTGGCAATTAATGTCTATTTCACCATTGGCTCTGTACGCAAGTGTTATTTAAGTATTTTTTGACATATACTTTTAATATGTACAAGTAATTGAAAACGTAATTTTTTTTTCATTAATATAAAGTTTACGTAACGAGTTTCATATCAAAGTAAATTTTCACTTTTTATTTGTATATTTCTAGTAAACAGTTTAAGTTAGTTTCAGTATAAAATATTTAATTTGCGTCAGGGTAATTGTTTTCAAGGTTTGTGGTGTGAAAAACCGAGAAATTTTACACTATAGAAAAAAAATACCTAAAAGTTTACGTAATCGACGAGGATTTTCTTAAAGTGAATGTTATTAATAACACTAAACGTTAACCAAACTACACGTTTTTGGGCTTTATCGAATCGGCTTCATTTTCCCTTTTTTTGAATCCAGTTTTTGTAGAAATATGTTCAGTATTTTTAAATTATCAACGGTAACGAGTTTTTGTATCAAAGTAAATTTCAACTTTTCATTTGTATATTTCTAGTAACCAGTTTCAGTTAGTTTCAGTATAAAATATTTGATATGTGTCAGGGTAATTGTTTTCAAGCTTTTTGTTGTGAAAAACTGAGAAATTTCACACATTAGAAAAAAAATATTCCCTAAAAGTTTACGTTATCGACGAGGATTTCTTAAAGTGAATGTTATTAATAACACTAAACCTTAACCAAACTACACGTTTTTGGGCTTTATCGAATCGGCTTCATTTCCCCTTTTTTTAGTCCAGGTTTTGTAGAAATTTGTTCAGTATTTTTTTAATTATCAACGGTAACGAGTTTTTGTATCAAAGTAAATTTCAACTTTTCATTTGTATATTTCTAGTAACCAGTTTCAGTTAGTTTCGGTATAAAATATTTGATTTGTGTCAGGGTAATTGTTTTCAAGCTTTTTGGTGTGAAAAACTGAGAAATTTCACACATTAGAAAAAAAATATTACCTAAAAGTTTACGTTATCGACGAGGATTTCTTAAAGTGAATGTTATTAATAACACTAAACCTTAACCAAACTACACGTTTTTGGGCTTTATCGAATCGGCTTCATTTCCCCTTTTTTTTAGTCCAGGTTTTGTAGAAATTTGTTCAGTATTTTTTTAATTATCAACGGTAACGAGTTTTTGTATCAAAGTAAATTTCAACTTTTTATTTGTATATTTCTAGTAACCGGTGTCAGTTAGTTTCAGTATAAAATATTTAAATTGCGTCAGGGTCATTGTTTTTAATATTTGTGGTGTGAAAAACCGATAAATTTTGCACATTAGTTTTTTTTTTTACCTAAAAGTTTACGTTATCGACGAGGATTTCTTAAAGTGAATGTTATTAATAACACTAAACCTTAACCAAACTACACGTTTTTGGGCTTTATCGAATCGGCTTCATTTCCCCTTTTTTTAAATCCATTTTTTGTAGAAATATTTCACTAATTTTTAAATTATCAACGGTAACGAGTTTTTGTATCAAAGTAAATTTCAACTTTTTATTTGTATATTTCTAGTTACCAGTTCCAGTTGATTTCAGTATAAAATATTTATTTTGCGTCAGGGTAATTGTTTTTAAGGTTTGTGGTATCAAATTGACACTAAAAAAAAATACCTAAGTGAATGTTATTCATAACACTAAACTATATCTAAGTACACGCTTTTGGGCTTTATCGAATTAACTTCGTTTCTCCTTTTTATTAATTTAGTTTTTGTAGAAATCTATTCAGTACTTTTTTTAATTATCAGCGATAACCGGTTTTTATATCAAAGTAAAGTAAATTTAACCAATTTTTGCATTTCAAGTTACCAGTTTTTTTAGTACAAAATAGTTAGTCTGTGCCAAAGTTATTGTCTTTTCGGAGTCTTAGTGTCGATTAAAGCAACAATTGAAATAGTTTTAGTTAGTTTATATTTTAGAGGAAAAAAGGAAGTTATTTAATTTGAAAGATGATATCAAAAAAAAAAGTGTACGAAGTCATTGCCAGTAATAAACATGACGGTCATATTGTGATCAGAAAAATTGTTAATGATTTGAAAAATTCTAAGTATGCATACGAGAGCACAATTAACAAAATTGTTAAAACTAAAAAATTCTGCGATTTTTTTGGAAAACAATCAAATTTGAACAGGCTAAAGTCAATTTTGATAGAAAATAAATGTCCGACGAAACCAACATCTTACCGTAACCCGGACAAATACTACGAGCAACTCTGCAAAGACATGGGAAAGAAGAATTCCTTACGCAACAGAATGTCAATCTACAAATTGTGGCTCAAAATATATAAATCAGAGATGATTGAAGAGCCAACTCATGAGGGATTTGAGCAGGCACAAGACAGTGTTATGTCTCTATATCAAAACGCAGGATCAGACAGTCCTATATACGAGTCCTTGGATGAGTCCCAAACTTCAACATACGAGCCTTCTGAGGAACACAGTATCGTTTCGAAACTTGATTTAATTAATACCAGGACCATTGTAGCAAAGTGCGAAGTTGCCTCGAGTGTTATGTCTCTTCCCGATATCCGAGGTTCGAACAGTCCGATAAACAGGTCTTTGGAGAAGTCCCAAATGTCGATGCACAAGCCTTCTGAGGAAGATATAATGGTTCCGAAACCTGACTTAATTAATACCACGAACATTGCAGCAGAGTACGAAGTTGCTTTTAGTGTCAGAGCAAATGGAGCAATATCGGATAAAGACTCGACGAGTTCTATTAAAGAGCCATCTACGGAACATACTACACATGATACTACAGCTATAAAGTGCGATGTTTCTCCGGAGGTACTTAAAGTCTCTAAAGAGATATTAAACTTATCTAGTCCAGGAGGTAATGATCCTCTTTTACCAGTGAATACAAACAACGTACCAGGTATAGACCAAAAATCTAAATGTGACTTCCTAGAGGGCAGTTTTTCCATTGAGGAAACCATGTGGAGTAAACTGTATAATAATGACAAAAAATTGGACGTTTTCAATTACCCGTACATATTAAGAGCATATGTCAAAAAATACGTAAACAACACTTGCATTATAAATATAAAATATGTGAAGTACAGAGCCAATGGTGAAATAGTCATTAATTGCCAGTGCAAACACGAATCATGCAAAAAACTGAAACTTGTCTTAAAGCCAGACAGAACTGTTGACGTTTGGAGCCAGTCTATAAATTATTCACATTTCACAGCAATAACGGCCCATGTTCGCGGTGTAGATAGGGCAATGAGAATAAATAAGCTCCGTAATATTAAGCCGTCGACGAGCAAAAAACAAGATCTGTTAGATTTAGATGTAAACAAATTACTTTTGACAAAATCTTTACAAAATGTAAAATCAGATCAAACAATGCGCAAAATAAGATCGGAGGCACTGTGCATAAATGACCGATCGAAAAATGATATCATGGACTTAGTTCTGTTCCAGCAAGACCATCCAAACTACGTTCGTGAAATTTCATTCCCATTCACTGTCAAAGCTCACAGTATGGAACAAATTATGGTCCTGAAGTCTGAAAAAGAGAATTCGCCGCTACTGCATTTGGATGCTACAGGAAGTGTTGTAAGAAAACCAGTCTGTGGGGAATATTTAGTGAAATGTAAGCGTGTATACCTGTATTCCGGAATAATACAAGTCCCATCGCATAGCAGACTTTTCAGCGTATTCGACATGATAACATCTCGTCACGACACGAATTCCGTATATAAAATGCTGTGTGATTTTAAGAGACAATGTGTTGAGTGTAATATCTGGCCTGTATTCGGAGGAGTCGTAACAGACATGAGTTTTGTGCTAATTAATGCTTCTTGCCAAGCATTTAATGAGTGCAGCCTGTTAGACTATTTGACGAATATTTATAATATTCTAACGCAGAAGGAAATGACAAAAAAACAATTGACGCCCATGTTTCTTTGTTGCGCACATTTCATCAAAATTGTTTGTAACGATATTGATGCAAGCAATGTCGGGGATAAAAAAATGTTTAAAGATGTTATGGCAATACTCACACTGTCCACTACCTTAGAGCAGATCGATGATTTTATGCGAAACATTTTTATCCTCCTTACCAGTAAATTTGAATCGCCGGATACGATAAAAGCACAAAATAACATAATTGTTCTCTGTAGACCAGAACAACAATCGTCAGAATCCCTACTCAACATGAGAACAACGACGTCTTCCAATTTTAAGGACGATTTAAAAAAGACGTGTATGTACAAAAATAGTCCCTTCTACAAAAGGGCTATACATGTCATCGCCAGCACGGAGTATATGGCTCACATAGAAAACGACGCAAACCCGTTTCATGACCCGGTATTATTTGACAAAATATTGACCAAACTGATACCTTTTCTCCCAATGTGGACGAATTTAATTAAAGAGAAAAGAATAAGTAACGCTCCAGTAGAGTCATATTTTGGACACATAAAAAAAATGTACTGAGTGGGCAGAAAAATTTAAAATGCACCCAATTTTTGCGAAAAATTAGAGCCGAAACAGTCTCGAAGTCAAAAGAGATTATGCAGAAAATCCCAAAGTCAAGATTGACCAAATGCAACAGGGATCGGGCACAAAATGAAAACCCAACTGAAATTTGGAAAAAGAGACGATGTGACAAACTAACTCATTTTATGGGACGGTTTTTAAAGGAACCAAGCGTGCCTGTAATGGCCACAGAAGCTAGAGATCCAGAAAACTTAAAGTTAGTGAGTGAACTAAAGCCTGTGACACTAGTGGAAGATGAGGGCGATATCATCAATTGCTTTTACTGCGGCCATGGCACTGCAATGGGCCCCGACGAAACCACGACGTGGGTGGCGTGTGACATTTGTAATAACTGGGTTCACATGACATGCGCAAATGACGTAAATAAAAATGCAGTCGGCGAATCTTTTGTATGTGACATCTGCAATGTGAAACCATCCATTGATTCTGGTTCGGAAAATTCTGACCCTTCGCAAAAAGATACTTCGCTGTATGAAAATATTCCCCGGCATACGAACGGTCTTTTCCTAAATTCCGATTTATATGGCATTTTGCCAGATAAAAGAGGATATGTCGTAACCCGGATGACTATACCAAATCAAAGTTTAAAAGAACTTCTTATAGAAGATTTCAAGAGTCTCGATCCACGTGAAGAATTGACTAATTTCGTGATGGACCACCTCTTGCACACATATAATTCAGACACTAAATTTAACATTATAAGTGTGGCCAAATCGAACATAATTTTCGAAGATTCTGAAAAATTACCAGAGTTCGTGGAATCTGTGGAGTTGTGTGTCGATAAATATAACGTATTTCCGTTGTGCCTAAATAGACATTTCACAATGGCTATTCTTTCCCTTGCAGACCAAACCTTGACTATAATAGATCCACTGGGGATGGAAAACAAGCTAGCATCGTTCTACAAGAATAAAGTTAATAAATTTTTGGAACTGAAAAATATATCGGCCCGGATTGTAAAAACAAAAACGCATCGACATGTTTTACAGACTGATGGGTATAATTGTGGCCCTATTCTTATACATATATTTAGTCTGTTGGTCGATAATAAACCCCTGACGCAAAAGAAAAATTACGATTTATATCGCCAAGAATAAAATCCCGGCTGCTAGCATATAGTGAAGCATTGGACAATGTATGCCTGTTTTGTGCAAGAGATTTGAAAGCTGAAGAATTTAAATGTCGGTGCTGCAAAAGAGGCATTCATTACTTGTGCTACGTTAGCCGCGCCGATACCAACCGAGGTTTGACTTTTAGAAAGAAAGTAATAACATTTGAAAATTTGTGTGACATTTGCTATTATAATAAATAAAGTTAAAGCATTTTTTTTAGTTTAAATACAAAAACGAGTTTGTATAAATGTAAACATAAAATAAAAATAAGATACTAAGTGTAAAAATAAATTTCAAGTAGTCAACTTAATACTCTTTTGACGCCCAAGATGGGCATCAAACGAGAGGCAGATTGCATACAAATTTTCTTAAAGCTAAAATAAAGTTTTAATTGATGTTTTGTGTGTCAGTCAGTCAATCACCTGAAAAAAGTACATGTTAGAAATACGTTTTATATGTCAAACCTGTTAGGCAAATCGTAAAGAGTGATAAAGCCTAAATAATTTTCTATAAATCGCAACTGTAGATAGAATGAAAAAACATTTAACTTCAGAATATAGAGATGTTTAAAGCTATAAAAAATATATTATAAAAATAAAAAAAATATTATAAAAATAAAAAATAAAAGGAAACAAAAGATAATGCTAAGTGTTAGAATTTATGGATTGATTGAAGGATTTTTTGTTGGTCAGTTGTTTGAAATAATAAGCTATACATATCATGTTTCAAAACCTCCTTGCTTGCTGTTCTACTTGGCGATTTTCAAACAAGAATGAATATTTTGGATAAAATCTTGTTTGTTTTCTACTTGTAGTTCAGTTACAGTCTAAATGATCGGGTATCAATTAACAACTTGGTTTTTAAATTAGCTGAATATCGCCCATTACATGCCATTTTCTCCCCGTTTCACCCAGTTAACGATCGGGTATCACATTTTGGTCACTGCGGCTATATAGCGTGTATAATAAGCTATACATATCATGTCTCAAAACCCCCTTGCTTGCCGTTCTACTTGGCGATTTTCAAACAAGAATGAAGATTTTGGAGAAAGTCATGTTTGTTTTCTACTTGTACTTCATTAACATACTCTAAATGTTTGTATAGAATCTTTTTATCGATTCATATTTTTTATGTGGTAATACCACATTTTTATTTTTATAAATAATGACACATAGGTAAATTAAGAAAGAAAAATTGAATGCGATCCCCGCTTCGATTGTAGTAGATCGCATTCAATTTTTCTTTCTTAATTTACCTATGTGTCATTATTTATACTCTAAATGATCGGGTATCAATTAGCAACTCAATTTTTAAATTAGCTTAATAGATTGGCTATCAGATACTGTGGTCGAAAACTCCTTGCTTGCCGTCTTTCAACTTGAAAATAAATGAAAATCGTAAAGTACTGAATATCGCCCATTACATGCCGTTTTCTCCCCGTTTCACCCAGTTAACGATCGGGTATCACTTTTTGGTCAACGGAGTACAAACGAAGATTTCATACAACCTACCAACACCTCCTCATCCTCCAGCCCGGCACATGTTTCAAAAGAGTACTCACCAATAATCGCGCTGAACCCCTCCTACGATCAAAACGACTATGTCGATATGACTGGCTCACGATTATTAAGAGCCACCCCTACTGCTCCCCAAACGCTGACCCCACAACACTGCAAGGTAGTCTCAGTAGCAACATGGAACGTAAGAGGCTGCGCCCCGCTACAAGACAAAACAAAAATTGACAGCGAACTCTCAAAGCGAAATATCACAATAGCAGGCTTACAAGAAACCCACCTGACAAGCGGAGAGCTCACCACCAACAACTATCGCTGGCTCTTAAACGGGGGCCGGAACGCAAGAGAGAAAAGAGGGGTAGCCATTCTAATAAGAAAAGATGCTCAATGTGAAATAATCAGCACAATTCGAAGAGATAAAAACGTAATCGGTACGCACCTAAAACTTTCAATAGCTACATAATAAGAATGGTCCCATTGAGCTCTTTATTGTGAACACCCACGTCCCAACCGGAGCCGCAACCCGTCTCGCGAAAATAGGCACGCTACTACGCCAAGCCCCTAAAAAGGCCTTCCCCATAATTCTAGGAGACTTCAATGCGCATATCGGGATGAAAGACGTAAACAATATAACCAAGCATGTATCTCCGAAAAATCTGCTACATACCGAGTCCAACTTTAATGGTAGCTTGCTTATTCATTTCTTACAAGAACACAACCTTTGCGCGAAAAATACCTTTGGCCGCCCTGCGTGCAAAGCGACATGGCAAGTCGGTAACCGAATATCCCAAATAGATCACATTTTAACCAGTCTTCATCGCCCTCTATTTTTTCAATCTATCCAAGGAATCTTCACTCAGTCCGTTAGCACTGACCACAAGCTAGTATGGGGCGTTGTCCAAAATTCCAGTTGGAAAGACCCCATCACCCGCAGATCCAATAGCAATGTTCCGAAAGAAGGTCCCAAGAATAAACGACCATTTAACGCCAAAACAATTAATTACGAAGCTCTACAAAGTTCAGCCGTAGTAGAAGAGTTTCAAAAAGAAGTGAATCGTCTTCTAGCTACCTGGGAAATGAAGTCACAAGGTCAGCTTGAGTCTGATAAGAATCCCACGTGGAGCGAACTTAACGAGATTCTCAGACAGGCATCTCATACGATTCCAACAAAAGCCATAGTGCGCTCACGGGACAGTAGATTAGCGCTCGCCTTCCTTCAACAATCACTGTTTTTGAAGAATAAATTCCCAGGAAACCCGAACTATGATACCAGGGTCAAGGCAGCGCGCAAGCGACTCCGGGACGCTCAAGAACAGGACGCTCTTCATTCGTAATCTCAGTAAAGCACACCGGGCAATGAGAATGAAGATCACCTACAGGTACCTAAGAAAATTCAAAACTGCACCTGCACAAAGACCTTCACCAAAACATTTCATCCCAATGTCAAACTGGGTAAGAGAGTTGAAGAAAAGCGAGGGCAAACCACCTGAAACATTCACAGGCCAGAAGGATGAGGTGCCCACCGAAGATAGGCCCGACACGGATACGATAAAAAGCATCATTAGGAGAATGAAAAACGGCACAGTTCCAGGTACAGACAAAATTGCGCCCGCTCGTCAAGAAGAAAGCCGAAAAAATATACAAGACGGTGGAAACGGACACAGAATCAGAAGAAGAAGAAACCAGCTCATAAGAAGCAACGGCTCAACAAGATCAGCCTCTACAAGAAAATATTCATCGTGCTAACTGGGCACTGTAATCGCAGTCAAACATCCTTTCTATATATATTTACACATGTATATGTCTATTTTCCTTTCTGGCTCGATGCTGGTATTCTTGTCGGATCTCTCCCATCGGTCCTCATCCCGACTGCAAAGGAACCCACACTCCCAACCTGTAACTTCTGGCTCCCCGGTGCCTCGGATAGGAGGGCCAGTTGATCTTGCCGGAGCGGCAGAAGACGGAGGGGAACTCGGGACGACCCGGATGCGTGCCCTGCCACTGAACCGAAGGCTCCGGCCAGGGAATGTTAAGGTTTCTATACTACCCTGAACGACCTTTGGTACTGTGTCAGTATGCGATTCTGAGCCTTCTCGCAGAGCCTCTTTGTCCCTCCTTCTCTTGCATGATCAACGCCTCCGCGTCCTTGCAGCAGAACTGCTGGCTGGGTGTAGTCACCGAAACGAAACGAAACGAAACGAAAACTGCAGCCGTATAGAGTGTGTAATACGCTACAAATATCATGTCTCAAAACCTCCTTGCTTGCCGTTCTACTTGGCGATTTTCAAACAAGAATGAAGATTTTGGAGGAAATCTTGTTTGTTTTCTACTTGTACTTCATTAACATAGTCTAAATGATCGGGTATCAATTAGCAACTCAATTTTTAAATGGGCTTATTAGATTGGCTATCAGATACTGTGGTCAAAAACTCCTTGCTTGCCGTCTTTCAACTTGAAAATAAATAAAAATGGTAAAGTACTGAATATCGCCCATTACATGCCGTTTTCTCCCGGTTTCACCCAGTTAACGATCGGGTATCACTTTTTGGTCACTGCAGCCGTATAGCGTGTATAATAAGCTATACATAACATGTTTCAAAAAGTCCTTGCTTGCCGTTCTACTTGGCGATTTTTAAACAAGAATGAAGATTTTGGAGAAAATCTTGTTTGTTTTCTACTTGATCTTCATTAACATAGTCTACATGATCGGGTATCAATTAGCAACTTGATTTTTAAATAAGCTTTATAGACTGGCTATCGGATTTTGTGGTCAAAAACTCCTTGCTTGCCGTCTTTCAACTTGAAAATAAATGAAAATCGTAAAGTACTGAATATTGACCATTCCATGCCGTTTTCTCCCGGTTTCACCCAGTTAACGATCGGGTATCACTTTTTGGTCACTGCAGCCGTATAGCGTGTATAAAAAGCTATACATAACATGTTTCAAAAACTCCTTGCTTGCCGTTCTACTTGGCCATGTTCAAACAAGAATGAAGATTTTGGAGAAAATGTTGTTTGTTTTCTACTTGATCTTCATTAACATAGTCTAAATGATCGGGTATCAATTAGCAACTTGATTTTTAAATAAGCTTTATAGACTGGCTATCGGATTTTGTGGTCAAAAACTCCTTGCTTGCCGTCTTTCAAGTTGAAAATAAATGAAAATCGCAAAGTACTTAATATCGCCCATTACATGCCGTTTTCTCCCCGTTTCACCCAGTTAACGATCGGGTATCACTTTTTGGTCACAGCAGCCGTATAGAATGTGTTTTACGCTACAAATATCATGTCTCAAAACCTCCTTGCTTGCCGTTCTACTTGGCGATTTTCAAACAAGAATGAAGATTTTGGAGGAAATCTTGTTTGTTTTCTACTTGTACTTCATTAACATAGTCTAAATGATCGGGTATCAATTAGCAACTCAATTTTTAAATTGGCTTATTAGATTGGCTATCAGATACTGTGGTCAAAAACTCCTTGCTTGCCGTCTTTCAACTTGAAAATAAATAAAAATGGTAAAGTACTGAATATCGCCCATTACATGCCGTTTTCTCCCGGTTTCACCCAGTTAACGATCGGGTATCACTTTTTGGTCACTGCAGCCGTATAGCGTGTATAATAAGCTATACATAACATGTTTCAAAAAGTCCTTGCTTGCCGTTCTACTTGGCGATTTTTAAACAAGAATGAAGATTTTGGAGAAAATCTTGTTTGTTTTCTACTTGATCTTCATTAACATAGTCTAAATGATCGGGTATCAATTAGCAACTCAATTTTTAAATAAGCTTTATAGACTGGCTATCGGATTTTGTGGTCAAAAACTCCTTGCTTGCCGTCTTTCAACTTGAAAATAAATGAAAATCGTAAAGTACTGAATATTGACCATTCCATGCCGTTTTCTCCCGGTTTCACCCAGTTAACGATCGGGTATCACTTTTTGGTCACTGCAGCCGTATAGCGTGTATAAAAAGCTATACATAACATGTTTCAAAAACTCCTTGCTTGCCGTTCTACTTGGCCATGTTCAAACAAGAATGAAGATTTTGGAGAAAATGTTGTTTGTTTTCTACTTGATCTTCATTAACATAGTCTAAATGATCGGGTATCAATTAGCAACTTGATTTTTAAATAAGCTTTATAGACTGGCTATCGGATTTTGTGGTCAAAAACTCCTTGCTTGCCGTCTTTCAAGTTGAAAATAAATGAAAATCGCAAAGTACTTAATATCGCCCATTACATGCCGTTTTCTCCCCGTTTCACCCAGTTAACGATCGGGTATCACTTTTTGGTCACAGTAGCCGTATAGAATTTGTAATACGCTAAAAATATCATGTCTCAAAACCTCCTTGCTTGCCGTTCTACTTGGCGATGTTCAAACAAGAATGAAGATTTTGGAGAAAATCTTGTTTGTTTTGTACTTGTACTTCATTAACATAGTCTAAATGATCGGGTATCAATTAGCAACTTAATATTTAAATTAGTTTATTAGACTGGCTATCAGATACTGTGGTCAAAAACTCCTTGCTTGCCGTCTTTCAACTTGAAAATAAATAAAAATGGTAAAGTACTGAATATCGCCCATTACATGCCGTTTTCTCCTCGTTTCACCCAGTTAACGATCGGGTATCACTTTTTGGACACTGTAGCCGTATAGTTTGTATAAAAGGCTATTCATGTCACTTTTCAAAACCTCCTTGCTTGCCGTTCTACCTGGCGATTTTCAAACAAGAATGAAGATTTTGGAGGAAATCTTGTTTGTTTTCTACTTGTACTTCATTAACATAGTCTAAATGATCGGGTATCAATTAGCAACTTGATTTTTAAATAAGCTTTATAGACTGGCTTTCGGATTTTGTGGTCAAAAACTCCTTGCTTGCCGTCTTTCAAGTTTAAAATAAATGAAAATCGCAAAGTACTGAATATCGCCCATTACATGCCGTTTTCTCCCCGTTTCACCCAGTTAACGATCGGGTATCACTTTTTGGTCACTGCAGCCGTATAGCATGTATATTGAGCTATACATATCATGTCTCAAAACCTCCTTGCTTGCCGTTCTACTTGGCGATGTTCAAACAAGAATGAAGATTTTGGAGGAAATCTTGTTTGTTTTCTACTTGTACTTCATTAACATAGTCTAAATGTTAGGTATCAATTAGCAACTTGATTTTTTAATTAGCTAATAATTTGGCTATCAGATTCTGTGGTCAAAAAGTCCTTGCTTGCCGTCTTTCAACTTGAAAATAAATAAAAATGGTAAAGTACTGAATATCGCCCATTACATGCCGTTTTCTCCCCGTTTCACCCAGTTAACGATCGGGTATCACTTTTTGGTCACAGCAACCGTATAGAGTGTGTAATGCGCTACAAATGTCATGTCTCAAAACCTCCTTGCTTGCCGTTCTACTTGGCGGTTTTCAAGCAAGAATGAAGATTTTGGAGGAAATCTTGTTTGTTTTCTACTTGTACTTCATTAACATAGTCTAAATGATCGGGTATCAATTAGCAACTTGATTTTTAAATAAGCTCTATGGACTGGCTATCAGATTTTGTGGTCAAAAACTCCTTGCATGCCGTCTTTCAAGTTGAAAATTAATGAAAATTGCAAAGTACTGAATATCGCCCATTACATGCCGTTTTCTCCCCGTTTCACCCAGTTAACGATCGGGTATCACTTTTTGGTCACTGCAGCCGTATAGCGTGTATAATAAGCTATACATAACATGTTTCAAAACCTCCTTGCTTGCCGTTCTACTTGGCGATTTTCATACAAGAATGAAGATTTTGGAGGAAATCTTGTTTATTTTCTACTTGTACTTCATTAACATAGAATGAATGATCGGGTATCAATTAGCATCTTTATTTTTAAATTAGCTTAATAGATTGGCTATCAGATACTGTGGTCGAAAACTCCTTGCTTGCCGTCTTTCAACTTGAAAATAAATAAAAATGGTAAAGTACTGAATATCGCCCATTACATGCCGTTTTCTCCTCGTTTCACCCAGTTAACGATCGGGTATCACTTTTTGGACACTGTAGCCGTATAGTTTGTATAAAAGGCTATTCATGTCACTTTTCAAAACCTCCTTGCTTGCCGTTCTACCTGGCGATTTTCAAACAAGAATGAAGATTTTGGAGGAAATCTTGTTTGTTTTCTACTTGTACTTCATTAACATAGTCTAAATGATCGGGTATCAATTAGCAACTTGATTTTTAAATAAGCTTTATAGACTGGCTTTCGGATTTTGTGGTCAAAAACTCCTTGCTTGCCGTCTTTCAAGTTTAAAATAAATGAAAATCGCAAAGTACTGAATATCGCTCATTACATGCCGTTTTCTCCCCGTTTCACCCAGTTAACGATCGGGTATCACTTTTTGGTCACTGCAGCCGTATAGCGTGTATATTGAGCTATACATATCATGTCTCAAAACCTCCTTGCTTGCCGTTCTACTTGGCGATGTTCAAACAAGAATGAAGATTTTGGAGGAAATCTTGTTTGTTTTCTACTTGTACTTCATTAACATAGTCTAAATGTTAGGTATCAATTAGCAACTTGATTTTTTAATTTGCTAATAATTTGGCTATCAGATTCTTTGGTCAAAAAGTCCTTGCTTGCCGTCTTTCAACTTAAAAATGAATTTAAATCGTAAAGAACTGAATATCGCCCATTTCATGCCGTTTTCTCCCCGTTTCACCCAGTTAACGATCGGGTATCACTTTTTGGTCACTGCAGCCGTATAGCGTGTATATTGAGCTATACATATCATGTCTCAAAACCTCCTTGCTTGCCGTTCTACTTGGCGATGTTCAAACAAGAATGAAGATTATGGAGAAAATCTTGTTTGTTTTCTACTTGTACTTCATTTACATAGTCTCAATGATCGGGTATCAATTAGCAACTTGATTTTTAAATAAGCTCTATGGACTGGCTATCAGATTTTGTGATCAAAAATTCCTTGCTTGCCGTCTTTCAAGTTGAAAATAAATGAAAATTGCAAAGTACTGAATATCGCCCATTACATGCCGTTTTCTCCCCGTTTCACCCAGTTAACGATCGGGTATCAGATTTTGGTCACTGCAGCCGTATAGCGTGTATAATAAGCTATACATAACATGTTTCAAAACCTCCTTGCTTGCCGTTCTACTTGGCGATTTTCATACAAGAATGAAGATTTTGGAGGAAATCTTGTTTGTTTTCTACTTGTACTTCATTAACATAGAATGAATGATCGGGTATCAATTAGCAACTTCATTTTTAAATTAGCTTATTAGACTGGCTATCAGATACTGTGGTCAAAAACTCCTTGCTTGCCGTCTTTCAACTTGAAAATAAATAAAAATGGTAAAGTACTGAATATCGCCCATTACATGCCGTTTTCTCCCCGTTTCACCCAGTTAACGATTGGGTATCACTTTTTGGACACTTTAGCCGTATAGTTTGTATAAAAGGCTATACATGTCACTTTTCAAAACCCTCTTGCTTGCCGTTCTACTTGGCAATTTTCAAACAAGAATGAAGATTTTGGAGAAAGTCATGTTTGTTTTTTACTTGAACTTCATTTACATAGTCTAAGTGATCGGGTATCAATTAGCATTTTGGTTTTTAAATAAGCTTAATAAACTGGCTATCGGATTCTGTTGTCAAAAACTCCTTGCTTGCCGTCTTTCAACTTGAAAATAAATGAAAATCGTAAAGTACTGAATATCGACCATGCCATGCCGTTTTCTCCCGGTTTCACCCAGTTAACGATCGGGTATCACTTTTTGGTCACTGCAGCCGTATAGCGTGTATAATAAGCTATACATAACATGTTTCAAAAACTCCTTGCTTGCCGTTCTTCTTGGCGATTTTCAAACAAGAATGATGATTTTGGAGAAAATCTTGTTTGTTTTCTACTTGTACTTCATTAACATAGTCTAAATACTCTAAATGACCGGGTATCAATTAGCAACTTGATTTTTAAATTAGCTTATTAGACTGGCTATCAGATACTGTGGTCAAAAACTCCTTGCTTGCTGTCTGTCAACTTGAAAATAAATGAAAATCGTAAAGTACTGAATATCGCCCATTACATGCCGTTTTCTCCCCGTTTCACCCAGTTAACGATCGGGTATCATATTTTGGTCACTGCAGTCGTATAGCGTTTATAATAAGCTATACATAACATGTTTCATAACCTCCTTGCTTGCCGTTCTACTTGGCGATTTTCAAACAAGAATGAAGATTTTGGAGGAAATCTTGTTTGTTTTCTACTTGTACTTCATTAACATAGTGTAAATGATCGGGTATCAATTAGCAACTCAATTTTTAAATTAGCTTAATAGATTGGCTATCAGATACTGTGGTTGAAAACTCCTTGCTTGCCGTCTTTCAACTTGAAAATAAATGAAAATCGTAAAGTACTGAATATCGCCCATTACATGCCGTTTTCTCCCCGTTTCACCCAGTTAACGATCGGGTATCACATTTTGGTCACAGCAGCCGTATAGAGTTTGTAATACGCTACAAATATCATGTCTCAAAACCTCCTTGCTTGCCGTTCTACTTGGTGATGTTCAAACAAGAATGAAGATTTTGGAGAAAATCTTGTTTGTTTTCTACTTGATCTTCATTAACATAGTCTAAATGATCGGGTATCAATTAGCAACTTGATTTTTAAATAAGCTTTATAGACTGGCTATCGGATTTTGTGGTCAAAAACTCCTTGCTTGCCGTCTTTCAACTTGAAAGTAAATGAAAATCGTGAAGTACTGAATATTGACCATTCCATGCCGTTTTCTCCCGGTTTCACCCAGTTAACGATCGGGTATCACTTTTTGGTCACTGCAGCCGTATAGCGTGTATATTGAGCTTTACATATCATGTCTCAAAACCTCCTTGCTTGCCGTTCTACTTGGCGATGTTCAAACAAGAATGAAGATTTTGGAGGAAATCTTGTTTGTTTTCTACTTGTACTTCATTAACATAGTCTAAATGATCGGGTATCAATTAGCAACTTGATTTTTAAATAAGCTTTATAGACTGGCTATCGGATTTTTTTGTCAAAAACTCCTTGCTTGCCGTCTTTCAAGTTGAAAATAAATGAAAATCGCAAAGTACTTAATATCGCCCATTACATGCCGTTTTCTCCCCGTTTCACCCAGTTAACGATCGGGTATCACTTTTTGGTCACAGCAGCCGTATAGAGTGTGTAATACGCTACAAATATCATGTCTCAAAACCTCCTTGCTTTCCGTTCTACTTGGTGATTTTCAAACAAGAATGAAGATTTTGGAGGAAATCTTGTTTGTTTTCTACTTGTACTTCATTAACATAGTCTAAATGATCGGGTATCAATTAGCAACTTTATTTTTAAATTAGCTTATTAGACTGGCTATCAGATACTGTGGTCAAAAACTCCTTGCTTGCCGTCTTTCAACTTGAAAATAAAAAAAAATGGTAAAGTACTGAATATCGCCCATTACATGCCGTTTTCTCCCCGTTTCACCCAGTTAACGATCGGGTATCACTTTTTGGACACTGTAGCCGTATAGTTTGTATAAAAGGCTATACATGTCACTTTTCAAAACCTCCTTGCTTGCCGTTCTACTTGGTGATTTTCAAACAAGAATGAAGATTTTGGAGGAAATCTTGTTTGTTTTCTACTTGTAGGTACTTCATTAACATAGTCTAAATGATCGGGTATCAATTAGCAACTTGATTTTTAAATTAGCTTATTAGACTGGCTATCAGATTCTGTGGTCAAAAACTCCTTGCTTGCCGTCTTTCAAGTTTAAAATAAATAAAAATGGTAAAGTACTGAATATCGCCCATTACATGCCGTTTTCTCCCCGTTTCACCCAGTTAACGATCGGGTATCACTTTTTGGTTACAGCAGCCGTATAGCGTGTATAATACGCTACAAATATCATGTCTCAAAACCTCCTTGCTTGCCGTTCTACTTGGCGATTTTCAAACAAGTATGAAGATTTTGGAGAAAATCTTGTTTGTTTTCTACTTGTACTTCATTAACATAGTCTAAATACTCTAAATGACCGGGTATCAATTAGCAACTTGATTTTTAAATTAGCTTATTAGACTGGCTATCAGATACTGTTGTCAAAAACTCCTTGCTTGCCGTCTTTCAACTTGAAAATAAATGAAAATCGTAAAGTACTGAATATCGCCCATTACATGCCGTATTCTCCCCGTTTCACCCAGTTAACGATCGAGTATCACTTTTTGGACACTGTAGCCGTATAGCATGTATTAAAAGCTATACATGTCATGTTTCAAAACCTTGCTTGCCGTTCTACTTGGCAATTTTCAAACAAGAATGAAGATTTTGGAGAAAGTCATGTTTGTTTTTTACTTGAACTTCATTTACATAGTCTAAGTGATCGGGTATCAATTAGCATTTTGGTTTTTAAATAAGCTTTATGGACTGGCTATCGGATTTTGTGGTCAAAAACTCCTTGCTTGCCGTCTTTCAAGTTGAAAATAAATGAAAATCGCAAAGTACTGAATATCGCCCATTACATGCCGTTTTCTCCCCGTTTCACCCATTTAACGATCGGGTATCACTTTTTGGTCACTGCAACCATATAGCGTGTATAATAAGCTACACACATCATGTTTCAAAACCCCCTTGCTTGCCGTTCAACTTGCCGATTTTTATGCGAAAATCTTGTGATTTTTTATTCGGATTTAATTAGCATAGTCTTAAGGACTGGGTATGATTAGCTACTTGGCTACTTGGGCTTTGATTTAGCTTAACGGTTGACTGAATGGTACTGGGGTCTAACTAAAGGCCCATTGCTTGCCGTCTATCAAGTTGAAAAGAAGAGAAAATTTAAAGTTTACAAAACATCATCTAAAACATGACTTCTTTTGCCCGGTTGACTCTGATATTGATCGAGTATCATGTTTTGTTTACTGCAACCGTTTAGCTTGAGCATTTGGCTATACGAATCAAGTTTTGAAACCCCCTTCCTTGCCCAGTTTCATAACGAGATCTTAGTATTAGTCACAGAAAGTGATTTTGGCTGCTGAATTCAAAAGTTAGCGGCCGAACTAAGTTTATGTATTTATTCGATTTGTTTTTATGTTCAGCATGTATTTTTCGTAATCATAGATGTTTTTTATAGTCTTTAACGTCTCCCGAGACATTTTTTTTTAAAGAAAATCTTAACTTCTTAATTTGGTCGGGTTATCGGCGGCTGCTAAGTTTGGCTGCTAACTTCACACCGGTTTTCCAGTCCAGCGCGAGCGAAGCCGCGCGCAAAAGCTAGTTTATTCATACATTTCAAATTCCAGCATAACAAAACTCTAAATTAGGTTGAAGTTCAACCAACCGTAAAAGGCAATCAATACTTTTAATTCGATAATTATCATAACCAACCGACATCTGAAAAAATAAAATCCAAAGACAATACAAATTCTTACAATGGAAATTAAAATTCTCAAAAGTAATAACCAATTTCACAGCCTGTTGAACACAATATAACAATCGTATTAAGATATCGATTACCGATTCAATAATAAACGCATTCGATTCACAAAACATGAAACGCAAGTGATGACAACTATTGTACAGTAATCGGATACTCACAACTCTCACAAAACAACTTAATCGACGATCGAATGTATTGATTATCATACTATGGATTCGAGTTGAGAACGAGTGACCATAAGCAACGCGTTGACAATGGAATACTATTTTGTAACTTTCAACAGAACGATTGGGATTTTGAATTTGGAATTCAATATTTAGTTAATTTTGACTGGGTGACGTTTAATATCAGCCGTTGACTGAACTTGAGATAATAAAATTAGTGATTTGTGTAAGTATAAAAACAAAACAGAGTATGAGGATGTTTTGACAACAGTTGAAAACATTATGAATGGATTGATCTAAGTTGAAATCTAATTTGCTGATTGAAATAACTATGTGAGTTTGGTACACGGTAACTTTATTTAATTTTACTTACGTTCATGCACTTAACATTTAGCAGTCTATATTAATGTTAAATGCGACGTAATCTTGAAAATTTTAATTTTGTTCATCTTTTAAATCATAAAAGCGAAATCGATTCCCACGCATCATTATGTCATCATATTCGCCGAAATATTATAATAGAAGAATAAAACTTAGCTTAAATTCTTAAGCAAACTTTATGAAGTAATAAAGATACTAAGAAAGATGATAGTGATCGAAATGCCAATGCAAATGTGGCTTTATAGTTGTTATTGGACAGATACCTTTATAAGGCAAATGAGTATGATGTTACCGCTATGTAAGTATTTTAATATCGCCAACAGTGATAAGAATCAATAATTTTGATAATTTAACATTCGCATCAGTTCGTAAAATTTTATTGGTATTCTATTCCGCACCATTTTGAATTAATATTAATTAATAATCTAAATCCAATGTCCCATATTTGGGATAGATCTTCGATAAGATCTTTACAGTTTTGTCGTATTATTAATTTTGGTTTGAGTAGTTATGCCCGCGCAAACTTTGGAAGATATAAATTGACTTTGGAAGTGCAAAGTCCTGGAGTGGCGACTATAGAAAAACGCAGCGTGTGCCCCGATTAGGTGGATGGATGACTATACTATGTACGGGCTATAGCAGTGGACGTCTGTGGTTGATAGATTGAAACTTTGGTATGATCTTATAAACCATTTATAATCAACGCTAATTTAAAATGTATATAAATTATTTTGGCCAAATTATGGTAATAAGTCGGTTATATGGCTGAAACGTTACTCAAATATAAGTCAATACTTCTTTGTCAAAATTACAATCGGGACAGCCATACATATATAAACAAAAATTATATTAAATCATAATTTGCTGCAAGTTCCGACAAAGGTACACATTTGTTGAATAACACACGATTAGTCATTGGCGACAAAGCCAGGTGAAGATGGCGAAATTCTAGCTATTCAATGATTGGCTAGGAACAGCTAGGGACAAAGCTGATTGTAATACCAGGCTAATACAAGGGCGGATCAACTGTTTCTTGTTGTTATTCTGTCCCGTCACCCAGGGAACAATGGTGATTAAATTTCTTAGAAAAGTGTTGATAATCCATACTAATATTATAAATGCGAAAGTATGTCTGTCTGTCTGTTACCTCTTCACGCTTAAACCGCTGAATCGAATTTTGATGAAATTTGGCATGGAGATAGTTTAAGATCCGAGGAAGGACATAGGATTTCATCCTGGAAATTATCCCTAAAAAGATTGAAAAGTGAGTAAGTAATTCATGATGACATTGATGACCCTGCAGGAAATGTAATGATTAGACCAAAAGCAGAATTGCTCTTACATTTGCTTAGGCGCTTTTAGTCTGAATAAGAATGGACTTCTAACTGCTGCAATTACAAAGTTTTTGTTCAATACTGCCGCCGAAAATCGTAGTTGTAAAGAGTCACCCAGGGGCCGTCACCATGGCAACAAGCAACAGAGAAAAACTGATTGACCCACAAAACAAACGAATACTCGACGCATGTAAGACTAAAGTTGAGCAAGAACAACGTTCAAACAGTGATTTTTCTATCTAGCTAAGAAGGTCCAAATTGTTATGACAGTTCATTGAAAATTTTAGCCTTTGTATTTCTACCCCTACACGTTACCACCCTCACAAACTTAGGTGAGCGAATTGGAGTAAAGTATACACCCTGTATAGGGGAGGTGTCCCTTCCTCATAGGAGGGTTTTGAGGGAGAGTAGAGGATTGGTCTGTTTCGCTACGACATACGACTATTCGTGTAATAGGATCGAAAAAATCGATCGTTTACTTTTTCAATTCAATATACCCAGTCTTTTTTTCTTTTCTATAAGAAGCTCTTCCGATCCAACAGAAGAACAAAGTGAACATGTAAAATAAAATAAACGCTGTCCAAATTCGCCAATCAATGGTTTAATAATTGACAACATTTCATATTTTTAAGACTATCATTTTATTACTTTTCTGAATTCTGCTTAAAAAGATGAAGTAATCTCTGTTTTTATTTATTTTCTGAGATGATTATTTACTTTATTATTAATGTATAAAAACATACTCATTTTAAAATGTGGCAACACAGAAACCAGAACTTAATGGAAAGGTTACTTTAGTCGGTTTTCTTATAAAAAAAAAACTTAATCAAACTCGGTATGCATCTGTCACCTGTCAACGTCAAATAAAGAATTTATATTTGTTTTCGCTCTTTGGTTTAGACAACAACCCTATTCAGCCCGTATTGTCTTAGATTGTAGTTATTTGATGTATTTTCTTATATTTCTTTAAATACAGAAGAATAAATTCAAAGAATTTTTTTTAAGGTACACGACTTAAAGCCCTGTCGATCTCTATATTAATTTCCACCTGTTATAAATATGAAATGTTGTCAATTGTATAAATCAAATTGGTGATGAATGAGCTAGTTATTTCTAAACTATTTTATTTTGCGCAACTAGTTTGATTTCTTTAAACCCGTAAACTTATCAAATCTTTTATAAAACAAGGCTAACGTAACCTACTGAGGTTTACGTTGCACACAATGATAACAAAATAGCAAAAAAATATAACACTGTACTCTCACGGCTTGTACACATAACTAATACAAATTATAACGGGTCTATCGGGATATTATTTATTTACTTTCATAATCGTAAATGTACTGAAGTACGAGACCACGGCCGCCGACGAAACGTTAGATTATGAAAGTAAATAAGTAATATCGCAATAGACCCGTTATAATTTGTGTTAATTAGCAAGAAAACGTTTTGGTTTTGAATAGGTAGGATTTGACAAGTTTACAAAATGAAATGTGTCAGGAGAATTAGTTAGGTCAAAAGGAAGTACATTAAATTGATACTTCCCATAAACGACTAAAAATCATAGGCAAAGATACACAAATTCATTAATCTGTCATAGAGTAGATATTTTCCCACGCTGGCCGCGCGGTAAAATATGCTTCCAGTTATGTTCAAAACCGCTCTGCACGGGTGCAAAGCACGCTATCCAAACACAGATACTGGTAAAACACTGATCTGTATGTCACATTACCCGTGTACATTAACATAAAGTTGTTTTGCTAAACCAAAACGTAAACCAAAGCAAACACAACAAGCTCAAACATTTCAATTTCCGTGACAAACTCTAATAAGAGACGTTTACAGACTAAATATTTACCATACTTTCTCTTCCTACCGATTTAATGTCAGTCAATAGTATGCTAATATATTCTGTGGCTCCACCTATAGTAGCCAGTTTAAGAATGACGTGGATTGCGCTTGTAGCGGTGGTCTAGAAGAACGAAGGTTACCGTTCTTGAATGGATGATCGAATGGTTGTGTCAACCAATGGTTGCGGCGGCTGCCTATGGCGTCATTGTTGTTTCGAATGACAATATTCGATTGGTTTCCATGTTTCCAACTTGTTCATTAGGTAGGCTGTAATTTAATGGCGTGTTGGGACCATATTTTATTCTACGCCAGAAGCTATGTTTGTTCATCGTTGCAACCGAGTTTGGATGATAGATCATCTTTATTTACGAATTATTTAAATAGTTCAGTGAGATGGTAATTAAAAACAGCTTTGTGTTGTTTTGATTTCTATTGTTTGTTTATTTGTATTCAGTTCGGTACACTGAACAGTCAATATAACTAAATTACTGTGCGTAATTACCAAACATTCAGCCATTTTGTGTGATGAAGCCGCAAATATAACTCCTAACGATAGATGATATTGTAATAATAAATAAATAAATATAAAATAACTTGCATCGCGCTGTTATAAAAATCCCTACAACCTTATTAACAAAAATATGGATTGAAATGTTTAATCTTAAATAAATAATTATTATTCATTAATTCATTCAGCTGAAAGAGGCTACCTATCCTCTCCCCATAGAAACAACTTCAATACAATACAGGGTGGAACATTTCTAAAGACTGGGCTGACAGGATAGTGTCATCTGAGTGATCTACAATCGACCTAATTATAATTGTAAAGCTGGATTTAAAAGTAAAAAAGTCATTAAAACAAAATATTTTAATATCAGTGACAACCCTTCTAATTCAAAGGTTTTATTTACATTTTAAATTGACACCCTGTATTTAACTTAAGCGATGTTCAAAAGATGCTAGGGTTGATAAGTGCAGATTTTTACACTAATGATTAACAAACTGTACCTATCTCAGAAATGGATAAAAATATTTTAAATAGTTAATTGGTGAAAAATGAAGTACTCAGTCTGAACAATTCCCTGTTTGCTTAAAAAAGTCCCTCGATCTGTTCCATCCTGTATAAGAACTATAATAATAAATATATAAATAAATTATAATACTACATTATACAGGTTATATTACTATTGCAATAATGCGGTTTTTACACGCAATACCTAAGCTTATGATAATTGGCATAATTACTTACTAGATTAGGTCAAACAAGTAATCACCTTAACTTACAGTCAAGCTTAAACTAATAAAGCGGTTAATTTTATGAGAAACACATGCTAATTCCTCCATGTACAAAGTTATGGATTAAATTATGAGAAGTATTTTTATGTTTGAATAAAGATGTAAATCCTAATCAATTATACGAAATAGCGGGGCTGGCGTGGAAGAGAGATAGTTATGCGACAAGTAAGTAATTACAGTTCAAAAGCTCTTAGATAAGCGATTCGGTTTTGGGTGAAAACTGAGAGGTTCTTATCTGGATCACGTAAGAGCGAGCGAGACAGGTATAAGACGCGAATCTCATTCTGACCGCTCACGCACGTAGGTGACAAAATTGACTTACATGGCATAGTATGACATTTTGACTTAATTCAAAATCAAGAAATATACATATACCTAATTAATTAAATTGATCGAGATTGTTATGAAAAATCATCATTATAAATTAATTCAAGTACCACTTTACTGGAAACAGCGGTTACTTGTAAAGGATGTATAGCTAGACAACGAAGGAAATCAACAAACAATCTAGTACTAGCGGTTGCCGTGCAGTCAATACTGTTGCGTCACAAATGAAACCACAATGAAACAGTTCAAACATTGGAACGGTCTTAAATTTCGCTTGTTCACAACTCACGCTACTTAATAAATGTATGGGTTAAGTAGACGACTGTACCAATTGAATTACGTCCACCTTGCGTCGGTTGCCTCATTGCTGAGGGTCGTAGTAATTTTCTCGGAACAGCCTCTCCCGGATGATGCGCTGCCATCTGACCCTATCAGTAGCCGTATGAAGAGCATCATGAACTGTAGTGCCAAGGTTTGTGCGAATCTGGTCTGTCCAGCGTGTCGGGCTCCTTCCTCTTGGTCGCTTGCTTTCGACTTTTTCAGTGATCATCAGCTTTTCCAGGTTATCACTGTCCTTTCTGGCAATGTGACAAAAGAAGTCCAGAACCCTTCGAAGACAGGTCGTGGACACTGGACAGTCTAGTTCAGATCTTGAGTTGGACTAAGTTCGATGCGTTGTTGCGGCGTGCCGATGGTATGTGCAGCATTCTTCTTCAGCACCACATCTCGAAAGCATTCAATTCGATCACGGTCCCTTTTCTTCAGAGTCTTTGTCTCTGAGCCGTATGAAAATATAGAGAGCACCAGAGTTCGAACTAATATCACTTGCTGCTAATATATCGCCTTAAGACTAGCTTAAGGACTGTTTTAGTATTAGATTTATTGGACCGACACTTAACATAATTTCACTAACAAAAGCTTATTATGCATACAAGTAAAGCCCTTTCCCGAACAGACGTGATAAATAGTAACAATTTACACTACGACATAGCAGCCCTTCTGCATATTAAGTAGGTTACGAAACCAGGCAAATTCGACGAAGCCTTGCTATATTCCAACTCGGCGGCAAACATACCTAGGTATTTTTAAAAGCTTTAACGTAACTATGTTTATTCGGGTGGATTTTATAATGTTCGTCGCAATAAAAAAGGAATCTGCAAAAAAATTACTTAGAATAAAGTCTAGAATACGAATTGAAACGCTCTTTGCCCATCTGTGTGCGTAATGGACGAAAAATTTTTTTGTCATTTAGTAGGTAAATATATATATATATATATAATATATATATAATAAAAATAAAAATATATAGTACATGCACGTCGCGCGACGCTTGAAAACCAAGTAGTTTAAAAATCACTTTTTCTATTTTCGTAAAATCGAACCCTGTGTTAGGAATTTTGACACATTCGCGATATATTTAAAATCAAAAAGTAACTGAAAAGTTGCCGAGACGACATCATTTCAGCCATAGGACGTCCACTGCTGGACACAGGCCTCCTCAATTGACTTCCACATGGGCCGGATAGAAGCGACCCGCATCCAGCGTGTCCCCGCAACCCTGACCAGGTCATCCGACCACCTTGCGGGTGGCCGTCCTACGCTGCGCTTGCCGGTACGTGGTCTCCACTCGAGAACCTTTCTGCCATCGGTTCTTCGAGCTATGTGCCCTGCCCATTGCCACTTCAGTTTGCTAACCCTGTTTGCTATGTTGTCGGTGACGTTAGTTCGTCTACGAATCTCATCATTCCTGATTCGATCACGTAGAGAGATCCCGAGCATAGCCCTTTCCATAGCTCGCTGAGTGACTCTGAGCTTCCTTAAGAGGCCCATAGTTAGAGACCACGTCTCGGCTCCGTAGGTCATCACCGGTAATACGCACTGGTTAAAGACTTTTGTCTTCAAGCACTGAGACGACAGGGAGGCTCAAATAATTAATTTATTTGTTTTATTTCAATGTCTCCGACAAAACTCATTTCATTAACTACGTGGAAATTAGCCTTAGTACTTATATTGAGAATTACATAAACAACAAACTACAAACTTGAAAGAAGTTGCTTAACATGCGTCCGTCGAAATTTAAAATACTGTAAAAAAACTGGAATTAAATTTCTGCCATCACCGCTTTTAAACCACCGTGAGCCAAATCATATCTCGAACTATGAGAGTTCATTAACATTGAAGAAGTCTTTACGTGTTACTCGAATTCTATGCTCATTTTATCTCATCCAACATATTAAAGAAGTCTCCGTCAACAACAGAAAAGGCATTAACAGTGCTACGAACACCAATTCTTAGGACTTTTTGGTTCTGGGTGACAGTATCGCTGTATCGAATTAACTTTCACCCGAAGTGTAATTAACGACCTCTAGCGGTCATAAAGTGAGGTGTTTATGAACGATGTTTTTACGCCTCTAGCTTGTGGTGATGGGTTGTATGACTTGTATGAATGAAATGAGGAATATAATTGAATCGGTAAGATTTCGTTAGTTGATTTTATTAAAGTAGATCAGTAAATCTTACAAATATTCTATAAATAATAGTACATTACGTAATAAGGGTGGTAAACGAGGAATTACAAACGAGTGTCTATTAGAAGCCCGAGGCTGAAGGCGAGGGCTTTACCTAATGACACGAGTTTGGAATTCCTTTAACACCAGAGTCACGTACGACGTTTTTCATCACACTTTAGAGAAAATAAAACAAAATCAGTAATAGTCAATACCAAAATTACTTACCGCTCAAGGGCGTAATATACAACTTACCACCCTAAAAAAAAAAAAAAAATCATTTGCTTATTCATACACAATGTTAACATAGGTTGGTGTCTCTTTTTAAGTAGGTATGCCAGATACCTGTGTTAAGAGACAGTTTAATACAATTCTATACAAAAATTTATACCAGCGCCATCTCTCTCGCAGTCTTTACACTTGCTGTAAAGCAATAGGGACTGGGGATCGTGCGTGTAAAACGCACATCCTAGGGTATGGCTAATGCGCATAAGCATTTCAAAAACATATATGACGCAGAGGGCGCTCCAGTAGCGTAAAGAATTAAGGGATGAAAGATTGACGTAGCGACCGGATAGCTCAGTTGGAAGAGCAATGCGCCGGAAACGCAGAGGTCGCGGGTTCGAATCCCGCTTCGATTGTAGTGGATTGCATTAAATTTTTCTTTCTTAATTTACCTTTTTGTCATTATTTATGCAAACCCTTACGAACCCGTGTGACCTTTACGAACAAGTGTGATGAAAATTAATAAAATCACCATAAGACTGCCCTGATACAGTTTAAGTCATCTATAGAAACAGCAAGATTGGTTTATTTCCTCCGCCCCACTTTTGTAGACAGGTAACTAAAACAGGTAGATGAAAAAACTAAAAAGCATTTTTTTTATAAAAATAAAAATAGTAAAAAGGCCTCTTATGACCATAATCTACCGTTATCTATCTATAGGTACCAATATAAAAATAAAAAATATTTTTACATGGCCAAGGTCATTATTCACCGACTGCAACTGCTGCAAGTTGTAAAGATGTTTGTGCAACAACATTAGTTTTTAATTTGTCTCATATCAAAGGCGAACTTCACTGGTTGATAGTAGCATAAGACCAGAATTCCATATTAACTCCAAATCTGACTTGATCATTGAATAATTTATTAAAAGATACCGTTTTAATACGCGTAATACTAAAGCATTCGTAAACTTAGTTCACAATTCGAAGAAAATGTAACCAGTCCCATCAATCAAAATTAACAACATTAATAAAACATATTAGAAGAATTATAACATGATTTTTGCGAAAAATGCCTTAAGCCTATTTTTATAATATAATCTGTGGTCATAAATTCAGTTTATCGTTCTAAGTCGGTCATTATGTAGGATTTACAAGTCGTTAATTATTAAATACTAAAGGTTTATGATACGTTTTCTTATGTATTTTTGTGTGACCTTTTAACCGCGTGGTCACTTTCAAAGTTCGTTTAAGTGACACGTGTTCCATGCTTTTATTCAGGAAATCTGCTGATGGCAGCACTATAAATATCATTGTCAAGTATCGATAAAAAGATAATTTCAGTTTCCATAGTTGATCATATTCCCACAAATTAAATAAATAAATAAATATCGGACAACCTCACACAAGTCGATCTAGTCCCATATTAAGCTCAAGAAGGCTTGTGTTATGGGTACTAGACGACGATATACATACTTAAATAGATAAATATATAGGTACTTAAATACATAGAACAACCATGACCCAAGCACAAATATTCGAGTTCATCACATAAATATTTGCCCTGGCCGGGATTCGAACCCGGGACCGCCGGCTCAGTAGGCAGGTGTCTACAAACAAACCGAGCCAAACGCGTCGTCATTGTATTTACAAATTGTTTTTACGACTTAGAAAATTTAATTATTTAGAGCTCAGCAGGGTGTTCTTCAGGCCACGCCATAAATTTTTGGTAACTAACATTGAAAGTTGGTGAATGTCACTGATGTAAACAAGGAGGAAACAGGACTAAATATTCGGCAATTTCTAGTGATGAAAGTCAAGTTTTTGTCAATAGGATTAAATTTATTTGAAAATTGGTTTAGTTATACCTTCTGGTGTCTAGATGAACATTACGGGCTTCGAGGTTCCATCATCAGGATTATTATATGATACCGGCTCGAGCTGCCCATCAAGATGAATTGAAATGCGAAACCGCACATATCTACCTTGAACGCATCTTGAGATCCGATCCATTACCGGCTTCCAGGGTCCATCATCAGGTAAATTTTATGATACAGACTCTACGTGGTGATTCAGGATGAGTTGAAAAGCGAAAACGCTTATTCCCAAATGGGAATTTACCGGTAACGGGAATTTCTCAACTGCACAACACCTGATCAACAACTACGAAAAAACTACGTTTCCTTGAAATACAATTTTTTTTATATTTTTGTTAACTTAAACACCCTGTAGCTCCCAAAGTATTGATCGTTGAGTAAAAATTAATAAACCTTTGTAGAAAATTTTATGTAGAGACTTTTGTGCGAAGTGATTAAATAATACTACAAATTATTTCTACAAATATTCGAGATATGAGAAAAAATCAGAAAAAAGCAACCATCAATCAATTTTAAAATTAATCTGAATGCACACTTCAACAGAACCGTGGGAAACAAAAAATTAAAAAATTGAAACAAAAACCAATACTTATAAAACGAATTAAAATACTGGATTTGAAATTAATCGCTCCAAAACGTCGATAAATCGAACAGAAATAAGATAAGTTCAAAGCATGTCGGGAACTACCGAACATTATTCAAGTATTTAGATAATGTTGTTCGTGATATATGCTATAAATTCGTTTCGACACATTCTAGAATGTGTAGCGATGGGTTTGTTTCCATTGTTTGGTTCCGGGTATTTAGTAAAGACGACGGCCAGACCCGGTCTTAGCCTAGACATGTGCCGTTCTCGAGAACGGCACATCTCTAGTCATAGCCATACAGGGCACCTCAAGTAAGCCATTTAGAACTGCGGGCCTAGGATAGTTGCGTTTACCATGCGATAAATAAGTGACATAGCATCCGTCACGTTTTGACAAAATGCGAGTGTGAATGACAGATGATTTGTCACTTATTTATCATGTGATAAACGCAACCATTTTAGGCTGTTGATAAGTATGTGAGTGCAGGGGACTCACAAACTTATCAACAATTAAAACATATTCCTGAAACAATAATCATAAACCTGGAACGCCCTGAGGGAGCCAGCGTCCCGGTCGGAATTCTTAGCTTCAATATTGGCTGAGATCTTATTACTTGTTTCAAATAAAGCTAAATATCTTGGATACTACTGGTCCTATTTCCACCAAACATCGCTAAGAACCATCTGGACGGACAAGTCTTTCGATTTAAAAAAAAAACTGCACTCATATTACATATTACTAACAATATATGGATTAATTTGTCAGAAATAAATGCTTTTTTTTTTATTTTTATGTTATTAGATATTAGTCCATCCGCCCACACATGTTAAACCTATAACACCCTTTTTTTCGGCGGGGGTTAAAAATAAAATACCGTGTCATTATGAAAACAAGCCAACTCCACCATAAGTAGGCACGTATCAGATCACAATCCACATGCTTGAAGAATGCTACCGTAGAACGAAATCTTTACATTTTGGAATACCATCTCAAGCAATTAATTATTATTGCCGCATACCAGTTCAAATTTAGAAACTAGAAACTCTAATTCCTCGAATAAGCCCGCAAAATATTTTTCGAAGGTTATTTTAATAATTTTACAAAAGAATTTGAACTCAAATGTCAATTATCTATTGCTTTGTACAAAGTTACAGCATGATATTTAGTAGCTACAAGCATAACCATTTTTTTTCATTATATTACGGCAGCCGTATCCACCACGACCACGGTAGACCACGTACCGGCAAGCGCAGCGTAGGACGGCCACCCGCAAGGTGGTCGGACGACCTGGTCAGGGTTGCGGGGACTCACTGGATGCGGGTCGCTTCTATCCGGCCCATGTGGAAGTCAATTGAGGAGGCCTGTGTCCAGCAGTGGACGTCCTATGGCTGAAATGATGATGATGATGATGAGCCGTATCCAATGCTAATATAACCTACTAATGGGTAATGGATTTCATCCGATATGGCTAGCCAAATTTACTTTGAAATACTTTCTTACACGTGTGACGATAAAATACACTTGAGATTCATGTAAACCTACAACGAAATATGAAATCAAATTTTCTGCCAAAACTCCGTTCACTCCGTCTTTATAAGCATGTCGCAGAATAAATATTGTTAAATATAAACATCAATGTTTGTCAAAACACAATTAGCAGTCGTCTCGTCGTTAAATAGCATGGTTATTCCTGTCACCTGCAGGCTGCGAATAGCGATCGTCAACGCCACTATTAATACAATCAAACCATTTCCTAGAATTCGAAAATTAAATTCTTCAACGCTCCCATGTGTCTACTCAAACGTGGATCTTAGACAAGCGTTTGACAATGTCAACCAAGTTTTTATTACAACAAAATTGTATGTTCTTTGAGACGATGTTGATAGATACGAGTTTGGAGAAGTAAACGGAAGATATTGGGTTTATTTGCAGATTTGATCGTGTGATATTTTTTGTGTTTGCGGTTTGTGTGGCTCATTTGGCAGTGCGCCAGACGTTTTATTGTTGTAACAATGGACCGCCCTGAGTCTCTATTTTCTAATGAAAAAGAAACAGTGAATGCTTATGGTATTGTTGGTGCTGATTCGTCTGGATAGTTTACGTATAAGCGACATTTTGATATTGACATCAATTTATGTTTGTTTGATGTTCGTGTTGTCAACTCAGTGTTTGACACTGACATTCTGTTCAAGATCTCGTCGCGACATCTTGATATATTATCAATTGTACCGTGTTCGTGTTTGTTTGATGTTTCTTCTTTGTCAACTGGGCCAAAATATTTAACGTTTGACAGTTACATCTATTCGAGAGCTCATCACTATATTTCTACTTTAATTAATATAATTATAATGTAACTTTATTTTATTTTAATATAAATGAATATATATTTTTATATTTTCTTATTTTATTTTATGGAATCTGTCCTGCTTAGATTGTAGTAGATCACTTTTTTTTCATAATTTACCTTTGTGTCGATATTTATAAAATAAATTAATATACTTAAGTACTGTAATTTAACTGTAAAGTTTAATAAATCAGCTTGCCGGTATTTTATTTTCTTTTGAGCATGATTATAGTATAGCTAACTTCACCGATCAGATCTACGAATCTCATTGGTAAGATTTCCTGAAGAAGAAAATTGGATATACATATTTTTTTCGAGTTAGCTTTTATTCGCGGTGCAGAAAGTACACATGCACTTGTGTTTTAATGCCAAAATGTACGATTAAATTATAGTTTACGCGTCCTTGCTATTAATACTCATTGTCACTTGAAAATCACCTCCAAATTTAATAATTGCGCTGAATTAGATCGATAACTTTTCATTCAACGGTCCACACTAGTTACACTGGTGACTAGTTAGGTACTGGGTCTCCCCAAAGATTTATCGTTGTGCCGCTCTTGGTTTGAACGTAGTTTTATCTTGGATCCCGAGCCATGCTGGTATTGAACAGGTAGACTCCTGCGCTAAGCAGGCTGCGGCTGTTGATAAATGCCCTACACTATTCCAGATGCCACAGCCAGGATAATGTGGACCTCTGCCAAGGCTACTCTGTTTGAGCACGCGTCTCTCTAAAGGTAAATATTATTATATTTCTACGTTGAATGTTCCTGTGATCTAACAGAATTGCTGTCCATTTTAGGGCGCTGCGCTTTCCAGTACGTACTCGCCAATCGAGATCATTTCTGCCCCAGCGGCAGTTGGTTCAATAAGCGAACAGTTCAGATCAAAATTGGCATATATGTACTAGAAGAGACCTCTTGGCAGATTGTTTACCGTAGCCAACTAAAAAGTATGTTCTATGACCATCTTTAGATATCCCGCTATTCCTGTTCCAAAATAGGAAAATGTTCATTATATATTCCTACCTTATAGATGGCACTATGTCAATAAAAACTGAATTTGAAGAAAAGATTTTGCCTGAAATTTTGCCCCTTTCCACATGTACTTGGTTTTCACTACAATTTTAAGGTTATTAATACTACGGCTTAAGAAAAATCAAGGATTCTTATTCACCATCCTACACGGTGTTACACCATTTATCGATGCGCCCACGGTAAACAAACCCTGCCATTCTAAGTAAAAAAGAAGTAAGTATATTTAGACATGAAAGGCAGTTACTACCTTTCTCCTCGGGACGCTTACGATCGATCTTGTCGTCCCGCAATTACCGAGTGTCTCACGCGCATCATATTTACACAGGGTTGCCAATATTTATTTAGATTTGAATTTACTACTACTTTTTTTATACAGACGAATGCTCGTCCAGTCAGGGAAGTAGTATTACAATTGAATGCTGAAAATTGAATCAAAAATATAACAGAGCTCGCGGTGAGCGAGCACCTTAATCTGGAAGTGTGTTTATTGGATTCCAAGCTACGTAGGTGGATGATATCCAATAAAGGCAATAAAGGCTGAAGTTACTTTAATACCCATCGTAAAACAAAGGTTAAAAGGTCACTAGCTACTGTTTAACCTAAAAGAGACAAACGGAAGATACAGTAGTACTTATAACACGTACATAATGAGATAATGACGCACCTGAGGTATTTGGGTTGTGTGTTACGTTTTCTATCCCGGACCTTTTAGCACAAATGTAACACACGATTCTTTGTCGTGCGACAAATATAATCTTCCTCTTTCCTTTGAATACTGTGCGAAAGACAATATTGAGCGACAAGCTGATTTGCAACTAGATCTGCTAATCCTTTTGGAGGATTGGTGTTATTGTTGATACAGACATCAAAGTAGATAAAAAAAATGCACTTTGTTATAAGTCAGAAGTGAAATTGACAACTACTTTTGATGCCTTAGCTTTTCAAGGAGCACATAGAAAACCTGCTTTTATTCTAGTATCGACTGCACTTAGTCTTTCAATCTTTGTCGTTTTTTAATACCTTTATTTAGAGAAAATTGTGCATCAATGCATTTTCCACTTAAACAACTATAAATAACTTCGTTTACTTGACAGCTAGATTGCGCCCCAGTTGGAGGAAATGATCCTTAATGGTGCAACGATTAAATACCTATATTTTGTCGTAGCATTTAATCTGATTGTACAGAGTATCTAACGGATGTCAGTGTCAGGTCATGGTCGCTGGCCATGGTTACTTCTCTTCTTCGTCGATTTCACTCTTCGCAAAGTGATCGACCCAAAACGCCGCCATTCTTCCCTTAGGTAGGTATAGCTTTCTCGTTTTTATTGAATCTGTCCAGGCCATGTTTAACAACACTTTAAAGAAGCACCTGTGTAAGTACGACAATTTATTCCTCTAATTTTAATTCTAAACTTCATATTAAGGCAAAAATTTTGAAAATCTGACGATCTAAATACGGGTACAGTGGAGTTTTATGGAAAAGTCTTAGATTTATTTGTCACATGACAGTGAATTCTGCTAAAAGATTGAACCTCTATCTGCTTTGTGTAGAAGGATACTAGCAGACACATGAGGGGCCAGCCCTACGTCAAGTTATGCCGGTTATGCCAAAGACGTGATTACAGACATCCTTCCAACCACATGCATATTTCATGAACTTGTTAAAAACGCGCCAATACCACAATAAAACGCATCACATCCTAAACCCCATCAATGCATTCTCAATCTTACCACGAGCTAATCAAATTTGAATTTGAGTGGTTGAATTTCGAACTTAGGGCTTTTTTGTTTGATAATCGGTTATTGATATTGTTGGTTATCGAGCCGGTAAATTGTGGTGTTGATCGTTGATTTAATAGGTGTTTATGATTGGGATAACTAGTCATACTTAGGTGTTTTTATTTTGCCAATCAGGCTAAGTAAACTTAGCACTAAGAAATATAATGGAATATAGTACCAGATAACTTATAACACCATATTCCTGTACGGATGAATACATAACGTGGTCCTTAATCCATAACGTCTTCCTTAATCACTAAGCCATTACGCAGGCAAGTCCCCCCATCATCGCCACATCCTTATCTGTAAGAGAGTATTTTATTTAAAGTATCTATATTAGGTCTAGCTACATAATGTATCAAATACCGAAGTAGACTAAATCTGTAATACTTGCATAAGTTCACCGTCCTAGAAATCTATGAAGTCTATTTATATAACATAGGCTGGCTATAAGGCTGTTACTAACAAACTATGGAATTCAAATTCTGAAATAAAGACTTTATTATTATTATTATATTATATTGGCCACTTAGAGAATACTTTATGCTGTACATACAGCGAATACAAGAAAGTAACATTTGTAATGTGATCAGGCACAGTCAAGGTAATGAGACGAAACGGTTCGAGAAAAGGTAGGTAGTGCCCTGCTTCTTTTTTGTTCGTCTTGGCGGGGGCACTATCGTGCCCCCAGATTGAAACACGTAAGTACCTTTTTCGTTCTTGTCATAATGATAATAAGGCTCAAAAAGGTACAGATTTCAGTTTCCTTTACTGTTACTATTATTTGATCAGCAGTAGACATAATATTCGCGGTAATAGGGTCGTACTAGTATTCAGGATATTGTGTAACTGTTATTCATTTAACAGGCATACTTTTTAGAGAAGCTTCGTGATTTATCTCTTCATAATCATTTAATAGCAGGTACCTTATGTATACAAAGAAGAAGAAAACAACGAAAGAAGGAAACAACTTGGAACAACTCATGGTGACTGGAAAGGTCGAAGGGAAGCGTCCAAGGGGCCGGTCACCGATGAGGTGGTCTGACCAAATCCGCTCATCATTAGACACCAAGCTACACAACGCACTCCATGAAGCCAAAGACAGATCTAGGTGGCGAAACACGGTCCGGAGCATAATGACCCAGCTACGGGGAAATCACGACCCTCAGTAATGAGGAAATCGACGCGAGGAGGAGGACCTTATGTAACATATTTCTTTATATAACTATATTATTTGAAGCATTGCTATATATTTGCTGTCGGTTGTATTATATTATAATGATTGTATACATTTATCAATGTAATTAATGTATTATTTTATTAAATCAATTAATTTTAATTGTTTTCTGTATCAACATTTGCAATGTATGCATACAAGTTTTGCTGTATACGAATTCGCACCAATAATGTTTCTGTTTGGCCTTCTGCTTGACCGGTAGAGTATGCCTCATTGTATTAAGTCCGCCATTTTGTACCTACGTTTGTAATGTGTTTGGAGTTTAAATAAATAAATTAGATTACTTAGTGATGAAATTAAGTCAAAGGTACATGACATCTATAGCCATAGAATGAAATGGTACACCTGTCTACAGTTCTTAACTCACTTTATAGTAGGACAACAGAATATTTGTTCAAGTGTTCATTAACACTGTTTCATAATAAATGGGTCGCGTGCATTTTACCGTTGACAAGAAGGTACGAGGGGCGTCTGAAAAGTTCTAAGCCTAAGGTATTTCGAGGTTATATATACGGTTATGATATTGGCCACTAGAAAGGCCATTTAAAAACAAATTATTAAAAAAAAACATTTCACATTTTTATTATTCTGTTTCAAGATATTCAACGGAGAAGTACATCATGTGTGAATTTTCAACGAATATTGCGAAAATTGAGCACCGTGCTGTTATTAAGTTCCTAAGCGGCGGTAACTGCTTAACATCATCAGGCTGTTTGCCACCGTCGTAGTATAAAAAATTGATTTTATACTCATAACTAATATGCGTATGACCTCCATTTTCTTATGTAGGATAAGCAAGCAAATGACTTAAAATTGTCCTGTTATACCTAAGTATATAATCGAGGTTATAATCTACGAATTTTAGTGTTTGTTAGTTTCGCGCGCAATCTTCGCGGCTCAAACCTTAACCTCAACCATTCCTCAAATATCCGGACAGCTCAATAAACCTCCAGCATTACACTTACCTAGTGCAGTAAACATGGCTTTCCCTGCCTATTGTGTGCATAACAGCATGGTTTTACGTATCATGCGTCAAGTGAAAACTGGACTACTCTATTATTCGCAATAATGCTTTTTCACGTAATGTATACGTTTGATCTGTCCGTTTGTTACGTAATCCAGTTGTAAACGCATAAAGTTATTATGGCGCTTGGACACTATAAGTCCACGTAATCAGTCAAGTTCATCGATCTATGCCATTTCTGTGACTATCTCTCAGATTTCTGTGATACCTAATGAGAGATATACTTACATCAACGATAAACTAAGTTAAAAATTTAAAAAAAACCCGATTCAAGTAGCTGGCCATCATGAGACAATAGAAAAGGCTACTAAAACTGAATATAACTAATATAAAGTTTGGATTTCTAAGCTTCAATATTAGCTAAGATCTTGTTACTTGTTCCAATTGATATCTTGGAAACTACATATGAATGAAATGGTCGGACAGTTTAGATTTTTGCGAAAATTATTATAAGATTTGTGTATGAGGCGTCCGTTTGCGGCTGAAACTTTCCAACACGGTTACTTTCTATTCCGTTCTTAAATTTCGTAAAAATTAGCTAGGTTTTGGAGGAAAAAACAGACAATAATGAAACCTCGATTTGTATGGAAAAACGAAGTGATGTACCTCTTAAGGTAAAGGTGTTGGTTTTATTCCACTATAGACATGTTGGAAAACAGTTAAAGGGACAATTAAAGTCTCAGAACAACGGCCTTGCGGCGCCTCGGTAACTCACAAGGCTCGATATTTTGACAGCACCACATTCCGCAAACTGCAGGGACAATAAATAGAGGCCCCTGTCATAACATTTTGGCATTCCATTATAAATAATAAATATTAAGGGTCAGTCTTACACAAATCGATCTAGGCCCAAACTAAGCAAAGCTTGTTCTATGGGTACTAGACGACGATATACATTAATATGACCCAGGAACAAATTCGAGTTCATCACACAAATATTCGCCCTGGACGGAATTCGAACCCAGTACCGCAGGCTCAGTACGCAGTAAGTACTTAGTCATTATAAACAGAAACATAAAGACACAGAGCCGCTTCTAAAGGACCCGTGTTGGCCCGGAAAGCTGTTGGATACGCGGGTTCGAACCTCGCCTGCACCATTTTTTTTTTAATTTTTCTCTTCACTGTATATTGGGTTTAACGCTAGCAGATGTTACTTCATTAATTAAAAAGTACTGATTAGTTAGCGTTGGTAAACGTAATTCCGGTGCCTTTTTTTTCTACGTCCCTCGGTTACTAGTACCCTTTTCTGATCGCACTGCCAGCGGCGACTGCCACCATCACACGATATTAGCGATACCCGCCTTTTTCGCTCCGTTTTAAATATGAAACAATGGACGATATTTATCACGCAAGAGAGAGAGAGAGAGTCGGATGATAAAATTACGGGTAGGGTAACCCTATCTTATGAAAACGCTCTCACTGCAGACCCCACACCTAGCCCAGCTCATCAAAATACTACCAGAACGTTCAAACCACGCAAAATGTCAATTTTACCGCCCTATAAACACTCAACGTCACCGCAAATAGTATCCAAGAATTTACAGTTAGATCAAATGTAATTCAACCTCCGTTATATGACAATAACCTTCAATATTAATATTTATTATCAATAATTTCTACTGAGAACTTTCATAGACGATAAAAGATATGAAATTGAGTTTATGTAGCTTCTGATACTGCGAGTATATGCTGGTTTCACACGCACACTACAAATCAAATAATGTATTCTGAAAACCGATTAGAGCTGGATAATATAATGTCACGGTGAAAAATCACAGTGATCGCCTAAAAGGTCACAGCGACAAATAATAAATTTGTCGAAACAAATGTTATACAATGGTTTATTGGAAATATAGAAAAGAAACTGGTATTCATCGCATGTTTATGCTAGATGTGCATATTTTATTTTAATGTGTAAACTATTTTAACACGTCATCAATACCTACTTCTTAGCTTGATATTCTTACGATATATTTTGTACGTTATCATTATAATATCAGACGAATAGGTATAGAATAGAATTATTCCTTGTCACTGTAAAAAAATCTACCAGCTACTTTTACCAAGGAACTTCGTTACAAAAATCAATTAATGCCTTTGCCCCTAATCAAAATTTGTTAAAAAAATCACTGCAGTGCATAGAATAGATATATCAATAAAAAGTACCTATGACAAAATTGCGCTACTATCATCTCGGGATCTAGTTACAGTTTACGCATTAGTACCACTTAGTAGTTACTGTAACTAGCTCCTCCCGACTATGTAATGCAACATGCTTGTCACAGTGTTTTTTTTGGAACTAGAACAATTCGAAATGTAACGCTCATTCCCACCTCTAAACCCGATATTACAGTAGCGTCAACTTATTTCTCATTTTAATGTAAAATAGACTGTATCGTGGTAACACAAAGGCTTTGAAATTGGAAAATGTTGGTGAATCTGTGAATGGTCTCGTTTGCATATCGGATTAATGACAGGGCAGTCGGAAACGCGATTGAAAAGCTAACGGTGTGAAAATGCTTAGTAATTTTGTGATAATAGGTACTACTGAATTATGTATTTAACATTTTTGGTTGGTTTATGAAAAGTCATGTCTAATGTGTGTGTGTGTTTTTATGACGAATGGGCTAAGATTTTTAAAAAGGAACACACACACATAGTCGGAGAAAAAATAGTTCTGGACATTTGGGAAGTTGCGGAATTAAAGAACTCGGAAAAATAATTGCCAAAGAACATTGTGTGTTGAAGGATGAAGGTAGACCAGAACTTATTATAATATAGACTTTCAACTAGGTGGACTGACCAGATAAAGAAAAGAAAATTATGTGACGTGGTCCGGATGGCAACCAGCGAAATCCAATAGACGAACCTAGCAAAGACGCAAAAAATAACTGAAATAAAAGTCATCATCAATCACGGTCGACGATTTTTATGACATAACAACTCCTGAGAGAGAATTTTTATTGAAACTTTTACAATTTAAATATCTTAATTTTAAAGTTCCGAATGGATAAATCGGAACTGTTAGTCTATGCTTCAGTAGACATAACTTATCATTACAAAAATCCCAATATATGATAAAAACACTATAGGACTCTGCTTCTGATGTTATCTGGGCACCATTGCATTACAAATAAAAAAAATGGATTAGCGTTCGAATAAACAAAACCATTGTTTAGCTTTCTGGAATAATTTGTTTAGATTAAAAATTTTTTGGCGTCGAGATCTTGGTCCGTGTGGCCAGGGTGCGCGCGGACTCCACAGAGAGCTCAGCAAGCGCCTGAGGGAGGCAACAGGGGACCCACGCGCGGGCAGTTTTCTCGCGCAAAGGCTTTCCATAGCCATACAGCGTGGGAATGCTGCCTGCGTCATGGGCATGGGCACCCTGCCGGTCTTAGTTTTATAAATATTTTTTAATCTTAGTTTAATTTTTAGTTTGAATCCCATAAATTTGTTATTTTATATGTTTTATTTTTGACCCATAATAAATGTTATTCTATTTGTAACCTACTTAGTAGATATATGAAAGCGATTGAAATAGAAACAAACGAGCCAGTAGGGCCCAAAGTCCCGGGAAAATTTTGTATGGCAATACCGGAAATTCACGGTACTCCCATGCAAACATTTTCCATTTCTACAAGCAATAGATACAATATGCGCAAGAACGTATGAAACAAAGAAAACTCGGTATCTTGTATCAAAGATAAGCACAAAAGCTTCCATCCACGTTATCAGTTAATTATCATTAGCAATGCAAAGCGACCGTCATTTCCATTAATTTCATTGTTGGTTTAGCCACCACAGTTTAACTGCCGACACTTATCATGGAAACTGCTTAATTAAGGATAAATAGATAGGAATCAATTAATATGCAATGGGGCTAGAATTGCTCTGTAGCTTCGTATGCAGATGGGCATTACCGACGCTGATAAAAAAAGAACTTGTCATTTTGAGCAAGCTGGGAAGGTACATTCGGAGTGATGCAAATAGACAAAGGTCTCTCCAAAGTTCTCCACAACGATCAGTCTTGCGCCGCCCTCATCTAAGACCTAAGTTGTATATCAGCTCAGAGAGTCACAAAACTTAAGTGGCAACGGGCAGGCCCATTGCTCGTAGAACCGATGGCCGTTGGGGTAGAAAGGATCTTAAGTGGCGACCGCTGTCCAGAAGACGCAGCGTAGAAAGATCCCTCCAATAAGGTGGACCGATGACCTGGTTAGGATTGCAAGCAGAAATTGGATGACATAAGTGTAGCTAGTTTTTAAAACGCGCATTAAGGAAATCGCCAGGTTGTTTCAGGTTAGGAAATAGCGAGCCTGCTACTCAACAGCGCGAGACACACCGCTTTCACTGATGAAAATGATGAAGGAGGAGAAATTCAAGTCTCATTAAACCCTAAAATAATGACAACATAAAAAATAATAAATTTTGTTCCAAAATATAGGTATACTAGAAGTGACTAGAAAGCTTCTTGCTGTGTTTCTTCTGTCTCACATTATTAGTTCTATTTGTAGATTTTAGTGTAATAGGCCTCCATAGTGGCTCATAATCACAAATCAATCAAGGGTAGAGATGTGCCTTTTTTAATAATAAGAAGAATTAGAATATTTTATTTGCAAAAATTTAGTGGTAAATACAGCTGGAATAGAATGTCATTTAACTTACGTACATTTTGCTTAAGGAAGCATGCTAGTTTGGTTTGGTTTTTTTTTTTTTTTTTAAATGGTTCCTGATTTATATCGGGAAAGAACATTCTCGAGAAAGTTTCCTGAGTTTTATGGGAAAAGAACGTTGTCGAGAACATCCTCCATACAAATTGGGAACCGTGCTTGATAACGGCACATCCCTAATCAAGGGACCACGTTTCAATACAAAATTCTATTTTTTCCACAACACAATAAAATAAAGCTCATCTTTCCGTTACTCCAATAAAGTTTTTATAGCCCTTTACCTATATGTTGCCACGTCGCACGAGACAGTCTCGTACAATTGGCAACAGGCCACGTGTCTGTTTAGATTTATACTGACAACTTAACTAACTGTCTTATTTGTCTGTCATATGAATGAGTCAGCCATCGATTATGACTCCACAGTACTCGCAAAGTTGGGCGAATACGTCAATGTGAAGAGGCACGTCGCTGCGAAAACTTATGAGGCCTTATTCCTTTTAAAATGCTGATTATTTTACACATTTTTCTCTATGATCAAACAAGTTTCTTAACTTATTATTGATGTTACTACCTAGAACACGGCTATTGGGATTTATTGGTATATATTTGAAACCTACAGTTTGAATTTTTCATTAATAATTTTTCTTGCAAAAACTACTCGAAATTGACAAAATTCATTAGTTTTTTCAACTTATTTTCGACTGCAATGAAAGCATGAACTAGCTATGTTACTACCTAGAACTCGTGGAAAAGTAGTATTCACTTCAAAAAGTTGGTTGAAATTATTGATATATTTGTCATAATATGAAAAAAAACAATTTTAAAAGGAATCAGGCCTCTTATACTTCGGCCAGCTTCGCCTCGGCCGACTTCGCAAGTAGTGTAGGCAAGGGTTACGGTTTCCATACAAATAACGTGACATTAGCACGCTTCTTACAGAATAAAGTTAAAATTGACGACATTTCATATTTCTAACAGGTGGAAATTAATATATAACGAGAGAGCTTTGCGTCGTGTACGCCCTAAAAAAATATTTGAATTTATTTTTCTGTTTGTAAAGAAATATATGAAAATACATAATGCGTGCATTAAGTTGTAGTCTTCGACCTATCTGCGAAAAAGTAAGCTGTCAATAATGTCAAACTGAACGTCATTCGTTTTTAGGGTTCCGTAGTCAACTAGGAACCCTTATAGTTTCGCCATGTCCGTTTGTCCTTCTGTCCGTCCGTCCGCAGCTTAGCTCCGTGATTATTAGTACTAGAAAGCTGATTTGGTATGAGTATGTTTTGTATCAGGCCGATAAAACGGTAAAATAAAAACCAACTAAAAAATAAACTTTTTTTCGGGTACCTCTCGTACACCTAAAGTGGGGTGAATTTTTTTTTCGTTCCAACACTAGTGTGTAGGTGTCGTTGAATAGGTCTGTTAAAAATAATAGGGGTCTCCAAACATTATTTTTTTATCAAGTCAGCAGTTTTGTAAATATTTGCTCCGGAAATCAAACAATAGCGTCCCCCCTCGAACCCTCATACTTTTCAACCACGGGTCAAGAATTATGGAAAAAATCATTAAAATGAGGCTTTATAAGTACTTTCAATGAAAACTATATTGAATAAAATCGGTCGAGCCGTTTTTGAGTCATCGCAAAGTTTCATAATTTTCTTTAAAATGACGTAAGTGTCGCGCGAGAGCCTGAAATCGTAATTTCTATTGTGAAGGATGGGCAACGGAACCCTACACTGAACGTGGCCCGACATGCTCTTGGACGGTTTTTATAATTAGGCACTTTCTTTTTATTACATTACAATTACAAGTTCTATTTAACTTGCAATGTAACTATGTTTGTTCAGGTAGAATTCTGCAACTCAATTTTGAAGCAGTTGAGCTAAAATTTGGCATACCTTAATTCCTACATTCTTAACTTTGATGACAATATAGTAATATGGTACCATGTGATGGGGCTGTTCTGATGATGGAGCCGGAAGGTGGTCCTAAAAACTATGTAATAGATAAAGCAATCCTACTAAGTTTGGGATTTTTAGGCTCGTCTCAGTGAGCAATTGATGGATGTTTAAAGAAAAGTACAGTCGGCTATATAAAAGCTTGTCACAAAAATGAAATTATTGACAGAATTTTATTAAACTTTTTACGTACGCAAATTGGCCATTTACACTTCATTTCCCTTACTTTTACCAATTTGATTAGTTATAAAATAATTGTACTTGACTGTATTAAGTATGATTTACGAAAAATATACTCACTGTTGAGTTTCTTTCGGCTTCCTTCTCAACAGCGTTCCCTTGTTGGGAAATGCGGATAGATTCACAATCTGACTTGTAGAAGTGCCCGTGTGGCCTACTTTCTAAATAAATTATTTCATTTCATTTCAATGTGCAAAAAGTTTTAAATAATAAATAAATACACAGAACTATAATTCAGTTAATTTTATAATAATAGAGGTAAACTGAGATCTTACATCAAATTCATAGTAACTTAGGCTTACGATGCCCTATCTTTCTTCGATTCTGTAGTCCTATTTGGCTCTAAGCTACATTGAGTAGAAAATATTGACCTTACAATTCTGTACAACTTCTGTTAATAATTTGCTATATTTTACAACGCCCTTGTCATTTTCATACCCCGTCAATTACAAAGTCAATGTCCTATCGTCATAAAAAGCGCTATTTATTTTGCAAGACTTTGTTCTTCGTCATATAAATAAAGACTTTATTGTTAATGATATACAGTCTACTTATAAGGCAAGTGGTAACATTGTAGACCTACCTCCCACAGTGCATAGATCCCTAGGGATTAAACATGACGTTTTAGTGGTTAAATAGCTTCCTTATGCGGGAAGCTATTAAACGGTAGTCCGTTTTTTTTTCTCCTATTAAGTTCTAGGGAAGAAACATAATGAGAATGCCCTACGTTTCGTGAACATATTAAATAGGTATCCAGTCTCAACTACGAAATACTTCAAACGTTAAACGGCGAAACGTTACAGATGGGTTACGATACGTTACGTCACACATAATTCACACATTTTTGAAGTAGTAAAAGCCAAAATTTTAACCTCCTGACTTCCAGCATCCTACACATAGTACATAAACTACAATGAATAGTTAACTGTCAACTAATTGTCATAAGGCTAAAATTAAATTGACAAATTATGAATGCTGGTCGTCAGGAGGTATAAATAAAATAAAATAAATAAATATCAGACAACCTCACACAAATCAACCTAGTCCCAAATTAAGCTGAAGAAGGCTTGTGTTATGGGTAATAGGCGACGATATACAATACTTATATACATAAATAAATACTTAAATACATAGAACATCCATGACCCAGGCACAAAATATTCGTGTTCATCACACAAATATTTAAAGTGTAAGTGTATGTCCTATCTGTCTAATATTTTGTATGTATAAATTACTTGAAGTTCTTATCTCACCACCTACTATTTTCTGTTTAATTTTGTTTTCTCCGCTACCCAAAGGTTGCCTGGAATAGATCGCTCTTTAGCGATAAGACCGCCTATTGTCCACCATTGTTTAATTTAAGATTTCTCATGTAATATTTTTCTTGTTGGTGTGCAATAAAGTGTTGTTGTATATTTGCCCTTGCCGGGATTTGAACCCGGGACCGTGTTTAAAACAGCACCAGTGATCACTCAAAGAGCAGCGCTGCGTAGAGCGCAGGATAAGAAGATTCGAGGAAGCCTCTATGGGAGCGCCGCCGGGATAGTAACCGTTGGCTCCAATTGGGAATAGAGCTGAATGAACGCAACCAAACGATACGACCTTCAAACCTTCAAAGAGCGTACTCGCACTTGAAAGGCCAGCAACGTACTTGTGACTCCTCTGGTGTTACAGAAGTCTATGGGTGACGGTAATCGCTTTCCATCAGGCGATCCGTTTACTCGTTTGCCCCCTATGACAAAAAAACAAAACTAAGCGATCGGCAGCCCGCCTGTCTCCGGCTGGGCGTCCTTGCACCAAATCATCATCACTATGCACCCCTCACGCAAAATCAGCGCAATGTAAAACGTCGTTTTTTTTAGGGTTCCGTACCCAAAGGGTAAAAACGGGACCCTATTACTGAGACTTCGCTGTCCGTCCGTCCGTCCGTCCGTCCGTCCGTCCGTCCGTCCGTCCGTCCGTCCGTCCGTCTGTCACCAGGCTGTATCTCAACAACGGTGATAGCTAGACAGTTGAAATTTTCACAGATGATGTATTTCTATTGCCGCTATAACAAAAAATACTAAAAATAAAATAAAATAAATATTTAAGGGGGGCTCCCATACAACAAACTTGTTATAGAGTATATATATGTATAGGTACGGAACCCTACATGCGCGAGTCGGGCTCGCACTTGCCCAATTTTTTTAAGCTTGACGAACTGTATCAGTGCTGTTTAATCCTCACTACCAGTGAGTTAGACTTTGTGTGGGAGTATACCCGCTAATGGGATTATCTCCGCGCCACAGGGAGTAAGACGTCAGTTGCGGAAACTCGGTATAACCTATTCACAACTATTCGCTTCTGGCGCCAATAGACTCAACAGTGTTGCTACCTCATCTATCGAATACATAATCGACTAGTAATCGATTCGATTATCAGCTGATAACTTAACGGTAATTATACGATAGCGCCCCGCCATCTTGAGACTGGTTTGCATAAAGTTCAATATATACTTTAGATTACTACATTGACTTTGTTTTTTTTAATAGTTTTATATCACATGTGTCAGTTGGTCCGGTTTTCACGCCCCCCGATTAATACCGTCGCATTTTACACAAACAACCAATGAAGTACGTGGCTTATGCAAATATTATGATTTTAAATAGAAAACTCCCGCGAGTCTCAGACATATTAAAATACAATCGCATATAAAACATGATGTCCAATTGGCCGCCGCCGCGAATGATCGGTGCTCCTGAGGATAAATCGCGAACCGATTCGAAACATGTCCAGCGAGGCAAAGATATTCGGCTTATGCGACGTGAGTAAACCCGTTTCATATTATTATTATTATTATACACTATATAAAAATACTCTCAAGTTATTATCAAAACAAGTATAAACACCGCATTATTGTCAGCTTAAAAAAAAAAAAAAGTTTTTATTGGTTCAAAAGAATACAAATAATGAATACAAGGGTTGAGGACTCCTAGTAGGTGTTATACACCTGTGTCAGGAGGACTCGCTCTTCCAGAATTGGTACATCATCTTAATCTATAGCCTCTATTAGTAAGATAAACTTATTTTATAATTACTTTAAGCTAACTTAAACTTCCACAGTTATCACACACAGCTTATCTTCCTTTTTTCAATACCTTAATACAGTAAAATTATTCTACATAAATATATAAATATAACCATCCATATCTCTCTATACCAAAATTGGTTTAAAGCCGACCAAGCTTGGAAAAATGGGGCTGCAGAGTGTCGAACCCACAGATGGCGATTACAACCCCCAAACAAAGCAATAGAAAACGTGCATCGCGCTGTAAATATTTTTTCCTGTAACCTCTCTCGTATAAAATCGGCTTTCAATAAAATTTTCCAACCAGGAGATCCGACGGAGAACCAAAGTGACCGACATAGTCCTAAAGATATGCAAGTTGAAGTGGCAGTGGGCGGGGCATATTTGTCGTAGAGCTGATGGTCGATGGGGCAGACGAGTTCTAGAGTGGAGACCACGAACGACACGCCCTGTAGGACGGCCTCCCGCCAGGTGGACCGACGACCTAAAAAGAGTGGCGGGAAGCGGTTGGATGCGGAAAGCTGAGGACCGGGTATGGTGGCGCGAACTGGGGAAGGCCTATGTCCAGCAGTGGACGACTCCGGGCTGATGATGATAATGAATAAAATTTTAGAGTTTTATAATAGAACTAGCTACGCTCTGCGATGTTACCCGCTCATCCCACGGGAACACTACATTATTCGGGATAAAACGTAGTCTATGTGTTAATCCAGGGTTGCAGCTACTTTACTTTAGAAGCGTGTAGAAGCATCTTCAGCGCCAGCATGGCAGTGTCAACTGACAAGGCACCGTTGGTTTCATGTCAGTTGCCATTGCGACTGGGCTCCCCTTTTTGCTTACCGTCAAGCCAAGTAGAGCTACTATGTTGTGCCAATACAAAAAAAAACTTCCATACCAAATTTTATCCAAATTGGTCCAGCCATTTGATCGTGAAGGGGTAACAAACATGTACCTACTCACAAAACTTATTCTAGTTATTCCCGATAAAAAAAATACACTTTCACTTTTAGCTGATTTTAGCCAGAGGTATTTCCCGATAATATTATTAGCGTGATAAATGTATATAGTAGAAATGTCATAAATCCTGTCCTACTAATAAGCACAGACTTGTCATTAGTGACATGTATGTAAAAGGTAAACATTGATGTATTTTCTAGTTATCTTTAGCTATTTCCGCACGCAAATAACAATTAAGGATTTTCTTGCACAGTCGCAAACAAAAGTTACTAGTAGCTATGTTACACATCAGTCTAGGATATTTATTTTCATCTCTCCTGTTCGGAAAGTGTCATTTTCATGAGTAGATAGCCGGGTGGAAAATAGCTTTTCCATCGGGTGGAAAGTAATTTTTTTTTAATTGCCACCGAGTCAAAGATAATTAGGTACAATCTAGTCGGCCGTGGTAAGTGGCCATTAAATATGGTATGGTAATGTAATATAGTTCTGTCCCTCATTTATTGATAGAATCGTACATTTAGGTATATAAAAAACAAAATTGAAACCATTGGATTTGATTTTTTTTTAATGTTGGCTGTACGTATATTTAAACTTTTTTTTTATATTTAAAAAAATAATAAAGAATGTTTGCAATAGAAAAAGTGGGAACACGAGATTTTATATAAATTAAATAGGTACCGTGTATTTTATTGATTATTGGTTAAAAATGTCATTGACATTAATTTAGCTGACTCATGACCATGTGCGTGTAGTATTTTATTTTCCTCGCACTCGAAATGAAAAGTAGAGTGTTTAACTCGGGTGAAATTACCCATTTCACCCTCGAACTATTGGCGCTCTCACTTTGTTCGAGCGTCAGAAATATCTCGGGTGCAATGGGTCGCTTTCTACCCTTGGTTAACAATCTACTATTTGTGTATTCGCTTGATTGCTTGTGTCATCATAAACATGCCAACAACTGACGCATATTTAGGTATACTTTAATTCAGTTTATTGTTTGATAAAGAAAACATTTTCGTTACTTAATTGTTATTAATTTAGTTTTTAAATCTTTTAATATTGACATGGTAAAAAATACTTATGACTTATTAACTCGAATATTCGTGCTTGGGTCATGGTTGTTCTATGTATTTAAGTATAGGTATATTTATCTATTTAAGTACGTATATCGTCATCTAGTACCCATAACACAAGCCTTTTTGTGCTTAATTTGGGACTAGATCGATTTGTGTGAGGTTGTCCGATATTTATTATTATTAAACACTTGATATCTCAATTTATACAATATTACTCTTAGAATGTAACCAGGGTGAACTATTACTAAATATATTCTATTTATTTTATAAATAAGTATGTCTATGTAGGTTTATGGGTGTACCTACGCCTTAAAGGGTTTAGAAAAATAAACCTTCTCATGGCAAATCTGTTAATCTTATTTCGTGAATAAAACTTTTATGACATAATATATATGAGATCAACTTTCCTATGCTGACGGTGGTGAATTCAATTTCCGTTCTTAAATAATAATATAACTGAATCTTGTGTACACAACTGTACCGGCAACCTCAAAAGTATCAAACCATTTAAGTACTTTGTCTCATTTATTAGTTTGACACATTCAGACTGCCTCAGGATTGCAACGTTACTGCGACCAAGTACTACAATGACCAACTACTTTTGAAGCTAACTGTTCGTCATAGAAAGTTCCATACTAAGTGTCTTTACCAACAGGAGCCGTACTGTCTACTGTGGCATAACTTCAGACATCCGCTAATCACGTGATAAACAGCATCTATCTCTTTCTAGCCCATATGTGAGAACGGCAAATTTGCTGACATGAGAAAAGTAAAGAGTTTACTTAAACGCAAATACTGCTTGGCAAAATAATTAAGGTTATGTCAACTAGAGAAGCCATTAGACATTTGATACTGTTAGAAATCTAAATGGTCTAGCCAGTTTGTTTGATAAACCTGGCCGGCGAGATTGCTTCTGTCAATAAACCACGACATGGCTGTTTGACACGTTAGCTGCAGCTTATCCCATTCAGCCAATAAAAAAAATATAGGTGAGTTCCTTTTTCAAATTTTAACACAATAGGTAGGAAGCCCATTTAAATTATTCATGATAAATTGATAATTTTGTAAAAAGTCCCTGAAATCACTGGAACAATAAAAAAAATTACATACTGATTGAATACTTAATGCAATTCTTCCAAAAGATGTGGGATTAAGCAATAGTCTGGTAACGCCGCATATCGGATTGTCCTTCATATTTTGGGTTGCTTCTTATTTGAGTTACGTATCCCCGAGCCACAGCTACTTTTATCGTAACAGACATTAAAATAAATAAACGACAACCAACCATACAATAGCTAATAAAGCAATTTTATAAAAAAAAGTGTTATAGGTTATAGAACATGATTTCCGTTACCAATCGAATTTATTAAAAAACTTTCCATCTAATCTCGCTCCATCGGCTGCCCATTAACATTCCAAATCCGAACGACAAATTAAAAGAAAAAACTTTGTTAAATAAATCGAGCGCAGTGTTGGACGTAATCGGTTGCAATTAATTTCAACACAACCAAGTGTAGTTGTAATTGACTTCTAATTCGTCGACGCGCGCAGTCAAATTTACGCCGATTACCGTACGAGTCGTTATCACCAATGCGTTTAGATTAAAATAGAGCGTATAATTTGGCAGATAGTGAAACTACGAGTCGACAACCTTTATTTAAATAACTAACCGAACGATTTTTGTAGATATGCGATACATTCCATTTTTCTAGACGATAACTTTTATAAAAGCACATTTAGTGAAGAAAGCTTACCTGAACAATCATTTGACTTACGGCAAACTTCACAAAATTCAGCTATCACCGAAAGTTGCTTTTGAATTAAAAAACCGTTCTAGTCACACTAAAAATTCACAAGCACAACACTACACGTCACTCACTTCGGAACGGCCACGGAAAAAAGAAAACTGGTCTATGGTCTTTTTGAATTCAAAATTCAAAATTCGAACGCGTGTCGCGAGGGAAATGGCGCGAACCGTGCGGGCGTGCGCGATGCGTCGTAAGCTCGCACTGAGGCCAGAGACACGGCATTAATAGTATCCCTTGTTTTTTATTTCATTTATTTTGAAACTGAACGAAAAATCAGCAAGATTGACGTACCGGTGAGCGGTTGCTTTGATACGGCGTCCACTTTTAATTTCTTTTCGCCGCCACTTAATTTTCGGCGGCGCGTCAGTTTTGACGCGATAATCCGAGTGTTCGAAATCTGAATGTCAAATTTGCGGTTGCCGAAAATACTAATTATGGCCGTAAATACATGGCGGATATAATTATAGTAACAGTTTGTGTTGTAGGTATGAAGATTGTGGGTTACTAAATACTTTCTTTTGTTCTTCATTCAGACTTGTGTTTTTAAGAACGTTACTTTTTTATGGATCTTGTGAATGAATTTTAGTAATAGAATATCAATTTTTCCATTTACTGACATTGATTCAGAATCGCAAGTGAACAAATAGAATACCTAAAGACGGTAAAGTTGGATTTTACTAATTTTTGATATATAATGTCGCGGTATCCTGCCTTTTCGCCGAATGTTTCATTTCGTGTTGTGAAGCTTGTCACCAACATCTGAAATGATGACCACGACCACTATCATCCTATAGATCAGGTTAGGTTAGTTATTGTATTAAGCGGTTTACACTCACGTGAAATTGTCAGGAACGGCCCGACATGTTTCGAACTCGTATGGAGCTCTTCATCAGGGACGGCTGCCCGTACACCGCCGCGGCAAACTCGTCACTACCGCCGCGCTTAATACAATAATTAAATATGTCTCACGAAAGTTTTAATAAAATTAATTCGTCAGATCTTCCTGGAGCTAGGGTAGCGAAATGGTTAACGCGCTGGACCGGCAATCCAGAGGTACCGGGTTCGATTCCCGGTCTCTTCCCCCACGTAGCTCCTTTTTAAATTTTTCTTTAAGCTTTGATCTTTGTATTAAAGTCTTTCATACCAAAATTTATCAAAATTGGTCTAGGTCATTGGTCAGCCGTCCCTGATGAAGAGCTCCATACGAGTTCGAAACATATCGGGCCGTTCCTGACAATTTCACGTGAGTGTAAACCGCTTAATACAATAATGAAATATGTCTCACGAAAGTTTTAATAAGATTATAGGTTAGGTTAGGTTTGTTTTTTAACAATCCTAAATAGTTTACAGTTTCAGTGAAAAATGCTTTCGGCTAAATGAAACATTCGGCGAAATGAAATATTCGGCGAAAATAATTCGGCGAAAAGGCAGAGAACTATAATGTCGCCGATACATTGATGTCTATAAATAAAACAGGTTAAAATAAAAATTAAAAGTCAGTAAAATCAGAAATCATTATAATAACCACCGTTTTACTCCGAAAATCCAGTACCCCGCCCTTATTCTTGAAAAATTACGGACTATGTCACATTAAGACGGAAGACCAGATTCTACGTACTCAAATTGCCGGTTGCGTAACTTGTAGTTTGACAGGGTTCATTAGTTTCCTAAATAGGTAAATTCAGTACAGATATTAAACAAGCGCCTGATTACTATGCGGGAAACTGGACAACATTAGGAAGCTCTGGGTGTTCCGGGCGCGCTGTGGTAAGATGATGGCACACGCACATAATAAAATATTTTATTTTTAGGGTTGCGTACCCAAAGAGTAAAAATCGGGATCCTATTACTGAGACTCCGCTGTCCCTCCGTCTGTCCGTCTGTCACCAGGCTGTATCTTATTAAACTGTAATAACTAGACAGTTGAAATTTTCACAGATGATGTAATTCTGTTGCCGCTATAAGAACAAATACTAAAAACAGAATAAAAAAAAAATGTTTAATGATGTGCTCCCATGCAACAAACGTGATCGGCTGTTCACCTCATTTGTATGCTGCGCCATACATACCTACTAAGTGCAAACTTACTCGTAACTTAACCGACCAGTTAAGTCTGACTTGCACTTAGCCGATTTTATTAAATTTTAAGCCTAAATATATGTGTCCTACAGACCGTTTCCCAGCACGAAGACCTTTCTTTCTCGCCATTCGTCTCGTTCCTGCCAAGCGTTCTCGGGTGCGTACTGGTCATCCCGCCATCTCCATATCCATTCTGGTCTGCCTCTGCTTCGATAGCCATCCTGCAGTATCAACGTGAGTGGATAATTTGGCCCAACGGTCTGGATAATCTGGATGCAATTGGCAGACTTGTCAACTTCGTAGATAATGAATCTTCCTGTTTGAATCCTTTTTCAACGCAAAATTTAGGGCCGGGAGCTTGGTGATGGATACATGGTGTAATATGAGTGTATAACGTGCAATCCTGTTACGCTTAACTTGTGGATCCACATAATACCAGCCGTCAAATCACCCCCGTGGTTTGGCAATGTGCTGAGTGGACTCCTTTTTCGCACAATACTCATAATTTTTCATGTTATAATATATAATCCTAATTGCAGCGAAAAAAAAAATATTTCTTTATTTCTTTCTTCTTTCAAAGCCGGGGATTCTTAGCACTGGTCCTCTTCAGGGCTGGTCCGGCTTTCGTGAGGGCTGGGGCCACTCGAGCGCCTGGGCACTGTGGAGGCCGAGACGGAGAGTTGTACATTCATAAGAAGGACCCACCACGCTGGTCTAATGTTGTGGGTAATGTGGGTGCTGGTTGGCCATTATTTCGTTCATTGTTCAGCGGGGTATTCCACGTGCACGAGAGCTAGGTTGGCTTGGGCGAAAGATCTCCTTATACCCTGATGGGGTCCGAATTTTCCCGAAAATGCGTTGCCAATCATAGGGGCACACAAACGTCGCAGAAATAGTATACCCAGTGCGTCTTAGATCGAGTTGATAAGACGTTGGACCGGCAATCTAAAGGATTTTGATTCCTAGTGTTGGCCAAGAGTGACGCAATTTATATAAAATATTTAAGTATTGTATGTATTATAAGAGCTTACTTAAATCAATTTACCCACACTAAGAATACTTTGAAACATAATTGTACATTTCAAAATATTATTTATGAAACTCCCAGCTACATACCTCTCTCGTACTCCGGCCGGTCGCACACGCATCCAAACGGCTGCATTCTTGAGGAAATGAACGAATGAACGAACGACACTGGAATCATTCATTTTTAAACTGCCCTTTCTCCAATTAGCAATACTTGCTGTTGGACTCATATCGATTTTTGCTATTCTGATCTATAATGTACCTTATATAGTAGACAGTCACCAAACTTAAGTGGCAGTGGACGGGCGGGGGGCACAGTGCTCGTAAAACCGATGGCCGTTGGGGCAGAAAGGTTCTTGAGTGGTGACCGCGAACCGGAAGACGCAGCGTCGGAGGATCCCCAACAGGGTGGACCGACAAACTGGTTAGGGTCGCGGGCAGAAATTGGATGAGGGCGGCGCAAGACCGATTGTTGTGGAGAACTTTGGGAGAGGCCTTTGTCCAGCAGTGGACATCCATCGGCTAATATGATGATGAGGGGGGTCTCGGTTTGTTTTTGTCGCGTTTTTTTATGATCCCGCACCAACTGCTAGTTTCTGTTTGCTGTTTAGCCCTATTGTAGAAAATGCCTTATGGCATTAAGTCGGCCATTTGTACTATTGTGTTTTATGCAGTGAAGTTTAAATAAATAACCGCACCACTGGCTCGCACAACATTAGTGGATGCGCTGCCTTAGGCTGATTGTCTACTGAAGCGGGGCGGAGCTGTGTAAAATGGACCAATCACATTCCTAAAATTGAAATGCACTTCTTTTGGGCTTCACAGACACGCAGCCTGATTGATTAATTTTCTCCGTTCCGTTTTATAGGGCTGCCATCCATCCGGGTTTCTCCGGATTTGTCCTAGTTTGGAGGCCGTCTGGGGGCCGTCCGGTAGGGGTTTCAATAAGGGGAAAACCCGGACACTTTTTTATGTGAATGAAAAATAAAGAGGTTTTTTTTATATTATTTTCGGATATGTCCGGGGTAATAATGCGATTTACGCCAAATGTCCGGGTTTTTATAATCTTTGTCCGGGCCGGCGAATTTAGAGATGGCAGCCCAAGTTTAAGTGGACAGGCAGCCTTACACCTCTTTCATTATGATGATCATGTGGAAGATGATAATTATTTGTTCAAATAGTGTGTTTTGTGTCATCGACAATATTTACCATTATTATGAAAACTTATAACAAATGTACATTGACACCTTCAGCAATACTTATTCATTGTAGTTGGGCTCTCGTGAAAATATAAATGTAGAAAGGTCTAGACGAAGAAGATTTTCTGTTATTTATTCAATTTTATTTGCCCTTGCCGGGATTCGAACCCAGGATTGTTGGCTCAGTACTTCTGCTTAGATAGATTTAATTATATGCGATTAAATCCTCTTTCGGAATGAAAATGGTGTAACTTGTAAGTTTCTAAAATGCAAGTAATCTTAATTTAATTTTAGATTTTTTTTTATGATCTTAGACTAGTTTTGATTTTAATTTTTGAATATTTTATAATTTTAAAGTTTTTTTTTTAATTTCGTAGGTACGCCAAAAGGCACATCAAATATCATAGCTGTACTATGTCTTACCACATATGTCACCTTATTTTACCTATCTTTGGCGAAATAAAAAAAAAATGAACGCCTCTTCTAAAAAAATCTGACAAATCGCAAGCAAACCCTTTGAAAAATCTCGAAACAAAAACGTCCTCCATATTTCATTCAACGTCAACCATAACCAACAATTCGCGCGAAAACATCCAAATTGAACACCTTGACTTGATCCTTTATTCCTCATATGACCAAGACGTCAGACAAAAGAAGTCAAAAGTCACGTGTCACCGCGGGCATCGTCTGACAACCGATTATAATCAACCAATCCTGAAAACAATCATAAAACAGGAAAAACATTCTTACTTACACTTTGCCATGATACGTTAAAAAGCCGTATCTTAGTATGAAATCCATATACACATACGACCTTTTCAAGTAGCACGGCAAAGTTAAAGAGAGCTTATGCAATGTGCAAGAAGAAAATGGTGTCTTGAAGCCGACAAAAGATTTATGTATGCAAAAATTACCAACAAAAATGTATCGCTTTGAGCAGTATTTGTCGAAATGTTTAAATTGTCCGCGATTGCCGGCATTATGGGTCGTTCAATTGGAAAATTGTAACCTTTTCTTGGTACACAGATCACACGCACCTACTTAAATATTAAGTGAATCCTTATTTGGATATTGTTATAGATTAGTAAGCCCATTTTTTTCAGTCATATTTTAAGGCGATCGATAAGATAGATCGATATTGCGGCGTTTGGTGTTTGCTTTCTTCGAAATTAAATTTGAGAACTTTCAAAATGACACGAAGCCGAATTTCAACTAGTCTGAAAAATCACACTTCACACTAATATTATAAGCGAAAGTTTGTGAGCGTGTTTATTATGTGTATGTTTGTTACTTCTCCACGCTAAAACAGATGGAGCAATTTTGATAGATTTTGGTACGAAGGAAGCTAACACCCTGGATTAACACAGGCTATCCCGAAAAAGTAGTATTCCCGTGGGATAAGCGAGTAACACGACGCGGCGCAGTATAACTTAACTCTGAAATATTGACCCAGTTATTTCATAATTAATAGTACTATTTTACGTATAAATATTTTCTATCAAAATGGACCACATTAAATTATACCTACACTAATTCACAAACTAAAATGTGGACATCTAAAAGTAAATAATATTACTGCAAATGATTAAAATGTTAGACTATTAATTATCGTTAAGTAGGTTTACCATTAATTGAAATTAAAAAAATTGCTCTACAGACATCATGTCATCATTAACTTATTTATTGTAATTTATACTTGGCATTCTCATTCTCCATTCCAAACAGCCAATCGAATCTTTAAAACAAACAAGTTCCTGAATCGTTATTCTAAATATAAAATAATTCCAACTTTAAACATGTCCCGACTAGTTCAGTTTCCGTTGAAAACTGGGTACTGGGTATTCGAACGCACCGTCACAAAGGCCGCCATTCCTTATTCAAATAGGCCTCGATTACGCTCAAACTGCCAGTTTACGAGTTTGGTATCGATTACATCGATAAATTAATCGCTTCCAAGACGGTGTCAAGCGATTCAAGTACGTTTCAATCGATTTAAAAACACAAAATCTTTTTCTTTCTTCAGTTGTTTCGACAAAACACGACTTATAGCTCTAGTTCGCGTTTAGAAAGTCAACAGATAGGCCTAAGTAGGTCCAATGCGTTTTAATGGTGCGTAACAATCATAAATTATGTGCGGCGAAGGCAGTATGGGATACTTGACGGGTTGAGCGCGTTCAAAAACACGAATGTGTAACAGTGTAATTCCAGTTTCTAATAAGTATTGCACCTTAAGGCATCTTTAAGTGTAGCACACACTGTTAAAATTAAATCTGTCTTTTCCCGCCATGGAACTGTGTCAAAGGGATATAACAAATCATAAAAACTTCAACGGTTTCATTTAAGTGTTAGTATCTATTCAATACGTAATCTACCTACGTGCTATCTTTATTTCCAAATTCTTTGAGGAAAATTGATCTTTTTACTTATTAATGGGAATGGTATGGTGAGGGACCCCTGTTCTAAGGTTTTTTTGTGAATCCACCTTGACAATTTACTATTATTAATATGTCAGTGAATATTTTCTATTAATATTTATTTTTCACTTCTACCTGACTGAAACTCGTTAGACAACGTATTTCTTAAGTTCATATTTTTATATAAGTTTTAGTTTTAAGATTCTGGTTTCATGAGTGAATACTTCGTTACTTTTGTGAAGAAACTATTTTAGAGGTGGTTTTTTTAGCTACAAAATACCTTAATATGTAGGTGTTAATCATGTGATTCATGTGTAAGAAAGTTGTGTTTTTTTTTTTAATTGGTTCCAGATGATACAATCTGGTTGGCCAATTCATGGGTGCTTACTTACCAAGCAAATATGTAGTAAAGGACCGAAAATTACAGTAAATAGAACGACATTACAATCTTCCTTGAATTGTGATAAAATTATTCTTTAAGGATATAATTCAAAAAAATATTAATGATCTCGTCGTGTTTCTTTAGCTGGATTTTCAGACAAGATAGGTGGGACATTCATAAAGTCCATTGTATTTAAAAGGCGCAGCGATAAAAAGTGAGTCTAGGCCTCCAATATCCACCCGCCACAGGTCTCGGTCTCGTGCTGAGAATTTAGTATCAGTCCCTAAGTTTAAAGGTTTCATAAATTGGCGAACCAAATTGTATCGTCTGTAAGCAACCTAGTGCATCTACGCACATTCGCAACACACGCGCACTTGATAGAACAGTAGATTGCTCCTAAACACTTAGTGTGGTACCGCTGGCAGTCACAGCTAAATCAGTAACTACACGCTGGAAACTTCCTACTTCGTTTGTTTATCGTGCTATCTTGGTAGTTGGGAAGATGTAAAGAAGCCTACAGAATTTGTAAAGAGAATATACTGACTCAATCGAATCTGCAGTTTTATTGTGCCACTAATGGCGAAAAATAATTTATGATCGGGAATATACAATTCGTATAAAAGAAAATAACAAAATTATTTACTTACCATAGATTGTCGAATTAAATGGGAACTTCCATTGGCGTATATAGGGAGGTGGCCGGGTGCCAGCCAATGCATGTTGCTTATATATTTTTACATAAGTAAGTACATTACACAGGTGAACCTACGGAGTTATTAGACAGATTTAAACTGAAAACGGCTGACTACCATCTCGCCAGGCGGTAGGAGAAAAAGTAAAAAAAGTATAAAAGTAAATCTTCTAAATTTTTAAATTTAGTTTCCACTTAGGTAACATTAATTAATGCACTCAAACAAAAATCAAAGACTTTACAATTTGCAAAGGTTAAAACGCTATTTGTACTGGACTAAAAGTGCTGGAGCATTATGCTCCACTTAGTGAGCGACACCAAACGAATCCATGCCTCGTTTCACGATAGTTTCAAGAATACTATAGACTTACGATTGACTTATTCGTGTCTCGTGTCACTGGCATAATCACAAATTTAACACGAACGGTGTCACCCATTAATCCGGTGCAGTCGGTGCAGAAAACACATTTTTCCACGTTGAGCTACTGCGTCTAGACGCTACGTGATGGACTTGCGTGTGGTCAGTGACTCGCGTTGACAGTTTTACGGGATTTAAGGAGTTTAAACGAAGACGTGATAGAAATACGAGTATTTTTTTATTGAATCTTTTTCATCGATTCTATTTTTTAGGGTTCCGTACATGTAGGGTTAAAAACGAAACCCTATCACTATGACTCTGCTGTCCGTCTGTCTGTCTGTCCGTCTGTCTGTCTGTCCGCCTGTCACCAGGCTGTATCTCATGAACCGTGATAACTAGACAGTTGAAATTTGCACACATATTTCTGTTGGCGCTATAACAACAAATACAAAAAAAAAAACATTAATATTTAAGTGGGGCTCCCATACAACAAACATGATCGGTTGCGTTAACTTTGCACCTCATTTGTATGCGGCGCCATACAGACCAGGTGCAAACGTAACTTAACCCGGCCAGTTAAGATGGGAAGTGTTTGTACGGAATCCTCGGTGCCCGAGTCCGACTCACACTTGGCCGGTTTTTTTATGTGGAACCACAGTTCTATTTTTATAAAATATTGACACAAAGGTAAATTATGAAAGGAAAATGTAATGTGATCTACTTACTCAATGTAAGCAGGACTCGAACCAGCGACCCTACGTTTCCTGCGAGGTGGTCTCCCAACTGAGCACCACATGAGTCGTGCTTACATTGTAGTAGATCACATTACATTTTTCCTTCATGATTTAGATTTACCTTTCCCAGGCAGCAAACAGCCTGTACAAGGTTATACAGCTATTATAACTCTAATTTAAGCTGTATAAAGGCTGTATAAGTGTTTATGCTGACTGTGTGCTACTTGGGTTTGTATCGATATACTTATACAGAGTGGAACAAATCGAAGGTCTTTTAAGCAAACAGGGAATCAGACTGAGTACTTCCATTTTCACTAATGAACTATGCAAATATTTCTATCCATTTTTGAGATACAGGTTCTTAAAAATTCGTGTAAAAATCTGCACGTATCAACCCTAGCATCTTTTGAACTTCGCTTAGGTTAAAGACAGTTGTCAATTTAAAATGTAAATAAAACCTTTCAATTAGTAGGGCTGTCACTGATATTAAAATATTTTATTTTTATGACTTTTTTTTACTTTTAAATTCTGCTTTACAATTGTAATAGGTCGATTGTAGATCACTCAGATGACACTATCCTGTCAGCCCAGACCTTAGAAATGGTCCACCCTGTATATATAAATATAAATACGAGTAGTTTGAACTGATTTGTTCGGTTGGGTTTTCTGTGCATGTGTGCCGAAATTATTTATTCAATAACAAAATCAGTCCTGTTCAATTCTTGCCAGAGAAACAATATGTTCCCAGAATGTTGCGTGAGGCTATTGAAATCGAAACATATTCTTATTTCAATAGAGAAGACGGTTTGTCATTACCACCGGCTTGGGATCCTGTTGTACATCTTATCAAGGATCAAGCAAGACACAAGACTGAAACCCTGGGACCTAATTCGAGATTGACATTTGAGTGATCGCCAGACGTCAAATCTCTATTAGATAACAGTTATATCGCCATTGAACTGTCATGCGATGAGCTTAAAAATGACATATCTCATCTCAATTTTGGAAATACGAAGGCGATAATGATTGTCAAAAATGTTATTCATGTATATAAATTTCTGTTTTGAACGTAACGTAACGGACTAATTTCACGTACTACGCGGTCAATTTAAAGTATGCGCCTGTTATTTATGCCGTCACATACAAAGGAAACGAAAATTTTGCGCGTCCGAATTGACGAAGTTGCGATGTTCTAGGGATATCGCCACTTGTCAAGTAGGCACACGTCATAAGTGATGGATGGCGATGAAAAGGAGAGATCTCCATTATATCTCTAAAATTGGTCGAATACCCCCTCTGGACCTCGAATGGCGTAAAACAAAAATAGTGTTGAGTATTTGTTTTAAAAATATTATCCTACTCGTAGTAATAAGGCAGTCTGGGAGTTTTCTTTCGGAGGTTCTTTCTCCTCAGTAACACTCTCCTTATAGTGAACCGCTAGTAGACATTTTTTAAATAAAATAATTAATGCCCTTCTGGCACAGTATGTAGCTATTAAATGTAACTATGACAAGAGAAAAATTGTGTTTTCCTCAGTCAACCTTTAACAACGGTAGCTGTAAAGCTACCGAAACATCAGGGAGGCTCAAATAATTAATATACGCGATATAATCCGTTTAAATTGTTTTATTTAAATGTGTGACAGTTGCGGAAACCGAAGAAAATATTATTTAGCCTCTAGATTGTTGGATATTTGTGTACTTGTCATCGCTTTATTCGCAATCAGACCATTTTCTTTTGTATTCTCATCACACTTTAGACTTTCAAAGATGGTTACAGATTTATGCCATCATTTGTTTCGATTGGATAAACAAAAATAAGTACGGTTGATTGCGAGACAATGATTGAAAACATCATTGTAAGCATCATTGTTGCTCGTTTGTTATTCATTCACTGTGGATCCGATGAATTGCACTTTACCCACAATGCTAATGATAATGACAATCCGTCAGTGAGCACAATCACACATTTGTGTGCGCAACTGTATTAAGTTGCCCATAGCGAGAACAAATCCAGCTACTTTTTTAATCTACTTCAAAAAAGGAGGTTCCGAGTTTGAACTTTTTTTTTATGTAAGTTCCCCGATTACTTATAGACACCTGGATCCATTTGGTATTTAATGTTTGCTTGAAAGGATATAAGTACTTCCTAGTTACTTCCCTAGCTGTCAATAAAACACGATCTAATGAAAGCAAGGACACTCTTATATTACTAATAATAAAATTTTCTTCGGTTTCCGCGATTGTCACACATTGAAATAAAACAACTTAAACGGAGTATATCGCATAATATTAATTGTTTGAGCCTCCCTGACCTTTCGGTAGCTTTCCAGTTACCGTTAGCAAATATTGACTGAAAAGAACACAATTTTATTGTTCTCTGTCAAAGCTATATTTGTGCAAACTACCCATTTTATAAAATATGAATTAAACAAAAATGTTCTCCTCGTACACTGCGTGTTGCCTGTAATAGAAGCAATAAATTAAAACATAGACTCTACTCTTCAAACTGAACAATATTTTATTCAGCAACTTTATAAAAAGTCAGTTTTCAGAATGTTATTATTTCAAACAAATTAAATAGTCAAGGGAAGAATTTATGTTTTAATTTATTGCTTCTATTACAGGCAACACCCGATATGTATGTAACTCAACTATTCGACTAAAATTAGAACGTTAGCAATTCTAAATTTTTATACCCACCCGCATTCTTCAAGTGCATCAGTGTCGTTGTGATGCGCGGCGGGTGTATGCTAATGTCGGATGAAACGTGCGATTTTTTCGCCGCGCACCGACTCCCGCGCATGTAAATATGGTTGGACCAAGCGTGAGCGCATATTTGGTGGATTCTATATTTCTTTATACTCTTGAGGTTCCAACAGACTAGCCGTTGGAAATATCTATGGATCTCGCTGGAATGCGATAGCCCGCTATAATGACCCTCGTATACTTAGTGACATTTATTTACTTTGGCAAATGCAGCCATTGGCGTGCTAACTATGCCCAGTTAGTATTTTAATACTAATATTATAATAAATAATAAATAAATATCAGACAACCTCACAGAGATCGATGTAGTCCCAAATTAAGCTCAAGAAGCTCGCCAGGGACGATGGCAAGAGAGCGGACGGGATGTTCCTGGTTCCGTGGAGGCTGGGACGTGTGCTCGTATAGAATGCCACCTTCACAGAACATCGGGCAGAGCGGGCGCGGCTGCTGAAGCGGCCGAAAAATTAAAAAGCAGCAAGTACCTATAGGAGTCTCGGTCCGGAATACAATTTACCTTTTGGGGTCGAGACCCTAGGTCCATGGGGTCCCAGCGCCCTACAACTTCATAAAGAGCTCTCCAAAAGGCTTAAAGAGACCACTGGGGACCGAAGAGCTGGCAGCCTCGCACAGCGTATCAGCATAGCTGTTCAGCGAGGAAATAATGCTGCCAGCATTTTCGGTACAATGCCAGGGGAGCAATTTTTGAATTTGTTTTAGTTTTTTTATTTTATTTTAGGTTTGATGTACATAGTGGTTAGTAGTGTTTAAGTTTTTTATTTACTGTTACTTTGTTTTTCCTTCTTTGTTATCTTTAAATAAATGTGATTGATACTTAATTACATAGAAGAACCATGACCCAAGCACAAATATTCGAGTTCATTACACAAATATTTGCCCTGACCGGGATTCGAACCCGGGACCGCCGGCTCAGTATGCAGGTCTCTACAAACCGAGCCAACGGCGTCGTCAAAGTATTATAAAGGTGAAAGTTTGTGAGTGTGTTGTGTGTATGTGTATGATTGTTACTTCTTCACGCTCGAAAGGCTGGACCAATTTTGATTAATTTTGGTATGAAAGGTAGATGACACGCTGGATTAACACATAGGATTTTTATACCTAAAATGTACTGTTCTCGTGGGATGAGTGGGTTTTACAAATTTTCAACTAGTTGTACGATACTATAGAAGCGTTTAAGCGTGGAGTACAAAGGAACGGTACCCTTACCATGAGTTTACAGTGACTGCTCTTCATCATCATCATCATCATCATCATCATCATCATCAGCCTGGAGTCGTCCACTGCTGGACATAGCCCTTCCCCAGTTCGCGCCACCATACCAGTCCCAACTGCTCTTGCTAAGTGGTTTTGTCTGAAAAATTTATGGGTAGAAAGATAAAGTTCGCACTATTTATTAATGAAGCAATCTACACAGATTTCGGTCGGACGATTATAAACAATATAAGTATATAAAAATAAATAAATAAACCAAATAACTGTATGACTATTTATTATCGCCTGTTTCTACGACACACAATACTCCAAAAGGTACGGTACCCTAAAACCGTCCCTGTCAACGGTGACAAACGAGGTGACACGTATAAAATGACAATGCTGGCATTTTAATACAAGGTCTTGTAGTGTAAACCGCATGCTTTGTTTTTATCTCTTTTATCAAATTTCTCGCGAACTTACGGTTTTTTTGGGGAGAGCTTCCAAATATAGGAAGGAATACAATATTTTTCCTCGATAGGACTTACATATCCAAATAAGAGATGATAATTAAGTATACTTGGCCGTTGAAGCGCAAAGGTCATAGGGGACAAACGAGCAAACGATAATCGCCTGATCGAAAGCGATTACCGTCGCCCACAGACCACCCCCACTAGACGGAGCATGTAAGGCGGCCCGCGCGCACCAACGATATGGTACGGCAGAACATTAAAGTATCAACACGGCGGCCACCGTTTAGTTGCGTCTATGTTTATGAGGTCTCTCTACACCACTTAACACTACAATTTACCATGTTATTTATTTAATTTCTTTTTTCGTTGACGTACGCATGGATCATAAACATGGACGCAACTAAACGGTGGCCGCCGTGTTGATACTGTAATGTTCTGCCGTACCATATCGTTGGTGCGCGCGGGTCGCCTTACATGCTCCGTCTAGTGGGGGTGGTCTGTGCCGTCGCCCATAGACACCAGAGGAGTCAAAAGTGCGTTGCCAACCTTTCAGGCGCGACACGCTCAAAGAGCTTCTTGAATGGCGACCGCGGACCGGAAGACGCAGAGTGGGACCCCAACAAGGTGTACCGACGACCTGGTTAGGATCGAAGGCAGAAATTGGATGAGGGTGGCGCAAGACCGATCGTTGTGGAGAACTTTGGGGTAGACCTTTGTCCAGCAGTGGACGTCTATCGGCTGATAGATAATGACGATGATGATGATGATGATGATGATGATGATGAGTTAACTGAAGGTGACTGAAGTGACAATAGAGAACGAGCTACTCGTAGAACCGGTGGTTACTGGTGCGCATGCGATTATTTATGTACTAGCTGTGCCCCGCGGTAAAAACTCACTAAATTTATTCGGGACGAAAAGTAGGTATCCTATGTCCTTCTCCGGTGACTCAAACTATCTCCATACCAAATTTCATCTAAATCGGTGCACTGAACATGTACTGTAACGCCCAGTATATAAGAGTCTCGTTCAGATATTTATGAACGCCTTATATGCTGCGATATATTTGATGGCGACTGTACCCATGGTTTTAAACTTTATTGCACAAAACAGAAGTCATTACGAGTTAACGTGAAATGGCCTTCTCTACCAGTCAACCATAGGGCCTAACAGAGATACTAGAAGTTGTTGCAAGTCAGAAATCTCATTGTACAGAAAGCATCTGGTACCTCCAACTGGAAGGCGCAGCTCATTATAATATGGTGAACCGATGGAGGTCACTGGTGTCCGCGGAACATTTGATTAGTATTATCTTTGCCGTTCTATGGTAGTCAAAATTTGAATGTACTCTGGTATAAAAAAAAGACTCGCATTCGAGAAACTCGTATTTAAAAAGCAAGTGCCTCTTTTTCTTAACCACTCAATTGCTTTTGGTAACTACAGCTACCTGTCAACGCTCTTATTTTATTATATAAATAGTGTTCAACTCGAACTCCGAAGCAAGTGATTATGAAGTAGAGCAACTGTGCTCAAAATTATTTAAACCGGCAAGTTGGTTGGAATCTGATTCCATACGGACACCGCGCAACTGCAACTTCGGTAAAATAACCCTCCTTTTTTGCGTCGCCGTAGTCGGGTACAACTAAAAGCACGTTTTGAATCTCATAAACGTATTAATTTCGTGATCATGCCAAACTAACATCATTACCAACTTTAAAAAATCAATGTAGGTACTTTAATTTAAACCGCCACTTGTATGCAACAGCCGATCATACAAACAAATAATTTGCTATTAATGATCACGATCAAGGCCACTCGAAAGAAAAAAGTCCTAAGTATGTATAGGAGTCATTGGAGGTTGGGGCGTTTGACTGAGGTAGTGTGAGTGAGGTAATGAGGGAATGAGGAATCTCCTCACGACTACCACGCAGCGGGCATGTGGAACGGACCACCGGCACTGTTGACCTGTTCACTGCCAAACTCATAAATTATGACAATAATGTTAGGTAGCAACACAGCAATATTATTTGTTGAACTAAATAAACTTTTTTTTTAAATACAACATTTGTATAAGTACGATTATTAGCTTGGTTCTTGCTCAAATAATTTATTTTGTGCTCTCGAAACCGATATAAGGGCCTTATCACACTTGCGATTTGCGAGCGTATTTTCTATACAAATAAGCGACGCGGCGAACACGCTGCGCGATCGCCTTCATACAAAATACACTCGCAAATCGCAAGTGTGATAAGGCTCTAAAAATAAAATATGGTACACATTTTCCGTTTCATGGTATTTTTTTATTTCATACACGGTGGGATATGTTTTAGGGTTCCGTAAGTACCTCAATCGGAAACGGAACCCTTAATAGGATGAGTTTGTTGTCCGTGCGTCCGACTGTCAGTCAAGACCCTTTATCTCGAGAACGCGTGGAGGTATCGAGTTGAAATTTAAACCAAGTCTACGGTCCCTTGAAGCTGTGAAAAAAACAAACTTCTACGTTAACGTGAAAAAAAAAACGGCCGTTTATATGTCGCAAAAAACGTACATTTCGACACTCAAGGGAATCAAAATGATAGGGTACTTCCTGATGACCGAAAGAAATTTGGCAAGTAATATCGTCACATACTACAAATACTTATAAAAATCTGAAAACTATATTTGTAATGAAATCATAAACAATACATATAGTCCTTTTCAAACATCATATTTGGAGAACTCGGTTGCGTTAAGTTTGTATGCGGCGCCATACATTTCAGGCGCAAACTTGACTCAACCAGGCCAATTTTAAAATGGGATGTGAAAGTTTGTACGGAACACTCGGTGCGCGATTCGGACTCGCATTTGGCCGGTTTGTTTTTATTATGTTGGAATTTACAAACATTTGCGAATACTTAGGTAAGATTTAGCCCAAAAATCAATATTGTGTAAAAAAAATGTTGTAAAAAAGTTCAGTGACTGTATAATTTTTTTGATAACTACAATAAAACGGCAACAACTATCCAACAGAAAATCATACCAACTATAACTTCATCAAAACGTAAAACCAACTCGCAATGGCCCGTTTCTGACGCAACAGTGCAGTAATTAGACGATTAACATCCAGCCGCAGAGTAAACACTGCGGTATTTTAGGAAAGCTATAAATCGGACAGTCAACTGAAAAGTTTAGTTATCTACTTATAGACACTTTAACCGCTGCTTAGTGCAACTGGTTTAACTTGTCGGCGATAAATAAAAGTGGTTATTAACGACATCTAGCGACGAATAGACTAAGTATTGCCGTCTGAACTTTTGTGGCGACATCTATTGTCGAGTAGACAATGTTTTGTTTTTTATAATATCCAATAGATGGCAGAACTATTTTAAAAATAATATTTAATAAATATAATTATATAACTATTTTAGCGTAAGTAGTTTTTATAAAGGGCATTTGTTTGTAATTTTAATCGCATCAATAAATCTATTTTTGTTTGTTCTGCAGGTTCTGCTAGCAACACCGCCGGCAGCCATGTTTATTTTCCTTTTTGACGTTGCTGACGTTGCTGTCATACCAAAATACAGCACGTGTGAAAAATGCGTATAGAAACGTGTTACTTCTGCTCCTCCAGGATATATCCTGGACACGGGATACAATTCGTGAGAAACGATTGCAAGGTAAATCAATCCCCATAATTTAATGTCATCAAAATGTTTATTTTCACGCAAGTTATGAACCTAACCATTCGCCTATCAGATTTTCAGATTCTGCCGTTCAAAATGCCACGCAGCATTTAAAAAGAAGAAGAACCCGCGTAAAACCAAATGGACCAAAGCGTACCGTAAGACTGCCGGCAAAGAGTTGGCTATCGACCCGTCCTTTGAATTCGAGAAGCGTCGTCACGCTCCCGTGAAATACAACAGAGAATTATGGACAAAGACCATCGAAGCTATGAAGAAGGTTGAGGAGATCAGGCAGAAGCGATCGAACAACTATATCATGCAGAGATTGAGGAAAGGACGGGAGGTGGAATGGCAGCGGGATGTGAGAGAAGTTCAAAGGGATATTTCACTCATCAGGTACGTTTCTTATTGTAGCAATAACAGTTAAGGATTTCAACAATCAAATTCATTCATATTTTAAGACGTAAATTGTACAGAAAAAAATTAAACTAATAGGTAACAACAATAGAGAGATAACAAGTTACCAGAATTCAATGTTATTTGTAAATTGGTTTTCTAGAATATACTGCAGAAGAATTTGAAAATACTTTATCTGAAACCAAGTTTTTGAAAAATACATACTAGTTTTATATAGTTAAGGTGACTCGGGGCTATTGTAGCTATGGGGTTGTTGTATCTTATTACCATTATAATGGTCTGTGTATATATAGGATACACAAGACAATTGTATTGCCAGTTGTATTGTCTTCAGACAATTGTATTGTCTTGTGTATCCTATATATACACAGACCATTATAATGGTAATAAGATACAATAACCCCATAGCTACAATAGCCCCGAGTCACCTTACTATATACTTTTTCATTGTAACAAAATTGACTATGTTCCAATTTTCCAGATTTTGTTGATTCATTATATTAAAGATATCTGGGAAAATGGGAAGAAAGCCTATGGTGGTGTTATTAAAGCTAAACTTTATCAACTTGTTGCCCAATTACTATTGTTATTTTTTGAATTTAATGGGCTTGCTTGAGCTATGGCTATGTGAGCTTGTGAACACTTCAAAAACGGCTGGAATATATGTTAAGTTCCAGCCCCCCATGTCTCGTCCATAGAAAAAAAGAATCATCTGCTCCCAAAATTTCATGATCACATTGCAACCTGTAGATGAGAGCAGACAGATATCTGGCACCAAGCAAGGCCCTGCAGTGCAGTGCTTAGTTCGTAATAGTAATAATACTTCAATATTTATTGTCTATGCTGTAACCAGTTATTTATTACCCATGCTCTTATGACTTGATTACATAAAACAATTTATACTTTGTTGTTATTGAAAAAAAAAAATAACAGGAAATTAAATATTAGTAAGTTATTGTCACTTTCAAATAGTTAAAACTATGGATTGCGGATCTGTTTCACAATCCATAGTTTTAACCAGATACCCTTAGCACTCCTCTCTCAAACAATATTCTTTAATTACCAACAATTTTGAAAGACGCCTGCCACTTTAGTTTCTAGGGGACCGGATTACAATCCTTAGTTAACACTAGGGTTGCCAGGTCCGATCGGATTAAAATCGGGACAGATGGTTTCACAAATCGGGATTTTGGTTTTTAAATCGGGACAAATAAAATATTTTTTTCTTTCTTATAAATGCTTCATTTATTGTTTTTCGGAACTAATATTACTTGCCAGTAAATCCTATTTTAATCGACAATATCGGTTTTTAATAAGTTAATCGATTTATCGCAAGGGCGTCGCCAGCCGAACTAAGGTCCAGGGGGAGGCAGGGCAAGTTGATATTAAATGCTAGAGAATTTGAAGCTTTACCAAGCACGTAAATATAGAAGCGTAGTGCGGATCAAAAGCGAGCGTAGCAAGTGCGATATTTTTTGGAAGGGGACGGTTAATAATACTTATAGTCAGATCAATCGCGAGTGTAGCGAGCGCGACATTTTTTGGAAGGGACGGTTAAAAATTCTTATAGCCAGATCAAACGCGAGCGTAGCAAGCGCGACATTTTTTGGAAGGGGACGGTTTTTACTTATAGTCAGATAAACGCGAGCGTAGCGAGCCTGACATTTTTCGTGAGGAAGGGTAAAAATAAATCCAAATGTAAACGCGAGCGCAGCGAGCGCGAAAATTTTCGTTAGCAATAACGTAAATTGAAAGACAATCATTTAATGTATTTGATGCAAGTGCGGATAATCACGAGTCACGGAACCGGGAGATCTTGCCACGAGCCGAAGATCCACTGGATGCGATGAGTAAAGACTCGAAGTTGCCCAATAGACCTACGTTAAAATCAAATAGCTTCATCAACCAAGCGAGAGAAGCAACTCTGTTACAACTTCTAAGTGCAAACGATCAGAAAAGTCAAGTGACTGGACATATTTTTGAATCTCTAGGGGGGCAGCTGCCTCCCCCTGCCCCCCTTGGCGACGCCCATGATTTATCGGGACATATAACGTCCCGATCAGGTGCAAATCGGGACGCGTCCCTAGACCCCTGAAATCGGGACATCCCGCGCAAATCGGGACACCTGGCAACCCTAGTTAACACACACAATTTTCGTTTTCCATCTTCAGATCGCCAGCGGCAGGCCTCAAACAGAGACTAGCTGAAGAGGACACAGAAATGGAAGTTGAACCGGAGACCATTGAAGTTGTAGACGCCAAGGGCCGTAAACAGATCATAGAGGCTCCCGTCATGGTTCCTGCCGGAGAAATGATTGAGCAGGGAGGAGACATTGAGTTATAATTTATTTTAGTTAATTTTCCATACTTTTGAATGTAGCTATTTACGAAACACTTGTAATGTAGCAGAGGCCATGAACTTTGATTGAGCCTATTGGGTATTATCATAAAAATATCCAAAATACTGTGACATTCAAAAGAGTCCATATACAAACTACTGTTATTACAGAACTAATGTGTTATATATTTGCAGTGCATATTGTTTTTAAACATTAAATAGATCAAAACAATGTTTTCTAGTTTGGTCTCTCCTTTTACAACTATACTATTATAAAATTGAATTGAAAATAATTTTTCAATGGGGAGGGTCATGAAAAATCTTAATAGCGTGATGCAGGATCATTTGTATGGGTGCGCGGTGCCGTGCTAGCCTGGCGCCATCTGTTTTCATAATTTCCTTTGTTTGCATCACGCCGAAATGGCTGGACGAATTTTAACCAATTTTGGTACAGGGATAGCTGGACATCCAAAGATGGTTATAGGAACTTTTTATCCGTCTACGCTAAAGAAAAACATACGCGGACGAAGTTGCGGGCACTTCCTATTTAAGTATAAGGCTTTAAATTACCTGTTGTCATCATTAACATTGGTATAGGAATTTGTGACTTCGGTTATGGTCATGTCCCATGGTTTTCGATGCACTGTCGGCCTAGTTTTAAACCATCTGTGCGCCGAAAACCACGGCATATGATTATGGTATAGAAACCCTGCTTAAAAGTAGCATATATTGATGTCATTCTGACTAATTTTAATTTGACTAACTGTCGTTTTATAGGGCCAGATACAGCTCAAAATCGACAAATAGAAAAAGAAGGAAGGCCTTTGCCCAGCAGTGGGACATCAGGCTCATAATAACTGCTGCATCGGCATCTTTGTATACAATTTCTAATTAAGTTATTTCTTTAGATATTTAAACATTATTTTTCAGCTAAAACTGCAGTTTTTTTTGTGAATGACGTATGTTTGACTATAGGAAATAGAATAGGTACTCTAATGCACACTTCAACAAGATAAAAATACAAATACAGATAACACTTAGCATAACAATAGAGGTAAACAATAGGTGATCATATCGCTAAAGACCGCTTCCAGACGACCTTCGTGAATCGGATAATGACAATAAGTGTTTTACAAATAAATTATTCTATTCTATATCTACAATGACCGAATAAAAAATTCTGTGTTATGTTAGGTCAAACATTAGGTACCTACCCTTAAGTTGTAATACAGGTACATTAAACGATACAAACCTGCTGTATATTCTATTAAGTAGAGTAGTGAAATGTAAGTCTTCAACGTGACCTCTATATATGTATATACGTAGGTATCTAATGAAATGAAGCAATCAAATTAAGTGTAGTCCCTCAGAGAGCTATAGATATCGCGGTAGGTACATCCATTCTTTATAGATAATGTATCGATTTGCGGTAGGTCACTAATCTTATTATGTCTTTAAACAGGGGTGGTCAACATTGTAGAAAAATTAAGCTTTTAATTTTATATTTTATTTAAATTACATAAAGCTTAGAAATTATCCGTACTGTAAGTATTCTCCAATAAATTAATAGTACGAATTAAGCAGTAGTAGGGAGTGGAGGTAATCTTTAACTGCAGATTTTAAATACACAAGGGACATGCTTATAGGTAAATTATTTAACTTCTGAATTGGTCTGGTCGTAGACATGCACCGTTTGTGTGAGTTAGATTGTTTGCTTTCTCAACAAATTTGTAGACATAAGGGTTAACCTGATTTAAACTTACACAATTTTCACACATTATTATAAATCGGGACTTAGTAGCGTTCAAAAAGTGTTTATTTAATTACCTCGACGTTTCGATCGTGATGTTACGTTCATGGTATCGAAGGGACTCAAACGATACTTGAACGCGATTAAGTGTCGTTTTGTTTTAAAAATAAGAGTTAATCTATGTCATTAACTTTCAGATAAAGTTTAACGGAGATGCCAAAAGTGCCAAAACTGCGCGACCAGCGGGCGTGGCAAGCGGTTGAGGGAGAGGGAGAGCTGACCTCGGCCATATGAGTGAGCGAGACAATGTACCGCGCACCGCTGTCGCGCAAAGTCGTGGCATTTCATTTCATTTTATCTCTGTAAGAACTTTGGGGGTTGAAAATGGAATCAAGTATATAATTTAGTAATATTTAGTTATAACACTAATGTGATGTAATTGTCGTTTTAAGTATTATTTACGAAAAAAATACTTACTGTTGAGTTTCTTTCGGCTTTCTTCTCAACAGCGGTCTCCTCTTGCGAAATGCCGGTAGATTCAAAGTCCTAGAGTGGCAACCACTTAATAGGAAAGGCCAGCGTGGGACGGTCCCGACTAGATAGACCGGTGACCTCGTGAGGGTAGCGGGGAGTCAATGAATGCGCTGCACGGTATCGCACTCTGTGGCGATCTATGGGAGGCCTATGTTCAGCAGTGGACGTCTGTGGCAGATAGATATAGTATCATCATTGCGCAACAAATCCCTCTATTACCTCACCTATTCCACTGACACTTATAAAATAGTTGCGCATACCAGCTTTAATTCAATTAGTAGGTTCATCTACCGGATTAGGTACCCAAGCCTCAGTCGAGCAACTATGACGGTACATTCGTACGTGTTCGGAGTGATCGTGGCGTGTGTATCCTATTTAGTGTATCAGAGATACGTGAATTTGTATCCTAGTATTGTTTCTAAGCCTGAGAAACGGTATGACTACATTATCGGTAAGTGCCTGATGAAATGTTATAGCAATAATTGTTATGTAGGTAAGTTTGTAGGCGTTTGAACGACAAAGAGTAAGTACTTAGTTAGAATTTCATTTAAAGGTGTATTTATTACAAAGTGTACCGCACCCTGTCTTTCTATATCAGGGCCACGTTTCACTGCCATATCTAATAATCAAACTGGTAAAATGTAAAAAAAAAAAAAAATTTTTAACTAAACACCTACCCTGTACTAAAATTACTTAGTTAGGCAACCCATATGCAATAATTATATTTATTGACATATTAAATTAAATATAAAATACATTTCATCAAATAAACATCTCGGTGAAGGTCGTTTTATATCGGGATCCTATACTAATAGATAAGATTTTATAAACTGTTTTCTGGTTTTCATTAATATTTTGGATCTGAATATTTTTTTTGTTCTTAAATGCCTGTTCGTCCATGGCTATTCTAGCAATAATATCTTGACTAAAAATTATATACTTAACGAAATATATAAAATGTTCAACTTGTTCAATTCTTGTGTTATTTACGTATTGTTTGTTCTATATTTTGAGTTAGTTTTTGAAGCGGTAAGGTTAGGAAACTGTACCCTTATTACGATGAGTTTACAGTGACTGTACTCGCTAACGACTGCGTGAACGATTTGTATGGAAAATTGTAGTTCTACAAAGTAACCGCTAGGCGCGCTGTACCTACTATAAATAAATAAATAATAATAAATATCGGACAACCTCATACAAATCAACCTAGTCCCAAATTAAGCTCAAGAAGGCTTGTGTTATGGGTACTAGGCGACGATATACATACTTATATAGATAAATAAATATTTAAATACATAGAACATCCATGACCTAGGCACAAATATTCGTGTTCATCACACAAATATTTGCCCTTGCCGGGATTCGAACCCGGGACCGTCGGCTCAGTAGGCAGTTGCTTAACCACTGCGCCAACCGCATCGTCTACCGCATTGTCTAACTATTGTACATGGGTGGATCACCTTTTTCTTGTTGTTATTCTGTCCCGTGACTAGGGTTGCCAGGTCCGATCGGATTAAAATCGGGACAGATGGTTTCACAAATCGGGATTTTGGTTTTTAAATCGGGACAAATAAAATATTTTTTTCTTTCTTATAAATGCTTCATTTATTGTTTTTCGGAACTAATATTACTTGCCAGTAAATCCTATTTTAATCGACAATATCGGTTTTTAATAAGTTAATCGATTTATCGCAAGGGCGTCGCCAGCCGAACTAAGGTCCAGGGGGAGGCAGGGCAAGTTGATATTAAATGCTAGAGAATTTGAAGCTTTACCAAGCACGTAAATATAGAAGCGTAGTGCGGATCAAAAGCGAGCGTAGCAAGTGCGATATTTTTTGGAAGGGGACGGTTAATAATACTTATAGTCAGATCAATCGCGAGTGTAGCGAGCGCGACATTTTTTGGAAGGGACGGTTAAAAATTCTTATAGCCAGATCAAACGCGAGCGTAGCAAGCGCGACATTTTTTGGAAGGGGACGGTTTTTACTTATAGTCAGATAAACGCGAGCGTAGCGAGCCTGACATTTTTCGTGAGGAAGGGTAAAAATAAATCCAAATGTAAACGCGAGCGCAGCGAGCGCGAAAATTTTCGTTAGCAATAACGTAAATTGAAAGACAATCATTTAATGTATTTGATGCAAGTGCGGATAATCACGAGTCACGGAACCGGGAGATCTTGCCACGAGCCGAAGATCCACTGGATGCGATGAGTAAAGACTCGAAGTTGCCCAATAGACCTACGTTAAAATCAAATAGCTTCATCAACCAAGCGAGAGAAGCAACTCTGTTACAACTTCTAAGTGCAAACGATCAGAAAAGTCAAGTGACTGGACATATTTTTGAATCTCTAGGGGGGCAGCTGCCTCCCCCTGCCCCCCTTGGCGACGCCCATGATTTATCGGGACATATAACGTCCCGATCAGGTGCAAATCGGGACGCGTCCCTAGACCCCTGAAATCGGGACATCCCGCGCAAATCGGGACACCTGGCAACCCTACCCGTGACCCAGGGGACAATAGTGATTAAACTTCTAAGAAAAGTGTTGATAATTTATATAACTGGTATTGTCAGGAGATAGTCTACATAAGAATGGGCTTATGCTTAAATTACAAAGCTTTTGCTAAATATGACCACGGAAAATCTTAGTTTTAAAAAGTGACCCAGGCGACATCACCATGGCAACGAGTGGCAGAAAATAGTTGATTGACCCACATACAAACGCTCTCGTTAACTCCTTGGTAAGGGTTACTGATGATATCACCTGTAAATTCCAGTGGGCGCCGGGACCGCAGGCTGCGTACTAGCAGCCCGTCTATCTGAAGACCCAAAAGTGACAGTTCTACTGGTAGAAGCGGGCTACCACATGGGTTACTTCACGCGAATACCGCTCACGCCAACCGCCGCGCAGCAGGGGCCTGACGACTGGTCCGTCAGGAGTAAGCCACAGAAATACTCTTCATTTGGAATGTGGGATCAGGTACTATACGATACAACAATACTTTATTCCATACGAACAATAAAAATATTACCTACATGAAAAATCTTAAATTAAACAATGACAATAGGCCATCTTATAGCTAAAGAGCGATCTCTTCCAGACAGCCTTTGGGTAGCAGGTACCTACTTACTGCAAAGTGCTTGTAGCTAGGCCTACTCGAATAAAGCATATTTTCACTTTGACATTGACTTTAGTGCTTGTGTTTACTTTTTAGGGTCCCGTACCCAAAGGGTGAACACGGGACCCTACATTATTTTTAGTATTACTTAGACTCCATTCTCCGTATGTCACAGTCTGTTTGTCTGTCACCACTCACCAGACTGTATCTCATGAACCGTGATAGACAGTTGAAATTTTCACAAATGTATTTCTGTTGCCGCTACACCACAGACATCACAACAAATACTAAAAACAGAATAAAATAAAATACTTATTTATGTGGGGCTCTCATACAACAAACGTGATTGGTTCCGTTAATGTTGCACCTCATTTGTATCCGGAACCATATTACATACTTATCAGATGTTAACCGGCCAGTTATTTTATGTGATGGTAGGTACGGAACACTTCATGCGCGATTCCGACTCGCAAACTACTTTATAGCATAACTATCCTATTAGTTCTCAAATTCAAATAACCCTTTTGCGGTTGACATATATGTGAAACCTACTTGATATACCTACGCCGTTACATATCTATCATACTTGTTCTCAGTCTCAAATGATCCCTCGAGGCAAAGGCATAGGCGGCTCCGGGCAGATAAACTTCCTCCTCCATGGTTTCGGTCTCCCAGAAGACTACGATCGTTGGTCTGCGACCGGCTTCCACGGTTGGAGCTGGGATGACCTAAAGCCCTACTTCATCAAGGCATTTGGCACAACGAAGAGCGAGTTTGACTCTGAACACTGTTCGGTGAATGGACATTGCCCTGGCGACAAGGTACGATACTGAACTTCTTATTGAGCTGACTAATCGGCTTCTGTTTATCCAAGAGAGACTTCAGCATTGACTTTCCGGAGCTCCGTACACGCGCTGGTCCATCGGTGGCGTTTGGGGCTGAGGATAATTGAAACCAATCTTTATATAGGCGGTCGGAACAGCAAGGTACGAGTTATGAAAATCTATTTCATTTCATTTAAGGCGTTGGGACGAAGAGGAGTGATTTTGACTCCTGAACAATGTTCTGTGAGTAGATACTGCGTCAATGTACGATAATATCTTATTGAACTAACTAATCTACGGATTTGGTTGTTAAAAATACTAGGTAGTTTGCGCTGTGGGCAAACGTTTGTGGCAAGGGCTGAGGATAACAGAAGCCTTACTTTAAACTCCGGTCAATGTTCCTTGCGCGAAGATTGCTCTGGTGATAAGGTAGTTATTACTGTTAAACCTACTTATAAGTTTTTTTCTTAACTTTTGTGCTCCACGGATTGAATCTTTCCGAAGACTTTATAAGGACTGGTGGACACTTCCAAAGGATGCGGCTGGGACGATCTGAAAACATTAGGGACGAATGAAGCGCGTTTGACTCTGGAGACTGTTTCGTAGATATTGTCCTAATGATATATACATAGTAGGTAGGTATGCCATTAAACACATCTTCTAGTTATGTCTTAGTCTACTTTTAAATATTTACGATTCTCCAGACTGATAGAGGTGACTTTATCCGATAAGAAAGTTTGTCTATTAGAGTGTTTTAACCAAAGGTTGAAATGCAAGTCATCGCTGTATATCTGAATGTATCTAATGATAATATTATATTAAAACGTTCTATATATTTTTCAACAGGCGCCAATGAAACTCCAACAAATCGATGACAACGACGAACTGCTTAATGTCTTCCAGCAGGCGTCTACAAGACTCAAAAACCGACACACGATCTTCCGAAAAGCAACGGCGACTGTAAAGGATGGAGTACGGGTGTCTTCTGCAGATGGGTATTTAAAGAAGGCTTTGAATAGGAAAAACTTGCATGTTGTGCTCAGAACTCGAGCAGTATCGGTAAGTGCTTATTTTCATATCTACAGTTTTACTTTGGAGGACGGAATACAATGTTACTGTAGTTAGGTGCGGGGTTCTCAAATTAAAGTCAATGAGTGCGAAAAATTAAAATATACTATTTAAAACGAATACACGACACATACAAACACGAAACGAAAATACACGAAAAACAACTAATACTTGACCGCGCCGGTGTCGCGCGACACGAAGCAAATACACAGCAACACTGCGGGTCGCGGCTAGTTCCTGTGACGAGGCGGCTCGCGCGCACCTCCCCCCGCGACCCGCGCCCCGTCGCTATGACAACGACGCGCTCAGGCTCATACGTAAACATTGAATACATATACACAACAAAATATATTGCGAATAGCCGCGCTTCCTAACATTACCACCCCCCAGTTGGAGGCTTCAATCGACAAATGTACCGTCGGTAGGTAGCACGGCTATCCGTGCAACGGGACGACGCAGCGACCCAGTAGCAGTTTTAACGTCTACTACGCGCACATGGCCGTCACTACCCGGAAACACTTTTTTCACAATGCCACGGGGCCACATATTGCGAGGCTGCTTGCCATCGCATATCACTACTACGTCGTTCACTTTGATGGAGCCCGTGGCTGTTGCCCACTTCTGGCGTCGCTGGAGAGTGGGCAAGTACTGTCTGGACCAGCGTCGCCAAAACATGTCCGCCAGCCCATTCGCCTTCTTCCATTGACGGCGGGCATCCAAGTCAGTGGGGTCGTAAGCCGTCACGCGCGCATCTCCCGCCGCCGTCCCAAGCAGCAAATGGTTTGGTGTGAGCACGACTGGCTCGTCGGGATCAGCTGCGACGTATGCGAGCGGGCGGCTGTTGACGACCAGCTCCGCTTCTAACAGGACGGTGTGCAGCACTTCCTCTGACGGTGCGCGCTCCTTTAGCGTCGCATGAAGGGCGTTCTTCACGGAGCGAACGAGCCGCTCCCAGGCACCGCCCATGTGTGGAGCTGCCGGAGGGTTAAATCTCCACTCAATGCCCTTAGCCAGAGCACTACCTTGTATACCCTCAGTGTTCAGTCCACGTAAGGCGGCGCGCAGTTGTTTGTTCGCGCCGACGAAGTTGGTGCCGCAGTCGCTCAGGATGGTTGCTGGTTGCCCGCGGCGCGCTATCAAGCGGCGCAAGGCAAGTATGGCAGAGTCGCTGCTGAGAGAAGCAGCTAACTCGAGATGAACGGCGCGTGTGGCGAGGCATGTGAACAACACGCCCCACCGTTTCTCCCGGCGCCGTCCAATAGTGATCTCCATGGGGCCGAAATAATCCACCCCGCAGTTGACGAATGCTCGCCGAGTTGTGGCAAGCCTGACGGGTGGTAAGTCACCCATCTTCGGTGGATTGGGCCGCGCGCGCTGCACACGACAGTACTGGCAGCGCGCAACGACTGCCTTCACAGTAGGCCGGATGCAGGTCACCCAGAATCGCTCTCGCACGTTGTTGACGACTGTCTCGTGGTTGGCGTGCAGCGCACGTTCGTGATAGTGGCGCACGAGCAGTCGTGTAGTGCTGCAGGTACCAGAGAGGATCACTGGATGCTTTTCGTCGAATGACAGTTCAGTCGAAGCGCTAAGGCGTCCCCTGACGCGCAGCAGTCCGTCTTCGTACAACATGGGGTCAAGCTTTATGAGGCGACTTGACCTGGGCAGCAGGCGTCCAGCCCGCAGGGCATTAAGCTCATCAGGAAAGGAGTGAGCTTGCGACTGCTTCAATAGGAAGTTCTCGGCCTCCTGTAACTTCTCCGCTGTAAGCTCCGCCGACTTCTGCTGAGATCGGCACGTGCTTATGAAGGCAAGCACGTACGCAGTGACGCGCACAGCTCGCGTCCATTTGGAGTAGCGCGCCACGTCGATAACAGGACAGCCAGCCTCGGCTGTCACGAGCGCCCTCTCCAAGCGCTCCGGATCATCGACGGCGGGCTCCTCACGGCTCCAGCTCGGCCAGGGTACCTGTGGATCACAGAGAAAGGGGGGACCCGAAAGCCACATGCCCTTGTCATTAGGCCAGTCCATCCTGGTCGCCTCATCAGCAGGGTTGGACTCGGAAGGTACCCAGTGCCACTCACTTCTCTTGCTCAAACTATCAATTTCTGCCAACCTATGAGAAACATATTTTTGGTAGTCCCGCGCGTCAGAATTTATCCACATAAGGACCGTCTTAGAATCAGTCCATAAATACAAATTGGTAATATCGAAATCTACTTCGGACTTTATTGTCACTGCCAACCTGCATGCTAACACCGCTGCTTGCAACTCAAGGCGCGGAATTGAGACAACTCGGACGGGAGCTACGCGTGCTTTACCTGCTACCATTGTACATACTCTACTACCATCGCCACCAGTACCTACTAGAAATGCCACAGCCGCGTATGCTTTTTCGCTGGCATCTCCGAAGACATGAAGGTCTACTGCTGACGACCGTTGCAGGCCGTACCACTGAGGCACGGCAACGTTCGATAAAGCCTTTAACTTGCTCAACCACTGAAACCAGATGACGGCTTCAGAGTCCTTGATGTACTCATCCCACGATATTCCCGACTGCCAAACACGTTGCATGAGAACCCGTGACTGTATCACACAGGGATATACTAGACCATATGGATCAAAAATACTCATGATAAACTTGAGGAACTCACGCTTAGTAGGCTTGACCTGACCTTCAACTAATTCAATCGGCAAACGCTTGAACGACAAATCAAATTTCATACAATCGCTTGACGGACACCAGATCATACCTAATGTGCGCTCGTTCTCCGACTTGTCCAGTTTAACACGACCCGGCACAACAGATGGCAGTTTTTCACTTAATTCTGCTGAATTTGTCACCCACCCCCTGATATCAAAACCACCTGCTCGGTGAATGTGGGTGACATCAGCGATCAGCTGTTGTGCCGTTTCTATGGAATCAACACTATCCAAATAGTCATCGACATGATGTTTACTTTTAATAGCTTTCACTATAGCGTGCAAATCGTCAAGCGGCGTGATCATGCAGTTGGCAGAGTCGTATTGACTACCACTAACCCCCCCTCCTAATGGACCATGAATAACAAACCCCAATTCCGTAAGAGAAGCGACTGGACGACCAGATTTACCTTGTCGAATCTCCCGGCCGACGATGAGCTTCCAATTGTCTTGGCCCAACAACAGCATCGGTTTCGCCTCCCTCATTTCACTGCAACCGAGGTCCCGGAGGTGCACGTTCTCTTCAAGCACTCGCGCCGGTAACGTCTGCGACGGTAAGTTAACATTGCGTAGAGTTCGCACCGAAATGTCGTGACTAACTCCGTTCGGACCGCGCACAACGACTTTAACACTCCGCGAATTATTGTCAGTCACACAATGTCCGCGCGCGGTCATCAACTTCAAAGGCACTACGGGTCCGTCAACATCACTCGCGAGTTTATCGTCTATGATCGATACAGAAGCGCCATCGTCTAACAAAGCGTATGTGGAATGTTCGGCACCATTACTTGTTACTATTGTCACCGGTAACACTTTTAACAACGCACGCGCTTGACACTCACCGACGTTCGTCAAAGTTTCGTATTTCACAGGCGGCTCGGGCGGCGCGGGCGCCGAGTCCGACACCGACGTCGGCGGTGGCAAAGGCGGTGGTCCCACCACGGGCGGCGTAGCGCTCTGCGCGTCCTTATGTAGCAAGTCGTGATGTGACCACTTACACTTACCGCAGCGTTTTGCGCGACAAAACCTACTCGAATGAGTTTTCGCGATACACTTAAAACACAGCCTTTTTTCCTTAACAAACTCCCAACGTTCATTCGGGGTAAGACTTTTAAATTCACCGCAGTCAGTCAATTTATGAGCCCGTGCACACTTAACACATGCTAATTGTTCAGTTTTAGCAACATCGGTAATCGCTTCCACTTGCGTATGTACACGGTGACTCGCTCCGCTCGTGCGCACGGCCACACCCTTATCGCGCCGACCGGCGGGTGGCGGCGCTCGCGCTTCAAACGTTCCGCCGACACTGCTTATATTTACAGGCGTGTAATATGACGACGCTCGAGTAAGTTGACTCAGAAAGTCCACTAGAATGTTTAGGTTTGGCGACACTCGTAAATCAACACCACTGTTATTGTCTAAGCGCATCACAAATTCGCCGTACTGAGCGCGTTGATAAGGCGTTAATTTACCTAAAAGTTCACTTATCAGTTGCGGATTGTTTAAATATCCATCGGCACGAATAGTCTTTAACACAGACACACAATTCCGCACAGCATTCGTAAATGTGCGAATTTCATTACCGTTTTCGCTAACTTTCGGTAGATCGCGAACTCTCTTGATTGCACACTCTAAGACGCGACTCGGGTGCCCAAATTCATCTTCGAGCGCCTTAAGGACCTCCTCAGGATCGGAGGAGGTTCTCAATAAGTCGCTGACCGCGACTTTCGCCTCACCGACGAGCGCGACTCGGAGGCGCGCCATATTCTCATATGGTTCGAAATCGTGCATCTCGCTGGTGCATCGGTACGCCTTCTTGAAAGTGAGCCAGTCCGCTGCGTTACCATCGTAACTGGGTATCTCGTGCACCTGTCGCGGCACTCTTTTTGTCTGCCCCAGCTTGCCGATGGCCTCCGCCAGGCGATCGATATCCGTTTGTTTCGTCGGCGGCGGCGGCGACGGCGTACGTGGCGTGACGGCGCGCGCGCGCCACGGGTCCGGCGGCGGCGCGTTGTTGAGCAGGCGCGCCGACCCATTCATGACGTCACCCGTCGGCGGTGGCGATGCCGCTCGTGGCGGTGGCGGAGCCGCGGGCTCGTCCTCGAGCCAGCGCGCCACGCGCACCGATACTCTGCTCGCGGCGCTGGCCAGAGATCCCTCTTGCTCTTCTTCCTGTACTGCTAGCTCCGCCATATCAAGTGCTAGCTTCTTTTTAATTAAACTTTCTCTGAGTTTAGCCACTTCGACCTCCGCATCGTATTCCGCGCGCATTCTTTGCGCTTCGCGGGCGGCCTGGCTAAGTCTTGACGAGTGGCTGGCGCTGCTTCGTGGCCTTAAGGTGCGCTCTGATGCCGGCGTCCATGTCTCCGACGGCGGTAATTCCGTTATATCCCCGTGGTCGTTACGACCACCCGTCGCGGAGTCACGCGCGAGCTGTTGAGCTGCATCTGCACCTGTTTCTGCCGGTTTCGTCATCTTCGCTCGACTGCGTGTATTCGGTTTCCGACTTTCTACACTCATAGTTCAACACTTAACACATCCGGCTCGAAGGACCAGCTTTTTGTAGTTAGGTGCGGGGTTCTCAAATTAAAGTCAATGAGTGCGAAAAATTAAAATATACTATTTAAAACGAATACACGACACATACAAACACGAAACGAAAATACACGAAAAACAACTAATACTTGACCGCGCCGGTGTCGCGCGACACGAAGCAAATACACAGCAACACTGCGGGTCGCGGCTAGTTCCTGTGACGAGGCGGCTCGCGCGCACCTCCCCCCGCGACCCGCGCCCCGTCGCTATGACAACGACGCGCTCAGGCTCATACGTAAACATTGAATACATATACACAACAAAATATATTGCGAATAGCCGCGCTTCCTAACAGTTACATACGGGTCAATTGCATCAAACTGGCTGTAATCGAAATTCTTTACTTAGTACGATAGCATGTGATGTTTTTGTATGACATTGACGGTTGGGTACACGCTCATTCTAGCGCTAGGCCGTTGAATTTGTCGATGCAACGCCAAAGAAGCCATACCATATCACGGTCGGATAAGCCACGATTCCATCAATAAACCGGCTAAAACGGAAGAAAAGTCCATTATCCAAAGCCATTGTAGTGTTTTGATTTCCTACTCTATTAATAGATAATTGTTTTTTTTTGGAGTAAAAATGTTTTATAGTTATAAGTTAGTTCTAAGTAAACTGCAATAACCCTTACAGGGTGTCATGATTGTACAATATATATATAAGCATAAGACCAGCTAAATGTAAGACTTCATGAAAGCAATAAAGTTCTATTCTATTCTAATATGACTTTATGTCAGCGAGTCTACAGAATGGAACAGGAAAGGAAGGTCTACTTAAAATCTTTTAGAAACTTTTTATGCAGTCATGTAAAATTTACATTTGCTACGATGAGAGAGGGAGAAAGAGTGAGAGGAAAATAGAGAGAGAGAGAAGAGGGAGAGAGAGAGAGAGAGAGAGAGAGAGAGAGAGAGAGAGAGAGAGAGAGAGAGAGAGAGAGAGAGAGAGAGAGAGAGAGAGAGCGAGAGAGAGAAAGCGAACCTACTGTAGTATTTTATTCTATGATTACAGATAAGATTCGACAACAGCACGGCATCGTCCCTCTTCGTACTCCGCAAAAACAGGGAGTTGGACAACGTGTTCGCGAACAGAGAGATCATTCTCTGCGCGGGCGCCGTCAAAACGCCGCAAATTCTCATGATGTCGGGCATCGGACCAAGAGACGTCATAGAACGGTACCGACCTTCTCTTGGGGTCATTTATGATTCATCTTATTTTTGAAAGTGTTTTCAGAATCCTCATAATTTAACAAAACAATAGTTATATGACAACCATAAACTTTTTCACGGCGAAAAGGTAAGTTACTTACTTATTGTCTCCATACAAATATTGGTACCCTTACCATAATAATAATATCAGCTCTTACCTTATACTGCTAAATTAAGCTGAATAAAGACTGTATAAGCGCTTCTGTAGCTTGTTGGCTACTTCGGAATGACGTCACCATAATTGGCCGTTTGTATGAAGCGCTTTTAGCGCTCCGTAGGAATGCTGAACGTTGACGGTCGTTTCTGACTTTAGTTTAGTCCTATTTGATCCTAAAAAAAAATCGAACGATATCACTTAAAAAATGTTTCGTCATGCCTATTCTGAACTGAATATAATATCTACTGAATTATAGGTCTATACTATGCTTAAAAATTTTCAACCATCTCATGACTTTCCATTTTCAGATTGAAGGTAAAACCGATAGTGGAGAACGAGGCAGTGGGCCGCAATTTGCACGACCACATGAATATGCCCGTGTTCGTCAGCATCAAGAAGCCGATCAGCGTCACCCTGGCTAAGGTCTTCTCTTTTGGGACGGTTTGGGACTACTTCATGAACGGAAAGGGTGAGCCAATATTTTGCCGTAGCAGAACTCAGGTATGCCCATGGAAATTAAAATGTTACTATACAAACACGGAACGAAAGAACCGCTCCTATACCATACACTGACGCATCCGTACGGATAACTTGAATAAGTGTCAACGAAAGCCAGGGTTAGATCGGTGCTAATACTAAACAGTGTTGAAGCCAAAAATCATCAGTGATATCCCGTAGCTGTGGAAATCAAAGTCATCTTGCTGAAGTACTTCTTTGAGACCATTCGATCGATCATGAACGAAAAAATTAATTCATTATTAGGCTACCTACGTTTCTATTTGGATCTAGGGAAAACAGATTATTATGGATGATGCGGTGGGCCGCAGCCTGACCGTCTTCTAAGCTGGCTAAGGTCTTCTCATTTGAAGCTAACTATGTGTTATGTGTGTGAGCGTGAACGACTTCAGTGTAACTGTGAGAGCATCGCGGTGTTTCAGAAGTGATTCATCCTAGCTTCTAACTCATGTCGTAAAAAACGTCCGTTTTGCCTCTGGATTCCACTCAAAAGAAAAGTTTGCAGTATTCATTCTACGGATGGTGTGACCTATCCAATCTCCATTTTGTTATCTCAGCTTATCTAAGAATTCTACATATATAAGTAATCACGAGAGTTCGCCAGTCATTAACATAGAAGTGGATAGAAGTGTGGAAAGTAGAAAATAATGTATAATTTTCCAGGGCTGCTGTCATTCCCGCCCGTAGCGGGCGTGGAGTATGACGCGGCGTCCGCGCTGATGCTGTTCTCCATGGGCACCACCAGCGAGCGGCTGCTGAGAGACCTGTCTAACTACAAACATACAGTAGGTTATCAGCTTCTGATAGTAGGTTATCTATTAAAAAAAAACAGGATCGGTAGATGTAGCGTTCACCCCTGTATTGGGAGTTTGTAATGGGTATGGTCATGATCATAATGAGAAACCTCTTCCAGCGCTCAATGAGATTCGGTAAAAAAATCAGAGAATCCATGCAGTTACTTCTGTTTTCAAAATATCTGGGATATGATTAACCGGAAATATAAACATTGATAAATTCCGCAGCTTAGTTATTCAAATAGAAAAATAAATGCATCCAGCTGGGCTCAATATTCTTCTTTCTTCTTTTCCTATTTCACTTCACAGGTATTCCGTGCCACATTCCCCTTCCACAACGACAGCAGCAGGGAAGGCTTCATGTTCCTGGCGACCTGCGTCCAACCCCGTAGCAGAGGTTCCGTAACTCTTCGAGATATCAGCATTAATGTCCCGCCAGTAGTCGATCCGAACTATCTTCAGGATGGATTCGATGTCAAATGCATGATTAAAGGTAAGACAAAATATAGACTGTTCTAGAAACTTCTAGAATAAGCACGAGAGGCTTTGTGACTCTTCGAGATATCAACACTCCCACCGTCCCACTGGTAGTCGATCCGAACTATCTTCAGGATGGATTCGATGTCAAGTGCATGATTAAAGGTAAGACAAAAGATAGACTGTTCTAGAAACTTCTGGAATAAGCCTCGGAGGCTTCGTGACTCTTCGACATATCAGCACTCCCACCGTCTCACCGGTCGTCGACCCAAACTATCTTCATGGAAGGTTCGATGTCAAGTGTATGATTAAAGGTAAGACAAAAGATAGACTGTTCTATAGAAACTTCTAAAGTAAGGCCTGGGAGCTTCGTGACTCTTCGACATATCAGCACTCCCACCGTCTCACCGTTAGTCGACACAAACTATCTTCATGGAAGGTTGGATGTCAAGTGCATGATTAAAGGTAAGACAAAAGACTGCTCTAGAAACTTATAGAATAAGCCCCGGAAGCTTCGTGACTCTTCGTGATATCGACACTCCCAACGTCCCACTGGTAGTCGACCCAAAATATCTTTATGAGAGGTCAATGATTAAAAGTAAGATGAAGATGGACTGCGCTAGAAACTTTTAGTAATAAAATCCGACATCGTGTTAAACTGCAGCTTACGAAATAGCATTTGAGATATTTTTGACATTACCCACTAATATAACTACATATACAAAAGGTCATAAAATCATACAGTTTTGGTCTGTTATGGATGCTTCTTTTTTTTAACCTAAAATCTTGCGTAGGTACATCGTTGGAAGTCCTTTGATAACAGTAGGAAGAGTAAAATCAGCTCTAACCAGCAGAGCCATTAAAAGAAACAATAAGTGCTCCTAATATCACCTCAATAGTAATGATGATGATTTTTTATTATTGTATCGAGCGGTTTACACTCACGTGAGATTGCCAGGAACGGCCCGACATATTGTTACGAACTCGTATGGAGCCCTTCATCAAGGACTGGTACACCGGTGCGACATTGTCACTGATTATTTGATCGATGCTCCGCTCTAACGCGCGCTGACGATGATGACTTTCCTTGTGATTGCAGCAATCCGACGAGCAGAACGTATGGTAGCCTCGGTTCCATTCCAGGAGATAGGGGCGAGGATTCACTGGCCGCGGCCTGAGCGGTGTCTGTCTTTCTGGAATTACACAAGGGCTGATCAGCTTGGGCCAGATCATAAAAGGAGAAGAAAGTAAGTTTTTTTTTATATAACGACGGTGGCAAACAAGCATGCGGCCTGATGTTAAGAAGTTACCACCGCCTATGGACGCTTGTGACGCCAGGAGCATCACACGCGCGTTACCGACCCTTTCAGAACCTATTTAGTCCCCTTTTGAAGAACCGAAGTTAAAGATGGGTCCAACTGAGCAATGAAATTTTTGACATCGCGGTTGGCGCCGTGGTAGTGTATCTGCCTACTGAGCTGATGGTCCTGGGTTGGAATCCCGTCATGCATGGGCAACTATTTGTGTGGTGATGAACCCGAATATTTATTTCTGAATCTTGGATGTTTTCTATGTATTTCAGTAGATATGTATTGTAATTGTTAGCCAATTTAAGGGGTAATTTCATTGTTGTTCCCAAAATGTGCCAATCTTAGAGTATTCAGGTGAGTTCCTTCAGTAAATGACTATTAAAACGGACGAGCGGACGAGCAGACTAGTTCTTTTAATATTCTCAGGTGAAGAGAGGGCTTTAGATTACATACAAAAGAAACTTTTCATCGTGCTTGTAATAGGATACCATGTCACGGTCAACTTATAACTCTCATAGGAATTTGATGATCTGCCGACGGATAAATTCCAAAACTGCAAAACTTTCCGTATTTGAAAATGATATGGTTGCTTTTGACATCCCTAGCAACCAATGGGAAGAGCTGGCCGAGGATCGTGACAAGTGGCGACACCTTGTTTATGAGGGCCAGTCAAAGCACGACGATCCCAAGAAAAGAAAAGTTTCAAAATATCAAAATCAAAATATGGCTACAGGGATTTTCCAGAATTAAAACGAGAATTGAAATGTACTTTAAATTCTTGTGAAAGTTTTCTGAAATTTCCGAAAATATCCTTAGCTTTTCGGAAACTTGCCCATCTGTGCATAGGATGAGCATTCACTGTCACTTATTAATCATCACTTACAGAATAAAACCCGTACCACTCAACCAAGCGCCAGTAAAAGAGAAGAAGGTCCCTGTGCCTGTGGATTTCAAACCGCAGAAGCCGTTGAGGCCTCCGGACGAGTTCCTGGAGTGTGTGGTGAGAGAAGTGGCCGTCACCGGACACCACATCGGGGGCACTGCTGCCGGGGGCGCTGTCGTGGATGATCAACTGAGGTTAGAAACGTTATAGGTTTTCCTCAAACATATAATGAAATGCCGCCATAACGTGTGTTATAACAGGCTGCGAAGTATCACGTCGGCCGGAATGACTCGAGAGAACTTTAAAGGTATTTCAAACAAAAGAGAAGGTACCTGTCCCTGTGGATCTCAAACCGCAGAAGCCGTTGAGACCTCCGGACGAGTTCCTGGAGTGTGTGGCGAGAGAAGTGGCCGTCACCGGACACCACATCGGGGGCACTGCTGCCGGGGGCGCTGTCGTGGATGATCAACTGAGGTTTGAAACGTTATAGGTTTTCCTCAAACATGCAATGAAATGCCGCCATAACGTGTGTTATAACAGGCTGCGAAGTATCACGTCGGCCGGAATGACTCGAGAGAACTTTGAAGGTAATTCATACAAAAGAGAAGGTACCTGTCCCTGTGGATCTCAAACCGCAGAAGCCGTTGAGGCCTCCGGACGAGTTCCTGGAGTGTGTGGCGAGAGAAGTGGCCGTCACCGGACACCACATCGGAGGCACTGCTGCCGGGGGCGCTGTCGTGGATGATCAACTGAGGTTAGAAACGTTATAGGTTTTCCTCAAAAATATAATGAAATGCCGCCATAACGTGTGTTATAACAGGCTGCGAAGTATCACGTCGGCCGGAATGACTCGAGAGAACTTTAAAGGTATTTCAAACAAAAGAGAAGGTACCTGTCCCTGTGGATCTCAAACCGCAGAAGCCGTTGAGACCTCCGGACGAGTTCCTGGAGTGTGTGGTGAGAGAAGTGGCCGTCACCGGACACCACATCGGGGGCACTGCTGCCGGGGGCGCCGTCGTGGATGATCAACTGAGGTTTGAAACGTTATAGGTTTTCCTCAAACATGCAATGAAATGTCGCCAACGTGCTTTATACCAGTTATCGAAGTATCACGTCGGCCGGAACGACTCGAGAGAACTTTAAAGGTATTTCAAACAAAAGAGAAGGTACCTGTCCCTGTGGATCTCAAACCGCAGAAGCCGTTGAGACCTCCGGACGAGTTCCTGGAGTGTGTGGTGAGAGAAGTGGCCGTCACCGGACACCACATCGGGGGCACTGCTGCCGGGGGCGCCCTCGTGGATGATCAACTGAAGTAAGGAACATTATAGATTTTTCACTTGCTCGTAAACAAGGGTTTACATGCTAGAAAAGCGGGCGGTAAGTCGTAAATTATGTCCTAGGGCGGTAAGTAATTTTTATCATACTTTAAGGGTTTACATGCTAGAAAACCGGGCGGTAAATTGTATATTACGCCCTTACGCCGGTAAGTAATTTTGGTATTGACTACTACTTCTTTTGTTTTATTTCCTCCAAAGTGTGATGAAAAACGTCGTACGTGACTCTGGTGGTAAAGGAATACCAAACTCGTGTCATGAAAGCATTCTAATAGACACTCGTTTGTAATTCCTCATTTACCACCCTTGTTACGTAATGTACTATTGCGTTCTTTTCATCAGGCCTTCGTTTTTTTTCGTGGAAGGAGGAAATCCTCATAGGACCCTGCCAGGCCGGACCTGACAGCATGCCTGAATCTACGGGGTCACACCCAGCAGCCTACGGACTAACCCCCCCCGCTTCTTGTTCTGTAGTGTGATCTGGAACACGCCGCGCTATCGGCATACACTTTATGTCTAGCTTGTTTCGTTGGTGTGAAATTTAAGTGTTTCTGAGGGTGTGATGATGATAAATGTGTACAAGTAGCAAATAGTCCGTAGATAAGTGGGATTTTCTTCCCGCTACGGGGAGAAATTGTCACTTCCTGGCTAAGGCAAGACGCAGAACTTTAGGTAAACCAAGGGCGGTAATTAGCAAAGCCCCAGGGTCCGCACACTTTTGATCTGGGACTATTCACTTATTCATCGCCCTAGGTATGTATAATGTAACTAATGTGCTATTATCTATACACATCGCATTGAAATAATGAATACTTACTTAAGCTGTTTATATGTAAAGACGTACAATATGTACAATAATGCTTATTGCACACCAAAAACAGTTTACGGAAAAATACACAGTACAATTATAATAACGGTTTATGCAACTGTTACATAATGAGAGGTCTTGGCGGTGAGGCATGTTTGACCAAAATCAGAGATGTTATTTCTTAACATTACGATATCTCCGGCGGGGTTGTGTAAAGATCATCATATATGTACACTAGCTGCGCCCTGCGGTATAACCCGCCCATCCCACGGGAACACTACATTTTTCGGGATAAAAAGTAGGCTATATGTTAATCCTGGGCGTGGGGCGTCAGCTACCTTAATACCAAAATTTATCAAAATTGGCCCAGCCGTTTGAGCTATTATTAATATTAGTGTGATATAATAGTAGTTTATGCAACTGATACATAATGAGAGGCCTTAAAACACGAGTGTGGTTTTATGAAACGAGCGTCAGCGAGTTTCATAATAGGATCACACGAGTGTTTTAAGGCCTAATTATGTACAGTTGTATACACTACTTTATCTACACACATATCATAAGTACTCTAAGATGGGTTCAGAAGCCATAAGGAAATGACCGGCACCACTAGTGCTATCTGTAAAATATCTAAAAACGACATATACCTAGGTACTAATGCAGTAAGAAATTATAAATCTGAACAAATACATAAACAGATTATTTATTGTAATAGTTGTAATTTACATTTACATTGAAACAATATTTTCAACTAAAATGTGAATTACAATAAATTTTTCACAATTCTACTTTCGTAACAGCAAAGAACCAACAAACACTTGACAACAATAATGGCGGCAATTCGAACCTCCGTCAAGACGAATGTTTTTTTTTTCTAAATCATATACAAACGAATGTATCCATATTCTCATGTCACTCGAGATCAAATGTCGTGCGGTTTTTATAAAAAACATACTGAATTGACGTTTCGTATCGATGACAATATTAATATCTATGGATACTAGAATAGAGACCAACTTGTGTTTTGACAGCTGTTCCTAATTTAAACTCGTAACCTTACAAAAATCGGTACTGTAATAACATTACAGTACAGATTTTACCTACTACCACAGACAAAAAAATCTCATAGTGAAATTGGTTGTAATAATGCTGGTCATTTCCTACGATTTCTGAACGCATTTTAGAGCACTAATGATATGTGTGTAGATAAAATAATATACATGCATATAACTGAGTACTTACTTCATATCGACATAAAAGAAAATCTATGATATGATGATGAATATGTGTGTAGATAAAGTGTAGTGAATGCAACTGTACATAATTAGACCTTAAAACACTCGTGTGATCCTGATGAAACTCGCCTTCGGCTCGTTTCATAAAACCACACGCGTCTTTTAAGACCTCTTATGAAACAGTTGCATAAACTACTAATAGACAGTGATATTATAACATCATGTAGAGTTAAGAATGAACAGAAAAAGTAAACCACTAATACCACTAGCCTAATGCAGAGGCCTTATTCCTTTTAAAATTTATTTTTTTCATATTATGACAAATATATTGATAATTTCAACTAACTTTATGAAGTGAAAAAATAATACTTTTCCCCGAGTTCTAGGTGGTAACATAGCTATTTCATGCTTTCATTGCGTGCAGTCGAAAATAAGTTGTAAAAACTAATTTTCCGCGTGAAAATTGTCAATTTCGAGTAGTTTTTGAAACAAAAATTATCAATGAAAAATTAAAACTGCAGGTTTCAAATATATAGGTACCAATACATCCATCCCATTAGCCCTGTTCTAGGTAGTAACATCAATAATATGTTAAGAAACATGTTTGGTCATAGACAAAAGTGTTTTAAACAATTAGCATTTTAAAACGAATAAGGCTTCTTAACTGACATTCACCTATTTACATGCATGCCTCTTTAAGAATCTTAATCTGTCTGTTATCTACATTATAAAGCGGTTTGGCGTCAATGACTTTTTAAATGCTTTCTGAATGCAACCAAGAGGAAATATCATATTATGTTCTCAATATGTCGCCTCCTCCAAAATTAATCAATTTTTTCGAAGTTTTAGGACCTGAATGGGAAGTTTTTTTTTGTCTCAGACCGTTTCGAGCTTTACGCTTAATATTATACAATTTGTGTAGCAGGCGTCTTTTTAGGGTTCCGTAGTCAACTAGGAACCCTTATAGTTTCGCCATGTCCGTCTGTCTGTCCGTCCGCGGCGTAGCTCCGTGATCATTAGTCCTAGAAAGCTGAAATTTGGTATGAGTATGTGTATGTAACACGCTGACAAAACGGTAAAATAAAAAGTAAAAAAAAAAATTTTTCGAGTACCTCCCGTACACCTGAAGTGGGGGTGAATTCTTTTTTTCGTTCCAACACTAATGTGTGGGGTGTCGTTGCATAGGCCTTTTAAAAATAATAGGGGTCTGAACAGTATTTTTTGATAAAGTCAGCAGCTTTGTAAATATTCGCTCCGAAAATAAAAAAAATAGTGTCCCCCCCTCTAACTTTTCAACCACGAGTCAAAAAATTATGGAAAAATTCATGAACATGAGGCCTTATACGAGTAAGTACTTTCAATGAAAACTATATTGAATAAAATCGGTCGAGCCGTTTTTGAGTTATCGCTAAAATTCATAATTTTCTTAAAAATGACGTAAGTGCCGCGCGATGTCCTTACACTTCGAACGTTATACATATTGGTTAAGTGCCATACTGTATTAAAACATTTCGCTCAATCTGGTGCGTATAATCGATAACTTCCAGAAGGTAATAAGTAATTACTGTTACTTTGGCGATTACGACCTTTTTATAGAGCTTGAAATCTTTCTCTTAATTTAAATGTTTCTCGTAATTTTCGTCTATTGTGAAGGATGGGCACCTACGGAACCCTACATTGAGCGTGGCCCGACATGCTCTTGGCCGGTTTTTTAGCCTAATTTCCGCCGCAAATGGACGCCTAGTACACAAATTCCATAATAATTTGCTCAAAAATCAAGATTGTCCGACACAGAACATTTCTTTCCCATTCTGTTCCTAAAATTTCGTGAAGATTGGTTAAGTTTTGAGAAGAGGAAACAGACGAGAAAGAAACCTCGATTTGTATAACCCAGTTATTTTAAGTTTGGACTTAATTTGTATGCGACGCCATAGTTACCAGGTGCAAATATAACGTAAACAGATATTATAAATAATAAATAAATAAATATCAAACAACCTCACACAAATCGATATAGTCCCAAATTAAGCTCAAGAAGGCTTGTGTTATGGGTACTAGACGACGATATACATGCTTATATAGATAAATATATACTTAAATACATAGGAACAACCATGACCCAACCATAATAATAATAATCAATATGATCTCCCAATAAGGATCGTCAGTGATGTCATTAAACTAAAACAAAGCAAACAATCTAAATACACAGAAAATAACTCGTATTATAGTTAGAGATAATATTCGAGTTCATCACATAAATATTTGCCCTGGCCGGGATTCGAACCCGGGACCGCCGCTCAGTAGGCAGTGGCTTGCAAACTAAGCCAACCGCGTCGTCATAGCATGGAAAAAGGAGCAGCCATAATATCCTCTTAATATATTACTCTCCATATCCTGTACCTCTAGCACGACTCTGCTACGCGACTCTAGTGGCGCGACTTAGCGTCGCCCGTCACTCTCTCACAGTACTGTTTAGAAAGGGAGAGGTAAATGAATGTCACACGTCAGTTGTGCTACAGGTGCTGAATCTTATTTATTTATTACAGAGTGAAGGGAGTGTCCCGGCTTCGCATCATGGACGCCAGCGTGATTCCTTCGCCTCTGTCCCTGTACCCCAACTCTGTGCTCGTGGCTATGGCCGAGAAGGCCGCTGATATTATAAGAAAATCTATTGGTTAATAAATGATAAAATAAATGCCTAAAATTGTGTTTTTAATTTATATAATACTAGGGACCACCCCAGCTTCGCACGGGTGCAATGCTGATAAATTATGCATGTATTATACATATAAACCTTCCTTATGAATCACTCTATCTATCAAAAACACCGTATCAAATTCCGTTGCGTAGTTTTAAAGATCTAAGCATACATAGGGACAGATAGATAGCAGGAAGCGACTTTGTTTTATACTATGTAGTGACTGTAGTGGGCAGATACCTTTACCTAGGTCCAACACAGACGATTTGTAGGTACCTATTTGAGCAGCATTCCGGCTACAAATGTGCAGTTTTTATGCAGTAGGTAAGTACTAACGTGCAGATAGCGTGCAGCTCGTGTGCAATCATAACTGCGCGGCACTGGTTCACAGTTTCGATGCAGGTTAACTGCACTGGAACTTCATAGAAACTGCACTTAAACTTGAATGTCGATTTTCATATTATTATAACAATAAGTTTAAGTGTAAGTTCTGTTGAAGGTGACCGCGTTCAAAAAGGTGTTTATTTAATTACTTACCTCGACCTTTCGGACGCAAAATCACGGCAATTAAGTCAAAACAAAACAAAAATAACAGCAGTATAATTTGTATACAGGATGATTCAGGAGTTCTGAGCGAGAGTAACAGGGCTGATGAGGAGAACCACAATGAGCAACTTTCACTGTGGGACTAGCACCAGCAGGGAAATCGCGAAAAAAAAACATCTAATTAAAAATTGATTGACTTGATCGCTATCTAGGTATCCAAAATGTATGAAGTGGCAGATTTTTTTTTTTGTGATTTTATGGTTGGTCCCATAGTAAAAGTTGCTCAGTGTGACTCATCCTATTGGCCGCCATCATCGCCATCTATCACTCCCGCTCATGACTTCTGAATCACCCTGTAGTAAATCAGCCACAGTAATAGTAGTAACGATATGATTTTAAGGGGCTGTTCCTTTTTTTACGTAACACAAATCGTAACTACCACCTGATCCTCAACGTCTGCGTAAGAAAAAAATTTTTTTTTTTTTTTTTTTTATGTCAAAGGGGGCAAACGAGCAAACGTATCGCCTGATGGAAAGCGATTACCGTCGCCCATAAACACCTGCAAAACCAGAGGAGTCACAAGTGCTTGCCTACCCGGAGGACGAAGATAGAATGCCAAATAGAATGAAAAATGCGACCATTTCCCATTTCCATCATAATAACAAGATGAAGGTCTGTGAAGCGTTAACGCATTTAGACTTGATCAATGATGGAAAATATTCAATAGGTTAAATAAAAAACCCGACTAACTAGTTAAGTTGGTTTATATATGTATATAATTGTATGTAGCTAAATATAAATCTTGGAGTATTCGCAAGTATTATTATATCGGTGATGGAAGCGTAGAATCATGTGTCAGACAGGGACCAACTGAGAATATAAAAAAGGTTATTAATTATCAGCTACCATAGTTATGGCGTTGGTAGAACGTGTTTCGAATATACGCATTTTAAATACAGTATAATACAGGACCTCTTATACTTCCTGTTTACTCAGTATTGTTATTGCCACCGAGCGAAAACGTTTAGCAATCTTTACGGAAAATCTTGTGTTTAAAAGTGTATTCAAAATGTGTGAAACTGAAGCCAGGTTAGACGGAAAAGTGGCTATTGTAACTGGTGGCAGTTCAGGAGTCGGATTTGAAGCAGCAAAGAACCTCGCGTATCGCGGTGCTAAAGTCATTATAGCTAGTCGCAATGAAACCAAACTTAAAATAGCCAGAAACAAGCTGGAGGAAGAAACTGGTAACATTGATATTGAATATAGAACTATGGATCTGGGGTCCTTGAAGTCTGTAAGAAATTTCGTAAGCGAAACTGTTAATTCTGAAAGCAGACTGGACATCTTAGTTAACAACGCCGGTGCTGTAGGACTGCCTGATCAACTTACGGAAGACGGATTGAATTTAACTATGCAAGTGAATTACTTTGGTACATTCTTACTCACATACCTACTAATACCATTTCTGCGAAAATCTGCTCCTAGCAGAATCATAAATGGATCGGCTGGATCAATGTACATAGGCAACATTGACTTTGATCATTGGAATGACATTGAAAGATTTTCCTTCATAGAATCGCTGGCGAATTCAAAACTCGCTGTTACTTTATTCAATATTGAATTGAGTGAGCGTTTAAATGTTGAAGATATTACTGCGAATAGTTTTGATCCTTTTGTAGTTCCCGGCACTGATCTATTACAGCAAATCCCGAGTGGTATAAAAGATATAGCAGATTTCTTTTTAAAATTGATTGGACAGCCAAAAGAGGGCGTTGGAGCACAGATAGCGTATTTAGCCGCTGCACCGGAACTGACAAATGTGAGTGGCAACCATTACAAGTTCTGTATGCATTGGTTCAATCACTGGTTGGCAAGTGACGATGACCTGAGAAGAAAACTTTGGGACGTTTCTAAGGAACTTGTTAACATTAGTGCTGATGAAGACTGGGAAACTAGCTAACTAAATAGCTTGTGATTAGACACCAAATTTGGTTCAGATGAATTTAAGTTCATTTGGAATATTCACACTTTGTACTTGTGTGTCAGGCGGCAGTACGGCCAGTCGGGCCAAGCGCTTGCAAGCGCACCAATCATATCAAAATATGTACAGATGTTTACTACTACACCGCCATCTTACTTTTGCCAACTAACTAGAGTTGCGTGGAGGTAAGATGGCTTTAGTAGTATAAGATCTTTAATTTCATCTTTAATGTTGTTCACTTGACCGACATTTGTGTGTATATTATTATAAAATTTAAGCAAAATATCATCAACCCATCTATCATATGTTTGGTCTAGAGTTTCTATATCTCGTCACTGGATCATTCTCCCCTCACATTTTTGACGAAGTGACAAGGTATACAGTCTGTAGGGTCTTCTGGAATAGTGAGTTGTTGGTTGAAATCGCGGACTTCTATGATTTTTTTTTTAGGTATTTTGACAAAAAGTTGTCCACTACAGTCGTCAGATTGAAATACACTTCTTTTGGGCTTCACGAAGGCACAGCCTGATTGGTTCATATTCTCCGCGCCGTTTCTTGGGACAGGCAGTCTTAAAATCTTCTCTTCTGATTGGTACCATGGGTACCACCTTAATGACGATTGACGATGCTACTATGTATTTTTGCAAAATGTCTTGGGAATTAACTCCCATGAGGTTAGGCGTCATCATCATCATCATCATCATCATCTCAGCCAAAGGACGTCCACTGCTGAACATAGGCCTCCCCTTTGGACTTCCATATATACCGGTTGGAAGCGACCTGCATCCAGCGCCTTCCGGCGACCTTTATAAGGTCATCTGTCCATCTTGTAGGTGGACGTCCTACGCTGCGCTTGCTGGTCCGAGGTCTCCACTCGAGCACTTTACGGCCCCATCGGCCATCTGCTCTGCGTGCTATGTGGCCTGCCCATTGCCACTTCAACTTGCTAATCCGGTGAGCTATATCGGTCACTTTAGTTCGTCTACGGATTTCCTCATTTCTGATTCGATCACGTAGAGACACCCCGAGCATAGCCCTCTCCATTGCTCGTTGAGCGACTTTGAGCTTAGAGATGAGGCCGATAGTGAAAGACCACGTTTCGGTGCCGTAAGTCATCACTGGTAACACACATTGGTTGAAGACTTTCGTCTTGAGGCACTGAGGTATGTCGGATGAAAAGACATTGCGTAGTTTCCCGAACGCTGCCCAGCCGAGTTGGATTCGGCGGTTGACCTCTTTCTCGAAGTTGGACCTACCTAATTGGACCACTTGTCCTAGGTAGATGTATGAGTCAACAACTTCGAGTACCGAGTTTTCAACAGAGACTGGGATGGGCACAACCTTGGCATTTGACATGAGTTTCGTCTTGTCCATGTTCATTTTTAAGCCCACCCGTTGAGAAACTCGATTGAGGTCATCGAGCATCATGCTGAGTTCCTCCATCGACTTTGCCATGACTACGATGTCGTCGGCAAACCGAAGGTGAGTGATGTATTCGCCATTGATGTTGATGCCAAGTCCTTGCCATTCCAGGAGCTTGAAGGCGTCTTCCATAACGGCCGTAAACAGTTTCGGGGACACAACGTCCCCCTGTCTTACGCCTCTTCTCAATGGAATGGCCTTTGTGCTCTGCTCCTGAACTCGGACCGACATGGTGGCGTTACTATACAAACACTTCAACACTTCAATGTACCGATAGTCAATATGGCATCGCTGAAGTGACTCGAGCACCGCCCATGTTTCCACCGAATCGAAGGCTTTCTCATAGTCCACAAACGCTAAGCATAATGGCAAGTTATACTCTTCAGTCTTCTGTATAACTTGCCGCAGCGTATGTATGTGGTCTATGGTACTATAGCTTCTTCGGAAACCGGCTTGTTCGGGAGGTTGGAAGTCATCAAGTCTATGTTCGAGACGGTTCGTGATGACCCTTGAAAACAACTTATAAACATGGCTTAGAAGCGTGATGGGCCTGTAGTTCTTCAATAGGGTTTTATCACCTTTCTTGAAAAACAGTACCACCTCGCCTCTATTCCATGCTTCAGGCGTTTTGCCCTCGGACAAGACGGAATTAAAGAGCTTCTGGAGGCGTCACTTTGCTCCAATTGCTACAACAATTAGTATTTTACGTGGAGAGTTTGGTAGTATATGAAATCATTAACCCAATTGGTACGGTGTTTCGTTCCTTTACTGATCAATTAATCGACTTCCGGCCTCGTGAACGGTCCTGAGGTCACGAACAATGTTTCAAAGGAAGTCTCCTTCACATCATGCATTCCAGTTTTTTTAAATGCACTTGTGCGATGAATGTACGCTGTTTTGTGAAAATGGATGTCCGTGTTTCTTCCATTTCTTTGTAAATATTGTTATTATTGTATATGTCTTAAGTTAATTTGAATTTCACAGTGCCTTAGTTAATACTGTTATATTGTGTACCTAATGGATTTTCACTACATAGTATAAAACAAAGTCCCTTCCTGCTGTCTGTCCATCTGTCCCTATGCTTCGATCTTTAAAACTACGCAACGGATTTTGATCCGGTTTTATTATTTAATAGATAGAGTGATTCAAAAGGAAGGTTCATATGTATAATACATGCATAATTTATCAGCATTGCACCCGTGCGTATCCGGGGCGGGTCGCTAGCAGTAAATAAATACATTTTCATTTTCACACGGTCACCATTTACCTTACGAATTGTGTCATCAAAATGTAGCATCGGAACAGTTCAAAAGCATTATGTGGTCCCACGCCCTGTTCGCAGAATTGTGGTTGTTCATTGTTGGTTGGGGCATTAGGAAAGTCTTGCACATATGGCAAATGGAGACCTACATAATTACCTACTGTTGAGAAATGTCTACTGTCCGTCTGTCCCAGACGAAAATGTACCGGTTCCTATACAGTCAGGCAAAATGAATTGAATATGTATTATAGAATAAAATGCGATATATTTTTCAAGGTAAATCGTTGATGTTATTTAATTTTTACGATCTAAAATTAACTTCGTATTAAGTATACCATGAATTATGAATTTGACATTTCATTTCTTGTCTACTTACCTTGGCGTCAGCTGTTATACATATACTGACATACTTTTAATTCTTTCTTTTCACATGTATATATATATTTATACATAATAATACTTATTCGTGTATTATATGACGTCAATTTGTCATTTTTTTCAATTCTTATCTCACCACCTACTTCATATCTGTTTACTTTTTGCTTTCTTCACTACCCAAAGGTTGTCCGGTAGAGATCGAGAGAGAAAGTTGTGCAATCAAAAATTGTTGTAAGTTGTGTATCAAAAAGTCCTAAATATAATCCTTTAAAATTTTGTTAAAGCCTGGCGCATCCTCATATATTTCTGGTCAGGTTTTACTTAATTGTATTCGTGACTTGGCATGTAGAGCGCCAAATTTTCATATATTTTCATATCATACACAATAAATGTACTTACCTATAATATTAAAAATGATTTTACTTTACTAAATTAAAATTATTAATTTATGGAGAGGAAGAGGAGGAAAAACCGGTGTCCGCCGACCTCAGGAGTTCAACTCAAGGTGTACGAGTACACCGACTTATCTTGTTATGCTCAGTTAATATACAACTTTAAGCAAAATCGGACTTCCCGATTCAAAATGGTGCGAGACGACTTTTCAAATTGTGATTCGAATATCCGGTTAGATGGAAAGGTGGCCCTTGTGACAGGAGCAACGTCAGGTACTGGTCTTGAAATAGCTAAGAATCTAGCGAAGAGAGGGGCTAAGGTTATTATAGCGAGTAGAAACCCTGCCAAGTTGGCAGTCGCCAGAAATACGATTGTAAACGTAGCGAAGCACGAGGACGTCGTGACCAGGAGAATAGACTTCGAGTCTTTGTCATCAGTGAGGAGCTTCGTGGATGAGACTATGATTAAAGAGCCAAGATTGGATATTTTGATCAACAATATTGGAGCTATTGGGCTAGAAGACAGGTTGACCGAAGATGGTCTTCACGCTATGATGCAAGTGAACTACTTCGGATCATTTTTGCTGACGTTCCTTCTGTTCCCGCTTTTGAAAGCATCAGCACCGAGTCGGGTTGTCAATGTGTCTTCTCTAGCCTTGATCCTTGGCTTTATAGACTTCGAACATATGAACGACGTCGGAAGATACACGAATTTCCAGTATTACTGCAACGCGAAGCTGGCTGATGTGTTGTTCACTGTAGAAATGGCAAAAAGAATCAACGGACAAGGTGTGAATGTGTACAGCATGGATCCAAGTTTGGGAAAGTCTGAGTTCTTTCGGCATCTGGAAAATGAGGATCTGAAGAAGTTTCTGAATGCTGGCTTACAGCTGCTTGGGAGTCCTTTGCACAGAGTTGCCACCTTGCCAGTGTTTTTGGCTATTGATCCAAGAGTTGAAAACAGTAGTGGGAAACATTTTCGGCATTGTATGGAGTTTTATAGCAGTTGGTTCGCGAACGATACGTTGCTGACAAGGCGCCTTTGGGAAGAAACGAAGAGTCTGGTGAAGATCACACCAGATGAGGATTGGGAGAGATATGTGTATTAATGTGATGAACTCGAATATTTGTGCCTGGGTCATGAATGTTATTTAGATTTAAGTATGTTTTTCTCTATATATCGTCGTCTAGTGCCCATAACACAAGCCTACTAGAGCTTACTGTGGGACTAGATCGATTTGTGGGAGGTTGTCCCATATTTATTTTATATTTAAGTAGTTTTTAGGGTGTCGTACCCAAAGGGTAAAAACCGGCCAAGAGCATGTCGGGCCACGCTCAGTGTAGGGTTCCGTAGTTGCCCATCCTTCACAATAGACGGGCTTAAAACGGCGGTTTTAAGCTAACTAATACGTGTAACCACAACGTTCGAAGTATAAGGACACCGCGCGGCGCTTACGTCATTTTAAAGACAATTATGAAATTTTGCGATAACTCAAAAACTGCTTGAACGATTTTATTCAATATAGTTTTTATTGAAAGTACTTATAATGCCTCATTTTCATGAATTTTTCTAAAATTTTTAGACCCGTGGTTGAAAAGTTAGGGGGGACGGCGCGCAATTTTTTTAATTTCCGTAACGAATATTTACAAAACTGCTGACTTTATCAAAAACTAATGTTTGGAGATCCCTATTATTTTTAAAAGACCTACCTATTCAATGAAACCCCACACACTAGTGTTGGAACGAAAAAGAAATTCACACCCACTGTAGGTTTTTTTTTTACCGTTTTGTCTGCGTGATACGTACACATACTCATACCAAATTTCAGATTTCTAGTACTAATGATCACGGAGCTAAGCCGCGGACGGACGGACAGACGGACATGATAATTTAATCTTATTTAATATATCTGTGGAATAATATAATTTATTTTTTAAGAATTTTGTGATGACTTGGGTATAATCCTGTAATGTTACGATTTTCTTCTTATCTAAATAATATAAATAAAACTAAATAAATATATGGCGGAACTATAAGGGTTCCTAGTTGACTACGGAACCCTAATAAAAATGGGACCCTATTACTAAGACTTCTCGTCGTCCCTCTGTTTGTCTGTCACCAGGCTGTATCTCGTGAACCGCGATAACTATACAGACATCAAGAAGAGTAGAAGTACTCGTATTTGTAGTATGTGACGATATTACTTGCCAAATTTCATAGTTCTAACTAGGTCATCGGGAAGTGGAAGTACCCTATCTTTTTGATTCCCTTGAGTGTCGAAATGTACGTTTTTTGCGACATAAACGGCCGTATCTTTTAATATAAAATTTACAGCTTCAAGGGACCGTAGACCTGGGTATATGGTGTTAATTTCAACTCGATACCGCCACGCGTTCTCAAGTCAGACGGACGGACGGACAACAAAGTGATCCTATAAGGGTTCCGTTTTTTCCGATTGAGGTGCGGAAGTCTAAAAAACAGTAAAAGTGACATTTGTTTAGTTTAATACCTGCAGCGGCAGTATATCGCGTGCACTGTTTGACCACATCTGGCGAGACATCGCTCGCTTCCGTGTCACTTACGCAAATATGTGATGTGGCCCAAGCCACGAGAGCACGTAAAGAAAGAGCCAGACATTGTTTACTACCAGCGGCAGTAAATATCGCGTGCACTGTTTGCCCACATCTCACGAGACATCGCGCGCTTTTGTGTTACTTACGCAAATACTCGGTGTGGTCCAAGCCACGAGAGAGCACGTCAAGAGAAAGCCAGACATTGTTTACTACCAGCAGCAATATATCGCGTGCACTGTTTGACCACATCTCGCGAGACATCGCGCGCTTCTGTGTTACTTACGCAAATACGCGGTGTGGTCCAAGCCGCGGGTCAGTATGTAAGGAAAGAGATATACATTGTTTACTACCATGCAATATATCACGTGCACTGTTTAACCACATCTCGCGAGACATCGCGCGCTTCTGTGTTACTTACGCAAATACGCGGTGTGGTCCAAGCCACGGGTCAGTATGTAAGGAAAGAGATATACATTGTTTACTACCATGCAATATATCACGTACACTGTTTAACCACATCTCGCGAGACGTCGCGCGCTTCTGTGTAACTTACGCAAATACGCGGTGTGGTCCAAGCCACGAGAGAGCATGCAAGAAAAGAGATACATTGTTTCATCATCATCATCGTCATCTCAGCCATAGGACGTCCACTGCTGAACATAGGCCTCCCCTTTGGACTTCCATATATACCGGTTGGAAGCGACCTGCATCCAGCGCCTTCCGGCGACATTGTTTACTACCATGCAATATATATTATCACATGCACTGTTTGACCACATATCGCGAGACGTCGCGCGCTTCTGTGTTACTTACGCAAATACGCGCTGTGGTCCAAGCCACGAGAAATGCAATCTAATTTTAAAAATGTAATAAAAAGAGAATAGTTCACTTACTTTAAAAAAATTAAGGCCACGATATGAATTGTTTCATTCGACGAACTACCATCTTTCTTTTGTAAAATGCTTATGCCACTAGAATAAGAACAGATAATCATTTGCCTCGACCAGAATCCATCAAATTTCATGATGGTTCACAATTTGAAGAAGTGTAGTATTAAGCGGTTTACACTCATGTGAAATTGTCAGGAACGGCCCGACATGTTTCAGGGACTGCTACCGTACAGCGGTGCGGTAACTTCGTCATCAGTGACGAAGTCATCACGTGAGTCTAAACTGTTTTTATAACCTTAATGAATACTTTATGTACTAAAATGTTTTTTTAAGTATGGTTTTCATGTTTAAGTATGGTTTAAAAAAATATAAGTCGTAATAATAAGAACTGAATTTCGACTTAAACACAGTTCAAAATGCCTCAGTGTATTACGAAAATTATATAAAATATTAAATAAGATCATTCCTCAAAAGTATTTTTTTTTGTGTGTGTGTGTGTTGAAATAAAGTCTTAGAATCCAATAGTTGTACGTAGGTAATTTTTATCGATATCAACTAATAAAATTTGTTTAATTTGTTCTCGCGCTAATTAAACTTCAGTACAATTTGCCCCCGTCTATCCGTGACATGGTGTGTACAGTATATACAGTTGACTGTATATAACATTATGAGGCTGTGACTAAATCGCTCCCCGGATATGCCTTCTCGCCCGCGCTAAAAGGATTCTGCGGTCATCGGGAAAGCGCGTTTTCCTTTAGACGCCAAACGAATTCCTAATCACTCTTACAACTATGAACTGAATTACGCAATAAAAGCAATACTTACGTCACCAACTTAAATCCTGCGAATTTCACTTTCGCCTTTTATACTCGTATAATGTGATAGCAGTGGCATAGCATTAATGGAACTCAATTCCCACCGGCATGCCCATTAAAATGTTGCCTATTATTTTTGGAAATAAGAGCTAAATCCGTCCCGGCGTGCCCAGTTATTTTATTACGATATATAGTTACTCTGAACTGTTTTGCATAGACTACGTAATTCCGAAGTTTCATTTGTCCATAAGCCGTGTTAGGTAGCTACTCTATCGTTGACTCGTTTACTCGTTATTATTAAATAGTTATAACTTTTTCAAGTTTTAACGCTCTAATAATAAGTGAGTGAAGATCCACATGATCTTTTTAGGGTTCCGTAGCCAAATGGCAAAAAACGGAACCCTTATAGATTCGTCATGTCTGTCTGTCCGTCTGTATGTCACATCAGCCATTTTTTTCCGAAACTATAAGAGCTATACTGTTGAAACTTGGTAGGTAGATGTATTCTGTGAACCGCATTAAGATTTTGATGCAAAAATAAAAAAATAATAATAAATATTGGGGGCTCCCCATACTTAGAACTGAAACTCAAATTTTTTTTCATCAAACACATACGTGTGGGGTATTTATGGATAGGTCTTCAAAAATGATATCGAGGTTTCTAGAATATTTTTTTTCTAAACCGAATAGTTTGCGTGACAGACGCTTCCAAAGTGGAAAAAATAGTTCATCCATCATCCCATGTTGTAGACTTTCGTACATATTTATATATATATATTATATTAGGTATATATCTGTATATATATATATATATTATATTATAGTGTGTAAATGTAGGTATATGTATTTTTGTATAAACAGTAATATAATATTTTGTATTTACTTGTACTCTAGATCCTCTCTGTACCATCAGATTTCTGATTTGCACCCACTTCTAGTATCCCTGTTTGGCCCTATGGTTGACTGGTAGAGAATGCCATTTGGCATTAAGTCCGCCATTTGTACTGACTTTTGTTTTGTGCAATAAAGTTTAAATAAATAAATAAAAAAGTTGGTCCCCCCCCCTCTAACTTCTAAAATAAGAAAATGAAAAATCTAAAAAAAAACATATGATGTACATTACTATAAAAACTACCAACGAAAATTGTTTTGAACGAGATCTAGTAAGTAGTTTTTTTTTAATACCTAACTTTGCACCTAATTTATATGGGGCGCTATATGTACATACCAGGTGCAAACTTAACTTAACCACTTAGGGATGGAAAGTGTTTGTACGGAACCCTCGGTGCGCGAGTCCGACTCGCACTTGGCCGGTTTTTTAAGTCTTTTAATGAAGGAGCTTAGATTATCATGACGAACATGTCAGCTCCAGCTGGCCTAATACATAACATAATCCTAATTACGCAATACCTAAAACGAAGAAAATATTTTGTCACGTATTCGTCGCCAACTTAAATCCTGCGAATTTCGCTTTCTCCGTTTATATAATAAAGTGCTAAAGTGAGGACCTAGTTCTAAAGTCTAGACTATTAGTCTTTGTCAGTTCAATAATGGCGGCTGAATTGTAAGAAATATTAATTTTGGTAAGGCGTGTATTTTTGAACACAATAGCTTTTTGAGAGAAGGGTAATAGAGGTACATGTCTGCTATACATAATGGAGTAGATAAAGAGACTCATTTCTTAAACTCGGTCGCTATAGACAAATCATCATCATCATCAGTCGTTCACTCTTGGCAGAGTGGTCGTGGTTACGGCAATAGTGTCCACATTTGGGTTCTCGTCCTCATCCTTCCTCTGGCAGACAGCAGCTCTCGCGATGCATCGTATATTTTGTCTATAGACAAAATGCCTCCTTTAAATTAATATTCTTCCAACAGATCTGGTTCATATTCTATTATGGCAACAGAGCGCCTGAATTCCATGGCATATCTCAGAGAGATCTCCGAAGTGACGATTTTGAATTTCTATCTTCGATATTAGCTGAGATCTTGTGACTTGTTCCAATCAAAGCTAAATATCTTGCAAACCATCATCGACGGACAAGTCTTTCTATTAAAAGAAAACGCATTCAAATTGGTCCATTCGTTTGGAAGCTACTATGCCACAGACCGACACACAGTTACACAAATACACAGATGTGATGTTAAACTTGTAATTACCCCTTTTTTTCGTTGGTGATTAATATCGGTTAACCCGTTGAACGCCAAGAGCCACTAAAGTGGTCGTGTGCTGTCGTGCCTACCACGCCAACGACCACTAAAGGGGTAATGGCTGACGCTGTCAAAGCAATTTTCTTGCTGACAGATATGGTATATTTTCGCTGTTTCTTTTTTCAACCATTGGCGTATAAGCCACATTTTGACATGGGAGGAAAAGCGTTCGAAAGGTTAATGGCGATATATTTACCTGGGATATACCCGAGACATTGTTTATTTGACGATAACTCGAAGTCTCTCGAATTCGCGCCCAGGCTGCAGTTCGGCTTACGAATCGAAGATTCTGTACCACCATAACACAGTAAATGTGACTAGAATGATGCTTCTTTCAAAGCTCATCTGAAAGCGCATTATTTATCCCGTATATTCTATTCGACCGGTCATATTATTTTTTGGCTGAATCTATGTATGTGTTTATTGTTTATTATACTTATGTATTAATTTTTTGTTCGTGTATTGTAGTATATATAAATTTCTTTTCTGATTTTTGCACCTCCTAAAAACAAAATATTTTTTCAAGTTCTCCACTACCCAAAGGTTGTCTGGAAGAGATCGCTCTTTAGAGATAAGACAGCCTGTTGTTTACCTCTAATTGTAATTTCTTGCATTGTATTTCTCCTGTATGTTTTATGAGGTGTGCAATAAAGAGTACCTACTTGTATTGTATTGTATTGTATTGATGCTTCTTATTTCGGGCATCTCCTATCAGAGGTTGCCGATCAGTCGCACTTATCTCAACCGCGGTTCTAAATACCTAGCGATCGTGAACAGTGAGCTTAAAAACTGGCCGACGACTTTTCGACTCTTATTTCATGAGTAGGTATTAAAGTCCAAAAGTGGTATACCATTTTCTTGGCTGGCTGTATTGGCTCTCAGGCGTATGTTCAGCAGTCTGTGGCTGATACAATAAATTACCATACATATATTACGTGGCTTAGGGTATTGCAGTTTGCTTTTTAATTATGTTCATAACTGCCAGTTCCTTATCCGAGAACCGTAGAAAAATGTATAAATCAATGTGTCAAAATACGAGATGTATGATTTATTCTACATAAATTTTTTAGGGTTCAGTACCCAAAGGGTAAAAAACGGTACCCTATTACTAAGACTCCGCTATCTGTCTGTCTGCCCGTCCGTCTGTCACCAGGCTGTATCTCATGAAGCGTGATGATTAGACAGTTGAAATTTTCACAGATGATGTATTTCTGCTACTGCTATAACAACAAATACTAAAAAACGGAATAAAATAAATATTTAAGGGGGCTTCCATACAACAAACGTGATCAGTTGCGTTAACTTTGCACCTCATTTATATCGGGCGCCATACATACCAGGTGCAAACTAAACTTAACCCGGCCAGTTAAGATGGGATAAGTATTTGTACCGAACCCTCGGTTCGCGAGTCAGACTCGCACTTGGCCAATTTTTTTCTCTCTATGAACTAACTTGAACTAAGAAAGTCTAAGAACCCAAAAAGCAAATTTGATTGATGTGATAAGACTGACAGGTTATTGGGTTGAGAGGTCATCCATCGCCTTACAAAATGGCGTCCAAAAGCCACGGCAAAACCACGATGCAACTCTATTAAAGGCAGAAGTGTGACATAATAATAATCATCACTACTAGTGATGTGAATGATGAAGTGAGCAATTGACGATAGATCACGATGACCGGTCTTGCGTTATCTGCATCTTAAAATAGAATAGGACATTTATATCTTATTCTGAAGTTGACATGACGTTAACTGGCTGCCATTGGAAAAAAAACCTTACCTAACCTAAGGTGCCTAAACTTAGGTGAGGCCTAACGACTTCTATACCTACTTATGAGCTATTATTATCACTACAAAATGTAAAATAAAGTCGCTTCCGTCTGTCTGTCCAAGATAGAATACATAATAGGTATTCTTAGATCTTTAAAACTACGCAACGGATTTTGACGCGTTTTTTTTTTTAATACATACCTAGAGTGATTCAAGAGGAAGATAATAATTGCGAAGCCGGGGCGGGTCGCTAGTTATTTATATATCAATAAAGTTTCAAAGAAAATAGAAAATTCTATGAATTGAAGAATAAAAACTTGGAAGAATTATATAAAGGCTTGGAAAAAAAGCTCAAACTATTCTCTTTATTTGGTGTAATAGAAGTTACTAAAATAAATATAAGTAGGTATCTAATGTTGTCTGTATTTGCAATGTCAATAAAAAAGTCTTTCAGTGCTTTTTAAAACTTGTCGATTTTGTGTTTTTTTTTGGCCTAGGCCACAATGTTTATCGTATCGTTAAATTTTTTAGAGCTTAATAATCGAATGCCACATTATGTCGATATCGACACCTGCTCCAAGATACCTATAACGCATCACTATTACCTCAGGTCAATGGAAAGTAAGAGGCGAAAGGTTACCCGCAACGGCACAATTCTACCGCGTGGTGTGTGCGATACGATTCACCCAGTTTTATCGACGCCGGCGCACAAAGTGGGATGATGATCCCAATCGGTAGAAATAAAGAAGATAAAGATCGGTATACATACCAAGGGCGGTGAATTCATGAATGTCCTATCGCAGGCCGGGACAAATATTTGTGTGATGAACTCGAATATTTGTGCTTGGGTCATGGTTGTTCTATGTATTTAAGTATATATTTATCTACGAGTATATAAGTACGTATATCGTCTACCCATAACACAAGCCTTCTTGAGCTTAATTTGGGACTAGATCGATTTGTGTGAAGTTGTCCGATATTTATTTATTTATTATAAAAAAAAAGAAAAACAAAGTTTTACGTCTTGCCTTAGCCAGAAAGTTTACTCCCCGGGCAGAAAATCCCACTTACGGCCTAGGGTGACGTAAAAATAGTTACAGGCCTGCGGATATTGGATAAGATTGGATGAATGTTATTATTTTATTTATCAAAGCAGTAACTATAGCGTAAACCAAATAATATCTATATTGAAGCGAAAACATTACAAAATCAATGACGCGAGCGATCCCGCTCGGGCGGAATCGAACCCGTGCCTCCAGTTCCAGTGGCATTCCGAGCCAATACGGTGCTCTGTCCACTAAGCTAACGAGTCCTATGCAATTACAATGCAACCCTATGCTTGATGGCCCGGAAAAGTGATCGAGGCGCGGGTTTGAACTCCGCTCGAGTCATTGAATTTATAAAGTTGCTTCAATATTGTCGCAAACAACATGTCGAACGCCTTTGTGACTTCCCAAGTAGCACACAGACATCATAACCACTTATACAGCCTTTATAGAGCTTAAATTAGAGTTATGATAGCTGTATAATCTCTCATACAGTCTGTTTGTTACCTGGGTTGTGATAGTGCTATTTTTATACAGCTTAAATTAGAGTTATAATAGCTGTATAATCTCTCATACAGTCTGTTTGTTACGTGGGTTGTGATAGTGCTATTTTTATACAGATTAAATTAGAGTTATAGGTAATAGCTGTATAATCTTTTATACAGTCTGTTTGTTACCTGGGTTGTGATAGTGCTATTTTTAAACAGCTTAAATTAGAGTTATAATAGCTGTATAATCTCTCATTCAGTCTGTTTGTTACCTGGGTTGTGATAGTGCTATTTTCATACAGATTAAATTAGAGTTATAATAGCTGTATAATTTCTTATAAAGTCTGTTTGTTACCTGGGTTGTGATAGTGCTATTTTTATACAGATTAAATTAGAGTTATAATAGCTGTATAATCTCTTATACAGTCTGTTTGTTACCTGGGTTGTGATAGTGCTATTTTTATACAGATTAAATTAGAGTTAAGTATAATAGCTGTATAATCTCTTATACAATCTGTTTGTTACCTGGGTTGTGATAGTGCTATTTTTACTGGAATCGTAAAAATATTTCAAGATTTTCTCGGCCTATTTGTATATCCACATAAAGGTATCTGAGTAAATTAGTGTCAATAGGCAGCTAGATCGGTGTTCTGTCTTTTCGCCTATTTATTTTTCATAGAAAGTTTAATTTCATCGAATTCTCACGTCACCGAACCGTTCCTCAGAACTCATAAATTGTAGAATCCTGAAAATATCATCCTGTGGATTAGGTTGGGTTAGGTTAAGAGGCCTTATCTTATAATTTTTAAAGTTTTGATTTCTATGTTATGACAAAATATATTGATCATTTCAGTCAACTTATTAAAGTGAGTTCCTTCTTCCCTGAGTTCTAGATATTAACTAGAACTCTTCCCTGAGTTCTAGATAGTAACATAGTTTTTTCATGCTTTCATTGCGTGCAGTGGAAAGTAAGGTGAAAACACCAGTTTTCTGTGTGAATATTTCATGCTTTCATTGCGTGCAGTCGAAAGTAAGGTGAAAACACCAGTTTTCTGTGTGAATTTTGTAAAATTCGAGTAGCTTTTGAAACAAAAAATATCAAAGAAAAATTCAAAGTGTAGGTTTCATATATATTATATACCAATAAAATCGCAATAGCCCTACTCTAACTAGTAACATTGAGAATATGTTAAGAAACATGTTCGATCATAGAGAAAATGTCTAAAGCAATCAGCATTTTTGAACGGTTAAGGAACTTTAGGTTTGTTTTAATGATAATTCCAAATAGATTTACGGTCTTAGATAAACGTGTTTTCTACGAAATTACATTAACGAAATGAATTATTTGACGAAAAATTATTCGGCGAATAATAATAATAAAATATCATTTATTTTCACCTCACAAAGGACATACAAAACAGTTTGACAACTAGTTGGTATACATGAATCAGGCAACTCTGTATAATGCTAATTGCTATGTGCGGGGAAAACTCTGATTTGACCGGTTTTTAGGGTTCCGTACCTACCCAAAGTCTGTCAGCAGGCTGTATTTCATGAGCCATGATAGTTAGACAGTTGAAATGATCACAGGTGATGTATTTCTGTTGCCGCTATAACAAAAAATACAAAAAAAAATAATAAAATAAATATTTAAGGGGGCTCCCATACAATAAACGTGGTCGGTTGCGTTAACTTCGCACCTCATTTGTTCGTCCATATTACATACCAGGTGCAAACTTAACTTCACCCAGCCAGTTAAGATGGCACAAGTGTTAGTACGGAACCCTCGGTGCGCAAGTCAGACTCACACTTGGCCGGTTTATAACATTCCTCGTGAATAACACAAAGTAAATTGGTTGCGTACACAATTGACACTTTTAAAAACAAACGTTTCATGAGACAAGTGTTAAATGGCAAACACACAAGGAGCACTGGCAAAACTCGTTTTTATGTTCGCTTTCGTGTGTAATTTTACTTTTGTTTTTAATGTTGTACCTAATAATGGGCTGATAAAATATTGACATCTGGTATTATCCAGTTATTGCTATACCGGAGTTTTCGGTCCACAAATAATTTAACACTAGGGCACCAGTATGCGTCAAATGATTCATGCACCCCCACGACAAACTTCGCAAATACTAAGCTATCGCCGAGAGCTATGATTATAATACAATACAAGATGCTTTACTTCACACCAAGATAAATTTATAAATTAAACACAGATACAATAATTTTAATAACGGTAGACAACAGTAGTCAATGGATGCGGTCAGCACGGGATCGTACCTTGTAGCAAGCGATAGGGGAGACCTATGTCCAGCAGTGGGCGTCTGTGACAGCTAGATAGATGGAGAACAGGCGATCTTATCATTCAAGAGCGATCTCTTCCGGGTAACCTTTGGGTAGTGTCAAACCAAAATGCCATTTCAATCTTATAAATTATGGAGAAACTGTGCCATATAACCCCATTTCCAGTTATACAAATACACCCCAGGCCAAAACTATGGAAACAAGCTTACCTATATTTCAGTACAATACAATACCTATAATACAATACAAAGCTGTGATTTCCATACGGAATAAATTACAAAATAACAATATAAAATTGATAATAAACGTTTTAAAAGACAATAACACAAATACAGCTCATCAAAATTGCCAGTTCAATATTTTGTAGACAGGCAATGAAAAAAGACGATATGCATCTTTTTCCCGGAGTTTAAGTATATTGATTTTTATTATATATTATGACGTTTTAATAACGAAAGTTTTAATGTTTGATTTTATTGGGAATGGCCTAATGATTACTTATTGATGAATAATTATTGGAAACTTTAAATATAAAAAAAAATAACTTTGTTTCCATACTTTTGGCCTGGGGTGTAATTGTAATAGAAACGGCAATATTGAACAATTTAATTGCTTTTAATTACACACTGCGACTTTCTGCAAATTACTGACCTAATGGTCAACAGTTAACACGACATAATATTTTGATGTGTGTAATTATAATGTGAAACGAAAGTTTAAAGTTTCACTTACCTACATCATATAATTTTGCTGGTCTAAAATCTAAATGAATAAGTTTTAATAAAATGTGCTTAAGTATATCTTTAATTAGTAGGTACCCTACCCTATTACTGCATACGAAGCCATATATGCCTTTCGATAATTTCGAACATATTGAATACAGGTCGAAGTTCTCAACCGATTTATTTTATACATATATAGGGTTAAGAACGAATGTTTGTTAGGCTAATAAAAGGCACACGGTTAGTTTTACCTTGTTAGACAATAAACCATAATAAAAATACCAGGGCCCTGATTCTAGGTATATATCTCTGAGGCATATCCGAAGTGGCGATATACCTAGTATATTACCGCTTCTCTAGCCAGGTCACGTTTAGTTTCAGTACCTATCATTTATATGCGACGACATATATCAGGCGTAAACGTAACTTGACCGGGTATTAATGTGAAATCACATTTATCGCAAACATCGCGTTTTAATGACGGTGATATACCTGGGATATAGGTAAGTACTAAAAAAGAGTACACTCGAATTAGCGCCCTGATAGGATGATCCTAGCTTATATGTATTGTTCAAACTAACATAATACTAACTTTGACGACGCGGTTGGCGCAGTGGTTAAGCAACTGCCTACTGAGCCGACGGTCCCGGGTTTGAATCCCGGCCAGGGCAAATATTTGTGTGATGATCACGAATATTTCTGCCTGGGTCATGGATGTTCTATGTATTTAAGTATTTATTTACCTATATAAGTATGTATATCGTCGCCTAGTACTCATAACACAAGCCTTCTTGAGCTTAATTTGGGACTAGGTTGATTTGTGTGAGGTTGTCTGATATTTATTTATTTATAATGTGCATACACGTCACTTATGTAGACGATACAAGCCATGACTTTCGATCACGATCGCCGTTTGACTGATCGCCAAAAAAAAGAAGGTAATTAATAAACAAACAAACCTACAGCATGTCTATTGATCATTTTCTATTAATTAAATCCACCTATCATCGATGTGGCTTGCGAAATGTGTGCGAATAAAACCTTATACGTGACGATACGGCACAGACACGATTTTCGAGACTGCATTCTATTTTTAAAAGCTTTTATTACTTGCAATGTATGTATCACGTATGTATGTATGTAAGTATGTTTGTTCGGGTGGAATCTTGCAACTCAATTGTGAAGCAGATATCGTCAACCGATTGAGCTGAAATTTTGTATACTTAACTTTGATGACTACAATAATATGGTACCATGGGGCTGATCTGATGACGGAGCCGGAAGGTGGCCATAGGAAATCTATAATAGAAATTTTGACAGAAACTTATTTCACTTACGGACGGTACATTTTCTCTTTTTTTTTTCGTCAACAGATGAAGCAATTTGCCGAGCCACTGACGCCATAGCATAAAAATAAAGAAGTATTCCAAAATCAACCCGGACGTCACTAGAAGACGTTGGTGTCAGTGGCACAATGTTCCGATGACGTGATATGACAATTGTGGCGGTAAAAAGGTTATTTCAGTATTTTTTAGGGTTCCGTACCTCAAAAGGAAAAAACGGAACCCTTATAGGATCACTTTGTTGTCCGTCTGTCCGTCCGTCTGTCAAGACCCTTTTTCTCAGGAACGCGTGGAGGTATGAAGCTGAAATTTATATCAATTACTCAGGTCTACTGTCTCTTGAAGCTGTGAAAAAATCAAACTTCTAAGCCAACGCAATCAAAAGATACAGCCGTTTATGCCGCAAATTTTCGACACTTGCAAGGGAATCAAAACCTACAGGGTGCTTCCCGTGAACTCAGAATCTTGAAATTTGGTACGAAGCAACGTCTTATAGCATAGATAAAGGAATAATTACGAAAACCATATTTTTTTTTTTTAATACCTATACAGCCGTTTATGCCGCAAATTTTCGACACTTGCAAGGGAATCAAAACCTACAGGGTGCTTCCCGTGAACTCAGAATCTTGAAATTTGGTACGAAGCAACGTCTTATAGCATAGATAAAGGAATAATTACGAAAACCATACATTTTTTTTTTAATACCTAACTTTGCACCTAATTTATATGGGGCGCTATACATACCAGGTGCAAACTTAACTTAACCACTTAGGGATGGAAAGTGTTTGTACGGAACCCTCGGTGCGCGAGTCCGACTCGCACTTGGCCGGTTTTTTTTATATCCTATAGAACTGATACTAAGAATATAACTTGACTCCGCTACGTTACTTACGCCTTCTAGGAAACTCCTTACGTTATGCGTGATGTGCTTTTAACGCAAAAGACCGGGAATTTTTAGTATGGCAGTCACGGGAATTCCTGAGATTGCCATATGAAAATTTCCCGGTACTGCATACCCTACGAAAAACATATCTAAAAAGTCTGTGAAATAGTTATTTGTTATGCAAGGCTGCAAAGTTGTTATTTGGCGCGAGTGTTGAAATTGAAAGCTGAGCGAGCGAAGGAATCTAAGATTGAACCATGAGCGAAGCGAATGGTTCAAAGATAGATTCCTGAGCGTAGCGAAGCTTTCAAGACACGAGAAGCTAAATAATTTTGCAGCCATGCGGAACACACAACTTTTCACCTCACTACAGCGAGGAAAATGGAAGTTCAAGAAAAACAATTAAAACATAAAAATAATCATATTTAATTTTGCCTTCTATTTAGCACATCAAATTTAAAACATTAACACACTCAAATCCAAACCAAATAAGTACGAGAGAAGCACACACATATTAAAAATATGGCCGTAATTTGTATTATCGTCGTGTATATTTTATCGTTGAGTTTTTCTTAAGCACTGTTATATTATATTATTTGTATTTGAAACTACTTGACATCATTTGTTGTGAATGTGGGAGAATGGCATTCTGGGAAGGATTACTTGGCCACTCGGAAGTATTTTCCATAACACTTGCTTTGGAAGTTATTTGACGATGGGATCCGCACAAGATTATTTCGGCTTTATCTTCTTTAAAAACGCCAATAGTTTCGGTAAATTACTTATCGTCTCCAAATATTTATAACAAATCCTTTTTCGTTTTAATGCAGGCTTTTAGCATTAAATAAATACTCCATATTGGGCTTAACTTTCTTGTTTTCCACATTTCTATAAAGTAAGACAACAGTATGTATTCTCCACAGAACCAATTTACGTTGTTTACGTGAATTGTGAAAACTTCCAACTTTTTAATTATTATTTTTTCTCGGGTGCGTTCAGAAATTACACTCTTATGTTCCAACTTTTATAACAAATAAGTATTAAAATTTGTGATGTATTTAATATATTTATTAGTCGAAATATGTCAATGAAACTGAAATACTTACTATTAATATATATAAACATATTCAACATAAAATAAAGTGTAGAAAAAAAAAAACTTAAAAATATATAACCACAAACCAGGTTTCTGGACGTGATATTGTAGGTGTGTGTGTTTTTTTAAAGAAGTATTCAAACGTACATATGATTTTAGCCGGCCTGACCAGATCGCCCTTTATTAGCGTGCGTTGATTGGTTATTCGAAGATTTATCGACTGATGAAATCAGTCACGCGTTAAAGGAGTTAAATATAAAAAAGTTACATGCACCACAGAGAATCAAAATCGTCGTGTTCGAAATTCAAATGACTTTTGCACGCTAGCGGATAAAACAGACTTTTGCACGCAGATTTCGCCCTATAAACGGAGGTTTTCCGAGCGAGTGAGGTGAAAACGGTATTTTTACGGGGAGCGTAAACGACCGAGATGATTTTTTGGCTGGACTCTCAGAAGGTTTAGTCCGAATTTCGAATGACGCCATTCCTCTTGATCTCGTGTTAAACGATATTTGAATGAGCGTGACGGCGATCGAGGTTCGAATTTCGAACATCGGAGTAACCCTGCACTATCGAACGGCAGTATAGACGATCATCAAGTAAATCGTGTATTGTAAATGATCTCCACTGACCCGAGACGCATATACGACGTGACCTCACATTACGACCAACCTTTCATTTTTGAAGCGGCCAAAATGTACGTCAAATGAAAGGCGAAAGATTTATGCATTTGAAGTTTGGAGGGCATCGTCTGCTCATACACCGCAAAACATTAATGTAATTGATAATTTATGACTTGCCGATGTCCCGATGTATGTATGAGTACTTGTGATATAATGAAAGACGTCAATACGTAGCTGCATTATAAATAAATAAAATTATTTCTATAGAATCTTTTTATCGATTCATACTTTTTATGTGGTAATTCCACATTTTTATTTTTATAAATAATGATTAATGACACAAAGGTAAATTAAGAAAGAACAATTGAATGCGATCTACTACAATCTAAGCGGGATTTGAACCCGCGACCTCTGCGTTTCCGGCGCATTGCTCTTCCAACTGAGCTATTAGATCGCTACGTCAATCACACCTAATCTTTCATCCCTTAATTCTTTACGCTACTGGAGCGCCCTCTGCGTCATATATTTTTTTTTAAATGCTTTATGCGCATTAGCCATACCATAGGATGTGCGCTTTACACGCACGATCCTCAATCCTCCTCAGTTGGAAGAGCAATGCGCCGGAAACGCAGAGGTCGCGGGTTCAAATCCCGCTTAGATTGTAGTAGATCGCATTCAATTTTTCTTTCTTAATTTACCTTTGTGTCATTATTACAGTTCAGGTCATGTAAAAAAAATGGTTTTATTCTTTTGTTTCTAATTTTAACTCAAATGCTTTCCCTCAAATAGGTAACAGGGCCTCCGATCCTGGGATTAAAAAAGTCTTCCCTGCTGCACTGAGCTCTTGGTTGTAAGTTAGGTTAGGTTAGAACTGTGACCCCACAACGAACATCGGCCAGAAAAGTAGGTTAGGTTAAGATAGAAAGAACTGCGACCCATACAAAGAAGCCTTACTAGCCAACCACGGAAGTGTCATACTAAATGTACATTTAACCTTGTCTTGTGAATAGGCCTTTTATGTGGAAGCACGGAGCACTCTCGACCTCGTCATCTGTCAGACACGTCGTTGACAATTGACATCGGGGGTCAAACCCATTCATGTCTGCTATTTCTGTTGTGTGGGCTTTTAATTTATTATTCATTTATTCATAGTTAAACTTAATATATGCACCGATATATGACTAACAAATGCTTTCTTTTTGATGACGCCGATAATGACGTAATCAGTTAGCATCAAAAGTAGCTGTAAATTTTTGAATGTAATACATAAGGTAAGGTGGGGTAGGACTTACAGTTATTTTACAGAAACATCCAATAAACAGTCGTCAACAGACGCTAAACTTAAGTACCAGTGGGCGGGGCGGGGCACAGTGCTAGTAGAACCGTTGGCACAGAAAGGTTCTTGAGTGGTGACCGCGGACCGGAAGACACAGATGACCTGGTAAAGATCGCGGGCAGAAATTAGATGAGGGCGGCGCAAGACCTATCCTTGAAGAAAGTTTTGGGAGATGCATCTTTTATATGGACTTTGTCTGAAATAAATAAATTTTATTTTTATTATTTATTATTTTTTTGTCCACCAGTTGACGTCTATCGGCTGACATGATTATGATGTGAAACGATTTCTTGTCGTTACAATCTTGTCCTTTATTGCAGTAGTTTCTGCCCGCGAATTCGTATGCGTAGAATTAGTTAATCGCCATGAAAGGGAATAATATAAGGGATATTATTAAATGCACATCTATACAATTTTTTAGCACACTAGGTAACTCCACTAATTAACTGAATGCATACCAGAAAAACTAATGCTGTGCAAAAAAACAATTGATTAACTGAACATGTCCTACAAAAAAAACTCAAACAACATACAAAACGAGGATGACCTTTTTAACCGAATTCACACCAAAAATATGGTTCGTATATGTACATCGGATATATTTGAAAGTTTCACCAAAAATACTGACTTGCACACTAATTATCCTCGAACTGCACACTAAGGTCCGACTCGCCTGGGTTAGGTTAGGTTAGTTTTTTTTTTATATCCAGTAAAACAGTTTTGCACATACCTTTAAATAGTATATTTAATTCGTATTATTTAGTGTGCATAATTAGTGTGCAAGTCAGTATTTTTGGTGAAACTTTCAAATATTTTGATCGAAAAATGGGAATATACATATATCGATTTAAATACATGCCATAATATAATGATAATTATGGACCGATCCAATAAAATACAATTCTTAGGTGAATTCTGTGAAGTTTCAAGAGTAATCTTTTGCAGTTTCCGTGGTAACGGGCATCGCTTAGTATGAGAGTGATGATATGTTGCGTGAATCCGAATCACATGTAAATCGCTTTAGCTTGCGTAAGCACGCATTAGTCCGATAGGCATTTGTTTGCCAACAGACAAATTAAACAATACGTCTGTGCGAGATAATAGCTGTTATAGTGTGCTGCCGAGAATAACTCCGCTGCGAACAGGAATAAAGCAGTATAAAAAGTAACACTACTGGGTGGATTCCACTTACGTCAACTGCCACGTAAGTTAGAGTCAGAAAAAAATTACCTACTTGGACGGCAGTATTGACAGCATGCTGACCGTGGAATAAAGGTCAGCATGCTGTCAATACTGCCGCCAACTTCTATCAATAAGTACGACTAGAACGAACGAAGCGCCAAAACCGAACTGCTACCAGCAAAGTTATTTAATGAGTTAGGATATGTTAGAACTACTGCGACCTGCGACCACAGCAGAGCGCGAGACGAGCGAGCGAAGCGAGTGTTCCGCGGCAGCGGTCGGCGAAGCGCCAGAACTGACCAGGTACCAGTAAAGTAGGTTAGGTTAGGTCACAACAGCACGCGTGGCGAACATATGTATAAACATAAAGTACTACAAATCAATATAGAAGACCACGAGAAAACGGGGGAGTTGCTCCATCAAGAAAAAAAAATTGTTATGACCAACCGCCGATGTATGTGTATGGCATACTCGTATAGGAAAACTATCCTAACGGGGCCTGACGAAATAGGCATTAAAATATTCCACTTATGTCAGCCGTTTTGATTTTCTGACCTAGGTATATAGAATCATCATCATCTTCCTTGACCATTTTCCCATCTACTTGGGGTCGGCCTTTCTTGTCCTTTTTCTCCAGAGAACACGATTCTTAGCTTGTAAAGCGTCGACGTTAGCTTCTTTCAAGTCTTTTTCGACTGTCGTCAGCCAAGTGGCAGGTGGTCTTCCACGTCCTCGTTTTTTTGTGAGTAAATTTAGGGCTAACTTCACCATATGGTCTTCAGGGCGTCGTAGGATGTGCCCGAACCACCGGAGGCGATTTTCTGCCAGCTTGTCGGATATAGGAGCAATTTCAAAACTCCCTCTAATGTGGTCGTTGTGAACTTTGTCCATTAGCGTTACCCCTCCAGACCAACGCAACATGCGCATTTCGGTAACATGCAATTTGTTGACATGTTGTTTGTTAGCTGCCGAACATTCCGAGCCATACAAAAGAGCAGGTCTTATAGCCCTTTTGTAGATCTTTTCCTTGACTCTTACAGGCATTTTCCTGTCGCACATTACGCCGGTCAGGTCCCTCCATTTCTGCCATCCTGCGGTGGTTCTGTGTGTGACATCCTTGTCTATTCTGCCATCATTGCTGATAATGGACCCTAAATATTTAAACTGCTCTACCGTAGGGATTCTTGTTTCACCGATATAGATCTCGAATTGGCTGGGATTAGAAATGCCATCGAACACACATGACTTATATTCGGCTTTCTTCCTACTGATCTTACCTAGGTATATAGAATGCCTATTGAAAAAAACTTAACTTTCATCACTGTGAATAGTATTGGCTTTATTATGCAAAAAATAGATACTAGAAATTTAGGGAATATTTAGCCCGGTTTCTTCTGCGATGTAAACAGAAAAAGTGACATTCACTGCCTGTCATGGTCAGTTACCAAAAATTTGTCGTTGCCAGTAAAATAAGTTAGTATCACTAGAAATCCGCAATATGGCGTGGATTGAAAAACACCCTGTTGGGCTTTATAAGCTTAATTGGCAGATAAGTAATTGTGAAAGACATAAAGCAAACTATGCAACCCAATACTGCCGAAGGCTGTATGAAACGAAAATGACTGCCATTAACTCGTCAAATCTTAAAGAGCAAATTAGAACTATTTATCCGCTATTAAATTGTGGGCGGTAAAGTTGCGACATTTCGCACTATACGTAAGTGATTATCAGTATTTATTAGTTTTCATCGAGCAACGACGCACCTCCGTTTCTGCTTGGCCAAAAAAAAAACGTTCGAATTCTATGTTCGGATATCCAGCTGTTCTCGTCTACATGTCGCATTTCTTAACGGATTCTCGTGAAATTTTGTGAACGGGTTCGATAATTATTATAATTTAAATTGATTTCTTTTGAAGCCTGGGGAAGGACAAGTGATGTCCCCAAAATCATCCCTCAAAGAGGTGAGAAAGAGGGTGGAATTTACTACAGAAGCGTGATAAAACTTGATACTTGATGGTTTTAGTATATTATGTGGAATTGAATACAATGCTTTTTCCTATTCATGGTCGCCACTACAGGACTTTTCCTTCGACTTTTTACCTGCCCCAACGGCCATCCGTTCTCCGGGCTACATGCCCCGCCATTCCCACTTCAACCGTGTTATGTGACTATGTGAGCTATGTCGGATACTTTAGTCCTCATTCTCATTAAAAGTAACCAATAAAAATCTGGAACTAAAATCTTATTTTTTTTTTTTTTTATTTTTTTTTTTATTAAAGCAGTAACGTCTGCTAACGTAAACTAAATGTTTACAAATGAAGCGAAAATTGAAAAATTTGATGAATCATTAAATTTTTCAATTTTCGCTTCATTTGTAAACATTTAAAATCTTATGGGCATTTTCAAGGCAAGCATTCTCATCGTTACTTTTCATCGAGTGAAATCTTAATGCTTACAAAATTGCGGTAAAGTTGCATTGAAGGGGTTAATTGGGTATAAAAACTATTAAATCGTCTGATTTAATATCAATATAAGATCCTAAGAAACTTACGTATACAGCGTTTATGATAACTGGTTTCCTGGCATAACATTGTTTACGAGTTAGGAAATTTCTCACAATTTTATTACGTTTGCTAACACATCTGTAATTAAATTTGCATTAATTGCTCGTAACTAATATTCTTAATCTTATTATTATTTATTGTGCTTAACACAATATCAGACCAAGTTTTCTTTTAAGTAAAGAATCGCTTGGTAGTGAAACTTAATAAAAACGCATTTGCACCCATCTTACCTGTAAATACATATGTTCGAAGTACAAACTGCGAGAAAAAAATAGAAAAAAAACCGATTTTAAAATAAAGTGAAAAGCCAAAAATAACCTAAGTACAGATAACATTTGAATCACCTTTTAAAGTCGGTGCCAATCCACTCAATTATTACTATGAAAACAGATGCCACGCATGAAGCCTTTAATGATTACTTTTTGGCATTTACGAGTATTTTTGATCGATAAAAAAGTTTACTTGGTTTTATACTCTTTCATCTAAAAAGAATTTTGAAAATCGGTCGACAATTGGCGAAGATATCGGTGAACATACATAAAAAAATATACATACAGTCAAACCAAGAACCTCCTCCTTTTTTGAAAGTCGGTTAAATATTATGCCAACTAACCCGACAACTAAGTGTACTTAGATCACATAATAAATCAAGGTAAGGTTGAATTTTATGAAGTTGATTGTTACAGTAAATTATTTTCTTAACTATTACCAGCCACGCATAGGGACTTCTGTGATTAGGTAAATATTTTTCTCAAATATGCAATAAAATGTCGTCAATTTGTCGTTTTAACATGGCGTTTGTGTTCTTTAACTGGCTAAACAGCTGAATTATATTATATTTTTGGTGTTTTTTTTTTTTTATTTCATTGCATAATTATGTTTGAGAAAAGCACTATACATGCCTTAGCCGTGAGAAGGGCTTGCCGTCTTCTTATCACTATCCATACGTCTAGATATGCCTACTCAGCCGGCACGTCCTTATTTCCCGGCGTCTACAGTAATGTGCTATAAAAATAACATCTCAACTCAACTGTCCCTTCTCAAGCGCAAGTAAATTCATACTCAATGTCAGGCTTCCCAAAACTCAAAATCAGATGGTTAATGACCGATAATCTCAATTAGCATGCATAATGGGTTATTAAGTGATCATTACTTATTTTAATAGTAAATTAGGTACTTACGCATCGAGGTCACGAACGTGTGAATGGTCACCTCGAACTTTAAGGTTAACGAATGCGATTTATCGGTTTAATTTACTCTTCAAAAAACAGTTTATAGTCTAGATTAACGGATATCAGAGCCTTCAGCCTACAATGCCAATAGGCTTCTTACAATTTTCAGAAGACTTAAATATATGTTCAGTTCCTTTTTTATTGGTTTGTTTCTGAAATATATATTTTGGTCCTTTCAGTATAGTTGCAGGCAAACTTTTAGAACAAAAATGGTGGATCTGCGTATGTACATTTGTACGTAAATCGGCAACTGCGCAGACAAGGTTATGCCCAAAAAGTTTGCCGGCAGCTGTACCATGGATCTAAGCCTAGGTACATTGTAATTGTAGTATATAGACATTTATAGATAATAAATGTACTCTCGATCCGCCAGTTTCGGGTCATCTACATTGACAGACGTCACCGGTGGCGGACGCACTGCAGGTTTACTGGAAGCCCGATTAATGTGTTTATTGAAGTATCCCAATAAGAAACCCTAGTGAACTACAGTAATAATGGTACTTCGTGAAAGCTTTCAACATTGCTGAAACATTTTTGGTTAATTGCTATATAGATACAAAGATCAAGCAAAGAAAAATTAAATTGCGCTAATACGTGGTCCACACCTGCGCGTGGGCTCCACAAGGCGCTAAGCAAACGCCTAAGGGAGGCAACGGGTGACCCTCGCGCAAAGAATTGCCATCACAATACAACGCGGGAATGCTGCCTGTGTGATGGGCACGCTGTCAAAAGGGCCATGCTTTTATAATTATTTATAATAGTTTTAGCCACCTTTAAGTATAAGTTTATTTGTTTTTTTAAATGTTTTCTTGTAAATAAATTTTCCACCTAATACCATTAGGTCACATAAATAACTTGCGATATTACACCAAAGGTCATACATTTAAGTCATTGCGGTCAATTACGGTGTCTACATCTACACGCGGTTATAGATTTTTCACCGACCTCCAGCGTTAGAGAGGGCACTGCAAACTAAGGCTGGAGCTTCGAAAAAAGCGACAATATTTATTGGTAGTTTTTTGTGCAATAAAGTTTAAATACATCAATAAATATTTAATTACACATGTATACTAACTTTCTTTCGTAACTACTTTATAGAACATCCCTACATTTTACTTGTTTTAATTTTTAATAACTCCATCTATTTTCACGCGATAAAATAAATAAAAGAAGATCTTCTTCTTCTTCAATTTAAAAGCTGTAAAAGAAGATAACAAAGCATATATAACTTTTTGACAAGCATGTGAGTGCGAGAGTGATGGGTGCAGTTCATGTGCTCGATAATCGCAAGCATTGTTAATCTTAGGCCCACAGATCTAACCACACTGAATAATCACTTTTGTATGTGATACTAAAAAATACCTACCCGATTTATTCAGGAGCCCATCATTAGACCCTGACAATGGAAGTAACTAGACAATACTCTTTCAAACAAAACAATAAGTTTAACGAGTTCTCTTTTATTGACAAGCAATTTATTATATCGTGGATTAGCAAAGCAATATTATTGTTGTAATCGAAAATATATTTCACATTGATCCCCATTGTCTTCAAGTAATCGTGCAGCATATATAAAAAAAGTAGGTCATAAATAAGCTTATTTGTAGGTAAAAAAACGTATTATATTTGTAAAGTCTCAACTTCGTCATTCTTTTTACTATCCATACTAATATTATAAATGCGAAAGTGTGTCTGTCTGTCTGTAACCTCTTCACGCTTAAACCGCTCAATCGATTTTGATGAAATTTGGCATAGAGATAGTTCAAGATACGAGGAAGGACATAGGATAGTTTTCATGCTGGAAATTAAACCCAAAATGATTGAAAAGTGAGTGAACATTTCTGTTGGGGTGCGGTGACCCTGTAGGAAATGTAATTATTAGACCAAAAGCACAATAAAACACACTAGTATTTTTATAATTACATAACATGTAGATATCGAGAACTTGCTACATAAGTCATTGTAATGCTCATGATTTGGCATCTATCGCTTATCTCATGATTGATCATAGCCCGCCACAAGATATAATTCGAAACTACATCAATATACGAATTCGCTACCGCTTATCTCTCCTCTCCACTCTCACCACATCCTTACACACGACATAAATTCTAAAGCACATCGAAGTTTAAAAAGTGAACGGACCTGTGAACCCCGCAGCCTTGTACCGCTCACCATTACCGAGATTTATTTATGCCTAACTGACATCTTCACGCTGTGAAGTCAGTAAGACGCATCACATTGAGCTATTGGTTATTCAGCACAAATTCATACTCCGTTGATATGAATCTCCGAGCTGATCACTGCTTCGATCAAGGAGAGGTCGTGGATTCGATCCTGACTTTTGCAATGTAGGTATACAAGTATTCTTTATTGCACACCTCATTAAACATACAGGAGAAATACAATGTAAGAAATTACAAATAGAGATAAACAACAGGCGGTCTTATCGCTAAAGAGCGATCTCTTCCAGACAACTTTTACTTCAGTAGATTGCGTAAAATTTTGGCTTACTTCCTTCTATGTATAAAATCTCCTTAATTTTGCAACGTTGTTTGGTTCTGATCCCGAGTCAGGTGCAAACTTAACTTAACCCGGCCAGTTAGATGGGATAAGTGTTCGTACGGAACCCTCGGTGCGCGAGTCCGACTCGCATATAGCCGGTTTTTTTTTCAATCCGGTATAGAAAATACTACTATTTAAGTGGACCATAACAAAAAATATGAATAAAAAAAAACAATATTTAATGCTTAGAATAAAATACACGTAGAAACCTAGTCAGCGCTTGAAATTTAACCCTTTGAGCGCCAAGCGGCAAAGCAATACACCGTGCCACTGACGCCAAACCAAAAAAAAAAGTGCTCCAAAATCAACAGAGATTGAAAAACACAGACCATTGAAATTGTTGACGTCAATAGGCGTCGTTGGCGTCAGTGGCACGAATTCCCGATGACGTGATTTGCCGTCTTTGGCGGTCAAAGGGTTAAGACAGTTTTCTGCCGTGTTACGGTAAAAGGTCGTATCTTTATACGGATGACAATGATGACATAGTCAGATACCTACGTCCTTTCACCGTAGCGTGGCAGTTTTTGTGAGCCACGGCCTGTCACGGGCTCAGTTTCGTCCGTGTACAGTACGACACAAAAGAGTAGACATTAAAAAGTGGCAATACTGTAGTGTCGTCCCTTTCTAATCAATGAAAGAAAGGGATGACATTACAGAATTGCCACTTTTTAATTTCTACTCTTTTGTGTCGTACTGTACGCATCTGTCACAACGTAAATATCACAGCATAACATCTCTATGATTGGTTCGTAGACACGCACACATATAATCTGTTGTTTGAAGACTATCGTTCTAGGCGTATTTATTCGAAGCTTTTACCCTTAATTTCACGTCACAGTATATTTTTTGACCACCTTTTTGCATTTTTTTGTTAAACAGGTTTTTAACTATTTCAGCGACGATTAGAGCTTCATCGAAGCATAATAACAACAAGTGTACAATACACTACAACACTATACAAATCCACTTTATTGCATACCTCAAATACATAGGGATACAAAACATGAGAGACATACGTAAAAAATCAACAGAGGTAAACAACAGGCAGTCTTAACGCTAAATAGTGATCTGTTCTAGACAACCTGTAAGTAGCGGAGTAGGTCAACAAAAGTTTGAAATGAAAGTTTGAATGAGGGTAATACTTATAGTAACTGGTATTACATAAAACAATACAAAGCATTAATAATACTATGTGACTAAAGACAGTTTTGATTAGGTAAGATAGATAATTAACCAAACAACATTTACATGCACAACCTCACGTGGATTCAAATTTTGATTATTAAATTAGGCATGGAATGCAAAAAATAAGCTAAAATTATTCAAAACGATTTCATATTCATTGTTCTTGCGTCTAAGTTAGAATAAATTAGAATAATTTAGGCGTTTACATGTTACGTGGCGCCTAGACTTCGGTACGCTTAATTGGTAGTTTAGTTTCTTTTAAATGTTCTTTGTTTACAAAATATTGGATATCTAGGTTGGCGTTTACTTTGGGTCTTTGAGATTGAAATTACATTATCATCTTGGTCAATAGTTCACCACTAGGATCAGCTAGAAAAGCGCGCCGAACATAAATGGAAGGATTGGCTTGTTTACTGGTGTGCGCTGATGCATAGGCTAATATCGAAGCTCGAGGCGCGTAGTGAGCCCGTCTTGTCTAAGTGAGGCACAGCTTAAAATTTTCACCAATGAACAGTATAGTATTAGGTACTTAGATTATTTATTTAAGGGCAGTCGGAGCAAGTGCGCCAGGCAAGCGAAACTACCATGAAGTCGGTTAAAAATAACGAAAAATAAGGATTTTATACTACTAAAGCCATCTTACAATACAACCACGCAACTATAACATAAAATGATTTATTTTGCTAGTTTGGCAAAGGTAACTAACTTTAATTGATAAATATTTATATCGATATATTTTTAGTAAAATATCGCGTTAATCACTATAAGAGCTTATCTTAATTAATATTAAATGTTAATGCTTCGCTTAAGTGTTACACAAACGTTTTAGCCGATTAAGTGATGTAATTAATATCCACACATTTTAGCAAAAGCTGTAGACTGATTTACGGCATTATTAGTTATCTAATAAATGATAATTACAGTACGCGTATTAGCTAAAGCAGTATAGTACATTAATAATAAACGCTCGAATACATTGCGCCCACACAGACGGCCCGCGAGGTCGAGAGTCGCGAGTTTTTGAGAGTATCGTTTCCAAAAGGTCGCCCAAGCAGAATCTATGCTCGATCCTTATTTTGCGCAAATGCCTGATGCACGTATAAGTAAATTGTAAGTATTCACAGGATACATATGCAATGAAAAATAACCGTTAAGCGACGAAGCGAGTCTATACACTACGTACGTAAATGCGTGCGTTCAGAGATCGGCTAATGCGCTTAGCATTTTTAACAGAAAAATACAGAGGGCGCTTTAAAAGGCGGAATGAAAAGGCTATCCATATAGCGGTGCTATACTCAGAGGTGAGAGCACTGCTCCCGTCAAGCAGAGGTCGTGAATTCGATTGCCACTTGCATTTCAGTAGATTGCGTAAAATATTGGATTCTTATTTATCCTTTGTATTTATATATAAAGAAGTCTACAATATTTCCGAATAGCCGCGCCTCCACTGGGCGTATGGGGGTCGTGCGGCTGCCTCGCGAGCCAAAGGCTCGGTCTGTGTGTGACTCGGGGTTGCTCGGGAGAACGTTGTCTCCGCCAAGCGTGCATCGGGGTCGAACTGTTGGGCCCGTTTTGGCTGTCGGTAAACGAGATGTGCTTTTGTCAAAGTTATCTCAGTGTTGCTGTTCGTTCGATATAGACAGTGCAAATTGCCGAGGACTTCTGATAGCTGGGACTGCCTTGTGAGGTGAGGCTCTGCGCTTCTGGGTTTCCTCACGAGGTTCACAAGCCGCATATCGAAAGGAGACATGACTAATATAGTGAAGGTCCGAGCAGCGGATCGCCTTTGTCATTCGTTTGATAAGTGATTAAAGCAGCGTCACTGTTACTCACACTATATAGTAGGGCTCGCGGTCGTGTCCGTGTTTCGTGTCTCCGTTGCCGGGTTACACGGCAACGGAGATCGGGACCGTTCGGTACGTGTAATTAGGCTCCGTGTAATTAAGATACGTGGCTCCGTGTTACACGGAAATGCGTTTCTTATGTTTCTTAATTAGGTACATGCGGATCCGATCCGTCCGTGACGTCGTCGGGTTGACAAGCTTTCATTCAATACCCGAGCGGAGCCGACCTCCGCCGTACCGTAGCTGAACGCAGACACGGCTACGTATCTTTGACGAGTCCGTGCAGTACGGGATCTTAGGACCACCGGTGTTAAGAACACGGAGCTACGGTTCCGAGTGTAACACGTATATCAGAAGCCCTAGTATATAGGAATGCGGCATACATCGCAATCATCATTTTAATTACGGTCGTTTAATTTAAACTTGTGATGTCGTCGTTCCCTAGACTACGGCGTCACGTTTAACCTAATTGATGTATAAAGATCAGTCGAAACGAACCTCCTAACACTGGTTGACTCCATCTCAGACCATTTAGATAAGTCCATACAAGTAGACGTGTTGTACTTCGATTTTAAAAAAGCATTTGACCGCGTAGATAACGATGTGCTATTGGGCATGTTGTGTAACATTGGTTTTTCCCCACAACTGCTTCGGTTCTTTGCCAGCTATCTGCGCGGTAGACAGCAGTATGTACAACACGGATGCTTTGTCTCGAAAAATTTCCACACTCGATCAGGCGAGTTAGTCAAGGGTCGATACTAGGTCCGCTGCTCTTTGGAGTAATGATTGACGATCTCGCTTCGGTTCTCTGGTCTGCTAGGTGCCTACTTTATGCCGATGACCTGAAACTAATTTACGGGGTCCAAGAGTTTTCTGACTGTGAATCACTTCAGAAGGACATCGACATAGTGAATCAGTGGAGTCTACGGAACAGGCTTGTATTTAATGTCGCAAAATGTGCGGTTATCTCCTTCAGTAGAGCTCGGAATCCATTTCACTATACGAGGGTGGTATGATAAGTAATGAGCCTTGAAGCAATGCGGTATGGCTGAATATTAAAAATGTCTTTACTCAGAGCCGCCATCTTGGACGCGGGGAAATTTACAGTTTCAAATGATTCTGTCAATTACTTCATGAATTATAGCTTTTTCAACAGTAGAAAGTGGCAGTCTTTGTATAAAATGGAAAAAGAAGACATCGGTCAGTGATTCGTTTCCTGTTTTTGAAGGGAAAAACGCGTGATGTAATAAAAAACGAGTTAGATAGCGTGTATGGCGATGCGTCACCTTCGATTGCCACAATTAAGGGGTGGAATAATGAGTTCAGAAATGGAAGAGCATCTTTGTTTGATGAAGCCTGCCCAGGACGTCCAAATGAAGTTACCACGGAGGAAACCATCAAAAAAGTCTGTGATAGTTTGATGAACTATCGTAGACTGAAATTAAGGGAGGTAGCTGAGGAATGTAGCTTGTCACTGGAACGTGTACAAAATATCATTCATAAACATTTGGACATGAGCAAGCTATAAGCCCGATGGGTACCGCATTTGCTAAGTGAAGAAAACAAGCAGAATCGTGTGGCTACTTCCAAAGAGTGTTTGGCACTATTAAAGCGTAATCCGAAGGACTTCTTTATGCGTTACGTTACCATGGACGAAACGTGGATCCACCACTAAACTCCAGAAACAAAACAACAGTCAAAGCTGTGGACTTGTCCCGGCGAAAGTGCTCCAAAAAAAGCGAAAACGGTTCCGTTGGCTGGGAAGGTGATGGCGACCATATTTTGGGATTCGCAAGGAATTATTCACATAGATAATTTAGCGAAAGGAAGAACAATCACGGGGCCATATTACTCTGATTTGTTATCACGATTCGATGAAGAATTAAAAAAAAAATCGGCCCCGTTTAGTCTGCAAAAAAGTGCTGTTTCACGAGGATAATGCTCCGGCCCATTCATCAAATATCGTCAAGGCCAAACTGGATCAAATGGGTTACAAAACACTGCCGCACGCGCCTTATTCTCCGGACTTAACTCCGTGCGATTTCTTCTTGTTCCCAAACATGACATCTTGGCTCGGAGGCAAACGCTTCATGTCAAATGAAGAGGTCATAGAGGCCACGGGTGAGTATTTTGCCAAGTTTCCGAAGACATATTTTTTGGAGGGCTTAAAGAAGTTGGAGACGCGTTGGGAAAAGTGCATAAATTTGAAAGGAGACTACGTTAAAAAATAATAAAAAAAAACAAAAAAAAATTTTTTTTTTCATGGGTAGGCTCACTACTTATCATACCACCCTCGTAAGTACCTCTTGGACTCTGAAGAAATAGCCCGTGTCGACTCCATTCGGGACTTAGGCGTCAGTCACCCTCGACAGCCATCTAAATTTCCACGAGCATATATATTATGCATTGACTCGCGATTGCTATAAGAGGTTGGGGTTTGTTGTCAGGAATGCTCGGGACTTCCAAGATGTTAGAACCATAAAACTCCTATACACCGCTTTAGTGCGAAGTAAGCTAGAGACGGCTTCTGTCATCTGGAATCCCCACGAAGTAACTTATGTCTTACTTATGGAGAGAGTACAGAAAGTGTTCCTGCGGTTCTTGTACAAAAAAATGTATGGGTACTACCCATACTTATACCCAACCAAATATTTACTGGGAGCCTTGGGTTTTAACTCTCTAGAGGTCAGACGTAATTTGGCTCTTCTTACGATTACCAGCAAAATTTTGCGCGGTGAGTCTGATTCCACAGAATTAGTAGGGCAGTTAGTGCGACTATACGTCCCGTCGTTGACCAAATTTAGTTTCAGACCTCGTGACCGCCCCTTGCTGGCGGTGCCGACGTCGCGCACGGTGTCTCGAAGAGAATCTCCGCTAGTCCGCGCTTTACGCCTCTTGAACAATCTCCTCGCATCAGCCCCGGAGTGTGACGTATTTGTGAGCAGATGGGCATTATTGTGTGATGAATGTTTGAAGTTCTGTGAGAGGATGGATGTCCGTCTGTCTTCAGTTTGAATTTGTAATGTGTAATTGATTTCGTTAATGTATGTTTTTCAAATGTTTGTATATCATTGTTATATTGTTATTATTATTATTTATAATTTCACAGTGCCTTGGTTATCTGTTATGCTGTGTAATTAAGTTTAATAAATAAATAAAAAAAAAAAAAAAAAACGAATACTTATTAGTGAGGTACTAGGCCCAGAAACGGGGCGAAAATCAACCCCAAAAGCTTAGTTAATATACTGCGTTGGCTAGATTCACTGTGCAAGAATATCTTCCTAATGCAATTTATTACCTATTGCATCCGAAAGATGCATCCGAAACTTTAATATTTAATTAATATTAATGAGATAGTAATATTGCAAAATTAAAAGACGTTGCATAAATATACAAGTTATAAACTTGTTAACAACAGTTTAGGTAGGTACTGTTATGTGAACATTTACGAAAGGAGTTTGTAGCACGTAGGTAAAACAAATATATTTTGTCTATGATTTATATTATTATTCTGATTGTTGAGGAAAATAAAAATAAATAAATAAATATCAGACATCACACAAATCAACCTAGTCCCAAATTAAGCTCAAGAAGGCTTGTGTTATGGGTACTAGGCGACGACATACATACTTAATATAGATAAATAAATACTTAAATACATAGACCATCCATGACCCAGGCACAAATATTCGTATTCATCACACAAATATTTGCCCTTGCCGGGATTTGAACCCGCGACCGTCGGCTCAGTAGGCAGTTGGTTAACCACCGCGCCAACCGCGTCGTCAATAGATATTTTGGGACACCTACACTACACACTTTTCGGGTTCCGCACCCAAACGGTTAGCACACTTATGGGACCCTAATCCTATTATTGAGCCTCCGTCACAGGTTTGTATCTTTTCAACCGTAATAGGTAGAGGCCTGAAATCTTTACATATTACTATGGCCACTATAACAACAAATACAAAAAAAAAAGTTATAACTGAAGGGGAATACAAAAAACGTATTCCTATGTTTTCTGTGTTTTATAATTACGGTTAAATGGTAATAGGTATCTAAATTGAAATTGTCATAGGTCTTGTACTAAGACCACTATTAGAACGAATACTAAATAAAATAGTTTACATAAAAAAGAGCCTACAAATATTATTTGAAAGTACCCTTCTTGCCTGAGTCCGACTCGCACTTGGCCGGTTTTATATTTATTTATGTATGTAAATACACTCGTATACATCAGTCATCTAAATGGACACATCAATGATAGATTCAATCTAACGCAACTAGGAACAAAAAAACTTTTGTATGGACTTCACATGGCAAACAATAGCCACCATACTCCATCAGTATAGTTCTTAGTATCTAATCAATAAAGTACTCTGTGATCTAATCTGTGGTCATCCCTCGTCAGCCATATTGTTTTCGTTTTGTTTGACTTTGCGTTTCGTCTGTTTTGTTGGATTATTTTTGTGCATTTCTAATTGTTTTGGTCTTAATTTGTAATTGAAAGTAGTGAAATGTGATCGAACACTGGTTAGTGAATATATTTTGTGACAATGCCACCGAAAAGATGGTTTATAACTTGTGAAATTTGTGTAAATCGAACTAGCCGTGAAAATTTCAATAAACGGATGTTTAAGGCGAAATTTCCCTTAGACGAAGACCGGTAAGTATTGATATAGCAATTTTTAGCCATATTTATAAGTGCAGCAATAAATATTCTAAATTAGATAAATTTTATTTCCATTTTTATTGTGTACTAGAGATGTACTGTATCTATCGATAACTATATGCAGGCTTATTTGTATATCAGTGCAAATAATTACGTAAAGTCGAATTGTGTGAGGACTAGCATGAAATATGACCACAAAAATACATATTATTTTATGATGCCCATTCAGCTTATACCTGATGCGTGCAAATCAATGTCCACTTGTTTTACAGTAAAAAAAAATGGCAGTTTTTAAACGAATTGATATTTTAATCTTAGATATAAGAAATTATAACTCTGCTTTAATTATAAAATATTTTCAGATGCAGGCAGTGGCAGGATGGTCGAGTTAGTGGGAAAAGAAGACTTGATAATAAAATACAAATTTAACCTCTCGTATGCGGATGTCAAAAATGATTAATGTAATAGTGACTTTCAACTTAAAGCATTAGGGTATTATTGCTTAGGAGCAGATCTGCGACTAAGCAAATGAAAGGTTAAGAATGTGTTACAATAAATAATTAGTAAAAGTTTTTAATTTTATTTCCGGTCTACATTTAAGTCGAATCTTGTATTAGAATTAATATTATATCATTATTATTATCCACTGTACAACATACGACTTAAATGTGGAGTCAAAACTAACCTAATTTCGAGAAAAAAAAAATAGTTTACGTATTAGCCTTTATTTCAACCCTGATCATTTCATCGATATCGATAAAAAACCGAGCGTATACGCCGCTACACTATTTTAGTCTGTTAGGTTGGTACTACTGCTGTTTGTTGGTTCTTTGACGTACATTATGGTATCGGCTTGCCATGCAAACCGTTTCTTGACTGATTCTATTGGCTAGTATGAGAGTTCCGCCTCTTAAAACGAAGTGATTATATTCTCTTTGGATAGATTGCCTGTATCAAGTCACGAACTAACATGTATGCTCTTCATCAGACGTATCAAGGTTCACGAGAGTATTCCTTATTTATAGTATAAATTAAAGTATGTAAAGTTTGGTTATTATTTTAACAAACATTTGACAGTTCTCCGTTGATGTTTGCAGTGATGTAGCAAACACATATTGTTTGCCAAATTTAACGATAGTGAATGGTTGATCGAATCGATTTTATCGACGAACTTTTTTCCGAATATGCATATATTTTTCTTTATTTTGTGCAAATCAATATTTTTTGAGCTACGAGCGGTCGGTCTCACTGGAGCTTTCTATGTAAAATAGTAATTTGTTTTAATTGTTCTTTTTTCAGGTTATCAATTTATCGATTTAATCGATTTCTACCAATTTCATCAATCGAAACGCAAGATTTAGTCACAACATAGCTTTAAAAAAAAGCACGTAGTACGTAACTGTTTATGTAATGATTTATTATCATTAAATAGGTACTTCAACACCGTGATACGAAAAAATATAACATGAACTCAATTGTATCAAATAGAAAGTAAAAAACGTTTATTGATACTAGAAAACCGGTCAAGTGCGAGTCGGACCGCGCACCGAGGGTTCCGTACAAACACTTTCCCTCCTTAAGTGGTTAAGTTAAGTTTGCACCTGGTATGTATAGCGCTCGATACAAATGAGGTGCAAAGTTAACGCAACCAATCCCGTTTGTTGTATGGGAGCCCCTCTTAAATATTTCTTGAGATACAGCCTAGTGATAGACGGACGGATGGACAGCAAAGTCTCAGTAATAGGGTCCCGTTTTTATTTTTACCCTTTGGGTACTGAACCCTAAAAACCACTATGACATTGCTTGTTTTTTTTATGAAATTCAATAAGTCGTGCAGATTTACGTTATATGGGTTCTGTGATGTGTCAAATGTGTGTAAATAAAATAATCATATTATAGTAGCATTGACTGTACCAATTAACGGTGACAATTGGGCATAAGTCACATAGGCAGTAGCCGAGGCTGGGCGAGGCAAAGTTGGCCGGAGTATGGGTTTCCGCAGCAAAGTGCCTCTCCACACTATCGTATTCGCCCAACTTCACGAGTAGTGTGGAGCCGCAACGTGGTATACCGGGTGTGGCCTGTAATAGGAGCAATAAACTAAAACATAAATTCTACTCTTCAAACTGAACAAAATTTGTTCAGCCACTTAACAAATGAAGGTTTTCTGAAGTTCATTAGTTTCAAACAAATTAAGAAGTATTTTTAATGTACGCCGTCCAGAATTGTCATTCCTTTAGCAATGACTTATTAGCTGTCACTCTACTAATAATCACACAGTTCGCAATACATCCTTGAATAAACATTATTTTTACTATTATCATGTAATACCTACAAGTCATTTTCAGAAATTGCTTAACAAATGTTGTTCAGTTTGAATCTGTTTTAATTCATTGTTCCTATTACAGGTAACCTAATACCCGGTACACCTTACACATGCCTATGTGACTTAGGCCTACTAGATCTGACTTAACAAAATGGCTATCACATCTTCAAGCTTTGGGACTAATTTGATTTGTTTGAGGTTGTCCGATATTCATTTATTCATATTTGCTGGTTTATAAATGTATTATAAAAACTATTTGTTTTAATTTCACATTATGTGACCTTTTTACCTACGTATAAACACTTATAAAAACTCCAAGAAACAACATTCAAATATTTCAAAACATATTTTTTCCAGTAAACAGTGTATAATTTTAAATGAAGCGATTAATAACATAATACGTCCAATGTCAAGTTTGGCAACGCTACGGAATCTGACATTGCTTTGAGGATGATTGTTGATACTTTTGGGCCACGAAAGGTCAGGGCATGTTGGCATGTCACATGTTCACATAAACTTGAACGAAATATTGTATTTTTCTTAATTTACTCATCATCCTCCTAGCCTTTTGTCCCATTTTTTGAGAATGAATTCTCAATCGGGGTCGGATACCTAAATCCCAAGATGTGGCGTAGGTAGGCACTAGTTTTTACGAAAGCGACTGCCATCTGACCTTCCAACCCAGAGGGGAAACTAGGCCTTATTGGGCTTAGGTGGTTTCCTCACGATGTTTTCCTTCACCGAAAAGCGTGTGGTAAATGTCAAATGACATTCCATACATAAGTTCCGAAAAAATCATTGGTACGGGCCGGGTTCGAACCCGCGACCTCCGGATTGAAAGTCGCATGCCCTAACCACTAGGCTACCACCGCTTCTCTTAATTTATTATTTTATTTTTCTTAATTTACTAGAAGGGCTTAAATAAATGAATATCGGATAGATTAGATTAGATAAGATTAGATTTATTTATTTCATAATATAAATTACACTAAGTCAATTTACATGCACTTATACTATGATCGTCACATATATTAAAACTAACATAAAATATGATGACATTGATAATAATACAAGCGGAATTAATAAAAAGACAGATAAAATAATTACATGTTAAAATTTTAAACAAACAGATTTGGGCGAATATACAAAAGTTGGGTAACTTTTCGGGATATTTTGTTTATGATAGTTTTTTAATCAAAATGCTACAAATTCGGGTATATAAGATAGGTAATGTAATGAATATATTGCTCGAGATTGGGCCAGTCACTTTTTTAAGTAGAACCGGAGAAATTTCGGTTTTTCTGAATTTGACTGCCAGGGGACTGACGAGGCTGACAAAGTACTGACAAAATACACAACTTCATAACATATGCTTGATATTTATTAAAATGTAGAAATAAATCTCTTAGGAACTAATCTATCTATTAGCCACAGACGTCCACTGCTGAACATAGGCCTCCATCATGACTCGACACAAAGTGCGATCCCGTGCAGACCGCATCTATTGATTCCCCGCTACCCTCAGGAGGTCATCCGTCCATCTAGTCAGGGGGCCTTCCCACGCTACGCTTTCCTATACGTGGTCGCCACTCTACGACTTAGCTGCTCCAACTGCCGTTCATTTACCGGGCTACATGGCCTGCGCATTGCCATTTCAACCGTGCAATCCTGTGAGCTGTGTCGTTTACCCTGGTTCTACTGCGGATATCCTTATTTCTGATTCTTTCGCGCTCAGAAACTTCGAGCATAGCCTTTGTTGAAGAACTACAGGACCATCTCACTGCTGAGCCATATTCATCAGCTGTTCTTCAGAGTCATTACCAATCGTCTCGCGCACAGTCCATTTCCAACCTCCCGATCAATCCGTATTCCGAAAAGCTTTAGCACCATATACCAAATTCATACACTGCGGCAGGTTGTACAGAAGAGAAAGGAGTATAACCGGCCACTATGTTTGTGAACTATGAAAAGCCTTTGATTCGATCGAGACATGGGCTGTGCTTCAATCTCTCCAGCGGTGCCGTATCGACTATCGATACATCGAAGTGCTGAAGTGTTTGTACTGAAACACCACCATGTCAGTCCAAATCCAAGACCAGAGCCTATCCAACTGCAGCGAGGAGTAAGACAGGGAGACGTTATTTCTCCAAAACTGTTTACTGCTACACTGGAATATGCCTTCAAGCTACTGGATTGGAACGGACTTGGCATCAACATTAACGGCGAGTACCTCGCTCACCTTCGATTTTCAGACGATAGAAACTATTTTTAGTCTTATTCTTATGTTTTTAGTCTTATTCTTAGTCTTCATTCACTGAAGTAATAATTGAAAAAACTGTTTAACGTGTAATACTGTGAGAAAGATCTATCTCCACCATTCAAACAGCTTTTTAATTGGCTTTACTACTTTGAGGTAGTTTAACAGTATACATTTTCTAAGTAAGCATCCCTGTTTTTTTATAAGTCACTGCTATTTTTGGTATTCTCTATAATTTTGTATTTGTTATAGCTTGTTCGAACTTTTTTTTATCTCTTTATGTAGTTTCTTTTAATTTAATTTAAATAACACTTCCGCAAAGGCCCTTCTTCACTGTTTCCTTCTTTTCCTTTTAGTAATATCTTCACTCATTTCTCCAATTCTGGTTTATGGAGTTTCTTCCATAGATTTGACAACTTACTTAGACTGCTTTTTGACTCTCCTATATTTTGGTCGATGATTTTTCAGTCTAGTTCTCAGTTTTGAAACCATTGCTTGGTTCAATATTTTTTAATTGCCTATTTCTGGACTTTTTCTGTCTTTCGCTTCATTTGCTCTTTGGTCGTCGTTTATAATATAATAGGTCATTTGTTCACCATCTATTGATTATGCTTCGTGGTCAGTAGTTCTGGCGAACAAAGATATAAGTAGTATGATTCAGAAGTTGTTTTTTTTTTTTGCGTGTACTCAGATGATTTTTTTATTTTTTTTTGTGGCTAATCGTTGCTCCCAAGTTGTTATTTCCTTAACAAATGTCTTTACCCCTGTTCCTTCTTTTTTTAAGAAGCGGCACGATGGTTTAAACTGAAATAAGTAAAAATATACAGCTTCAACACGCTACAAATGTCAGTCCCCTGGAAACCCGTCAGTCCTTTGGCGCAATATAACACAAAGGACTGACGCCAACGGACTGATAAAAAAGACATGAATTTGGGGTTATCTTTAGAATCAACATTTAATTTGATATTTTCGAACATCAACTAGCTACATTTTAACAAAACAAAGTTGACTGTGTATAAATTCAAGTATAATACAGATTAACAAGGAAATAACGACTTACCATAGGACTGATTTTTTGACTGGATCGGCACGTGTTCACATGACAACCACAACTCTGGTACAGGCTCAGTAATAGTGGCCGTAAAATGGCTCGACCTGCAGCTAACTTTACTATCAACTTTGAAATTTAACGCGTATTTGAATTTGAGTCGCCGATATTTAGCGCGAAATTCCAATTCGAACAACAGACAGCGGACTGACGAATAAAACTGAACACAAAGTTTCCTATATTTTTTACAACAACAGTGAGAATATTATATTATGAAAGTAGTGTTATACATTATTAAATACATCATAGATTGTATTGAAACAGGAAGTTTTCTTACATTAGAGGTAATATTTAATACACAGCCATTTGATTGCCCACTTTTGAGGTTGTGACATGCCAAAGTACTGACGTTTTGAGGATAAATTGTGGAGTTTCACAAATTTGTATTTAAAATGAATAGCTGAAATTGGGTGACCAAATGAAAGGCTTTTAGTAGTATTCAAATAAAATTAAAAATATAAACAAAATATAACAAAACATTATTTTAATGCCCTATGACATCGAGTTACCCATTTTTTGTAGAATCACCCATTTATAAAAATGTCAAAGAAGCTCATAAATGGATTGTCAAAATACAAGAATTAACACGGTAAAAATAACACTGAAAATTACAAAGTCAAATAAGGCGATAATTAGGAATAAGGTCAAAAGTAACATAGGTAATTGTCAATATATAATGTAACTAGCTTATGCCCGCCGCTTCGCTCGCACAGGGTCTGAAAACGTTATCTGTGTAACTTTCTACCCGTTTTATTTTTTCTTCAAATAATATAACTAATAGAAATCTGCGCGCATACATAATTTTTTGGGTAGTAGATTCATATAGTTATTTCTAGATCACGTCGTGGTACATACACATGGGACAATTCATTTTCCGATGAACCGAACAAAATCATAGTCAAAGGTCTAATCTCCTCAAGGATAGGAATTTCATCTAACGTTGAAATCAGTCAGTTAATACAAATAGCCAGTCAAGTGCGAGTCGGACTCGCGCACAGAGGGCTCCTTACGAACTATGAAATCACTGCACATTACCAAGGACTATATACACGGGACTTATGTTCTCATACAAAAAAACGTAACTCTGAAAAAGCTCAAAATTCGGTATAAAAACTAGATGGCGCTGCTTCGTAGCCTGGAAGAGACAAAAATGTTATTTTTCACCAACATTTTTAAGTGATTTTTGATTTTTGTAAATCAAACGCATTACTGCTTTATTTTAATACGATAATATAACTTAAATACACAATTTTTAAGGATTATATTTTTTACTCTTCAACAACGTGGTTTGATCGTATTAAAATAGATGGCACTACCTCTGGATAGCTCAAGGTTACCTGGGGGCTCGCCAATTTTTGCTACACAAAATAGCTAGATGGCGTTGGTGCACTGATGTAATGGACAAAATAAGTTACGCCCGAATTGTCAAGCGACATTTCCCACTAACAAACAGTCAGTAACGTAATATTTGTTAGATAAGTTTTGTACAGTCAAGGAATTTTATTTCCTACCCATTTCGTTAAAATGACGTTAGACATTCGCAATGCATTAAGGTCGAAAATTATATTTCAATAATAGTATTGAAATGTCAATATTATTATTTGTCACTTCATTTTACAAAAAACCTCCTCGCGAAAGGTTATCATTTGCTTTTAATTTCTAATTAGGAACATATGTCAGTGTCAATCGAGAAAATCGTAAAATAATTTTCAGCAACGTTATTAATATGAAAAATGAAATGCTTGCCGCTAACCGTGAACTATTAAAAGATAATGATAATGACTGAAAACAATGAAGAGCTCAAAGAGTGGAGTTACACCAGGAAGGAATACGGATTTATGAGATCACGCGTCGGTTCAATGCTAGCAGGGACACAGTTTGACGTTGGGTACGGCGATATAATGCTGAAGGAAACCTTATTGATCTACTGCAAAGCAAAGTAACCATTGCATCGTCCGCTTGCCATGGCCCAAGACCAACGCCGACGACAAAACGGCTTTACGCTAACGGGACGATTTGCGGAAATGTTTGACATTTACCCTAGAACAATTAGGAATTGCCTACATGCAGGCGGCCTGCGAAAATATATTCGTTCGTTTTGTTTTTGTTAAAAGTAATATAAAAAAAAGTTTATAAAATTGTGGTTTTATTGAATTATCACTGTCGTTAGTTCTGTTAGTTTTTGTATAGATAAATTTCGGGTGCCTGTCGTATCGCATAACGTTTTTTGTCCTAAAAATGTTTGGCCGAGAATGTTTGGCATACTGTTGAATGGCATACTACTCGTTTGTTCTAATATTTTTTGCGCATACTCTCTTAAAGTCCTAAATCAAGTTTGTCCTAATATTGATAACTCTAAAATCTAATTACCTAAAGCATAATATTCCTAACATGAATTGCCCTAAGAATTATTTTGCCTATTATCAAATTGGCTAAAATTACAGCACCTAAACTAAACTATGGTAGGCGTGAAGTCAGAATCGTTACGTATTCTACCTTCAGGCAGGTCAGATTTTGGTTAGGATAGGTACGACGACGAGCGAAGCGAGGAGGAGTGTTAGGTAGAACTGTGACCCTTTGAAAACTCTGCTTGCTAAAAATCATCAAGATGTAGGTATGCTTAATGACATGTAGTCAAAACACATAACAGACTATCCTAATATTGTAAGACCGAAAACTGTAGTTTAGGTTAGGTTTGTTTTATGACCATGGATAGCGGAGCGAGCGAAGCGAGCGGAGCGTTAGAATGCTTGCTTGCTCGTTTAAAATTAAGAGGAACGAACGTATTTCACGTTTATAATATTATTAGGATTATTTATATAATGTTGATTATCCTATATCTTTGCATACTCAGTTATTACTTTATTTTTATTCACTTACCAAGCGGGGGTACATAGTCAAAGCTCGTACTATTTTCAGATGATGTGCGTATCGAAACGTGATACCGAAGGGCTACTCCGATGTTCGAAATTTTACTGTCGTATAGTGCTATTCCATTCACTAAAATATTCTTTGACAGATGATCGAGAAGGATGACGCTATTCGACAGTCAAATTTTGAACATCGGGGTAGCCCTTCTGGCATCACTGGTTTGACATGTCTTGCCAGATGGGTGGGTGATGTCGTCAAATCAAATGTCATTGTTTCAAATTTGTAAAATTGTATGTATTATATTCTTGAAATTACGCGATTAATTGAATTTTGCGGTTACGTGTTTCCATATCAGAATTTATTGTTTTTTTACAAAGAATAGTTTGGGATGCGTTTCGTGAAGGTCTATCGTCTGACAAAATTATTATTATATTGATTAATTTACGTCAAAACGATGACATGTAGGGAATTGTTGCAACTACAATGATTTGCTCTCCATACAAATTTTAATCCCGTTTTTCGTCCCTAAAAGGGATAAAACTTGATATAAATGATAGCCTATGTCCTATTCTGATATATAAGGTACATAACTCGAAAGTTTCATCATAATACGTCCAGTAGTATTTGAGATTAAGTGAAACGTACATACATACATCCATCCAAACTTTCACGTTTATAATATTATTAGGATTAGGATTAGGATGTAAGTAATTTTTATGTTTAAATAAAACATACACAAATAGTGAAATGAGACGAAACGGAACGTAGTAAACAAACATCGCACCTAACGTCATCTATTCACTTTTTACTGTATCACTTGGAAGTTTGAATGTCGTTGAACGCTTGACGACTGTGTTACTTCACGCTTGCGCGTACCGTACAGTAGAAATTGAAAAATGTCGACTTTTGAATGAATTGATACCCTTAGCGGCATCTAGCGATATAGAACGATAGTAACAAACGGAGTACGGTGCGTAGTATGAAGAATATCGGTCTAGGGGTATATAGTCTTTGACATTACTAAGGAATAGATAAAATGTACTAAGTGGCAAACTTAACATTACCGTTGGAAAACTGTTTTACGTACTTTTAATACAGACTACTTTTTTATTTAATTAGAAATGTATAGTTTCAGATTACTCCCTATAAGTACTTCTAGTAAGACACGGTATTATACTTGCCAAATTCATAGTTTTAGTTCAACTGAAAATACCTAAGTACCTTATAAATTTTGATTACCTTGAGAGTATCGACGTTTTTTGTGGCATAGGTAAACAGCCGGATCGTTTTTAGGGTTCCGTAGTCAACTAGGAACCCTTATAGTTTCGCCATGTCCGTCTGTCCGTCTGTCAGTCCGTCCGCGGCTTAGCTCCGTGATAATTAATACTAGAAAGCTGAAATTTGGTACGAGTATGGGTATGTATCACGCCGACAAAACGGTAAAATACCTAAAACTAAAAAAAAAAAAAATTATCGGGTACCTCTCGAACACCTAAAGTGGGGGTGAATTTTTTTTTCGTTTCAACACTAAGGGTGTCGTTGAATAGGTCTTTTGAAAATAATAGGGGTCTGCAAACATTATTTTTTGATAAAGTCAGCAGTTACAAGACTAAATAGTTTTAGTGACGTAACAAATAATGACCTACCTGAATAATAATCATTGTTGAATTTATGTCGTGTGATAATAATAACTTATGTATGCCTTACTTTAATTTTAACTCTTATTTTCACTTTTATTTTTAATTTATTTAATCTAATTCAATATAATATAAACCAATTTCTAATTTGTATGCCACATGGCGAAGCATAGTGATACTATTATTTATTAATGTAACACCTTATGTATCAATGTCTTACAAATACATAAATGATTATGATTATGATTATTATGAGTTTTGTAAATATTCGCTCCAAAAATAAAAATAAATAGCGTCCCCCCCCCCCCCTCTAACTTTTCAACCACGGGTCAAAAAATTATGGAAAAATTCATGATCATGGGGCCTTATAAGTACGAGTACTCTCAATGAAAACTATATTGAACAAAATCGGTCGAGCCGTTTTTGAGTTATCGCAAAATTTCATAATTTTCTTAAAAGGACATAAGTTGACTTCCAGAAGGTAATAAGTAATTACAGTACTTTGGCATTTACGACCTTTTTATAGAGCTTGAAATCTTTCTCGTAATTTAAACCTAAAACCGCTGTTTTAAGCCCGTCTATTGTGGAGGATGGGCCCCTACACCCAACCCTACACTGAGCGTGGCCCGACATGCTCTTGTTTACGTTATAACATAGAAGTTTGTTTTTTTCAACAACTTCAAAAGACTATAGTCCTGAGTAGGTATGTACTTATATGGTTTTCATTTCAATTTTATTCGATAGACGGACAGACAACCAAGTGATCCTTTGAGGGTTGCGTTTCTTCTTTTTGAGGTATGGTATACACGAAGTTTTGTCACTCAATAGAAATCTGCAATCATTTAGTTTCATTAGGTTATGGGCGACACGCTCTAAAGTGCGTTCTGTGATTTGGCTAAAAATAAAGTTTTTAACGAGAAAGTAAAAAATCGTACAAAGTTAACCTCAAAATCTCGCGTTCGCTGGAATTATCTTTTCAGCATTTCAGCTTTAAAATGTCATCCCACAACGGCATGATGTCAATTGAGAAGCTTACTGGACGAGATAATTGGTGTTCCTGGAGTTTTGCTGTAAAAGCATATCTACAACTTGAAGAATTGTGGGATTGCGTAAATGGTACCGAGTTGGATACAAAAAAGGACACAAAGGCGAAATCAAAACTAATATTGTTAGTAGATCCTATATTGTACATTCACATACAAGACGCAACTTCAGCAAAAGAGGTATGGGACAATCTTTCTCGCGCATTTCAAGACTCGGGATTGGTACGTAAGGTCGGATTATTAAAAGATTTAATTAATACCACCTTGGAATCAAGTAATAGTATCGAAGACTATATCAATAAAATTATGTCGTCAGCTCACAAATTAAGAAGTATTAGCTTTGCAATAGATGATGAGTGGCTCGGAACATTAATGTTGGCCGGTTTACCGGACCACTACAAACCTATGATAATGGGCATTGAAAGTTCAGGAGTCAAAATAAGTGCAGATTTAATTAAAACTAAACTGTTACAAGAAGTGAAAAATCCGTCTGCTTCAGATACAACAGCATTTTACACAAAATCTAGGCCAAGTAATCATAAAAGTAATCAAAAGTCAAAAGGACCTCGCTGTTACAATTGTAATAAATATGGGCACCTTGGCAAACAATGCTGGCATAAGAAAACTAAATCTAGTAATGACAAATTTAATAATGGTTTTGTGGCAGCTTTTTCAGCTATGCAGTTACAAGATCACATGAACTGGTACGTGGACTCTGGCGCATCCATGCACATGACCATGCACCGGGACTGGTTGGACAGCGAGGAGCCATCACCTGTGCAAACAATAAGGATTGCCGATAACAAATCACTCCGTGTTGAATGTTGTGGTAATGTAACCATCCGAATACCGACAAGAACCGGATATAATGCAATTCAGGTGCGTGACGTCCTTTATATACCAGAGCTTACAACAAATTTATTATCTGTCAGTAAAATTATAAAAAATTCGATAAAAATGGCTGCAAAATTTTAAACCGACAAGGAGAGGAAGTTGCAAAGGCTAATCTTATTAATGACACATACAGACTGAACACATATGATAACACAGGAAATGCAATGTCAGCTATTACTCAAAGTGATACCTTTGTATGGCACCAACGGATGGGCCACTTAAACTTTTCTGATGTAAATAAAATACCGGCATGTACTACAGGTGTAAAGTTGTCACCGATAAAAGAAAATTGTGTTTGTGTAACTTGCATAGAAGGCAAGCAAACAAGGAAACCGTTCCCGCACAATGGCTCCAGAGCAAGAGATTTGCTAGAGCTAATACATTCAGACGTATGTGGTCCTATGCAGGATGTATCCATAGGAGGTTGCAGGTATATGGTCACTTTTATTGATGACTTTTCAAGAAAAGTATTTGTATATTTTATAAAAAGTAAAGCAGAGGTGCATGATAAATTTATTGAGTTCAAAAACAGGGTTGAAAATGAATTAAATAAAAAGATTAAAATATTAAGAAGCGACAATGGCAAGGAATACATAAATAAAACTTTTGAAAATAGTTTAAATAAATATGGCATATTGCATCAAACTAGTAATCCTTACACCCCGGAGCAAAATGGTCTCAGTGAGAGAATGAACCGAACACTTATAGAACGTGCAAAATGTATGATCCTCAATGCTAATTTACAGAATTGCTACTGGGCTGAGGCTGTAGCAACTGCCGCCTACATCATCAACCGTTCACCGACTCATGCTCTCAAAGACATCACACCGGAGGAAGTTTGGACCACCGAGAAGCCGGACCTTAGCCACATGAGGGTTTTCGGTTGCAAGGCTATGGTCCATATACCGAAGGAACGTCGGCAAAAATTAGATGCAAAATCGCGTGAGTTAATTTTTGTTGGTTATAGTAACTGCACAAAGGGCTACAGATTTATAGACCCAAAGAGCAAACAGGCCATTATGAGCAGAGACGTTGTGTTCCTTGAAGCCACCGTGAAGCATAATAAAATCTCATCACATTCAGCACCTGAAAAAGAAGAAAATGAATTAAATGTCAGTATAAATAGAGATAAAAATATAATGAAAGAAGCAAAACAACAAAGTATGAATATAGATAAAAATATAATAAAAGAAGTAAAGAATTTGAAAAGTAATATTGTATACTTACCAATGTCAGAAGAAAATAGTAATTCTCAGGATACAAGCAGCATTGATGAACCCGATGAACAAATGAGTTCAAGTTCTCAGGATGTTACTGTAACAGAACTTGCTAATACTTCAGACTCAGAAACATATGAGGATGTACTCGATGAAACATACAAACCTGAAGAAAGTCTTGATTCTCCTCCGCACAATCATATTAATCTAAGGCCAAGAAAACGACAGGACCCTGCTTCATATCTTTGTATGAATGGTGAGTTGGCTATGAGCATACTGGATAGCGATCCACAAGACCTTAATGAGGCTCTATGTAGCGATAAAGCTGAAAAATGGATTGAGGCAATGAATGAAGAGTATCAATCCTTACTAAAAAATAATACGTGGACTTTAGTTGACTTACCTGAAAATAAAAAAGTTATCCCCTGTAAATGGATATTCAAGACCAAAACAGATGAAAGTGGAAATGTCACTCGTTTTAAAGCAAGGCTGGTAATTAAAGGATACAGACAAACGAGAGGTATAGACTATACTTCTGTATACGCACCGGTTGTTCGAAACTCCTCAATCCGATATTTGATTGGTTTGGCAGCAAAATACAAGCTCAAGATCCATCAAACAGATGCGGTAACTGCCTTCTTACAGGGAGATATAGATAGAGAGATTTATATGTCACAACCACCGAACTTTGAAAATGAAAACAAAGTCTGCAAATTAAACAAATCAATTTATGGGCTGAAACAAGCTAGCAGGCAGTGGAACATGAAATTAAATGCCGCACTGCTTGAAATAGGTATGACAAGATCAAAAAGTGATCCCTGTATATACTTTAAAATTGAAAACGAAAACGACATATTATTTATAACTGTATATGTCGATGACCTACTTTATTTTTTTAATAATGAGAGTACAGCCCTGGAAATTAAAAGTAAAATTAAAGAAAAGTTCTTCATGAAAGACTTGGGCACGGCTAAATAATGTGTGGGTTACAAAATCACACAAGAAGACAATGGCGACATTTCTCTCGACCAATCTGCTTATATACAAAAAATACTCACACGTTTCGGAATGAATGAATGCAAGCCGTTGGCCACGCCCTGTGATCCAAAAATAATATTAAAAAAAACCGGCCAAGAGCATGTCGGGCCACGCTCAGTGTAGGGTTCCGTAGTTGCTCATCCTTCACAATAAACTGCTGTTTAAAGCCCGAAGTTTAAGTTAAGAAAGATTTTAAGCTCTATAAAAAGGTCGTAAACGCCCTAGAAACTGTAGTCACTTATTATCTTCTGGAAGTCAACTTACGACCTTTTAAAGAAAAAATATGAAATTTGGCGATAACTCAAAAACGGCTCGACCGATTTTGTTCAATATAGTTTTCATTGAAAGTACTTATAAGGCCGCATTAACGTGAATTTTTCCATATTTTTTTGACCCGTGGTTGAAAAGTTAGAGGGGGGGGGACACATTTTTTTTTATTTTCGGAGCGAATATTTACAAACCTACTGACTTTATCAAAAAGTAATGTTTGAAAACCCCTATTATTTTCAAGAGACCTATTCAATGACACCCCACACACTAGGGTTGAAACGAAAAAAAAAATCACCCCCTCTTTAGGTGTTCGAGAGGTACCCGAAAAAAAATATTTTTTTTAGTTTTTATTTTACCGTTTTGTCGGCGTGATACATACACATACTCATACCAAATTTCAGCTTTCTAGTACCAATGATCACGGAGCTAAGTCGCGGACGGACGGACAGACGGACAGACGGACAGACGGACATGGCGAAACTATAAGGGTTCCTAGTTGACTACGGAACCCTAAAAAGGCAGCCGATGAAAATGAAATTCTTCAAGATGTACCATACCAGGAAGCAGTGGGATGCCTACTATATCTATCACAAGGCACAAGACCTGATATAGCATATATAGTGAACACACTTAGTAGATTTAATAATCAACCCACTTCTCAACATTGGATGGGAGTAAAAAGAGTACTGAGATATTTAAAAGGTTCACTGCATACAAAACTCACATACAGATCAGATATAAATACCAATATCGTTGGTTACAGCGACGCTGATTGGGCAGGCGACGCAGAAGATAGACGGTCGTGTACCGGCTACATTTTTCTCTTTCAGGGAGCAGCTATAAGCTGGAATTCTAGAAAACAGCAGACCGTAGCGCTCTCTAGTACCGAAGCCGAATACATGGCGCTAGCATCGGCTACTCAAGAGTCTGTATGGCTCAGACAATTAGAAGAAGATTTTTTTCCTAATCTTTCAGGTACTCCGACATCATTGTACTGCGATAACCAAAGTGCAATCAGTCTTTCAGGCAATGACATGTACCATCCTAGGAGCAAACATATCGATGTTCGCTACCATTTCCTGCGAGAGCGGATATCCTCAAATCAAATATGCGTACAGTACGTATCTACTCAAGAGATGATTGCTGACGTACTAACCAAGGGGCTGCATGGACCGAAGCACAAGAAGTTCACACAATCAATGGGTTTGTGCATATTAAGTTTCTAACCTCTTCAGAAGAGTTATCTCTTCCAAAAATTAATGCAGAGTTTTTACACGAAAATATTACTCACATGAACTTTCATCTTCCCCCTTTACTCAGACAATACTCGTACATTTCAAAATTTTCTGAAAGTAATATTTTGACACACGAAATATGAACAGACTTACGAAAAGAATCTCATCTTTTCATATTATTAAAATCTCATTTTTTCTCATCCAAACTTTTGCCTCCCGTTAGACCCATTTTGAAGTATTTGAATTTCCCAAAAAAGTTTATTTTCTCAATTGTTTATAAATATTCTACAAAAAAACCCGCGTACCTCTTATTCATAACATGAAAATAATGTCACCTTCAATTTCATATGCTTAGGGGTGAATATTAAAAAATGCTTCTCTTACCTTGTAATCTCATTTATGATGAAAGTTGTTTGTAATATTAACCTATGGCCCGAAATATTGTCACTCTTACTCATAAAATTCCAAGCTCTTTATACAAACTGTCACCTTTCAGCATATCCCATTAGGTCATCCCATCAGTTTCAAAAACGCTGCAATCAATATTCTCAGTTTTTGATGAAGAGTCTACATGCAAAATAGTGCACCCCTTACTCAAAAAAGGCCCGTTTCTCATACAAAGTTCCATTTCCATTAAACCCCTTTCGGGGATGAATTTCCAAATGCTGTCACTTGTGAAAACAAGTTTACTTTGTATAGAAGAATCTATACACGTTATGTTACCATTTTTACTCAAAGAACCTCAAGGCCTTCATTGAAACTCAGCTCCCTCTTTACCCCGTTACGGGTTGAATTTTCAAAAACGCTGAAATACATGTTTTCAGTTTTTGATGATCAGTCTACACGCAAAAGAATGTACCCCTTACTCAAACAGACCACGTTTTACTTACAAAGTTTCACTGTGCATTTAATTTCCCCCCTTTTTTATTCCCCTTTCGGGGATGAATTTCCAAAAATGCTGAAACTTGTTTTCTTACTTTGTATAGAAAGAGCTGTACACGAAATATTATCACTCTTACTCAAAGAATTCCAAGTTCCTCATACAAACTTTCACCTCCTATTTAACCCCTATAAAGGATGAGTTTTCAAAAATCCTGAAATTAGTTTTCTTGTTTTTAGATCGAGAATCTATGCACAAAGTTTTATTACAATAACTCAAAAATTAAGTAAGTTCCATACAAACTTTCAACCCCGATTTAATACCCTTAGGGGATGAGTTTTGAAAAATCCCTTCTTAGTGCTTGCTTGCATCGTATACTTGATCTATTCCAAAAATTTGAAGTTCCTAGGTTCAGTAGTTTCGGCTCTACGTTGATGGGTGAGTCACTCAGTCAGTCAGTCAGGACTTGTCCGTTTATATGTATATAGAAGAAGAAGATATAATGTCTAATGATAACCTCACACAAACTATTAAGTCCCAAAGTAAGCTCTAGTAGGCTTGTGTTATGGCACTTATGGACACAGACGAATATAAACATACTTACCTAAGTACATACATTATATAGATAAATTCAAAAACTTTGATTTTAATTTCCTCTAGGTACCACCATTAGGATATTAAAGGCTTTTCACATATTTTTGTCCCAAGGATAAAAAAAATATTAAAAAGAAAAGCCATTAACAGATTTTTCAATGTCGTTGACGTAGCCGTGTCGTAAGTCGTAACTATAATGTGTATAATTTATGTCTTTTGGCGGCGACTAATCGCGTAGAGGTCATTGCCCTGGCTAATTAGCATTTTAATTTTACTAACCAACTCCAAAAAAGTAGATCTCTTTGACTGTTAAGTTTCCTATAGATCAAAAGCAAGTTTTACCGAATCGTACCTCTGGATTACCGCCCCAACGTGTTAACCTTTCCACCACCCTAACGCCAAATAACCTTTCGAATTTTTCCTTAAGCAATGTGTGTCGATATTTGCATTGTTTATTCGAAAAGCTTTGGAATGATTATATAATACTTTAAAATTTAATTGAATCATTGAAACTACTAAACACACATCAAAAATACACGGAACCTAATAAACTACCACTAACTTTTGAACATTAACTATACTATCTATAATTGGATAAAAGACCCAAAAAGAGGATGTGTTTTGACTACTGATTTTTTATGACGTCACAAGCCTGTATCTTCATAGAAACTTAATAGGTACTAACAAATCGTTTTTGACGTTTCATAAATAGTATTTGACCTGTCATCAAATACCGTATTACCAGTATGGGGGGCGCCACCTAACACAGGTCGGTGGTACGCGATTTTGTAAAAATATTGCAGGTTGGGTGAAAGAGTTTTTTATCTGGATCTCGTAAGAGCGAGCGAGACATGCATAAAACGCGAATCGCATTCTAACAGCTCAGGCACTGTAGTCCGTCTATGTCTCAACGCCAATGACAACATAGCTGCCAAATTTGAATCGTCGTGCCATCGACACGGGCATCCCAAATTTGGTCGTGAGACCATTGTGCACAGTGCAGTAGTGCAACGACACTCAAAATCTTATTCAAAATGTCCAGGACAATGACATGACCAAATACTAAATGCAGGCCATAGCAATAACATAACCACTTCCCTTAAGTACTATGCAATCATGGCTGCAAATGCATTTCGTCCCAAGTGCACAAAAATGAATTTGTAGCCATTATTCGAGCGTTTGAACCGCTTTTCTTTCGTGAACATATTTATGACATATTTGTCGGGGGATTTTTGAAGCATTTAGACTCATTTGGGCGAAATTCTGGATTTATAGAAATACTAGCGACAGTAGCGACCCGCCCCGGCTTCGCACGGGTGCAGTTCTGATAAATTATGCATGTATTATACATATATAAACCTTTCTCTTGAATCACTCTATCTATAAAAAAAAACCGCATTAAAATCCGTTGCGTAGTTCTAAGATCTAAGCATACGAGTATATAGGGACAGACAGACAGACAGATATTTTTTTTTTTAAGGCATGACTTGAACTGTATCAGGTCTGGTTAGCCCTCATTACCAGTAGTCGGACTTTGTGTGGGCGTATGCGTATAACCCGCTAATAGGATTATCTCCGCGCCACAGGGGTAACAGACAGATAGCAGTAAGCGACTTTGTTTTATACTATGTAGTGATAGTGATGATTAGTCTGAGATCATATTAAAATCATTTACAATAAATTCGAGAAAAGATGTCGATGACAGTGATGCTTAACAGACGTTTATCATCATCCTCCTAGCCTTTGTCCCATATCTTTGTAGAGAATGAATTCTCAATCGGGGTCGGCTACCTAAACCCCAAGATTTGGCGTAGGCACTACTAGTTTTTACGCAAGTGACTGCCATCTGACCTTCCAACCCAGAGGGGAAACTAGGCCTTATTGGGCTTAGGCGGTTTCCTCTCGATGTTTTCCTTCACCGAAAAGCGAGTGGTAAATATCAAATAACATTCCGTACATAAGTTCCGAAAAACTCATTGGTACGGGCCGGGTTCGAACGCGCGACCTCCGGATTGAAAGTCGCATGCCCTAACCACTAGGCTACCCACCGCTTCTTCGCCTAACAGACGTTTATATCACCCACTTGGCGATGTTCCGTTCTTGAGAATGTTTTCCGATTTGGAGACAGAACGTTCTCGAGAATATATCCCATACAGAATGAGGAAAGTTTCTGGAAATTCTCTGAAACAGCACATCACTACACCCGTACTTACGTTGCTTTTCGAATCGGAACCCAGGATCCCTGTATCCGTAGCTGTACAGCCAACTTACCCAAACGTGTCGTCCTAAATATTATGCAAGACATTATTACATAGTATTAAAATTCGCACTGACCGCCTGTTAATGTATTCCGCCGATGGTTATTTTTTAACCTTCCCCGATGGAATACGAATGGCCTGCGCTTGCGCCACCGACCTTGGCCATAGATAGGCGTTAGAATCATTGCTATGGCCTGCGTGTAGCGGGTCCGTTAAGGTCGATCCAGGATCCTCATTTCATTGCTTTTGTGACGTCCCTATGTCCATTAGGGTGGAGCGATTTTTTTTTGGAAATTCGACTCAGAACGTCTCTAAAACGTTGCATTAGGCTGCCAGGTGTACGAGAAAAATAATAATAAAAATATTCAATACTACTTTTAGCCCTCTACTCTCATTTTAAATATAATGTTCAAGCCCATACTGAAAAATTTTTTTTTTTATCAAAATCTTGTTTTTTTTAATGAAAGTCAAGTGATTTTTTCTAAGCACATAATACTCGAAATAAAAGATATTTATTGCATAAAAATATAACAATATTAAAAATATTAAATTTTTTAAAATACCGAATTTTAATTTGGGTCACACAGGTTCACGTAGTAGTTGCTGTAAGTATGAAATAAGCTCAAAACATTTGAAGTTGAAACCCTTCTTTATGCTACGGGGCATCAATGGACGCGGTCTGCACGGAATCGCACTTTGTGGCGAATCATGGGGGAGGCCTATGTTCAGCAGTGGACGTCTGTAGCTGATAGACAGATAGATACATATAGTACTGTATGGATGTAGGCTGGTTATAAAGAATTTAGAATAATAATATTTAGAATTTTGGTTTAAATTAAGATTTTGACACTGTCAGGTGAATATTATATAATATTGGGCTTAGATTGTGATTAGGGTTGTCAACTCTCCCACTATACGCGGGACGTCCCGTTTCTGGAGCCCTAGAGTATACGTCCCGCAAAGGGTCTGCACGGGACGCTAGATGTTTCTTTTCCGGCTGCTCTATTTAATTAGCACCAAAACAAAACGCTCAGAGTAATTTTGAGTAATTTGAGAGGGTATGATATAAATTGAATATACCACAATGCGCTCGCTTGCTCGGTGCTACCCTGTGCCTTCTTCTTCAGCTGTTCTTTCCTGTTTCTTTCCACACTTTTCAATACATTGACGGCTAATATACCTTAGTTTGGCCGTCGTGAAGGAGTCCCACATTTTATAGCACAGGTTTATTCATTTATTTAAGTCAAAATAAGCTTACAGTTTACACCAACCACCAGTTTATACAAAGCAAAAAAAAATAAAACAACAACACAAAAAACAAACAAAAGAACACAGGTAAAACATTGATAATACAGGTTCACAATTTGATCAGAAATGTACCGCAAATCTGTGCACTAATGTTAGCACTGTTAGCAGCCCTAATTTTGACCCGTGTTACTCGGACTGTCCTCTATCTATATGAATATGGAACCGCAATACTTAAAGTGTCTGGCCATCATGTTGGAGTACGTCATCTATATAAGCGGGGTGGCCCGGGTTGGCTATCTTACGCTTCGTCCAACCGTCAAATCGTCATAAATCATAAATTATTTATTTGCATAAACAAAGGTTACATTGGTGTTATATTTCTACTATAAGACAATCCTATTACTTGTTCATTCGTTCATTGTTCATACCATAAGATAGCGTGCAATTTTTTTTTACATAGGCATCGAATGATCTACGTAAAACGTGCGCAATGTCAGTAACATAAATTCCAAATATCAATTCAATATAAAAACGTCTGATAACGATGGTAAGTATAAGGTCTAGAAGAAAGTCTCTTGAAGGTTTTAAGGTGGACCGACGACCGGTTTAGGATCGTAGGTAGCAATTGGATGAGGGCGGCGCATGACTGATCATTGTGGACAACTTTTGGGGAGGACTTTGTCCAGCAGTGTTTCTATTGGCTGATATGCTGAAACACCAGATTTGGTCCAACATCTTGCCATTGTCAGTTATATATTATGTACTTGTCACTCCCGACAAAAAATATCTCGAATCGCACAGAATTCATAATTGAATTACTATACATTCTAAGTCAGCCGACAGTTTCACAAACTCAAAGTGCAAAATAACTGTCTGTAATGCGTCGGTCTCTGTGAGTCATAAGATACTAGCGTTAGCGGAAACAGAAAAAAACACAGCAGACTCTTCTCTAGTTTCATTTTCGCAAAAGCCGCTTGAACACTGTATTTTATTGGTTGTTTGTGTAAAATTACTCAATTGATCGTAAGGTATAACGACACAACCAACCGGCGCGGGTGTTCGTATTCGTACACGCGACGACTTTGTCTGAAAAAAGATTAAAAGCGGAGCTCACTATCCTGCACGTCTAGCATAACTTTGACACGCGATTCATGTCGCGCAAGATAGCATCATCCGTCACTATCTCATAGTACTGTACGCTTAGAGACAGGTATAGTATATCTCGCGCGAGAAAGAGTCGCGTGTCAAAGTTATGCTAGCCGTGCTGGTGTGGTGCGCGCTTTTGCATAGGTTTTTAGAGCGGTACGCGGCGCGTAGTAAGTCCGCCTCGATGTAAGGCTAAGTATTACAAGTACTTAGCACTGTTACGAAATATGTAGGTATTTATTTAAGCTTTATTGCACAAAAGGAAAGTCAATGCTAAAAAATGGCGTGCCAAATGGCATTATCTTCCAGTCAACAGTGGGACCTAGAGATGGGCGCTCATGGGCGCCCATCTCTAGTGGGACTTCTTGTTGGTCCCAGTGGGACCAAAACAGAGAACAAGCAGATTAGAAATCGTTCTGAGAGCGTATATATGGTTCAATATTTTTTTTTCTGTTACTTGTTGCCATAGTTATATTATTGCCAGTGGTCACTCTTTAAAACTTTGATTTTCGGCGGTTATATATACTGAAAACTTTGTAATTGCAACAATTATACCCCATTCTTAAGTAAACTCCTGACAATACCAGTAACACAACAGTTTTATTAGAAGTTTAATCACTATCGTCCCCTGGGTCACGGGGCAGAATAACAACAAGAAATATTTGATACACCGATATTCTTTATAACTGAGGGATAACTCTAATCACAACAAAGGTGTTACAAACATTAAATAAAATATAGAATGAGAGATTAAATAAATAAAATACGTTTCTCAAAAAAAAAGAAACCATTTTCGCTAACGCTTAAGACTTGTTCAGATTGACATACCAGTCTCCAATGATGAAATGTCAAAAATAATAAACACTCAGAACTCTTGAATTATTTGACCTTAAAATGGATAATGATGATTTGAGTATCGAGCGTAATACCAGTGTACTTTAAGTGTGAAATTTTAATGTAGTTAAATTTAAATTGCATATTATGCACATGTATGTATTAATTCAAGTACTTTATTCTTTACAAGGTTCTTGTCGCGGCTTTCGCGATAATAGCGTAGATGGCAGGAGTACTGGAAATCGTACTGGATCTTATTACTAAGCCTCCGCAGTCTGTCTCTCCGTCCGTCCATCACATCACTGTATCTTTCCAACTGTAATAGGTAGAGACTTGAAACGTTTAATAAAAAAATTAAAATGTGATTTACCAAATAATGAACACCACACAACAAGCAACCCTTCGAACGGGTGCAATGCTGATAAATTATGCATGTATTATACATATTTAAACCTTCCTCTTGAATCTCTCTATTTAAAAAAACCGCATCAATATCAGTTGCGTAGTATTAAAGAGGGACAGACATACAAACAGACAGCAGGAAGCGACTTTGTTTTATACTATGTAGTGATTTCATCCGATGCCAAAGACATACTTATGCAGGTAGCTACATATATTATACAGATATACTTACATACAGTGAGGGCCTAAAAAAATATCCTGTAATCTGTATCCCACAATTTGTGAGGCTAGATTAAGATTAACATAGCAAATAAAACTACTTAACCAAATTAAGAACATCATTCTTTAAGGCACACCATAATGACCATAATGTATAAGCTAAATTCGGTTTGGGACATAAACTAGCTGGACACAAACAATTTTCACTAATTAAAATATTGAAATACGTGTTAAAAAGTTTATTTTTAGCCATTAATATCTCCATAAGTGCATCGATTGAACGTCTCATGACACAAGATGAGCTCACACCGTACGTAACGCATTTTATGCAACGAGATTTCCACAGTTCAATCCCAACCTTATTAATTTTCAGTCAGAGTTAAACATTGCGTGTGAAAAAAATGTGGATTGTACGTAAACAGTCGGTACAAAAATGACATATGCGCCATTGGAAATTGTTAATATTACGACTTTTCTGAAGTGAAGAAAATAAAGTAAGAAAGCGTTGGGATTTGCAGCGTGCTCGAAATGTTAAGGCTTTTGTTTTCGGATCAGATACGAGTTGTATAATTGTATCTCGATCCAAGCTTGGACACTGAATGCGAATGCTCGAATTTGGAAGCCGGATGTGAATTTACGGGGTTTTGTGATAAACAACTTCTATTTGATCCTAGCTAATGATATTTAGAATGATTCCCCAAGTAGCACAACTGGGTCTAAATAGCTCGTATATCATATCTAATTAGATGCTTAAGTGAAATTTACCACCATGACTAAGTGCTATATAGGTGGCAAGAACCCTTATGCCACCAGTATAGAACCAAAAGGAGAAAAATTGCAGCCTATTTTTGGTGCTAAATAGAATCCATAAGAGATCTCACAATTACCTTAAGTGGCAATTAGAACTAAGGGTAAAAGTTATGCGCAGTGAACGAATGAAAACATTTCAGTTCGGTCAATGAGTGATAAATGAGTCGCCAAAATTATCTTTGAGTGGCGAGGCAACTGTCAAATTGTGTTTTATTAAAAGTAATACGTGATCTGCCATATTCATTTTGGATTTATACGTCTGTTTGATTTTGATTAAAACTTTACGTTATACAAGCATTGAAATAAGCACGAAATTCTTGCGAATTTTTTGTTACTGTGAAACTATATTATGTTTTCTTTGTAAATTTCGACGCGCCTTTCATTTGATCAGGAATATTAAAAAAGAGAGTGCTAAATTAAATAAGGAATAGATACCTACTGATAAGAAATAAAACTGTTAAACACCTGACCTAATGATTGTAGGTTACGTACAATGTTAAAGTAACATCGTCATAACTATCAAAAGTCTGTGATTATGCGTGAGTGTGATAAAATTCTGGTTAAAATAATCAATTTTCATAGGCTACCATTTGTAAACATGGCGAAACAAAAAAGATCCTACAGTGTTTATTTTCACTTATTTGTTCCTTATTTGGAACTAATAAGTCTAATAATCACTTATTTGTATCTTGCGAGTGGCAAAGCAGTGAATGATATTACCAATAGTAATTATTTGCTCTTTTGTAGACTATTAAACAAGCAAAGTCTTGCTCTCTCTTTTCTATTAAATATATTTTGACAAGGTGCAAATAGGAACAATAATAGAACTTTTAGTTCGTTAGTGGTTTGAAATAAGTGAAAATAACTGCTTTTGGTTCCAAGAACCTCCTATTGAGACCTATTTATGCGTTGGAGTGGCAATAAGGTACTTCTTAGGCCTTAAAGTTGCAATATTTTTTGGTTCCAGAAGAGCCGTAAAATTATCCCTTATCAATTATCACTATTGGTGATATAATTCGCTATTGTACTAGTCATTTGGAACTTTTAGTTCCAAATAAGGGTATGTTCCCACTTATATGTAAAAGTTGCTTATAAGTGATTTTAAGGCCATATATAGCACTATTGCTTCTTATTGAGTGACAATTTGAACCTGCATGCAACTTTAAGTAGCAAAATCGACTTTATCCCACCATAAGTAATAAAGTAGAAACAAAAAACGTTCCTATGCAACTACAAGTGATAGGATGAACTCATATACAGTTTTGAGTTGTGTTTAAAGCTATAAGTTGTATTAAACACTGTTAAACCACTAATTTAGTTAGAACTTAAAGCTATAAGATAAGCTGCAAAATTCACTAATGTGCTGCTTGGGTCATGATTAACCATCACTCCTGTGGCGCGGAGCTAATCCCATTAGCGATTTATAGTCCTACACCAAGTCCGACCCACTGGTAGTAAACTGTAACAGCCCTGGTACAGTTCAAGTCATATAACACTTTATACTCTCGCGGTTTGTACACGCAATTAAAACTTATTGAACTGGGACTATCGCGATATTTTTGATTTACCTTCATTGCCTGACGTTTCGACACGGTTTCACGTGCCGCGGTCTCAGACGTAGGTAAGTATTATTTATGAGTTCAAGTCATGTTAAAAAAAACTGCTACATGATCGCTCGAGACGCGACTATTGTCGAGGAATCGTGGTTATCCGGGATGACTCTCTGTAGATATCTTAATCTTATCTGTTAATCTATTTATATATCCTAATCGTACACTGTAAAGATAATCAGTTTTTTTTTGGGTTCCGTACCCAAAGGATAAAAAACGGGACCCTATTACTAAGACTCCGCTGACTGTCTGTCTGTCTGTGACCGGGCTGTATCTCATGAACCGTGATAACTAGACAATCATCATTATCAATTGTTTTCATCTGTCTGTAAGGTAACAAATAAATATATTTCAATGGTTCAAAATTATCAAATTTGTTTTAATTTCTTACATGAATTGTGTAAATTATAAGGCAGCGAAATTAAGTGGTCCAATGATAGCAACCTTCCCCTTACTCCTGAGGATCGAACTATTGGAGCTCGTCACAATGTAAATTTACGCAAACGTAGTTGAGATTATCTTCTTATATGTAATATAGTTCATTACATACCCAGGGCGGTGAATTTTAGAATAACCCAGATGGCATGTGTCACTGAAGGTGAGCCATAAATATGCTATCTGGGGTTTTACGAATTACTGTAGTGGTTTGTCTAAAGTGCCTTGGCCAGGAAGTGAGATTCTATGCCCGCGTACCGGACAGCATACGGCCTAGGACAACGTAAAAATTTAGGTATAAGATTAATATTTTTATTGAATTTTTAAGCTCCTTGACATTTTCATTTTCTTAATTAATTAATTGTATGGTTATATTTATGAAATGAAATGTAGAAATGATTATTTATTTGCGGAATATGGGTTACCTACATCATCATCATCATCATCTCAGCCATAGGACGTCCACTGCTGAACATAGGCCTCCCCTTTGGACTTCCATATATACCGGTTGGAAGCGACCTGCATCCAGCGCCTTCCGGCGACCTTTATAAGGTCATCTGTCCATCTTGTAGGTGGACGTCCTACGCTGCGCTTGCTGGTCCGAGGTCTCCACTCGAGCACTTTTCGGCCCCATCGGCCATCTGCTCTGCGTGCTATGTGGCCTGCCCATTGCCACTTCAACTTGCTAATCCGGTGAGCTACATCGGTCACTTTAGTTCGTCTACGGATTTCCTCATTTCTGATTCGATCACGTAGAGACACCCCGAGCATAGCCTTCTCCATTGCTCGTTGAGCGACTTTGAGCTTTGAGATGAGGCCGATAGTGAAAGACCACGTTTCGGTGCCGTAAGTCATTACTGGTAACACACATTGGTTGAAGACTTTCGTCTTGAGACACTGAGGTATGTCGGACGAAAAGACATTGCGTAGTTTCCCGAATGCTGCCCAGCCGAGTTGGATTCGGCGGTTGACCTCTTTCTCGAAGTTGGACCTACATAAGCTGGTATAATTTACAAATTATAAGAACCACCATACTCTACTTAAAAAAAAAATGGGCAAGTGCGAGTCCGACTCGCGCATGAAGGGTTCCGTACCATAAATCAAGTTTGTTGTATGGGAGCCCCCATTAAATATTTATTTTATTTTATTTTTAGTATTTGTTGTTATAGCGGCAATAGAAATACATTATCTGTGAAAATTTCAACTGTCTAGCTATCACCGTTCTTGATATACAGCCTGGTGACAGACGGACGGACGGACGGACGGACGGACGGACGGACGGACGGACGGACGGACAGTGAAGTCTCAGTAATAGGGTCCCGTTTTTACCCTTTGGGTACGGAACCCTAAAAAGCATGCAAATATTAAATCTAAATTTTGTTACGGTGACAGATAAACAAAATAGAGATACTTAAAGCTAGATGTACTTAAATAGAAATTAATTACCTATCACTGGGATTTAAAATTTAAACTAAGAAATTCGTTAACGGAGTACACGCATAATTCACATAGCCATAAGTGCACTTTCTTCTTAAAGTGTGTTAAGGGGAGACATTTTATTTCATTTGGAATTTTATTGAATATCTTAACACACATAAAATAAGGACTTCGAGTGGTTTGTCTTAGGCGCGCTTGAGGTAGAGACAAAAGGTCTTTTTGTCTTGATACCCGGTTATTGTAAGTAATTATATCACTATTTTTCTTAAAAAACTGCTGGTTTCCACGGACAAATATAGCTATATTATTATTTTGTAATGTTGATATTTTTAATTCTGATCAAAACTTTAATTCTCTTAATAATATTATACTGATATTTTATCCTTACTGTATATGAGTCTATGTTGCTCGAAATAAAGAAATTTTATTTTATTTTATTAAAATAAATAGCAAACTCCAAACTCAACGTTTATGGGCAATTAAGTCTAATTTTAATTTTCGTATAAATTATTATCGTCAACCGTTGACTCTAGGCGTGCTAGACTAATATCTTAAATGACTCCTATAATCATAGTACCTACTTTCTTTTTCTGTCGATCCAGTCCATCGGCCAAAGTTTATTTAAATTAGCATAGTGATCGTCGGTAAAACCTCAAAGTATGCGCCAAATAATTACTGACAAGTGAAATCTGAAGAAAGTGCGAGCACTATGGATGATGCCTATTTTGAGTGCCTCTAGGCTATTTAGCTTGTAGCTTTGAATAATCTGCGCCTTATGTAGATTGAAAGGAAAAAGTAAAGCACCGTGATTATATTATATCACAGTTAGATGAGTGCTCTTAACGTGTATTCTATTAAAACGTAGGTATTAAAAGGTAGGTAAGGGAGGTCACTTTTTAGGGTTCCATACCCAAAGAGTAATGAAACGGGACCCTTTTACTAAGACTCCGCTATCCATCCGTCTATCTGTCTGTCTGCCTGTCACCAGGCTGTATCTCATGAACCGTAATAGCTAGACAGTTGAAATGATCACAGATGATGTACTTCTATTGCCGCTATAACAACAAATACTAAAAACAGAATAAAATAAATATTTAAGTGGGGCTCCCATACAACAAAACGTGATCGCTTGCGTTAACTTTGCACCTCATCTGTATGCGGCACCATACATACCAGATGCAAACTTAACTCAACCTGGCCAGTTAAGACGGGAAGTGTTTGTACGGAACCCTCGGTGCGCGATTCCAACTCGCACTTGGCCGGTTTTATGTAGCGATTCAGTTGAGCGATTCGTGGACGCGCGACTGCATCGCGACATGTGGTCATTGTCGTATTTGCAACGTGCGACAGAAGCGATCCAGTAGCGATGGCGATACAAAAAAGCGACTATCGCGTTGCAGGCTTCCCCATGGATCTGTACCATTATCATGAGTGACTAAATCACAATAGTACAGCGCATCCAGCGGTTACTTTGTAGGACTACAAATTCTCCATACAAATCTTTAACGCAGTCGCTAGCGGTACTTGCATATTCAACGGTCTTACGATGTCTGCACACAATAGCTTCCAATGTATATAGGTATATATCTCCTCATCGATTTCGATGACGGTGACCCTAAGCAAACAAAACATTACGGACTTCGCCTAACTATTATGAGCTCTAATGTGGCTGGCTACACGCGTGACAGTGGCATGGCAGGGTAGCATCGTAGCGCCATCTACCGTAAAGATTTAGACTTTATCGTCGACACCATCGTCTCAAAGTTGAGAATCGATAGTAACGATGTGCTACACCAAAATTAATTATTTTTATTAAAGCAGTAACGTCTGCTAACGTAAACCAAATGTTTACAATGAAGCGAAAAATTGAAAAATTTAATGGTTCAGACGGGATTCGAACCTGCGTTTCCAACGGCTTTCCGGGCCACCACGGGCGTACTACCAACTGAAGCAACCTAAGGTATGTTGAAGCAACTGGTTGAAAGATTCAATAAATCCGTTGGAAAGCCGTTGGAAACGCAGGTTCGAATCCTGTCTGATAATTTTTTTCAATTTTTGGCTTCATTGTAAACAAAAATTATGAGTGTCCCTAGCGAAGTGCCCCTCTAAACTATCATATTCGCTCAATCTCGACCATCTTCGCGAGTATTGTAGTGCTAGGGTTTCAATGCCTGATCGCCACTCGAAAAAGATTCTGCCTTTAATTCATAGGATAAATTTTATCATTGACCGAGCGAAGCCAGCGTAGCTTCTCTGTTTCAGCTGCGCCAAAATTTCTTTCGTATTTCCGGATGTATGGATGGGATTTGCGGCTGTTCTGCTCAATCGATTCTCATGAAATTTTAGTAGTAAGTTCGATAAGTACCTATATAGATTTCTTTCGTCGAATCAGTTTTTCAAAATTTTTCAGCATGAGCTGACATGGGGGTTGAAAACGTATAGAGTCATATTTAAGGCATTTCAAAAAATTAACGCAAGTTGTTACACAGCTATTATAGTTTTGTTTTTCTTTTCTTTATCGTCTTATTCATCTGAAGTAAGTCGTAACTGGATAGTTCCTCAGTATGTATTTATAAGTAGGGCGTCACGCTTGTGTCTATATGAAATCTGATCTCAGTTGAGACCATCGCATCATAGGCATGCCAATTCTCTGTTACTACAATTGAATGCAGTTTTTACTGTGATATTTATATAAACGTAAAAGTATATACTTAGTAAAAAAATTGGGCAAGTGCGAGCCCGACTCGCGCATGAAGGGTTCCGTACCTATACATATATATATATATATATATATATAATCTATAACAAGTTTGTTGTATGGGAGCCCCCTTAAATATTTATTTTATTTTATTTTTAGTATTTGTTGTTATAGCGGCAATAGAAATACATCATCTGTGAAAATTTCAACTGTCTAGCTATCACCGTTGTTGAGATACAGCCTGGTGACAGACGGACGGACGGACGGACGGACGGACGGACGGACGGACGGACGGACGGCGAAGTCTCAGTAATAGGGTCCCGTTTTTACCCTATGGGTACGGAACCCTAAAAAATACCTAAGATAAAAAATTATAGCTGCTATAGCTCTTGGTATAGCTCTTTAGGGCGAAATGCAGAAAATATTTTGCCATACCTTTTCTTATCAACTTCGTTTTCCAGCTTTGTATTTTTTTTTGTACATTTTTATGGGCTTAGGCGTAACTGTGTTGAGACAAGTTTTTTGACAGTTTTGTAACATTTTTTGGTATACATTTTGTATGGCCGTAACAAAGCTAAGAAAACGAACTTGATATGGAAAAGTATCTATTTTCAGCATTTCACCCTGTGAGAAGAAGTAACGATCATATAAAGAAAATAAGTAGCTCAATAAGAATACAATGTATAATGGAAGCAGTATTTAATTTTTCAACCCCATTCTATTTTTTGCAGTCGTGTAGGTACGGTGCAATTTTATAGTGCATAGTAAATTAAAAAAAAAAGTGCTAGTACAGCTATAAAGTGTGCAGATACATTTATTACCAATGTGCGTTCCAAAGACGGCGATACATGTGTTTCCCAGGCGTGAGTTTACGACGTTGTACAGACACTGAACTCGTAAAACCACTGTTAAGGCTGTTAGTACACGGTTGTAGAAGTGTTTTATCGATGTAAGGCAGTTCTCAAACTGTTCCCCCGATAGTTATGGACTAAAAATGCGGAACCCGTGTCTTATACGTCTTAAATACATAGAACAACCATGACCCAAGCACAAATATTCGAGTTTATCACACAAATATTTGCCCTGGCCGGGATTCGAACCCGGGACCACCGGCTCAGTAGGCAGGTGCATACAAACTGCGACAAACGTGTCGTCAAAATCTTTTTTACGGCGTGGTTGACGCAGTTTGTAGAACACCTGCCGTTACACTGTACCCTCAGGTGGTCAGGTGACACTGGGCTCAAAAATGAAAGATAAGTAAGGTTCTGTGAAAACATTTTGAGGAATGCTGATCTAATGATAACTCAGTAACTCTGCATGAGTCTCGCATTTTAGCGTTTTCCGTAGGACGGTAGACAAAGTGACGCGTACTTGCTAATTTTACATGCGTACGCGCTTAGGGCCTGCGCGCAGGGTTGCCAAAAGCCCTGCGTCGTCATGTTAATACTATTAAAAAAAAAAGTAATGCTTATTTCAGGAAAAAACAGCGCGGTTCAGGATGTCTATGGGCAACTGCACAGCGCCCTCTGTTGATATAGAAAATATTTCTTTGTCTTCTCAACACGCCGAAGTGGCTGAAAGGATTTTAATTAATTGTGATACAGAGATAGCTGGACCTCCAAAGATGTTTAAATATAGGATAATTTTACCCGACTACGGTAAAGAATTAAAGGTTACTCGGACGAAGTGTAAACATAAAGCGAATCTCCAAGTGTATGTAGATAGGTAAACATTAGGCCTCAGTGTCACCTCTAAAGCATGCAAAAAAAAACAAATACTCTTTATAGCACACCTCAAATACACAGGGATACAATAAATAGAAGCAAAGTGAATAACAGGCGGTCTTATCGCTAAATAGCTTCTCTTCCAGACAATCTTTAGATAGCGGAGGTAGGTAAAACAAACGTTTGAACAAAGTAGGTGGAGCATGCTTTCCTAAGTACAAAATGCGAGTGTAAGTGACGGATGCTTTGTCACTTATTTATCACGTGATAATCGCAACCATCATAGGCGTGAAGTACAGTCAGCAGCAAAAGTTGCGGCGTCTGGTACTCAAAATGATATACACACGGTCTCTATTGTCAGAGAATAAGTACAACGCTTATTTTCTTATCATTGACAGGTCATCTTTACAGATCATTATTCATTGTGAGCATGTTATGTTTAGCTACTTTTGCTGTTGAATCTGTAGAGAAGAGAGAGACTGTAGTCTCACCTTGGAACGGATCCCTTCTTGGCTGATCAATTAACATACTAGGCTCGGGACTACCTTTGATTTACATCAAAAATTCACCTTAATTATCATCTGTTAAAGATGATGACGAAAAAAAATGAAATTGACAATCCTTGCCCCTTTCCAGAATAAGATTATTATGTTGTTAAATTATGAAATGATCGATATACGAATAATCATTTTATACGTTTTATGTTAAATGTTAATTGGTTTGTGCGTTTAAAAAAATCTTAAGTTTAAAAAGTAAAAAAAAACTTTTTTAATAAAACAGTTTTAAAGAGAAGCAACCCTACGCCTGTATACCTTTAGCGACCAGTCCACATGATTGTTGGTTTTGTCCAGTAAATTACTGTGAAAATTGATTTCCATATTACGTGTTCAAAATGCATATTTCAATGCATGTGCTGAAAACTAAAACTGATGTATTTAAATACAGAGCAAACAAAAATTAAAGAAATAATATTAAAATACTTTGAGTCTAAATCCGTAACTCTTAGTCCAAATTGCATAACAGCATTTAAATCACAATTGAATTCCAAATATTTATTCAAATGAATCGACCATATTCAAATTGTTAACGGCGAAATGTCAAAATCAATCATTAAAATATAATTTAGAGTTGAAAAACCATAATGACTAACGTGCGTAGCGATCAGTGTGTAAACATGATATGTTAGCACATAAATATTTATTCCAAACCAGCGGCTTACTCAACTGGTATAATGTTCATGACCCCTTATCACCCATCAATCCTAAAATCGAAAAAAAAAACGCATAACGCCCTCCAATTAGTCAAACTTCCTTGTCGGACTCTATGGTAGCATCTCCCTTTCTTGCACAACCGTACCTATCCTTTCTCCGCCCCACCGCGACCAGTATTTAGCTATATAGTGCCAGATACCATGCAAGCACATCACATTACTTCACTACTAACCGAAGTGACCCATCACTAAGCAACATGAAAGCCTTTGTAGCGGTAAGTCCAGTGCAGTGCCCGTGTCCAGTGAAAAAAAAAGTTAAAAAAAAAGTGACAAGTGATCGTGACGTTCCGAAATCAAGTTTGACAGTGCATCGGTATTTTAAATTTGGAATCTGTTTTCGATTGAAATGTGTTCACAGGATGTGATTTGAGATTTTGGACTGTTATGCACTGAAGTTGATTTCAGAACTTTTCAACTTGTGTTTATGAATCAGATTATTTATTTTGATTTGGTTATAATCGATTAATATTGTTGAGTCATGATTAATCTCTTATACAAACCAATTATACTATCCTGAAGTCCGCATTGTGCCCACTTTAATGATATTTGAAGGCGTTTCTGACATTTTTCAGAGTTTTTAAAACTAATCGTAGCATCTATGTTATGTTTTATCGACAAACTTTTTAACCGTTCCCAACAGCTAAATAATGAATTTCTATTCAAATAGAGTTCACACTAAACATCGTTAGTGGTACTTTTTGTCCCATCACTCATTACTACCCATACAATACACCATTTTCGTAACGATAATTGCCAATAGCATTACGTTTCTAATTTAATCTGCAAAAATATGAGCGTCTTTTTAAGTTCTCAGCGATTCAACAGTTCATTTGTATAGCTTATTATGTATATTATGTGAGGTAATGTTGTGGCAATAACGTTCATACTACGTGAACGGTGGTTATTTGATTTGATAGGTAATAAATACATAAAATAGCCCCTATACAAATTGACACTTCTGTACATACGATTATAGAAATAAAAGGCGACTCTTTACCAGGAAAATTAAATATAACTTTACATTGCGATTTATAGGATTTTCTTGACAATGAATTTGCATGTTTCGGATAATTCGCGATAAAAGCATCATGTAAATTTTAGTATTGATCAGTGGCGTGGCGTCTGATCCGATTCCAACCTACTTGCCCGTTTTAAAAAGTATTTGTTTTTTGTGAAAAAAGAAGCTAGATCGGTTCCGGATTTCCATGTGTGTAGTAAAGTTGTAATTTTTAGTATCAAATTGCAATTGGAAAACTCCTGAGATTAGTTCTCTACTTTCCTCTGTTATAATAATCAAAGCCTATTGTGCACTCTCAAATTCAAGAATTCAGATTCTTTTGCGATTCGAAAAATGTATCAAGGTTTACGAATAGCGTAAGTAATAAGAAATAAACGTTATTCCCGAAAACTTATCAATAAAAAATATGTAAGCGTTTTAGTGTTGTGCAAATATAGTGTACATATAGTGTTTTACGGTTTTCCATCGTAATTTGACAGGCAAGTTTGTTTTTATATATCCATCCTTAAGATGGATATAGTTCATTGAGAAAGCACGCTAAACCGAACTTTTCAGTCAAAAAACAATGAAAAACAAACATATATCTGTAACAAAATCCGTCAACAGATCGACGCTTCATGATATTCAAAGTAATTTACTTCATTCAAGAACTCAGCTTGATGAGTGTTACATAACACCATCCTCAGGCATATAAGAAAAATGAAGCGACTGGTTGAAAAAATCGATGTTTTAGCTAGTGGCTTTGATAGAACAATTGGGAGTTCACCTGTCTGGGTCGGAAAATCGCAGGGACATGTTTTCCGCTCAAAGCCTAAATATTAAAAAAAAATCGCTTTTTTTTAGGAAAACGGCTAACTGATATTTCTTCACAGAATTTAGGGCTTAGAGTCAATGGTCAGCCATTTTTCCTCTCACTTACGTAGTAAACTACGTCACTTAGACATATTGCATAAGACCGTTCATCTTTCCTTGAGCAACGCGCGGGTCAGGGGTTACGCATAATCAGAAATTCTAGCAAAAGTAATTACTTAAATAGGCACATGTAAGGTTGGAGTTATCGCGGATTTTGTAATTCTTGATTGACCCTAGGTTCAAATGATTGGATGTGAAATATGAAAGCATGTGATGGTTTACCTTCACTACATAGTAGAAAACAAAGTCGCTTCATGCTGTCTGTCTGTCTGTCCCTATGTATGCTTGGATCTTTAAAACTACGCAACGGATTTTGATGCGTTTTTTTTAATAGTTAAAGTGATTCTTATCAGCTTTTCACCTGTGCGAAGCCGGGCGGGTCGCAAGTTATTTTATAGATAAACGTTCACAGAATGTTTAATTTCATAGTCATATCGTTTCATCGAAAGCTTTTTTCTCTGAAACCTAATCCATAGGATGACATTTTCAAGCTTTATGAAAAATGTATGACTTCAAGGGAAAAAATCTATGAGTCATTTCTGGTACAAAGGGTGTCCATTGCGATCCAGCGTGGAAATGCTGCGAGCGTTATGGGCACCTTTGGACCAGACGACAGAGAGCGGTGTTTTATGAACCTTGTTATTTTCATAAATTAGTTTTAATTGAGTTATTAATTTTTAAGTCATGAATTTATCGTACATCTATGAAATGAAAATTCGATGAAACGTAATTATTTTTATTAAAGCAGTAACGTCTGCTAACGTAAACCAAATGTTTACAATGAAGCTAAAAATTTAAAAATTTAATGGTTCTGACAGGATTCGAACCTGCGTTTCCAACGGCTTTCCGGGCCAACACGGGCGTCCTACCAACTGGACCACGAACCAGATGTCAGAGCCATTGAATCTTTCAACCAGTTGCTTCAACATGCCTTAGGGTGGCATCGTAGCGCCATCTACCGTAACCATCGTCTCAAATTTGTTGAGAATCGATAGTAACGATGTGCTACACCCAAATTAATTATTTTTATCAAAGCAGTAACGTCTGCTAACGTAAACCAAATGTTTACAATGAAGCCGTTGGAAACGCAGGTTCGAATCCTGTCTGAACCATTAAATTTTTCAATTTTTCGCTTCATTGTAAACATTCAATGAAACGTATTTTATAATAGAAAGGGATTGCAGATATGACACATTGTAGGTAATACAGATTCGGGACTATATAAAAACTAAAAAAGAAAGTTGTGATTAGTAGAAGCAATTGAAGGCGTTAAAATTTCGGAACAAATAAAAGAAACTTAGATACAATCGTATAAAATATTGTTTGTGCTTTTGTATAAAAAAATGCGATGTGAAATCTTCGCTTCCGCTTTCCATTAAATCGACTCTTCCATTTCATGGTTCGATAAGATGTAAGTACTTAACATAGTTAAGGCTCTCTTGCCCTTTAAGTACACTTCATTCAAAAAAGTTACGCAGCATAATAAATGACACGTCAAATGACGAAGGCAATTCGCTTGTCTTTGTTGACTCTGCAATGCGTTAAATTTTTATGTAATCATCACTCAAAATGTGTGAGCTTCTCACACCTGACGCATTTGGTTTTAGCAAATAACCCAAACATAGACGATCTAAAATCACCTTAACTAACAGTCAAATAATGATATATACATACCTATACTAAGATTTATTTCGACTTTATTTTATTTGATTCGATCCTCGGTTAATTTTAATCCGAAAATCGAGGCCGGTTTTTTTATTTTTATTTACTTAGATAGCTTGACCAACATTTTAAGGAAAACGGCCCAAATTTCACCTAATCTCTTTTGTTTACTTGTCAGCCGAGTTAGGTAGTGGAATAGCAATAGAGCGTTTATTTAACTCCTAACAGATTTTACGTGCAAATAAATTACGCGTCGTTTTAGTACGTTGTAAAATTTTATGTGTGTACTGTCGTGAAACGTAAACTTCAATCTGTCCACAGAACATTGTGATTTAAAATGATTCTTCTTACTAAGTATTAATATTATTTCAATATCCGGGATATTATTACCGTGAAGTTCATTAGGTATAAGAAATCTCACCATTGTCTATGCCGAATGCATAACTATAGCATGATTGAGAACCATATAGTCCTATTTGTTATGAAAAAAAGCTGCACTCTGTGATGGAAGCAAGCCGTTTTGCACAGTGATAATATAGACCAAAATAAACGATTTCACTCGAGGCGAAATTAGTTTCACCCCTTAGGAACAGAGATGGCGCCACTTATTCAAAAAAAGTTTAAAAAAATTCTAAATCCTGAACGGATATTCCGATTTTGACGTTAGAGGTGCCAATCGGCAGAAAATACCCCAATTTAACATGAAAAAAATTAAAATTACGTAGAAAATAATTTTGAATACCTAAGAAATAATATTTTCTGAAAAAGATATTTAAAATTTTTGATTTTTGGAATTTTACTCGTAAAAATGTATGCACATGGTACTTTTTTCATTTATTTATATTAATACACAACTAATTTTACATTTACGAAAAAAAACCGCATATCATTAGCTCGTATAATTCCAAAGTTATTGAAAAATACAGACATGGCGCCGCTGGGTCAAAAAATCTTACAAAAAATCTAAAACCTCAACGGATATTCCGATTTTGATAATTAAGGTGCTAATCGACAGATAATTACTTAAATTAGTTTAAAATAATAAAATAAAAATTCAAATAGGCAAAAAGTAATAATACTTCCAAAAAAAAACATACATTTTGAAAAAATATATTTTTTTTTGGGGCTTTTATGTAATTTCATATAAAAAAATTATGAATATGGCTTTATTTTACTTATGTATATTATAACACTATTAGGTAATTGATCGTTTAATAAAAAACCGCATATCGTGAACTTGTACAGTTCCAACGGTATTGAAGATTTTACTATAAGGTGCCGGTGCGATGTTGCCGCCGCACGTGCAACTTATGTACATGTATCTAGAAAAGTATTCTCCCGTTTCGAAGGTACTGATTACCCTGAAAATATAACCACAATTGAAAGTACAAATAATAATCATCCCAAGTAGCACACAACACACTTATATCCCTTGTACAGCTTAAATTAGAGTTTTAACGGGTGAATAGGCTCCTATACAACCTGTTTGCTAATATCACAAGTATATTAGATGCTAAATAGCATTTCTGAATCAATATTTTACTTACTTTACGTTTTATTTTCACTTTAGTCTTTGCATCCCTGGTGCGCCGGGTGCGCCGCAGTCCCAATAGCATTCTACGCATGATAGCGGACAGGGTTGACTGCCCCTACATGTCGCACTGTGAGGGATTGCACTCCCCTATCAGTGTTATTCTGTTTTAGTTATAAGTTAATATATCAATACTAACCCCCTTAGCTTGTAAGTTCTACTAATAAATTATGTGTCTTTGTTACATGAAATAAATAATTCATTCATTCATTCATTTGCAGGCTTTGCATTGTAACGTGCAAGTTAGGCCGTCGCATCATAAAAAAAACAACAACGCACTATGCCACAGCCCAATTTGTATCCATAATGTTCAAGGAGTTTCCAAATTGAACTAACCTTCAACTATTGTGGACCCCACCTACCTTTGATGCTGTTTCATCCCCAAAAAGAAAGACTTGGGACTCGATATTTCCAAATTAAAACGTGAACCCACATTTGGTTTGCATGAAACGGTATTCAATGGCAGCTGACATAGATGGAAGGTATCTCACAAGCTTGTTTAGTTTAGTGTTTTTTAGTTTAAACAGATCTTTTCGAATCGCATTAACAGTAATAATATATGCTCTGTTGGAGCATCGTATAGCCTGCATGTGAATCTGGGACCAACAACGTTACGATTAATTGAGAACCAATTAATGACATTAATATAGTGATTGAATCTTACACGATTTTCACTCATTATATTAAAATAATAAAACGGGACTTAATTGCGGTAAATAAACATTTTTGAACTCGGTTAAATCCCGTTTTGTTATAATAATGAATGACATTAATTATGTAAACACACCCTAAAAAAAAGAAACAAAAATGGCCCTAAGTAATCGTTTCACATGAGCCGTTACGTATCGAGAGAGAATTTCTATAGATAGCGATGTACTTGCAAAAGCAGTAGTTATTTCAGGGTATAACATGCAAATTTTAAAACAGGTCTCTTTTCTTATTGTATTAAAATTAGACGTCTTGTCATACTTTGTGAAAGCCTTGAAGTGCAGTCATAATTTCATTACTTAAAGTAATAACTGTTTTGTAAACTGCTACTAGTAGACCGTTGCACTGACGACTGCAATTTGAATGCTTCGATGCTTTCACAGAGCTGGCGACAAGCCTTTCGCCGACTACTTCAGCTGCCATTGAACAACTTGTTCTGCGTGTAGCGTTTCAAGTTCAAGCGAGCCAAATGTGAAATAAACGTCTTAATTTGGATATATCCTGTCCCAAGTCCTTTCTTTTTGGGAATGGAATGGCGTTGGAAGCAGGTTGCAGGTGCGATCCACAATAGAACAGTTAGTATAGGTGCAAATCGAGCTATGAAAAAATGCGTTGTTGCAGCCGATGCAACGGCCTAACATGCACGTAACAATGCACAGTTTAGTGAAAATATGCAGAATATACTTGTGATATTAGCAAACTGGTTGTATAAGAGCCTATTCACCCGTTAAAACTCTAATTTAAGCTGTACAAGGGATATAAGTGTGTTGTGTGCTACTTGGGATGATTATTATTTGTACTTTCAATTGTGGTTATATTTTCAGGGTAATCAGTACCTTCGAAACGGGAGAATACTTTTCTAGATACATGTACATAAGTTGCACGTGCGGTGGCAACATCGCACCGGCACCTTATAGTAAAATCTTCAATACCGTTGGAACTGTACAAGTTCACGATATGCGGTTTTTTATTAAAGGATCAATTACCTAATAGTGTTATAATATACATAAGTAAAATAAAGCCATATTTATAATTTTTTTATATGAAATTACATAAAAGCCCCAAAAAAAATATATTTTTTCAAAATGTATGTTTTTTTTTGGAAGTATTAGTACTTTTTGCCTATTTGAATTTTTATTTTATTATTTTAAACTAATTTAAGTAATTCTCTGTCGATTAGCACCTTAATTATCAAAATCGGAATATCCGTTGAGGTTTTAGATTTTTTGTAAGATTTTTTGACCCAGCGGCGCCATGTCTGTATTTTTCAATAACTTTGGAATTATACGAGCTAATGATATGCGGTTTTTTTTCGTAAATGTAAAATTAGTTGTGTATTAATATAAATAAATAAAAAAGTACCATGTACATACATTTTTACGAGTAAAATTCCAAAAATCACAAATTTTAATAATTTTTTTCAGAAAATATTATTTCTTAGGTATCCAAAATTATTTTCTACGTAATTTTAATTTTTTTCATGTTAAATTGGGTTATTATCTGCCGATTGGCACCTCTTACGTTAAAATCGGAATATCCGTTCAGGATTTAGAATTTTTTAAACTTTTTTTGAATAAGTGGCGCCATCTCTGTTCCTAAGGGGTGAAACTAATTTCGCCTCGAGTGAAATCGTTTATTTTGGTCTATATTATCACTGTGCAAAACGGCTTGCTTCCATCACAAAGTGCAGCTTCCAGGCCAAAACCGTCCATAACAAGTAAGACTAATAGACGCGATCGTCGAAAGCTCTGAACTTAATGACACTAGCGTGACTTCCGCGCGGAAACCTTGCATAACGTGGTGCATCATAAGTCCATAGAGCATCTCTAGAAAAAAGTATGTCACTTGAATCTATGCGCGTTAATAACTAACACGATATTTCGAATTTAGAACGCAGATTTTCTTTTGTCTCAATTTTTGCAACTCGAGTCTTTAAAAAGTGAGTAGGTATGTTATTTATTTTGTCAGTTTTATGAAGCTATTAATCAGTTTACATCGCGTCTTTTTTGCGTTTTTCACTATATATTATGCGCATTAATGACTGACATGTGACATGATATTTCAAATTTAGAACGCGGTTTTTTCTCTCTTGTGACAGTTGTAGGTAATGCTAATCGACATGTAGTCAGGTTTTTAATTTGTTTTTTTTTTCGCTACAGTGATATTTTGATACAAATCAAGTGTTTATGAGGTAAAAGATAAAACACAGCTCCTAACATTTAAACAGCGGAGTGCATCCGTTATGCAACAGACCCACTATATCACTTCAACTATTGACCTTTCTTGCAACTTTCACTTTCAGCCAACATTTCGAATGTTTGTAAATTCATCTAATATTAGATAGTTTTATGATTATTAAAGTAATAAAACAATGCATAAAATTCAACACAGCAATCAGAGTTTAATTGAATAATAACGCTTACATGTTTAAGAGCGTATGCGTGACGGTACAAAAAGAAAGTAAAATTGTTAAGCAGCGACATGTTGCCTAACCTATAACTCTTGACCTGAACAATAGTGAGAACCTTAAAACAAATTTCACTTTCGAACACGAATATCTAAAAAAAACAACTGAAGTTCGTTGGCCAATTCGAAGATGATTGTGCAACGGTAGCTAGCATATTTGCATATATTATTATGCTCCGGGACTTACTTAGCAAATAAAATGCTCAGAAATGGAAAGCAAGACAATGTTTTCACATCATTTACATTGCGAATGCTCGCCGCTAAAAGTTCAAACGGCATTTAAGTTGGTTTAATAGTGAAGCCATTTTAGTACCTGATCTTACTGCCTCGTAAAATAGTAATGGTATTTAAATACAAACGTAAATATATCTGTAGATAGATCGTAGATCTAATCGCGATCACTTGTCAATGTTCTCTCTGCTTACTTATGGTAACTTGTATTTGATTTTATCAGATAATTAGATATATAGGTACGATTGTCTGACTGGTTGTTTCTTTTACAGTGCATAGCCCTTGCGTTGGTCGCGGTGGCCCGCGCCGAGCCTCCGTCTGGATACAACTACAACCGCCCCTCTGGAGGGTCCGGTGGCTTCAGCGGTGGATTCAGCGGCGGCCTGAGTGGCGGCGGCGGCGGCGGCTACCGCGCCGTGTCCTCCGGCTACCAGACCTCTGAAGGCCAGAACGTCGACCAGCAACTCCTCGAGCAAGTCCGCCAAATCCTCCTTAAGGAAGAATCCTCCGCTTCGTCTGGCTCCGGTTTCGGTGGCGGTCACGGCGGTGGTGCCCCCTCCTCCTCCTACGGCGCCCCCTCATCCTCCTACGGAGCCCCGTCCTCTTCCTACGGAGTGCCATCTGCCAACAGCCGCGTCGTAGGCATCAACCTTGAGGGAGTCCGTCAGGCTATCCAGGTCGCGCAATTCGAACAGTCCGGCGGTTCCTCCGGTGGCTACTCGTCCGGCGGTGCTGGTGGTTACCCATCTGGCCCCGCCCGCGCCCCCTCTGGCAGCTACGGCGCCCCCTTCTAAGTCCTCAACAGAATTCCGAACGCAAAACGACTGGACCATGATTGGAATCCACCAACCAATACGCGGATTCCCAACCTCCGCTACTTCTAGTCCTGCTGGTCCGGGATAAAGCCACTGAGCGTTCGGATGTTGTTTTATTCGGGCGGGTCCGTAAGATCTGTGGAACGGCCGAATGTTTAACCAATTTGGTCGGCCGTCACGTACAATGTAGGTGATGCCGACTCACCAGGCTCTTGTCTCACCAAATCCAACACTTGCGACTATGCACGCGAAATGGTTGGAACGCCCCAGCGACCAGCCAGTCGCCATTGACCCACAGCCCTACCATACTGAGAGCCCGCGAGGGTTCTCAGCGGTTGGTCCGTGTGCCAACACGAGCGAAGTGGCTGGCCGTTGGGTTCGACACTTGTATAAAGATTATAATAAGTATAGCTTAATATTTTTGTATTGTATAAGATTTTTTATGTTTTTATTTTTATTTACAAAAAATAAATACATTTCGACACCGTAGAACATCTTTTTGTTGCATAATCGAATCCTTAAGCCTATTTTAAAAGCGTTTGTCAAACTGTGAACAAATCACTGATTCTCGTCACTACCGACCTTAGAATACAAATCAAAGCAGGTGACGCAACTCACCATAAAACGATAATTGTAATTCTATTCGGCGATTGTTTACACCTATTCAATTTATATTCCGTCCATAACCTAATAGGCCGAACGGAGATGCAATGGCGTCGAGAATTAGACAGTTGCATCACTGTAGAAGGCGAATGCGAGGCCAGGCCAGTCACATCTAAGTGAACTGAATGACCATAAGTCTCGTAAACCTATATATAATAGTTATTGAGCCTGTTTAAACTGCGCTCGGCAAAGGGCACCTTCATTCGTGAAAGGCGTCAACCTTTGCGTATCTATACTGTAACTAATATGAACTTTAAAAGGTGGAAGAAGATTATCTTAGTTGAGCGTTTTCCAAAAGAAACCCGAATCCCTGTTTCTTCCAGAACTTGACGTTTATGGATTCATTCTACTCAGAATTGATAGCATTTTCAATGTGAGGAATAAAAAAGTTTCCACTACGTAACGCTCGTAATAAAAAGTGCATATTTAAACGTGACGTAACGAAACGGACACGTTTAGGACACTTTTTATTTCTTCACATTGAAAATTCTATCGATTAAATATAAATAAATATCTGACAACCTGACACAAATTCCTTTGAGATTCTGAGCAAGATGAACTCAAACACGTCAAGTTCTGGAATGAAACAGGGATTCGGGTTTTTTTTTTTGGAAAACGCCCACTTACGTGTTTTCTATATACAAAAAACCGGCCAAGTGCGAGTCTGACTCGCGCACCGAGGGTTCCGTACGAACTTTCACTTGTCCCGTCTTAATTGGCCTGGTTGAGTTTAAATTTGCACCTGAAATGTATGGCGCTGCATACAAACGAGGTGTAAACTTAACGCCAATTACACCGAGTTCTCCAAATATGATGTTTGAAAAGGCCTATGTTTCTTATGATTTTATTACAAATTTATAGTTTTCAGATTTTTAGAAGTATTTGTAGTATGTGACGATATTACTTGCCAAATTTCATAGGTCTATGTCATCGGGAAGTACCCTATCATTTTGATTCCCTTGAAAATGTCGAAATGTACGTTTTTTACGACATAAACGGCCATATCTTTTTTGTCACGTTAACGCAGAAGTTTGATTTTTTCATAGCTTCAAGGGACCGTAGACCTGAGTATATTGGTGTTAATTATAATTCGATACCTCAACGCGTTCTTGAGATAAAGGGTCTCGTCAGACAGACAGACGGACGGACAACAAAGTGATCCTATAAGGGTTCCGTTTTTTCCGATTGAGGTACGGAACCCTAAAAACAGAATCTATTTCAAACAGCTGCATAGATATGTCGATGTTTTCGTAACCTAAGCTCAACACTACTCACGAAGTTAACCAAAGTATGGGTTCTACACTATCATCTTTCCCCAATTCGCGAGTATTGTGGAGCCGCACTAAAAGATAGTAGGTTAATCTCCGTAGCAAAACGCGTTGAATGTACACTACAACTGTAGACGACAACCGCGTCCGTCGGCTATCGGCTACAAGGGCACTCCGAAACTCAGGGATGAGTTATGGAGCGAAGTGGACTGTAGGCTAAGGTAAAACGAACGGACGAAACGAAAACGCAAACTAAAAATCAACGGTATATATTTACACAGAAAATTAACAAAAAACAACAACGGATCGGAAACACTTAAATTAACACTTAACTAATATAGTCTCTGTCTATGAATTTACACTAAATCGCGGACCGATGGTACTACGCTATACTGACAAAACTAACTCGCGGACCGATGGTACTACGCTACAACTGTTACAAGATGGTTTATGCAGGAGAACAAGAACTGGAAGTGATGAGTGGCGGATCGATGATCAACGCACTGACTACGGAGTGGTACTCTACGTAGACTGAAGATGAACTGTGGACGAACTGTGTTTACATTAGAAAATGGCCGTCCTTTTATACAATTCCGCTCTGGGATCAGGGGGACGCCCGCCCTGTCTTTCTACATTAAATTAACAAAGTTATACATAACTGAGCTTAAAACTAATTTATTCTACGGATTGACGCCGTTAGAATTTACAATATTTTTGCGTGTTTACGCTGTGGGAGCTCCCGTCCGACTGTGAGGCGTGAAAATACCTAAAGATTCTTTGTCCCCGGCAAGAGGCCGTCTCGCTCGCACCGTCCGAGATATGCACTCGTGCGGTCACTCTTAACGCGCTGCGTGCCGCGAGACTAGTTTAGTCTTTGATTTATCGTGTTCTCGGACGGTTGCGGCCGGGACAATGTTCTACAAAATTACTTTATTTACTGAAATCTACAGTTTTACAAAGTTTCAAATTAATCTACGATTTTTCCTCAATTTTTACATCGAACGTAAACAAAGATGACTCCTTTGTCTCGCGCTGCGAGTGGAAATTACCACGATGAGTCATCTTTGTTTTGCCGTGGTCTTTTTACTAAGACATGACGGGAGCTCTAACATGAAATAAATGATTATACATGGGGAATTTAATTAATTTCAGCCGCTTATACGGGCAAACGATCTTATATCTAAGTATTGAATAATCTTTATTTATTTATTCAACTTAAAACTAAATACTCTGCAAAGCTGTCCGCAACAGACTCCCCCCGTCGAGCTGCCGCGTAGACTCGGGTTGCATGGGGAGGACAGCTTCCGCACGGGCGTCGAAATACGCCACCCTTGGTGTGCACGTTCGTGTTCTGCACCTCGCCGTCGGAACCCGGATGTGTTGCCTCGTTCCTCGGGTCCATGGAGACGTATGTGAGTGGCCGGGCGTTGACATCGCCTCGGCCTCGGCGAGCAGTATCGTCGGCTCCTCTTCTTGGCGCCATGGTTGGGCGCACCGTCATGGCGCGTGATGTGGTCAGGGCGCGCGCTGTGGTAGCGCGTCGCGACGGTGGCGTTGGGTGGCACGCTATGTTTGCGCGCGGCGTCGTTGCGTGTGACGCGACGCTCTTCTCCCCCCGTTGTGCGACAGCGCTGAAGCGGGGGCAACGCCTGGCAGCGCTGAGTGTGTGCGCTGCGTGGTGGCTGCGCTTTGTGTCGGCTGTAGCTCGACACAGCAGCGGCGGGCGCCGCGGCAGGCAACGCGTGAGGCGTCGCGGTAGTTGTGGTGGCAGGCGCCGCGGCGGCAGGCGACGCGGGTGGCGTCGCCGCCGGAGTAGCGGCGGCAGTGGCGGCTGGCGACGCGGGTGGCGTCGTGGCCGGAGGAGCGGCAGGCGCCGCGGCGGCAGGCGACGCGGGTGGCGTCGCATCGAGCGTGGCGGCAGGCGACGCGTCAGGCGTCGCATCGGGTGTGGCGGCAGGCGACGCGTCAGGCGTCGCTGCGTGCGTCATCACCCTCTGTCGTTGTGTCGGCGTCTCCTGTGGCCACTCCGCTTCAGGCTGCCACAGGAATTCGGGTCCGGCGTACCATCGGGCGCCTATGTCCAGGCGACGCGCGCTGTCGGCCCTCGTAGCGTCGTTGGCGGGATTTTTCCTTGTAGGCACCCATCTCCATTGCTCCTGGTCGTAGTTGTGTTCGGGGTGACGCCGTCGGCGTAGTCTGCTTGGCCGCTTCCTCTTCTTTGCGCGTTGACGTGGCGTCGTCGTGCGCGTTACGGCACCTTCCTCCCCCCGTCGACTAGTAGCGTCGGAACGGGGGCAACGCCGTCGGCGTTGTTTGCGCGGCGTCGCGGCAGGCGACGCCACTGATGTAGAGCGTGATCGGGTTGACGCCGCTGGCGTCTCTTGCAGTCTTGATTGCGAGGTTACACCGCGTCGGTGTATGGCGTGGCCGTCGTCTCGGCGTAGGCGGCGAGCGTCGTCGTCTCCCCCCGTCGGCACGTACTGTACTCGGGGCGACGCCGCCGCAGTGGGTTGAATGCAGGGATCGCCGTCCTCTGCTGTGGGCTGCCGTCGCTGGTCTTCGGTCGGCGCGTTCCGCAGAGACATAAGTGACGCCGTCACGGGCTGTGGCTCACGTAGTGGCGTCGGGTCGTCTACGGCGTGGCAGTGCAGCACTGCATGCTGTCTGCTCGAGTGCTGCTGTGGCGCCGTCCCGAAGATCACCCAACCCAAGGGAGATAGTTGGGCGGCGGGCTCGTTCCGTCTGCCCACGCGGAGTGCGTAAGGCAGCATCAGGTGCCAATGGTCAGCACCGATGAGGATGCGTGGGCGGGCTTGGCTGTAGCAGGCTGCGCCCATGTCGGTGAGATGCGGGAACTGCGTGACATCGCTTCTCTCGGCTGTTTGTGCGCGTAGGCCCAAGTCATCGACGGTGCGTAGCTCGATCGGATGTGCAGGGCCGCCTGTCTGGCTGCGCACGTGGGCGTGTACTCGACGACTCTTCTCACTGGCGGTCATAGATCCCACGCCTTGTATGTGTAGGCGCGTGGTGGCGCCGTTGGCGCCGATCTCGTCAGCAAGGCTCTCTTCCATGAGCGAGATTGTTGAGCCCTGGTCCATCAGAGCGTAGGCTTGTGTTTCGCCGCGTGGTCCGCCAATGATGATCGGGATGATCTTCAGGAGCACTGTAGTGGTGTGTCCGAACTCCGCCGTGTTGGAGGTGAATTCGGAAATGCACGCCGTCGTCTCGGGTGCATCTTCGGTTGCGCGCGTAGCGGGGCGCCGTCGCGGTGCTGCTGTGTGTTGCGCAGAGATTGGTTGTGGCAGAGTGGCTGGCGTAGCACTCGGCGTCGCGACGACTTGCTCAGTCGCGATGGGGGCCGGCGCGTACGGATAGGGCGCGTACGGGACGGCTTGCTGCATCGGTGTATACGGCGCTGGGGCGTTCAACGTATACTGTGGTGCGTTTGGTGTCGCGGCGAATTGCTCAGCCGCGTGGGGTGCCGGCACGTACTGGCGGTAGGCGAACGGCTCGGTGGTACACGGCGCTGTGGCGATCAACGTGTACGGCACGTTCGGCGTCCAAGTGCGTGGCGGCGTTGGTTGCGCCCTGTCTGGCGCATTGCTCGGCGTTGGGCTTGCATCGGCGTGTAGCAAGCGGTGGTGCGGGTAAGTGCACCCGGGGACATCACAGCCGCGGGCGCGGCACTGGTCGCGGCGATGCCGGCGGTCCAGGCACGTGACGCAGAGCTTGTTGTTGCGAACCCAATCCCATCGGGCTCCGATTGTGATCTCGCGTAGCTTGCGGCAGTTTGTAGTGGAGTGAGTGTCGCCGCAGTACAAGCAGCCGTCGGCGTGCTTCGTCGCGTATATGTGCGCACGATCTTCGTGAGGGCGTCGTACGTCTCCTCTCTCGGCGCCGCCGCTTGTTGCTCGGTTGTCTGGGACGCGCTGCGATCCCCGTAGCTCGGCGGCGGGCGTCGGTCTTCGTGGCGGCGCCTTGGCGTGGGAAAATTCCATTTCCGCATCGCTCTCCTCCAGTAGGAATTCCGCCATGAGCATGAGTTCGCTCTCGGCGGAATGTAGGCGCTCCTTGGCGTAGGAGCACCATCGGCTGCGTAAGTGCGGGCTTAGGCGCTCCGTCACTTCTCTGATTAGCAGCGGGTTGGCGCCGTAGCTACGGCGATCGAGGTCCACCAGCGTCGAGACGATGTTCATAACTTTGATTGCGAAGTTGTTGAGATCGATGGCGCTCGGTCCCAATGGCGGCATCCTCTTCAGCTCTTCAATGGCTCGGTCGATGAGAAGGTCAGTCCGCCCGAAGTTTTTCTTCAATACTCGTATGATGAGTTCGGGGCGGGTCGACGAGGCAAGCATGTGTTGTACGCATTGCCTCGCCTCTCCCTTCAGGCTGTGGCGCAGGCGCGCGACGTTCTCGAATGGCGAGAATTTGTAGCGCGTAGTGCTCTCGGTGTAGCCGTTGTAAAATGTGAGCCACTCGCTCGGCTCCCCGGAGAATGGCGGCAACTCGTAGACTTGACGTGGAGGTGGCCGCATCATCGTTTCGATTGTGTCCGTCAGGCGGTCGATAGCTCGTCCTCTGCTCGTCGATCGCTCCCGCTGGCTATGTGGCGTCTGTGGCTCGTGCTGTTGCCGCCCGCGTGTCTCGCGTTGCGGCGTCCGTGCTCGAGTATGCTTCGCATTGTCCGCGTCAGCATTTTGAACGAACCTAAACCAACTAAACTAATTCCGATCCGGCTCGAAGGACCAAACAATGTAGACGACAACCGCGTCCGTCGGCTATCGGCTACAAGGGCACTCCGAAACTCAGGGATGAGTTATGGAGCGAAGTGGACTGTAGGCTAAGGTAAAACGAACGGACGAAACGAAAACGCAAACTAAAAATCAACGGTATATATTTACACAGAAAATTAACAAAAAACAACAACGGATCGGAAACACTTAAATTAACACTTAACTAATATAGTCTCTGTCTATGAATTTACACTAAATCGCGGACCGATGGTACTACGCTATACTGACAAAACTAACTCGCGGACCGATGGTACTACGCTACAACTGTTACAAGATGGTTTATGCAGGAGAACAAGAACTGGAAGTGATGAGTGGCGGATCGATGATCAACGCACTGACTACGGAGTGGTACTCTACGTAGACTGAAGATGAACTGTGGACGAACTGTGTTTACATTAGAAAATGGCCGTCCTTTTATACAATTCCGCTCTGGGATCAGGGAGACGCCCGCCCTGTCTTTCTACATTAAATTAACAAAGTTATACATAACTGAGCTTAAAACTAATTTATTCTACGGATTGACGCCGTTAGAATTTACAATATTTTTGCGTGTTTACGCTGTGGGAGCTCCCGTCCGACTGTGAGGCGTGAAAATACCTAAAGATTCTTTGTCCCCGGCAAGAGGCCGTCTCGCTCGCACCGTCCGAGATATGCACTCGTGCGGTCACTCTTAACGCGCTGCGTGCCGCGAGACTAGTTTAGTCTTTGATTTATCGTGTTCTCGGACGGTTGCGGCCGGGACAATGTTCTACAAAATTACTTTATTTACTGAAATCTACAGTTTTACAAAGTTTCAAATTAATCTACGATTTTTCCTCAATTTTTACATCGAACGTAAACAAAGACGACTCCTTTGTCTCGCGCTGCGAGTGGAAATTACCACGATGAGTCATCTTTGTTTTGCCGTGGTCTTTTTACTAAGACATGACGGGAGCTCTAACATGAAATAAATGATTATACATGGGGAATTTAATTAATTTCAGCCGCTTATACGGGCAAACGATCTTATATCTAAGTATTGAATAATCTTTATTTATTTATTCAACTTAAAACTAAATACTCTGCAAAGCTGTCCGCAACAACAACCTTTTTTCATCATAACTGTTAGAGGTGAATGGAACTCAAGCTAAGATTTGTCAGCTACAACCTTTTTTCATCATAACTGTTAGAGGTGAATGGAACTCAAGCTAAGATTTGTCAGTCATTAAGCAATGTCTTTATACTGAAACTATTTACATCAGCTTAGGCAATAAATCCTACTGTTCAGAAAGACTATTCACCCTTACATCCATGGTGACATAGCACTTTCGCACGTCAAATTCTCACACGGAAAAATATCGCGTGGATCACGCATCAGTAACAAGACTTACTCAAAAGAATAAAGCAGCAAGTGCATGTGCAGTTCGAATACAGTTACTGCCTTGCGATTAGAAGACAGACAAAGCGGGCGATTACGAAAGCAGTCTCAAGTCTCACGTCTAATCTCCGATCATGATATCGATAGGGTTGTCAGATGGTCGGGATTTAGCGGGATTCTCCCGAATTTTCCGACTCCCGACAAAGCAAAAAATCTCTCGAAAAACACTTCATATAGGTACGGTAAGCTTGCACGTGGTAACTATGGTGTCATGGTGTTGTGAAAAATTTGTGGTCCAAACTTAACTTAACTGGGTTATACGAATCGAAGTTTCGTTCTCGACTACTGACGAAATTTTTGGAACTGAATGGGAAAGGTAAAAATAAATGACCTATTTAAATGTTTTTTGACTACTTATACTTAGTTAGATAACATTATAATAATGAGAAAACCATTTCCTGTTTTTTTTTGTTGGTATTTATTTATGTAGACATTTCTATAGGTAGTGGATGACGTAACAATCATGTTAATTATTGTTTTTAATATTACTTTAATGTGATTCGATTTTTGTTTCTCCCGACCAGTCACAAAAACCCGAAAAAATAATGGTTTCTCCCGATAATAGGGTCATTCGATCAGCAGGGCTAGCATATCTTGCCGTGACTTCGCTTTTCGCGCGAGTCAGTATCTCCTGTCTTGCTCGCACGGTATTGAAAGGAAAGTGACAGGTAGTATTTGTCGCGTGACAACGAGACGCGTGTCAAAGTTATGCTAGACGTACTGGCAACCCTACATGCCATACGTCCGTCCGTCCGTCCGTATATACGGGACTGTCACCGTATTTAAGTATCACGTCCCGAATTGTTACTTGTCCCGTTTATCAATACTTCAATATACTTTATATTAATTATATGTCAAAACACAAAAAGACATAATCAATACAAAGTAAAATCTAGTTCAAAATGTGACTTCGTGACTGACGTTGTGGTTCTTCTCAACAGTAATTGAATTGGTTTTCGGTTAATTTATTATGATTGGAGTGAATTGTTTTTGTTGTCGTTGTTTTCCATCGATTTTTTATTTTAATTAACCATTACTACCCTTATTTTCAGTTTTTATGTCCCGTATCAGTTCTCAATAATACCAACAACCACCTACCAACCCTACCTGTATCGCATGTTATGTAAAGTTGCGTCATTTGAACAATGGTCACTGTTGCCGGCGGCGATTTGGTTCATATATGCTTGATACCATAATTGACCTGTCGCAATGCGAAAGTTCACTAACGGTATTTCTTTACTGTGTGTGAAGTTTTTTATAATATAATTTGATGACGCGGCTGACGCAGTGGTGAAGCTGTCTGCTGCTACAAGGGCACTTTTACAACTCAGATTGTGATACCGGCGTTTCCCAAGAGATTGCTGTTGAGAAAAAAGCCGAAAGAAACTCAACAGTACCTAAGTCATTTTTTCGTAAATAATACTTAAATCAATCAATTATATTTGATAAATAAATAACAGCCTAGTCTTAAATTAAGCTCAAGAAGGCTTGTGTTATGGATCTAAGCGACGATATACATACTTATATTTATATAGAAGAATAAATTAAATACATAGAACATACATGACTCAGGCACAAATATTCGTGTTCATCACACAAATTACCCTTGCCGGGATTTGAACCCGGGACCGCCGGCTCAGTAGGCAACTGCTTGACCACTGCGCCAACCGCGTCGTCAATTAACATTAATGTTATAACTTTTGCAGGACGACTTATTATTTCCCAATAGATATCATCACACGTAAAGTACAGTTGCGTTAGAATATTGCTTCAGACTCCGGTTATGAGGGGCTACAGTATGCGGTTCTTCGAGAGGGGAGTAAATAGGTTCTTAAAGGGTCGGCAACGGGCGTGTGATGCTCCTGCACGGCTAGCATAACTTTGACACGCGACTCTTTCTCGCGCGAGATATCTACCTGTCTCTATCTGTACAGTACTATGAGATAGTGACGGATGATGCTATCTCGCGCGACATGAGTCGCGTGTCAAAGTAATGCTAGACGTCCTGGCGTCGCAAGCGTCCGTAGGCATCGGTAACTGCTTAACGTCAGGCGGGCCGCATGCTTGTTTACCACCGTCGTAGTATAAAAAAAAGATAAGGCCAATAGTTGCTAAACTAGAAATATTACAATGCCTCGTTGAATTTGGCCCGCTTGTAAAGAGTTCAAGTATCCATGAAGTGGATGCTGCAATATGACCTGGATGTTTCTCTACTGACCAGAGAGCTATTACATGTACCCATAATGGTGTGGGATGGTCGGTGATTAGTAATTTATAGCAAGAATTCACGTAAAGTATAAGTACCGTAAAAGTACCCAACTATAGTCCAATCATCCAACTATGCCAAAACAAAACTCGTTTGTTTTTATCAAAATCCATATTTTATCAGTGATTTTATAAGTTTTTATTTAAGTTTGTTTAATTATGTTGTTCACTTTAGAGTTTATTCGTTATAATTGTCATATATTAACGAGTAATTTTCGGATTAAATTGGACCATAGGTGTGTGGACTGGACTATAGTTGGGTAGTTTTACGGTAAGTAGATACCTATCTTTCTGGTTAGTACTAACCTACTTTAGGTTAGTAAATGTGTCTACTGTATGAAGATAATAGTGAACAGCATGCAATAAAAAAATAAGGTCATGGCACTTTCTACGTCACTAAGTAGTTGCCGCTTTATGATAACAAAATAATTATAAGGGAAAAAAATTGCCACCAGTGGGACAAAAAATAATAATTGTGCATTTATGCATTACGATTGCCATGTTCTTTGACTAAGGGCCGATTGTTCAATCACCAGATAAAACATATCTATCAGATAAATGTTGGCTGTCACTTTTCTTTTATATATGACGGGAGTAAAGGATAGCAATAATTTTAACTGGCAGATAAATTTATCTGGTGATTGAACAATCGGCCCTTAGTTTATTTTGTCGTAACAATTAATTAAAAAACTCACGATTTTATGAGATTCACTCAGGTAAAGGTGGTGCTGGATGCAGGTCGCTTCGAACCGGCCGATCTGGAAGTCACTGGGGGAGGCCTATGTTCAGCAGTAGACGTCCTCTGGCTGAAATGATGATGATGATGATGACTCAGGTAACAAGGGAATCGGGGAGTATTATGATACACCACTGGCAACACAGAAACGGATTGACAGAACCAACCAACCAATCATAGCGTGATGACGTCAAAAGTCTCGGCTGTCAATCCGGAGTGCCATACCTTATTTTCTTATACCATATGGTGAATAGCAGCTCTAGTATAGGATTGCCAAATCCCGGGACAATATCGTATATTTCCTACCTATATTTATTATCATCATCACTATCACTACATAGTATAAAACAAAGTCGCTTTCTCTGTCCCTTTGTATGCTTAAATCTTTAAAACTTGTAACGTATAAATATCGTCAATATATTTAAACCATAGTACGTTAAATGAATAAACATTAATTAAGGAAACAATAAAATTCATTGATATCAAAACAAGTAATATTAGAGACTACTAACGCCATCTATAGGATTTTGTCGGAATCACCAAGCTCACAATTAAACGTTTCCTTAAACAGTCATGTTAGTTCGCGATACTAGATAATTAGTTCCAAAAACAACCACATTATTAGGAAGCGGCGCGCGCGCAACGGCTCTTTCCTTTTCGATCCAAACGCGAGACGTTCAGGACGCTGCCATTATAATTTTTTGAATACTACTTAATATAAATGGCGAAACTTCGTCCCTGGATCATTAATACTTTAATTATGTAGCCAGGCGAGCTACCAAATAAAACTTAAATGGAGGAATAAGGAGAACCCAAAAATGTAAGTAAATTCTTTAGACGCGAATTCAAAATGTACCTACATGACACGTGTTGGCTTGTGTGAAGTACTTTGGTTAACCGGGTTCATTATTTCTAGGGGTTCTATTTCCAAGTCTTAAGCTGCATACACTTTTCTACGGGAATATTTGGGACCTGGCAATGACTACGCCGTATAGATGGAGCTGCATCTGATGTCGAACTGGACCCTGGGCTCTGCTTCCTGAAGGCACCAGCGCGATCATCTGATTATTGTGTAAGAGTGTAAGACTAAAAGGTCAGTGTCATCTCCATTATTTAAATGTGATCAGTGCCATACCGTGAAAAGTGTAAAACAACATATATTTGTATTAAAGACTTTCCTTCCGTAAAGAACATCTATCATTTATCACCAACAGTAGTAAAAGGCGCCCTGAGGTATTTTCAAAAAAGAGAGTCTCATGCCAACGGTGAGTAACCCGGTGGTAACGCGTAAAAAACGTTACAAAAGTGTCTACCCAACGTTTGGCCTTAATCTACTTGTTGGTAATAAATGATTTAGCTTAATTAATTTAACTTAGAATCAACAGTGTTAGTATAAGATAGCTTAAAACAGTGATTTAAAAATTTATCTTGAGGTATTTCTACCCACTTTTTTTTTTCCTTGTGACGAGAACAAAGAACGATTGTTCTAGAACTAAAGTATTACTATGTATTGTTACGTATATGTCAGCGGTACAATGTTTTAATATTTCTAGCCTTAAAAACGATTATTAACTTGTACTTTCTTGCATATGTGAACTTTGACCCTTGAAAATTTAATGACAAATTGTATACTTACCTATGAAAGTTTCTTAAATATTTCAGTGTAATTTAAACTTGCTTTTGTAAAAACAAACTTGACAAAAGGTCTGTCCAAAAATATATCGACTGTTTACATAAAGATGAGATCATGTATGAACTTAATATTCTTGGAATATCCACAGAACCTGGGGTGAGCGTCGATGCCTTGAGGAAGCAGATAAGACAGGTGTTTAAATTGACCCGAAGAGGGAGTATGAAGGGTGAGCCAGTTATGACACCAGATGCAGCATCAGAAATCGCGACCTGCACGCCTAAAGTAGTATTGCTGGAATCGGAGTTGCCTGGACCCGGTACGGTGAGTGACCAAAAACTTCTCATCAAGCTAACACGTCGTGCCAACTATCTCGTCGATAGATTAGCTAGAATCACACAAAGCAACCCCGAACTGTCAGACTTACGTAGTCGGTTAGTTAAAATTTTGAGCATTGTAGATAGTGAGGACAGTGAGGTAGACAGTGATAGAGAGGTAGCTATAGTACACCATTTACCCGAGAAGCAAGTACGCCAAGTGATAGTAGTGAAAGACAAATCTGTAAACTTAAATTCACTCAATTTAAAATTCGACGGAACTACTTGTGTTCGCGTTTTTGTCGAACGACTCGAGGAACTTCGACAAGCGCGCAATATTCCCGAAGACCACATGCTTTCGGCTTTTTCGGACTTACTTGATAAAGCGGCATTACATTGGTTTAGAAATAATAAAAGTAACTTTCATTCGTACAGACAATTGTTAGATTGTTTACGTGAAGACTTTGATTTGCCAGACTTAGACTACAAATTACGCCAAGAGATTATGCAACGGACTCAATCCAAAACGGAAACCATAGTTGTATACCTATCAATAATGCAGGGTATGTTTTCCCGATTAACGACTCCTCTTTCTAGTAAAGAACAACTTGACATACTTATGCATAATATTCGTCCAGAATATATGAAAAACTTAGCGCTTCAAAACATAGATTCCATTCTCACTTTGAAGCAGTATTGTAAACAACTTGAACTAGCACGCTCGCGAGCGGACCAATTTAATGAACCGAATTTTCACAACTTTAGAATTACGACAGATTTACATTCTCGGGATACAAAAAGGCCAGTAAATAGGGAAGTTTCAGCGTTAAATGAGCCAAGTACATCACATCAAATTAAAAAATGTTTTAGGTGCAATAAAACTAACCATTACACTAACCAATGTAAATCCAGAGAAATCGTATGTTTTAAGTGTGGAATGAAAGGTGTGAAACGAACGGAATGTGAATGTAGTCTTAATCCAAAAAACTAATAAATGGGCCTCTTAACAATAAACGGCACAGTAATATATCACCTAACCATCAGGTTAACGAGGTCCTGTTTAAAAAGAACTTGAACGATATTCGACCACATTTAAAACTTAGAATATTACACTTACAGGCTTTCGGACTCCTTGATTCCGGAGCTTTCTGTTCAGTCCTGGGTAGGGATTCGCACTTAAAATTTATAGAACATGGATTTAAACTTAATTATTTTAATACGGAGAATCATGTTAGGACGGCCGACGGCACAGAGTTGCATTGTTTAGGTTACATGCCATTACCAGTAGAATTTAATAACAATATTAGAGTCATTAACTTTCGTATTGTACCTAAGATAACGGCACCTATTATACTGGGAGTGGATTTTTGGCAACAATTTAATTTGGGAGATGGCCTAGTTTCTAGTCTTGAGTCAAATTTGAGCATGAGAAATCCATACTACGATTTAGATTCGTGTATTAATTCCGTTTCGCCTAATAATGGTTTAGAGGAATATGAGTCTTTGACAACCGAACAAAAACAGGTTATAGACAATTTAATAAAGAAATATGATACAATTAACACAGCAATGGTCGGTTTAGGTAGGACTAGTTTGGCATGCCATACGATCGACACGGGTAATAGCAAGCCAATTAAACAGAGATATTATCCTTTATCTCCCATTAAGCAACACGCCTTAGAAAAAGAGTTAGATAGAATGTTAAGCTTAGGAGTAGTTGCACCGTCTCAGTCCGCGTGGAACTCACCCGTTGTTATGGTACAAAAACCTAATGGGGACATGCGTCTCTGTCTTGATTGTAGGAAACTTAACTCAGTATCAAAACCGGATGCTTATCCTTTACCGTACATTAGTAGTATCTTAGATCAGCTCAGAAATGCTAAATACCTATCATCCATAGACTTATCGGCTGCATACTGGCAAATACCGTATGATAATGAATCATCAGCAGAGAAAACTGCATTCACTGTGCCACGCCGCGGGCTATATGAATTTAAGGTCATGTCCTTTGGCTTAGTTTCGGCCAGTGGAACAATGCAGAGACTCATGGACAAGCTCTTCGGTGCCGAATTCGATAACAAAGTTTTTTGCTTTCAAGACGACATCATTATCATAGCGAGCACGTTTGAAGAACATGTACAATTGTTACACCGAGTCTACCAAAAACTGAAAGACGCAAACCTCACAATTAACATGGAAAAGTCAATGTTTTGTAGAAAGGAATTGAAATACCTAGGTTACTTAGTAGATAGACACGGACTTCGTATGAATCCTTCCAAAGTTGAAATTATTTTGAACTATCCAACCCCAACAACAGGAAAAGAAGTTAAACGATTTTTAGGTATGGCCGGCTGGTATAGACGATTTATAAACAACTTCTCAAAAATAGCAAAACCCTTAAATAAATTGACAAGCAAAAATTTCCCGTTTGAATGGTCGACTGAGGCAGAGGAATCTTTTAACCATCTTAAAACCGCCTTAGTATCCGCACCAATCCTTAAATGTCCTAATTTTGACTTGCCTTTTGCTATACATACAGATGGTTCCTCATACGCAATCGGGGGTGTCTTAACTCAAACATATGATGGTATCGAACATCCTATAGCCTATTGTAGTCGCTCACTCAACAAAAATGAAATTAACTATAGTGTTTCAGAGCGCGAACTATTAGCTGTAATATTTGCATTGGAGCAATTTCGACAGTATGTTGAGGGACAAGAATGCAAAATTGTTACTGATCATGCCTCGTTATTATGGTTTAATAAACTTGATAATCCATCAGGACGTCTAGCAAGATGGAGCATGAGGTTAAGTCAGTTTCAGTTTCGAATCGAACACCGCAAAGGCAAACTTAACGTAATTCCGGATGCTCTAAGCCGCATCACAATAAACGCCATAGGGTCAACGAACTCGAGCGATAGCTGGTATAATCATATGTTAGAAACATGTCAAGCGAATCCTCGCAAATACCCTAATTACTTAATTACGGATGGTAAATTATTTAGACATACAAAAAATAAATACCAGCTAACGAGCGATTTCGAGTGGAAACTTGTAGTACCTCTGGACGAACGACTTAATATCCTTAAAAAATGTCACGATGATCCTACAAGTGCACATTTAGGTATATATAAAACACATAAACGCTTAAGTCTCCATTACTTTTGGCCGAATATGTATAATGATACCAAAGAATACGTAAGTAAATGTGAGACATGTAAATCATATAAACCAGTTAATAAGGCACGACCAGGCTTAATGGGTAATCCAAAAACAGTAAACAAACCCTGGATGTCAATATGTGTCGATTTTCTTGGACCGTTCCCCCGTTCTCGTAATGGAAATACCTACTTAATAGTCTGTACGGATTACTTCAGCAAGTACGTTATGTTGCATCCTATACGGAGTGCAACAGGTGTAGTTGTGGCAAAGTATATAGAGGACAAAGTATTTTTAGTTCACGGGGTCTGTAAATCGATATACATTGATAACGGAGCTCAATTTATATCTGCACACTTTAGACAATTATTAACGCGATATAATGTTCCGAACATTTACTATAATCCTCGTTATCACCCTCAGGTGAACCAAGCCGAGCGAGCTATTAGAAACGTCGTATGTGGTATAGCATGTTATGTTGGTTCAGATCATCGGAGGTGGGATGAAAATCTCACTAAGTTACAATGCGCACTTAACACAGCAGTGAACGAAACCACTAAACATACACCATATTTCCTTGTACACGGCAGAGAGTTCATTATCGACGGGAATTTACACAACTTACATTGTGACCAGCCAATACTTAGATCTGAAGTCACAGTAGGTGAACCCGATAGTTATAGTAAAAAGTTGAACGAATTGGAATTGATATTTAAGAAAGTGCAAAAGCATATAAATGATGCCCATGTTAAAAATGCGAAACAATATAACTTAAGAAAACGAGATGTCGAATATAGGGTCGGACAAATTGTTTATTTACGTACTCACTATCTTTCGAATGCATCAAAGAATTTCACTTCGAAATTAGCCCCGAAATTCCAAAAATGCATTATAACTGCAAAATTATCAAAACTAGTATATACTTTAAGTAACATGGATGGTAAAAACTTAGGGACCCATCACATAAAAGATATACTTAAGCAGAATGACATCTAACGAGTGATTTGAAAGGTTTATAGAATGATCGATGAATAGTATGAAAGTGTATTTTTTTTCTAAATTTATTCCATATGGACTATTTGAACGCAGAGTAAGCTGTGACAGAGATAAGAAAGAATGTGACTCGTAAGGACGTTATGTAACCATCTGGCTCGATGCAGTTTGCGTAGTAAACAAATGCTCGGATATACATTGTTGTTATATGATGACCTTAACTTAAATAAACTAACGACTTAATACTAAAATTACTTAATGGATCCAATCTTAAACTTAAATGGTATAATTAATTTGATACGTAATGTTTAGTTACGTTGATAAACAAACATACTTAAATATACATGTTTTTGTTTATCAATAACAAAACTCGATCAAGATTCGTGGAATACTAACCTTCGTTTATTTAAATCTTAAAATATAGTATTCACGTGAACCAACCTAAGTAGGTAAAAATAATAGTTCAACCGCGGAACATCGGTTTGTACTTAATGTATAGAGATAGACGTGAGATTATCGTACACCAAGTTAACGATAACTTAGTATCAGGTTTAGTACATATTGTTAGGTACTCTAAACCGTTTTTTTTTTTTTGTAAATAATCAATTATATTTTAGGCCGTAAGTTACATACGTCGCTGGATAGCGATGTAAACAAATAAGTAGATAGAACCGCATGATCGCTGTCTACCGAACTGTATGTTAGGGTTAGCTGTACATACATAATTAGGTTTAATTCTAGTAATTCAGTTATAAATCATATTGTCATAAGTATATGTAGGTCAGTAGAGTACTTGCAAAAAGTATCTTCGGTACGAAGAACTTTTTAACCCAAGAGGGAGGAATGTGTAACGTATAAATATCGTCAATATATTTAAACCATAGTACGTTAAATGAATAAACATTAATTAAGGAAACAATAAAATTCATTGATATCAAAACAAGTAATATTAGAGACTACTAACGCCATCTATAGGATTTTGTCGGAATCACCAAGCTCACAATTAAACGTTTCCTTAAACAGTCATGTTAGTTCGCGATACTAGATAATTAGTTCCAAAAACAACCACATTATTAGGAAGCGGCGCGCGCGCAACGGCTCTTTCCTTTTCGATCCAAACGCGAGACGTTCAGGACGCTGCCATTATAATTTTTTGAATACTACTTAATATAAATGGCGAAACTTCGTCCCTGGATCATTAATACTTTAATTATGTAGCCAGGCGAGCTACCAAATAAAACTTAAATGGAGGAATAAGGAGAACCCAAAAATGTAAGTAAATTCTTTAGACGCGAATTCAAAATGTACCTACATGACACGTGTTGGCTTGTGTGAAGTACTTTGGTTAACCGGGTTCATTATTTCTAGGGGTTCTATTTCCAAGTCTTAAGCTGCATACACTTTTCTACGGGAATATTTGGGACCTGGCAATGACTACGCCGTATAGATGGAGCTGCATCTGATGTCGAACTGGACCCTGGGCTCTGCTTCCTGAAGGCACCAGCGCGATCATCTGATTATTGTGTAAGAGTGTAAGACTAAAAGGTCAGTGTCATCTCCATTATTTAAATGTGATCAGTGCCATACCGTGAAAAGTGTAAAACAACATATATTTGTATTAAAGACTTTCCTTCCGTAAAGAACATCTATCATTTTTTTTTTTTTTTTTTTTTCATTTATTTGGGTAAACAAACAGTCATCACAATTGCGTTATACCTAAGCGTTTTAAAACAGTTTTTAAATATATGTGTGACCAACACCGTTCACCACTTATTAATATTACAATTTAATCGTTCTTAGCGATCGACGACCAGCGTGCACTACACAAGAGCACACACCACACACAATATAAACATATATATACATATACATACGCACACATATTGATAGGTGCGTGCACATATGCATACTTACACAATACACATGTGTGTCTATATACTTAGTTTAATCACTGTAATGCTGTGTAACTAATTTGAATAAATAAATAAATAAATAAATAAATATACACACACGCACACACACACACACACACACACACACACACACACACACACACACACACACACACACACACACACACACACACACACACACACACACACACACACACACACACACACACACACACACACACACACACACACACACACACACACACACACACACACACACACACACACAATACATATATCGCACTAGGTTCTTACAATAATACAAAGTGACCTAAAGGTAGGTTACAATTACAATTAGCATCACATCACCGATGCATTCAATTATATAATAATGTTCAACCGTACAGGTATCTTGATCTACGACATTTAATTGAATGAATTGGAAATGTACTTACACATTTATTCATTGTGAGAAAGTGCAACCATAATAAGTTTCTTATACTTGCTTATACTGTGACCAAAGATATCTATATGATTAAAGCGAGTGTTGTATGTATCAACTAGTCTGTGCAGAGGCGCGCGCGCACCGGCGTTCGTGCGGCAGCGGCCGGTCACAAACAGCCGGTGTGGGCGCGCTGAGCGTTGTTTACGTTGAGGGACCTTAAAACTTAGCTTGTTGTTAAGAGCAATGCAGTCGAAATGGTTATTACAAAGACCATGCAGAACCATGGCCTCGAGTAGTGAGCGCCTAGAACTTAGGTCTAATAGTCCATATTTGCTTAACAGCTGCGAGTACGACAATCTAGCATGGTAACATCGATAATGCATAGTGTTAAGAAACTTCCTCTGTACAGATTCAAGAGCATCGGAATACTTTTTATAATAAGGATTCCAAACCGACACGGCATGTTCCAATTGAGAGCGTATCAACGATTTAAACATGTGTAAATACGTTTTTGGGTTACGAAATTCAGTGCTTGAGCGCATGACAAATCCGTACATTTTGAATGCTTTACTAATTATGGAACTAACATGAAGGTCGAGATGTAACTTAGAATCCAGTATTATACCAAGATCCCTTATCGACTGAACTATGTCTAGTTTAGCATTACAAAGGTAATAGGAGTTATTCAGTGTATTTCTTTTTTTAGTAAATTTAATTAGTTTACATTTGTCTAAATTTAATTTAAGTTTATTAGCAGAACAGTAATTTGTGAAGCGGTCTAAGTCCTGTTGAAATTGGTTACATTCATTGTCGTTACTTATTGTATGGTATATTTTTAAGTCATCTGCATAAAGTAGGATATTACAAAAGTGAAAACAGTTACTAATATCATTAATAAAGATTGTAAATAGTAGAGGACCCAAAATGGACCCTTGTGGTACTCCGGAACTAACAGTGAAAGGAAAAGATTCGCAGCTCCTAATTGCAACTTTTTGCGTGCGATTTATAATGTAGGACTTAAACCATCGCCAGAGGTTTCCCCGTATACCATTGAAAGCAAGTTTTTGCAATAAGATTTTGTGATCCACTCTGTCGAAGGCCTTCCGGAAATCAGTGTATACACTGTCTACTTGCTTGTTATTATCCATGCTTTCAAATAAGTAAGTAGTATAGACAAGAAGATTTGTAGATGTTGATCGATGCTGTACGAATCCGTGTTGATGTGAAGTTATTTGACTATGTAGATGAGGGTATATCAGTGTATGCACTAACTTCTCGAATACCTTGGACAGAGTGGATAGAATTGATATCGGTCGGTAATTCTCGACTTTTTGCTTAGATCCGGCTTTGTGGACAGGAACTATTTTTGCAGTTTTCCATACAGAGGGAAAAACTCCTTCTTTCAGGCATCTATTATATAAAATTGCAAGTGGTACAGCTATAGTATCGAAGGTATTTTTGAGAAATGTAGGTGGAATATTGTCGGGGCCTTGACCTTTATTTAAATCAAGTTGACGTAATTCTATCGAGATGTCATTTTCCGATACGCGTAAAGTATGCAAGTTAATATTAGAAGTTAAGTCACAGCCGTCGAATTCAAAATCGTCGGATATTGCGGAAGGTTCATAAACTGATTGAAAAAATTCAGAGAACATATTACAAATCTCTATTGGGTTATTGGAAGTTATGTTGTTATATGATATATTATTAGGTATTTCAGATGAATGGCTCCGGTTACTAACATAACTCCAAAAATATTTTATGTTGTCGCGTATACTATTTTCAACTCGGTCTAAGTATTTCCTGTAACATTTGCTAGATTCCGTTTTAAAGCGACTTCTTAATATCGAGAATTCCTCATAGTCTATTAGATTTTGATACTTTTTCCACTTTACCCAAGCTCGATTTTTTTCATTAAATATGTGGACTAGTGCTGGTGAGAACCAACAGGGAAAATTCTTGGAGTGTGTTTTTTTATATGGGACACGCTGTTTTATTATAGTGTATATTCGTTCATAAAATAAAGACACTGCTTGTTCAGCTGGCAGGTCACTGAGGTACTCGGACCATGCAATTTGTTCAATATCTTTATTAATTTCACAATAGTTAGCTTTGTCAAAGCAGTGTTTATATTGTGACTTTGGAAATATGGTTTTATCAAGATTATTTTGAAACGGTACAATTAAATAGAAAGGAGGGTGGTGAGTGTCCGGGGGAACGAGGGGAACGGGAGCTAATGAACAGGTGCAATCGGTAATATTAGTAAGAAATAAATCTAGAATTTTACCTCGTAAATTTAAATAAGTATTATACTGTATGAGACTAAAAAAAGACATGAAATTAACAAGACTATTTTCTTTAGACGATATTAAGTGGGTTGTATTTATCGTCGAGTGATCCCCACACTCTTTCCATTCTAGTGACGAGTAATTGTAGTCACCGACTATGAAGTAACTCCCAATACCATCCTGCGATAGCAACGCACGAAGTTGGTTAAAGTGACTTTCGTAAGTCGCGGCCGGTTGCTGTGGAGGGATGTACGCCGCGCTGATGATATCGAGGGCTTCATGCTATAGGGGCGTATGCGCAAAACCCCTACTTTTCAGGAGAGGCAAAAAACTTAATAACTTTTCGTCGCTTCGACGGATCTTTTTGCAAATTTGCATGGAGTATTTATATTGTCACTGTTTTTATTTAGTATGATCAATTTTACGTAAAGTATTCTAAAAACTAGTAATTATGCGCTTACGCCTCTTTACTGCGGCGCAAATATTCGAAATGACTGTCGATTTTCCTTGAAAAATACTTGAAATTGAGGGGCGTATAAATTAAATCTTTTCCTATTCAATTATTCAATGACAATTGGTCTGGGTTCTGTTTTTATATCGAAATACTTTCTTTTTACAGTAATTTTCACATTGTTACGAATCTCCTTCAATTTTTTCTGATTTTTTTACGCCTGTTTCGCCCGACAAAAAACAGTGCTAGTGGCTTTTGAGTGTGGTCGTATAGTAGTGATCTAAGGCAAATTCAAGCATTTAGTGAAGAAAGAATATACATTTCACTGATTAAATTATTCGTTTCTTTGATTATAACTTTTTAGAAGAACTTATGACCCAGCGCCGCTCTTGAATCGGCGACATTCTGGGATATTAAGTAATGACGGCAGATGTCGATCTCCAGTCGGCTGACCATCTCGAACGATTCTTATCTGAGCACTTCAGTGCTAACTAAAGTATCTCTGTCTACACGTCGGTCTTTGCCTAGAACAGCAGTCATAAAGTCGTTAAAGGTGTCTTCTTGCGAACTCCAAGCAGTTGAGGTGCCCACTCTCTGAAGAAATCGGATTTAACGAAATCTTAATAGGTTCTAGTAATCTAGTGTGTAATGTGATAACATTACAATCTTCTACAATAACGGAGCATTAACCGTACGCCGTGGCGAGTTGATGGCACTACTTTTGCCAACCCAACTCCATCAGAAAGCCCAATTCTAGTAGGAGACCCTTGATGTTGCTGACGAGTTATAAGATAGACTAAAGAAATAGGTTGATGTTGTGCCCACTATTTGTTCACTCGAGGACACCTTAGCTGCTCTCCTGAGGTTCTGTATTCCCGTGGCTGTCAAGCAAATCAACCTCTGAAGTGATTGTAGTTTAGCTTCAACGGCGAATAGTTTTGTTCTCAATTAAAACTTATTATGCCGGGTATGCTACGTTTTTTTTATTTACCATGCTCGACAAATTAGAGCTCTGTATTGATCATTTTGGGTTAGTTACCCACAAAGTATCTGTTAGCGAACATTACCAGTTAAGTGTTTTCGAATAAACTCTTAGTTTGTTGTTAAACAGCCAGTGTAGAGCGGGTGAAGTCACATTCACATACCCTTGTGATTACCGCTCGTTAGTATTACTATGTCGCAGGATATGATGACTCTGTGTAATAGTGATGTTCGTTTAGTGTGACGATGATTTTACAAAAGTGGTGAGCGGACGTAGCTTCGAGGGTTCTTACTTTGCTGCCACTGCCTTTTTGAGTGCACCAGTTTTGGCTTCACCAGTTTCGATGCCGATGAATCTCTTTCATTCCGGCTCCTACCAGTGCCGCTTTTACGCTGGTGAATTTTATCCTGTCGATGCCGTTGACGTCCCTCAATGTCTATGAATGTGCCTAAGCATAAGGCACATACATTGTTTTTAGTATTTTGCAGAATACTTTATGTTGCAAGTGCTTAAGCAAAACACTGATTAATCTTCACTGAAGAATCTAACGCCTGAGTAGAAGGTTTCTACCTGGTTTTGTATGACAATTACTTCGACTTGTCTACGCAGTACGCAGGCAGCCAAAACAATAGTAAATATCTTGATAATTATCTCTCTTCCCTTCTATTCCGTTCGGTTCTGGTAATTTGTATGAGTCAAGCAGTTGAAAACCCTCTGTATTTTTTGTCGCCATTATCTCTCCGTTGGAGTATTCTCCTCATCCACCCAGCTCACTAACCGTTATAACTCACAGCCCGAGTAGCGCGTCTGTACGAGGGTTGTTTCTTCCGCCGCTGAGCTGGTGAAGGTATTATCTGGCTTGTGTAGGGATCCTAAAACTGCAGTTACCTGTTTGTAGAGGAGACTTAGTTTGGTCTTGACTAATTTGTGCCCGTGCTCAAATGTTCATTGTTGTATTGAGTTTCCTCGTCTTTTTTCTGCTTATCCTAAACTTCTCCAGCTTGACTAGTTAGCTTTGTCCCCGCAGCTATCTGAGATGGATAATTATGCATGATGGTAGCAATCCATAATGGTATATGTAAGGACGCCTGTTAATCTATTTCTTCATCGCCCCCCTGCCCTATATTTCTTGGGAACCTCTGTTTTCAACAAAGTTGGACCTAGTCGGCTCGCATATTATGTGCGATTCATGCTAAGTGGGTTCGTCCTTCGGATGACATCGAGCATTTATGATCTGGATATTGAATCGAATCCACCTGGGATACGAGCAGGATAGTTCCTTAGAAACCTACCAGTTAGATATGTTTTTCGGAGAAAGGTGTGACGTTCAAGGACTTTGCGCCCATATGGTGCGACGGTATATGAGGCCGAAGACTGATACTATCACTAAAAAGTATGGTAAATATGGTCGTATGTACATACGCCGCTATAAATAAAATAAAATAAAATAAAAATCATTTAATTCAGACCATAATGATCCATATTTGTGTTAGTCAGCAATCTTATCAACTATGTTAGTAGACATTAAAAAGGAAAAATATGTTAGCTTCTGAGAGTGCGAGGTACAGATAGCGTAGCGTCGTCTACTTCGCTCTCCCAATAGCAATCTCAACCCAAGTCTTCATAATCGGGCAATCAAGTCTTTCAGCCAACACCCTGAGAAGCGCGTTGCTGCTGCCGCGCACTCGCGCTAGCATTGAAGCGACTCTCTTTCGCCTAATGGCAAAAAAGTCATCTAGCCGCGCCTCCGCGAACATACCAGAAGCACTGCAATGCTTCGGCAGCCGCAACAGCATCCTCAGGATGTTGTTATATTGAACGCGTAATGCGTTATAGGCCCGTTGTGTAAACCTCACCCACAGGCTGCACGTGTAAAACGTCTGACCGTAAGCTCTAAAGAGCGTCAGTTTAACTGATTCGTTACAACGTGCAAACCTGCGGGCGAGCATGTTGCCCCTCACTGCCATCGCCCTTCTCTCTCTTTCCAAATCCAGATCATCATTCAAATCCTCTGAGAGCACGTGCCCCAGATACTTGAACCGATCGACTACCTTTAGTGGCACGCCACACAGCATGATCCTAGGCACAACCGTTGGGTTGTACTTACGTGCTTTGAAAATTAGTAGCTCACTTTTGGCCGTGTTGTACCTAAGTCCATGCTGCACGGCGTAGCCCTCACAAATTTTTATAAGTTGCCGGACCGAGTCGGCCGAGGGCCCCAGCAGCGCCATGTCGTCCGCGTAATTTATATTATTGAAACACACATCGCCTATATGGCAACCGACACGTGCGCTGCCGAGTTGCTCGATCAACTCGTTCACGTAGAGGTTGAAAAGGAGAGGCGATGTCAGCCCTCCCTGTCTCACCCCGCACTGCAGCCTGTATTCGTCAGACTCTTCTGCCCCCCATCTCACCCGGTTGACCTGGTTGTTGTACCAGTGCTTGAGTAACGCTACGTACTGACTTGGAACTCCCGATTTAGCTAATTTACTCCACAGTTTCTCGTACACAACCAAGTCAAATGCCTTTGACAAGTCCAAAAAACACGCATAGATGGGCGTGTTTCTGTCCTTGTAGTACCTGACAGCTCGCTTAAGGCACAAAATCGCACACTCAGTTGACAGGCCCGGCCTGAAACCAAATTGTGCGTCGTGAAGTTTGATGTTTTTGCCAAGTTGCGCATTAAGCAAGCTGTCAAGCACTTTAGCATGTACAGTTGCCAGGGAGATGGGCCTATAATTACTCGGGTCTGACAAATCACCAGTCTTATTTTTTACAATTGGCACTACCACTGTACGCGTGAGCTGCTTGGGCAGATACGTGTGACTGAGGCACAATGAGTAAAACATGGCCAGAACGCGTGGTAAGTGTTTTCCCGCATGTTTGAGGTGTTCAATGCCGAGACCGTCGTGCCCCGGCGACTTACCCCCTTTCATACCTACAATGATTTTATTCACTTTCTCAGCAGTAAATCTAGCAGAGCTCTCGCCCGCGACCGTCTCGGCACTGTACTCCTCTGCCCCACTTGTTTTTAGGAGCGGACTGACATCAAAGGCGTGCTTAAAATTATTGGCAATGGTTTTCGGGTTACTCTCCCCACCCACGCTCACAGGGACACCCTCCCTCACCTTCCACCTGTTAGTGTTCTTCCAAAAAGCTTTAAAGTCCTTACTTTTTCTATTTGAGGCCAGAATGTCGCATTTAATTTGCTCTTGCCTGTCCTGGCACCACTTCAGCTTGGACTTAAAAAGCTTTCTGCTCTCAACCATATCCCGGTAAATGGGACCATGCTTAGGTTTGTTGTAAGTCATCCATAATAAAAACTTACTTCTAGCGTCCCTGTGAGCGTCGGCCACATATTTGTTCCAACCGGCTACGACGTGCTACGATTGTGCGACAATTTTTGGTAAATCACACAATCGAGTAATAGACGTATGAACATATACGCCTTTATACTCCGATCATATTATGAGATTCCATTACATTACTGCGCTTACGCCTACTGTACGCCTCTTTGGATCGATAAAAATTTATGACCTACAATGATACGCCAAAACATATTTTATTTATTTTAAATAACTTATAATTACGATAAAATTATGAAAAAAATTGACCCGATGTATCGTTATTAGATGAATACGATGCCGTTAAAAACGAAAAATCGCATTTTTGCGCATACGCCCCTATAGTATGAAGCCCTCGATATGTTTATACCGCGAACCGATAAGCAATTCGACTATTACGTTATCAACAACAGGCGAGAGCGCGGGGCTGCCGGGCGGCGCGGGCAGCGGCGCGCAGGCGGCGGCGCGGTGCTCGCGCAGCACCGCAACCAGCGCGCCGCCGCCGACTCCACGCCCGCTGCCCGCGCTGTCTCTGTCACTGCGAAATACTGCATACCGCGTATCTATAAATTCATTGTTCGCTATGTCTGGGCATAGCCAAGTCTCGGTTAATATAATAATATCATAGTTGTGAGAAAGAATGTTCATGAATAAAGTATTATAACGCGGGGAGGCGGGGGCGCGAAGTGGAAACGCACGTGTAAGTGTGAGTTACTTTATTACACGAGAAACGCGTACAGAGCTGAGCGAGGTGTATCCCCACGAGGGGAGGGAGCACACCGAACCCAACACTATAATAACTGGTATACGACCTTAAAACGACTCAGCTGGTGAGAGCGCATAAAGTGCATGTACCAGGTCCCTAGCGAGTAAGTACAAATCAGCATTCACACAGGGTCCGGGCCATTAAAATAAGGGAACACTTCGATAGCGCGATCTAACTCGATCCCAGCGCCATCTCTCCGTACGGCGTGGAGACTCACGCAGCACTAGCGCCATCCGGTGATGAATAGCTCTGGTGTAGTATGCCGTAATACTGGTTACCAACGACATCTATACGTGTCTTGTGTAATTATAGGTTGGTTGTATTATAGATCTCCCCCTCTGTCCATGAAGTCGACCCGACGATTAGGACAGGAGAGTCTGCTATTGTTGAGTTTTCTTAGACGGTCTACCACGGCGTTTAACCACGTCGTTTTTCTTAACCACATTCTGCTTGCGAGGTCTTCCTCTTTTCCTGATTGGCAATGTGGGCTCTGGCACCGTAGTATCGTCAGTTCGGTATCTCACTAAAGCTGATGCATGATATATGCCAACCGGGATATTCGTGTCAGTTCTAGCAATCTCGAAAGAGCTGGGTCCATGTCGCCGAACGATAACGTATGGTCCATCACGTCGCGGAGCCAACTTTGAACTGAACCCTTGACTGGATTTACTCAGTACATGAGTAGTAGCCAACACGAGATCGCCAGGTTGATACTCAGGACAAGCTTGTCGTTTCTTATCAACGTACTCCTTTCTCTTTTCTTCTTTTGCTTCCTGAATCTCCCGTGCTCGAATTAAAGTGTCAGCCATCATACGCAACCGAGGCGTCACCTCTTTGATGAAGTTATCATTGTCTAATATCTGTCGGAGGTCGTGCTCAACATCATCTGGAGTTCTTAGTTCTCGTCCGAACGTTAAATACGCAGGCGTGTATCCAGTCGAGCAAGACGAAGCCGTATTCATAGCGAATCGGATGCTGGGTATCTTCTCTGCCCAAGTCATGTGATTGTCTTCCACCAGAATAGCTAATTGAGTCTTCAAGTCTCGATTTCGTCGCTCTACTGGATTGGTCTCTGGATGATAGACAGGTGTGAAACCATGTTGAATATTCAAGGAATATGTCAATTGTTGTATGACACTGCTAACAAATTGCGTGCCATTGTCGCTGATGAAGCGGCGCGGAGTCCCATATCTGAGGATTATTTCCTCTAACAGTATTTTACCGCATTCCTCGGCCGTAGCTCGCTCCAACGCGAATAACTCCACCCAGCGGGTTGCGACATCTTCTACAATGAAGATCCAGTTTCGATTGTCAGCAGTTCGAGGCAATGGCCCAAATAAATCAAACGCGATCACTTCAAAGCGTTGATTGTGGGCTGTGGTCTGAAGCAGACCAGCAGGCTTTTGGTTTGAGGGTTTATAACGCTGGCATTGTATACAGTTACGGACGTATGATTCGATGTCCCGTCTCATGCCCTTCCAGAAATACCTTTTTGCTACACGTTCGAGAGTTTTATCTGCTCCATAGTGTCCGGCAGTTGGGTCATTATGGTAAGTGGTCATAATGCTGGCTTGTTCGTGTTTGGGAATGACTAACTGGCTGTTATCCGCCTCATCGTCCTGATTGTATCGATATAGTAGGCCGTTGTTCATAAAATACCCTTTCTTGCTCCAGTATCGAGCCTTTTCTTCTTCATTACCTTCCAAACTGTCTACTATCTTCACGATTTCTTCATCTTTATGCTGTTCCTTCCTGATTACCTCTTTGTTTTTAGCAGGCATATCAACTACCACTGTACAAACTCCACAGGCGTCTTCCGATGTGGGTTCACAGCTAGGCCTTGACAAAGAGTCAGCCACGACATTTACTTTGCCAGCAATATACTTGATGCTGATGTCGTAGGGTTGTAAAAGTAGGGCCCATCGGGCCAGACGCCCAGTTGGCGATTTCAAAGACATGAGCCATCTTAGGGCTTGGTGGTCCGTCAGGATTGTTATTTTGGCACCTTCAATGTATCCTCTGAACTTGTGGACCGCCCACACAACCGCCAAGGCCTCTCGTTCGGTCGTAGAGTAGTTCCGCTCCGGTTTTGTCAGAAGCCGACTCGCGTACTCTACAGGATGCTCCGTATCACCCTCCCCCTGCACCAAAACCGCACCGAGCGCGTAGCTGCTAGCGTCAGTTTTTATGGTATATGGCCTGGTTTCATCCGCTTGAGCAAGAACAGGAGCCGTCGACAAGAGTTCACGTAACTTTGCAAACGCGTCAATTTGGTCTGGCTCCCATTGCCAGCTAGCATTCTTCTTGGTAAGGCGCGTCAGTGGCTCTGCGACTTTAGCGAAACTGGGTATAAATCTTCTATACCACGAACACATCTGGATGAAGGAGAGTAGGTGCTTCAGATTTCGAGGAGGCTGCATATCTAGTATGGCACTAACTTTTGCATGGTCAGGCTGCAATCCATCGGCAGTGATATAGTGCCCTAGATATTTTACCTTTTGGCAGCAGAAGTTGCATTTGCTACGATTTGCTGTGAGGTTGAATTCCTTAAGTTTGTTGAAGACGTCTTGCAAATCTTTCAGGTGGTCTTCGAAGGTAGCCGACATGACGATTAAGTCATCCAGGTACACCAACAGCTTTATATGGCTAAGTGCAATCCGAAACCGATCCATCATGCGCTGAAAAGTGGATGGAGAATTACGCAGTCCAAACGGCATCCGGCGGAAACGGTACATTGCGAATGGAGTAACAAAAGCTGTTTTGTCCCGATCTTCTTCTCTAACACTTATTTGCCAGTACCCAGCACGCAGATCTATCGTGCTCATATATGGTGCGGGTTTAGCGTTGTGCAGGAGGTCATCAATCCTCGGCATAGGATAGGCATCAGGTGTTGTCACTGCATTGAGCTGCCTGTAGTCAACGCAAACTCTGACAGTCCCATCCTTCTTAGGCACCATGACTACGGGTGCTGCCCATGGAGATGAGCAGGGCTCGATCACCTTCTCAGCCAACATCTTTGCTATCTCCTTCTTCAGGATATCCCTCTTCATGGGTGATAAGCGATATGGTGGTACGGATATTGGCTTGTGATCTCCGGTTTCGATAGTGTGTTCGAAGTCCTTTACCGGTTCTCCATTAGGTGTGAACACATCTCGGTTCCTTTCTAGGAACTCTTCTAGGCTATTGACATCAACAGAAGATATTGATGTAGTTGGGACGTACTCATCGAAGTCAACCAACTCGGACTCCTCGTCGTAATTTTGGAGGTTGGCTATGGCGTCTTCATAAAGAGCATCAATAACAGGCGAGTAATTTGCCAGATGGCGCATGTCCCGTTGCCTCTTTCTAGAAGGAGAGGATGGCTTTTCTCGTTTCTTTAGAGGGCCATAGGCATCTACGAGACTAGATGCAGAATTGCTTTCCTCGGGCAATGAAGGAGACAATGAAACGTCTTCAGCTGTCATGGTGGAAAGCGCTACTCCTTCGGTAAATTTGACAAAACTTTCTTCATAAAGCTCGAACTCTTCCGAGGGTTCTTCTATGAAATGCCAAGTGGATTGGGGCAGGTTGAGCACGACGTGAGCGTCTTGAAGAAACCCGACCCCGAGGAGTGTACGATTGCGGCGTGAGTCCGGTAGTACCAGCAATGTAGTGACCACCGTCCGGTTGTTGATGGTAATCGGTGCCTGAGTAACTAGCACGTTCTGCTGTTTTCGAACACCATCAGCTAAAGTGATGCCAACACCTAACTCCTTGAAGGCATATCCCTCTCTTTTCAAATCACAGTATAGGGAATACGAAGCGATGCTTGATTTGGCACAGCTGTCCAAGTATGCTGCTCCAGTAGTATTGCCAATCTTGACGTAGATGACCGGACGATCTCTTGCATCAGTAGCGGTGCTTGCACCAACTGCACAGAATCCAATGTCAGTTGGAGGGCGATGAGCCTTGTTAGCATGGCACGTTGAGCAGTTACTTCTCACGACTCCCGGAGTACCGCAGCCGTAGCATTTAAACTTGGGCGCAGAGGGTGAGGGAAACTGGGTAACCGCTTCCATTGCATCAGGCCGTGTCGCTTCCTTGTGTGCAGTTTCCTTACGGGCGGCCAGCTTTCTGCAATTATCAGTAGCATGTCCAAAGTTCTTGCAAAATCTACACTTGGTCTTGCGATTTGGTGCCATTGATGATCGGGTATCCTTGCACTCTATTGGCTTCGGTAATTCCGCTGGATTGGTACTGTACTTTTCTTTAAGGACGTGCTCCGCTGATTGAGCAGCCCTCAAAAGGTCCCTAAAATCCTTGACGCTAGCGCGCGTAACCTTTTCCCGAATGTCCACTCGTAGTAGTCCGTATGTCAAATCCAATTGTTGAGATTCATTTAGACCCGGATGCGGCAATTGGGAACACAGCCATCGCTTACGACGAACGAAGTCTTCAGTGGTCATTTCCGGTAGCTGTTTCTCCTGGGCGATGTCGTAGAAGATCAGGTATGGTTCTCTTAGAGGAGAGAAGTTTTCTCGTAAACGGGCCTCAAAGTCTGACCACGTAGTGACCTCCTTTCTCACTCCATTCCACCATTTTGCAGCGTCGTCTTTCAACAAGAGAGACAGTTCTTGTACTGCTGTGCTTTCGTCTACACCAGCCGCGCGCCTGTAGATATTGACGGCCGATAAGAATGCTTCCACTATTTCGCCATCCTTAGCACCGTTGTAGGTATAGTTGCAGTGTATGAATGACCCCTTATTTGGCTGTGGCCTAGGTATCCTATCTATAAATTCAAGGAATTGCTCCGGCGACATCATTTTTGCTGGTTTTCGGGTAACTTTCACTGTGGTTATACGTCCCGAACGCGTAACGTAAGTAGGGATTTTAGATTTCGCAGTCCCGGTACCTCCAGGCATTAATGCTTGATATAGGTCGTCGAACGTATGACGTTGCTCGTAGCGCAAGAACGGAAGTCGTAGCGCCGTAGCCGATGACGTCACGGGTGTCGAAGCGCGTAGCAGGATACGTAGCGCGTAGCACCGTGGTCGATGACGTCACGAACTTCGTAGCAGACTGCGTAGCGCGTAGCCAATGACGTCACGAACTTCGTAGCAGGCTGCGTAGCGCGTAGCACCGTAGTCGATGACGTCACGGGTCTCGTAGCCTGACGTCACGTTGACAAGCCTCACGTGTAGGGCGCCAGATATAACGCGGGGAGGCGGGGGCGCGAAGTGGAAACGCACGTGTAAGTGTGAGTTACTTTATTACACGAGAAACGCGTACAGAGCTGAGCGAGGTGTATCCCCACGAGGGGAGGGAGCACACCGAACCCAACACTATAATAACTGGTATACGACCTTAAAACGACTCAGCTGGTGAGAGCGCATAAAGTGCATGTGCCAGGTCCCTAGCGAGTAAGTACAAATCAGCATTCACACAGGGTCCGGGCCATTAAAATAAGGGAACACTTCGATAGCGCGATCTAACTCGATCCCAGCGCCATCTCTCCGTACGGCGTGGAGACTCACGCAGCACTAGCGCCATCCGGTGATGAATAGCTCTGGTGTAGTATGCCGTAATACTGGTTACCAACGACATCTATACGTGTCTTGTGTAATTATAGGTTGGTTGTATTATAGTATTTAATTTAGTGCGAAGGCCCCGACAATTCTGATAGTAAACTGACAACTTACTATTCATTGTTATCTAAGAGTAAAATATAGACGTATTGACTGTATGTTGTGATAATTGCCATAATTACCATTTTGGGATGAAAAGTAACGATATAGTCCCCATAGCCATAGTCGATACATAATTGATTGCACATAAAAACTAACAATGTAAACAAAGCGCTCGTGTTAGACTCACTTATGTCAAATAACAGTGTTTCGTTTTGTGTTAGTAATAAATGGTTGATTATAGAATTATAAAGCACATCCTTACTTTCTAAGTTATAGTAGCACAAATAAAAATGACACCATGCACGTTTAAATAGATCAGGAGGAGTTCGAGGTCATTCTGTTTAGGTCCTGGACAGATCGTATGGCTAGTACTTGAGATGTATCGTCCTTACGCGTTAAGATAGTAGCGTGTCGTACCCAAACATGTTTGTAGTCTAGCCGCGAGGCGGTCTCACGAGTCTTTTTCAGTAGTAACTTATTTTTAAGCGTTAAGTGCTCATTCAAATAGATTTTTTGCTGCGGCCCAGATATCATAATTTGAGATGTGTTGATACCCTTCGCTATGCGGAATGCGGCTAAGATGTTGTCACGTAACATAACCGATGTGAAGCGCACTATGATGTTTTTAGGCAAGGTGGAGTCGGGGTCGGCACGAGGAACGCGATGAATTGAGACGATGTCGTTGGGTGGAATTGTAAATTTTATGGCTGTACCTATAGCATGGATTATAGCCATTAAATTTTCGCCGCGTTTTTCCGGTAGATTGCATATTTCTATGTTATTCATCCTGGCTTGCTGTTCCATTTTGTCTATAACATTTTCTAGTAACTGGATGCGATCGTTTTGGTCTTGGTAAACCGCCATTTTGGATTCTATAGCCAACAATCTATCTTCAAAAGAGTCTTGGCGCGAGCTTGTGAAGTCAAGGGATTGCTCCATGTTCGTAAGATTAGTTTTGACTTCAGATAATGTCTGATTAACGACCGTATTGTCGCGGTTGAGCTTGTTAACATCAGACTTTATTTCTGTTAATGCTGCGGTAAACTTGGCGAGCTCTGAGGTGAGGCCGGAGGCCAGAGCCTTATTTATGGTTGTTGTGACATTGGACTGGAAGTCCGACAGCTTGCGGTCGATGATATCCTTGACTTCATCCGATATGTTTGTGAAGTTATCAAACTTTCTTTTGCGGCTTTCATTCATGGCTGCAAGTGAAAGATCTGGCTGTGATGAACATTTAAATTGCGATGATTTCAGCATCGTAGTGCAGGTAGATTCAACTAGTGCGGGCGATCCGATATCGGAGTCGATATGATGCGTTTGATCACCCGTCGCACTCATTAGTACAGTGAATGAGCGAGAGCGCGAGTTGATGTCGATGTGAAACAAATCACTTAGTACGAGTTCGAATCTAATTCACAATAACAACTGCAGACAGTTAGATTCCACAACCGAATGTAATCACTACACTGTTCACTTAAGAGTCACTTTGTATTATTAAGGATTTTATGAATTTAATTTTTGTGTATGTTTTGCGAGTGCAGTTATTAAAACGCGTCTTGCTGCTTCGAACGATCGCAGAGGAAAAAAAAAAAGGGAGAAATTTATCACCAACAGTAGTAAAAGGCGCCCTGAGGTATTTTCAAAAAAGAGAGTTTCATGCCAACGGTGAGTAACCCGGTGGTAACGCGTAAAAAACGTTACAAACTACGCAACGGATTTTAATGCGGTTTTTTTTAATAGATAGAGTGATTCAAGAGGAAGGTTTATATGTATAATACATGCATAATTTATCAGCATTTCACCCGTGCGAAGCCGGGGCGGGTCGCTAGTATAATTTATAAACGTGAAAGTTTGTAGGAATGTACAGTCAAAAGTAGTTTATATTTAGATAGTTTTATGTACCAAATGATTAACATATAAAATTATGTAATTTCTTTTCTTTATTAATTAAAAAACGCAATATTTTTGGAACAATTTCAATCGTACCGAGCATAATTTTTTATATTAAAAATAACTTTCCAATTTAAAAAGTTATCAACACGTCATAATTTAAAGATTTTATTTAGAATTACCAAAGGTTAAAAACTTTCTACTTTACTTAATTTTTAAAGAAGTGAACTGTTTCCGAACGCACCTTAACATTCATAAATAAAAGGGTAAATGTGAAAACGCGCTTTTAGTTGAATCAACGTATCAAAAGTGCACCTAGTTGAGCTATTAACGCATACATACATTTAAAAGACACGTAGATACAAAGATACGTTTTTGTTGTAAATAACGGACATAATAAAATAATTTAGGAAGAAAATTTACATGACAGATATTATTCCAAGACATCGAATATTAAGTGGAAGACGCTATCTCCAAGGTAAGATACATTTGTGTATTGTACCCTTACGCCAAAAAAGTGATGCAGGAACTACTAATGGGTCTGTGAGGCTACTAAGGGCTAGATCCCGATATTTTTTTCGGAATTACTGATTTTTTTCGGTTTTCAACCCCCATAGCCCCGCTATCTTGAAAATTTTCGAAAAACTGACTAGGCAAAAAAAAACAAAATAACGATTGAACCTGCTCACAAAATTTCACGAGAGATGGTTGGGAAATGCAGCCTAAAGGCGAGAACAGCTGTAGATCCGTACATACTAAAGCTTTTTTGGCCAAGCTGAAATGGAGACGCTTCGCTCGCTTGAATTGCGAAACTGTATGTCTTTATTTTGATGATGAAAATGTATAAATCTCCGAGTAATTTAAGAAAAATACTACGAGTAAACTGTGACAGTAGAATACGTATCGTAGAATACAATTTGACAATTGGCAGTAAAACTGGTTTGTTCACGAATAACTTTGAAATGCAAGTGCAATCAATTTGTAAAGGTGCTGGGTGAAAATGGTGTGATGTCTGGTTCTACTTAAATCGTGAAAATCTCTGCAGACGATTTATAAATGATTTCTTTTCTAAGTGTAGACATAGAAGTTTATACATCGTTCAGCGACTGCTCCTGTCTAATAGTTTATTTTTATTACAGGTTCAAGGGGTACAAACTATATTGTAACATACTATCATTATTAAACTGCTAGATCAACACCAGAAGACATTAAATAAATCGAATTATGGCAGCCAGCATAATGATGGAGACATTGAAACAGATCCAAAGCGATTTAAAGGATCAAAAGGAATATATGCGAAATTTTCATGACATACTCACTGAAGGAAAAATAATATCTGATCGAAACATAACATTAATTGAACATATAAACAATAAAAACATAAATGAAAAATATGATCTTATTGAAGAGAAAATATCTGACCTAAACAAGAAAATAGATAAACAACAATTAACTATAGAGAGACTTGAACAGCATGTTAAAAAGAACAATATGTTATTATTTGGAAATGATGACACCGAAATCAATGTTGAAAATAATAGTATCATGCTTAAGAAAACTGATCACAATGAGAAAGACATACAACATAAAGACGACGCGACGGCAATCGTGAAAATATCAGAGAATTTTATTGACGATACTGAGTCAAATCAACCCAAAAATATAATAAAAGCTGACACAGAAGAGACTTTAAAGAATGGGAAAGATGATAGTAAAAATAATGATCAGCTTCAAGAAAAAAACAAATCTGAACACAAAGACGAATTAACCAGCAACGATATAAGAGAACTAAAAGAATTAGTTAAGGAATATGTAAGCACAAGAAAAAGATCTACAGAAGAAACAAGACCAGTCCGCAAGGAAAAAGTTGAAATGATATCTCCTACTTTCTTCACCGAAGACCAGATAAGCAAGCTCAATGAAGAATTGGAACGAATTTCGGAGAAATATCGGTCAACTGACATATTTCCTACCATAAAAGTCGTGCCAGGGCCTCACCTCGAGCATTCGGTAATTAAAGAATTACGAAAAGGTGTAACTTTTGAATCATACGATACGAAAACTGCTTTTCCAATTAAATTGGGCATTGATGATTATAGGATATCCGAAATCAGGGAACTGTTGGAAGAATATCCAGATTTGATATTATTCGATGTTGTTAGAGAGTTACTGAAATCTAGAAATCTATGGAGCGGCTTAAACAAGAAAGTTAATTTTGGTAAACCCAAGCCCTACAGGAATGTATTGTGACGATATACCTACTTAAATATAGAATATAATAATAATAATAATCCCAAATAAAGTACTATGTTGAAATGTTTGATTAATCTGACTTTTATTTTAGTCCCAGAATTTCTCAAAAGGGTATAACAGAGACGTGGAAAATTTACTCCCAGTCTCAAACTATATGGCCAAATGATTCTATAAATATAAGGGTATACCAAGCACATTGTATAAGAAAACAAGGTATGGTCACAGTATAATAAAGAGTACTAACGTACAGTATGGACACTCCCTGCCTCCCCCCGAAAGTGCCGCCCACCCGCGCTCGGTTACCTCGCAGTTACCGGCTGGCAGGGACGCGATGACGCGGTGCGCAGAGCGGAGGCCACGTATAATATTCAAATATTAAACAAATACTTTTGTAATGGGCGTGTGTTGTGCTGTGTACGGTTGTTTAAGCTCTATAAACAACAAAAATAAAAGAAAGTTCTACAGATTCCCATTGGATGAATCAAGGCATGTAACATACCCAGTTATTTTCAAAGTGTTTTATGTTTTAGTAGAAAACCAACTTACAATAGGTACTTATGTTTAGTATTTTTTTCACCCTATCCGTTTTCGACCTAAACCTATCAGATCACACTGAAAACAACACAATATATATATGAACAAAAAATCATGTTTTCAACTTACGTAATATTTTGGTGGCCTGAATTTCCTTACAAAAATTTTGTTACTTCGTTTATAGTTTATACTGATTCAAAATAGGAAACTATTTGTATAAATCAAGCTAAGATACCCACCTTATAGCGTAATATGATTCTTAATTCTTCCTAATTCACGCAATGAGTTTTTAGTCATTGAGGTTATCGAATTATTTAGAAAGAAATCGTAGATTAACATAACTTTAATTATAAGCACACAAAATTAATTCGACGCCGCTATTACAAGGTCATCTCATATTGCTGCACATTGTGTTCCCGACTCGTGCGTTCAAAATGGCAGCAACCCTAGCATGTCTTATCTCACTCACACAAGCATGGTACGCGTTCACCTACACGAGCTTAGACTGTGTGCGTAGCAACGCGTTTCTTTCATACATTTGATCGCCATTGTCCGAGGTGTGGTATGGTACTCCGGCTAGTGAGACTTTCTACGCCACTGATTAGTTGCCTCTTTATGGTAACAAAATAATTATAAGGGAAAAAAGTTTTCCGCCAGTCGCCAAAAAAATATGCATATATACATTACAAATTGTCATGTTACTTGAATAAATTTGATTTTGTCGTAATAATCGTTTTAAATCGATCACGATTTTATGAGATTCAAACAGGTAACAATAAGGAATCGGGGAGTATGATGATACACAACTGGCAACACAGAAACGTAACAACAATATTTTGTACAAATTTGACAAAAGTTCAAATTTGTACAAAATATTGTTGTACTTTTGTAAAAAAAAAACCCAAAAGTATGTTTGCTGCAAGTCAGCACTTCACCGACATAATTGTAATTAATGCTGCTATGCTATTATACTTTCCTAAATCAGACAGACGAGAGAGATGCAGCAATATGTAAGTCACGTATGAAGATAACTCTCATTCCTTTGTATTGCTGCATCCCTCTCGTTAGTGACTAATTTAGGAAATTGTAAAGCAGCATAAAGACCGCTGATGGTCGGGTCTTTAGAGTCAGACCACGTTAACTCTTCCAAGCAAATGAACTGTCAAACCATACAAAGTTACTCAGATTACAATCTGAGTAAAACCATACATGGTTTGACAGCTCATTTGCTTGGAAGAGTTAGTAGAGTAGTTAGATTAGAGGAACTATAGTCGTGGTCCGACTATGGTTCCTCGCCCTTCCCCTACATGGAGTGTGGGAATGCATAGGTAATAAAAAAAAATATTGTAGACAAAAATAATATTTTATTTAATTTCGTACTTTCAATCACTTTCGAATCACATTGCCGTTTTCAATAAAAACATTAATATCAACACAAAAATATAAAGGTTTGCGTTCAATTCTAATAATTACCTACTTATGACTAACGGTTGGCACTTAGTGAGCACTTGACATGTACAGCTTATTTACAAAACACTTATAATAATTTATTATGACAAAATTAGGTATAGTATACATACTTCACCTTCGGCGATCTTTCAATCGCCACAAAAAGAAAATGGTCGCTCATGAAAATACCTGGCAAATAACGAATCGTTACACGCTCATAGGTGTCAGTGCACTTCATCAATCTGGACTGTCACTTTACTGTTAAGCCCGTCACACACGGAGTGATTATATATATTAATATACCGACCGATATCTTATCACAAGGTTTCTTACGATAAATTTTGCCTACTATTTGACAGAGTCACACGGAGCCATCATAATTATATTACTCTCGCTCGCTCGCTTGGTAGGTATCTTAAGATATCTTCACTACAATAAAAAAGTCGCTACCTGCTGCCCGTCTGTGTAAGCTTATATCTTTAAAACTACGCAACGAATATTGATGCATTTTTATTTTCAAATAGAGCGATTCAAGAGGAAAGTTTATATGTATAATACATGCATAATTATCAGCATTGCACCTGTGCAAAGACGGGGCGTGTCACTAGAGTAAGGTATACTAGGCGGCAGAAATATATATTTTGGTATATTTGTCGTGTGAGGGACTCAGCAATACTGTCGTTATATTAATATATATTATCGCTCCGTGTGTGATGGGTTTTATACATGAAATTTCCACCAGGCCGGACCGTAAGTCTGTCAGTTACACGATCATTTTTCCGTCTGTCTCTGATCTGACCAAATTGATGGACTGAACTGAAGCCAGACTGAGCGATTAACCGCTTTTTGTTTCCCAACTGTAACGTTCCGTTTTTAATTTGTCCGAAAGCCATTTTTTTCAGAAAAATTATAAAATTGACAGAAAAATTATAAAACAGGCACAACCTAACCTAATGAGTTATTTAAAACGATGTTTATAAAATCCTGAGAATATTACGGGTTTCTAGAAAAAAATACTTTCGGACAAATGAAAATTTGGCGAAACGTTACAGATATGAGATTGAGAAACAATGTCTCGGAGCTGTGATAACCCTTAGAATAGCGTTCTGGTTCCAATGAAATCAAAGAGCCTGCAATCCAGAGCACGTAACTCGTATAAGAGTGAGTGAAACAGCTATAAACCTGAAGCTATAATCGTAAAGCCCCAGATCGCATATTTACGGCCCTCACCTTCGGTTCGAGCCACGAACACCTGCGATCTGGGACGTTCACGACTTCACCGCCCTAGGTATGTAATTTACTATTACAACCCTCATTTTATTGAAAAGTAAAGTGTGTGTATTAAATTTTGGGCACTTGGCGTGCGTAGTACTGCTGACTCGGGAATTTAAAATTGTGGGGATATTCCGAAAATTACTAATATTTACTAAACGGATCGGGTGTTCGTATAACAACAAGGAAGTGTCGCTAGCGCAAAATGATGTTGCCGCGTTTGATCCTATTAGTAATTTTCGGTATATCCCGACATTCGGATTTACCCGAGTACAACCTTACTGTTAATTTTCTCATAGTTTAAACACAGAAAAGTAGGCCCACCAATTTGGGTAGACATAGATAATGGGTACGTTGGATATTTGCAGATGATCGCCCATCTCTCTTCAAAAACAAAAAATGAGACTAAATTACACGTTAAAATGTATGTGTTTGCTAATTAAGAGGGGTAGATTTTGGGTTAGATTGTCCTGGAACTTACAGAAAACATTGTGACTATGTAATACAACTACAGTAAAGTAACGAAAATAGTAAAATAGCGATGTGTAAAAGTTTAAATCGCGTAGATAAAAGTTTTTGGTGTACATTACTACAAATATTGTTCGAGAATGTTCTGAAGATTATAAATACCTAAGTAACTATTGCCTTTGCCTTTAAGTTGCCTGTACGAAAGATATGTTTGTTCACAACCTGAGTATTGAAATTACCACTTGGTCCGTAAAAGACAGAGGCATATATATATCCTACTTGCTGGGCAAGGGAAAACGTTATATTGTGTATAGTCGGAAAGTGTTCTTCAACCCGCGCCATATTGCGGATTTTTTGTAGTACTGATTTATTTTACTGGCAACAACAAATTTTTGGTAACTGACGTTGAAAGTCAGCGAATGCCAAAAACAAAGAGGAAACAGGACTAAGTATTCCGCAAATTTCAGTTATTCTTGTATAATAAAGCAGCACAGTGATAAAAGTCAATATTCCCAATATCTATAAATTCAAAATTTTGTATTTATGATCATTTTTAGTAGCGTTTTCTTTATCACTCATTGAATAATGCTTGCTGCAATATTTATAATGTTACTGGTTTAATCATAATTGATTGCATAGTTAGTAGCATTCTCCTGAACAGATAAGTTGATGACAATGACAATGCAAGGCATAAAATACATATACAAGCAAGTGATATTAGGTACGACAGTTTGGTCCAAACGAGGCTAAATCTAAGTAGCCGTTTTAGAGACAGTGTATCTATGTTCATTTGTTATAAATTAACATCAGTAACATTTATGACACTCACTGCAAACGGTGTAACGGTGTTAACCCAGGTAGCAAACAAGCTGTAAGTATAGGAGCTTATTCAGCCATTATAATTCTAATTTAAGCTGTATAAATGCTGTATAAGTGCTTATGCAGTCTGCGTGCTACTTTGGTTGCCATCGGGAAGATATTAAGCAATTGGGTTATACCAAAAAAATAAAGACCCAATTGTTTATATCGATCGATTAGATCGCAAAATATAGGCCAACTGTATATATACTACTTTCATTCGTTCCCGATTAGATGAGTTTATCGTTTGAATCCCAAGTATTTTGCAGTGATGTCACTACTCGACAAACTTTGTACTTAAAACGGCAGACGAATAAAGTAAAAAAAATATTTTTTTATAGGCTCTATGGGTCATGCAACTCTGCAGCCCATTGTACCTAAGTATATCCCAATCGAAGTGTAAGGGACAGAAGGTAGAATAGATAAGGACAAAATTGATCTCGCCTCGATTAGCTTCTCCAGTTTCCCGTGAATTACAACAGTTACCGATGTTTATAAACTACGATATCGCCGTAGAAAAAATATTAATTTGGCTAACTATAGGAACAATAATACCTAAGTATATTTAAATGCTTCGAAACAGTTACGTATTCTTTTGGTCATACCGTTTTTTACAGAAATAAATAATAATTATGCTCAAAACGACAAAATGCTAAAATCGAGCTCATCGATCTGACTTAAGACTAGGAATCCGTTCATTATATAAAAGCCAGATTTTGGTTTACTTATTTACGTAAATACTAAAATTGATTGGAATAAAAGGAAACATGTATCACACACGAGATGTCATGTAAAAGTAAAAATGTTTCTAAAATTATATAACCCACCCACAAAAACGCAATAGACTGAGCGCATTAAATGCTGGCAAAATTATTTCTAAAATCCCCATTGGTCACAATAACTTGATTTTTGCAAATTTTAAACATAATTTCCACAATACAATATTATAATAGAAAAGATAATATAATATATAAGTATATTATATAGAATAGTCCGCCTAAAAGTTTGACTTCATGTGATAATTTTATCAAAAACCTACTAAATACATCTTTGACTTGCTTAAAAGTGATACCAAATGCAAATTGAGTAGACGTAATATTAAAATAAATCCCTTTACAAAAGGGATTCAAGTTAAAAACTAAGCCTGAACCCTGTACTAGCTAGCACCCTTCTCTTCGCTCGGCCACAGAACCTCCGGGTGGTTCAACATGTAGTACGCCATGTGCTTGTCACTCCCATGGGTCGAAGCCTTTGTCCCCAAACACATCAAGAATTGACTCTTCTCCAAATTCTTATCACAGTCAACCAAGTGGAAGATATGTACCAAACTATTATCCGGCCCTCGGTGCACAGTCAAATTTGACTTAATCAAAGTCTCAAACAATTGCACATCCTCCAACCCCCAACCTTTAATGTTCAAGTCAAACCCACCCACTCTCTCAAAGTCCGCCTTAAATATACTTAGTATACCAAAACCGTATTGTCTAAAGTACCCATAATCGTCGTCTATTTCCTTGCTGTACTTCAAATTTGCGAGTTCACGCTCTGATTTAGCACCATTTTCTGAACTGTCCACGTACTTACCTAAATCTGTGTTTATTACTAGTGTTTCACCTTTGAATTTGTTATAGTCCTCTCCGTTTACAACATCCGGGTTGTATTCACTGAACACAATTGGAAAGTACACTTGATTGTATTTAATTGTGTTAATCCTTATTCGCCTAAGGCTTTCGAAATTGAACATCATGTCGACATCTATAAAGAATACTAAGTCGTCGTCTAAACACTGTTTGAGCCCTTCCGTAAGGGCAGCACCTCTTGAGAACGTTGTCGATCCCATTTGAACGACTTTTATCTCTTTCCCGTACAAGTCCTTATAGTAGTTTAAAAGAGACTCAGTGTTTCTGTAGTCCAATGGATTCTTACTGTCTAAATATAGTACGACTATTAACGTCACAGCCTCGTCTGTTTTCAAGACAATGTCTTCGTAATTTTTCATGAAACGCCCGAATATCTCATGTCTGCCCATGAGGGGCATAATGAAATTTATTGTTCTACTATAAACAGGGTACTCTTCTATGTCAGCGTCGCTCCATTTCAGGACTTTGGGTAGATTTTGGAGCTTCATGAGCCCAGTTTCGATCGCTTCTCTTACGCCCAGTTTACCAAAGTCGAGGAAACTGTTCTGCTGCTGACTGGGCTCGTCGAAGTCGTAGTCTATGGGGTCCTTCGTATCAGGGTCGTCCGATAACTCGGGGTCCTCAGTTGGCGCTGGTTCTCCCATTGGCAGTTCTCGTATCTCCATTCCTGGAAATATATAAATTAAAATTAAATTTATAATCAATTTGTAATACGTTTTTCTGAAGAGTCCTAGTTACATACTCAATCCAAAATGTCTAAATTGATAGTTTTAATAATGTATTATTCTAGTTGGATTGTAGTGCATTAAAGGATCAGTGTTCAGTGACCCAGTGAGTGAAACCGGAGCTTGGTCCCTACGGACCAGGCTCTCACTACCGAACTCATTACCGAAGTAAAGTTCACTTGAAAGGCCTTACTCCTTTTAAAATTAGTTTATTTTCATATTACAAATATATTAATAATTTCATCCAACTTTTTGAAGTGAATAATACTTTTATCTGAGGTCTAGGTAGTAACATAGCTATTTCATGCTTTGATTGCCTGCAGTCGAAAATAAGTTGGAAAAATAAACAGTTTTCTGCGTGAATTTTGTCAATTTCGAGTAGTTTTTGAAACAAAAATTAAAGATTCAAACTGTAGGTTTGAAATATATACCAATAAGTCGCAATGGCCCTGTTCTAAGTAGTAACATTGATCATGAAAACATGAAATACGTTTGATCGTAGAGAAAAATGTCTAAAACAATCAGCATTTTTGAACGGATAAGGAGTCTTAAGTAGACATCTTAACAACAGCAGTCACCTTGTGTTGTAGCCTCGATACCTCAGGTCCCACAGCAGCAGATGCAAGGTGTGGTGAGTTGATGCTGACCCCGTCTTGACTGCTTACATGTCTTGACTGGGGGGCATGTAGTATATGTATATTATAGACTTATAAAATGGAAAGAACAGCATTGCCTACCAGTAAACGTCTGCTGCAGATAAGCATGTCTCCTGACTGCTGCAGTCATCTTCCGTCCTCGATACCGTCGATAGCGCAGCAACAGGTCAAGGATATGGTCAGCTCCATGCAGTGGATCTAGTCTGGTGTAGCCGTATAGTAGCTCATTGAAGTCGATCACTCGACCGCGCTGCCGGGACGGAGCGTTGATTATTTCCATTACCTGAAATTGAGAAATAGTTAAATTGGTGCAAATGTGAGAAATTGTGATAGTTTTCTCAGAAGAAGACACGACACAGTATAAGTGCTTTATTATCAAGAGGGGCAGACCTTACTGACGCTGCTGACTGCTCAAGCTCGTCAAACGTCGGTAAAACGGGTTAGGAATCCAGAAATTTCTAATAAAAGAGTTGGTTGGTTGCAAATATATTGGTTTGTGTGCCGTCTGCGTCAGTAGAATGCAGATATTACTAATAAGATCTAACTAAAATGCTTGCTCCCAAATATTTCTTGCTTAGTAGTTACAAGAGGGTTTAGGTTTACCTACCTTGGTTTCTTCGATTAGATTTAACCTAAGATAAAACAAACAAAACTGACTATAAACATGTATATTTGCACTGTTTGCTATTAATCTATGACTAGCCACAGGAGATGAGTGGCATGGGTGTGCGGTGACAATTAGATTTTCCACCAATGGCCGCCGCCGTTTGCCTCTAAAGTGTTAGCGTGAGAGAGAGCGAGAGAGAGAGAGAACATTTATTTGTTTAAACATAGGTGATTACAAGGTGAAAAGATGAAAATAACTTACTTCTCTAATAACATCATCTAGCGCCTCCTTTAACGGCGTCTCGATCCTCCTCTTCGGGTTGGTGTGGGTGGTGGAGTATATCGACTTGCTGATGAAATCGAACGTCAGTACGTCGTCTAAGGACTTCGGCTTATAGCGGTTCATATCGATGGGGGCGCCTGGAACGATTTTAGGATACCGTTAGCCAGTGAAAATAAAACAGTATAACTAAGATCTCCAAGATAGGTAGCTTAGAGAGTTACTAGACTCAAGTGGCAGACTAACGAAAGTTCCAACTTTGTAAGGAGAGACGTCGATAGCAAAGGCCCTCGAAAAGGGAGACCGTCGGTTAGATCGACCGGTTTTGGTAGAGATAGACATCCCTGGTGTTTGCCCAGAATGAGTCTTTTACCTGATACGATGATGATATAACACTAGAACACAATTATTTTAAGTGTGTTGGGCTACCTCGTGGCGTCCGAAAACCTACATAATATAGAGATATCCTCTACGATATCTTCAGCCTTCGTATAGGTTTGCGTTTGCGTTAGGTTTTGCGAGTCATGTCCGCGCCCATCGTCGTAGGAGTCTTACGAGCCCTACAACTTTAATTCACATTCATCGGACAATACCTACATCACTCAACTATTTAGTGACATAGCTCGGTATCCAGAAACAAGTATGCCGATGCGTTACTAAGATCTTTACGTAATATTTCATAATCTCCCGCAGAATTCTTCTCCCTAATCTTGGCAGGGACGAGGCATGTCTCGTCTTTGTATACGACGCGATGTCTTTGTTCATGTCTACAACAATAGGTCAGAGGAATACATTTTCAGATCCATAACATACTTAACATACTCTGAGGCCTTTACCTACCTATCTAGAATATCTCATTGTCTCACACAATCCTTCAGCAGCAAAATTCTGGAGTGGCAACCACGTATATGAAAGCGTACCGTAGGACTAACTAGGTGGACGGATGACCTCATGTCTCAGGGAGCGCACGATCGCACTTTGTGGCAAGCTACGGGTAACCTACATTCAGCGGTGTCGGTTGATAGATTACCTAATATCTCGTTGTCTCCCGCGTAATCATTCTCCCCAATCTTCGCAGGGAAGAGCGGCACGTCACCAGGCAGTGCGTAGTCAGCCACTTGTTCAGGGGGCACCTTCAGTTCCTTCATGCACAAGGCGATGTCGCGGTGCAGGTCAACGGACTGCTCGCGAGCATCTTGGATTTTCAGGTTCTGGAATGAAGAGGTTTTGTATTAATTCTAGACCTATTTAAATTGCATCTAGGAAATAACTTTTGAGTTAAATTTTACACATATCAGTAGTTTTAGTTTCGTAAAGATTCAAAATGACTTTAGGATTTTTTTCAATTTCTGAATGAACAAGTGGGCGCCGTTTACAAGGCTTTTTAATGGCTATGGTCTCTTGTGTGGTTTGGCGATTGTACATATTCTTCTTATAGCGATTGTACAATCTTCCTTTAAAAATCGATGCCTATTTTAAACACTTCTAATTGAATTGTAATTCTTCCCACCTACAATGACGTTTTCTTTTACTGTCTATGTCCATAATTATTAGGCGTATAGAGATTCGACTAGGTAAAATAAAAAAGCTTTTATTAATATTATTATTTTAACTGTTCCTCATTAAAGAACTACAGACTTTACAACAACAAAAAACAGCCTCCATCTCTGCCTTGCTATGGTAAAAGGCGACCTTTTGGTATGGAGCTCTATACAAAAAGGTCGCCTTTTCACGGCAGATTTTACAATAGGTAGGTATATTTCATACCTGGAAAGCATGAAAAATAAAATTTTCATCTGACAATAACCAGATATTCTAATTCCCGACACATTCCCGGCAGGAGGGGTTATTCTGCACCGGACTGTACCTAACAGACGTGTTGTTAACGGTGAGTAGCTTTGAAGTTTTACGGTCCCGGGTTTATGTTCGGTTATTTTCAGTTAGTCTTGAACTTCGCCGGCCGTTTTAAGGGACGTAACATTTACAGCAACATTTACATGATGTTTACAACAATTTTAAGAAGAATAATTGTGTATTTTTATTATCTTTATGTCTTATATTATATGTTATAGGGGGCAATGGAGCAAACAGATCGCCTGATGTAAAGCGATTACCGTTGCCCATAGATACCTGCAACACCAGAGGAGTCACAGGTGCGTTGCCGGCCTTGCAGGTGGGAGTACGCCCTTTTCTTGAAGGTTTCAAGAAAAGGGCCTCCGGGTTTTAGGATTATCATCTCATTCCCCTCTGTTCTTCCAAAACGCCGAGGTATTTCAAGTCTTAATAATTGATTGGTAACGATCGCGCCCACATATTTAGTCTTTCCTCAGAAGAAAGTGAAACCAACCAAACTTACGCAATTTCTGATATCGAACCCACAAACAATTAAGCGTAAGTGACCAAGAAGTTCAAAAAATCATATGACGTTTTTCTTCCAAGTAAGCGATAATGCCAGAGCAATGAACTAATTACCATATCGCAGCTAGAATAGTGCTTGGATTGTCTCTACGTACAAAAAGGTAATTAATTCACGTACGAGTGCCACTGGAGGACTTTGTTGCAATGATAAGTTAATCTCACTCAAACGCGCATGATATGTCATGTTATAGCGACAGGGTTCTAGGGTGGTAGGTACGTGCTTTGAAATAATGCTAGTTATTCTTGGATACGATATCAATATATCTCGTAAGTGACAGGCGAAGGATAGTGGAGGTTTAATTGTTCAGATATATGGGCATTTTTACAAAAACATGCAATTATTCTTTGACTGTTCTCTTTTATAGTTCGCCTTTGTACATGTCTATTTTGAAGTTTTGTGAATTGTTTTTATGTACAATAAAGTGTGTAACATACTATTATACTTGTATTCGTTTTACTCAGAATCAAGTTCAATATTGATATAGGTACGGTGAAAATCGTTACAATCAAAACCATATCGCTGGACCGGTAATCCAGAGGTACCGGGTTCGATTCCTGGTCTCTTCCGTCTGGTTACACATTTAAATTTTTCTTTGTGCTTTGATCTTTTTATCAATGGTTTAGAACACACATAATTATAATAAAGAATAAGAAAACATACCGGTCAAAATCATAACCCTCATTTCTACTTCGCCGTAGTAGGGTAAAAATGAAATACAAATACATAGCCTCCTAGTATTAACAAAATGATAGTAGTAGGCCGGATATCATATTTCATTCCGTTACTTGATACAAGTGAACTGTATGCATTTAAACACAAAACCGAATGCATTTAAATAATATTCGCCGATGACGTCACGCGCACGCGCCTCAGAAATAAACTCCTTACGTAAACATAAAACAACTCATGCGCAGAGGAAGCGTCGTCGATGCCTACATTGCCTAGTTTCATTTCACGTATTCATGTCAACACACCTAAGCTTATCTACAGTTTACACAAAATTGCTCACTTGCTGGACCTAATAAAAACATTAAAAAGACATGACAACGTTCATGAAAGGCCTTGTCGAAACGGCTGATCGACTCTTCGGGAGACCCCAGAGCTGGCTCTCTGACTATACAAACTGGTAACGCCGCCAGCATACTGGGGGCCGTGCCATTTTTTACGTCATTATTTACGTCACCCAAGGCCGTAAGCGGGATTTACTACCTGCCAAGAGGGGCAAAAATCTCACTTCCTGGCCTAGGCAAAACGTAAACTTTAGAAGAACCACGGGCGGTCATTATAGTAAAGCCACAGATCGCATATTTATGGTCCTCACCTACGGATCGGGTCTGGATCTAAGTATTCACTGATGCACCGCCATATACTACTTCTTTACTCAAAGCAAACTTTCTTTTAATTCCATTTGATAACACATACAAATAAACGATTTTACAATACTTTTACGTAATTTATTTTAATGACAGTACTAAAGTTTTACCAACGAGTTAAAAATTTGCGGAGATTTTGAAATTTGAATCTAGGTTAGTATTACGAAACTACCTGTTAAGTAGGTGTGAGTCAACACAAAGCACTGTTTGCTGATTGGATTCATTACTAATTGCGAAGATAAAATGCAATCAGTGTGATTCTACAGACCTAAACATTAGGTACTAGATAGTCTTAATGCTAAAAAGAACGTCAAATAATATTTGACGCCTTTTTGAACTCGATTATGTGCCGTTTTGTTTTAAATAATGTGTGAAAGTCTAAGTTTAAATTATATATTAAATTGATGATCATCGTAAAATGCGAGGAAAATCGATTTAAATGACTTAAGTGTCGGTCTAAATCTGAATTATGTTTTATTGAGTGGTGTATTTTTTATTTCATTGCATATGATTGAGAAAAGCATTATACATGCCTTAGCCGTGAAAAGGTCTTGCCGGCTTCGTATCACTATCCGTACGTAGTCTATACCTACTCACCCGGCAAGCCCTTACTTCCCGGCGTCTGCAGTAATGTACTATTATTATAACTTCTGCAAAGCAATACAATAATTAATAGCTGTTTATCTCTGAAGCAGAAGAAATATATAGTAACTTAACTATATTTTTTTCTGCGTCTCATAAAACAACCGTGACTGACAATATTATCATAGAGAAAGCCAATTGTTTAGAAAGCTAGGAGTAGGTGTTAAGTCGCTAATTTACTGCATGAATTAGGTAGCTGCTAGTAGTGTGGCGTCAAACGAAAACTCAGGGGAAGCTGGGTAGATTTCGCTTACTTTTTCTTCAGTAGCAATCGAATGGTGCTCAACCGTCCTGAAGAGGACAAGCGGGTAGGAACCGGGTTCTACGTCCACTGGTAGCCACTTACGACCTTCATACATACAGTTATAAATAAATATAAATATAAATATCGGACAACCCCACACAAATGGATCTAGTCCCAAATTAAGCTCAAGAAGGCTTGTGTTACAGTTACTTTTATTAGACGATTATAGATGCATGATTAAACGAATAAGGTAGATGACAATTGGGCATTTTGAGTTAAAGAAAAAGTGTGATGTGTGTGAAAAAATTACTGACTGTTGAGTTTCTTTTTTTATGTCATATCATAGGGGGCAAACGAGCAAACAGATCGCCTGATAGAAAGCGATTACCGTCGCCCATAGACATCTGCAACACCAGATTAGTTACAAGTGCGTTGCCGGCCTTTCAGGAGTACGCTGTTTTCTTGAAGGTTTGAAGGACGACGTTTCTTCTTCTCAACGGTGGTCTCTTTTTGTAAAATACCGACACGCTCAGACATGTAAAGTGCCCTTGTGGCGTAGGACATAGTTAATAAAGTTGCAGGTACCTTAAAGTAAGTATGCAGCCTGTACATATGGCGATGGTCCTTGACAGGGTGGAGTGTGATGGCTCGGTGGACCTCCCTCCTCTTCAGGCGGGCCGTGTACGCTGCTGCGCCGCTGCTGTTGTGATGCAAGATCGTCTGCATCTGGAAATGCCATAAATATTTGCGTTACAAGTTGTTAAAAAGGCCTATAGGTTTTTTGGGTAGCTTCTCAATTTACCCGTATATAAGCGGTGTGTAAATTGGTACGTAATATCTATACTATTATAAAACTCTGGATTTGTATTGAAAATCAGTTTTCTATGGGGAGAGGTCATGTTTTCAGAAAAAAACTTAATAGCACGGTGCAGGAGCGTCTTTTGTTTCGTATGGGCGTCATGCCAGTCTGGCTCCATCTGTTGGGCATAATTTCTTAGTCCTCTCATCAAACCGAAAGGGCTGGACAAATTTTAATCAATTTTGGTACAGGGATAGCTGGACATCCAAAGATAGGATACTTTTTATCCAACTAGAATAAAAACATCTTTGATCAAAGAGATTGGGTACTTATTATCAGTGATTCTCTACTTTCGTCTGAAGATGAGATAATTTTGGCAGTTCAATTTTCTTATCGTTATAATCTTGTAGCTAAGGCATGATCCGGATTTGATAAAGTTTCGAGTAGTCCATACGTCATACCATACTGGCAGGATTATCTTCGTACTACATAATCAGGTGATGTAAGATTTGACCAAACATAATGCAGTACCTAATTCTTTATTTTCTGAGCTCATTCCGTGTTATCATAAATAGACATTCTAACTCAATATTTTCTTTTCTTTTCATTTTCTGTTTTACTTTACTAAAGAAACGCAAGATTTTCTTAACTAATTTTTTTTTTTTTTACCTACCTACAAAACTTTTGCTAAACAATTCCTAAACACATATTATACAAGTAGACGTGACTGTACCTAAAACGTGCCAAAGTAAATACAATTTTTCGCATAATCAAATTTATTGTGAAATATAAACATACTTGTCATTCAAACCATGGTCAGATACAACTTGATCGATGAGATAATCTGTGTATGCATTGTACAATAACACCAGTTTGAGTGTACCTCTATCTAGTATAACGTTGCATACATGACTGGTGTCTTACTATTTGGTTGCATTACGACTACAGTAAAATACGACCAATTTAACCGTGCCCCCGTATCGTACTACGCCGAATGCATAACAGGCGCATAGTTATTTGGTTGCATTATATGTGCTCAGCTAGACCTTGGTGCAATGTTTGCGTGTTACTTTGACAATAAGTCAAGTGTAAAATTGGTGATCAACAAATCTATTTGTGTTGACGAACATTGGTGTCAAATTATGCTTATTATTTAATTTTACTATTATGCCTTCGAAGTAAGCAATACGTGCGAAATGTAAGTCTACCGTTTAACACATTAAGGGCAATTAAATTATTTTCTTTTCCACTTTTCTTGCTTACAAAGAAGCTTATTATGCCTATCTATTCTTGTATGAGGTTTTACAATAATGCGTACAATAATAATGTACACATTATTATATATGCGTCTTAATGAAGACCGGTTTTTTCCATGTCCCATATTATACAACGATTCTTTAAAATAAAAACGTTCTAGCTCTTATAGCAGTTACATGCGATGGTAAAATGATAAGACATCAATTTAAAATCAATGTCTGAATAAGTTATTTTGCATGTTTCCATTATAAAATATAAACTGTTACAGTAGTTAAACGCAATGATATAGGTGAAAAACTAGGTGTATGTATTAGTAACTTAAATTTAGACGTAACTTCAATGCAAAAATTTAACACCACTACATACACCGTCCTTTAGTTAAGTTTTTCACCAATTAAATGGCATGTAAATAAATCAAAGTATTGGTGCGATCAATTAGTTTGTGCAGAAAAAGCTCTGATTTACGTGCATATAAACACTAGGTAAATGATAAAATCCAGACGTTTTCAGCATTTTAGTGCGCGTATTCGTGTTAGTCATTTGAAGGATAGTTTGAAACGAGGTAAGGTCAGGTTGGGTAAGTGAAACATCAGGGAAAGTGGACCACTTTGTAATATTTTTTTTAAATCTTTATTATTGAAAAAGGAGTTTCACCAGAAATTATGTTTACCTTCATTAAAATTGTCTATTTCATGTTCAGAATTCGGCAAAAGTAAGATCCAGCGTAAGGAAGATTGGGAGACAAGATGATTAAGTATGTTTATATTTAATGATTCTGCAATATATAATTATATACACAAGAAATATATATACCTACGTAAATGGAACCAATTCGAACGTATAATTATTATTTTGTAATTTTTAAGTTTATTACGAAACTTATCTTTCTAAATAGGTAGTGAATAGTGATCAGATTTTCCATTATCTTTTATTAATCAAGGAAACTATTTCTTATACATAAATAGACATTATTATCAGACAACTTCACAGCAATAAAACTATAACCCTTTTAAATTCTAATTAATATGATTAAAAATCTAATTTAAGATAAGTGTTATTAAATGAATTAACATCAGCGTGAGACTATTGTTCAGAACTAACATAATGGATCACTTGCAAGAGAAACGGCAAGTAACTTACAACACATTCCGGGCATTTTATTACATAATTAATTGTACAATAAAACTTAAACAATGCGCTCATATGCTGCTGATGTTTCACACGAGAACTACGAGGCACCCGCAAATTCGTCCGCGTATTTTTTTTTCTTTGCCGTAGACGGGTAAAAGTATCCTATAACCATCTTTGGATGTCCCTGTACCAAAATTGGTTAAGAGGCCTTATTCCTTTTAAAATTTATTTTTTTCATATTATGAAAAATATAGTGATAATTTCAACCAATTTTTTGAAGTGAATAATACATTTCCCCGAGTTCTAGGTAGTAACGTAGCTATTTCATGGTTTTATTGCGTGCAGTCGAAAATAAGTTGAAAAAACTAATATTCCGCGTGAATTTTGTCAATTTAGAGTACTTTTTTAAACAAAAATAATCAATGAAAAGTTCAAACTGTAGGTTTAAAATATATACCAATAAATCCCATTAGCCCTATTCTAGGTTACTAACATCAACAATATGTTAAGAAACATGTTTGGTCATAGAAAAAAATGTCTAAAACAATCAGCTTTTAAAAGGAATAAGGCCTCTTAAAATGCGTGCAGGTGTTACAGGGTGAATCGAGGACAAAGGAAATTATGAAAACAGATGGCGCCAGGTTGACACGGCGCCGCGCGCCTATACAAAACAAATGACGATCCTGCATCACGCTATAGGGATTTATCCTGAAATAACGAGCCCTTTCTATAGAAAAGTGATTTTCATTACAAATCTAGAATTTTATAATAGTATACCCACTAGTAAGTGCCCTCGACCGTATTTATTTACCGTATTCGGGTAAAAAATATCCTAAGTATATCTTTGAATGTCCAGCTATCCCTATACCAAAATTTGTTAAAATTCGTCTAGCCGTTTCGGCGGGATGAAAGGACAACGACAATTTTACCGACAGATAGCACTGAACGGCTCTCGATCATTTCATCATCCGGGTATAGATGGGTTATCAGAAAAATCGTTGTTTCAACTCACCCCTGTTTCAAAATCCTACGGTCTCCCCTACTACGAAGTCGCGGGTCTAATCACACTAATATTGTAAAGGTGAAAGTTTGTGTGTATGTTTGTTACTTCTTCACGCTCAAACGGTTGGACCAATTTTAATAAATTTTGGTATGAAGGTAGCTGACACCATGGATTAACACACTACTTTATCCCGAAAAAAATGTAGTGTTCCCGTGGGACGAGTAATACCGTGCGGCGCAGCTAATAGTTAATAATAAATACCTACATTTAATTTAAATTAAATCAATAACATATATGTGACGAAATATCAAAACATTATAAATCCAAGTAACTATGTTCATTGATTTCCAATTAATTAACTCCGCAGTAGGTGATAACTGATAACCTCAATGTTGGGCTATCGCCGGGCAGATTATTCTGTGTAGGATTGCGATAATATTAATATTAAACTATTTCATTACAACTATGTAACGTTATTAAATATTTACAGTGAAATTTCATTTGCAAATTGTATTGAAATAATGAAATAATGAACTTTATTCGGCAAGTAGGCCACAAGGGCACTTTTACATGTATGAGTCTACCGGCATTTCACAAGAGGAGACCACTGTTGAGAAGAAACGCCAAAATAAACTCAACAGTAGTATTTTTTTAAGAAAGGATAATTAATTAACTATTACAGTAATATGGACATAACTATACGTATTTAGTACTTGAAGAAAACATATTAAAAGTGTGTTTTAAGATATAAATGAGGAAAAGTGTAAGAATAAAATAGAAAGTACAAAAAAGTCTGACAGTTTATCACAATTTATGCATGTTGTTTACCTCTATTGAATGTTACATGTAATCTGAATTTGTTTGTATTTATTGAGGTGTGCAATGAAGAATATTCTATTCTATGTACGTTTGATATGCTTTCGTTATGGTAACCATAATTTGCTGTAGTTCCCAATTATAATGGGAGAAACTCAGGCGACTGCGCTGGCTCGGCCACGTGACATTGGATACTCATACTCATACTCATACTCATTTATTTATGGTTAGATCCTCTTCTTCTATAGAAAAAACATTTTACTGAAAGCAAATTTTTCCTCGGAAGTCGTAAATTTTTCAGAAATCTTGAAAATATCAAATTATAGATTAGGTTAGGTTTGTGTTATAACATTCCAAAATATTTTATGATTTCAGAAAAAAAATACTTTCGATGAAATTAAATTTCTATAAAATGAAAACTCGATGAAACATTTGTATATAAAACAAGTGTAAACCATTCATAATTTACAAATACATTATACACTTTATGTCAATTTTATAAAATGGCATAAAACAATGGAATTTTAGTAGTTATTTCATATGTCAGTTTTCACAGTTATAGTTAGTATAATAGTTACCTAAATAGCAATCGATGACGGGGGATGATCGAAGTATTAATTTGACGACGCGGTTGGCACAGTTTGTAGTGTCTACTGGAACCGGCAGTAGATCGCTAGAAATGGAGTATTCTCTTATCGGAGGCCAAGACTCACTTTAGGTCACTGAGTCATCGGAGTAACTAAGTATTGTTGGTAACATCGATACATTATAATAACATTAGTTATGGATAACCAAATATAGATATCTACGGTATTCATAGGGCTCTGACTTCATAAACAGTTACAAAGTAGGTACAACTTCTCTAGAGAGTTGTGTTTCGAAACGAGTGTTTATAACAACTACACTCAACCAGATCTGTAAAACACGTGTACTAGTTTATAGTTCTATCGTTTGATCTTTCTCGGTGTTGCACTTACCCGACCTGACATTACCTCGTTTTAAACGCCTCAGCGTAATCCCCGCCGGCGGGATACTACCGCTACTTAGTTCTCATTTTTTCTCTGTAATAGCCCGATTCTCTTTCCCCTCTCCCGCCCTAAAGCAGACTGATTCGGTTCAGTCACTGGCGCGACAGCGGCCTATCGGTGTAACTCGGGCGTCGGTGACCTTGTAATGCCGAATCCTTCGACAAGGCATTCACGTGAATGCCTTTCCCCACCTCGCGCATCCCGCGCTCGCCCTTCGACACGCACACATAGCCGCGAGTTTTGTTACTGCACACAAGTGTCGCTGTCGTTTTTAGGGTTCCGTACCCAAAGGGTAAAAACGGGACCCTATTACTGAGACTTCGCTGTCCGTCCGTCCGTCCGTCCGTCCGTCCGTCCGTCTGTCACCAGGCTGTATCTCAACAACGGTGATAGCTAGACAGTTGAAATTTTCACAGATGATGTATTTCTATTGCCGCTATAACAACAAATACTAAAAATAAAATAAAATAAATATTTAAGGGGGGCTCCCATACAACAAACTTGTTATAGATTATATTATATGTATAGGTACGGAACCCTTCATGCGCGAGTCGGGCTCGCACTTGCCCAATTTTTTTTTACGTTAGTAGGTATATATATTCTTTGGTTCAGTCTACTCACGACGCATTCCATGCGCTCAGTGCACCCGCGTCAACCTCTCCAAAATCTCATGTGGCGATGGCGCGGAGATAATCCCATTAGCGGGTTATACTCCCATAAAAAGTCGGACTGCTGGTAGTGAGGGCTAACCAGCCCAGATACAGTTCAAGTCATGTTCATGTCTTATGATTATGAAATAAATCGTTTCAAAGCATCCTTCAAACGCCTAGCGCAAGTACCTACGTCTACTGTAAGTGAGTTGACAGAAGGTGATTCAAGTTTTATACCTGTTTCGCTCGTTCTTTCTTATATTTTTTCAGTTCATAAAAATAAAGGACGGCTGAACAAATTGAAACTCAAAATATAATTTTTATTCTGTATTTTGGAATGCCTATTCTGTTCTGCCATTTTCACCCTTGACAGTGACGTCACTAATAAAGTAAAAAAAATATAATTAAAACGTCATTCGCCTCATAGATATTGTGTATTGTGTCTTTATTTACGGGATCGCCTACGTCACGCCACAGCAAGCGACAAGCTAAAGACAAAAATGGCGGACGGCGTTTTTGTCTGTTCGTGAAATTTCTATACGAAATTAATAAATGTAGCTTTCTAGCCGATTAATACATACCGACGACGTCATTCCATTATATTAATATATTATCTAAATCAAGTGCCTGCTGCCTACTTATACTTTCCTATAATTTTTGCTTTCATTATCAATTTATCACAAGAGTTACAAGGTTACGATGCAGATCACCTACAAGATAAAACTGTAACAGATCGCGTATGATATGACTAACACCGACTGCCCACATGAACGTTTAGCTTTCAACAGCTGATATGATCTTTCGAAAGTGAATACGTAAGTGACACTGAGAGATAACATAGGTACATTTTACATTCAGTAGTTTAACTTCAGATGGAGTGGAGAAGATTAATTGGAAAGTCACAACTGAGAATACAGAAAAAAGTAAAAGAAAAAAGAGATTTGTTGGACACCAGAGAGAATTAGGAAAGAGAAGATGTTTGGTCAACTTATAAGCAACATCATAGAACGAAAAGTCAGGGAAATGAGGAAAGGGAAGACCGAGAATAAGCTACATAAAACAAGTGAAAGAGAAGGTAGACGTCATGCCGTATAGGGATATCAAGGAGGTGGCTATCAATAGGTATAGATGGAGACAGCTATTCATCAGGTACGCCGACAAGAGTTCGACTCTTATTGCGGCTCCATATTACAACAGAATAATTTGAAATTTTAACTTAATTATGAACTACTAAACAAAACTTGTAAAATAACTTTGTATTTAAATCGGTGCAATGTTGTATTTCGCTCGATCGACCGCCCGGCTGTTTTCTATCTACCCGATATTGCAACTTTATGTCTATGCAAAACAAATAATGTATCGGCAATTTGTGTTTGTTACTAGTTCCATTAGAATGTAATAAGTAGGTAAGTATAACTTTATTGTTTCTTGCGCTTGTTTTTCTGAAAAACTTGTTGTAATAGTTTAAGTTCTCATACAAGTGAATTGTAAAAAATCTTTTGAGAATAAAGAATCTTTAAACCTACTCGCGAAGTTGACCGAAGTATGGGTTTCCGCAGCGAAGTCTCCACACTATCATATTCGCCCAACTTTGTCAACTTTGCGATTAGTGTAGCGATACATTTATGATGAGTTTCACTTCGTGTACAGTAAAGGAATCTGAAAGGTGTACTTTTCGGACCCTTATTGTCATTGTGACCAACAACCTTACCATGAGTTTACAATGACAGTACTCGCTAGCGACAGCGTAAAGGATTTGTATGGAGAATTGTAGTTCTGTAATAGTTATTTACGATACAAGTGTGGAAGGTAGGTGATTTCAGAAGAGTGTGATTTTTAGTCACGAGCGAGGTACGAGCGAGTGATTAAACAAACACGAGTCGGAAATCATCTTACACACGAGTTCCGTACAAAACTTTACTATGCATGTACGAGAAAATAGAAAATACTTTAATACTCACAAAGACTGTTTACATTGGAAAAAAAGTGTTTTGATTTGATTTATCCAACAAGAAGCTGTCGTTCACATTTTTTACTTCTTCAATAACATTTTACGGGTTTAAATTCATGATTCGTCCCTTTATCTCGCCATTATTTCAGCAGATTTGCACAAAACAACTTCAAAATAAACTAGACATCAATAAAAAATGGCGGAGTCATTTGTAATCCGCGCTCGACATATCTACTACTGCGCATGTCCAAAAGTATTTTTTTAATATTCGTCTTATGTCAAAATGGCACAAGCGCGTGTACATTCAGCCAAATTAATTTAATGAATAACGATTTAAAGTTCGTTTATTAATCAAATTTTATATCTAATGTAATTAATGACGTGTTAAATGAATTAATTATTGAAATATTGGTTTTATTGTACTTTTATACGTGATAATAATCGGTATTTGACTTATTTATCAAACTTTTTGTAAATAATAAAACCTCTTTGCGTCAGGCTGTCAGATACGGCTAGAAATTAAAAAAAAATTGAAAAGTAAAAAGCACTAGTGCGGAAAAGTAGTACTTTCCGCACAGTCTGAATGCCTAGAATACGCTCTTTTCGAGAACATGCAGTGTAAAGTAACAAATCATTTACCTACGCTGTCGCTAGCGAGTACGGTCATGCTAACTTATGGTCATGGTATAGATACAGAGCGAAGCAGGTACGTGTTTCAATTCCCTAGAGTCCTTAGACTGTAAATCGCTTTGTATTACAGATCGAAAATATATTTGGTAGTCAAAGAGGAGATAAGTATTTCGCCCGGTGACTATCAAAACTAACTAAATTACTGTCAATACTCTCCAAAACCTCGGCCTCGTGTCTAGTTTGTAGATTTAAACTTAGATACGAGCTTTGTTTTGAGTAGGTATTTGACGACGCGTTTGGCTCGGTTTGTCCTGCCTACTGAGCCGGCGGTCCCGGGTTCGAATCCCGGCCAGGGCAAATATTCGTGTGATGAACTCGAATATTTGTGCCTGGGTCATGGTTGTTCTATGTATTTAAGTATATATCTATCTATATAAGTACGTAAATCGTCGTCTAGTACCTACCCATAACACAAGCCTTCTTGAGCTTAATTTGGGACCAGATCGATTTGTGTCAGGTTGTCCGATATTTATTTATTTATTTGTTACTAAGCGAGTTTTGGTTGTCAGCAGACGATTTGTAACAATTATAACTTATAACAGATATGATATGACTAATGTTAGACTGCCCACGCGCAGCGTTCAGCTTTCATCAGCTGATATGATCTTTCGAAAGTGAATGCGTTTGACACTAGCACCGGTTCGGCTGAAACACAATATAAACTTGATGTACAGTTATTTAACTTTGTATAGAACGCCCTAATTTTAAGTTATCACAGTGAATACATTAATTATTACAAGACGGGACTTAATCGTGTTCAAAAGTGTTTTATTTAATTACCTCAACGTTTCTAACGTGATGTTACGTTCATGGTCTCAAAGGGACCTCTTTTTATAATAATGTGTAAAAATCGTGTAAGTTTAAATCAATATGTCAGAATGAATGTAACAAAAATTAACATAATTATGTAACTAATCTTGTGTAATTAACGGAACGCTCTGCTCAAGTAAAAGCGTAAGCATATCTTCCGAAAGTGGTCCGTGGGACCATGGTCCGTCATAATGAAAACTTTGTTTAAAAATGAATATTTTTTACCTTTGTTTAAAAAATATTAGTTACATCATAATAAATACATATACTGATTTGTATTTCATTACACACATGTAGTGTGTAAATATTGGTGGTGTGGTGTTTATTTATTATTTTAAAGGTTTAGGTGTTCTTTACAAATTTAGGGAATGTATCGATAACACGAGCATGCGAACAGCTTAACCACATCAGCACTTAGATAAAATTATAATGCCAAAACTCATTAGTGACTTATTTAACAGCTAATGTCCAGTAAGAAACACAATTTTTACCGTAACCATTAGTGGACGAAAAATTTCAGTACTAACCTAGTACTAATAGGTATACGTTAAGATGCAGTTAAGATATTGGATGGATGTACTTATATTGTAGTTCGGTCGAGTGCCCGACTTCTTGCTCCATTGTGTGGTAATCTGACGCCTTATGTGGAACAAACGGACGTTAGGATCCAATTCACGAAATGTAAAAATGACAGAAACGTACGGAATGGCTTGGACGCGTACGACCTTTTAATAACACGGCGGTCCAAGAATCAGCCAATAGATTTGGATGATCGTAAACTTTAAAGATGCATTCTTATTTATAGGTGTGTTTATAGATATCAGCCACAGACGTCCACTTCTATACTATATTATAAGATTAGAGGTATGTATTGAAAATAGCGTGATGCAGGATCGTCTTTTGTTTTGTATGGGCGCGCGGCGCCATGCCAGTCTGGCTCCATCTGTTGTGCATAATTTCCTTTATCCTCTCATCACGCCAAAACGGCTTGAAGAATTTTAACAAATTTTGGTACAGTGTTAGCTGGATAATATCCAAAGATGGTTATAGGATACTTTTTATCCACACTGGGTTTCGTGGAAACCGTTGTTACATTAGAAAATACAAACTATTCCCGTACGATTATCGTCAAGTCAATCTTTAAAGATAGATTCAAGTAGAGAGCTGACGATTAAAGTTTGGAGTATCCGTTGGATAATCGTTGCATATCTGGGCTTGTGCGAGCGCAGGTAGACAGATTCCTCCCTATACCAAAAGAGCCTAAGTTCAATACAGATTCCAACAAACATATAACTCTTTAAACATAGCAGAGTAGGCAGTGTTCAGGCCTGTCCGACTTTCTCCCGGCTAACTGTATAGTAGACGACTGCACTATGATTTTGCGAGGTCGCCAGATTGCACCCTAATTTTGCAGTATTTCACTAGAATTCTGCGCCAGATCAGACGACGCAACGGAGCCACGCAGTTACGCTGCCTAAGGGTGAAGCCAAAGGAGCGTAATTTGAGTCGCGTAATTTCGGTCGCGCCATACATCATGTCACGTGATCACGATACTTTAGTATCGCGCGACCGAAATTACGCGACTCAAATTACGCTCGTCGGGCTTCACCCTAAATCAAACAAATTTTCAGTTTCTTTGTATTTAATTTTGGAATGCACAGTGCCTTGGTTTGATTACTAATACTACTATGTAAATAATAAGTATTTAGTAAGAACATGCAAAATTTACAACAAGAAAATATTCACATATAGACATGTTATATAGACTTGACGACGCGTTTGGCTCGGTTTGTAGACACCTGCCTACTGAGTCGGCGGTCCCGGGTTCGAATCCCGGCCGGGGCAAATATTTGTGCAAATGTTTGTTCTTGGGTCATGGATGTTATCTATATGACATCCATATTTATATATTATGTATATCGTCGTCTAGTACCCATAGTACAAGCTTTGCTTAGTTTGGGACTAGGTCGATTTGTGTATGATTGTCCCTTATTTATTTATTAAAAAAAAAAGAAAAAAAAAGTTTCAGTGAAATCAACGCAAATTTGTTTCCGCACTGAAAGCCTAAACCGTAAAAGTCTACTTTCTATAATTTGTAATACTTAGATCTATTTTTAATTACTTCATAAAAATCAAGATTTTACTATTGTTTTCAACTTTAACTTAGGTATTTCTTTTGTTCTTATCATAGACTCAAATTTTAAAAATTTATTAATTAGACAGGCACATAACCAGTTACTTAAACTTAAATATGTTTAATGCATGTTTTCTGTACTCTCAGAGCAATGATGTATGAACCATCGATGTGGAAACTGTTTTGGCTTCTGTGTTATCTATTTTCGTTAACTCTAAGTGTGATTGTAGGTATGCTGTTTGTTTCCCATTACAATAAATAAATACTGTAATGATATGTGAATTAATTTGAATAATAAATAAATAAATAAAGTAAGCATATAAATAAATCAGACATAAATCTCATACGGCTGGTTTCGGAGGATCTTTGAAACTTGTGAAATATTACAATTAAAACGACGGTTTAGCTGCAGTATAAAACTAAACATGGTTCACGAGTCAACATTTTATCCGTCTTTTTTATAATGGCACTTTAAAATCAGGTTGTGACTTTTAATGATATTATCTATTAGATGCAATCATTAGTAGGAACAGCATTTTGTGAGGGTAGATCGCATTTTGTCCATCGCGACGATTTACCTTTGTGCCTTAATAGGCAGCTAATGCTGTCAGGTTCAAAGTGTTAAGACCTACTTGTATTACATTGCATCCAAGCACTGGCATAAATCCACATCCAAATGGTTGGCGAGATCTATATGTAACGATAATATACGTAAGTCCACATTAACAAGTGCAATTTTAACTTACTCCCATCTCCCATCCCATCCCATACGCAGGGTATGGAGAAGGAATACTATAATGAAGAACCAGCAAAGATGAAGTAGTCATGTTCGTGTGGAGGAACCGTCTGCCTAAATCAGTCATACTATCAAATTCCAAAACTAGTAAAAGCTAGGGGTTGCGACGGGATGCATGGCATAAAATCGTAGATATTATGATAATTGATTGCATTTCAGTTTTAACTTAGTATATTGACACTGTACTGTAACTAAAACATTCTGTTAAGTCTGTTTACGTTATTTTGTCGCCTATATTTCTGCAAAAATAGTAAATAATCATATGAATCTTTAATGCGGGTTGGTGCATAAAAGGAAACACCACAGACGCGGCTTTGCATTTGTAAAATATGCAAAAAAACTAAGTCTGATAATAATTGCCTTTCCTTCCTTCTGTAATCACCATATCCCACGGTTTTCGATGCACGGATCATTTGACGCCTACAACGGCTTAGTGTTAAATCATTTGTGCATCGAAAACCCCAAGGTATGGTAATCACAACAGTTGCCATTATGTTCCGTAAGAATTCATATCTCGCATACTATCAGTCCACTTCCTCCCACAACTGGGAACGTCTTTCCCACGCTAATTACAGACAAGTGGCTCATAAAGTGCTTTATCTAAACTTGCCTTATCTAGGAGTATAATTACTAACACGATTATAACTTACGACTAGGAGACGGGACGGGGAGACTTAGAAGGTCTTATTCCTATTTTTTTTTGTTGTGACAAACAAGCATGCCGACCATCTGATGCTAAGTAGTTACCGCCGCCTATGTCAGGCTGTCAGCTTGCGACGCCAGAAGCAACACACGCGCGTTACCAACCCTTTAAGGTGGTTGCAGAGATGTCACTTTCATACAAATCGTTTGATCAATACACACTTAGGCGGTTATGGCTTTAGGTTATTAAACATTCTTAAAAAAATCTTTAAGCGATCTTATACTCGCCAAGGAAATCAGTTTTGCTATAAATCATACAATTATAAAGTTATTAAAGCTTTAAAACCCGTTGAAATATTGTCCATATATGCATGTGTGCGTTGCTTTTACACACATACAAACGTAAGCGCACGTAAAGCTATTCATGAACAGTGCGTTCTGAAATATAATACTACTTAACTTATGATTTGGGATAATAAATTTAAATTGATGTTTCGATATGAATGCATAACAGTTTATTTTTAAATGATTACAGCTTTCATTAAACATGTAACAAATAATTGGAAACATTTGGATTTTAAAGATACCTATTGTGTTTATTTGCTCATAACAATAAAGTGGAACAGATTTCGAACGCACTAATCTTATGAATGAAATTATAATGAATTGTGTCAATACTGTCATGTCAATTGTGGAAATTCGTATAAAATGAATCATGTTTGGTTTAAATTTTTTTCGTTTCGTGAGTTTTTACTTTATGCAAAGTGTGAATAATGAAACGTGCATATAATAATAATAAACATTTGAACTCAGGACATAGTGATCCCTAAACGATATTGCGATATCATGGGTCAGAAATTGCGGGGAAAGTATTGTGTTTGAAAACATTACAAATCGAAGCGTCCTGCCGTGAAAGAGGTGTCTCGCGCTATTTTCTTTTTAGGCGAAGACAAGAATGGCGTGATGACAACCGTAATCAACCACAAAAACTGAACGCAATCGCTCGCTTTGGGTGACGAAAAATAAACAAAGCTGTTCATAGTGGGTTCATATAGGTAGTTTCTTCTCTCTGACTGAATTGATACCAAGACCTACCCATGTTTTTCAATAGGTGTGGGAAACCAAATCCTTTTGGGAATTATCGATTCAGTGACTAAGTTTCCTCCTTGAAGGATACCAGTAATAACACTAATCACCCTAACACCCTGTAAGATAGGACATGCATACAGCCGTTTCCATTGCCGGCATTTTTGTGACGTAATAAATAATTTCATTACAGATTCAAGGCCAGCTTAGAGCTTCATCAAAAGGGATTACTGCAATATGATTTCCTTCCCAACAAAAATAATGTCAATTAAAGTTCAAACAGATGAAGGCTTCATCCAAGAAAAGCTGCAGAAACTTATAATTTTCTACAAAACATGCGTGTTGCCTAAAATAATATTACAACGTATACACCATTTCGAATTAAAGCGACGTCTACAACTCACGCAAACACTAGTATTATAATAAAACCTACACGTAACAAAAATTGTTTTATTTTATTTAGTGGTTGGTGGTTCTAAAATCCATATATGTACATAATAACAATATATTGTCATATATTTTTATATGGCGCGAGCTAGCCCGGGGTCGTGAAGCGTGGCGCAAACAACTGGTGCTGCGCTCAGTTAGTAGTAGGTAGTTTTAGTAGTTATATATTTTTAGACTGAACATTTTTGCAATTAGAGACTCCATGGAACCACGATTTAGAACCACGAAAATCCCAACCCTAATCAGTACCTACTATACTTGAATGTCGGGTTTTTGTATATCAGGTCATAGTATAGAAAAAGGGCCCGATCTTGTCATTAAGTAATAAAAAACAGAGGTATACTTGTGTTTTTTTTCATCGTAAATTTCTAAGCCAGCACAGAATGGATGATAGTACAAGTAGTCCCAGGCTACGTAGTAATTCTATGGCAACTTAGGACCACTCTAGTTCTTAAACGGGCAAGTTAATCAAACATTTGTAATTTATAAAAGATACTTATTTTAATGTATTCTTTAGTTCTAATAAAAAAGTAACAAAAATGAGAAAAATATTTTTCAACAAAATATGTGTCCTAAATTTGGCCCCTTTTTGCTGTAACCCAATCTATCATTCAGTAAAACTTAGGACAAACTCAATAACATCACAAATCAGAATCACAATATATCAGAACAGAAACCCAACAAAAAAACTCATTTAATTTCACCACATACTTAAAAAATGTGGAACTGCCAAAGATTTGTAATTTCTTCGTATTATTTATTTTGACAATCCAGCCCGTCTAATACAACTAGGCTTCACGATTCTTGTCACGCGACATAGCATCGCCCGTCAGTCTCCTACCGTACCGCAAAGAAAGAGATAGGAAATATTTTTCGCGCGAGAAAGAGTTGCGTGTCGCAGTTGTGCTAGAGGTGCATCTTTACTTCATCTTCATCATCAAAATCAAATATCATGCCTGCTTATTTATTCAGCGCTTACTATCAAACTGACAGATGATACGCGACCCTTTAATGAATGAATCACCCGCACACACTCACAATTAGTGTCTATTTGTGTGAGTACTTGTTGATTTTTCACAAATTGCCAACACATGGGACAATAAAACAATTTATGACGTGCTACTAATACTACATGAATAAAAGACTAATACGCGGACTCGCCACTATACAAATTTTACTTCAAACTAAAGTAACATACGAAATAATACACAAAAACTACAAATCTTGCTTCCCAGCGCCATCTAGCGTGGAATGTCTAGTTTTGTTTCCTCTGCAACCACCTTAAGAACCTATTTACTCCCCTCTTAAAAAACCGTAGGTATACTGTAGCCTGAAGATTAAAGGAGTCACGTGGACACTTAGATATACATGTTAATATAGCTTTTTCGCGCATTATGAAGACTAGTAGAAAGTGGTGCAGGTCTAAAGGAGACCTCCTCCCAGTGGGACACATTTCTATTAATAATACGGGTTAGTAAAAAGGCATGTTTCTGTTATCTACAATAAATTTTTAAAATTGTATTTTTTAACTTACATATTTGTTACTTTATCATACGCGATAAACCCTGTTTTTGTTCATCGATCATGTTCGAAAATGATATTACTAATAGGTACTTAGTTTTTTTTTGTATGTCAATTAACCGAAATAACATCGAACTAACAGTTAATGTACGTAGCTTAGGATTTAGTAAATCGCCGAACAAATTCTCAACAGTGGGTGAATATGAATCTGCATAGCCACACAACTACAATGTAGATGTAGATACAGTATAAGTGTACCTAGAATCTAGACTACATGTACAATGATAGCTTTCTCGCGTGTTCCCAGCCGGCTCTGGTTCGAGATAACTGGTTCCTAGTCCAGGTACTTTGTGTAATCACTTGTTCATAAAAAAATACCTAGAGAGTTACTATTAAAAAACACCGAAGTCGTCATATAATAATATTTGAGAAGTTTTATAGGATCAATTTGGCGATCGATGCTTCACTGAGACTCTAATTAGGTAGGCTAGTTGTCTTTACTAGGGAGTTGAACCCGGAACCTTTAAGCCAAATATTCACCACAAATTCCACAATTCGAAACATGCAATTGGTTTTTCTAGTTTTCTACTTAGATATATTTTGATTGACACCAACAAAAAAGCCCATTCAGGCTTCGGGAGCAAAACGAAAAGAGTGTCATTTACAGTAATTTTAAGCCAACAGAACAAGTTTAAGCCCACTTCTAAGTGATTCCCAAAACGTTGCCCAATAGATAAGTAAATTGCGAAACTAAACAGCGAGAACGTATTAACCTGTGCCATTAACACAAAGTACATTAGAACAACTGTAGATACTGTACAGTCGTCAGTCAGCTTTGAAATTATTTAGGAACGTCCATATGACGGCAGAGAACTGACAACCTATTTTTAGGGTTCCGTATCCAAAGGGTAAAAAGGGGACCCTATTACTAAGACTCCGCTGTTCGTCCGAGTGTCAGTGTGTTCGTCTGTCACCGTCTGAACCGTGATAAATAGACAGTTGAAATTTTCACAGATAATGAATTTCTGGTTGCCGCTATAACAACAAATACTAAAAAACAGGTTAAAATAAATATTTAAGTGGGCTCCCATACAACAAATTGATTCTAGTAGGTACCTAAATTAATTAAATTGTTACAATGTGACTTTATAATAATTCCGTCAACGAACTCCTTGCATTGTACTCAATAAGCCAACGGTGCAATAACAGTTGATTTGCTTTTTTATAGGCAATTTTCTAGCGCGGCCTAGTTCTAAATTAATCTACAGACAGACTTGTAAACAATTTAATTTTTTCGGTCATTCACTTACTCTAAAGTCGATTGGTAATCGAGAGATACTCTGCCCGTCAAACAACAAAATAATTACATTAATGGCGTTATGAAAATCTATATCATCCATGTTTTTTTTATCTATATAAAGGTCGATTTTATGTATATACTTACCAATCTACATCTACATCACATTAGCGATGTATGATTAAATTAAATAGCTAATGAATATCTTATCATAATGAGATTAAATATAAAATATTCCAGGAATTATACGCAATCACATAATTTTTCCTCCACGCTACCACTTCCTACAATTATTGGGTTTTTCTCGACGGTTCGTGATTTTTATCGGATACTTAGCATTACCTTGCCCTTATCCCCTTTATTTAGGGCCGGCACAGCATGTTTTGCTTCCTCTAATCTTATCCCTATTACTCGTCATCTCGTCGTTTGCTTCCTTCTTATTCATATCATCTTTCACACTAACCATCCATCTTTTCTTTGGTCTTCCTCTTCTATATATCCGTCCTCATTCACATTCACGCTTAACGCTTTCCTGGTTACGTGGCTTTCCTCTCTTCACATCACGTGCCCATACCATGATAGTCGGTTATCTTATCTTGCAGCTTCTCCCCAATTGGTGCTACTGGCTTTAGATGAAGCGCATCTAAATCGTATACGAATCAATTTTATTAGTTGTCGTGAACAAAGATATTTTAAGACATTTCAAACAAAGGACAAGTGATTGTGCTGGCTACTCGACCTACGAGTTTCGCACATTCGAGTGGACGAGACGGGAAGCACCCACTTTCCGTATTACCACAGAATAAAGATACTACAGAAGCCGCACTCTTTTGTTATTTGCCGCTTTTGCAAAAGCATTAGCCTACTCGTATCTGATTGGCCATTTTTAATGACGTACGACGCTGTTGGTTCTTGCTTCTTTGGGGCGTGTCATACTCCTAGGGTTGCCTACATTAGCAAAAGGGAAACTACTTCTCTGTGTTTGTAATTATTTTAAAGCTATTAACAAAATACGTTCAAAATAAGAGGGAACTAGCGCGATCTTTATAATGATGGGCTCTAAGAGTGCCTACTGGATCTTTGGATTGGTTTAACGTAAACATGTGCGGTTTTTTGCTTTTCGAACCATTTTGATTAGCATTAAGATCCAGTATTATAAAATTGACCGGATTTTGTATCCTGGAAGTGCTTTCTCAGGAGTGGTTCAACGCAGTCACGTGCAGTTTTCGTATTCTGAGTCACTTTGATGAGCAAGTAGAGAATGTGTTTATATTATGTAAATGCATTTTTTTAATTTTTATTTTAGCCTTTGGAAGTTTGTAGAATGAAACATTTTTATTTATTTTATTATTGGTTTTACACCCGTTTACATAACATTTCATTTTTATGCACACTTGACATCAGTGATTGATTCAATCGACGACGATCATTGACCATATGGTTTATATTTGTATACATAGAAATAAGCCCGTTTCTAGCGGCCCTTTATGTTCTGGGATTATTACATTTTGTTTGTTCGATATTTTCCGAAGTTGAGCGAATTTTGAAAATCCAATTTCATATTCTGACTCGGATGACCCAAAAGCCTCCCGATACCGAGTTTTAACTCCCTAGGACTAATTTGAAAAAAAAAAAGTCACCATTTTGTTTTTTTTTTTCACGACTGTACTCGAATGGGGGTCCCCTATGACATTCGTTCGAGCACCCTCTACCCATTTCCAGCCGTTTACGAGATACGGGACCCTTAAAAAAAATCTCCATACAAATCTTGGTGTTTCGATATTTTCCGACTTTGACTGATTTTTTTAGGACACCGATTTAAGATTCATATTTGTGAGCCCCAAATGCCCCCCGATACCGAGTTTCAGCCCCCGAGCACCAATTTGAAATTTTGAAAAAAAAAAGCCACTCGCCATTTTGAATTTAATTTTGGTTCGCTAATTTTCATATTCATAAGCGAAGTCGAACAAGACACGGCGCGCACCCCGTGCGCTAAACGCAGCAATGCGGTCTAAATCTGTTTGTTCGTGTACGTGATGTGGAGTTTGTGGACACGTCCACACGCGCATTGCGTTTGTAGTAGTGTACCTATCGCAGCGCGGTTGTAAGAAGCTTAGTCTCTATTCCGTTTCTTTACTCATGTGGAACCAGTCCTGAGATCCAGTAGGTACTTCCATGATCCATCATCAGGTCAATTTTATGATACTGAGTCCAAATGTTCATTGTGGTGAATCGAAATGTAAAAACCCCACATGTCTGCGTTGAAACAATCTTGAGATCCAGTCCCTATTTCCAGGGTCCATCATCAGGTCAATTTTATGATACTGCCACATACTGGCTGTAAATTTTCAGTAAAGTGTGCAGAAAAACCACACTTGTCTACATTGAACTAGTCCCGAGATCTAGTAAATAAGTTCCATCATCAGATCATGATTGAATGTCTATGGGAAAACCGTAGCAATAACCGTATTCTCTTACTAATAAAAAATATATATATTTACACTTTACGGAGATAATCGGTGAACTTACGTTCAAAACGATTCAATGTAGCGAACACTGAATCTCTTCCTATTTAAAGTCGGTTAAAAATAATAAAAAATCACAATAATATGTAAATAATAAAAATGTAATCGATGCGTTGGCTTCGCTTCGAACGTGCCGACCCTAGCCGAATAAAGGCGGGACGATGGGCGGGCCGGGTCACAATTGTGACCCGAAATTAGTAGGTATAGTTTTTGACACTTCAGCGGAGTGAAACCCCCTTGGTATTACCGTATTGTCTGACGGCTTGTCGACTCAAACTTAGACACCTAGTTTACTTCGGAAATATAAAGCTTTAATTCAGCTTTATATAATTGATTTGTCTTTTCCAAATGCTCCCATTTAAATGAAAAAAAATGTGTAAGGGATTGTGTAGCGTCACAGGACAGACCCCGCCTAGTGTGAGCCACTAAACTGAATATATGTAATAATTTATTGTGTTCATGAAATAAATTGAATTTGAATTTGAATTTTGCGTTAGAGCTAAACCAATTCATGAAACACAATGGCTATGTACTTAATATAATATACAATTATATAATAATACTAGAGACCCGTTGCGGCGTCGAACCGCCGCTAGAATATGGAAATCCGGTAGTGTTACAGAAAATAACTACTTTATCGATAAGAAGTTTTTGGGGAACGAAGAATAAATTAATACTGTAAAAAAACACATTAAAATTATGTTTTAAAAACGTTAAAACATGCCAGGCTAGAGGCAGGCCTGATAGCCAACTGCCAGCTTCATCGTGACAATTTTTTCAACTCTTTTGTAAAAATAACTTGTGCATTAATGACATGTGATCTGCTGATCTGTTTCACAAATAAAATGCATATTTAGATTCTAGATTTATGGAAAAATATATTCATGACAATAGTCCCATATCTTAAAAATATAATTGACATATTTTCATAGGACAGAACATAAGATTGGTAGAATTTTAATTTGTTGTTCTTTCTTCAGGACATAAATTTATCGATTTGATCGATTTCTATTAATTTCCAGAAATAGCACATGAATCGAAACGACAGATTTGAGGAAACAGGAAATCATGGAGTGCGTAACTGTTTATGTATTCATTTATAATCGTAAATATTTCACAATATTGATAATAAAAAATGTTACAAAAACTCAATTGTATGAAATAGAGAGTAAAAAACGTTTATAGATACACGAAAAAACACTATTATCAATGCTTGTTTTTTTTTATGAAATTCAATAGATCGTGCAAGTTTTCTTAATATGGGTGCTGCCATGTCATCATCATCAATCATTTATTCAATAACAATTACACATTGTGTTTGAAATTCGTAAGAATTGTGTAATTGTTAGCGTAAGCTAATTATACTTAATCAAACCCTACTTACTAATCTAAATAAATTACTGACCAACAATACGCCACCATAAAAAAAAGAATGTGTCAAATATGTGTAATAAGAAAAAACAATATATAAAACAGCTAAACATGTTTGAAAAAAGAATATAAGATATATTTTTTTCATTAAATATAGAGCTGAAGGCCTAATACCCGAATTCCAAATTCAAACTTTCGTGTCTTTCCTCTCATTGAAATTGTGTCTGACAGAAGAGTGAGGAAGATGCTAACTATACCTACTCTCAAGCCTATAATATAAACCTAATTTTAGGGTTCCTTACCATATTCGATAAAAACGGAAACCTTATAAAATCAATTTGTTTTGTTGACAGCAGAATTTGACAATTTTTATTTTGAATGAGAATAAGAATGATCAGCCAGACGTCATCATTAATTCAAATATGATTTATTCTTGAGCGCGTCGATTTTTTGAAATTTGCATCATATGTAGGTTATTTCTCCATCAAGTTTCGCATGTTAGCGTAACATGTTAATTATTCCACATTGCCAACTCGTCCACAATGTCAGCTCGTCTATATTCCCATCTGGGTCACAATGCCAACTTGTCCATACACCCAACACGTCCACATTGCCAACTCGTTCATACACCCAACTCATCTGCATTGCAAACTCGTCCATATTACCAACTCTTCCACAATTCCAACGCATCCATATTGCTTACTCGTCCACAATGCCAACTCGTCCACAAATACAACTCGTCCACATTCTCAACTCGTACACAATGCCAAATCGTTCACATTGCCCACTCGTCCATACACCCAACTCATCTACATTGCCAACTCGTTCATATTACCAACTCGTCTTTATTGCCAACTCATCCATATTCCCAACTCGTCCACAATGCCAACTCATCCATATTGATAACTCGTCCACCTTTCCAACTCGTCCATACACCCAACTCGTCTACAATACCAACTCGTCCTTATTATTAACTCAGCTTTATTGCCAATCTCGTCCATATTATCAACTCGTCCGTATTAGCAACTCGTCTTCATTGCCAACTCGTTTATATTCCTAACTCATCCACAATGCCAACGCGTCCATATTACTTGCTCGTCAACAATGCCAACTCGTCCACAAATACAACTCGTCCACATTTCCAACTCGTCCATATTCCCACCTCGTCCACAATTCCAAGTCGTCCACATTGCCAACTCATCCACATTTCTAACTCGTCCATATTCCCAACTCGACGATACACCCAACTCGTCTACAATACAAACTCGTCCTTATTATCAGCTCGTCTTTATTGCCAACTCGTCCATATTCCCAACTTGTTCATTTTGCCAACTCATCCGCATTTCCAACTCGTCAATATTCTTAACTTGTCCACGTTGACAACTCGTCCGTATTACCAAGTCGTCTACATTGCCCACTCGTCCGTGTTCCCAACTTGTTCATTTTGCCAACTCATCCACATTCCCAACTCGTCCATAATACCAACTTGTCCGTATTACCAACTCGTCTTCTTTGCCAACTCGTCCATAATACGAACTCGTCCACATTGCCCCCTTGTCCATGTTCTCAACTTGTCAATTTTACCAACTCATTCACATTGCCAACTCATCCACATTTCCAACTCGTCCATATTCCCAACTCGACGATACACCCAACTCGTCTACAATACCAACTTGTCCTTATTATCAGCTCGTCTTTATTGCCAAATCTTCCATATCACCAACTCGTCCGTATTACCAAGTCGTCTTCATTGCCAACTTATGCGTATTACCAACTTCGTCTTCACTGCCAACTCGTCCATAATGCGAACTCGTCCATAGTGCCCACTTGTCCATTTTCCCAACTTGTCAATTTTACCAACTCATCCACATTGCCAACTCATCCACATTTCCAACTCGTCCATATTCCCAACTCGACGATACACCCAACTCGTCTACAATACCAACTTGTCCTTATTATCAGCTCGTCTTTATTGCCAAATCTTCCATATCTACAACTCGTCCGTATTACCAAGTCGTCTTCATTGCCAACTCGTCCATATTCTCAACTCGTCCACATTGCCCACTCGTCCGTGTTCCAACTTGTTTATTTTGCCAACTCATCCACATTGCCCACTCGTCCGTATTCCCAACTTGTTTATTTTGCCAACTCATCCACATTCCCAACTCGTCCATATTCCCAACCCGTCCATATTCCCAACTCGTCCACATTTCCAACTCGTCCATTTTACCAACTCATCCATATTACCAATGTAGATACATTCCCAACTTATCTACATTGTCAAGTCGTCCATATTCTCAACTCGACCACATTTCCCATCCCGTCGACATGCAAGCGGAAGGACTAAGTTTCTTCTTGTAAAATACCATTAAATTTACCATAACTCATGCCATTTTCCTTGGAATTATTTTTTAGATGGACTTATATTATAATCATATTTATAATAATCTACCATATTAAATTAGTTTTACTATTTTTTTTCTGCTTTGATTTAGATTTAGTAAAACTCGCCTATAGAAATAATCTATTCTTGAATGACGGTCTGTTTTTCTAGTCTTTCGAGCACCAGTCCAACTCACACTTAACCGACTTTTTTCTCCACATTTTTAACAGGTATGCGAAATAAGTTTCCATATCAACATTTTAAAAAGAAAAACAACCTGGCAATTTAGAGCATTGACATAATAGCCCCCAATAAAAAAGACATTAAAAGTTGTCAGAATATGGTTACTGTCATTCATTGTCAACAAACTGTAAAATTATTTTTGCATATTCGTACATGTTTTAAGTGTTGCGGATATTATGTTGCCGACTCAAAAATAATATTTCATCATGCTGAACAACTTACTACAGGTTTGTGAGCAAATCATGCTTATTATTATTTGGTCATCTTATGTCAAAATAGGGATCACAGGTCACGTGGTCAAAGTCACGTGGTTAGCGCACAGTAGTTTTTTCAAATCCATTTTTCAGTACCTTTTCAGGAAAAAATTAAAATTCCAAGAGTTTTATGCACCTCTCCAGCATGAGACGAATCTAATGACATATCATTTATCAAAATCGGACCATAACTGTAGATCTGATGGGATGTACAAAAATCGGCCTCGCGTAATATATATATAGATAACTATATGATTTTTGTGAACAGATCATAACGAAACAGGTAATAAGGGTCGAGCATTCATAGGCCTGCTAGCGTTACAGGATTTCATAAAAGGTATGTTTGACGAATGCTGCCTGTCTTTTTCCTTTCAACACCGTGCGAGCAAGACACTTGACGCTGAGTCGCGCAACTGGCGAAGTCTGACTGAACGTCTACCACAATTCTATGCTTCGCGACTCATGTCGCGCGACAGCGCTACCCGTAACTCTCTCACATTACTGCACAGAAAGAGACAGATAACTATCTCTCGCGAGAAATAGTCGCGTGGTAGTTTTATGTTAGAGGTGCATCAGTTATATTATATTTTTAGCCGCAGAAAACAAAGGACACTCAGTGATTATACTGTCGCGAACAATTCTCCACATCCCAATCAGTCAGAGGAAGCACCCACTTGCCCCCCTAACATCTTATACTGTAATAGTCTGCATGCAAGTTTAGACACCCAATTTACTTGTTTCCTTGTCTGGCTCTAGACCGTGGGTAATTCATACGATTGGCCAGGAAGAAGGAAGGATGGTTATATTTAAATATTATCTAACACTATCATACAATTCTACATTTGTATTGGAAATCAGTTTTCTATGGAGGGGTAATAATTATTTCAGGAATAAATCATAATAACGTGGTTCAGAATCGTCTTTTGTTCTGTATGGGCGCGCGGCGTCAAGCCCGTCATCTGTTGAGCATAATTTCCTTTGTCCTCGCATCACGCCGAAACGGCAGGATAAATTTTAACCAATTTCGGTACAGGGATAGCTGGACATCCAGAGATGGTTATAGGATACTTTTTAGCCCACTACGGTATAAAAAAAATACGCGTAGGAAGTTACGGGCACGTTCTAGTTTTTAAATACAAATGTCGCTTAGACATGCGTCAGGGTTCTTCTACTATTTGCATTTTAAGGTAATTTTTGCTAAAATTTCTAATGTGGGCCCTTATGGATGGGACCGAAACGTGGAATGAATTGTGAAATGAATTGTCGCTTGCGGTATTTCCGGACTGATACGACCTTCAAACCTTCAAGAAAAGAGCGTACTCCCTGCAAGGCTGGCAACGCACTTGTGACTCCTCTGGTGTTGCAGGTGTCTATGGGCGACGGTAATCGCTTTCCATCACGCGATACGTTTGCTCGTTTGCCCCCTATGACATAAAAAAAACGTAAACTTCCTTAATAGAGTAGATTATATTGTTGTCTATTATAAACTTTGACTTGGACTACCATTTAGATCCTAGTCACACTTGCGATTAGCGAGCGACTTCTGTATGAAGACGCTCACGCAGCGAGTTCGCCACGACGACGCTTCTTATTTATATAGAAAACTCGCTCGCAACTCGCAAGTGTATAAAGCTGCGTACGGATAGCCCTTACCCTGCTACGCTACGCGTAAATACGCGTGTCCTGGAACGCTCTATCCGTACCTGTAGCTACGCGTACACTTTTGGAGCGCGGCAGGTACGGATAGAGCGTTCCAGGACACGCGTAACCGCCTACGCGTAGCAGGGTACCTACGGGCTATCCGTACGCAGCTTGATAAGGCTCTAAGTATCCTTACCATGAGTTAACGTGACTGTAGACACTAGCGACAGCTTTTTTTTTTTTTTTTTTTTTTATGTCAAAGGGGGCAAACGAGCAAACGTATCGCCTGATGGAAAGCGATTACCGTCGCCCATAAACACCTGCAACACCAAAGGAGTCACAAGTGCTTGCCTACCCGGAGGACGAAGATAGAATGCCTCTATGCTAGTAATTTCACCGGCTATCTTACCCCCACACCGGAACACAACAATGCGAACATTGCTGTTTGGCGGTGGGTTAGCAGGCAAGACGGTAGTAACAATCCGGACGGACCCTGCACGAGGCCCTACTACTCCAAAGCTTAAGCGATTTGTATGGAGAATAGTACTTTGAAGAGATACAATTCTCCATACAAACCGTTTACTTCGCTAGCGAGTAAATGTCTAGCTGTAAACTCATGGTAAGGGTTAAATGCTCTATTTACAATCCTGTCGAGCACGCTACAGCTAATTTGGTTGTTTCCTTTACTGGCCCTAAAATATCGTAGGTAGTATTTATGCGTGCCGGAAAAAGCTATTTTGACCAATCACTTAGTTCCCACTTTTGAGTAATCCGGTGACCTTGAATAAACTTCTATTTTTGAAGCATCTCCTTCAGCTTGGCTAAAAAATCTTTCGTATGTCCGGAATTGGATGTCCGTCGTATGTCCGGCTTCTCGACTACATGCTGCATTTTTCAACCGATTCTCGGTAAATAATTGTGAGCAGATTTAAATAAAACTATTAAAAAAGGATTATATCGCGTATATTTATTATTCGAGCCTCCAATGACTTTTCGGTAACTTTCCAGTTACGGTTGACAAAGGTTGAAAATGTGTGACAGCTCCTTAAAACGAAGAGTACTTACCTACTTACCTTACGAGCAGGTTGAATAAGTATATATTATAATATTTTTTTCGATTTTTTTCAAAATAGCGAAGGTAGGGGTTGACCCCGTATTTTTTTTTATCTATAAAAAATTTCACACACTTCGAAAAATTCTCGCGACGTCTAAGTACAGCTAGCCGCTAGCTTAGTCTTCTAGTTCTATAATATATGCACAGATTATAGAATACCTACTGTAAGTAAGAAGAAAAATAATGTGTTTACTTTCTAGAATAAGGATTAGAAAGTGTCTGCGTGCAGGTCGTAACTTGTGTAACTAATCATATTTATACAAGATGGTAAATAGCGAAAATTAACTATAGGGAAAACGATAAAAATCCTAGAATAGAAATATATCAACGATCAATCAATTCCGATTATACACATGGCTAAGTCTGCATAAAAAATATCATGAATTAATAGATTAAGATATACCTATCACTAGATATACCTACTAGTTTCTAATCCCTTTATCAAAAGACAAATGCGGAATTGTATAGGAATTAATCCCTAATCTATAATTCCTAATCCCTAGTCCTACGTCATATCACATGATCGAAACGTATTATAATTCAGACAGTTGTTTTTAATTTTCCTAATACCTAATGTCGTATTTAAATATTAGTCAAAATGTCTTTTGCGCCCTTTTTTTGAGTAGTTTATGCAGACCTTGGAAAGGGTGAAATGTTTTTAGACTTTTCTTAACGTGAATATACCCTTCTATTTACGCATTAAATAAATATTAAGGGACATCTTACACAAATCGACCTATTCCCAAACTAAGCAAAGCTTGTACTATGAGTACTAGACGACGATATTATATGTATAATAAAATAATATAAATAAATATACACGATGATTCTTAATCGGTGATCAGTAGAAAAATATTAGTATCCAGGTAAAATTAAACTTAATGGGCGAGGTCTCGCTCAATTACCTCACCGTTTAATTAATTAAAAGTGTAAACATAATTAATACTAATAACCACTAGATACGTGGTCATCCTACATAAATAATTGAAGTAGGTATTAAGGTATTATTTCAATGAGTAGGTACGATACCCTACGTCAAGTGCCATCGCTTTAGCGAGAAATTTTAAGAAATTTTCTACGACTGTTTATGTCTAGTCTAAAGTCTTAATAACTAAATAAATAAACCGAAGAAAAGACAAACCTTCAAAGGTTATCATATGACTTTACTAATCAATATCCATCCGTATCTATGTAATTCATTTACTGTGTAAACACGAACTAATCATGATTAATTTAGTTCATCCAATTAGTCAATTTTCCGCCTTTGATGATTATTAGATGCGACATTAGCTTACTGTATGCGCGAGCGCATAAAGTCACTTGTGATTGCGACCCTAATCGAGTTCGCGATAGAAAACATCGTAAAAGCACCCGGAACGCGACTTTTCCTTATCATAATCATTGTGCACGATGCACATGCTTTTTTATTATATTTTACTGTCTATGTTTTTTATCTTTTCCGTTTACTTTTCTTCTTATTGACGTATCGTCAGTTCATTATATATTGTTTCCAAATCCAGTGCCTTTTCCTCCGGTTCGAAGGACCACAATTACGAACTTAAAATCATACTGAGTGAGAGACTATAAATATAACTACAATAATTATTATTCGATTGACGATATTCGTCTTAATATAGAAAATAGGAAAGTGACTATTTTGGTACTCCTTGATTTTAGTAGTGCTTTTAACACTGTTGATTTTGATATCCTTCTCAGTTTACTTAGTACTTTAAATATATCTCCAACTTCACTATCCTGGTTTCGTGATTACCTCTTTGGGAGGCAACAGCGGGTTCGAGTTGATGACCGATTTTCTGGCTGGTGTGAACTGTCTGCTGGTGTCCCTCAAGGGGGCATATACTCTCTCCATTATTCTTTTCTATCTTTATTAACGGAATTACCAAGTCACTCTCCTCCTCGTTCCATCTCTATGCAGACGATTTGCAGCTTTACGCGGCAGCAAGCATCGATGATTTTGGGTCCTTGGTTTCTAAAATCAATTCGGACCTGGAATCAATCCGTGCTTGGGCTTCATCCTTTGGTTTGATGGTGAATGCCAAGAAGTCGCAGGCTATTGTCGTTGGAAGCCCACATTTTATCTCTAAGCTCTCAGATCTAGCTAAGCCAGTTATTGTCTTTGATGGTACGCCTATACCTTTCTCTTCTACTGTAAGAAATTTAGGCGTTACCATGGATCAAACTTTGTCATGGGCACCTCATATTTCTGAGATCAGTAGGAAAATTTTCGCGTCCCTTCATTCTTTGAGGCGTCTGCAGAATTTCCTACCTCTCCATACGAAGATCATGCTTGCCCGCTCTCTTTTGCTCCCACTTCTCGACTACGGTGACGTTGCTTTCCTGGATCTCCGGGGGGAGCTGCTTGACAAGCTTGAACGCCTACAAAACGTCTGTATTAGGTATATATTTGGTCTCCGCAAGTTTGATCATGTGTCTCAATACCGCGCTCAACTTAAATGGCTTCCGATCCGTCAGCGTAGAGACTTGCACGTTCTTTGTCTTTTGTATAATGTCCTTTTCATTCCTTCTTCTCCTCCTTACCTCGCAGAGAAGTTCTCTTACATGGCGGATGGTAGTGGCCATCGCCTGCGGTCAAGTGCGAATCTGACCTTATCTATCCCACCGCATAAATCTCACGTTTACGATATGTCTTTTGCTGTGCGCGCCGTGAAATTATGGAATAAATTGTCTCCCGCCCTAAGGCAGACGCAGTCCGTAGCATCGCTCAAGGGGAAGTTAAAGGAATTGTGGCTGTCGAACGAATGATTAGGTTGTTGTTTTTTGTTATAATTATAATTTTATTTATGTTGAATATTATGTATATGTATTTATATAGATATTATGTAATATGTATTATATCGACTGTTACCTATCTCTCTCTCTGTTGGTTTTTGCATTTTCATGTGTATTATTGTATAGGTAGTTATAGTTACTCCTTTGTATTGTACATGTTGCTTGGTTTGCCTACCATTTACATTTGTTTAGCACTCATTTGCTCAAAGGTTAACTGGAAGAGATCCCTTAAAGGGATAAGTTCGCCTTTGTACATGCTTATTCTTTTGTAATGTGTTTTTCTTGTTTTTATGTACAATAAAGTGTTTACATACATACATACATATTATTTATCGTCCTCATTACAATAACATTGTAAGGTATATTTTTTAAGCATGACTAGTACTAGTTTTTTCTGTATCCCCTCACTACCAGTGAGTCGGTCTTTGTGTGCAAGTACAAAGTGTACAAACCCACTAACGGGAATGTCTCCGCGCCACAGAACTGGATGTCACATTTTTTCTTGTATAAGGTTTTAATGTAAAAATAATTCTGAGTGAGATAAACCTAAAAATAGTAGGCATTACATCAGAGGCCGGGAAAATGAGGATTTCCGGCCAAGTAGGTATATACGGCCGAGCGAGCGTGCGAGCGAGGCCGGATAGTGATACGAGGCCGGGAATCCGTTTTCACGACGAGGCATGTATAGTGCTTTTCTCAAACATACAATGAAATAAAAAAATATACTTCAAAGAATAACACTTAATATTGTTTGTCCGATATTTTCCGAATTTGACCGAATTTTAAAAATCCGATTTCAGATCAGGATCAGGATCTCAGGAGCCCCAAAAACCCCCGGATACCGAATTTCAGCCTCCTAGGACCAATTTGAAATTTTCTCCATACAAATCCTTTTGTTTCGATATTTTCCGAATTTGACCGAATGTTCGGACAAGATTTCAGATTCATATCTTTGAGCCCCGAGAGCCCCCCGATACCGAGTTTTAGCCGCCCAGCACCAATTTGAAATTTTGAAAGAAAAAAAGTCACCATCTTGAATTTTTTTTCCACAAGTGTCTAACAACCAACCTTTAAAAACAAAACCAGCTTTTTGACAAACCAGCCAGCTGTGTGATTGTGTGAAAGACCTTGTTGTTGAAACCAAAAAAAAGTTACTTTGCAGGCCTAGGCCTGAAAAGCAGTATGAAATCCCTTTACAGTCCTCTCGAGTTGTTGCGCCCAAAAAGCGATACTTCCGAGCCTATTTTAAGGAACGTACTCGTAAAGACAATATTTCATTGGATGTTTGAGAAAAACAATTGACTGAAATAAAGTCCATTGTAGGTATACTTTTTGTATAACGCTCTTTCGTTGGTGCTGAACACTTTCATTGAACACGTTGCAACAAATAAAACAAAACAGACACGACGATGATGGCATTAATTTCAAAGAACGTTCAGTGTTCCTGAAAGACGGTACGGGACACATTATACAGTCTGACAAAAAAGAGAAGAAATTAAAAAGTGGCAATACTGTATCGTCGTCCCCGTTTTCTTTAATTGATTAGAAAGGGACGACACTACGGTATTGCCACTTTTTAATTTTTTACTCTTTTTTGTCAGACTGTACATCTTAGTCAGGCTTTCATATAAGAGTGGTCTTTATATTCCCACAAAGTAACTCACTTCTTTCCTTCGATCCTCATTAAGATTTAATTTGGAATTTTCCTGTTTGGTAATTGGGAAAAACGATAACAGATGTAGGACTGTATTCGACCAGTCCCTTTTTAATTAACATTCAAATACTGTATGTTGCAGGGCTAGAGAATCAAGCTACGATATCTCTTGTCGCAAGACACTGTATTACCCGTCCTTCACGCACAGTATTGAAGGGCACAGTTGTGCTGCAGAATCTTGGTGCATAAAATAACTACCACATGGAAAGAGCAAATGCGAAAAAAGAAAGAGGAGATACAGTGAACATATCCCCACATTATAATGCCATATTATAACCAGGAGTGAATATAGGCGTAGTACACGAGCGGTGTCATAGTAAGAAGCATATGTAGTTTATCGAGATATTATAAAACTTACAAATGTTTATGATGAAGTACCTGTACTGCTTGTTCTGCAGTTGTTTTCAAATTTTAATCTGCATATGAATACTTATCGAAAACTTTGGCTTATTGATAAATACCTCGAAACTAACATGCAAATCAAATAAAACAACAAGAATAACAAATAAAACAATAATATATATAAAATAAACATAAACACGTTAGTTCGGGGACGTGATACCTTACTTCTGGGTTTCGGATAACCGTCCGCGAAAACGCGGGAACACAACACCTTTCGGGCAAAATTCTTCCTGCAGGTAGATGCATATATAGACCCTCAAAACATGCATAGATATTCGATTTAAACAAGCTCTTATAAATCGAAGTTTTCAACATCTCGTCCAGTGTACCACAATCTTGCAAAAAATACGGCAATCATGCCCAGCTGTTGTGTTCACCGAAGCAAAAAAGTCATTTCAATTGGATGAAATGTTGTTTGGAGTGCAATCAGTTTGAATTTGAAATGGGACTTGTTTGGGCCTTCTGTGTAACACGTGTACTTCTGTTTTGCGGTTAGTAGTATGCAATATACGACTATGTACGAGTAGATCACGTTATGAATATAATTCAATTGGTGCGGACTGCTTGTGTTAATTGTATGTAAGTTTATAATGGCAATTATCTGCCAAACCATTAAAAAGTGGAACTCTTTGCCGGCAAATGTGTTTCCTCCTTCTTACAAACGTTCAAACGAAGAAGCATCTGTCGGGCCAGCGTGGCGGTGTCAACTGTCAAGGCATTGTGGTTTCATGTCACTTGCCATTGCGACTTGGGCTCCCATTTTTGCTTACCATCAGGTGAAGTGGAGCCACTATGTTGTGCCAATATAAAAAAAAAAACAATATAAAATCACTTTAGGGGAATTACTCATTAAAGCGTATCAATTGACCATCTAGCGAATTTACATAAATCTTGGCACTTATTTCCCGGTAACGCGGGCGAAACCATGGAAAGATGCTAGTATCGCTAGTGTGTATAAATATTTAATTTAGCACTTACATGATGTATTAATTGTACTCACGCCATCTTGCCTGTTTCAAGCCTGTTGACCATATAATTATATTCAAATACAAATACAAGTACTCTTTATTGCACACCTCATAAAATATACAGGAGAAATACAATGCAAAACATTAAAATTAGAGGTAAACAACAGGCGGTCTTATCGCTAAAGAGCGATCTCTTCCCTCCTTCCTTTTATATTCAACTGCTTACTTTTGTAGAAAAAATCCTATTCAAATCTCTTTGCGCACCAAAGGTCTACTAATAATACCCCAGTTCATTGCAATAAAATCCATCAAACATGACACATTCTTGTAACGTTTGGCACTTTCAGTTTCGCTCGGATTATGAATCGTAGGCGCAATATTTGGGCGCGAGAGGCCGATGACCCGCGCCGGTGGCACTGCCCTCTGCTGAGAAGAAATTGCCAATCTTCGTAATGAGTTAGTTTGACCGCTATTTTAAGTTAGTCACCCACTACTTGGAAACAAGCTGGTAGTGAGGGCTAAACAGCTCTGATACAGTTCAAGTCATGTAAAAAAACCGGCCAAGTGCGAGTTGGACTCGCGCACCGAGGGTTCCGTAATAACACTTCCCATCTTTAACATTATTAGTGAAATAGATTATAGTTTCACTTTTCAATTAAAATATTTGGTTCATCAAAATTATTACCTATCTATCATCCGACATTCCTCGGTTTATCTTTGAATGATTTGGTTTTTTGTCAAGGAGCGAATATCCATACTAATATTATAAATGCGAAAGTGTGTCTGTCTGTCTGTCTGTTACCTCTTCACGCTTAAACCGCTGAACCAACTTAGATGAAATTTGGTATGGAGATAGTTTGAGACCCGGGAAAAGAAATAGGATACTTTTCATCTCGAATATATTTAGTGTTCCCGTGGGATGAGCGGGACAGCTAGTAATCTATAAACTGAACTGGTGATGTAGTATAACTTTGTAAGTAATAGAACTTTTCAAATGGTGCGTCTTATGCAATTTTATCAGATACCTATCGTTACTGTCGCTACGGTAGATGTAAAATTGATAAAAACCTCTTAAGATTACTGTTACGTAAAATTTATCCTAATGTGACATTTTGCCAAGCATTATCTGTTTCATCATCATATCAGCGATAGACGTCCACTGCTGAACAAAGGCCTCCTCCAAGGTTCTCCACAACGATCGCTCTTGCGCCGCCCTCGTCGGTCCTCCTTGTTGGGGGCCTTCCCACGCTGAGTCTTCCGGTCCGTGGTCACCTCTCAAGAACCTATTATCTGTGTAGTCTCAATTATCTCTCATATTGACTGAGCAAGTGCGAAGCGCGAGCGAAACCTCTACATTTCAGTTTGAGAAAAAATACTTTTGTATGTCCAGATGTCTGGCTGTTATCCTCTATAGGCGACGTCTCTCAGCTGATTCTCGTTAAATTTGTAAGCATGTTCGATAAGTAGTTATGTTTTTTTTGTCGATATAATTTTTCGAACGAAAATTTTCTAAGTCGCCCATTTCGGAAAATATTGAAATGCTCATTCAATCACGCGAAGTCTAATAGCTCACAAAGCGGCTATAGTTTTTATAAATTTCTAAAGCTAATCATATATTTACATAGGTACAGATATTTTTTTTGTATTTACTTGTGCCGATGCTCTCTTTACAATCAGATTTCTGATTTGCACCAACTTTTAGTATCTCTGTTTGGCCCTATGGTTGACTGGTAGAGAATGCCATTTGGCATTAAGTCCGCCATTTGTACTGACTTTCTTGTGCAATAAAGTTTGAATAAATAAATCACTACATAGTATAAAACAAAGTCGCTTTCTCTGTCCCTATGTCCCTTTGTATGCTTAAATCTTTAAAACTACGCAACGGATTTTGATGCGGTTTTTTTTAATAGATAGAGTGATTCAAGAGGAAGGTTTATATGTATAATACATGCATAATTTATCAGAATTGCACCCGTGCGAAGCCGGGGCGGGTCGCTAGTAAATAATAAATACTGGCATATCCGCTAATGTGCACACGCCTTACATTTCGGCGCCCGCGCCGTCCCTCAAGAAATTACACCAAAGTGGTCATTACGACGTTTTGATAGTCCGCCGTGTATTATTAGCGAGTAACCGAATCGGTTTGCGTTCACGACGTAATTGTGACAGTTTTTGCTGGACTAAATAAGTATAAACAGGTTTTCCTGTAGATAATTTGGGATGTTTTATTTGTACCAAATACATAAAACAAACCACGTAGGTAGAGTTGAGGTTATGTGACTCACATTTAGGGTCTATGAGTGGTTTTAGATATGTTTGACATATGTCTCGACGCGGTTGGCGCAGTTGGTAAGCACCTGCCTAGGTACTGAGCCGGCGGTCTCGGGTTCGAATCCCGGCCAGGGCAAATATTTATTCGTTCGTCGTCTAGTATCCATAACACAAGCCTTCTTGAGCTTAATCTGGGACTAGATCGATTTGGGTGGGGTTGTCGTATATTTATTATTATTATTATTTATGTTTGTTTTTGCTTTTATAACGGCACAACACAGTGGCTCCACTTCGCCTGATGGTAAACAAAAAGGGGAACCCAAGTCGCAATGGCAACTGACCAGAAACCAACGATGCCATGTCAGTTGGCGCTGCCATGCTGGCCCGAGAGAATCATAGCGTGATGACTTCAAAAGTCTTGCCTGTCACTCCGGAGTGCCATTATTTCCTTATACCATGGGTGTAGTAACCAGATCGAATGACCCTATATTATCGGGAGAAACAACATTTTTTTCGGGATTTTGTGACTTTGGTCGGGAGAAACAAAAATTGAATCACATTCAAGTAAATATTTTAAAAACAACGTCGTTCGCTGCCGATAGAAATGTTACATAAATAAATACTAACAAAAAAATCATAAAATGGTTTTCTCATTATTATAATTTTATCTTTAACCTACAAACATGTAATAAAGTGATTTATTTCAAGTACTTATGGAAAAATTTGCAGTTGTATTTCCTTTTCAAATTATAGTTTTATAAAATGAAATAGTTTTTCGGGATATATTTTACTTTGTCAGGACATACTAAATTTCGGGAGAATCCCGCCAAATCCCGACCATCTGGCAACCAGCGGGCCTATGATGGTTGATTTTATCACGCGATAAATAAGTGACAAAGTATCCGTCACGTATTGACTAAATGCGAGTGTGAGGGACAGATGCTTTATCACTTATTTATCACGTGATAAACGCAACCATCATAGGCCCCCCGGGTGAGCCCTATGTTCAGCAGTGGACATCTGTGGCTGATAGATCAGGCGTATCACCGTCTGACGTGGTAATTCACTGACAAATTGAAACGTAAATCGTTTGACGCCGCACGGACGGTTTCGCAGTAAAAGTACAATTTTGATGTAATCATCCGCCTGTTTGAGACATTATATTCGCAATTTTCCTGTTTACGGTGTTGGTAGAGAAATATAGTATACCTAAGTAATAATATAAAGTAAAATTGTGCGTGTTATTTAATTTAATGTTAAATGTTCGCATTGTTGTGTTCCGGTGTGGGGGTAAGATAGCCGGTGAAATTACTAGCATAGAGGCATTCTATCTTCGTCCTCCGGGTAGGCAAGCACTTGTGACTCCTCTGGTGTTGCAGGTGTTTATGGGCGACGGTAATCGCTTTCCATCAGGCGATACGTTTGCTCGTTTGCCCCCTATGACATAAAAAAATATATATATATATAAGTATGCTGCTATTGTTCATCAAGATTTATGTTACTATTAAGCATATTTAAAGATGTTGGTTCTCCATGTACAAATAAATAAATAAGTACTTTGAAGCCGACATCGTCATTTAAAAAAAAACTAATATCATTTAGAGTTCAGAATTATGTTATGACAGAACAGTGCCAAACGTGGATTTTAGGTCCAGGTCCCTAATTCCATATACAGTACTTTGATATCTCGAAGAGATCTCCGACGTGGTATACCTACCAGGTAAACCGCTGTTTAGCCAACCGGGCGCGTAAAACTGCGCTTCATTCACATATTATGCGACGCCATAGATATCAGGCATAAACTTAACTTGACCGTATAGTAAAATGAGAAATGTCACTTTTTGCAGCTCAAATCCCATTCATCGCTTTTTAATCATAGTTATCTTAAGACCTGACATTTGGTCATTTGACAGTATCTCAAAGTACACTCGATTTATACAGGGTGGAACAGATCGAGGGACTTTTAAGAGGCCTTATTCCTTTTTAAAAGGCTGATTGTTTAGACATTTTTGTTTCTTAACATATTATTGATGTTACTACCTAGAACATATTGGAATTTATTGTTATATATATATATGAAACCTACAGTTTGAAATTTTCATTGATAATTTTTGATTCAAAAACTACTCGAAATTGACAAAATTCACGCGGAAAATTAGTTTTTTCAACTTATTTTCGACTGCATGCAATGAAAGCATGAAATAGCTATGTTACTACCTAGAACTCGGGGAAAAGTATTATTTAAAAGGAATAAGGCCTCTTAAGCAAACAGGGAATTGTTCAGACTGAGTACTTAATTTTTCTCCAATGAACTATGTAAATATTTCTATCCATTTTTGAGATAAAGTTTGTTAAACATTAGTGTAAAAATCTGCACATATCAACCCTAGCATCTTTTGAACATCGCTTAAGTTAAAGACAGGTGTCATTTAAAATGTAAATAAAACCTTTGAATTAGTAGGGTTGTCACTGATACTAAAATATTTTATTTTGATGACTTTTTTTGCTTTTAAATCCAGCTTTACAATTATAATAGGTCGATTGTAGATCACTCAGATGACACTATCCTGTCAGCCCAGTCTTTAGACATGTTCGACCCTGTATAGTGCCCTGGTTTTTTATACTACGACGATGAATAACAAGCATGCGGCCCGCCTGATGATAAGCAGTTACCGTCATCTATAGACGCTTGCGACGCCAGAAGCATCATCAGGATTCAAACAATCGTACGACTATTCGCTATTTAAATCAATTCGCTTCCTATTGACACAAACTTGTATGCTCGTCTACTGATTACATTTAATTTGCATTTTTATTTGCGTCTACTGATTTAAATATAAAATTACGTACCGCTGCAATAAAACTACAAGGTCATTGAATTCATCAGTACAGAACACACTAATAAATATTGACGCGATGTGAAACGACGTACAAATATAGATACAAATATATTGCTTTTAGTCGTAGCTTTACATTAGATTTGTTCTAGTTTTTCACTGCCGTTAAAATATTTATTTCGGTACTCCTACCGTTTACTGCGTCCAAAGAAATACAATTAAAATAGGTTTTGTTTGAGACACGCTTTTATTTCCGACTGTACTTTCTAATATTAGTTGGTCGTCAAGAAGACCCAACCTAACCTAATTCGATTTCTTCATGAATAGTATTTAAAAAATACCAAAGAGTTTACTTTATGAAATGAAAAGTTTACAGCAAATGAAAATTATGGATAACAAGCTTTTCTTTAATTTGCCGTGTAAAATCTTGAAAGCTATTAGAATCGTGCACCTTCATTTTCCTGAATGTCATTTGGACAAATGAATCACTGTGATACATTCATGACAAATGAATCATTTGAAGTGATAAATTTATGCCAAATAAAATTCATGAAAATTAAGGTGCAAGTTTTTGATAGCTTTCGATAATTGGAAAATTAAAAAAGCCTGTTATACTATAGTTACTGCATAATATAACGCAATAATGGGAGCACGATTCTGTCGCATACGCTGGTCAGGTCATACGATACTCAAATCACGCTATTTATTAACGTCTGCAGTTTTAACAATGCCTATTTACATTTTCAGTATATTTCCTCACTGGGATATTTTGTACTTAATTTATTTTATTTATTTAATAATTAGGTACATATACAAATTAACAGTCAAAGTCAAGTTAATAGGCGGTCAAAGTAGACAACAGGGGCGTGGACGGCGTGGTTTCCGTCGATTTCCAGTATTTCCACCGGCATGCTCATTTTGAAAAAAAGTGAGCTAAATCGGCCCCAACTGGCCCTGAGCCTTCGTTTCACCCATCTCTGGGTATCCAAATATATCGTAACACATCCTTCCTAACTGTTATACGGGTAATTCTTATTCTCATGTATTTTTTTGTGATTTGTAAGAATCACATGTTTATTTTGTTTAAATAAAAAATCTATTTATGCCTTTGTTGAGCAAATATCCTCTTCTTATTTTTTATAAACACATTTACCTTAAAATATTCAGAAATATATATAAAAAAAAGAATGTTTGCCCAAAATGTCACGTCCATGCCGTGTGATATCTCCCGATTTTCTAATAAAATATTTTTTTCTGCTACAATATCACGTAATTTTGACTAATGTTATACGAATGACGCAAAGCTAATAAATGTCTGATAACATTATTTAAAAGTTGTAAAAGTATACTGTAACAGTTTCTGATTCAGAACATCATAAAGTTTGTGATCAATTTTTTTGTCACAGCCATGTGTGATTGTTTAAATACGTGTAACTCGGTAGACAATTATATTTGAAGCTAGCAGCCCTATTTAGGCTTTTTAAGAACGGAAAAACTACCTTCTTGTTGGTTCTGCTTATGACAAAGTGCGGTGAATGTATAGCAAAAATCATTTCTTGTATTTATTAACAAAAAGGACAACCTTAGTACGTCACCACCGTGGAATGAGTTTTAAATGTAAGTTCTACTGTTATGTTAATGATACTTATATAAATTTTACCTCAGAAATAACAGAATAAGGTGATTGTTTAAAATTGGCGAGACAAAGCAAAGTGTTCCGTTATTTCGCACATGTTCAAAATTTGTCACGACCATGGATAGATCTAAATGTCACGACCACGGAATTTTTCAAACCTCGGTTGTGATATGTAATGCTTGGTTGTGACATTCTTGTAGTATATTTGAATAATTTAATGATTTTGTTTGCTAAGTTGGGTTATCAATTTGTTGTAATTTTTCCGCAGATGTCACCAAAGAAAAAATGAAATCAGCCATCTAGCGAGAGTCTCTTAAGATGTTTGTCGAGACTCTTCGCTATAAGACCGTTAGCCGAAACGACTATCGGGACAATGATCGTCGAGTCAACATCCCACATGGCGGTCACCTCGTGAGCCAAGTCAAGGTACTTGCTGAGTTTGTCCTTCTCGGCCTTCACGAGGTTCTCGTCATGGGGGATGGTGATGTCGACGAGCACTGCCTGGCGCTTGGATCGATCTACCAAAACGATATCAGGCTTATTGGATACAATAGTCCTGTCCGTGATGATAGATCGATCACAATAGAGCGTGGCACGACCATTCTCAAGAACTGGCATCGGTGCGTACTTATAGTACGGCACCTCAGACCCCACAAGACCGTATCGAAGAGCAAGTTGCTGGTGAATGATCCTGGCTACTTGGTAACTTATTATTTGACACAATTACTAGATTTTGGATGAAATTGTCACACCCATGTTATACAGTCTCACAACTATGCTTAGTGATGTCACAACCATGCATTACTTTTAAATTTTAATCACTTGCAGAGGGTATTAAGCTTGTCCATCTGCACCAAAAATTAGCCTTTGGTATGTACTCTTAATATACACCGCAATATATCACAGAATAAAAAATAAAAAAATTGTTAATATTTTAAAACTATATGAGAATCACCCATACTTACTAATTAATTGTTTTTCTACTTTGGTCACCACTAACTGTTTATTGCGGGCTAGACTGTACTGTACTTTAATAATATATATACAGACGGAAAAAAACCTTTACGGGAATCGATTTTAAAATGCGCTTTCATTGAAATTTGATATTGCTATGACTAAGGATTCATTATACATAATACAGCCTAGTACACAAAAATTTAATAGTAGTAAATACATTTTTTTTACCTAGTAAATTAGTGTTGCAATGTGTAGCATAACTTTCTACAATCTTATTAGTTCTGACTTTTCGAATTTTGTAAACAAGATACTACTTTTAAAGTATGATTTTTTTGTCAAAAACTGGTATTTCTTCACATTTAAAGTAGAAACGAAATTGATTTACTTTCAGTAATTTCGAAATAACTCGTGACTCGTGAGGTCTACCTACAGCTGCCTTACAGAGCCTTTTGACGACGCGGTTTGCGCAGTTTGTAGTGCGTCTGCCTACTGAGCCGGCGGTCCTGGGTTCGAATCCTGATCAGGTCAAATATTTGTTCAGTTCCTGGGTCATAGTACGGTCGCCATCAGATATATCGCAGCATATAAAGCGTTCATAAATATCTGAACACGACTCTTATTGACTGGGCGTTACAGTACATGTTCAGATATTTATGAACGCCTTATATGCTGCGATATATCTGATGGCGACTGTATAAAGCTTTGCTTAGTTTAGGACTAGGTCGAATTGTGCAAGATTGTCTCTTAATATTTATTTTATTAGTTTTCTGGATACATCTCAGTATATGTAACGAATGATCTACGCGATATCTTGTCGGTGCGTCGAGGGAAAGAGCTAAACAATATTTTTTACGAGGCTATTCAACCAGCGTGCGCAGCGAAATCGGGGTAGGTATATCATATACAAACGTGTCTACCGGATATGTATTCTTAGAACACATAATAATATTACGTGCGTACACCCAGGTAGAGATGTGCGCTGAAAATTTTCCGATTTGTATGGGGAAAGAATTAGACAATAAACTATGTTAGTCTTATCCTTACTTTACCTTACCTCACAAGTATACTTACATTTTGAAAATGACCCACATTACAGTTTTCGCCGTTAAAAAAAAGTTAAAATGGCTATATAAAAAGCCATAGGTTCTAAACAGCCAAAACGAAAGATCAGTAGCTACGACTTATCGCGACTTTTTAGTTGCCTCAAATAGCTTAAATATATGGCGTTTTGAGAGCAAAAATACAATTCTACTTTTTTATAAAAAGAATAAGGCGGCAATTCAGTTTTGACATATACTGGCTAATAAAACTTATCTGTAAGTACTCCTTTTGTTTTCTTGCACCATTTTCGAGAAAAGCACTATTTATCTCAGCCGAAGGCTCCCAACCCAAGGTCGTTTAAAACTGATACTCAGCCAGCAATTGCCAATTTTCCTCGCTTAGAAAATAATGTACTTACCTACTATTTCGAATTAGACACCTTGGGCACCTTGGGACACCATTATCTTGGGGTGGTTCTTCCCTTGTTTCTTAGATTTATTTTTTATTTCATACTAATTGTGTCAACTATTTTAGTTCGAAGATGTAGGTTTTTTTTACGAGACCACAATGTTAAGACCGCCTGTTGTCTACCGTTATTAAAATGATTGTTTCTGTTTTAATTTGTACTTTTTTTGGTGTGCAATAAAGCATTATGTATTGTATTGTACCAGCTTACCAGTGAGTCACATCACAAAGTGAACCCCGTTTAAGACCGCCAGTCAGACTGCTTTCAAGGTTTTATTCCAATGCCCACCGTATCAGACTTCAAGGCTTGCATCTGAATAAACGGAAATGCTAAACCTGTGTTTCCTGTGAGCTAGATTTAGGCAGTCTGCGCCATTAACTACTCATAAATCAGCGTGCGCGCAGCTAATCGTTTTAAAGTCAGGATAAGATTTATGTTCAGACATACCTTTTACTTTAGTGGCACGAATGGAAATCTCCTAGTTAGGTACTTTACTAACGGTATTAGTTTACCAGTCATCCAGTCAGTTAGATTTAAGGTAAGGGATAATACTATTACCGGGAGAAGACTACCACAGTCCAATAAGTAACTGTGAGTCTTACCTCATTGGACAATAAACTACATATGTAATTTTACCTTACCTTAATAAAAATTGTATAATACAAATGAAGTATAAGGGAAAAAATGGCTGTTTATTTTTCAAATTGATGTGTCTTAGTCTATAGTCACAGATTATTTCAGTTCAGCAGAGGAGTAAAACTCGCAGGGAGCCGATTTTTTTGGTATATCTTCAGTTAAGTCATACAACCAGACTTTCACCAAAATTATGATGGGATCAATTAATATGGAAATTAAGTTCATGTTCGTACAATTTTTTTTTCAAAACGGTTATAAAGTTACTTAATTGCAGATAAATGTTAGAGTAGACGTATGTTGTCTGCATGGCTAAGCGATGAAAGCCTTTTTTTTTTCAATAAAGATTTAAAAAAAGCCTCAAGGAACAATAAACAGTTATTTGCTTCAGTAGATAATTACTACTACTTTTTTTTATTGCCGGCCTAAAGACATCTGTTTACTAATCTTGTACGCTTGTCCTTTATGTAGGACAGATAAATAAAGAATAAATAACGGACCATTGTTCTGGTATCAAAGGAACCGCCATCCGGCTGACTTTAGCCGGCTTGTAAAAAAGAGGACGTTCCTAGAAGTATGAATAACGAAATCATGTGTTTCAAATGGGCTTTATAGTGCGAAATTTTCGAGGAACCATAAAAACGGAAGCGGATACACAGCGGGCAGCGAATTTGTGTAAAAATGTAAAATTAGTCACGGAAATATTAGCGCGCAGTGTTCGATTGGCCGCCGCCGCGACTGATTCGATCTCTGGATAAGAGATAGACCCTACTTTCTCCTTCACGTTTACAATAAAATAGTATGCCCCGTCTTCTTCTGTTCATTTACCTTCCAGAATGTTCATAAATAAAGTACATATCTTATCAATCAGATGTTGTATCCGTCACGTTTTGACATAATGCCAGTGTGAGTGACAGATGCTTTGTCAGTTATTTATCACGTGATAAACGCAACCATCCACCAACCGCAACCAGACGTCCTAAGCTATCATGTTTTCTAAAAGAAAAAGATTTTATGAACTCTGATTTTCAACTTAGATATCTCAATAGAAATATACTCTAGTTACGCTTCCATACAGAAAGATCTTTTTCACTCATCACTCTATCAGTGTCACAAATCAGAACATAATTTAGTACAATGCCGCTTTAACCTCATTGATAATTTCAGTTGGCATGGTCTTAAAAGAATTTAAAACGACAAAGTGCTATAGTATCATGTTTATGATACAAGCTGTCCGCTTGTGCGATTCGTGGAGCGTTATTTAACGCAGACACTACAAAATATTAGTCCAGTAAAAATAGAGTAAAATGGAAAGACAACCTTAGGTAATTCTAATATCTTTCAATTTTGACGTATTGATAAATTATGACATTAGAAAGTTATTTTCAAAATTTTAGAAAAACTGTGCTTATGCATTTATTACAATTGAAATATTTTCTAATATTTAGCGTTTTTTTAATGAGAAAAAGACAATACGTTATTTTATTTTATATTATGGTAATGATTTGATACATAAAACTATATAAATATAATTAATAGTAATTTCAAAATAATCAGATGTGTTAAAATATGAAAAATGTAAAAAGAATTATAACCCTACCGCAGTTATGCCATGCATGTTGCTTATATATTTTTACATAAGTAACATTACACAGGTTTAAACTGTAAACGGCTGACTACCATCTCGCCAGGCGGTGGGAGAAAAAGTAAAAAAGAAGCATAATCTTAAATCTTCTAAATTCTTAAATTTAGCTTCCACTTAACATTAATAATGCACTCAAACAAAAATCAAAGACTACAATTTGCAAAGGTTAAAACGCTATTTTTACTGGACTATATTTGCTTTCCCAACGCGCATGTGCCAAGTGTAAGGCCAAATAGCTGCGCGAGAGTTGTCGGTCGTCTATTTAGATCTCCGCACTTACCAGGCTTAGTCAGGTTTATCGATACAGGGACCACGTCACATGACACGTGCATGACACACAAATGCTGTCATTATCATTTCGGAGGAATATCGTGATCGTTCACGTTTGCTGGAAGAGTCTACCATTCCTGAATGTTATCAGAAAGTTATGGAGTAAGAAATCGTGTATTGACACTGTCCTACATTAGGAAAAAGATAAGCAATGAGAATAAAACCAGACCTGTTTTATGAAACTCCATGAAGGCTACCTTCACGGTTTGTTTTAAAACAATCTGAAGTAGTATAATGTTACAAAAATAATGTTTTCTATGAAATGATCTTTCGGCGAAATTAAACATTTGACGAGAAATCATTCTAATCATTCACTATATTATTAATAATAATAATAATAATACTCTTTATTGCGCACCACTAAATATAAATAAAGATTACACAAAGAAATTGCAAAAAACAAATCAGTAGGTAACAACAGGCGGTCTTATCGCTAAAAAGCGATCTCTTCCAGACAACCTTAGGGTAGTGAGAAATACGAAAAATAATTATGAAATTGGTAGTGCAATATTTTTGAAAACGACTAATTTGACACATACATCTACAGACAAACTAAAACATAAAAAACTAATATACATTACAAATAGATTAATTAAAAATAGATACTAAAATATATAAATATATATACATAAATACATAATACAAACATAAATACATATGACGACATACATTAAATGAATTAACCACATCGACAACTAGACCTCAGAAAGCGACAAATAATGTTGTTTGAGATGATTTTTGAAAATCGGAAGAGATTTTGCACGCCTCAGATCCAACGGCAGAGCATTCCACAACTGAACCGCTTGGAAGGTGAATGAGTCATTATAAAATTTGGAAGATGAAACAGCAGGAGCAAGAATACAATTTTGAGAACACCTTAACGAAGACAGATATTTAAAGCGTTCTTTAAGATAGCAGGGGGTAGCGGGGTTGAAAAGTACGCCATAGAGAAGGGCAAGAATGTGAGAGTTACGGCGAAGACGAATGGGAAGCCATTTGAGCAGGATATTGAACAGGACCGTACTTCAAGTTGGTATCTTTGTTTGTACGCCACCTCATATTTACCAGGCGCAAACCTTAATCAACCCGCTTCACGAAGATCTCGTGGTTCATAGTCAGCAGGTACTGACAAGTAGGCTTATTCTTCACCCAGATGAATGAAATGAAAGTAAACTCTTAATCCAAAGATATCAAAGCTCAAAGAAAAATTGAAATGAGTTACCTGGGGGATAAGACAAGGACTCGAACCCGGTACCTCTGGATTGCCGGTCAAGCGCGTTAGCCACTTCGCTACCCAAACGCAAACCAACCTTTCGAATCTTTCCTTATGCTTCGTGTGTCGATCTTTGCATTGTTTATTTGAAAGGTTTTACACCTTCGCCTTAAAATTGTGGTGAGTACCTACATGAAAAAAAAATGAGACATTACATAAATGTATGAAATGAAAGTAACTAAGATAATATTTTCCACGCTAAGAACCTATTACTGGAATTTGGCACCTCGCTTGAGCGCAATGTCATAGTCACCCGATAGCAATCTAAATTACACAGCTTCATCAAGATTAATCTAATGAAAGAAGTAAGGGTATCAGCTTTATTCGTCCCATTCGCTTTTCGTTCAATTCTTATTTCGTCTCATTCTGCATTCCTCACTCATTCTTTATTCGTCGTGTTCGCCATCTATTCCTATCTTCCTAAGTCCAATTCTATAACTTGTCTCATTCTTAATAAGTTTTATTCGTTATTCGTCACATTCTTCTTTGGACTCATTCTTCATAAAGCTGATACCGAAGTAAGTAAACAAGATAGTTAGGGTGCGTCTCTAAATTATTGTAAATTTAACTACTCTACCCTACCGAAGCGGAGGGGAACGGACGTGCGGAACCGAGCCGACCAATCACAAGAGTGCAGCGGAGCTGAGATACAGATTTCAACTCAGCTGATTGGTCGATTCCGCACGTCTCCGCTCCACTCTGCTTCAGAGGAGATGCTACCTTACTCTGATGTTTCATAGTCTCGACCTAAGTATCCCATCCCGCTCATTCAAATATTGTTTGGTAGCGCCAAATATCGTACGAACTCCGAATTTTTAATCTTACGAGTTGCCCTTCAAATCTTCGACGTCAGTATGGGCCGACTAGTTCAAGATGACACGTCGTCTGTACGCCACCTCATAGTCACCAGGTACAAACCTAAATGGACCGGCTGCTTCACCCAGATCTTGTGGTTCACTGCCCCGAGATAATTAGTTCGCCATCAAACGGTTACTCAGTCATGCCGGATTGTCATGCCCTCTAAGCTCAAACCATGTTTGCATTAAATGAGGGCACGATCGTTTTTGGCGTTCCGTCTAAAATAGAATGTTTTAGGAAAGCTTATATAATACTTTTTCTTACAGATCAATTAACAGGAATTATTGATCCCAGTTCCACTATCAGGGAATACCAAAGCGCAGGCAAACCAAAATTTCTGGTATTTTTTCTTCCGTATTAAGCATTCTTTCTCTATGAAATGGTCCACGTGGTTTTAGATTGTTTATGATCTGAATTTAACGTTAACGTGCAAGCAGAGATGGGCGCTCATGGGTATTTACCCAATCTTACCGGGTATTTACCCATTTATACCCAAATTAGTGGGTATAAACTATCTATCATCAAATCTTTGGAAATAAGTAAATAGTTCAATGTGATATTCAACTAAAAGGTCGTTTCTTATAAATTTATGTTTATTAAATGTAAAATTTATGAGTAAAAAGGTAATTAAGTTAAGCTGATGAAGCGTCTTACATTATTTCACGTATAAAATTTATGTTGTATTCGTTTTTAATGGAATTTAGTGAAATAGTATTACATATTATAAGGTTGTATAAATTTAGAAACATATTAACATACGATCGATTTACCATCACCAATATTTATTTTTTAAATACTCAAAATTTACTTAAAATTATATCGTAAATTTCAATAAGTAAGCGAAATATTATTAAGGCTATTAAGGTTCTTCTGTTTATTCTAAGCTTTCTTCAGATTCAGACTTTCAGATTCTTCAGTAGTTTCTAATGACCAATCAGAGTGCGGTTACAGGTAGCGTCACTAGATAACGGGGCGACCCGACAGACGCGGTCAGTTATTGTTTATCAACCACAAGGTTACGACTCCTGTACCTTCCCCCATCCACCGACTATGTAGACAGCTAGTGACAACATCAGAGGCTAGTCCACACTCCACACTGCGATCCAGGAGATAACACCCTGCGGTACAAAGCCGAAGATCGGGCGGAGATCTTTGCAGCGTACCTGTAGCGCCAGTTTATTGCGAACCCGACAACGAACGACGACCTCCGATGGCGTGAAGCCTACGGCACTTTGCGGAACCATTACGAGCAGAGAAAGACCCGGTCTTTTTCTCGGTCAGTCAGGTGCAGAAAGCCCTCCAACGATGCGACCCAAAGAAAGCCCCGGGCGCCGCCGATGCGATCCCTAACTCAGCACTCCGTCACTTGCCACAGTACACCATCGTGGCAGTGACGCACCTCTACAATGGGATCCTGCGCTCGGGCCACTTTCCTCAGACATGGAAGCTTGGACGGGTAGTCACGCTTCCCAAACCTGGCAAAAACTGAAAAATACCGGAGAGTTATAGGACGATAACTCTGCTTAGCACCCTCTTCAAGGCCCCACATGGGGAAACTTCTTCCACACATAGAGCCCGAGCCAGAACAGTTCGGGTTCGAACGACGCTTCAGCTCACGCGCGTGCTGCACTTCATGGCCGACTCAATAAACAGAAAGGAGCGCAGGCAGTGGCCGTCATACTGGACATGGAGAAGGCGTTTGATAGAGTATGGCACGAGGGGCTGCTGTACAAACTGTCAAACGCCACCGCCCCCCGCCACATAATAGAAGCCGTCCGGTCGTTCCTGCTAGAGCCCTGATTCCAAGTTGCAGTGGAACAAGCTGTCTCCGCTAAACGCCCAATCCGCGCGGAAGTTCCCCAAGGTTGCTGCCTCTCACCTGCCTGCTATGCAGTCTACACCGACGACATCCCTGTCGTCGGAGACGTCAAGTTGGGTCTGTTCGCAAACGACGCTTACTACACCTCATCCATCAGCCCGGCCCATGCTGTGTGGAAAATGCAGGCCCAACTTGACGCCTTCCCAAAAGGGCTGAATAACTGGAGACTGTCGGTGAATATCGCCAGAACCCAGGCGATAATCACCGGGAAGAAGAAGACGCCGCAGCCACTACGCATGTCCGGCCAGGAGTTGCAGTGGCAACACACAGTGAGGTACCTGGGCGTCACCATCGACAGGAACCTTACTATGAAACAACACGTGGCGGAACTGGTCACCAAAGCCAATACCGCCCGAACACTCCTGAGACCAGTACTCACAAGCAGCCTGCCAATCCGTATCCGCACGAAGCTGGGGATTTACAAAACGTACGTGAGATCCAGGCTCACATACGCAGCTCTGGCGTGGTACGCCCTAGTGGCTGCCACCAACAGGGACAAAATCCGAGCGCAAGAAAACCTGGCACTTAGAATAACTAAATCCCCACAGTGCGGAACGACCATCTCCGTAGGGCACTGGGATGGGAAAACATAGATAAATTCATTAGACGACTGGCAATCAGGATGTTCTGCCAGGCCGATGAATCCCGCCACGTGCTGCTGCGAGGTATAGTATAGCGCCAGTGCACGGACACACGCCCGCGGCCACTCCCAAGAGAATTGCTGCCACAGACTTAACAAGACGTCTCAAGACAAGCTGCGGAGAGACCAGCTGCAAGATGCAATGCAGACAAGAAAAACATAAAAAACAGACAAGGCCTTCGAGCAGTCAACTGACGCCACAAATCGACTACCAATGCCCAGCCCGTTATTACGGGCTGCGATAAATGTAGTCTCATTGCGTGACACACGGAAAAGGCACCCCCACACTCCAGAATGGAGAGTGTGTGATGAAACGTAGTATCGAACGGCTGATGATAACTCGTTCATGTTCTCACATATTTTTTATTAAACTACCGTATCCTCGTTTTCCTATTCAATTATATCCACAGATATAAACAGGTATTAAGTACAAGGTAGATTGAGTAAATACTGTAAATTTAGGTATGTATGGTATTTACCTACCGGCCATTTCTAGACCCTGGAGACCATTCTAGACCAAAGGTACTTGTCAAGACATTCAAAGAACCCGAACACGATGGGATTCTGTTAAATAATTGAGATTTTTTCTCAATCAAGTACCGGGAAGAGAGCGAAATTGAACTAACAAGATTTGATACCAGGCATACTGACAAGCATGCAGCCTAATACCTCATAAAAACATGATGTTAGTGGTGATAATAGCTATTTTGTAACATTTCTACACACCCCTAATTTAATATTTTCAATAAATAGAGTACAAATAGTTTATACCCACCAAATCGGGTAGAAACGGGTAAATACCCGGTAGATTGGGTAAATACCGGGTAAATACCCGATAAATACCCTGGGTATTTACCCACCGCCCATCTCTGCGTGCAAGTATAGGTTGTAAATCTATTTTAACCTACTTTTTTGGGTTTTTGTTCTATATTTCGAAGTAAAATAATATTTATGGATGATGAATTAACCTAACACCCGATTCCACCATTTCGTTGTTTAGGGCTGATCACACCTTTAAAAGGTTGTCATTGACATACGCAATAAATTGTCGAGTAAAAAAAATTTTTTTTTTTTTTAATAGTAACAATCCTTGCAATATAATTATCAGGATTTATGTCGTTCGCGGTTACCGTGTGACAGATAAATGATAAAAATTTGACGGATGATTAACCATTTATGTATCGCGGCGCGGGATAATCGCGACCATCATGGATTCGTTGTCAGTTTATGTAAGTACATTGATACCAGTAGACAAACAACCAATTACAGTTTGATTAATTATTTGGGCAGCTGCCCGTGTCCGAATCTCTGCTCTAAGGTTTTTACCGTTCAATCTTGCGTGACGACTAAATGTCCCGTAACGATTTAAACGTTTGAATGACAGTAGTGTATCGACAAAACAAGCTGTTGCTCAATCATTGTTTTATATAGCAGTTATCCATTTCCAGTACACAGGAAAAATATAGCTAATCTCATATATGACAGCCATGATACTGTGAAAACTAGACAATTGGTTCCATTGCGACGCAAATTTTATTTATATTCTCAAAATCCCGATTCCATCATTTGTAAACTGCTCTCGGCTCGGCACCTCGTGGCCCGGATTACAAAGAAAATAACAGGCGCGGCCTACCTTAACTGTGATGGACTTAATGTGGTCTATCTATAGTAGTTAGAGACAGGTAGCAGAATAATATTACTAAAACTTGTGTGAGTCATCTTTAATAATTATAAAAATGGTTCAAACTCACGTAAAAATTGTCAAGAACGGCTGACATATTTCTTATATGGAGCTCTTCATCAGGGCCAGGGACAGCTGTCCGTGCTGCTACGCGAATCGCGGCCCAGGTGTAGAGGAAAAATAATGTGGATGGATTTACGACACAAGAAATAACTTCAGATCATGCGTAGTTCGATCATCGTTCTATTTAACACGTTGAATGCGGGAACTGGATTTTATAATTTTCAGTCAGTGCTATACATATCATTTTTGAATTGTAGCATAGTTTTTCACTAGTAATACGGTGAATAGAGACTAAAGTACTATGTGTGACCTTACAAACGGTCCGGTAGTTTTGAATTTTTGATATGTTGTCTAGGATGGGTAGTCAGTGTTTAAATAAAAAATGCACAATTCCCCCCCCTCCGCGCCCGCCGCCATATTGAAAAAACCGGCACTTTCTTCATATTTTTACTCATATCTTCCTTTAGGAGCATTTTAGCTAGAAGAAAGCTTCAACAATGTTATAGAGAGTTAAATTTACTACATTCTCCATTTTATATTTTTGTTCTAGGACAGATAGTTACGGAGATATCTACATTTAAAAAAACGTAAAAAATCGCAATTTCCTACTGAAAAACAAACTTCTGGATTATATCTTCGTTTAGGAGCATTTTAGCTACAACAAAGCTTGGGCAATGTTGTAGAGAATTAAATTTACTATAATTTACACTTCAAATTTTGTTTCAAGGACGGTTAGTTACGGAGATATGCACATTTAAAAAACAGGAAAAGTAGAATTTTCCTAAAATTTCTCAAAATTCTTGGTTTAGAACGCTGTCATTCAGTTACGGACTAGTCTAGGACAAATTAAAACATGTAGGAAATATAATTGCTTATAAAACTCATGTCCATTTTTACATACATTTTCGGAAAATGTGACTTTATTTTTTACATATCTCCGTAATTATCTGTCCTAGAAACAAAATTTGAAATGCAAATTATAGTAAATTTAATTCTCTACAAAATTGCCCAAGCACTGTTCTAGCTAAAATGCTCCTAAACGAAGATATAATCCAGAAGTTAGTTTTTGAGTTGGAAATTGCGATTTTTTACGTTTTTTTAAATGTGCATATCTCTGTAACTATCAGTTTTTGAAACAAAATTTAAAATGTAAATTATAGTAAATTTTATCCTCTTCAACATTGTCTAAGCTTTTATCTAGCTCAAGTGCTCCTAGACAAAGAATTAAGCAAAAATGTGAAGAAGTTCCCGGTTTTTTCAATATGGCGGCGGGCGCGGAGGGGGGGGAATTGTGCATTTTGCAATTAAACATTCACTAACCATCCTAGACAACATATCAAAAATTCAAAACTACCGGACCGTTTGTAAGGTCAAAATCCTTTATTCACTGTGTTATAGTGCGGTACAAGACTATTTTGGCTTGTGACTAGAGGTCTAGAATTTGGCAAATATATCTTTGTTGGTTTAACAAATTGATGATTTACTGATAACAATAGCAAGTTAAACAATTGAGTGATCTAAATCTAAGTTCGTTACAGACTATCGACCTTGGTTTAGGAATTATAAGACAATTAATTAACGATACGAAACTGACTTGTACCGCATCATGGACACAGGGCTGGTGCTCTCAAGTCGATGTTTTGGTAGGGAGGGAAAACATAATGAAATCAAACATCGATATCGATTGTTGTAATTATTAAAAAAGTAACTAAAATTACGTATTTGAATGAGACTTATTGAAACATTCTAAACGTATTTTGTTCACATTCTTGGCAGTAGGTATTAAAATAAATACTTTAGAACCGGCCCCACCTGTGTTTTCTCTTTTAATTGTGAATATTCTATCGTCGCATTACTTCTCAATTTCTTTATTCTTCGGTTCACTACGCTCAATTTCTTCAAATATTTTATAACACTTTTGGTAATACTTTCTTGGTCAACGATGACGAAAAACTAACGACAGCCGAAAGATAAACATATGATACGTAAGGATCGATCCCCGCACTGGTCTGTACTGACTTGTACACACGGTGCGATACAAGGCGGTAGGATACAAGACACTTTTGGCTGGTACCGCCCTGGTTGATTATTTTTTTCACCTGGTGCGAAACGAGTCAAATTTGTCTTGTACAGTTTTATGTATCCATTGGATAAAATTTGCAGAAAGAAGCATAAATGTATACTTGACTCTTTCTAGTCCATAGGATTTCATATTCAAATTACCCCCGCACCAGACAGAGACAAGCTACTTCCTCGCGCCGCACCAAAAGAAAGTCCAGTACAAGCCAAAACTGACATGTACCGCATTCAACGTGTTAAGGATTCCTGTTTCGGCCCTAATATTTTTTTCGGTATCCGCGATTGTCATAGAGTATTTGTTTAAAAAGTAGGTATATCATAGTAATAAGGCAGTCTGGGAGTTTTCTTTCGGCGGTTCTTTCTCCTTATTAAGCCTTATAGTGAACCGCTGGTAGATATTTTTAAATAAAATAATCATTGCCCTTCTGGCACATGTGTGGCACACGTCTGGCACTGTTTTTAAACTGGCACTTTATTTTTAATTTATATTTATAAAATGGGTAGTTTACACAAATGTAACTTTGACAGAGAAAAGTTGTGTGTATCTCAGTCAACCTTTGACAACGGTAATTTAAAGCTACCGAAACGTCAGGGAGGCTCGAGTAATTAATATACGCGATAAAAACCGTTTTAATAGATTTATTTAAATTATAGTTCTCTAGAAGTGGAACCAAGTAAACATTTCTGATCGGTAAGGTAGTGGTAAACATTTTCAACGACACACTTTTGTACGTTATGAATTCGTATTTCATAAAATATTCAACAGAACCCTGCGTGATCGTATGACGGCATACGTCACGCTGACTGAGTCCATGTTTTTATATCTAGGTATCATTATCTTCTTAACATAATCGTATAATACGTAAATGTGAGTCAATGTCGAAATAATCGCTGCATATTCAAACGTTTCCAGTCGCGACTGAAACGTTATGTTTAAAATTGATTAGATTACGTTATCCATGAATTAATGAGAACTCGTAATTAGTACGGAATGTACAGTCAGCTGCAGAAGTTGGTACGCACGCCAGGTGCTCAAAATGATATGCACACGTACGGGCTCTATAATCTAGAGATTAAAATGCTTAGCTAGTTAGTAGTAAGTTTTACTACTAACTGTACCTACATTACATATCACTACATAATATAAAAGAAAGTCGCTTCCTGTTTCTCTGTTTCTATGTACTTATGCTTAGATCTTTAAAACTACGCAACGGATTTCGTTGCGTTTTTTTTAATAGATAGAGTGATTCAAGATGAAGGTTTATATGTATAATACATGCATAATTTATCAGCATTACGCTCGTGTGAAGCCGGGGCGGGTCGCCAGTTTAAATAATATATGCTTGGTAAAAAAAATCAGACCATTTTTTTTTCTATTGTCCTTACCGTACAGATCTACAAACTGCAGGTCATTAATTTTTCTTTTTCATTGGCTTTCCAAAATGTTTTTTTTTTTCATTGACAATTTGACATTTCGCAATAGTGTTGGCTGAAGGGACCTTTGCCTTCGAAACCCAATAGAAAACCTAGTCAATGGTTACCACTTGTCGATGTCAAAATTTCAACGGTTTAACATCGACAAGTGCCTACTATCGACGATTTTTTTTCATTGGGTTTCAAAGCCAACGCTATTGCAAACTGTCCGCTGACTGTACGACGTGGTTTTATCTTGTGTCTAAAATGTGTATAGTGGATTTTTGATGTAATTCCCTTCATTAGCTGACGTATTAATTCCATATAATTTTCACAAGGTTTTCACTATTTCCTGTGCACTATTATGCGATCAAGTTTATCAATTACCTTCTAGGGCTTTTATAGGGGATAGCTGTCGTCGTAGACTTCGGTTTTTTAGGGTTCCGTACCCAAAGGGTAAAAACGGGACCCTATTACTGAGACTTCGCTGTCCGTCCGTCCGTCCGTCCGTCCGTCCGTCCGTCCGTCCGTCCGTCCGTCCGTCCGTCCGTCTGTCACCAGGCTGTATCTCAACAACGGTGATAGCTAGACAGTTGAAATTTTCACAGATGATGTATTTCTATTGCCGCTATAACAACAAATACTAAAAATAAAATAAAATAAGTATTTAAGGGGGGTATGGGAATACAACAAACTTGTTATAGATTATATATATATGTATAGGTACGGAACCCTTCATGCGCGAGTCGGGCTCGCACTTGCCCAATTTTTTTTTTATGTATTTAATTGTATTTTTTTACATACAGAACAAATACATTCTAATAATATTTTTAAGGTATACACGACGCAAGACTTTCTCATTCTCTATATAAATTTCCACCGGTTAGAAATAATAATGTATAAGTAATAAATGTTGTTAATTCGACCGTTTCCTGTCAGAAACTTATTTCCTTATCGATTTAACATTAAAGTCCCGCACGTATCGAGGAAATAATAATAAAAAAAATAAATGTATTATAAAATACTCGTATATTTTACTCGGCACAGGGTTAAGATACTGGATAGGTATTCTGCACTGCACAGTGAAATACCTAGATATGCAACACAGTTGCCAATTATATTCACGTGAAGTATTACAATTTATAACTATTACATTCGACCCGATTTCAGCTCGTTGCGAATTGTCCGCAATCCGCAATACTGGGTCGTAAATTATGGCAATTGTTATTCAATTGTTTTGTACCAAGAACAGTTGAATACAAATAAACACACTTGTTTCTAGGTGAATGTTCGACCGACGTCTTGTCCTCGTCTCTGAAATACCATAGAAGTGGCGTTATGGCATTGGAATACCTACCGTACAATCGCGTGAGATATGCTTTTCAATTAAACCGAATACACCCTGAAATTATACATTTTAAAATGATATTATTTTTGCTACTTTCTACCATTTTTTTAAAGTGAATAATACTTTCCCCTAAGTTCTAGATAGAAACATAGCTATTTCACGCTTTCATTGCGTACAGTCGAAAATACGTAAGTCAAAAAACCTAGCTGCTTACTACGTGAATTTTGTCAAGTTCGAGTAGTTTTTGAAACACAAGTTATGAATGAATAATTCTAACTGTAGGTTTGAAAGGGCTCAAATGATCTACGAAACTGGGGCTAGCTTAGGTACACGCTTAGTCCAATTTTAATCGAATCAAATGAGAGAATTGACTCCAAAACGCCGTTTGTACGCAGCGCTCACATTCGCGAAATAAAAAGGAAAGATCCCGCACCACGCGCAATTATCAAAGGCTAGGCAAATATATAGGAATAAATTGCAATATACCTGTTTTAAGTAGTATCATTGATAATAAATGGTCACAAATTACGGAGAACTGTCACTAACTTGCTAAAATCAGGAGATATGCCACTGTTTATCAATATTTGCCCTTACTTATCGAAATATATCAGTTTTAACTAATGTTACACCAAAATGACCTCTCAAGTGTAAATGCAGACTTGTAGGTGTTCAAACATTCGGTTATCTTATCTCTTAGTTGTTCCCCATTCTATGACGCGTCAAAGATTGATAAAGCGTAGAATGGACACAACTCCGTTCAGTCAGAGTTCAGAGATTGGGAATAAGTAAGTATGGTAAATTTAACAAGTATGTAGTCAAATATAAGATAATCTCGTTTAATATTTAACAAATATTGTAAATGAGAAAATATTTGTTACTGAATAACGTGGAAACAGTCGCACGGATTTATCTAATCAAAACTTGGCAACAGAACACTTATGAAGTTGTATTAGGTGATTCTGCAGGCAAATACATGTGACAAATATGATCGCATAAATACAGATGATATACCGTACAATATGATGGGAACCAACATCCAAAGCAGCCTGTCTAGCACAACTAATTCGCGACTCTTGTCGCGTGACATACCTCTACCCGTCACTTCAAGGAACTATTATATTAATCTGTGCCGTCACCCCAGTGGCGGATTATCTCTAGCCTAGGGGCGCAAGCCCGCAAAGGAGCGCAAAGGGGCGCAAAGGGCCGCAAAGGAGCGCAAAGGGGCGCCGATGAGGTTTTTGCCTAGGGTGCTCTCGACCCTTAATCCGCCACTGCGTCACCCTCTCACATTACTGCACAGAAAGAGACAGGCAATTATCTCGCACGAAAAATAGTCACTTGTGACAGTTGTGCTAGAGGTGCAGGTAGGAAAGCCACAGCTAAGTGCTACCACCAACAATACCAATTGTTATCGATTTCATTGAGCACTTAACAAAAGATTCGTTACACAATTATTGTTTTGTTTACGTCCAACGTTCGGATAAAACCTGAACAAATACTACCTGAACGGGCGTAGTAAGCATTACCTACTATTTAAGTGAGAGAATGAGCACACACGCACACATGCCGTCATCGTCATTCATAAAAATTATACATTTTATACATTTTATTTTTATATTTATACCTTATTTATCACTTAAACTAAAATATTATTATTTTATAGGCACACTTTTAATGTTTTCTTTAAGTTAGGTTAGGTACAAAATAGGTTAAGTTCATATTACTGTAATAGTCAAGTACTTATTTTTTATGAAAAAAATACTGACTGTTAAGTTCCTTTTGGTGATTCTTCTCAACAGTGGTCTACTCTTGTGAAATGCCGGTAGACTCAGACATGTAGAACTGCCCTTATCGCCTACTAGCAGTTCATTATTTTATTATATCTTGCGAGCCTACGTTGCTCCGTTTAATCGCGCAATAGACAAATGACTAAGCAGCTGTCATATTCCGTGAAGTACAAGATGTAGAAATCTGTCGCGCGGTAAACGCAACCTTCCTTCTCCTGCCGAAAAAAACTATTTTTTTTAATCGGTCTTATCCTCTGACAGATCGGCACGGCAGGGCGTAACTAGAATGATTCCCTATTAGGTCTAGCCTTTTATGCTACATAAATATTTCTACTGCTACAAGCTTCAGATAATAATAAACCTATAACGCGAAGGTTAGGTTAGGTAATACCTTTCAAAAAAGGGATAAAAGCGGATGGGAAAATGTATAGCGTACGGACAGTGCGTCTGTGGTAGAAAGGTTAAGCCGTTGGACCGGTAATACAAAGGTACTGAGGTCGAGTCCTGGCATGGTTATTTTTTCTTTAAGTGTTGATCTTGGCGTCTATACAGGGTGGAATACATCGAGGGACTTTTAAGCAAACAGGGAATTGTTCAGGCTGAGTACTTCATTTTTCACCAATGAACTAGGTATGTAAAACTTTCTATCCTATTAAAATCTGCACATATCAACCCTAGCATCTTTTGAACATCACTTAAGTTAAAGACAGGTTATCATTTAAAATGTATAGGTATAACAGCTTTGAATTAGTAGGGTTGTTACTGATATTAATAGTAGTTTATGTGACTGTACATAATGAAGGGTATTAAACACGAGTGTGGGTTTATGAAACGCGCCGAAGGCAAGTTTCATAATAATATCACACGAGTGTTTTAATGCCTAATTATGTACAGTTACATACACTACTTTATCTAGCCACATATTATAAGCCTCCATGATTCATTCAGGAGACGCACATTATGACAAATATTACCCGGTAATGGCGGTAATGAAATTTTCTGGCAGCTGTCATAGTTGTTTTTAATTCAAAGACAAACTAAAGTCGACCCCAACTATCATATCGTTCGATATCTTACTTACGTGCGACATTTGTCAAATTTGATTGCAAATTGACAATTTATTTCGAACTAAACGTCATCTCGAGTGATATTAGAATAGAGGTCAAATCAAATTTCTTTGTTTTTCAGAGATGTTCGAAATTTGAATAAATAATACTATCGAAATCGATGTTATTATTTAGCAATAATATCATTTTTACAGATAAGAAATTTGTTCTAATAAAACAGTCTATTTTTATGTTGGTCATAATGTGCGGTTCTTGAACGCATCATGGAGAGTTTATGATATTTGGATAGATAAAATATTTTATTTTGATGACTTTTTTTAACTTTTAAATCCAGCTTTACAATTATAATAGGTCGATTGTAGATCACTCAGATGACACTATCCTGTCAGCCCAGTCTTTAGAAATATTCCACCTTGTATAGCAATTAAAATATTATATGATTAATTTGTCTATAAAAGAGGGTCAAACAACGATATAAACTACCCACAAAAAACTGGTTGAAAATCTCAATTTACTCTGATGATGGTGCTAATTCGTAATTGAAATACTAGAATGATTCACCACATTTTAAACATCCTATAACGAGTTTATTTGTGAATGGTATTGGCGAGGACCCAAGAGCAACTATTGTGATTCTAATGGATTTTCTTTGTAGTAATAACGAGTTCAAAAAACCTATAGACTGGAATTTAAATTCCGGGCAAGCACAAGTTCGTTTATTGGAGAAAAATACATCTCATCTTATTTAAAGCGTCATGTAATTCGAAAGTCTTTTTATTGATCTAATTTCGATGATATAAGAGAATAATATCGCTGAAAAGAGAGAGAAGATACCACAGGAAGATACTAAGTGGCGCTTATTTCGCATTACCCGTTACTTTAATAAGTAAACCCCTCAAATACTATGTCAAAACATACTGATCAAAATTAAATTAACTGATATTTTAACGTAAGGTTCAAATGTCCCGCACAGATCTGCGCCTACTTATGCATACGAGGGGTTAAGAATGAAATTTTCTGAAATGTATAAATATATTAAATATAGTTTGTGTATAAACTACGCTGTATAAGCTACGCGCAATTCTTTTTTATACCGTAGCTGGGTAAATAGTAAGTACCTACCTTGTAACGAACTTTGAAAGTCCAGCTATCCCTGTATCAAAATTGGTTAAAATCCGTCCAGCCGTTATGGCGTGATGAGACTGGCATGGCTGCGTGCGCCCATTCAAAACAAAATACGATCCTGAATCACACTATTAAGATTTATCCCGAAATCATGATCCCTGTCCACAGGGAACAGCTTTCAATTTAATAACATTTTGTACTAGCTACGAATTGCTGAAAAATGTCACTGGCAATATAAGTAAATAGTTTGTCAAAGATAGCATAAAAGTTTGTCTCTGTAGAATCGTTACCCCTCTGAACCCTCTTCAAACTTGATTCTTTGAGAGCAAAGAACGGCCGGCTGAACCGGTTTACAGAAATGCGAGTTTCAATGCTTTTCGAGAAGATATTGCAAGAAAGTTTGCGAATTTTTAACAGAACGCAGGTAGAAAAGATACGGATAACTTTAAAATTTGTATTTATTTATGAAGATTTAAGAGGAGGAAACGATATAAGTGCATTATAGCCTGCCCCAGGGATAGTGGCGCTACAAACAGCTTTTATATAGCAATAATGTGTATACGTCATAATATTTGCATTATTGTACGTCAGTAGCGATTTGTCATTAACCAAATTCAAAACATTGTTTGCCGGAATGCTGCTCAATCCTTCGTTCATCTTGCGAAATAAATACTTAATTCTATTGAAAAAAAAACATGGCTTTCATAACTGTGGATAGTTTTGGCTTTATTATGCAAAAATTACTTTAAGTAACGTCACTTTCTAGCCAATCGCGTGGTCAAAGTGTGGAACAGTTTACCCGAATCCGTGATTAGTGCACCCTCAGTAAACTCTTTCAAAAATAGACTAGACAAACATTTACAGTGGAAACAGGGTAAGTGGAACCTGGGTTAGTGGAAAACCTCTTTAAGTGGACCCAGGTTCTCGGTTCCAGTCCCTTGGCAACGAATTACCTCTATAAGTGGAATTTTGGGACCTATATAAGCGGAATCAATTTTTTCAAAAATTTCTTATTTTTACCTCTGTAACTGGAAGCAGCCGTCTCCGAAACCTCTATGAGTGGAATAGCTCGGCGTTATAAAATTTGTATTTTTAATAAACCGTCACAAGGAGGACCATTATTTTGTATGAGAAAAACATGTACCAATTAATGGACCAATGATAAAAGAAAAAGCTGAAGAATTTGCAAAAAGGCTAATATTGATAATTTTTCTAAGAGTAACGGATGGTTAGAAGGATTCAAAAAACGAAACGATTTGGTTTAAAAAAAAATGTGCAGAGAGTAGGTAGTGCAATAGACACCAACACCTCTACATACATATTTAATAAAAGAGGATTATTTAAGTCTTGATCTTTTATTTGACCATATACCTATGTATACGTGACCTCTATGAGCGACATTACTAAGCATCCACAACCTCTGTTAGCGAGAGCCTCTGTTAGTGAGAAAACGTTTTATTTGAACCTGGTTAAGTGGAAAACTGGATAAATGGAAAACCTGGATAAGCCGAACTAAACAGCCGGTCCCTTGCGATTCCACTTATCCAGTTTCCACTGTACAAACACAGAACACAAGTGAATAGTGATATTATGCACGCATCAGCTATAAGCTGCCTGTGCCTGTGCATTAAATAAATAAATAAGTATGCAGAATATTAAGTCCTGTTTAGTCTTTGTTTGCATAAGGTACCTTTGCCGACTTTCAACGTCAGTTACCAACAATTCGTCGTTTCCAGTAAAATAAATTAGTACCACTAAAAATCCGCAATATGGCGTGGGTTGAGAAATGCCCGTTGGGCTGTGGGTTGAGAAGACGATAATTTAAAATTAAATCGGACTTGTTTCGCACTAACGTTCCAATCCGACCGAGTCACTAAAAAATTAAGAACCTAACCATAATAACTCAATTCCTAATAGGTGCATGTAACTTTGTCCGCGTAAACTTTTTTTTTTGGTAAAAAGTATATAAAAAGTATAACCACCATTGGATGTCCGGCTATCTCTGTAAAAGAGAATCAAATTGATTAACTATTCCTAGTATGTAGAACTAATGCACGTAATATAACCTATTTATTGAAGCGAAACATGATAGTATCACGCCAATTTAATGTATCCAAGTTTGATGTTATTAAACGTATTCATTAAAATATTTTACCCCGCTATTATTTTTATTTACGCGCATACTAGTATTAATTTCTTTAATGAAACCTGTCTACTACGAGTTATTGTTTATGAAGTCTGCCATAAAACTCGTCATAAATGTTGCGAACAGAAAACCTTGACATTTATTCATTTACTGGGAAGGGACAAGACAAGGCTTGGTTAATGTTGACAAAACATACAGATACATAATAGCCCTGTTTTTTGACGAGCGAACAAAGCGAGCGAAGCGTCTGTTGCAGCTTCGCCAAAATATCTTTCTTATATGTTTGAACGTTTGGATTTCCGACTCCATCATATGACTACAAACGGGGATAAAGCTCGCTGGGTCCAGTTTTGTTTTGGTCGTTTAGGTTAACTTCGTCCATATTCCCAGTATGTCAACATTCCTATTTCGTCCACTTTCCCACCTCGTCCACATTCAATTCCCAAATCGTCCACTTCCTATCTCGTGTCACATTCTCAACTCGTCCACATTCCTATGTCGTCCACATTCCCAACTCATCCACACTCTCATGGAGGTATAACTACGTAAAAAAAACTTACAATATTTGCTATCTAATGATCTAATTTTACGAACGCACTTTACGCACGTTTCGCCCTAAACGCAAATTGTACCTACATTCCTAAAGCGAAAGAGTACGGATGTGGATGATTTGGGAATGTTGACTAAGTGGGAATGTGGACAAAGTGGGAAAAGGACGATATGGGAATATGGATGAAATGGGAATGTTGACGAAGTGGGATTTTGGACGAAGTAGGAATGCGAACGAAATGGGAATGTGGACGAAGTGAACCTAAACGGTTTTGGTATACTTGACTTACGTTTTACTTACGCCATTCAGCCATAAGGTGATTTCACATGGTATTTATAATGTGACAGCTTACTTGACAGATCAAATTGTTGCCATTCAGAAAACTTGAAGATAATCCTCGTGACATCACTCGCTGGTCAGACTACCTCCCTTCTCGTATGTCCCATCCTTAATGCAGTTTCTGAGTTAACACTTTGCACGCCGATCACGAGAACCACTCGATACGCATTTTTTCTCTAATTCGCCGGCCATTTTAATAACTGCCATGTCTAGCTCGCCGATGACGAGTACCACTCGTGACACTTTTTTTCTTAGAGTCGCGGATAACGAATAGTACTCGTGATCAGATTTCATACTGTTTGTATTAAAATATCGAACACAGTTCGTGATCCGCTTATAAGCAACGTGTAGAAGAACGTTTTAGCTACCCGCACACATACAATTTATTGACGTGAGGGTTGGGGGAACGGCATGACGATGCGTCGCCCGCGCTGCCTCAATCAACAGTGCGCTGCGCGGGCTACCTAACAAATCCATGTTAGAGTTTTTATTTTTTCATAAAACGAGTTCTTTTCAGCAACAGTTTTAAAATAAAATAAATAATATAAACACATTGTTTTATTTTTATCATTATAAAATACTAAAACACCTCTTAAATAAAAAATAAATTATACCTGTATCTACGCTAATTATTATTTTATAAATCTTACAATATCACCGAAAATCGCCGGCGAACCATAGGTGGCGCCCTAAAAAATGCGCGGCGTTCTTGGGAAAAAGAGCTTCACGAGTGGTGCTCGTGATCAGCTGTTGGAGCGCGGTACCGATTATAACTTACGGCGTGCAAAGTGTTAAGACGCCGTATTCCTTTTATTTTTTTCATAATAATATTATGTATATTGATAAATTCAGCCAACTTTTTGAACTGAATAATACTTTTCCCTAAGTTATAGTAACATAACTAGCCCTGTTCTATGTATTAACATTGATAATATTTTAAGAAACGTGTTTGATCATAGAGAAAAATGTCTAAAACAATCAGCATTTTTGAACGGATAAGGAGCCTTAATGTTCCCTTGTGTTACGAAATTTAGTCGAAAATAATCTTATTTTTGGTTACCATTTCAATTTGCAACAAGCGCTTTGTAATGAGCTCACCAATCAACGCTTTTTTTTTTTGCAAAAATAATGTCATTTGTTTGTGAAAACATAACATAAGTCAAGGAGCGTTATAACGCTCCTGAGCCTTACCCTGATGCACTTTCTGAGTTAAGTGCCCATTGTTTTGACGGCTTCAGCCTTTGATAGTCAATTGCTCTATTAAGGTGAAGGCCAGTGGGTCGTATTGATGGAATCTTCTTGTAATTCGGTATAAGTAATAGGAGCTTACTACGCACCTACGACGCACCGGAGCGCATCCAGGTGGTTTGGCTCCGCCTTCCGCTTTATGTAAGTAAAATAGCGGCTCTGTGAGCTGTAGAATTCACGAGTTTGTTATGAAATGGTTGAAATTTGCACTTATTTACGTTTTCAACACCATATTAAAATACGTACGAAATGAGCTTACTCACACGTCGTAGATCGAATGTCGCTCAACATGTTCCGAATCGGTTCGCGATTCATCATCAGGTGAGCCGATCAGTGGCGGCGGGCCAACCGAGTACTGAGACTCTTTTGACTTATATCTGACTAGACGACGATATATTTATTTAATACTAGCTGTGCCCCGCGGTGTTACCCGCTCATCCCACGGGAACACTAAATATTTTCGGGATGAAAAGTATCCTATGTCCTTTCCCGGGTCTCAAACTATCTCCATACCAAATTTCATCTAAGTCGGTTCAGCGGTTTAAGCGTGAAGAGGTAACAGACAGACAGACACACTTTCGCATTTATAATATTAGTATGGATGGATATAAATACATTTATATAGATAACATCCATGACCCAGGAACAAATATTCGAGTTCATCACACAAATAGTTGCCCCGGCCGGGATTCGAACCCATGCAGGACCGTCGGCGCAGTAGTCAGGTGTCTACAAACTGCGAAAGCCGCGTCGTCAATTAGACCACGTTGATTAAATGGACCGTTGCAGTTATAATAACCATCTTAAAGTGAATGGGTTGCCTTCCCAGTTGCAGTTACTACAGTGTTGCCTAACCTCACCACTTCGTTGGTAGTTTGCTTGTTATTCAATTGTAATAATCACGAGCTGGTTGCGATTGCAGAAAAATCTTGAGTAAAACACTTGCACTAATAATAAGGAACAAAATTTTGCTACATAAAGAGCATAATACCGAAATCCTTTTTAGAATTTTGAAAACGTTACTTAGTAAAAATCGAAAAATCACACAAATCGAATTTGTCCCAAAGTAAGCTCTAGTTAGGCTTGTATTATGAACAAATGGGCACTAGATGGCGATATACCTACACATTAGTTTATAGATACCAACTTAAATACACAGAAAACGTCCATGAATCAGGAACAAATATTCTAGTTCATCACACAAATACATTAGCCCTTGCCAGGAGACGAACCCAGGATCGCACTACCACTGCGCTGCATCAACAGCGTCGTCAAACATTACTTAGGTGTGTAGCTTTTTGATTTCAGGTCTCGTGAACTCAGTGGGTAATCAAGAAATGCTTCGATCTTTGAATAGAATCCGATGGCGGAAATGCATAAGAAATTAGCCATTCAATTTGTCAAGCAAAACAATGCCCGAGCGTAAACCCGTTATTTCATATGCGTCATTGGCTTACGTCGCCAAATTAAGTCGCTATTATGCCTACTCGCAAAATAATGAAGTACTCACGTCATAACTCCACGTGCAGGACACTCCAGCGAACTTGGCCACACAGCGGCCCAGTTCTACATCCTCGTGCGTCGTGTAGAGGTGCTTCAAGCAGTACTTCACGTGAGGAGCTACCCTCCTCAAAGTCTCCCTAGACAACAACACTCCCGGCCCACCCATGCAGAAGTTCTCATTGTAGTCCAAAGCCAATGCATCCCTTTCATCGGTAGTTCCTCTCCCTGCCTGCCCGATAAACTGCGGCTTCCGACTATCCACTGAACGCAAAAATTCACCCAACTTATCACCTCTCACGTAAACGTCATCGTCCGCACGCATGAACCACTCGAACCTGTCACCGTATTTCTCGTACATGTATAAGATCATGAGGAACGACTTTTTCTGCGGTGGGTAGCTGTCATCCACTCCCCGGAGTGGGATCAAGGGCAGCCCCGGTGCACGTGACACTTCCGAACTGAAAAACGCAATCCGTCCCGGCAAATCTTGCGCCCAGGTTTCCATCACAGCCTTCGCTCTAGAACTAAGATACTGCTCGGCAGTCATCACACCCACAAACACTAAACTCCTATTGGAATTCTTAATAGTCTCGTCCGCGCTCAAGTCTATCAAGGCGAGGGGGTCCGGCGCCACTTGCCTCGCCGTCTCCATGCACGCTTCTATGGAATTCCTCGAGGATGGCTTTAAGCATAGCTTGAGGAAAACCCCAAGGGTGACACCGGCAACGACGCCCGCCACCAGATGCATCCACTTGCTCTTGCGGGGCATCTCGACGACACTGCGGAATCAGTAGCTGTTACCCCGCGTCGACATGTGCGCATTCCAGGAATAGCCTTTTTATCCCTTTTTTGTAGCCGGGATACATTAGCAGCCGGCTTTTTTGTTCGGTTCTCACTCCCATCGGCGGGAGCGATCACATGGCGAGCTCGCGTAACACGAATGTGGCACTATCTCACTATCGCCCGAATATCGGATTTGCAGATGTTATCGGGGCGGCGAGGCGCGGCGAGTATCGTAACGCGAGACGTTCATGTTACACGTAGGAGTTTTGAAACTAGGGCGCCGCGGGACGATCGACTCGCGCGCCGGCCGAAGGCAGACTGGACTGCCTCAAAACAAAACCCGCTGCAGCGGTAATTCCACTGTCCACGCAGACCGGAGCCTCCGTCACGTTCTCTCTCGTTGTTATGCCTATTTGTGTCCTCGTTCCGCTCTGCCGGCGGCAGACTATGCAGGCATCCACGAGGCAATCCTGACAGCTGGCTGTTGACATCGTGAGTGCTGCGACACATTCCGAAAATGTATCGTTAAAATACGGGTCAAGTGTGAGAGTACTTTACATATACTGAATAAAAACTTTTTGCACAAAAATACCACGTGTCCTCAATTTGCTTACGATTACGATTTCACCCACTAGAAAACATGGATAGGAAATAAGATACCCTGGTTAATGACCTAAGAAGTAATGCAAAATGGTCAAGTTGTGTCTTTGATTTCATTAGGTATATTTGATTACACTCGACATAGAAAAAACATCCAAGAAGTTATAAAAACTCTTTACATAGGCAAATGGACATTTAAAACGCCACCGACACAGTTAAATCAACGCGTACCTTTTGCAATTGTGATAAGAGCGAAAACGGTACGTGTTTCAATTTCTTTGACTGCACCTGCAATCTTTGCGTATGCTTTTTAGGGTCCCGTATCCAAAGGGTGCTAAAACGGGACCCTTCCCATGATTCTCCACAAAGTGTGAACTTAATGCTTCAAGAATAAAAAAATAATATTTTAATTTGTCGCATAACATAACAACAAGAAATAGCGTCAAACGGTACTCAGCACTTTGTCCTTGTGATTTGAATGGCCATTCCCTATTCATAATTATCACCTGGCATTGTCCGACCGGTCAGCTGACGCTCATTCAAAACTGTCACTGGGTCTACCTATACCCAGTATGAATCTTACCTACGTAACAGGTAACAGTAATAAGTTCGAATCGTGCTTGGTATGTTCGTATTGTACCTTCTACCATACCTGAGTAGGGTATGTACCTACCGTAAGACTACCCACCTATTAGTCCAGTCCACACAACTCTTAAACTGGATAATTGGATAATTATTCATTAATAATATTATATGTGACCATTATTACAATATGAATGACATTATTACAGTATAAGGATAAACTCAGTTTAGCCTGGGTTTGACCAAACTTTTGTTACAAAAATGACACTAAGTCCGAACTTAGGAAGCCAGGGCCCTAGGCACATGGCTTTTGGGGACCCTTCCCCTATCTCAAAATGCTTCTCAAATTAAATAGTAGCTACTACCTACTATTACTACTACCTAGTATTTTAACTGATGAAATTAAATAAGGAGAACATTAGTATGTTGCAAGTCCTACTTCTCGGACTGGGGACCCTAGACTGGCTGGGCCCATAGGCCCGGGCCTAGGGGTAAATAGGTATGGCACCGCACATAGGTACTCTCGGCTACGGCTAGTAATGTCAAAACCCCATAATGGATTGTTCAACAAAGCCTAAGATGGACAACTAAAGTAAAAAAAATTAAATATAAAAACGTATAAAATCGCTGATAGAATATGCATTTTGACTAAGATTTGTTTTAGACTTTAGTTTAGTTGAGTTTTTCGACTATAGTTAGCATAGGAATGTTTAGGGGGGTATGTCTAGTGCCCATGCCCACCCCAGGATTTTGGGTTACCGATAGAAATTCATAGCTTTATCTCATAGGCCATGGCCAGCCCTCCCCCCGGCCCCATCTGAAAAATAATCTTATGTAAGTTTTATGGTTATAAAACGTGGTTTTTTTACCCGAATTATGAATATACAACTCCGTGAGACCTTTGGAAGTAGTATTACCCATATGGGAAACATTTATGTAACGGAACGGCACATTATCATAATAAAAATTGTGCCACTTTTCGTAAGAAGGAACTACGGGCTCGTCGTGAATAGCGGAAGCAGTACCCTTACCATGAAGATCAAGTGCCGCTTATCGACCTTAAGCGGATCCTGCAGTAGGTAGACACGAGTCAGATAGTTTGGAAAATCTCATTGTAGTTGGCCACGTGGAAGGAAAAAGGGCCCGTGGGAGATCACCGACCCGATGGACCGATGCCGTGAAAGAAGCCTGTCAGGAAACTCTACAGGCGTCAATCTGGAAGGCGGAAAACCGTGTGGAGTGGAGAGCTTTGGTGCAACAGATAACGGCCTCAAATGGTCACGACCCTCAGTCGAGGAAGCGAAGAAGAAGACCCTTACCATGAGTTAAACTGTACGTCTAGCATAACTGTGACACAAGACTAATACTATCTGTCACTTTCCTTTTAATACCGTGCGAGCATGACAGGAGATGCTGAGTCGCGAGACAACCGAAGTCGCTGAAAGATATGCTAGCCCTGCTGACCGTACTCGCTAGCGACAGCGTAAAGGATTTAGTATGGAGAATAGTACATCGCCCCTAGACGTTACTTTGTAAAACTTAGTTACTTTGTTCTCCATACATATCGTTTACGCGATCGCTAGCGAGCACGGTCACGTTTACTCATGGTTGGGGTTCAGTACCCTTAACGTATACCCCGCGCGGCGAACGATGATTCCTATGACACCTGTCATCTCAGTATTCTATTCTATTTTTTTTTAAATGGCAACCGGTCACAGTTAAGCGACCATTACTGCCAATGTCTCGTTGCCAATCGCACTAGGCGACTAGATAGAGGATTGATACCACGTTGTACGGTGAGTTGAAAAAATCGAGCTTTTTGTAAAGTGATAGCGATTTACAAAAAACCACGCGGACTATCGGGCCTTGACCCAAGAAGGGCTATGAACGCTTCAAGTTGAATTCTTCATTAGCTATTCACTCATACGTTAGATCACTGCACAATACGCTATCAATACTACACATTGAACAACTAAAATGAATAAAATAATGAACAACGAAACTTAAACGCATGCGGCCATCTTGAGACACGAACCGGAAGAGTCATCTCAGTAGATCTTATAACCTATAATCGGAAAAATGTACTGAGATGACAGGTGTCATAGGAATCATCGTTCGCCGCGCGGGGTATAAACTTAGCGTAAACGACTTGTATGGAGAATAGTATAGCGCCCCTAGCGGTTACTTTATAGAACTACAATTCTCCATAAATTTTACGTGATCGCTAGCGAGAACTGTCACTGTAAACTCATGGTAAGAGTGCTGATGATTCTTTAGTTACACTAACGCAATACGCCATTGTCTTAAACTACACTCGGACTGGGAAATGCTAATTTGTGTTAATGTTTGGGTAAAAACGGTGAGCACAATCCACCGGTTAGATAAAGAATCAGCTGGCCATCTGATAACGAATTACTTAAAGAAAACGAGTACTTAAGCAATAAGGAAATGTTTTAAGTGAACCTCACACTATTACATACATTTAAAACAGTCGTCGCAAACGCATCTTTAGAGACAAATGCTTTTCATGATATAACATTTTAACTAACCCTGCGAGCTTCCAGCCGATATTATTTATCATTTATTAGCGACCCGCCCCGGCTTGGCACGGGTGCAATGCTGATACTTAAATAACACATGTATTATAGTTACATATAAACCTTCCTCTTGAATCACTCAAAATCCGTTACGTAGTTTTAAAGCTCTAAACATAAGTTACACAGGGGCAGACAGAATGAAGCGACTTTGTTTTATGCCTCTTCTTCTAAGTCGGTCCTTCACTGCTGAGGATCGTGACGTGACTCCGCCGATTAATATTTTTGATAGCAGCTCTCCACTTCTCCCTATCGGTTGCTGTCTGGAGCGCGCTGCTTAACGTCGTATCCAGTTGGTTGGATAACTGATCACACCATCGCATTGGGCTTCTACCCCGTGCTCTGGTGCCGTCCATCTTTCCCATCACCATCAGTCTCTCCAAATAATGTTTTATGCTACCTATGTAGTGATATTATAAAGGCGAAAGTTTGTGAGTGTGTTTATGTGTATGTTTGTTACTTCTTGACGCTCAAACGGCTGGACCAATTTTGGTATGAAGGTAGCCAACACCCTGGCTACTTTTTATCCGGAAAACATGCAATGTTCCCGTGGGATGAGATAACACCGCGAGGCGCAGCTAGTCATTTATATGGTTGACGCTAAAACATTCTACGCCCCAACCTATATTAGTTAGAAGACTTAGAAGCTTCAGAAAACTCTTGGTAGCTCCAGAAATTTTTGAGTAACCCCGGAGACAGTGAATTGTTTCAAGTTGATTCGCCCACATAGGTACCCCTCGCGAGGAATATTCTCTAACATAACGAAATATCGAAACTATACCTTCAAAAATACAAGTATTACCTAGTTTATAATACCTAGTTATAATGTTAACAAACGTAAAAAAATTGCGCCAGAAATAAAAGATCTCAATTTCGCTGCAATCTTCAGAAACCCTTATCTATCCAAACCTCTTGACATTGACCCACTCTGCTACATAACGCACATAAGAAAAAAGATAACAAAACTAAGGAAATTATTAAGTTCATGCTACTTTTTTGTTTTAGACTACATTACAAAACAGAAGGCAGTCTGTCTAAGTCTTTTTAACATAATAATAAGGTTAGGATTCGCGTATAATGTGTAGAATAAGAGTGTATTCGGATCGACCACGTGTGATGCTGACACCATTTTGTGGGAGCGGCTCAAGACAGATGTGTTGTTTCAATCGGCAACAACTAGATAGAGTGCCGCTGTATAATGTAAAAACTGGTAAACCATTTTGTTCGTATGCCTTGCCTTTTGATCGGTTTTTGGAACGAGCGAGCGATGCATTTTTCGTTTCAGTGGAATTACATCAGAAGGTTCTCTTATTCAATTCAAATTCAATTCAAATTTCAATTCAAATTTCTTTATTCAATAAAAACACATGGTCACATAATACAAGGGATGGAGCCTCCCATTAAGCGTGTTATAAGTAAGTAAGTAAGTAAACGCTTTATTGTACACAAAAACAGTTAAAAAATACAAAGAATTTGTTATTGCCTGTGTCGGGAGGCCCCGCTCTTCTTTAAGGTAAAATGTTATGTTCAGCAGGTGCACTAGATACAATTTAGAATAAGAAAAAGTAAATTTATACAGAAATAAGATAGTTAGGTACCTACTATTAAAGAAAACAAAGTTAAAAAGAAACAATTTCAGGTTTAGAACTTAAGACTAAAAGACTATTTTTAGATATTAACATTAATTTACAAATATGTAGGGTCAAGGCGGCAACAGTGGGTCACTTTTTTTTGCAGAGATGTAATTTGGGTGAGTGTTGGAAAGATGTAAAAGGATCCGTGTTATAGTGTAACTAATATATATTGATTATTCCAATCGATTTAGCTCGACAAGATAATATTTTGGAAAATATATAGTATTTTCTAAAAAAACTCATTTGAGCCATTGTGTACTGTGGGTAGGATACAGTGAATCGGCCCTCAGTTTACAGTGAATCGGGCAAGTCTACAGTGGATCATCTATAATATAACTCAACTAATAATGCATTTTTTTGCTTTGTATCGGTCTTTATTTTTTTGTTTTAATCAAACAATAAGTTACACATCAGAAAAGAAAACTTTTTTTGACTACTTCAGCCTGAAAGTGATTTTTCAGTCTTACACATTAAAAATGTACTAAATGAGCTTAATTTTTTATGACTTAGTTAATAATCAACGCATAACTGCTACATAAACTAAGTAACTACCATTACTTAATCAGTATCTTGCATAAAATATCATAAAAAATGTTTCTTTGGCCTTAAAATAAATAATAAAGTTATTTTTCGAAATTCCTTTGTACTCAGTCCGTAAAACAGTAACGCACAGTAAATGAAATAATCTTTTAAAAATTCTCGTTGCTCTTTATTGCACATTTTACTAACGCTATAATTTGGCGTAAACGAACCTAGCCGACATTAATATATCGAGTCTTAAAATGATAACGTCTCAGTGCAGTGAAAAGAATTCCTGAAATTTAAACGCATTTCTCACGCTCAAACCATTTTTTTTTCATGTCATCAGCTGTAGGTTTATCTATTTTACGGGGCCTTGCTGGATGAGCCATCCTAAAAGGGAAAATTAACAAAAATTGTTACATCTCGCTAAATTTTCTAAATTAATGTCTGTTAACCATTATCCAGTACCAATAGTACACAGTGGATCATGAACCACTGTGTACTTAAGTGATTTGAGCCACTGTGTACAAAACCGCCATTTTGGGTTTAACTCATACCACGCGTGATGGTTTTACGTAAATCGAAGCGCGGTATACGCCATAATGACCTCAATTAAGTTTATTTCTCAGCAAAAATATAACTCCATTGGTAAGACGAAAGGTTTGTGAAAAAATAAACAGTATATCTTACCTTAAAACTCACTTTTCTTACGTCAAAACAAAAAAACACTCGCAAAACGGGTTTGTTACATAGCTGACGCAAAGGAACTGGATGTGACCTGTATATATCGGGAGGCCTTCCGAAGAGTAAGAGAGACGGAAAGCTACCTATGATACTTTTGAAAAACGGCCATTGCGCCACTGTTGTCGCTATATCCACTGTTGCCGCCTTAACCCTACCAACAATACCTACTTAGGAACGTGTGTGTGTGTGTGTGTGTGTGTGTGTGTGTGTGTGTGTGTGTGTGTGTGTGTGTGTGTGTGTGTGTGTGTGTGTGTGTGTGTGTGTGCGTGCGTGCGTGCGTGCGTGCGTGCGTGCGTGCGTGCGTGCGTGCGTGCGTGCGTGCGTGCGTGCGTGCGTGCGTGCGTGCGTGCGTGCGTGCGTGCGTGCGTGCGTGCGTGCGTGCGTGCGTGCGTGCGTGCGTGCGTGCGTGCGTGCGTGCGTGCGTGTGAGTGTGTGTGTGTGTGTGTGTGTGTGTGTGTGTGTGTGTGTGTGTGTGTGTGTGTGTGTGTGTGTGTGTGTGTGTGTGTGTGAGTGTGTGTGTGTGAGTGTGTGAGTGTGTGAGTGTGTGAGTGTGTGAGTGTGTGAGTGTGTGAGTGTGTGAGTGTGTGAGTGTGTGAGTGTGTGAGTGTGTGTGTGTGTGTGTGTGTGTGTGTGTGTGTGTGTGTGTGTGTGTGTGTGTGTGTGTGTGTGTGTGTGTGTGTGTGTGTGTGTGCGTGTCTCAACATTCCTAGTTTTTTAACTCCGTTTTAACATAAACTCAGTCTCTTCATACGTTCTCGACTTCAGCCAGATTGTCAGCAGCTTTTTGCATTCATGGTAAGTTTTGGGGTAAAAATTAACTTCTCTGTTTATTTTGTTATAGAGGTGCACAGACATTGCGTCGAACTGTCTTGTGGCGAACACGGTTCTTGTTTTCTCAGAGAAAGCAACGCTGCCTATCTTTCTTCTATCATTGTAGTCTGGATTAAACGGTAGGATTTTATGTTTACTTAGGATACAGTGCAGAATGTATAGCTTTCGGACAGATAGTAAATCAGTAATTTGGTATAGCTGTTCTGTTGGAAACCTAAGCTTTTTGAAGTACATGACCTTTATAATCGCACGTTGAGATCGTTCAAGGTCAATAAAACGGGTTTTAGCAGCACCTCCCCATACCGGTATACAGTACGTTAAGACAGATTGCACCAAGGATGTATATATTTCATTTAGTATGTTGCGTGGTTTTGCTTTTGTTTTTGTTTCTAATGCGTTGCTGTTTTTTGGTACAATGTGTCTCAACGCGCCAAATATCCACAGTAATTTTCGAACTCTAGAACCAACGAGATCAAGATGTGCATACCAATTTAAGTGCTGGTCTAAGAGAATGATCTTAAAAAGCCGCCTAAGATTTAAATTTTCGTTGTCGTTGCCATAATATCAAGTTGTTGTCGGTTTAGAAAAAGACGGATGTGATATGTGCATTTATTAATTGATAAGTAATCTGACAATAGATACAAGTATCCATCACTCTCGCACACGTATACTTGTCAACACGTTGAAGAGATGGCAACACGCATGTCCATAGGCTGCGGTAACCGCACAGGACAACGGGTAACCGCTTGCTATCAGGCGGGCCCAATAAGTATCTATAGGTACGCTCGTTTACCACAAACGTGATATAAAAAAACAGCCAAGCGCAACTCGGACTCGCGCACGAAGCTTTCCGTACCATCAAATAAAAAAACAGCAAAAAATCACGTTTGTTGTGTGAGCCCAACTTTCATATTTAGGTATCTCGCCTTTGGAACCGCGTTCCCCTCAAAATCAAGCAAGTCCCGAACAAGTTTGCTTTCAAAAAAGCTTTATTTGATCTATTTGTTGGCAAACTGATAGCTTATCTGATTACTTTGTTCATCTGTATTTATTTATATGTATATATTTGTATATTTTAAATTGTTTTAAGTTAGTTGCACCGCCCACAATTGATCTGCTTAGCCCAATGGTTGACTGGTAGAGAATGCCCTATGGCATTAAGTCCGCCTTTTGTACGATAAGTTCTTTCTTGTGTGCAATAAAGATTAAATAAATAAATTTTTATTTTATTCGGTTTTTACCTAGGTAGTATTTATTTACCGCTAGAACAGTGACAATAGAAATACCAATTAAAATTTCAACTGTCTAGCTATCACTGTTCATGAGATGCCTGGTGACAGACGTACTGACGGACAGTGGAGTCTTAGCAATAGGGTCCTGTTTTCACCCTTTGGGTACGGAATCCTAAAAAGACGCCCATTGCTGGACAAATAATTACGGGTCAAAAATAAAGCCCGCTCTACACTCGCGGCGCGAACGCCCGCGAAAGCCGCGAACCGCGTGTGTAGATATTGTTCACGCCTTCGTGTTCGCGCTTCGCGCCATTCCCCGATCAGTGTCGGTTTTTGGCCCGCGACAAAGGGTACGCCTACGAAGCTTTGCGAGTGTGGAGGGACACAGTTGTGCGTGATGTGCTGCGTAAATTCACGCCGTGAATTCACGGCGCGACTTCGCGCCGCGAGTGTAGAGCGGGCTTAAGGACCCTCAACGTGCGAGTTCAACTCGCACTTGGCAGATTTTCTCTCACTGAAGGGCGATTCTCCGGGCCGAGGTATTTTGCTTGACTTCGGTGGTCAATTTTATTTTTCATATTTTTGATTCGTGACTTTAATATATAAAAACGGCCTAATTTAAAAAAAATATTGGTAGCAAAGGCCCTCTTCTGAACTTAGTGGTTCATAAGATATTTAAGATTTTACAATCACCGAAATCAAAGGCTCAATACTTCAGAGTTTTCGATGTGTAGCTCGCTGAAATGACGACCCTTAGGAATATTTGTAGTGTCAGGCTGTTGAGGCATAATACCCTGATGCACCAGTTCAACGAGATGGGTAAACCATGTGCTAAAATGCCAATGAGATGCCGGTGAAAGCAGCCTAACGAACAGCAACCCACCGAAATTAGTAAACAAAAGAAGCACAGTCAGAACTATGCTGAATTAACAAAATCACGATTATAAGCATTGAAGAACCGATTGAGGGGCATGGCAATATAGAAATAATGTAAAATCAGTTGGTTTTATCGTAAAACTTGATAGCGGTGGCAATTTTTATTGACTTCAGTGGTCAAAAATTACACCGAATCAATGGAAATCAATTCCACCGATTTCAAAATTTAATGTTTTTTATCGATTTAAGGAATACTAAAAGTAATATAGACACGAACAAATTATTATGGACTTACATTCTCCCGGAGATAGTTTATTCACTTATAAAATTGCAGACACACAATCACTGAACAACACAAATTGTTCCACCGAATTCAACAAAACACGTAACCAAATCCACCGAATGACCAACGAACCCACACGAACTCTACCTACAAGCCATTGAGCCGACGTCTACTCTCGGCGGCGGTGAGAACACAACTGTAGCTTGTTTGCTTTCGAGCTGCGGGTTTCTAGTATACTTCTTTAAGGCAGTGCTGACGTGTTTTAAAGTTTACACTGAAATCACTAGTTACCCTCGGACGCTCCGAAAAATAGTTTTTATTTAAAATGTTTAGCAGATAAATTATATCTATAGGAACAAAATGATTAATAAACTAATGCTGAATACGGGAACACATTTGAAATCATAGTATCCAGACCCAATATCCAGTTATGATTTTTTATTTCAACAAATCTGGCAAGCGGACGCTTCCAGTGAACGTCAATTTTTGTAATAATTTTTTTTTAATGTCATGTTAATGAATTATCATGAAATGTTTACATAGCTCGCCAGACGAAACAAACCGTTAGGTACTAGCTTGATTTTATTCAGAAATATTCGATGGTAAATTTAACCATTTTCAAGCCCGGACACTTAAAAATGCCACTCCTGAGAAATGCCCTGAACGGATATTCGAGTGGCATGAAATGTAGGTATCCGTTTAAAATAAACACATGTGTAAAAAAATATAGACTGTAACGCTCCCGGTTGCAAAACACATTTATCTGGGGGCACGGCAGTGCCCCCGCCAAGTCGAGCAAACGCGCTTGCCGGCATCTTGAATTGTCTTGAGGCGAATCGTTAGCCAGCGCGCACGCTGAATTTTTTGGACCCTTTTCCTCATTATCTAAACAAAATTTTGGCATAGATTATAGATGGTATTTTATCCATTCGATATGGTTGTTTTATTAAGCCAATGTATATTAAGAAAACATTACGCATAGGTAGCATTCGGACCTCTGCGTAACATACTAGTGTCTAGTTGTCACAGTAAAACCGGCTATAACCGGTTATAGTAAAATAACCAGTTTTGCATTCCCTACTAGCTTAATCTGGAGAAATCTTCCCGATAGGAACTCGTAAAGTCACAGATGGCGTTGCAGTGTTAAGCAGAGATCTAACGGCCAGGCAAAAGGACTTTCTCAGCAAGCGGCAGCAGCGGCCATACAGGCGAGTGAGACACCGCGTTCGGACCTTTCGCTCCCGTCTATGGCCACCACTCACCGCTGCCAGTTGCCGCTGAAATTGTAGCTGGTCCGTATGCTACGTACGGAACGTGAGGATAAGAGATCTCTTAAAGTTTGCACCGTCTACAAGTCGGTGAAATACTTTGCATATAAGGGATATTTGCTGCAATTTGTGGCCGGCCATTATTTGCTTCTTGCTCTACCGTAGGGTATCAGAGAAGGATAGGCCATAGTTGCCGGCCACAAATAACAGTAAAATATAGCCCGTTTAGAAGCATCATAATGGTGCTGTTGACGAAGTGAAGAGCAATACTTTTCTTTCTACTCCACGTCTCGATGAACATTTCAGGATTTTCTGATAAGTTAAAAACACCAAATTGAAAATAACTCTTTATTTATACAATATTTCCATTGATGGGAAGCTGAAGTATAAAATCACGCACTCTACTTCCAAGCGTTCACTTACAATTTCCTACTATAAGTATATACTCCTAAGTGCTTATTTACACGGAACGGTTTCACGGCGGTTTTCAATCTTTTGACCGCTCAGTTAGTCAACGGAAAACTGTGTCCCAGAAGGCAAGCTGGCAGCAGACATTATGACATTGTATAGCGGCAAATGACGTTGTGACGTCTGGGGCACAGCTGTCCGTCGACGTGTTTTGCCGTCTTTGGCACTCGAAAGATTAAACGACCATTGTTATGCAGAAAGCGACCAGCGTTATTTTTTTGTCAAAATGACTTGAGTCTTCTTTGAATGAGTCTGGCCGCCTTTTGCATACCTAACTACAATAAATCTCTGGTTGGTTTCTGCAAAACTACGGTCAAAACGATCAACTAGCGTTTTTGGAAATAGCCAGTTGGTGCTGCGACATGAGGTCTGTATTTCATGTGTCAAAATCCATCATTGACAATAGATACCTACTGAATGTTGATACATTTTCCTTTTTGTTTTATTGAGGACCGTTGAACGGCAAACGCAGTATAGAACTATAGAAACAATTCGTCTTTAGAGTAAAAAAATTATGTACGCAATATTTCTGGCAAGAGCCGTAAAAGATCGGCAGTGGATTGCGTTCAGTGGCATAACAAAAGCCATATGTCCAACAACACATACACTTGTCTTAGCTAATCATAGTAAAAAACGTCGTGAAACCGCGTCGTGTATTTGAGCACTAAGCATAGCAAATAATATAAGTAATACCATGACTGTGACAATCACTCCCTCTCTTTCTAAATATGGAATTAGAGCAGGAGCACATCTGGTATTATTAATAATATTTGTCCAATCTCTTCAAACTACCATGACACCAGCACCAATATTGCCAGAAATAAAGTAAATTTTTGGCGCAACTGTCATCGTAATTCGAACGTAATAAAACATTTCCATTCAATAAATAAAATCGCTTGCAACAATGATAGTGATATTTGTAAGTGAGCAAGTAGGTACCTAGTTAAGCAGAAAATACATGTAAGTGTAAAAATACTAATGCATAACATAGTCTCCGGAAACAAAACTCACTGTTACGACTACCCAAAACCCCCTATACAAAATAGTAAACCCGCATGTGCGAAGTAAAAAAGTTTGAAAACCCCTGCTCTATTAAATATTTTTTGTTAAAGTCGATTCACGATTCCTTCTCATGAGCTTCGTTCGGTTGCGAAGGCGGCTCGGCGCAAGCCATCCATGATTAGGAATCGTAAATAGATTCGATACGACGTGAGTAAACCCGTTTCATATATCGATACCTTAGAGCCCAATCGTACTTATTATTTCGGAAAAAGTTGTTGCAATTAGTGCACAAATCTGTGGTTTAAATTTCAATGGCAAAAAAAAATTTATTAGTACGAGTGTGAACTAAGGTATCGATATATGTATTATACTTTTGTATCCCACTTAGCACACGTGCTGTAGGTATTAAGCGCTTATTAAAGTCGAATAGTCGTCGTTGTTAAAGTCGAATATCGCTCAGCTGTAATAAGCTGAAAAGGGGCTTTACTAGGTCGATGCAGAGTCAGCCACCGGCTAAATTGCACCATAGATTGGAGCGAAGTTTTTTTTTTTCGAAATTTTCTCTTCGTCACGACCTAGCGAAATTTAATTTGTGCATTTTAAAACAAAAATTTCTAAAATCGGTTGGGAACTCGCTGAGATCTGCGCATTGTTACAAAGTCCATTCGAGTCGATCCATGGGAGCTTCGCTCGCTTCGCTCGCTCCGCTCCAATAAGTGCTTATCCAGACTTTGTGCTACTTGGGATGAGACTCATGGGAGTTTTCTAAGTCCCATTAGGTCACATGCTGTAATTTCAATCGCTATGAAATACCAATATTTATCTCGTTTTCACAACTGAGAATTAAATTAATAATCTTCACATAATACTCCGAGAACGTCCATCAAACGTCAAAGTTTGGCGAGTTATAATGTAATTGTATGTATATTGTATATATTTTTTTGGTATATATAGGTATATACCTATATAAAAAACATTACAGGTGTTTTCTGCTTAACTATACATCATTTGCATCTTATACATATCGACTACGACAACAATTTATACATAAATATACATTGTGATGTTTAAACGAACATTAGTGTTCAGATATTAATAAATATTAAATTTCATCGTGACTTCGTTCGGCTTGACTTTGTATTTCTCAATGCACTTTCTATATAGTTAGCATTAAAACTAGCTGATAATTTTAGGGTCTATATTGAATCCTAGAGTTATTTTTCGATGAATGTTTCATCTCCCGATAACGCATCCGAGAGGGTTATACAAATCGAGGTTTCGTTCTAATTTCGTCTCCAAAACTTATAGCTAATCTTTACGAAGTTTTAGGAATAATAAGTTTTAGTCAAAAATTTCATTTTTGTGACAAGCTTTTATAGCCGACTGTACTTTTCCTTGAACATCCATCAATTGCTTACTGATACGACTCTAAAAGGCCCAAACTCGGTAGATTTGCACTATTACAGGCTTCAGGTCACCTTCCGGCTCCATCATCAGACCCTGGAAACTATCTGAAGACAAAGTACTCATCGATCAAGACGAATCAAACGAGCCCAAACTCGATGGGGCTATGCGGTTTTATTACGGAGTTCTTATGGCCACCTTCCAGCTCCATCATCAGATTAGCTCCACGTCATCATAATATTGCATTGTCACGCGATTTGCAGCTCAATCGGTAACCGAAAAGTGGACAGGTGAAAGTAAATAAAAGCTTGTAAAAATCGAAACGGTTCGACACAGAATATTTCCTTCCCATTCAGATCCTAAAATTTCGTAAGGATTGGTTAAGTTTTGGAGGCGGAAACAAACGAGAACGAAAACTCGACTATGGATAAATTTTCTGTGGTATTTCCTTTTAAGTTATCCTGAAACCCATCGGCATAGACTTATTCATTCGAAATTTTCCGATTATTATGATACAAGAAAATAATATTTACAAGAAATACATTTGCACTTGCTTTAAGTGGAGTTTGTAAATGTACTGTCACTACTGTCAGCAAAAAGAGTAGCTGATAATTTTACTCTTGGACTATGTAAAATTTCATACTAAAATTATCAGCTACTGTTGACGCTGATGACCATTCAAAGTAGGTATATAGGTTTTACGGTTAACTAATTTTCGCTTTAATAAACGAAAGTAAACAAAAACGTCAAGTTTCAATAATTTACTACATGGACGAATATTATAATAATAACAAAATGCGTATCTTCACTTATAATAAAACATATATATTGACTATTGAGGACCGTTCGAGAAAAAGGGCCATTCTTTAGAAACCCTATTGCATCATTCATTATAGTGCATTATGGAATCAAGTTGTTTAGATAATATTTTTTATGAAAGAAAAAAACGAAAGATAATTATGCAACGATAACAAAAAAACTGTAGTAATATCGACGTACTGTCGTAATTTTCATAGGAAAAAACCGGAACCAGATCGGTCGCAGTACCTTTGTGTAGCCAAATTTTGTTCAAAACTCTATTGCACAATATAAAAATATTTACAATTGGGTTACCCTATACTTAACCCAATGGTATATGGGTGAAGACCAAAAAGTTTAGCGCCTTAACTTACTAAAATTCGAATGAAAGGTTTCTTTGTACGATTAAAGTTGTATTTGAAGGTACATTTTTGTCGCACAACGGAAGTGTTTTCTATAGCTTTTTTTTCTCGTTTCATTAAGCTAACTCCTAAATTTCGTTCAACTTTTTGGTCCATACCCATATTCTATCATAGGGCCGAACAGATTATCACATTCTTATCAATTAGTCGTGTTTTTTTATGGGTGTTGTGTGTGCTTTTACTGAATATGGTAAATAGAAATAATCTCATTGTCAGTGCAATAAAAATACCAAATTTAGGTGGCCATATTTTGACCACTGTTCTTGAACGCAAATAATTTAATATAGACTTTATGGCTATTCTCATAAAGCTCGAATCACTACTACTGCTTTCCATGTGCAGAACAGCTAAAGAGTCGCTTCCAGCAAACCTTTTCATTGACATACTATATAAATGCATAAATGCCTTCATAATTAAATCAGACATTCTAGTAAAGGATACGAATTAGAACAGATCTCCACTCATATGTTTCATAGACGAATAGAATTTTATATAAAATTTTGTGTTAAAAATACGTCACTAATGGGTTACCTAAAAAAGTCCTGGTCAAGCTAAATTTAATTAAAAATAAAATAAAACAAAACTTTTTATCAAACAGTGCATTCGGCTCGGCTACACTGCAGCGTCTTCTATCGCGCGGGATGTTTGGCACATCCCTCTTTTTCACAAGTATCGATTCGCATTAAAATTTTACTATTGAAATTCGATAACCACAAATAATTTCTGAAATGAAACAGCGCTTAATTTGATATAAAATTATTTATTAAACAATTGAGCTAAAGTAACTAGTACCAAACACTATTTTTAAGTTTTAATTCATCGATGCTAGGCTACGATTTTCAAGGTAACCCTTTCGCTATATACATATTTTTAACATATTAAATTTGATATAAAATTATATTCATCCATTAAACAGATGGATAGTCGTCGTTTCTTATTCGCATCTTAGACTATTTAGAATGCGAGAACACTGATCATTAATTCAAGATATGTATATGCTGTTAACCGTATGTGGTGTACAATGCATAAAAATAAATAATATAAGCTCTCTACTTTAAGTAGGCTAAGAGTAGTTTTAGACTGATCGTTGACTGCCAAGTTAATATATTTGTTATATTCCTTGAAAAAGTATATTTGAATCCAATAACGATCGAAAACAAAGGTATTTACTTTGCGATATAATGATACTATGGGATACTTATTTTTTTAACAGAAGTAGGTATATCATACCAATTCAGCAGTCATCGTTCAACCTTCAATATACTAGCATAATAATTACTTCGACACACTATCTACTCTTATTAAATTATTGAAAATATATCACTCTTTCGCGCCATTTCTATACCACACAATCCATCATTACGTCGAAAAAACGACCAAATATGTACTTTTTTGGAATGTTGTTCCAAGGAGACATTTTTAATATGCCCGAATGGAACAATCAATATGTCGCGATACTGAAAAACTCAAAAATACCCACGTATACGAAAAATATTCCTTTAAGTGACACCATCACTAACGTTATTTAAAACTGATAAACTGCTCTCTGAAAATATTTATTTAAAATACTTGGATCAGAATCAGAAGGGTTTAAACCTTTAGAGCGCCCAGCCTAACCTGATCCTTGACGGAAAGCTGTGCCACAACCAGTAGACCAAATTAAATATCCTAAGCACACCGTATTGGTTTTGTTCGACACCGTACTGGGTAAACGATCGGTAGCGCACGTCGTGATAAAACATGGAACCCAAGAGGATTGAGGGATTACTCTAAATTATATAAAATGAATAAATAAATAAGCACGTCATACCGGGCCGTTCGTTCACATATTGTTTAACACGAGAGCGAGAGGAATGGCACGATACGTACTTCGGATTTGGAATTTCCGGGTAAACCCTTTTGAAGAAGTTTTCATTGCTAAATTAAGGTAAATATTCCAACAGTTCCAGCACTCGAAATTAACCATATACTTGGCCTCAACGGTAATTCAAAGTAACAGAGGTAAACACCAGAATGTCAAATACTTATGGTAAATAAGGTGACAAGCATTAGAAGGCTTGTTGCGTTCACATTTTTTTTCATATGACTATAATTATTATTTGTATCGTCCTCATCTGACAGTTGTACACTTAGCCAATAAGGGTAAATTACGTCGTAGCGTCTTGGGCACACCTAGTGATGTGCCGTTCTCGAGAATTTCCTCATTTTGTATAGGAAATTTTACCGAGACCGTCCTCTCTCCATACAAATCGGGAAATCTTCTGGAGGATGTCACATCTCTATAGTCTGTACTTTTAGGTACTTAAAAGAATGTAAACAAACAATTAAAAGGGTTATTTATAAGGTAACGTTTGGTTCCTGTTATTTTTTTTATATTATAAAGTAATGGACCTCTCACTACTGCAGTCCGTTCCATTTAAATAACATGTGTTATCGCTTAATTTTACCGTACATATACAAATTCACGAATATAAACATATTTTTATCACATTTAATAAATATATATTTTTTTCCAGTAAATCGTCACTAAAAAGTACCCAATCTTGCAGAGGTTTAAAACGCAAGGTTGCATTATACTGGAAGTAACACGACTAAAATAAAAAGTCACAGGTTTAAAGTAGCAACACCTTACCTTACGTAATTTTTAACTAGGCTGCATTATACTGGAAGTAGCACGACTAAAATAGAAAGCCACAGGTTTAAAGTAGCAACACATACCTTACGTGATTTTTTACTTTGTCGGTTTGACATTCGCCATTGCTTGCTGTCATATTGATGATACGCGTGCGATATTTGTGTTTAAAGCTTCCGTTCATTGTTAATTTACGTTAGTTTTATTTGTTTCTGTTTTATATATTTTTTTAAATAGTTTGTTTTTGTCGTTTTGTTACGGGATCGTGTTTTTAACCATTCGAATTGGATCACTATAATTTATTCTGGCCTTAAAAGGTGCACTACCACTGGATCTGTCAAATTTGACAGCTCCGGTTTGTTTACAATTTTTTAAATACCTAAAAGTACAGACTATAGGCACACCCTTTAATTGATTTGTCATTCACGCTCCAAGCCCTAAAACGCCATTAAGTCGTCGGACGGGTTTTTTCGACGTAATAATGGGTAACCATTTTGAAGACGCTCGCAAAATACATTAAATTACAGGCATTTTTCTGTTCAATCACTAAACGTGTTATAATTACTAAGTATTCATTGCAATTGCCTCCCACTAATAGTAGAGCAGTAGAGTAATAGTAGTAGTGTAGAGTAGAAATTTTGTTTTCTCCGTCACCCATAGGTTGTCTGGAAGAGATCGCTCTTTAGCGATAAGACCGCCTATTGTCTGCCATTATTTAATTTATGATTTCTCATGTAATATTTTTCTTGTTGGTGTGCAATAAAGTATCGTTGTATTGTATTGTAACAATAAACGTGTACTATGCAAGATCCAAATTAATGGCATTGCAGCCATGTCATAAAATCTAAAACCTCCATGTCCATATCGCCTGGTGACAAAAACTCACTGTTTGTCAATTTCTGTCACTGCTCTTGTAAACCTCGTATCTAGTAAGTAGATTGAAACTGAGATACGAGCTTTATTTTAAGTAGGTATTTGTTACTTAATGATTAATATTTTGACGACGCGGTTGGCGCAGTTTGCAGACTGCCTACTGAGCCGACGGTCCCGGGTTCGAATCCCGGCCGGAGCAAATATTTGTGTGATGAACTCGAATATTCGTTCTTGGGTCATGGATGTTATCTATATATGTATTATGTATTTATATATTATGTATATCGTGGTCTAGTACCCATAGTACAAGCGTTGCTTAGTTTGGGACTAGGTCGATTTGTGTATGATTGTCCCATAATATTTATTTATTTAATGAGTTTTGGTTGTCAACAGCGATATATATGTGAACTTTCCAACTAACTATTCTTAAATGTGTATCAAAATATGTTCAGCTTTGCGCGACCAGTGGACCGTCGAGCGATGACATCAGGAGTGAGCGAGACACCGCTATCATTTTCAAAAAGATAAAGCGGACAATTCTCTTACAACTTAGACGTGAGTTTCCGACTGTGATGCTAGCTTCGACGTGCCGCCACGTCTGGGTACGAACACGCGACGATTTTACCCGAACAAAAACAGGGGGGCCAAGTATGCGACCGCGTAATGTGCTTATCTTGCAGAAAAAGTTATTTTTTTAGATGCTAAAAGTACAGCGGTAAAATATTCAGGTTTAATTTCAGATATCCAAATTACGTTGCGCGAATTGTAAGAAGAGTATTTAGATTATTTCGATTGTGTGTATACTATGTAGCTGTTTTTGCTGCTGACTGTATTCTGTACAAGTTCAACAAACTTATAAAAATAGATTAGGTATTTTTAACTGCGACCAACAATACCTAACAGTTCCGAATATTCGAGGTTCTAATCGATTTTGTGAGCTAGCTACAAAAACAAGTTGTAGCAAAAAACGGACCACGCTTCAGGCTCTAAAGCGAAAATACAGACCATAATATGATTGCTATGTAGATAGGTACTTGCTAATATTAGGCATAAGACCCAATATCTTTTTTACGTCATAGGGGGGAAACGAGCAAACGTATCGCCTGATGGAGCGTGATTACTGTCGCCCATAGACACCTGCAAGGAGTCATAAGTGCGTTGCCGGCCTTTCAGATGGGAGCATGCTCTTTTTGTAACTAATATCGGTAATTAACGGATTACAGTTTAACTAGTAGCAAGGTAAGTCACGATAATAAAATAATAGTACATTATAATACGAATGTGCTACGGTGGCCATTACACACGAGGCCATTTTGCAGCCCGAGCCTGCAAAGGCGAGGGTTGTGTGTATAAGACTGAGTATGACATATACACGCGAATATCATACGACGTATTTCAACATACTTGTACGGAAAAGGCAAAACTTTCATACCTCAAATTCTTCCAATTCATCAAATTAAACAAACAAGCTTCCTAAGTCAACAACATTACTTTTATTACTCTACTGCCCTACTAACCAAAACGTCGTATAACAATTGCTAAAACGTCTTTATCCCGTTTCGGTGCTATACCTGTAGCAGTTTCCTTATAACCGTTACGAGACCAAATCGTCTAATGCCTTGTCTCTGTTGAACTCGTGTTTCGCCAACGCAGCGGACACTCGGCCTTCTGGGAAACCGAGGTCCATGAGCTCGCCCAGTATTAGAAGACCTTCGATCACCTGAAAATTGAGAATAGATGCGGGTGAGCTTAAACTGGTTACATCTATTGGACGGAATCGTTTTCCCGTTCACTCTGCGAATGGCTACATTTTTTTTTATTATAGGTATACAACGGGTGTTCTATATTTTGTTGTAGTAAAAGCGGAGATAGCTATTCAACATTTTCTATATGATACTACAATCCTATATGTTGTTATTTCGTCAACGAATAAGATAATCATCTTATTATATATAAAGGCGAACGTTTGTGTGTGTTTATGCATGTGTATGTTTGTTACTTCTTCACGCTCAAACGGTTGGACCAATTTTAATACATTTTGGTATGAAGGTACCTGACACCCTGGATTACCACATAGGCTTTTTATCCCGAAAAAAATAGTGTTCCCGTGGGATGAGCGGTTAACACCGCGCAGCGCAGCTAGTAATAATCTCACACGAATCGACCAAAGTAAGCTAGGGCTTGTGTTATGGGAATTGCAAATATTCTAGTTTATTACACAAATATTAGCCCTTGCCGGGATTCGAACCCAGGACCGTCGTCTCAGTAGAAACAGCTGCACTACCATTGCGCGAACGGCGTCGTCAATATAAAAGGCTAAAACATGACTAGCCTCGCGATTTTGTTACGCGATAATTCTTGCCATCGCTTTTTTTTACAGTCTCACTTTTTCATAAGTACTTGATTTAGTAAACACCTTCTAGTATGAATCAATCAAAGGAATGATGTGTCAACGGAAAAATTCTAAATTAACGACACACAATTATCTCAAAACTTCCTATAGGATTTTTGCGAAATATTCCTTAAAAAAATCCGAAATATTCGAAAATGATCTAAGTTTTTTGGTAATTTTCTACAACTTGCTTTCTTAAGAACGTGTCTAGTCAGATTTACATATAAACCTTCCTCTTGAATCACTCTATCTATTAAAAAAAACCGCATCAAAATCCGTTGCGTAGTTTTAAAGATTTAAGCATACAAAGGGACATAGGGACAGAGAAAGCGACTTTGTTTTATACTATGTAGTGATAATATGGTCAAAAGCGAAGGCACATTCAGTCTTGTTTTGGTGAGGTGAAATAAGCAATAACATATTATCTGATAATGGCATGCGTATCACATAATATGTTATTGAATGGAATGGATCTGTATATAATGGAAGCGATGCTTCCCTCAACCATGTTTTAGGAAAGGTTGCGACCTGATCAACGAATGTCACTGATGTAAACAAAGAGAAAACAGGACTGTATACTTCGCAAATTTCAAGTAATTTTTGTGAGTAGTGATAGTGATGAAAGTCAAGTTTTTTTCAATAGGAATAGGCATTTATTTCGGAAGAACAAAGGATTGAGCAGCAATCGTAAACGATGTTTTGAATTTGGTTGATGTTGATGACAAATCCTTGACAAATCGCTACTGACGTTTTATAACGCAAATATATATGACGTTTACACATTATTGCCGTATGAAAGCAACACTTTTTAGTACATACCTTCATCTATAAGGTAATTCTAGTCTATGTTAATTAATGTCACTCGCAATATGCATAGCATAGATATGGGTATATTTATCCAATTATACCTGTGCCCTACTTTCACAAGATCACGTTTATAACACTCGTGACATTGTAATTCACAAAAAAAAAATTACCTTCAAATTTCATACAAAATATGGACAAAAAAGTAAATTTAGTAATAACATTTTACATAAAAATATAAACTAATATTTAGGTATGGAGGTTAACCCTCTTTTTCGGCCTATGACAGTGTAAAATTTTCTGCCATTTCTTGTTTCTCATGAGTGAACCACAAACTATGCATGATTACATTACCTCTATAGTTGATCAGTGAATAGGAAAATTAATGTTATGCTTTTCTTTGTCATATTAATATGGTTAACCGCTGACATTGATTGCCTAGTAGCAGGTAAAGGAAACTGAAACATGTACCTTTTTGACCCTTATTGTTTCTGTGTCAGAGCGTAAAAGGTATGTGTTTCTATTTCCTTGACTGGTGAACATCAGCAGAGGTCAACATCAAAATAAGTAAAAAAAAAATCTAATTCAAAACACAGTTATTGTTAGAAAACTAACAAAAGTAACTAAGATTTTGAAAAGAGAACCTGATGGATGGACTTTTATCATCTTTGTATAGGCTTTTTGTTTTATGATATAATATATTTTGTATCTTCACTACAATTTTATTCTGATAATTTTAATTGACTGATATTATAACATGAGTCATAATTCTGTTATAACATGCGTCATCTTATTACCCAATAAAAAATAAGAAGTATGTCTTACCTTCTTATCATTTTCACCTACAAGCGTACATACTCTCGCAACCCTGTCTATCGGGAACCCCATACTGTGTATCCTCCGACACATATCCTGAAGCTTCGGAGACAGTTTTTCCATTGGATTCGGAAGTTGCTCTGACTTTCTCTTAACCTTTCTCTCTACTTTCTTTTCACTTGTAGATGGTGGAATGTTAGTGGGTGCAGGGCTGGCATTATACGACCTTTCATTTGCTCTTAGTTTCGCTGACATTAGCTCTTCATTTAATTCTTTAACTATGTCAGGGACGCTTCTAGACCGTGACTTTATGTTATGGGTACTTGGGTTTTCATTGATACAGTTCTCGTCCTGTACCGGATATTCAGTAGGAATATTTTGCGTGTTCTCTGTAGGCACCGGTTGGTACTGGTGAAAGTAATATGGTTGAGGGATGAATGTTGAATCATTTTGCGGTTGATTCATGTCAGACTGTCTTGGTACTTGGTTATTATAATATGAAGCATTAACAGGATAAGGGTTTGTAGGAACATAGTATTGATAATTTGACATGTACATGTTTTCGATTGGCATTTGGTTATCACAGACATTGTCAGTTGGTACATAGTATCCATTAGTAACGGGATAGTGAGTCGGTGTTATATACATCAGTCCAGGACCTTGCATTTGTTGTTCTGTGTAGGCGTTGGGTAAATAAGCCAGCCCTTCTGTTTGGACTTGTGTCGCACAGCTGGGAGTCGGATAACTTTGTTCCGCCACATACTGCTGTGGATGGCAATTCGTTGAGGATTCCTTTTGACTTTGCAATATCTGCGCTAACAATTCCATATCATTTATTGTCTTTAATTCTACATTATCAAATGGGCTAGAAGTATCATTTTCGAAGTCTTTGAATGTAAGCATTTCTACATTGCGATTGTATTGTGGAATTTTAGAAAGCTTAGTACTACTTTTATATTCTTGTAACGGGTCAGGATCATCTAATAAACTATTTTGAGGATAATTGGCTTGCAATTGTATCGGTTGAAGGATATTTTGTTCTGGATCAGGGTTGCTACAGGCCTGATATGTAACTTCAGGGACTGGAGCCAGTTCCTCGGGGGACTCTTCTAACACAGGATTTGTATCACAGTTTTTGTCAGTTTTCTCATCAGGAGATATTGCACTAATCTCTTCAGTACTAGGGTACGATACTTCCGAGACGCTAAGCTGCTTTAGTTTTTCTTCTGCTTCGGCGGCCGCGATAACGTCCAATTTTTTTTGTTTAGCTTCCTCTAGTAACTGCAAGCGGTGTTTGCGCTCGTTTTTCTTGGTCTCCTTAGCGCTCCGGAGCTCCTTCAGCTTGGACAGCACGTTGGTCTCGAACTGGGAGCAGTACACGGCGTTGTCGACCACATTCTGCGCTCGCTGGGGACACTCGTGCACGCTGTACGGTAGATCTATTTGAGGCGGTCGTTTGTATTTTTCCGAGATCTTCACGGGAACGCCGTCCATAAAATCCCCGAAATGCGACATATCAAAATATCTCCGCAGAGATAATGATTATAATCAAACAATGAGACGACAAAGTTTGTTTCTATTGACTCTAAAGATCACATCGTCCTTGCTCAACGTCATCACTCGATAATATAATTAACTTTGGAGGTCCAACGGTAATGACACTGAATCCCTTGTATTTTGCATTTTCACTGTAATTAATTTTAATTAATAAAAGTTACAATTTTTTTCTCACAGAATTCAATTTCTACGTACGTGACAACTCTCATCTTACAGTGTCATTGTACTGTCAGATTTGACAAGTAACATACTCCACAAACATGAAAAAAATACCTCATGATTGGTTGAAAAACTCGTTCTGGAGTATTTTCGCAGTGCTTAACTACAAACTACAAGGGTTTTGTTTACGGTACGAATTTTGTGATCAAATCTAAAAGATTTTTTTTAGGATGTCATATATATTTTCCATTGCAGTTATTTATTACGGGTTCACTGAAGGGATGATTTATTTTCAGTAAACTCAATACTCTGTACGTTTTCAATACAAACACATACGACTGGTTTGAAAAGGAACACATGAATTTGAAGTTAAAAAAAAAACAAATCACGTGTACTCTTCATGAGCTCCCGTCAGATGTCGCTAATGTTGCTTTCTTAAGTCATGGCGGATTTTTTCACAAATTTACAGATTTTTGCCTGATTCGTGGGTAGATTTTATTATCTTTCTTTACCGGAGTCGAAATAATAATAGCTCGTCCTATTTGTACGTGATATAGAGCATAGCGACTCGGGCGTCTAAATTAATTCTGACATTGACCAACATTCGCCATCGACTCCGTGAAGACGTTTGACGGATCTTCTCGAATTTCGGTGATTCGGTAAATAGATAGAATTATTCAATTTTGACGTCGGACCGTGCGTTAATTAATTTATAACGGCTATTATGATGCAATAGGCGTACCAAAAGTTCGGACGCCATCACACTTTACGGTTGGAATACAGGTCGGTATGAGGAAGACGGATTTATAATTTGCCGGTGGAATTTGTAGTAACCTATCGAGTGTTGTGTAGAGAAGGGAGCACCGAGCAGTCATGAGTGAGGGCGCGCCCATGCTGTTCCATGGCAGTGGTGGGTTCGGAGGGCCGCGACAGGGCTTCGCGTCAAGCGGGCCTCTGGAGCGCGCGTGCCACTTCCCCGCTCTGGAGCTGCCGCCGGGTCCGGCCACACCGCACCACCCTGAGCGCCCAGCTAAGGACAGCACAGCTTTTGGCTACGAGTCTGATGACTCCAGCCTGTCGAGCAATGCCTCCGGCTCCAACAAGAGTGGTGAGAAAGGTAAGAATTTATTTTTTGGCTCTGTGTAAATCTTCTTGAAAGTGACATTAATTGATTCCTTCACAAAAGCTATGGTGTTGAACACCAAAATTGTGCTCTGAAACACCAGACATAGTTAGGATTAAGGTCTTTAAAAATATAATAGTGCTATTTACTGTATAAAGAGTGTCCATGTGATGTGCCAAATATTTATAAAATTTAGTTTTCTAGTTTTCTTTGGGTTTTAAAATAAACATGCTATTTAATTACCTCCAAAAATAACATGGTAACAGAAAATATAATAATACTGTTAATTTCTAATTTTAAATCTACCCTCTTCATTTAGAATATGAAGTATTCAGCCTGTTGCTAGGGAGGATAATTTAGTTTCTGCCTCATTTTTACTGTTGTTGAAAAATTTATATCATCATCATTTGAATTAAAATTATTCCTATTTATTGAATTGCTAAGAATGTTCTGGTGGTTTTATTTCAAGAGGCTAATACATTTTATTGTAAGATACTGTTTAAAGTTCTTATTTTTTCAAAAATAATTTGCCATGAAAACCATTCCATGTTTTTTCTAGTCATGACTGGATATTTGATCATTATAGAAACTCATTCCAGAAAACAATGGCACGGGCCTACTTATCTGTTGTTACGTTTTGTTATAAATAAATTGACAAAGCACTCCAGAAAACTTGGTTTTCCCTGTAATCCATGATCTCCAGTCCTGATTATTTATTTATATGATGATAATGATAAAAACAATCCCTACACAAATCAGGTCGTTGACTTTTGTCCTTGACTATTTAATTAAAATTTTGAATTTATGTGCTAGGAGAAGTCCGATGCTAGCTAACTATAACATTGCATGTCCGTGAATGTGTTTTTAAAGCTTTTATTTAACTTGCATGGTATGTTTAAAGTATGTTTGTTCGGGTGAAATCTTGCAACTCAATTTTGGAGCAGATATCGTCAAGCAATTGAGCTGAAATTTTGCATACTTACTTAACTTTGATGACAACACCATGGGGCTGATCTGATGATGGAACCAGAAGGTGGCCATAGGAACTCTATAATAGAAAAAGCAATCCTACCGAACTTGGGCTCTTTAGAATCGTCTCAGTGAGCATTTGATGGATATCCAAAGAAAAGTACAGTCGGCTATAAAAGCTTGCCACTAAAATGTCATTTTTGACAGAAACTTATAAATTATTTGAAGTACTCCACAAAAACTATACTGTCAAGTGTTAGTGGCCAAGGCTAGTTACGTTGAGTTGTCAATATTACGCAGATAAATCTCAACCTATCTAATTTTTGTGGCCTTCACACTGTGTTAGAGATAATATTACAGATTGTGACATCACAAAACAATATTCTAAAATTCGGTAATAACTGTTGTCATTTAAATAACTTAACTTTTTTGTTCTTATATTCAATTACTTTATCTTGTATGGTAAATAAACAAGCCTGTATTATCTTATCAACCTTTTAATTAAGTAACAATAAAACAACTTTTTTCTTCGGTTTCCGCGACTGTCCCACATTCAAATAAAACAATTTAACACGTTCACTGTTGCTATTTGACATTGTAATAGAGGCTTGCCGTGACCCCGTATACACATGGACATGGACACTGTAGGGAGGTCCAAAAAATATTTTTTTTATTTAGGATAGCCCACCTCCGTCATTTGTTACACCTTCCCCTTATTTATGTTAAATTACAGATTCCTAACTTACTTGCAAGATAGTGCTCAAGGTTATCAATAGAGAGCGGATTTGAAGTAGCGATCTCAATATTAATATGGATATGACTGGTATAATTTATTATTTTTTCTACATACAAAAATAATGTAACTTATTAGAACAAAAAAGTAAAAATGTTTTTGGAAGCTTTTGTAAATTATTGGGCAAAAATGATGATGATATTAAATAAAAAACACCGTTCTTCTTCTTTAATATTTCTTTGTGCACAATGCACAGTAAAAAAAAATATTAGGTTTTTTTTAGGAAATGAAAAAATAAAATAATTCGCTTCTACAATGCTCACAAACAATCATTAATTTCGAGTTAGTTTATTAGTGCTTCCTCACAAACGAAGTCTAAGCAATAATGATACTCATTTACTGTGCATTTTAAGCATACACCGTCGAAAAATACATTTTCATCCGTTATGTTTACTATCCACGATGATAACGATTGCATAAAACAGTTTTATACTTAAATCTCTTGGCAATTCTAGTTCAAAAAAACATTGTTTGCAAATTGCCATCTAAAATAAGAAATCCATAATATTAATGACATTGTTGACATGAACTATCATGTAGGTACGTAATATATAGGAACTACTATCTTTGAGTTGTATAAAAACTCCTTTATTTATAATAAAATATTTTTCTTTAAATGTAGTTTGTTGCAAAAATAACATTCATTTAATCTAATTATTTATTTGCTTGCGGTGTGCGGTGTAATAATAATAAACTGTTAAGAATATATAAACAACATGACATGTATTTAACAAATTGCACTAAGTAGCCATATCCATATTAATATTGAGATTGCTACTTGAAATCCGCTCTCTAGTTATCAAAGTTGTAAAAATTGTTCATATTAGTGAAATAAATATGGTTGTTTTTAATAAATATTATTATTGTTTGTAATAAACGGTTCTATTTAATTATTTAGTGATAACATGTTTTTACCTAAAAATACTTTTCAAGTGAACATAATCACTTGTCCTTGATTCGTAACTTGCTTGTAAGACAGTGCTCAAGGTGATCAAACATTAAAAAATTGTTCAAATTATAGTAACAAATATTTGTAGTAAATAATGATTGTTTGTAATAAATATGTTTGTTTTCTAATAAAAGCCCGTGTTTAATTATTTAGTGATACAAAAAAATAACTTTCAAGTGAATCTTTCAGACGCTTGAGCACTGCTTAGTAGTTGAGATAAATTCACAAAACTTTCAGTATTTATTTACCAGTATATGTGTAACAATTTTGAATGGTGGGGCTACCAGTAACTACAGTTTGCATTTTTCCCATACAACCGTGTACCTAACGGACAGTGAACGTGTTAAACGGATTATAATGGCGTATATTTATTATTTGACGCCTAACAGGTTTTTGGTATATAAATGCAAACAAATTTCGTCTAGTAACGAGCGGCAAACGAGCGGTTTAACATTATTATATTTCACTCAATAGAACTTATTTTTTATTCAGGATCGCGGGTTTATAATTATTTTCATATTAAAATACGAAACCCGCGGACGGTCCGTGCCGATCATTGATGATTACACTGCAATAAAGGAATATTGTAAAATAGTAGGTACATTCTATAAATAAAGCATGCTCCAATTTTTACCTCCTACACAAGAATCTCTGTGAAACTCTTTTAACCATTTTCATTTGCTTAGATAAGAAAACTGACATAGTTTCTTAGTTTCGAATAGGGCTAATTTATAAAGATTGCAAATATACCTACATTTTAAATTAATTAAGTCTATTTATATTGAACTAGCTGTGCCGCACGGTGTTACCCGCTCATCCCACGGGAATACTAATTTTTCGGGATAAAAAGTAGCCTATGTGTTAATCCAGGGTGTCAGCTACCTTCATAACATTTATAATATTAAATGTTTACAATGAAGCGAAAAAATTTGAGACCATGGTGCCGACTATAAAGGCTAAATCTTTACGGTAGATAGCGCTACGATGCCACCCTAAGGCATGTAGAAGCAACTGGTTGAAGGATTCAATGGCTCTGACATCTGGTTCTGTGGTCCAGTTGGTAGGACGCCCGTGTTGGCCCGGAAAGCCGTTGGAAACGCAGGTTCGAATCCTGTCTGAACCATTAAATTTTTCAATTTTTCGCTTCTTTGTAAAAATTTGGTTTACGTTAGCAGACGTTACTGTTTTAATAAAAAAAATATATAATATTAGTCAGATATGCCTATGCAATTTCCTACGGATATATTCTTTGGCAACGCGCTTGAAGTAGGTACCAATCTTTTTTCTACCGATGATTCGGAAGCTTTATTCATACTTATTATATCTACCTGGGACAACAGAAGCGGCAAAACTTATCCTTATCCGAGAGTGGCGTATTAGTTCTCTCCAACAAAATAAATCAGCATTTTAGTATTAGATTGTTTACATATTGCGTGCCTTATAGTACCTTCAGAGTACAAGACGCCAACTGTATCTAAATGCTGTATATATACTACATCTTGCTGTCTGGAATTTATGAGATTTGGCTTTTTGGCAGTGAAAATGTTTAACCACTACCATTTGGTCCCCAGGAGAGAGCACATCAAGCGCATCAGAGCTATACACAACCCCGCCCGGCTACGGGGCCGGATACGTCCGGGAGTGGCGCGGCCGGGCCCGGCGCGAGCCGCACCGGCCGCGCCGCATCGCCCCCGAGCGGTACCTCAACGCGTCCTACCCCTTCCAGGTCAAGTTCACGCCGGACGACTTGCTCAATGGTGAGTGTTTTGTCCATCTGAAGGCGAAGCCTGTAACCTGTACAGTGTACGTCTAGCATAACTGACGCGCGACAAATACGAGAGAGCACGTCAAGCGCATCAGAGCTAAACACAACCCCGCCAGGCTACGGGGCCGGATCGCCCCCGAGCGGTACCTCAACGCGTCCTACCCCTTCCAGGTCAAGTTCACGCCGGACGACTTGCTCAATGGTGAGTGTTTTGTTCATCTGAAGGCGAAGCCTGTAACCTGTACAGTGTACGTCTAGCATAACTGACGCGCGACAAATACGAGAGAGCACGTCAAGCGCATCAGAGCTAAACACAACCCCGCCAGGCTACGGGGCCGGATCGCCCCTGAGCGGTACCTCAACGCGTCCTACCCCTTCCAGGTCAAGTTCACGCCGGACGACTTGCTCAATGGTGAGTGTTTTGTTCATCTGAAGGCGAAGCCTGTAACCTGTACAGTGTACGTCTAGCATATCTGACGCGCGACAAATACGAGAGAGAACGTCAAGCGCATCAGAGCTAAACACGACCCCGCCAGGCTACGGGGCCGGATCGACCCTGAGCGGTACCTCAAAGCGTCCTACCCCTTCCAGGTCAAGTTCACGCCGGACGACTTGCTCAATGGTGAGGGTTTTATACTGCACCTCTAGCACAAAACAGATAGGTACAGAAATCAATTTACATACAAGCGCGCTCGAGCAAACGAACGCACACATAGACATTGCTCACGGACACGATATCTCGGACCAGTTCAGACCGGTGCGAGCGCGAGTGCCATCCGCTCGATGTGTCCGTGAGCAATGTCTATGCGTGTGTATGTAGATTGTTTTCTGTACCTATCGGTTTTGTGCCTCTAGCAGTTGTGCTAGAGGCACGCGACTCTTTCACGCGCGAGAAATATTACTTAGGTATCTCTTTCTTCGCAGTACTGTGAGGTCTGTGAGAGAGTGACGGGCGATTCTATGTCGCGCGACAAGAGTCGCTAAGCCTAGTTGTGGGCTGAAGGCGAAGCGTGTAACCAGTACATTGTACGTCTAGCATAACTGTGATGTGCAACAAATACGTTTACTTCATCTTTTATAGCATATTAACTGTAGCAAGTATATCTACACGTAGACTACAAAATGCATGAATAGATCATTACATACCTAGGGCGGTAACGAATTACCACCCATGTCTAAAGTTTTAAGTCTTGCTTTGGCCAGGAAGTGAGATTTTCTCCCGTTGAAAATCCCAAAGACCTAGCTTGACGTCATCTCGACGAGCTGTCACTTTCCTTTCAATACCGTGCGAGCAAGACAGATGACGCTGAGTCGCGCGACAAGCGAAGTCGCCGCAAGATATGCTAGCCCTTCAGTGTTTAAGGCTATGACTTGAGTCAAATATTACCCAACCTCGATTTACGGTAGCCATTACACAAAAACAAATACTGATTCTAAACATTTTTCACGCATGTTACGATGTATATTGATAATGATTACTATAGCAAATATTTGCATACAGAAGTAGGCACAAAGCATGTATTCAAATTCTAATCTCGCCACGTACTCATCTCTGTTAACTTTTTGTTTTCTCCGCTACTCAATGGTTGTCTCGAAGAGATTGCTCATTAGCGATAAGACCGCTTATTGTCTACCGTTTTTTAATTTAAAGTTTCTATTGTATAATTTTTCTTGTAGGTGTGCAAATAAACAATTTTTGTATTGTAATTGTATTCAATGGATTACATATACGCAAGTTATTCGATCCACAATGCAGTGGTCTTGACGTAGGGTGCTTGACTGAACAGCTGGTATTTCTATGGAAACAACTGCTGTGAAATGTCTACTGCGGAATACGGCACATATGTAACATATGTTTCCAATCTTTTGTTAGTTATTATGAAGTATCGCGTGTTATTCACTGTTAATTTAGTTTGTTTTGAATATCATTGTAAATTTGTGTCTAAGAGAAACGTATCGGAAATGTTTCAGAGAGATTAGTTACATTTATATGTTACGAATTTGTCGTTGTATCTCTTGTGTGATTACTATATCGCTTAGACCTTGCCAACTTGGTAAAGAGAGTTAGTGATAATATTTGTCGCGCGGGGAAACCAATTTCTTCTCTCTGTACATTATGTCTTGTTTCAGGTTCCCAATGGGACAATCTCTCTCAGGAGATATGGGACAAGTTCGTCAAGTCGCAGCAGACTGAGGAGACCTTCCGCAAGAAGATGAACCTCTGGAGATACCTCTATGTCACCATTAAGGTATGTTTGTCTGGGGGGAAATTTAGTGAAGCAGGGAAATAGTGGAAAATATGAATACATTTTATTTAAATAAAACAATTTAAACGGATTATATCGGGCATATTAATTATTTGCACAAATGTAACTTTGACAGAGAAAAATTGTGGTTTTTCTCAGTCAACATTTGACAACGGTAGCTGTAAAGGTACCGAAACTTCAGGGAGGCTCAAATAATTAATATACGCGATATAATCCGTTTAAATTGTTTTAATTATTTAAATGTGTGACAATCGCGGAAACCGAAGAGAATACTTTTTATTCTATATGATCTGTCTAGTCTGTAGTAATCTGTACATTCAACAGATTTCAAAAGTTGTATGAATTTGATTTTATATAGGTGTCTTGAACTCGTGATTTTATAGACTAGATTGTGTGTATTAATTAGAGTGGTTCAATTCGGGACCACATACTGGTTGCCTTACAGAATACGGTCCACCAGAGAGGTTACCTGTGTAGATACACCTGTGGTTGACCGGGGCGTGGGTGGGAGTAGACATGTGCCATTTTTTTTTAATAAACCAACTGTCAGTAAGTTGACATGCACAGGTAACCTCTCCGGTGGACCACAGCATGTATCGCAAGCATAACGAGGCAGATGTAACCCGAAAGTCATTTAATAGCTCACTGATTGTATCTTATCATTTTATACTCTGATTTTATTTTATTGGAAAAGGTTATGGGTCTAATTTTCAATTTTTTCTTCAACAGTCAATATTCCCCCGGTACGGGCTATACGTGGTCGGCTCGACGATGTCTGGCTTCGCTCTGGACTCTTCGGATATGGACCTGTGTCTGTACGTCCGCGCGCTGGGAGATACGGAACCCCGCGCGCACGCGCTGTTGCACCTCAACTACATACTCGCCTACATCAAGAGCTTCGACCGCGGTCAGTATCACTGAAGGAACACTGATGTGTTACTTTAGACTCTTACATGGACCGGTGTATTGTCTATGGTCCACGTGCTGAGTGACACGGACCCCGAGCGCACGCGCTGTTGCACCTCAACTACATACTCGTCTACATCAAGAGCTTCGACCGCGGTCAGTATCACTGAAGGAACACTGATGTGTTACTTTAGACTCTTACATGGACCGGTGTATTGTCTATGGTCCACGTGCTGAGTGACACGGACCCCGAGCGCACGCGCTGTTGCACCTCAACTACATACTCGTCTACATCAAGAGCTTCGACCGCGGTCAGTATCACTGAAGGAACACTGATGTGTTACTTTAGACTCTTACATGGACCGGTGTATTGTCTATGGTCCACGTGCTGAGTGACACGGACCCCGAGTGCACGCGCTGTTGCACCTCAACTACATACTCGCCTACATCAAGAGCTTCGACCGCGGTCAGTATCACTGAAGGAACACTGATGTGTTACTTTAGACTCTTACATGGACCGGTGTATTGTCTATGGTCCACGTGCTGAGTGACACGGACCCCGAGGGCACGCGCTGTTGCACCTTAACTACATACTCGCCTACATCAAGAGCTTTCACCTCGGTCAGTATCACTGAAGTTTGTCTTAACACTGACGTGTTGCTTTAGACTCGTACATGGACCTGTGTCTATGGTCCGCGTACTGACACGAACCCCGAGCGCACGCGGTGTTGCTCAACTACTCAGCTGCATCAAGAGCTTCGACGGTCGTCAGTATTACTGATGTGTGTCGGAACACTTTCTTATGGCCCTATACTGCAACTCCAGCTGCTGGGTAACGGAATAATGTTTTGAAACTTATCACTTATAACGTATTATCTAGTTAGGTAGTAATTGTTAAACCGACTTAAAAAGAGGTTTTCATGTCTGATTTTCTTAAATAATTTTATATAACATTTCAGACGCCGAGCTGATCCAGGCGAAGGTCCCAATCCTGAAGTTCCGCGACGCCCGCGCCGGGCTGCATGTGGACCTGAACTGCAACAACGTCGTCGGCATCCGGAACACCAGCCTGCTCTACTGCTACTCGCGCCGTACGTACTTCACTGTTCAGTATTACTGACGCCAAGCTGATCTAGGTGAAGGTCCCAATCCTGAAGTTCCGCGACGCCCGCGCCGGGCTGCAGGTGGACCTGAACTGCAACAACGTCGTCGGCATCCGGAACACCAGCCTGCTCTACTGCTACTCGCGCCGTACGTACTTCACTGTTCAGTATTACTGACGCTGTACTGATCCAGGCGAAGGTCCCAATCCTGAAGTTCCGCGACGCCCGCGCCGGGCTGCAGGTGGACCTGAACTGCAACAACGTCGTCGGCATCCGGAACACCAGCCTGCTCTACTGCTACTCGCGCCGTACGTACTTCACTGTTCAGTATTACTGACGCCGAGCTGATCCAGGCGAAGGTCCCAATCCTGTAGTTCCGCGACGCCCGCGCCGGTCTGCAGGTGGACTTGAACTACAACAACGTCGTCGGCATCCAAAACACCGGCCTGATCTACTGCTACTCGCGCCATACGTACTCTTCAGTATTACGGACACCGATTCAGATCGCACTGAAAGCGGTCGACTCTCATTGTTTTCCCACGGCAAGTCTTGACTCTCGCGTTTGGTACAAGCAAGAGAAAAGAGACCAAACCCTTTCCTTTTAAATTGGGTTTCATATCACTCTCTTGTGACATAGCATTTGGCGTGTGAGTGACGCTTCTGAATTTAACGCAAAGCGTCCAAAGGGTAAATCCACACAGCCGGGCGGTAAAAGCGAATATTATGTACCTACATAAATTTTTCGGGGCGAAATGTTGGTGTACATTTACCAATTTTGGGTTGAAAAATGTATTTGAGAATAAAGTTCCATAAACCAATTTTTTAGGTGTCAAGTTTTAGTGACCGTTAATCCATTTTGGGTAGTAAATAAATCATACCCATTCACTTAAATTTACTTCCCAGGGCAACAGCTGCCTGACAGTAATCTTATTAAAACTTTTGTGAGACATATTTAATTATTGTATTAATCGGTGTAAACCCACGAGCACACTTACGAGTACGAGTGTAAACTCACGTGAAATTGTCAGGAACGTCCCGACATGTTTCGAATTCGTATGGAGCTCTTCATTAGGAACTGCTACCCATACGCCGTTCCTTCGTAGAGTGTACAATTTCATGCGCGTGTTAACCGCTTAATACAATAGTTCACTGCCTCACAGATTTTAAAAGCTTTTATTTAACTTGCATTGGATGTATGTATGTATCTAAGTATGTTTGTTCGGGTGAAATCTTGCAACTCAATTTTGAAGCAGATATCGTCAACCGATTGAGCTGAAATTTTGCATACTTACTTGACTTTGATGACAATACAATATGTTACCATGGGGCTGATCTGATGATGGAGCCGGAAGGTGGCCATAGGAACTCTATAATAGAAAAAGCAAGCCTACCGAGCTTGGGCTCTTTAAAACCGTCTCAGTGAGCATTTGATGGATATCCAAAGAAAAGTACAGTCGGCTATAAAAGCTTGCCACTAAAATGTAATTTTTGACAGAAACTTATTACAAGTTTTTTTTTTTTTTTAAATTAGGATCACAAAACTGAGCGTTACACAGGCAAGCTTAAATGGTAATATAATAAACAATATCAATAGTGTACGCCCTACTTGATGTGAACACAACATGCATAAAAATAACTACTTAACAAAATAAATTGCTACCAATAACAATAGACATGTTAACTAATTTTTTTTGAGGATGTCAATCGATTCTATTTTTTATTGTGATCAAATGTCTATATGGGACTGACTACACTTAAACTGCTCTAAAAGTCAGAAATGACCGTCAAAGTTCAACATTCCTACGTAGCGCTAAAACGCTCCATACAAAAGGCGTCCAGGCTAGTGACGTCACAGGCCGTATAGGTACCAATAATTGTATGGAAAAATTAAGAAATTTGTCATTTTCACCGTGAAACAGTGCGTTTAAGTTAATTGTTGTCATACAATTATTGTTTTGTAAAATTATGAGGAGTCTGAAAACATTTTCAAAATTTCTTACGGATTAAAAAAAAATATCATAAAATTTGCGTACCTTTGAATTCACATATTTCCAAAAAAGATTTATTTTTCTGGATTGTTTTCTTTGTTTCGTGATATATTTAGCTAATTTTATTCATATAGCTACAGTACGCTGTAGAATTCAACATCAGTCAACATGTCTATTGCATGTTTATAGAAATAATTCTTTTGGTTGAGCGAATCCCATTAGCTTTGTACCCGATGAACAATACCATTATCTGTATTGTTAGCTGCGGCCACAACTGCCACTTCAAAATGTAAGGCGTTATAAGTGCAAATTAATTTTACACTAAATTAGTCTTTAAGTCAAACGAAATAAGGTTTACTCTTAAACAAAGAGAACAGATGTTGGTCACTTCATTGTCATTATAAGCATCAAAACGAGCTTCACTGCTCTTTCACTTACGAAGTGACCAACATCTGTGTTCTCTTTGTTTAAGAGTAAACCTTATTTCGTTTGACTTAAAGACTAATTTAGTGTAAAATTATTTTGCACTTATAACGCCTTACATTTTGAAGTGGCAGTAGTGGCCGCGGCTAACAATACAGATAATGGTATTGTTCATCGGGTACAAAGCTAATGGGATTCGCTTAAGAAATGGGCTTCGAACTATACTAACGTGTGTGTTCTGTTCCAGTGGACTGGCGCGTGCGGCCGCTGGTGGCGGTGACCAAGCTGTGGGCGCAGGCGCACAACATCAACGACGCGCGGCACTGCACGCTCTCCTCCTACTCGCTCACCCTGATGGTCATACACTTCCTGCAGTGTAAGTATAAATAAATAAATAAATAAATATTAAGGACAATCATACACAAATCGACCTAGTCCCAAACTAAGCAAAGCTTGTACTATGGGTACTAGACGACGATATACATAATATATAAATACATATATAGATAACATCCATGACCCAAGAACAAATATTTGCCCCGGCCGGGATTCGAACCCGGGACCGCCGACTCAGTAGGCAGCCAGCGCCAGTGCACTGGAACACAACATGTGTTCACACAACATCAACGACGCGCGGCACTGCACGCTCTCCTCCTACTCGCTCACCTTGATGGTCATACACTTCCTGCAGTGTAAGTGTCACAGTAAATTATTTATTTATTTATTCGAGGAGAACCAACAGCTAATCACTACATAGTATAAAACAAATGGAGAGGGCTATGCTCGGGGTGTCTCTACGTGATCGAATCAGAAATGAGGAAATCCGTAGACGAACTAAAGTGACCGATATAGCTCACCGGATTAGCAAGTTGAAGTGGCAATGGGCAGGCCACATAGCACGCAGAGCAGATGGCCGATGGGGCCGTAAAGTGCTCGAGTGGAGACCTCGGACCAGCAAGCGCAGCGTAGGACGTCCACCTACAAGATGGACAGATGACCTTGTAAAGGTCGCCGGAAGGCGCTGGATGCAGGTCGCTTCCAACCGGTATATATGGAAGTCCAAAGGGGAGGCCTATGTTCAGCAGTGGACGTCCTATGGCTGAGATGATGATGATGATGATGATAAAACAAATTCGCTTTCTCTGTCCCTATGTCCCTTTGTATGCTTAAATCTTTAAAACTACGCCACGGATTTTGATGCGGTTTTTTTTTAATAGATAGAGTGATTCAAGAGGAAGGTTTATATGTATAATACATGCATAATTTATCAGCATTGCACCCGTGCGAAGCCGGGGCGGGTCGCTAGTTATGACATATAAAAGGAAAACTTAAATAGAATTACAGAGCCAATTACAGGAACTCACAGATAGACACCGTATATGAAACATATAAGTAACAACGCGCATTATTAATACGGCGCGCACACACAGCAGAAATACGTATACACTTACAGTTTATAGCTTTTTCATCACACTGCTCGTAAACAAGGGCTTACATGCTAGAAAAGCGGGCGGTAAGTCGTAAATTACGCCCTAGGGCGGTAAGTAATTTTTATCACACTAAGTGATTACATGCTAGAAAACCGGGCGGTAAATCGTATATACCGCCCTAGGGCGGTAATTCGTATATTACGCCCTAGGGAGGTTAGTAATTTTGGTATTGACTAATACTACTTTTGTTTTATTTCCTCCAAAGTGTGATGAAAAACGTCGTACGTGACTCTGGTGGTAAAGGAATTCCTAACTCGTGTCATGAATAGAAATTTCAATAAACTTCGAAGAATTCTAATAGACACTCGTTTGTAATTCCTCGTTTACCACCTTTGTTACGTAATGTACTATTATCAACTCTTAACTCGTTGCTGTTAGTTTTTTACGGTTCTGCATTTGTTTTTTTATTCCACTTGCTCGTAACTGGTATGTAGCGTAATTGTTCTTATCGCCTGTCGTTTATCTCTATTGTAATTTTAAGTTCTTCTGTGTTTGTACAGTACTTTTATCTCACGAGCGCGGGTGAGCCATGTTTGTGTGAGTAATGTACATGCACATTGGCTCTGTGTGGGTGAGCTCGGGAGGGAACAATTCCGGCTCACCCACACAGAGCCAATGTGCATGTACATCTACTCACACAAACATGGCTCACCCGCGCTCGTGAGATAAAAGTACTGTATATATATATGTATAACTGCAGGCGGGACGATGCCGCCGGTGCTGCCGTGCGTGAGCGTGCGCGGGCCGTGGGAGGCGCGAGCGCAGCGCGCCAACCGCGCCTCGCTCGCCGAGCTGTTCCTGCAACTGCTGCGCTACTACGCCACCTTCCCGTGAGTAGCTGTGTGTCCGTGCGTGAGCGAGCGCGGGCCGTGGGAGGCGCGAGCGCAGCGCGCCAACCGCGCCTCGCTCGCCGAGCTGTTCCTGCAACTGCTGCGCTACTACGCCACCTTCCCGTGAGTAGCGATGTGTCCGTGCGTGAGCGAGCGCGGGCCGTGGGAGGCGCGAGCGCAGCGCGCCAACCGCGCCTCGCTCGCCGAGCTGTTCCTGCAACTGCTGCGCTACTACGCCACCTTCCCGTGAGTAGCGATGTGTCCGTGCGTGAGCGAGCGCGGGCCGTGGGAGGCGCGAGCGCAGCGCGCCAACCGCGCCTCGCTCGCCGAGCTGTTCCTGCAGCTGCTGCGCTACTACGCCACCTTCCCGTGAGTAGCTATGTGTCCGTGCGTGAGCGAGCGCGGGCCGTGGGAGGCGCGAGCGCAGCGCGCCAACCGCGCCTCGCTCGCCGAGCTGTTCCTGCAGCTGCTGCGCTACTACGCCACCTTCCCGTGAGTAGCTATGTGTCCGTGCGTGAGCGAGCGCGGGCCGTGGGAGGCGCGAGCGCAGCGCGCCAACCGCGCCTCGCTCGCCGAGCTGTTCCTGCAGCTGCTGCGCTACTACGCCACCTTCCCGTGAGTAGCTGTCCACAGTATATCGTTTCCTACTTGTCAATCTATACTAATATTATAAATGCGAAAGTGTGTCTGTCTGTCTGTTACCTCTTCACGCTTAAACCGCTGAACCGACTTAGATGAAATTTGGTATAGAGATAGTTTGAGACCCGGGAAAGGACATAGGATACTTTTCATGCCGAATAAATTTAGTGTTCCCGTGGGATGAGCGGGTAACACCGCGGGGCACAGCTAGTACCAAATAAAAGTGGGGCATAAAATATTTGATATCATAATATTTTTTTATTTGGCCAAAATAAATAATATATATATTTTTTTTTTTATGACTGGCTATAGCGTGCCTAGTCTCCTTGCGTGACTAAATCCGAAATTATGAACATACGATAGCCGTTGGGACAGAAAGGTTCGTGTGGCGACCGCATACCGGAAGACGCAGCTTGGGCAGGCCCACAACAAGAGGGAGCGACGACCGGGTTAGGATCGCGGGCAGCAATCGGGTGAGGGCAGTGCACGACCGATCCTTGTGGAGAACTTTGGGGAGACCTTTATCCAGCAATGGCGGTCTGTAGGCTGATGTGATGAAGATAACGTCCCTAGAGATACATATCGGGCCACTGTTGGACCTGTTAATAATAATAAATAATAATAATACTCCTTATTGTGCACCACTAAATATAAATAAAGATTACACAAAGAAATTGCAAAAAACAAATCAGTAGGTAACAACAGGCGGTCTTATCGCTGAAAAGCGATCTCTTCCAGACAACCTTAGGGTAGTGAGATATACGAAAAATAATTATGAAATTGGTAGTGCAATATTTTTGAAAACGACTAATTTGACACATACATCTACAGACAAACTAAAACATAAAAAAACTAATATACATTACAAATAGATTAATTAAAAATAGATACTAAAATATATAAATATATATATACATAAATACATAATACATACATAAATACATACGACGACATACATTAAATTAATTAACCACATCGACAACTAGACCTCAGAAAGCGACAAATAATGTTCAGTGGCAATTAATTAACTAAACTGATATTTTCTTCGGTTTCCGCGACTGTCACACATTTAAATAAAACAATTTAAACGGATTATATCGCGTATATTAATTATTTGAGCCTCCCTGACGTTTCAGTACCTTTACAGATACCGTTGTCAAAGGTTGACTGAGAAAAACACAATTTTTCTCTGTCAAAGTTACATTTGTGCAAACTACCCATTTTGTAAATATTAATTTAAAATAAAGGTGTTCATACATGCCAGATGGGCCTAATGTGTAAAGACAGTTACACATGTGCCAGAAGGGCATTTATTATTTTATTTAAAATATCTACCAGCGGTTCACTAAAGGCTTACTGAGGAGAAAGAACCGCCAAAGAAAACTCCCAGATTGCCTTATTTATTATTATGAAATACTTTTAAACAAAAACTCTACATATACTACTTTTAACACTAATTTGTTTTACACCGTTCGATAATTAATATACGCGATATAATCCGTTTAAATTGTTTTATTTAAATAACTAAACTGATGTTTTCTGTGTGTAGGTACGACAAAATGGCGGTATCAGTGCGCGCCGGCCGCGCGATTCCGGTGGCGTCGTGTCGCGCGGCGCGCTCGCATAAAAACGAGCCGCACCAGTGGAAGCTGTTATGTGTTGAGGGTGAGTAATCATAGTTCTAACCTAGGTATGGCAAGATGGCGGAGGCTGGTCCTGTGATCCCGATGGCTTTACAATAATCAACGTTCCAATGGAAGCTTTTTTGCTTTAACTTTTTAACTCTTCGACGGAGAGTTGAAAAGAGACATGTCATTTTGCCAGTAGATACTATGGCATTGATAGGTGCCGGCTTTCAGTCGCATAAGGTTAAAAGGCTTGATGTGTTAAACGAAATTCTACATACGTACTTTATCCTGGTCACGGCACCAAATTGTAACCTCAACTGCTGTATGGAACGCATTTTTCGTCAAGAGTTTACTAACGGCCCGGTCACGATATCTAAGGCGGCAGCGGCAAGCGCTCGGACTTTTCGGACGCCTGTAATGTATGTGAAACAAATAAAATTTTCATGTATTTTTTTGGGCGAATGTTCGCGATGAGGCAGCACCCTCAGATCGATGTCGAAGCCGGGCCGTAACTAGTTACATGTAAAGCTCGGGTTTCCGTCTCCGCCGCTATGTGACGGCACCGCTATCCTAGGAAACCAGAGCTCAAGTTCGGGTCTATTTTATGTCTGTCTCGCTCACTCGAGTAAGACTTGTTTCCCATTTGCCTCGAACCCTACGGAGACTAAACAAGCGTCTACTTCCAGAGCCGTTCGACCTGACGAACACGGCGCGGTCGGTGTACGACCCGGAGACGTTCACGCGCATCGTGTCCACGTTCCGCGCCAGCCACGCGCGCCTCGCCGCCTCGCCCCGCCTCGCCGCCGCCTGGCCGCAGCCGCCGCAGCCGCGATGATGCGCGCACCCGGGGCTTGTGTGAGTACCAGCGTTACTGTCCCAGCCACGCGCGCCTCGCCGCCTCGCCCCGCCTCGCCGCCGCCTGGCCGCAGCCGCCGCAGCCGCGATGATGCGCGCACCCGGGGCTTGTGTGAGTACCAGCGTTACTGTCCCAGCCACGCGCGCCTCGCCGCCTCGCTCCGCCTCGCCGCCGCCTGGCCGCAGCCGCCGCAGCCGCGATGATGCGCGCACCCGGGGCTTGTGTGAGTACCAGCGTTACTGTCCCAGCCACGCGCGCCTCGCCGCCTCGCCCCGCCTCGCCGCCGCCTGGCCGCAGCCGCCGCAGCCGCGATGATGCGCGCACCCGGGGCTTGTGTGAGTACCAGCGTTACTGTCCCAGCCACGCGCGCCTCGCCGCCTCGCCCCGCCTCGCCGCCGCCTGGCCGCAGCCGCCGCAGCCGCGATGATGCGCGCACCCGGGGCTTGTGTGAGTACCAGCGTTACTGTCCCAGCCACGCGCGCCTCGCCGCCTCGCCCCGCCTCGCCGCCGCCTGGCCGCAGCCGCGATGATGCGCGCACCCGGGGCTTGTGTGAGTACCAGCGTTACTGTCCCAGCCACGCGCGCCTCGCCGCCTCGCCCCGCCTCGCCGCCGCCTGGCCGCAGCCGCCGCAGCCGTGATGATGCGCGCACCCGGGGCTTGTGTGAGTACCAGCGTTACTGTCCCAGCCACGCGCGCCTCGCCGCCTCGCCTCGCCTCGCCGCCTCGCCTCGCCTCGCCGCCGTCTGGCCGCAGCCGCCGCAGCCGCGATGATGCGCGCACCCGGGGCTTGTGTGAGTACCAGCGTTACTGTCCCAGCCACGCGCGCCTCGCCGCCTCGCCTCGCCTCGCCGCAGCCGCCGCAGCCGCGATGATGCGCGCACCCGGGGCTTGTGTGAGTACCAGCGTTACTGTCCCAGCCACGCGCGCCTCGCCGCCTCGCCCCGCCTCGCCGCCGCCTGGCCGCAGCCGCCGCAGCCGCGATGATGCGCGCACCCGGGGCTTGTGTGAGTACCAGCGTTACTGTCCCAGCCACGCGCGCCTCGCCGCCTCGCCTCGCCTCGCCGCCGCCTGGCCGCAGCCGCCGCAGCCGCGATGATGCGCGCACCCGGGGCTTGTGTGAGTACCAGCGTTACTGTCCCAGCCACGCGCGCCTCGCCGCCTCGCCTCGCCTCGCCGCCGCCTGGCCTCGCCGCCGCCTGGCCTCGCCGCCGCCTGGCCGCAGCCGCCGCAGCCGCGATGATGCGCGCACCCGGGGCTTGTGTGAGTACCAGCGTTACTGTCCCAGCCACGCGCGTCTCGCCGCCTCGCTCCGCCTCGCCGCCGCCTGGCCGCAGCCGCCGCAGCCGCGATGATGCGCGCACCCGGGGCTTGTGTGAGTACCAGCGTTACTGTCCCAGACACGCGCGCCTCGCCGCCTCGCTCCGCCTCGCCGCCGCCTGGCCGCAGCCGCCGCAGCCGCGATGATGCGCGCACCCGGGGCTTGTGTGAGTACCAGCGTTACTGTCCCAGACACGCGCGCCTCGCCGCCTCGCTCCGCCTCGCCGCCGCCTGGCCGCAGCCGCCGCAGCCGCGATGATGCGCGCACCCGGGGCTTGTGTGAGTACCAGCGTTACTGTCCCAGACACGCGCGCCTCGCCGCCTCGCTCCGCCTCGCCGCCGCCTGGCCGCAGCCGCCGCAGCCGCGATGATGCGCGCACCCGGGGCTTGTGTGAGTACCAGCGTTACTGTCCCAGACACGCGCGCCTCGCCGCCTCGCTCCGCCTCGCCGCCGCCTGGCCGCAGCCGCCGCAGCCGCGATGATGCGCGCACCCGGGGCTTGTGTGAGTACCAGCGTTACTGTCCCAGACACGCGCGCCTCGCCGCCTCACTCCGCCTCGCCGCCGCCTGGCCGCAGCCGCCGCAGCCGCGATGATGCGCGCACCCGGGGCTTGTGTGAGTACTGACAGAACCTAAACGGCTGATGTCGAGTCGTCATCAGACTTCGGCCCCGTCGACTGCCCTCCGCCGACCACGCCGCCACGTTTTATAGACACTTGTTCACTTTGTCCACAACTTTCTACAATCTCAACTCGTCCATTTTCCCTTCTCTTCCGCAATCTCAACTCGTCAACATTCCCAACTCTTCCGCAATCCCAATTCGTCCACTTTCCCAACTCTTCCTTAATCCCAACTCGTCCGTTTTCCCAACAATTCCGCAATCCCAACTCGTCCGTTTTCCCAACAATTCCGCTATCCCAACTCGTCCGTTTTCCCAACAATTCCGCAATCCCAACTCGGCCATTTTTCTAACCATTCCGCAATCCCAACTCGTCCGTTTTCCCAACAATTCCGCAATCCCAACTCGTCCATTTTTCTAACCATTCCGCAATCCCAACTCGTTCGTTTTCCCAACAATTCCGCAATCCCAACTCGTCCGTTTTCCCAACAATTCTGCAATCCCAACGTCCGTATTCCCAACAATTCTGCAATCCCAACTCGTCCGTTTTCCCAACAATTCCGCAATCCCACCTTCCCCATTTTTCTAACCATTCCGCAATCCCAACTCGTCCGTTTTCCCAACAATTCCGCAATCCCAACTCGTCCGTTTTCCCAACCATTCCGCAGTCCCAACTCGTCCACGTCCCACCAAGAGGTAAAAATGTGAACGAGATAGAAATTTTGTCGAGTTGGTTATGTGGACGAAATGAGAATTCATATGAACGAAATTAAAATGTGAAAAGACAAAACAGAATGGTGACCAAGTGAACCAAAACCAAACCAAAAATGCAAAAAATAAATAAATAAATCAAACCGATAAATCTCTTATGAAGAAACCTACCTTCCTACTTTTTTTTAATAAGCAAATAGTTAATTCTCTTGTCACGAACAAAATAATTTTATATATATTGTTTAATTCAATCCCCGTCTGTCGACTAGAAACTAGAAATGAGTGTTCCACAATTTTTATTAAATGTTTTCTTTTTTCTAATATTTTATTTCGATAGTATTTTTTTATTGTCAGTAAATTGACACTGCATTTTTTGTATGTTACATTTATATTTTGTTTGTTTGTTACAGATTATATTATGGAGGCTGGTTCTCGATGTTTCCCAAGACTTTGTTGACGCGGAAAAGTGCATTCCTATGTTGTGTTGTGTGAAGACAGACTGACGCCTCGCGCGATAAGTGCTCTTAGCCGCCGGCCCAGCGGCATCTAGTCCTCAAATTATTTATTGTTATCTTATACCGTTGTTGAACACTAGGGAAACTTGAAAAGCACCGGTCTGAACCGAATGGAGCCGCGAATAAATAATTTATAATGTACGTTATAAATTTCACGGGCTGTGATATGCGACTGATTCCCTTATAAATATGTTCTAAGGTAGTGTTGTTACGATAGCGATACGGACGATAATGCGGCCGGGACGTTATGCTACCCGGTTACGTTGTCGCCCAGTCTGCACGGCGCGACTGGGCGGCGACTTAAATCGGCCGGGTTGTTTGAGCCGCAAGCGTTGTTGAATTTACTCGTACTATAAACAAATTATAATATACATTTTAAGTATTATAGAGCAAATGCCACTATGAAAAATTATATGTTTACATTCCATAGTGCCATTGTCTGTAACTTTATTTTAAATCATAATTAACTTATTAAGATGCGAACTTCAGTTTCCAAATGCGAGTGTCACTTGCGCGCCTTACATATCGGAGTCACACGGCAATGTTGACAGTGAAACTGGCATTTGGAAACCGTCGGTGGCCCGACGTTCTTGCATGCTGTCGGTATAAGCCGTTTCGCTGCTGACGCTACATCCACCAAGACTGAGAGTAAATTTTTGCGAATATATTCGAATAGTCACAAGCCGAGCGCTTGGTCGCGCACCGATGCTGCCTCACCGCGTCCTATTATTTTTAGTATTTACATTGTTTATAAGTTATATAACGTGTACATAGAAAAGATAGAAAAAAATACATATATGAAATGCCAACGCCGGACTATGACATACATACAACTGTGTCACGGATCGGCGGAACGTTGACTATTATTATAACAAAAATATTGGAATGTTTTAAGATTATGTACATTTTGTGTAAATATACTTTTATGGTGTGTAAAGAGTAAATGACAAAAAAATATAATAATGTAAAATGATGTGGAGTACTGTTGTATTAGCCCGGCGACCGAGCCAAGACGCCGCGCGTCCATAGTCGGGAGTTGTAGGTACGTACGTCTTAGAATAACAACGCACCTGAGAAGCATAACTCTGTTAGTGCATGTATTTAACATAGCACTTACAGTGTTATACTCTTCAGATAATAACGCATTAAATCCAAAAGTTAGATGTGCCAACAGAGAAATCATATTTTTCACGAGAAGCATAGTTGACTAGAGTGTACGGTACAAATAACGTAGTCTGGACTGACAATAACTCGTAAAAAATCTGAATTTGTTTAGTTTGAATTGCTCATGGTTGAAGAGAAGTCGAACACCAGAATCCTGAAGATAGCAGATTTCCGAAATACTGAATTCGAAAACAAGTTTTTGAACACCAAATATGCTGCATACCAAAGTTCACTATAATATAAGGAGTCACTGTAATAAAAGAATGTCGTATTTTGGAAATAGCTTTGGGATGGTGAACTTAGTTGTTGGAATATTTTTATACACACGGTTTCCTGAAATATCCATCTTGTTAAATACCCTTTTCCGTTAATATCCAATATTTCCACCAACGTCCAAATACTAACACCAGTTTCAAATAACAATATCCAAATTAAATTCTAAAACCGGATATTGATTGGACATTTTGGGAAATTGGATATTTTTGGAAACTGATTTACTTACGTTATAGGAAACTTATGTTTTAGAATAAGGTTATGCGAACATTTTGTATGAACCCTTAACCAAATAACGCCCAACAGTACACTTCACTTGGAGATAGTCACATGCTCCATCTTCGCTTCAACGTTAATGTTCACGTCCCTAGGTGTTAGATAAGGCATTAAAATAACGTGTTGGCTATATGTGGGTACACTACCCCAAACTAACCGCTTTGATGTGTCCAAAAAAACCGACACCCGAGTTATCGCTTAACGCATTCACTGCCACTCCCTTTTCCTGGCCATTTGTCGGGTACCGCACCAAACGCACGTGATAGTTCAACCAGCTATTGATGAAGGCACGGCAAAAGCCATAAAATATTATGAACGCGTCTGTACGTTCAAAGCACTAGGTGAAGGTAACGAAAACGCATATTTGCGTTGCTGGCAGTGAATTCGTTACCGTTTTATACCATCATTGTATGTAAACACGTTAAAATGTTGGCCACATCTAAGCAATAGCTCAATTAGCGTGCTATTTTACGCGTTAAGACTTGGGTGGAGCAGTAGCAATAATCCGTACCTGAGAGGCATAACATTGTAAGTGCCTCTGTACCTTGAGCAGCAGTAAGTGCCACCGTACCTTAGCAGCATAACACTGCAAGTGCCTCCATAACTGAGTAGCGTAACACTGCAAGTGCCTCCATACCTGAGTAGCGTAACACTGTTAGTGCCTCCGTACCTGAGCAGCATACCACTGTAAGTGCCTCCGCACCTGAGCAGCATAACACTGTTAGTGCCTCCGCACCTGAGCAGCATTACACTGTTAGTGCCTCCGCACCTGAGCAGCATAACACTGTTAGTGCCTCCGCACCTGAGCAGCATAACACTGTTAGTGCCTCCGCACCTGAGCAGCATAACACTGTAAGTGCCTCCGCACCTGAGCAGCAAACACTGTTAGTGCCTCTGCACCTGAGCAGCATAACACTGTAAGTGCCTCCGCATCTGAGCAGCATAACACTGTAAGTGCCTCCGCACCTGAGCAGCATTGACCAGCATTACACTGTTAGTGCCTCCGCACCTGAGCAGCATTACACTGTTAGTGCCTCCGCACCTGAGCAGCATTACACTGTTAGTGCCTCTGCACCTGAGCAGCATAACACTGTAAGTGCCTCCGCACCTGAGCAGCATTGACCAGCATTACACTGTTAGTGCCTCCGCACCTGAGCAGCATTACACTGTTAGTGCCTCCGCACCTGAGCAGCATAACACTGTTAGTGCCTCCGCACCTGAGCAGCATAACACTGTTAGTGCCTCCGCACCTGAGCAGCATTACACTGTTAGTGCCTCCGCACCTGAGCAGCATAACACTGTTAGTGCCTCCGCACCTGAGCAGCATTACACTGTTAGTGCCTCCGCACCTGAGCAGCATTACACTGTTAGTGCTTCTGCACCTGAGCAGCATTACACTGTTAGTGCTTCTGCACTTCTTCTCTTGTCTTTAACATAACACTTGGTGTGGCCTTCAGTGTTAAGCTTCTAAGGTACGAAAATGAATAATCAAACAAATAACAACCATAAACAAGAGTACAATTGTCGTTAGCGAGATAATTTACTGCGTTATTATTCTAAGATGTCAAAAAACGTTATTAAACTTTATTAAACAGGCTAGGACATTATATTATGGTGCTATTTTGAGTACCAATCGCTAGTGAAGATTCGGCTCGCACCGGAGCCATGTAGTTATCCTAATTTATTTGTAATGTTTATGATGTAAACTAACTGGTGCTATGATATTATTATGTTGCCTTATTGCGTAGGCCAGAGCCCGCGCTAGCTTGCTGTATTAGGTGCCTATAATGTAAGAACGCAAATATAATGCTAGATCTCTCGAATTCCTATCACAGTAAGGTTAAATTAATAACGGGCATATCTTCAAACTAACAAAGATACTGTTACCTTATTTTTAGGAGTTCTGCTAACGGAAACGAATAGTTCGTAGTTTGTTGGTGCCTATAGACCCCTGCAGCTCGGCCGCAACGTAGTTGTTAATGAATTACAAAATTTATGCAATTCTGTTATGCGTTATTCAATTTTACTAAGATGAAGTCGATATTAGTCAATCGATGTTAAAATGTTTTACAGTTTCATATTATAAAGGTTGTTTGTCGCTTCAAATTCTAGTTTCGAGTATAATTAAATATTTTTATTGTTTGTGTCTGGTGTCGTGTTGTCGTGCCGTCGTCGGGCGGGGTGCTTTCCGTCTATTCCGTGATATTTTTTTCCCGTTTCGTGTAAATAGTACAACATTTCTACAGTTCATCGTGGCTGATATGACATCAAAGATTTTATTGTTAATATAATATCAAAATATCGATATTTTTCCACGATGACCATGGGATGGCGGAACGCTCCGGAGGCGGGGCGGCGCTTCTTTTACACTCTCCACTTAAGCTCTTTACTTTTTGTAAATACGCCAGGCAATTTTATAGCGTTATGTATAAGTTTTATATCGATTTTACATTGGCACTCGGCCGCGCTGAATATAAAAGTACAATAAATAATTTTAAAACAACTTATATATGTATAAGAATACTGATTAGAATAATATTAAAAAGTGTCTCAAAACTGTTTAATTTTTGAAAGGATATAATTATGAAGCCGACACCAAAAAAAATATAAACAAAAATACAAAAAAAAATTATAAAAAAAACTAAAAAATATAAAAAAACGCGATAAAAAATACAAAAATAGAAAAAACTTTTGACCTCGATCAAGGCTTGATCGTGTACTGTCGTCGTGTCGAAAGATGAATCCCGGAATTGTATTGTTATCAAGATGTGTGCTGTAATGACGGTAGGAACGACTGTTCCATTCGAGTCTATTGATGTACCTTTTTGGGAATACCTATTCTCCAAAATGGCTCATCACTAGTCTCTATCGTCTATTACGTGCTTATTCGCGGTTAAGGGCCTTATCAGTATCACACTTGCGATTTGCGAGCGAATTTTGTATGAAGGCGAACACGCAGCGAATTCGCAGCGACGCTAATTTGTATAGAAAACCCGCTCAGGAATCGCAAGAGTGATAAGGCCCTAAAAAACTCTCATATCGGCAACGCAGAGCGCGCCGCCTCAAAAGCTGAAGCGTCGTGCGCTTCGGCCGCCGTAGATCGCTTATTCAAAGATGGCTTCCATATTGGATTACTCTGAAACGCGACAGATGAAAGAACTTGGATATTATTTTTTTCCCCCAAGTATCTTGAGTGAGAGCGTATCGGAGTACCATTATGGCGATGTAGTGTAAGTGCCAGCGACCACAAAATACATATGCGCCATAAAATGATAACTTTATCTTTGCAATAGTAAATTTAAGGTTTATCCATGTAACCATTACGCAGCTATTTTCATGTTGGTGCTAGCCGGGTGGCCGTTGAAAAAACCGGCATTTCTAATGCTTTTGTGAATTTAAGGAGACTCGCGTCTCGCGGCCTTATAATGAAAACTTGATACTGCCGTTTGTATTAAAATTTTGCTCATTGTTATATTTGCAAGGTAGTAAATGTATTGACATCGTCACCGCTGGCAATCTGTTCCTTCAAACCATTGAAGGTCTACAATTCTGCATGACTTTGTATTGAACTGTTATCACCCAATAATTTGTTAAATGTACTTACTTAACCTTAATATTTTGCTGTTCATGTAAATAAAATGCAAAATTACAAAATTATTTCGTGAACATCGAGAGTTGATGAGATACCAAATGTGTAATAATGTTAATAATGTAAAGTATTGTAATTAATG